>CM029509.1:21492937-22742937 GCA_017140475.1 Eucalyptus fibrosa | reverse complement strand
CGGACCTGGGTTGTGATAGGATTTCTAGGATAGTTTTGAGAATGATACTTCCTCCAAAGCAAGACTGCTATGTAGAGGTTGACATTCTCTTCCTTGAAATTTCTGTCATGGTGTCGAATGTGTTTGTCCATATCCGCAAGACTGCATAATTATTGGGTATTCCATTCGATTAAGCCAGGGTTAGGAAGACTTGACACGTTAATGCGAGACTACAACGGTTAGATCATCCTCTTAGCTCTACCTTGTTAAGACATCTAGATAGAAATCGAGCCTCACATTTCATGCGTGTGTCTATGTGATTGTCATCAATTTCTAGTGAAAGTAAGTTGTCTAAATTCTTCACAATTTACTTACTTTATTGCAATTTTGTGGGTCAATGACATTAGGTTTCGTCGTCAGTCTTGTTTTATATGCGATGGGGAAAACCGACGTACAATTCATTTCCACTCCAAAAAAAGAGCTCAAGAGGTGATTGGATCAGTTAGATCATGATGGCCATAGATATGTGAAAGCTAGGATCGCTCGACTTCTCCCATTGTTAGAGATCAAAGTCCACTCTAGTGTGATACAAGCACTCCCTCACTTTTGGTGTCCACAAACTTCCACCCTCATATTTGGTGAATATGAACTGACTCCAACACTTGAAGAATATAGTGTTGCCATTGGAATGCCCTTGGAAAAGGAACTTGTTAGACCACTTATCGATATAGATTCTATTTCTGAATTATCACAGTTTTTAGAAATCGAAGCTGAAAGAGTAAGGAAAGTTGTCAAAGCCAATTGTTTTGCATGCCTATTTTCATTTTTGGAAGAATGTTTTGCAAATCAATCAATGATTTCAAAAGCTAAGATCTTCATGTTAGCATTTTTCAGGCTAATTGTTTTTCCTTATTGAAGAAATTCCATTAATCCTTCAATTTCATGGGTGGTTAATCGGGTTTGTGATGGATTAAATTATGTCAACATGGTTTTAACTGAAACATTTTTGTCATTAAATCGTTTTAAACAGAATGAAGAAAAAACCATGCGTGCCCTTCCTGAACTTTTACAAATATGATTTTTCTCACACATAATAGATTTTGGGCACCTTATGAAACAATTTAAGATTGATGATTTAAGACACCCCATACAAAAATTTGCAGTCCTGGAACGTTTTTCCCCAAATAAACAGTACGCCCATTGGATTAATTTTTTGAAAAACCCTAATCCTAAGGCATTGTTATGGAAACTAAATGGCTCCATGTTGAGGAGGCTCGCTTCTCTCACAAGTATGATAGGACAATTCCGTTGCTGGGCCTTTCTGGTGCTACTTCTTATTACCCATATAGGGTGGCCCATCAGTACAGAGCTCTTCAAGAAGTTCCTCCGCCCCTCAAGACGGAATTGTTCCAAGTTCGTTTTGTTCGTACGAACTATGATTACGTCAATGTGGTCCAGACGATCATTGCTACATGGAAAGAATGCCATCTAGAGAAGATTTTAGTGCCCAACAGATTGAAAGGCGAGGAGGAGATCCACCATGCGTCGGCATTCTACATCCAACAACACCGGATTCCTGCTGCCTTACATCCAGTGGTCCCTGATGTGACTAAGAAGTCTACTCAGCGAGCACAAATTGAGCATCTTAAACGGAAAGTGGAAATGATTGAAGCTGAAAATAAGAAGCTTCGCAAGGCGTTGAGTTCTCGAAAGCATATAAAATGAGATGTTTTGTTTTTTCAGTTCAATGTTTAGGGACTTAGATTTTAATTCAGTATTTTCAGTTTTTAGTTCAATGTTTAGGGACTTGAATTTCAATTCTTAGTTCATTGTTAGGAAGTTTGGTTCAATGTTTAAAATAAATTTTAAATAAAATCGAGCGATTATGCCATTGTCATGGGCCATTTTCCTATCTTATCATTAGTTCTTACATTATCTCTTTTACCCCTAGGTAACAACATGGCTCACCAAGATCGCTAATCCGTACTCATTCTAGAGCAACAATGGCTGATAACACCGAACAAACGCGTGTTGTTGAACAAACTCGCGTCGCTGCCCTCAAATCAGAGATAAAGCAAGTCCCGAATGTTCTTGAACAGCTCTCTAAACAAATCGATTCTCTCCAAGCAAATACTGCCCCACCAAGCTTCACAAGTTGAAGTGGTGTTACCACAACATGCTCCCATGATTGATTCGAGAGATAAATGCAAGAATACGTCCACAATTGGGCCATCAACCTCTAATGATCCCTCTAGGGTTAAAATTACCGACGTGCCTCAAATTGTTGTTGATGATGAAGTACAAGTGGTACATTCGGCTGTACCAAAAACTGAACAAGAAAAACGCTTGACAAAAATCGAGGAGAAACTTAAGCTGTCGCAAGGTTCATTTAGCCAAGACCCAATTAATTTGTCCTATTATGCAAAGATCAAGTTACCAAAGAAGTTCAAAATGCCAGACTTTGAAAAGTATGATGGCACCTCTTGCCCGAAGATCCATCTACAGACTTATGTAGTTAGGATGACCCAATATGTTAATAACATGCCCTTGATGATTAAACAATTTTAAGCAAGCCTGATAGGACCGGCGTTGCAATGGTACATTATGAAGAAAATTAATCTCCTAGAGACTTTGGAGGATTTGACGGATGCTTTCTTCAAGCAATATAAGTATAATATTGATGTCACTCCATCTCGAGAAGATTTACTTTGCACCGAGAAGAAGAGGACAGAATCTTTCAAGGCATATATCACGAGATGGAGGACCATAACTGCTCAAATTACTTTGGAGCCGACAGAAAAGGAGCTAATGGATTTTTTCATGAAGACACTCCCGCCTAAGTATTGAAATTGGATGCTGGGATCGATTGTTGAGTCGTTCAATCAGCCAATCCCTGTTGGCGAGCGAATTGAAGTGGCATTGCGTGATGGATGGGCGTCTAATCAAACCAGCTCGTATAGGAGAATCTCAACCAAGAAGGATAAGGAACCTGTAGCGGAGGTCAATGCAGCTTATGTTCAACCACCTCGCCCTACCTCGAACACCCAATAGAGAGGAGCACGACTGTCGTGACCTAATTTTTCGGGTGTGAACCACCTAAAATTTGGCTAATGGATTATTAAGCCTAAACTTAACTCGGGCTCTCCCAAGCCCATACCAATTTGCGACTTAAGTTCAAGTTCTTAACATGCAATTGATTTTTATCAAGAGTCGCCACTAATTTATTTTTTGGTGGATCGATTAGAAACCCAAGTAAAGTAATGGGAGTTTCACTTTACTCCTACGAACCAAAGACTATGGGTATGAGGACTTGGTTACACTAGATTTCTCTAATGCCCTTTTAGTACCATTCTTTTATTTTGAAAAATGTTTTTTTGTAGGCAGCTTAAATTGATTTTAAATCTATCTCCCTAACATATGAGGTGATCATGCGAGTGCGCAATCCACCAATTTAACACCTAGATAAACAATAAATAAATTGCAAAAACTTACCTCAAAGCAACGAAAGCATCTGCAATGTTAAATTAAAAACCACATCAACAACCTAGATATGGTTTCTAATTAACACGCAATTTCTTTTTTGTTTTCACTTAATTATTGAAAGTTATGCAATATGCAATGCAATATTAACTAAATGACCTGATTCTAACGACATGTAATTTCTAATCAAATGGACTCAGCAACAATCACTAAATGGCATGCATTTCATGAATCTAAACCTAATGACATGCACGTGACATTTTTTTATTTTCTTTTTTTCTTAAAAGAATGCAATCTATCCTAAAGATTGAAACTAATTTATTCTAAGACACTTTTTGTATTTTTTTTTTATGAAATTCGAAATTAGAACAATGTAAAAATTTATCTAACTAAATTAAGATTCTATCCAACTTATAGTAAGGACCCTAATTAAAACCAAGATATTATCTTAACTTAGCAATCTCTAGCCTAAGATGCACTCTTTCTAAATCATTCTAAATTTAACATGAAATGTGCAAATGATGCCCTAATTCTACATATGCATGATTATTTTTTTTAATTACTTTAAAATGTCAAATAATTAAACATGCAATTTAAGCTAATGAAACAAAAATCTAACATCCTAAATTTATGTCTTTTTGGTATTATTTTCATTTCGACAATTTAGAATAAATAAAAATGCTTAGTCTAAATATGCAGATTACCCTAAAGCATGCGATATTCTAATATGAAACTAAACTAACTCAAACATATTTCAAGATAGAAAAAAAAAAATCAATCAAGATGAGACACGCACCGAGCCATTCAGAATCATCAAAGATACCATATCCATTGTTCAAATTTGGAAACGATATTTACTCAACTTGGTTGTTTTGCTAGTAAAATCGATAAATTGATCTTAAGCCTTAAAGATCAAAATATCAATTTTATTCCCGCGTGATTAATTATTCCATCTAAAGACTTATAGATGGAATAAAAAATTATATGCGGTTGCGAATTAGGAAATAAATCCTAATTGGGAGATATGTCTATCACTCATAGATATGCACGTTAGATACTAATAGACATATATTAGGCAGTAAAACATGCAAATATGCTAGAGATGTGCATCTTACCTAATCGAGGATATTCTTCCCAAATTTGAACCAAACACAATCAGATCGGGATCACAACGAGGGTAACATGGCAGCGAACGACAAGGATGGTTCACGGTAGCGAGCAATGATGGCTCCCGGACGGGCAGCGAGACCACATCGGAACTCGCGGCTGAACGGTGACTCGATCGTGGTGCTTGAGGCGCTCGATGGTGCTCACGACAGCAACCAGCGTGAGCTTTAGATAACCTGCAAAACAAAGTAGAAATTCTCCCAAGTTGCAGAGGAGGCCAGCGCAAGACGATCACTCATGAACCAGACCTAGGGAAAGCTTCGAGGGTGCTCTTGGAATGTCGGGAATGTCGCAAGTCACCGAGACTGGTACGGCGATGGCTGCAACGTTGAGTTGGACCAGAGAACCGCAAAGTAGCAACACTTTCTTTTGTCTCTTTCGGCTTAAACCCCACAAGGCAAGGACCACAGCCTCAAAGTCTCCTCCTTTCTCTATATTTATGCGTTGAGTAAGTGGATCCTTAAAATTCTGACTTCACCAGCCAAGCTCTCCTTTATATGTTGACCTCAAAGCCTTTTCTTTTTTATTTGCAGGACATGCGGATGAGGTGTCCATGAACGTGGATCTTCACGGTGGTGCTCATGAAGACTTCATGAATCATGACTCTCGAATGGGCTTCTCGATCGTGAATTGTGAATTCCCCTGAGAAGGAAAATCCTTCCTTTCGTCTTTTCTTTTTTCTCTCTCCCTTCTGCTCACATCCAACACCTTATCAGAATGAGGACAAGGTCCTTTGTTGACCTTGAATTGTGTCTTGCGAACACGATCTGGAACACAAGGCGGGTAGGGACGCAGTGCTCCTCGCTGGACTGAACTTGCTGGCATCACTGGATGACCACTGGACTGAAGATCATTGGAACCGCTAAGGGGTCTTGCTTGGAGGCTACGGAGGTCGTCGAAGATTGATGTGTCACTGCAGTGGACAATCGGCAGCAGGGTTAGCATTGAGGGGCAGCCATGAACTCAGCAAAGTCACGGCCGTGAAAGGGGTCTCGACCGTGACTCCTTCAGCTCCCTCTCTTTCACGTATGTTTTCTATATTGTGGCCGTATATTCAATGTGTGTCCCCCTTTTTGCTCCCCACCGTATGCGACTCCTTTTATACACCGAAAAATTGTATCTCCGTGGTATATTTCATTGCCAACTTTGCTCGTGCAAAATACTATTGAATATATCATCCCACCATGCGCAATATTTTTGTGTTTTTTTTTCCAATATTTCATTCGAGAATTTCCTTTCCATCAAAAATACATCACTCGGTGTATATTGCCTAAATATATAAAAATCCCAACGGAATATGTGAAAAATTTTGCACTCGCCGTCGGTCCAATAAAATAAACAAGATCATGGTTGGGAGTAGCTTTGCCCCAGGTAATGGTTTACGTCGACATGGTCAGGGCGCTCGCCAACCGATTGAGGCCGGGCGGATTTCATATATGACTGGATTGGGCTATCATGGTAGAGGTGGACGATCTTGTAGAGGAAGAGAACGAGGAATAACTGGTTTCACTATATCCCATATTAGGTCCACATTCCTTGGGCCTGCGAAGATGATGCATGAAGAAGAAGGGGCGATCGATACTCGTGTTCAATACTCCAAGCCTCCAAGTGCTGACATCGATGTTTATAATGTTGTTCCTATCGGATGGGGAGAGGTAGACAAGCCAGTTGCAGACACCATTCGATCCACTGGAAAAGATGACGCACTCGAAGGAATGACTAAATTGCTCGAAGAGAATTTAATGTTTGCCATCGACGAAGCTCGAGAGTAGGAGAATTTTAATTATTTGCACACTCCTCTGCGCAAGAGTCTTTATTGCTTTCCATATTTGCATGTTAGGATTTTCATTTCTAGGATTTCTCTCATTTCAATAATGTAATTTGCTTTTCATCCAATAATATACATGGAGATTTCATGTTTTAAGGGTATGTTGAAGTATACTAAACTCGTCTTGTGATGAAATCCTACCAAACGAAAACAACAATGAACTAATTAGTCAATTTGGGCTTCTTCATGTTCCCTTCAAAAAATTTTAATTTTTAATAATAATAATAATAATAATAATAATAATAATAATAATTATTATTATTATTATTATTATTATTATTATTATTATTATTATTATTATTATTATTTATTTATTATTAAATATTATTATTATTATTATTATTATTATTATTATTATTATTATTATTATTATTATAAAATAAAATAATTTTCCAAAGTGGCATCTAATTTACCCTGTTTGTTTCTTTTAATTTTCTACTTTATGTTTCAGGTGCAATCATGCGCACATTTGCTTAAATGAAGATGAAGTGTTAAGTCCAAGTTATAAGGAGCAAGATGATTCAATGGATATTCAACGTAGTTAGGAACAACTAGAAAATTCGAAGTCAATCACCGCCGACCAAACGGTCACCATAAATCTTAGTGACACAGAAGGCACCAAGGAAGTCAAAATTGGGGCAGACTTGACTAAATCCGAAGCTCAACACTTGACCCAGTTGCTGAAGGAATACCAGGATGTCTTCACTTGGTCTTATGTTGATATGCCAGGTCTAGATCCATTCATTGTTGAACATTGTCTCCCAACTAATCTCGACATACCTCCCAAGAAGAAAAAATTACAGAGAATTAAGCTAGAACTTTCCAAGAAAATAGAGGAAGAAGCCATGAAACTCCTTGACGTGAAATTCATTGAGGTATCACAATATCCCGAGTGGATAGCAAACATTATGCCCGTGCTGAAAAGAGATGGTCGCATTAGAGTCTGCGTCAACTATAGAGACTTGAACAAAGCCAGCCCCAAAGATGATTTTCCGCTGCCTCATATTGATGTTCTCGTGGATAGTACTGCTGGCTTTGAGCTCTTTTCTTTTATGGATAGATTTTCAGGATATAACCAAATCAGGATGAATGAAAAAGACAGAGAAAACGGCATTCATCATCCCATGGGGAACTTTTTGCTATAGGGTCATGCCTTTTGGCCTTAAGAATGCCGGGGCAACATATCAACAAGCCATGGTAACACTTTTCCATGATATGACATAGAGATGGAAATATATGTTGATGATATGATTGCCAAAACCTGACCAAGAGAAGACCATGTTAAGACTAAAGAAGTTATTTGAACGACTTTGTGAGTTTAAGTTATGTCTTAATCCAGCAAAATGTGTGTTTGGAGCAACTTCTGGCAAACTATTGGGTTTCATAGTCAATGGTAGGGGCATCGAGATCGATCCCTCAAAAGTCAAAGCAATTTGTGATTTGCACCCTCCAATCACGGTGAAAGAAGTCCGAAACCTTTTAGGGAGATTGAATTATATAGCTCGATTCATCTCCCAACTCTCTGCAACTGCCAAGCCTTTCTTCAAGCTTCTTAAGAAGAATGCCCAAGTTAGATGGGATGATGAATGCCGGGAAGCATTTGAAGAGTTGAAGCGATACTTGATAAATCTGCCAATACTTGTTCCTCCTACACCAGGGCAACCTTTGATTCTCTATCTCACAATTGATAGAGTCATTGGGAGTAATGCTCGCTAAAAAAAGATCGATAGATGGGAAGGAATGTGCCATTTACTACTTAAGCAAGAAGTTCTCAACAACAGAAATGAACTACTCTAATGTTGAGAAAACATGTGCCGCCCCAATATGGGTTTTACATAGATTGCGGCAATACACTTTGCATTACCAAACATTTATAGTTTGTGAGATAACCCCATCAAGTATTTGTTAGAACAACCGTCTCGGTGGGGAAATTAGCGAAATGGCAAATCCTGATTTCCGAGTTTGATGTGCAAAGTGTACCACCAAAATCAGTTAAAAGTCGAGTAATTGCGGACATGTTAGCAAATGGCACTATGAGGATGCAAGATGAAGATGAATATGATTCCCTGGATGATCGCATTTTGACAATGGAAAAAGAGTCGTGGACCATGTTCTTCAACAACGCAGTTAACCTATCCGGGTTTGGTACTAGTGCAGTTTTAATTTCTCCCAATGGTCAACACTATCCTATAGTTGCAAAGTTGGTATTTCCTTGCACCAATAACATAGCTGAATATGAAGCGTGCATTCTCGGCCTCCAGGCGGCCATTGAAATGGAGGTTAGCAAGTTAAAGGTGTTGGAGAAAAATTTCTTGAGTGTTTTGAAGTTAACAAAACGTTTTCATCAGTCTAGTTTGAAGACTTATAAACTTTTCCATTAAAGTCTGAAGACCTCCGGATTACCAGACTCAAGACTCAAAGTTTATCCTTATTAATAGTTTCTAATCTGTCGAAGAAGACTTATCCAGAACTAAGTATTTCATTAACGATTTGATTTTATCGACTAAAGAAGATCTCTTGGTTGGATATAGCATGTCGGAATCCATCATTCAAATTGAGATTGATTCAAGGATTTTGGATCCGTAGAATGGCAAAGTATACTTGGAAGGTTCTACTTATGGAAACCTAGATCCTAATTGTATGGGCGAGCAAGAATGGTAGGCTATCGACATATTCCTTAAAAAACTCGAAATCTCCCTAATTGATTCTGTCTAACGGGTAGATTGGAAGAACTTCTTTGGTAAGTGCCAACGGGTATGATGGCATGAAGGATTATATAAGGAAGACGTTCCAGTTATTCGAGGGTGTGCACGATAAAAGAATTCCAAAATCTGAAGCTCCTTGTTCTTAGTCAATTTAATTGTTGAGCGAAATCTTGTACGTAAAAAAGAGTTTATATCTTTGTGAGACCTTGAAAAAGTGTAGTAGAGTCTCTACATTGTGGAATCAAGGAAAAGCTTTATTGTAACAACTCTTTTTCATAGTGAAATCCAGCTCGTTGGCTGTTAGTGCGAAAGAGTGGACGTAGGCTTAGATTAAGTCGAATCACTATAAATCTTGTGTTCTTATTCTCTTTCCTAAGCTCTTTTACTTTGATCGTAACTCAATTTTTTTACAAGAGTCTAATTTCATTCTCATAATATATTGTTGATTAGAGTTGCACACTTCTCTCTGGAAAATTTATTTTTGCACCTATTCACCCCCTATAGGTGCTTGTACTAGCTTTCACAATTGGTATCAAAGCTTGTGTACTCACTTAAGTTGAAGTGTTTTACTTCAAAGTTAAAGATCCATGGTTAGTATGTTGGTTTCAGGTTTGGTTGAAGGGTAAAGCAATACCAGACCGTCTTATTTTTTATGGAAAAGAATACAACATATGGAAAAACAAGATGAATGCATTCCTAAGATCAAAGGATCATCTGGAATGAGACGTGATAGACAAAGGAATCATTCCTAAAGCTGTAATAGTCTCAGAAAGAGGAAAAAAAATCTGTTGAGTCTAGTGAAATGACTCAAGAAGAGATAAATAAGAGACAAGCTCTTTATGCAAAAGCAATTTATTCTTTATATTGTGTATTATCTCCTACTAAATATAACAAAATATCTTCTTGTGAAATAGCTAAAGAAGTCTGGGATAGATTACACATCACCTATGAAGGAACTGATCGAGTGAAAGAAACCAAAATCAACATTCTGCTCGATCAATATGAAGCATTTAAGATGAAATCAGGAAAATCTATCACTGACATGTTTAGTTGTTTTACAGAAATTGTGAATGGTCTTGAACTAGGTTGCACGGACACGCTACATGTGCCTCAGTGTCGTGTCCGACACATGTCGGAGCGTGTCGGACACGTCGACACGCTCGGACACGCGTTGACCGCGTGTCGCATTTGTCGACACGGGGTCAACTTTTGTCGACACGTTTCGACATGCATGTCTGAGGGTGAGGGAGGAGAGACGAAGCCGCGAGCCGAGCGAAGGCGAGCCCACGACAGCAAGAGAAGGCCAGAGAGAGAGTAGAGACTGAGGCGAGGGCCGTGAGGAGGAACTTCACGAGGGAGGTGCACGTGGGGAGGGCGGCGTCGTCGTCAAGCGGGGCGGCAGCGGCGGTGGCAAGGGGGAGGAGGAGGAGTTTGCGGCTGTGTGCAACCTCTCGACGCACGGGTACCGCGCGTTCCATCCCTGGCAAGCAGAAATCGAGAGGAAGAGGAGAGGAAATGCGCCGTGCGGCGAGGAGAAGTAGAAGAAGCGTTGTTAGGGTTTTGAGAATAAAAGAATGAAAAAAAAAAAAAAAAGGGATTTGGCGTGTTGGATGAGCCTTGGAGGGAGGGGAAGTGACAGGAGGGAGGGGGAATGGACGGTGTCGGGTGTCGGGTGGAGGGAAAAAAAAAGTGAAAATTTTGGGGGTAGGAAAGAAATGAGGGAAAAGAGAGTTTGGCCGCGGGAGGATGTGGGAACTTTTTATTTAATCTAAAGGGTTTGGGTGCCGGGTGAGAGCCGGGGGGGTGTGGCCCCGTGGGTGGGTGGTGGGGGCTTTTTATTTAAACGAAAAAGTTATTAAATAAAATTAAAAATAATTTTGAAAAATAAGAGTATTGTATGTTAAATTATTAGTATAAATTCATTCTAGGTTTTTTTTAATTATAAATTCGAATCAAATTAAATAAAAATAAAAATATTTATTTAATATATAACGTTTCGGAACGTGTCGAAATTTTCTATTTTTGAAAAATGACGTGTCGACGTGTCGTGTCGTGTCGTGTCGTGTCGCGTGTCGCGTGTCCGTTTCGGTGCAACCTAGGTCTTGAATATCAAGGTCAACCAATTTCTAGACCCATGAAGGTAAACAAGTTACTGCGTGGATTGTCCAAGGATTGGAATCATAAAGACCTCAATAAGAGAGAAACAAAGAATCATATCACTCTCTGTTGACAAATTAGTTGGGACTCTTTAGTCTTATAAAGTGGAGAAAATCAATGAAGATAAAGATCCTAAAGGTAAGAAATCTATTGCATTAAAATCTAATGATGATTCTGATGTCACAAATTCTAAAGACGGTATAGATGATGAAGAGCTCGCTCTTATGATAAGAAGGTTCAGGAAACTGAATAGAAAGGGAAGAAAATTCAATCTAAAGAAACAAAGTTTTCAAAAGCTACAGAATAAATTAGTTGATGGTGATGAATCCAATAAAGATGTAGTCTGCTTTGAATGTAAGAAAAAATGACACATCAAACCCAACTGTCCCCTTCTGAAGAGAAAGGAAGGAAAAGCTGAGAAATATCGAAAGGCACTTAAAGCATAAACTTGGAGTGATACCGAATGTGAGGAAAATGATGATGATTATGCCAATATTTGTCTCATGACACAATCAAATTTAGATTCAAACTCTGAGACAGACAAACCTCTCTCAAAAGGATTTCCGAACTTAAAAGAGAAAATTATGTACTAAAACAACAGGAAAATGTTTGGAAAGAGAATGTCAAAAGTTTAAACAAAAGTGTTACTACTTTGAAAGGAAATGCAGACAATCTTTCAAAAGAAAATGCATTTTTGAAAAATGATATCTCAAGTATTTCTAAAAGATTTTCTATAGGATCTGAAAAACTTGAAAAAATTATTTCAGCACAAAAACCTTACTTCAACAAATTAGGTTTGGGAATGACTGCTGAAACCATTCCTCTAATTGATTTTCCTAAAGTAAAGGAAATAATTAAGCAAAGACTTACAAGAGATTCTTACAAAAATCATTTCCAAAAAGTTTTTGTAAAACCTATAGGCCGTAGTGCTCTTAAATGTTATAAGTACAATAGCTCGAATCATTTTGAGAAAGAATGTCCTATGGTTTGGAAACATGTTAAGAAGGTATGGGCAAAAACCGTATATTACACTAACACCAATTAACCCAAGAAAATATGGGTACCAAAGAAAGTTTGAGTCTATTTTCTAAATGCAGGTCACTATAAAAAAAAAAAAAGTTAAATGGTACTTAGATAGTGGATGCTCAAGACATATGATATGAGACTCAAATTGCTTCATAAAACTTGCACAAGTTAATGGTGAAAAAGTTTCTTTTGTAGGAAATAGCAAATGAAGAATTGTGGGATACGGAACTGTAAAGATTGGAAGCCTCACGATCAGTAATGTTTCCTTAGTAGAATGACTCAACTATAACTTGCTAAGTATCAGTCAACTATGCGACACTGGTTTCAAAATCAACTTTCAAGAAGGAATATGTTCAGAAACCAGTAAAGACTCATTTCAGTCTTTCACGGGGCGAAGACATGGGAATATCTATATTTTGGATATCAAACCAGATAAATCCCAATGTTTAATATCAATTCAAGAGGAAGCAAACTTATGGCACAGAAAACTTGGGCAAATAGCCAAAATTTCAGCAAAGAAGCTTGTTCGTGGACAACCCAAACTAACATACCAAAAGTCGATCTATGCACACCATACGTATTTGGAAAATAGGTAAGAAATTCATTCAAACCAATAAATCAAGTATCTATTAATCGTGTACCGCAGCTCTTGCATATGGATCTTTTTGGACTAACCAGAACTCAGAGCATTTGAAGTAAGAAATACTACCTAGTAGTTGTGGATGATTATTCACGATTCATTTGGGTATATTTCTTAACAAATAAGTCTGAAACACTTTCTTATTTTATAAAGTTTGCTAAAAAGTCCAAAATGAGAAAAATGTATGCTATTTCAAGTATACGGACAAACCATGGAGGTGAATTTGAAAATCAAGACTTTACAAAATTCTGTGATGAATCTGGCTTTCAGCATGTTTTCTCTTCACCATATACTCCAGAGCAAAATAGAGTCGTGGAAAGAAAGAATAGATTACTGCAGGAAATGGCTAGAACTCTTTTAATTGAAAATAATATCTCTTCTCGTTTTTGGGCTGAAGCAGTTTCTACAGCGTGCTATATTATTAATAGTCTTCTTAAGGCCTATTCTGGAGAAAACTCCATATGAGTTGTTCAAAGGAAAGAAGCCAATTGTTTTGTATTTTCATGTGTTTAGATGTAAATATTTTATATTGAAAAATGCAAATGATCGGATTAGTAAGTTTGAAGAAAAATCATATGAAGGTATTTTCCTTGGATATTCTATCTCAAGCAAAACTTATAGAGTATACAACAAAAAGACTCAATCTATAGAGGAATCGATGAGTGTCAAATTTCAATACTTTATGCAAAATTAATCGATTCAGATTCAACTTGAAGAATCTGAACTTGCTACAAACTCTACAAAGTCTAAATTTCTAGAAGCAGCTTAGACTTCAGAAGATCAGTAACAAATGATCATTAAAGATTCAAATGAGAAAAATGATCAACAATCTGACAAATCAACTAGCAACTGGAAGCATAAGTCCAGTCATCCCAAAGATCTCATTATTGGTGATATTAATGAAGGAATTCGTACAAAATCGAAAATGCGTGAAGAGTCTAGTGCTGTGGCTCTTATTTCTGAAATAGAATCCAAAAGCATAGAATAAGCTTTATCTGATGAAAGCTGGATTGAAGTTATGCAAGAAGAACTCAGGCAATTCAGTATCAATGATGTCTGGGAATTGACTCCTAAACCAAAAAGTAAATCCATCATTGGAGCTAAATGGGTTTTCAAGAACAAGATGAACGAGAAAGGAAAAGTCGTAAGAAACAAAGCAAGGCTCGTGGCCAAAGGATATACATAAGAAGAAGGGATAGACTATGATGAGACTTACACGCCAGTAGCAAGGTTAAAAGCAATTAGATTATTACTTGCTTTTGCTTGTTATAAGAATTTCAGGTTATTCGAAATGAACGTCAAAAGTGCTTTCCTAAATGGATTTATTCAAGAAGAAGTCTATATGGAACAACCGCCTGGTTTTGAAGACCCAAGGAAACCAGACTCTGTATTCAGACTGAAAAAGGCTCTATATGGTCTAAAGCAAGCACCTCGAGCTTGGTACGACAGACTAAGTAAGTTTTTAATTCAAAATGACTTTGTTAAAGGTAAAGTAGATACTACAATGTTTATCAAAAGAGAAAGCAAAAGTTTTTTACTTGTTCAAATTTATGTTGATGATATTATTTTTGGATCTTCTAATGAAAATTTGTGCAAGAAATTCTCTAAGTTTATGCATGATGAATTTGAAATGAGTATGATAGGTGAACTAACCTTCTTTCTTGGGCTTCAAGCGAAACAAATAAAGGAGGGAATCTTTATTCATCAATAAAAATATGCTAAAGAACTTGTAAAAAAGTTTGGATTAGAGAATTGCAAAAAGACTGATATACCAATGTCAAGTTCCTTGAAGCTGGACAAAGATGAAGGAGAAAAGAAAGTTGACCAGAAGCTATACAGGAGTATCATTGGTTCACTTATTTATCTTACTGCTTCTAGACCTGACATTCTGTTTATTGTTTGTATTTGTGCCAAATTTCAATCAAACCCCAAAAAAACTCATTTAAGTGCTGCAAAACGTATTATCAAATACATTGCCTCAACTTCAAATTTAGGTCTCTGGTATCCAAGAGAATGAGACTTCACTTTTCTTGAATACTCAGACGTAAACCTAGCCGAATGCAGAGTTGATAGAAAGAGCACCTTGAGCACCTATCAACTACTTGGTAAAAGGACAACATCTTGATTTTCAAGGAAGCAAAGTATTGTAGCTCTTTCTAGGGCAGAAGTAGAGTATGTAGCTCTTGGAAGTTGTTGTTCACAAATTTTGTGGATAAAACAACAGCTAAGAGACTTTAGAATTGAAAATTCATGCACTGAGATCAAATGTGACAACACCAGCACAATTAATCTCACCAAAAATCCAATTCTTCACTCAAAAGCAAAATATATAGAGATTCGACATCATTACATTAGAGATCATGTTCAAAATGAAGAAGTTTCGATTCAGTTTATTGATTCAAAGAATCAACTAGCGGATATATTTACAAAACCTTTGGAGAAAAATCAATTTGAAGTTATTCATTCCAGACTCAATATCTTAAAGTTTGAGGAAGTTCAACCTTAAGGCCGAAAATCTAAAGACACTCAGACTTAGACGATCAAGATTTACGATTGTAAGTTACTTCTATTTTAGAAACTTATCTCTTGAATCAAATCTCGAAAAGGTACGATCATCTATCTCGTAATTGATTAATGTTATTTCCCTAGTTTTCGTAATTATTACAATCTTTCTTTTTGAAAAAAAAAAGTCATTTTTAAATGATGGTTATCTAATGTTTCGAAAAGGCAGTTATTTTTTTTAAAAGGCATTTTTATATTTCCTTTTACGACGTTTCGTATGCCTCGCTTCGATCGCCTTATATATTGTTGGTTCTTCTTCATTTTACTCTCAAAAACTCTAAGAGAGCACAGATCTTCCACTTCTCTTTTCTTCTCTTGTTTAATCCTCGAAAAGTTTTCACATTTCTTACGAAACAAGCTTGGAATCTCTCAAAGACTGTGAAAGATGTCGTTTCAAAGAAAGTATTTGAAGATCGCAAACAGGGGACCATAGCAAATGCGTGAGGGACCTACGCATTTTGATCTCACCGATGAAAAACAATCTCCTAGACAACAGCAGAGCCCACAACATTCTTAGCAACGTCCATCTCCTCCATCTAGACCTCAGAATATTGAACATAGAGAAAAGGAAGAAATCATTAAAAATGCAGAACCCGTAAGAACTCATAAGTCCGCTTTTACTTTTAAGCTTTACCATGCTTTGAAGAGAAGTGGTACTCCTTTGAACTATATTAATGAATTTTTGAAAGATAAAGGGTATCGAAATGAACTTACTTTTTATACACAATGGAATGATTGGGAATTGCTCCTGTGGGGTCAGCGGAAGAAGCATTGGCAAATATCCCAAGCGATCCACGCATTGGAGGGCTGAGTCAACCTGATGGGAATGATGATAATAGGATGTACACTGAGTTTAAACCTAGAATGGGTGTTGCGGCGAAAATCCAAAGCAAAAGAACATATTTGTTTCGCTCGGAGGAACACAAGCAACTGTACTCTAAGTTGCTAAAGCATGGTGTGATTAACCCTAGAAGTGTGGACTTTGATTTTCTTGATTCTCTAAATGTCAAGCTGCGAGAAAAATTCAATCTTCTTCAACTAGAACGGTTTTGTTCTGAAACGACAGAGGCTCATGCTGAACTCACTGTTTACTTCTATTCGAATCTTAGTTTCTTGGATGCAAATAGATTCTCTTTCAGTGTTCCAGATCAGGACTATGCGGTTGATATGGATACATTGGCTGATGTGATTGGGGTTGAAAGAGGGAAATACCAACCAATCAGTGTGTCTATTGGACGTGCGACAATAGAACTTGTTCGGGATAGAACAACGGAAGAAAATATTTCATATTTGAGGATTAATGCCTCAAATATTTTATTTCACAAGATAGTGATCAACTGCCTCAGACCAAATCGACTTCGAAGACCGATGTTTCAAACTCGGAGGCAAAGCTGATGTATGCAATCAACACTGGCAAAAAGTTATCTCTTCCACACACTATTATGTTCCACATGTATAGAACAATGGTGAAGGACAAGGGCCAACTTCCTTACTCAACACTTGTCACTAAGTTATTCAGACATTTGAACATTCAGCCTCCCAGGATTCTTTGTGTTCGAACATGTGATCAAATGGTGGTAGGACTGAAAATGGTCTCTAAAATGCATCTGAAAGAACTTAACAAGGCTTTGGAGCAATTCAAGGTTAAAACCCCTGTCAAGACTCACCCAGTCTCCTCGGCTGCAAAACGGAAAGGGAAGGAGCCCTTGGTTGCTCCATCCAAGAAAAGAAGAGCACTCATCTTGGAGGATGAAGAGGATGAGAATGATATCACAATTTCTACTCTTGCATTAAAGAACTTAAGTCGTTCTATTCCAGAGACAGAGGTGAGACAGGAACAAGACAAGGAGGAGATCGAACATAGGACTAGAGAAAGAGAATCAATGGAGAAAGAAGCAGAGGAAGAAAGGATTGAAGAAGAAGAAGAAGAGGGCAGAGGTGAATAAGAAGAAGCAGAGCATGAAGAGTACTTCTCACCGCCTAAAGGTAATGAAATAGGGGGAGATGCTGAGAAAAGAGGTACGTCTTCAATTGCTACTAGTGAAGGAGTAAGTTGTTCACCAGCAGATCCAAAAGACATCTATGCCTCTCAATTTCCTGAGGAAGGCCATGAGGTTTCATCGTCAAATCTACGTGATCATGCTAACTTGCCATCACCTACCAATACACCTTCTGATCGTGCAGAAGCTAGTACTTAGACTGATAATTCAGCAGACTTTCGCAGAGTGCTTAATGTTCTCTTGAAGATACGATGCCAAATTTATGCTCTGGGATGCGAAGTTCAGAACTTGCATAATGCAGGTCAATCATCTTCAGTTTCTTTGCATGATCAAATCCATGCCCTTGCTCTTTAAGTTCAAGCAAATGCCAAGGGTGAAGATGTAGCTCAACTGAAGGAGGATTTGAAAAAGCTGGAAGGGATTATCCAATTAATGGGAGATTTCCAACTTGTTCATATTCTAAAGCAATCCTAATTCCATTCTCTTTTCATCTCTACCCTTTTAAAGTTGACAA
Source organism: Eucalyptus fibrosa (assembly GCA_017140475.1). Taxonomy (NCBI): domain Eukaryota; kingdom Viridiplantae; phylum Streptophyta; class Magnoliopsida; order Myrtales; family Myrtaceae; genus Eucalyptus; species Eucalyptus fibrosa. Next base: position 22,724,879 of record CM029509.1, on the reverse strand, counting down.
AAAGGGGGAGAGATGTGGTGTGGTGGTGCAAATTTGAGATTTAAACTTTTGAGATTTAAACTCTTAACTTTTGTGTTTGATTGACTTTACTTTTGTATTTGGCTGTTTGGCTGTGACTGGATTTGGATTTGGACTGTTTGATCATTTGTATATCTTAAGCACTATTGGTATTTCATGGCCAAGATAATTGCTCATTTATAGGACTAACATATTTTCTGTGGATGCATATTTTAATTTTATCTTTACTAAGCCAATTATCTTTTGTTAAATATCCATGTTTGCTTGAGTATTGTTTTACAGGTCAAAGTTATCCAAATCTGCAGGAAAGTTTTGTCACCATAAAAAATGGGGAGATTGTTGGAGAAAACTTCCTTGAGTGTTTTGAAGTTGACAAAATATTTCCATCAGTCTAGTCTAAAGACTTATAGACTCTTCCATCAAAGACTGAAGACCTCCGGACTGCCAGACTCAAGACTCAAAGTCTATCCTTATTGACAGTTTCTAGACCGTTGAAGAAGACTTATCCAGAACTAAGTATTTTGTTAAGGATTTGATTCTATCGACTAAAAAAGATCTCTTGGCTGGATATAACATGTCCGAATCTATTATTTAAATTGAGATTGATTCAGGGATTTTGGATCTGTTGAATGACAAAGTATACTTGGAAGGTTCTACTTATAGAAACCTAGATCTTGACTGTATGGGCGAGCAGGATTGGTGGGCTATCGATATATTCCTTAAATAACTCGAAATCTCCCTAATTGATTATGTCCAACGGGTAGATTGGAAGAACTCCTTTGGTAAGTGTCAATGAGTGTGATGACATAAAGGAGTATATAAGGAAGACGTTCAAATTATTCGAGGGTGTGCACGATAGAAGAATTCCAAAGTCTGAAGCTCCTTGTTCTTAGTCAATTCAATTGTTAAGCGAAATCTTGTACGCAAAAGAGAGTTTATATCTTTGTGAGACCTTGAGAAAGTGTAGCAGAGTCTCTATAATATGGAATCAAAGAAAAGCTTTACTATAACAACTCTTTTTCATAGTGAAATCCAGCCTGTGGGCTGTCAGTGCAGAAGAGTGGACGTAGGTTTGGATTAAGCCGAACCACTATAAATCTTGTGTTCTTATTCTCTTCCCTAAGCTTTTTTACTTTGATCGTAACTCAATTTGTTTACAAGAGTCTAATTTCCTTCTCATAATCTATTGTTGATTAGAGTTGCACACTTCTCTCTGGAAAATTTGTTTTTGCACCTATTCACCCTCTCTAGGTGCTCGTACTAGCTTTCACAAAAGGTGCTCGGTGATTCCGCACTTATTATCCTTCAGACTGTTGGAAAATGGAGGACTAGAGATGCCAAACTAGTCCCTTACCATGATTATTTGGAAGACCTTATAAAGGAGTTTGACGAAATATCATTCGAGTACTTGTCAAGGTCTCATAATCAGTTTGCAGATGCACTTGTAACTTTGTCGTCTATGCTCACAGTTGCGGAAGGATTAGAAATTGAACCTTTAAAAATTGAAATGCTTGCGAAGCCAGCCTATTGCATGGTAGTGACAAAAGAACCGAACGGAAAACCATGGTACCATGACATCATGACCTACATTTAAAGGCAAGAGTTCCCAGAATGTAGCAATCCAACTGATCGAAAGCATCTTATGAAACTCGCCTCCAAGTTCTTTATTAGTGGGGATACATTATACAAATAGTCCTTCGACTCTATCCTATTTAGATGCATCAATGCTAAGGAGGCCACTTAGTTGATGGAAGAAATACATGAAGAAGTGTGGTCCTCACAGAGTGGCCACATGTTAGCAAAGAAAATTATGAGGTTAGGTTACTTCTGGCAAACCTTGGAAAGTGATTGCATTCAACATGTCCGGAGTTGTCACTGTTATCAAATTTATGGAGACAAGATAAATGTTCCTCCAAATGAGCTGCATCAACTGTCGGAACCATGGGCTTTTTCAATGTGGGGCATTGATGTAATTGGCCCAATTAACCCAAAAGCCTCAAATGGTCACCATTTCATTCTTGTCGCCATCAATTATTTCACAAAATGGATAGAGACAGCATCATATGTAGGTGTTACGGCAAAGAATGTTGTGAAGTTTGTGTGACGTGATATTATTGCCCGTTATGGCTTGCCTGAAGCTATCATCACAGACAATGGGACGAACCTAAACAACAAGCTTGTCAATGATTTGTTCAAGGAGTTTAAAATTCGTCATTTGAATTCATCGCCTTATCGCCCCCAGATGAATGGTGCTGTTGAAGTAGCGAATGAGAACATCAAGAAAATTCTGGCAAAGACAACTGATAAATATCATGGATGGCATGAAAGGCTTCCTTACGCTTTGATGGCGTATAGGATTTCAATTCGCACCTCTACTAGGGCAACTCCTTTTTCTCTGGTGTACGGCATGGAAGCAGTCCTGCTAGTTGAAGTAGAAATCCCTTCTCTAAGAGTATTGTCTCAGTCTAAGCTGATGGAAGCTGAATTGGCACAACAGAGGTATGACCAACTCAATACGATTGATGAAAAACAATTGAAGGCCGTATGTCATGATTAGTGTTATCAACAATGGGTGGCCAAGTCTTTTAATCGAAAGGTTCGTCCAAGACATTTCAAGGTCCATGATTTGGTGCTACACAAGATGCTGCCAATTAACCTCGATCATCACGGCAAGTTCACTCCAAATTATAGTGGGCCATACATCGTGAAGAAAGTACTTCCTGGAGGCGTTTTAATCTTAGCAGAAATGGATGGGCGAGAATTTATGAATCTTGTAAATTCTGATGCTATAAAGAAATACTATCCATGAATAAAAAGGACTCGTAAAAGCCTTTCCCTCGCTCAAAGTTGATCAAATCTCTAGTGTATAATGATACATGTTTTATTTTTGCAGGGGCAAAGAACGGATGTGTACGATGGTGTCTTCTAACTTTGTAAGTAGCCTCTATGAGCTCCCTTACAAAGAGGGGGCAAGAGATGGACACCTAATAGTTTTGACTTTATGATCCGAGGTGCAAGAATAGAGCATGGCATTTTTATCATTATAGAATGCTTTCACTTGATATTGAGCAATTCACCAATTCCACTTGAAATTTATCAAAATGGATAATTCAGTGAAGGATGTTGAGTAACTTGAACATGCTAAATGATGCTAAATGAGGCGCGAAGGGCAAGCCTTACCCCATACACAGTCCTTTATGAGGTGAGTATGGAAACATTTTGTTTTTCATGATGAAGAGTTTTCTTGCAAAAAGTACGACAGCTAAAATGACGAGAAGCAATTCATTTCTCTACTAATGAACCCTTGTTTAACCCTTCTTTCAGCCTAAATACTTGAAGATTTTCTTTCATAGTACCCCTGTCAATGGCCACCCCACATTGGGACAAGTTGGAGGTAAGACAGCAATATGAGGTGAGGAAAATGAAAAGAATTTTTCTTGCTTTCACTTGCATCAATCTTCAAGTCATGCTATTACATTGAATTCATGTGGTAATTTAAGTGCCTTACGATGACAAAGAGCATTTATTTCTCTATCCTACATACTTATATCATTTGCATAGCCCACTTGAGCCTGCAATTTTATTTCTTTAAACCCAATTGGTGATCATCCCCCACACTGGGGCAAGGCAAAGAAAAAATTCAAATAACATGGCTTAGAATGCTAATGAAAGATGGAGGTTGCGTGAGTCCAAAGAAAGTAAGTGCGAAAAAATAAGGGACATGAAAAGTAGTGTGCTTGGTAAAAGCAAGGCCAATGCATATGAAAAAAAAGAAGTGAAAAAAAAAAAGAATGAGAACTAAGGGGCATGAAAAAGCAATGTGCTTGATAAAAGCAAGACCGATGCCCATAGATGAAAAAGTGTCAAATAGATGACTGTCAATTACAAGAATGGAGCAATACTCAAAGAACTTAAATGCTGAGTTTTTACAATCAAAAGAGCACTTCATGAAGACAATCCCCGAAGGTGAAAAAAACTGGTGGCAATGCCAAGATGATCACCAACTCTCATCCTTTACACACATTTTAAGCCTAATGATCATTTCGTTTCTCAACCCATGAACCCAACCTATGTTATGTCCCTTATAAAGTCTCTTCAGATTATGGCACTTAAATTAACATGGGAGTTCACATGTTTTAAGCATTGCTCTAAGAAGTGCAAGCAAGATCATTTCTTTCTTATTTTGCAGGGTTTTTGACTTGTAAACCTGGAAATGAGTACAGAATTGTTCTTTCAATTCCCTTGACTCAAAGAGTCCTTTTGTTAAGCCATTGACCAAGCCCACATTACAGTCCCTATCAAAGACCTCTCAGATTGGTAAGGTCGTACTGCTTGCGAGAAAATTTGAACTCTTGTCAACATGATGATGATAAGATTGAGTGATATATTCCTGCATCAATGGTCGAGACGAATACCCCTCCTAAATGAGAGCGAGTGAAAAACATTTTTACACCAAAAGTGTCTCATTTAGTATGTTCAAGAGATTCACACTATAAGTGAAAATTGTCTTAATGATAATTTTTCCCGGTGCAAGTTTGATAAAGCCATCATGCATGGGCCTTCATTGAATTTTTCTTCAAAGACCAAAAGATGCATCTTTGAAGCCCTGAGCTTGTTTAGTCATCTTTGAATACTTGTTGAGAATTCCAAGTACCCATTTATAAAATGTTTTCAAATGTCTAATGTGAATTCCAGATATTTGAACATTTAAATACTTGATATGACTTCCAAGTATTTGTCTTTTCAAACATCTGATGTGATTTCCAGATGTTTAGTAAATATTTTCAAATGTTTGACATAAGAATCAGATTTTTGAAATTTCCTACTTGATGTAATTTCCAGGTGCTTGGAATCTGAAGAGAGTTCCAGATGTTTTTCAAGTCTCATGGGAATCATTTCACACCTAATAACACTCTTCCAAATCCCCAGACAAGTAAGACGGGTACGTGTTCCTCTTCGCATTTGCATTTCATTGGGCATAAACATATTGAGATCTATGTTCCTGACAGATCCTGACCAAATCATTACATTTACATTGCATTCTTTATTGCATGACTCCGCATTTCAAAAGGGATTAAATTTATTTGAGTCCATTTCTAAAAAAAAAAAAAAAAAAAGAGAGAGAGAGAAAAAGTCATTACAATTGACATTTGCATATTCATTTCATATTCATTTTGCATGGTTTAAATTTAGGTGTTATTTATCTTTGAAGGAAACCTCTATGAGCTTTCCTTCAAAGAGGGGCTAATCTTGTTGAGTAGTTGACACCTAATTTAGGATCAATCTTATCCTTTAGAAAATAAAAATAGAGCATTTGGTTTTGGAGGGAAATTTTGAACATATCTCCTCATTTCAAATTTAAAATTCAACGGTGGTGTGATTTTGGAGCCACTAATCTTGTTGAGTAGTTGAGTGAATATTGCGAAATCTTCACTTATTTGTTGAGTTTTCCCTCTATAAATAGAGAGTGCGAGACGTGAAAGAGAAGGGGAAAAACTTCGGAGAACGAGCTTTCGAAACACTTACAGAAGGCAATAGAGTTTTTGTGAGAGAAAAGTCAAAACAAAAAGTGGAGAGGGAAGGGCTTCTCTTGGTTCGGCCAAAGGAAGAAAACACAGAAGGAAGAAGTAAAGGAAGGGAGCAGAGAGAAGTGACCGCTACAGTAAAATAGCAAGGAAAAGACATGGGAAGCGTGTAGCTAAGGTGAAAAAAAAAAAGAAAAAAGAAAAAGAGGAGTTGTTCATCTTCTTCGGCTGTGGCTGATCCCCTGCGCACCACCGCTCGCTACCACCGTGCTGGTGCCATCCAACGTTGGCAGGCGAGCCGCCGACCATCGCCACTCTGCCCACTGCATTAGCAACGACTCGCTGCTACCTCGCCGCTTTGCCCATTACACCAACAACAACTCACTGCTGCCCCGCTTCGCTGCAATGCCGTGTTTCCCTTTGCGCCAAAGCCCTATTGATCATCTGCAGCCCTTCACCCGCGACACCACAGCTCACGCTTCCATCAACATCCACCCCATCTTGCTTGTAGCCGCGTTGGCCCGTGACCCGTTATTGCTCCTAAGATCCCGACGAAGTCGTTGCTGACCATACTCCGTCGGTGATCTAGTCGACCTGACACCACCGCTACAGCACCACGACCCCCACTACTATGACACTCTCGACTGACGCCCCATTAGCCCAATCGACGCCAACCTCCTTCCGCCAGCGAGCCCTACACCGGCCCCAACACCGCCGCTCAACTCAACGCCTTGCTGTCTAGAGCCAAAGACCAGTGACCGACGTTCCTACTGCCGCAACCCAGCCTCTACCGCTTACCGTTGTGCTCATGGTGCTCCACCCGCAGCCTATTTGCCGTCACTGCACCGACGCCGACGTCTGCAGCTCCACAACTGCATCCCCGAGCAGAAGCCCGACGCCACTGCTCACCATCACCATAGTGACCCGTGACCCAGTTGCTGCTCGCCGGTCACCAACGCCGCGCTTCCTAGCTGCCACCACCGCCCAGCCCTCGCCGGAGCTCCAATGCCAGCCGTCTCCTTCACCCTTGCCTACCCTCTATTGACACTATTGTCCTCCCCTGGGTAGTTTGTTTTTATTTTTCTTATTTTTCACTAATTTTATATTATCTTAATTTATTTATTTTGTTATTATTGTTCAATTCATAATATTGAGATGTGCCTTTCTTTTATAAATCTTGTAAGCATTTGCTGCAAGGTTTTTGCCCAAGATTATCATATTTATTAATTTGATTCGTAAGACTTCAGATCTGATTTTTAATTATTTTGAACTCTTTGTCGTGATGATTAGGGCTAGAATAATCATTAATTTGACATGTGAGACTATAGGTTATTTTTTCGATTATTTTAATCATTTATTTGTTGAATATATTGATTGTTTAGATTTAATATTTATTTAATAATTACTCATCTAAAAAAAACTAAAAAATCAACAAAATCAAAAGAAATCAAAATCTTGCGTGAGCATATAAGTTTAGTAAATCAGACATTTAGGTTTAGTAAATTAGATTTTTTGGGATTATATTTTTAGGATTCTATTTCTAGATATCTTTTTTTTTTTTTTTTAAAATAGGTTGGGGTTGGATCTAAAGAACCTTCTTTTTTTTTAAAAAAATAGAGTCTTAGATAAAGTTGCATATTTTAATAATCATTTTTAAAAATATATAGATATATATATATATATAATTTTCTAATTTTCTAATATATGATAGGGTTTAAGTCAAATTAATCCCTAAAATAAATTAGAAAACTGTTCACTTTAGATAGTTTAATTAGGAATTTTATTAATTCCGAATTTCTAATAAAAATATAAAAATATTAGGTGCATATTAAACTAGTTTGCATAATATGATCATTTAATTAGAAATTTTTTTAGCAAAATTAGATTATGTAGTTAAAAATGCATTTTTTATAAAAGAATTCTAATTTCAAAGAAAACCCAAAAAAAAAAAATCATTTGTTTTGTGTGATTTGTTGTGTGATGCAATTTATTTATTAAATGTTTAATAATAGTTGAGCACCCGTGTGATCACTTTTTGACATGATAGTAATTTAGATTAAAATAAATCCAAGCTGCGTGCAAAAATATTTTAAAAAAAAAAAAATTGTATCAAATGGGCATTAGAGAAATTTAGTGTAACCAAGTTCCCATACCCTTAGTCTCTGGTTCCTAGAAATAAAATAATTCTCCCATTATTTTACTTAAATATCTAATCGACCTACCGTAAACTAATCAGTAGCGACTCCTAGATAATAATTAATATTTGAACCTTAAGTTGTAAATTGGCATGGGTTTGGGAGAGCCCGAACTAAATTTAAAAACTTAGTAGCCCATTAGCCTAATTTTAGGTGATGCATCCAAAATTTAGGTCGCAAAGGAACCAAACATGTTCTCCTCATAACTAAACTTGAACCAATCAATCTAGACTGATTCGGTTTGGGATTGAGTTGAACTAGACCCGGTGCTTACCTTTAGTAATTTCATTTTAGTATGGGCTTATGCAATTCATTGCCCCAACTTTAGAGTTTGGACCTTTGGTGCTTACCCCTAGTAATCTTGAGTTATCACTTTGCGCAGCTCATAGAATATCAACTCAGGCCTCCCTTCTTCAAAGGCCCATTTTGCTTAGTGTAAATAGCAACACTTAAATCAATTCCGTACAAAATATCAACTTTCAATGACTAATTCGATTGGAATTTACTCATCAAACATTTCTTTGGCATGCATGATTTTCAATTATAATTAGACAACAAACGGCAGGAAAGATCATACTGAACCTAGTAATAATGCTCAAGCAAGCCTAGCTAAAACACCAACAAAAGGTGCTGTGTTGGCGGTTGCTGGCTCGGCCATCTGATAGTTCGACCTTGAGTCTGTGTACCCGTCTTGCTGGTCTGGGCCCCCGACGAGCGCTCCGTCCAATACGTTCGGGTTCGGGGCGTTCTTATTAAACCACAAGTCAAATCCTTCGCTGCATGAGACAGGCGTCGGGTCCTTCTTGATTGAGACAATGGAGGCTCCCCTGTGGTGCACTTGGGTCGGATAGTTCGATCCATAGCCGACCATATAGCTCAGTTTATTCGGGTTCTCTCCGAGGATATAGTCCACCTTGAATTGGATCGACAACAAAAAGGAAATGATAATTAAAACAAAGCATGTTGTAAAAGAAATCGGCTAATTAAGTGAACTCATCGTCCTAAAATGGTGTTATCAAGTATTTGATACCCTTGACCTCTCACACACATGATACTGGATTGGTAGTTAATCTAGGAATTCACCTTAATTACACTAAAAAACATCGAACCAAAAAAGCGCTTCGCTCTGAGGATATATGTGGTCATATGTACCTGTGACTGGGCAAGCTCGATAAGATCGGAGGAAGATGCAATACCGCCGGGGCACTGGATTGAGGCTTTCTTGGGGTCGAGGTAGTCGGCATACACCGCGGCGATGAACGCGGCGGTGGAGGTGTACTGGAGGTTGTTCCAGGGTTGAAACCACAGCAGTCCACCAGGGGTCTTTTTGAAATTGCCGCTGCCTTTCTGGAGGCAATTGCAGATGAATTGCTCTGCTTGGCTTTTGTATTGTGCCCATGGTCCTGAGTTGTCAACTTGGCCTTCCAACACTAGCTGTGCATTTCATTTCATGCATAAAATCAAAACGTAGGTCTTGTTTTTTTTTTTTTTTTTTTTTTTTTTGAGATTTTCTTCAGGGCGGATCTGATGTTTAATCATCCGTTGGCAAAATGTTGGGAATTAGAATAGTGACGAAGTAGAGTGCATCCAAAATATAAGTTCAAGGCCTACACATTGTACTTTGTTAATGGAACCAATCTTGCATACAAGATGAGATATACCTTGGCAACGAGCACTTGGGCGCCGACGTACTTGTCGTTCCATGAGAACTCGGTCCGACCGCCGCCGGTGTCGCCCGAGCTACTGAGGTAATCGAGGTATTCTTTGTCCCCAGTTGCACGGTGAAGCCACGCAGCTGCCCACAGTAGTTCGTCCTGTGTCATCAGGTGATTACGGTAGTTTAGACATTTCACGCTTGATAATAGGATTGAATACACATTCTTACCGAATTCTATGTGATTTTAAGCAATACCTGATATCCAGAACTGGAATAGAACTGTCCTGCTACAGAGATGCTACTCGTGTACACGCCAAGATGATTCCGAGCGAAATCAAAGAGCTGTCAAACGCAAAAATTAGTCGAAATAAACACATCAATTGATTAATAATAGTATCTTTTTGTTAGGTAAAAAAGTTGCAACCAAATCATCGGACAACAACATATCAATTTAGGAAGGACGCAAAATTCGTAGGTTGTATCCAATGTTATTGATTGAAGAAGGTCGACACATTTAGGTTGTGTTTGGCAGTCGGGATAAAATTCGGGATAGGATATGATTTATCCTATCCTACGTTTGGTGCTCGCTCAGGACGGGATAAAGTCGGATATAAGAGGGATATAGACAAGATAAAATTATCCCGTGGAGGGGTGGGATAAAGGTGGATAGGATTTGTAATATTCATAATAGGAAAGTTATTTTTCTTAAATAACAAACTTATTAAATTAACAAAATTGAAATTATATTTCAATATAAATAATATTTTAGTTCTAATTTAAGAAATAAAAAATAAAAATAAACATTTATTTTTAATTAATCTTATTTTAATTTATATATTCAATTTTAATTCTATCTTATATTAAATATTCAATCTATAAATTAAATATTTATATTTATTATATATTTTAAAGAATGTTGAAATGGGAAAAAAAATAATAATGAAAACAATATAATAAAAAAAAAAGAGGAAAAATAAAATAAAAATATTTTATATCATTTAGTTCATTTATAATGATATCCGTTTATATATAATAATAAAAAAATGTACATAATATGATGTAAATATATCTTTAATATTATAATTCCAAACGATAATATTAAAAATTCAAATGACCACACGTAGATGTTCGAATCCACGAATTGATAATAAAAGAGGAAGCTAATTAGCTAAAGGCTTGCGTGCGACGCATGCATGATTCTTGCAAACTGGTCGGGTAACAATGAAACAAAGAAGACCTGTTTTGCATGAGTTAGAAGCTGAGATGCGTATTCAGAATCCTTCTTGGCAAAGGCGATGGAAGCCGCCGCAAATGCAGCTGCAGTTTCCCCGGCGAGATCGGCCCCCGGGTTCTGGTCGTCGACCTTGTAGGTAGTGCGGGTGGTGGTCATGTCCTCGGGCCTCTGCCAGCACGAGTGGTCGGAGTTGCCCTCGCCAACCTCGCCATAGAGGACGTCGGGCTGAGGGTGGGCTTTGATCAGGTAGTCCGTGCCCCACTTTATGGCAGCAAGCGCGTTCGAGAGCTCGTGCTTGGTTTTCAAATTGTCTCTGAACTCCACAACGCTCCACGAGAGCAACGAGATTGTGAAGGCCATCGGGAACCCGAACTTGACGTTGTCACCGGCGTCGTAGTATCCTCCGGTCAGTTTGATCTATTAGCCAAAAAGAGAGATTAAATGTATTCCAGAAATAAGCCTAAAAGGATATCAAATATTAACGTTAACCAAAAATCAGATTACTTCGGAATACTCTTGTGACATGCAGCAAAAAGATAGGCACACAGGATTCTGCATGCAAAATCATAGCAAGATACGTTTTTTGCAATTCTGCGCGTATGTCAAAATTGAAACGGCGCGAACGAAATTTCTATATGTAATAATTTCTCATCTTTCTTTCGCAACATGTGAAAATTAAGAGAATAAACATAGATAAAACTGCAGAAAAGTAAATAAAAAAAATCCATACTCCGGCATTGCTCCCATCTTCAAGCGCCGAATCGCCACGCCATTGGACTCTCTGATTACTTGGCAGTTTGCCTGATCGCTGAGCCTCGAAGTACAGCAACGACTTGGTGAGCGCAGTCCCATAATCACTTGAAGACCCTTCACTTTGAATCACTAATTCAGATGACAAAACCATGAAACTCAACGAAAAGACCAAGACAAGGTTCATGGAACTTAGTCTAGCCATGATAACTCTCTCAAGAACCACTGCGAGGAAGAACACAAGGTTGTTGAATATATATAGATGGAACTTATGACATAATCTACGGAAGGATCTGGTATATATGTATAAAACAGGCAAATATGCATATAGGGAAATATATACATATTTATCTATTAGTTTCCATAAGCTTGGAGCTATTTTTAGTGTGAAATCCCGTATAATTAAGGGCTTATATGTTTTTTCTGGTGAGGTTGTTAAGGGCTTATATGTTTATATCCAAATCTGTGGAGATTCTTTTAAGGCTCTTTTTCCATCCTAAAATATGGTTGGAGAATCTCCTGCCAATATGATATTATTCCTAAATTACCATTAGGCTATGTTGGGAAGCTTTTGTAATTTCCAAACTAATGGATTGTCTTTTAATTTTACTAAAGGAAGAGCTACCCTTGCTCGTTGCAAATAACATTTCTTTCACCCTTGCACCGCGTCTTTCACAGCCATTATATTTCAATGTTTCTTCCATATTTGTCTTCTTCTGAACTTGCTATCCGCTGTCCACTTGCATGAGAGTTTAAGCACTTTATGTAACCTCAGCAAACATTCATCGTAAACCGAAGCAAAGAAAGGATTGTTTGCACATTGTTCACTTCATTTCCCCTAGAATCTCCTAATGGCTATGAATTTTTCGACATTGATATCCAATACAAATCTAGGAGATTATGCTCAAAGAGTGAATATTATGGTTGATATTTCATATTCAATTTGTTAAAAAGACATTGGTCCTTGCAACTATACATATAAGTAGGAAATAGTCTGAACACGGCATGATAAGACCAATCAATTCAATATTTTGATTTCTTAATGGCTAAATTTTTCATTTAAATCTGGAATGTTACTCATCTTTCGTTGTCTCATCTTTTGTCATGCAATTGCTATGGAAGCCAATATTCAAGAGAGCCCAAAGCGCTTAAAGGTATCTATTGATGATGACAATGAGAATGGAGATATAATAGACACAGAGGGACTCAAGCATGGAGTCTAGGAGACGATTAAGTGGGGTCAACCATCTTTCCATAATTGTTTAAAGACATTAGTGCGAGATTCCAATCTAGGAGACGATAAAGGTTTAGAAAATTAGATAATTGGGTCTTCTGGGTATGGAGAAAATCGGATCTCTTGAATCTTACCAATAGTAGATAAACGGAAAACTAAGTTCCCGAGCATGCATCTAAGTAATATCGACATCGATACACGACATCACATGATATGCCGACACATTATTTCTATAAAAAAAAAAAATTCCGACTGGTTAGAAAACATTGTATATTAAATGTATATTTTATATATACAGAATAAATTATTATTTTTATGATTATTTTAATCAATTTAATTTGATTCAAATTCACAAATAAATATGTAATAAAAAAAGAGCCTAAAATAAATTTACAATAAAAACATTAATCCATCATTTGTTAATATTATTCATTGTTTTAATTTGATAAATTCAACTCCATTTCAATAATCCATAAAACTTAGAAAAAAAAAACAAGTAATCCACATTTTGAACTTGCATATCAAAGCATTTCGGAAGAGAAGAGAAAAAATATATTGGGAAGCGGATCGTGCGTCACAAGAAGTAAGAGTCTGAAAAAAAAAAGAGAATATTAGTTTTTCTTCTTTCCCTCTTTATTATTTTGATTTTTTTACATATTTACATTTTGACCCCTCATTTATTAAAAACTTTTAAAATTGACCATGTGCATTCAAAATCGTGCGTCAAAATTCCAGACTCACGTGTTGAAAAGTGTCGGGAGAGTTGATCAAGTATCGGATTTTCTAACACTTATTGACCAAATGTTGGAAAGAGTCGAGCAAATGTTGGAATGTTAGACACGATACAAAGGTTTCCAGATAGTGTCGATGCTTCCTAGATTGGTGGTGGCTGCGATGTCAAAACTTGGTGTTGTCATTGCTCATAAAGGCAAATGGTGTTAGAGGGGGCAGTAGGAGCGGTGGCGGCAGTACTTGTTTCTTGTAACAAGTGAAGGAGCAGCGGCTTTAGTATCGCACTCACATGGCCATCTTCATCTGTAACTGGCAATCATCGCAGGTGGGGCATTTGGAGGGAATAGGGGATTGCGACCAGTACCTCCAGAAAAAGGTGTCTTCCTCTTGGATCGCATGCATGAATGCGACCAGGTATTGGTTTTGTGCCTTTTACGGTATAGAGTCCCAGAATCAGCCGTCACCGGGAAAAATTTGATTGTGGCGTTCTTGGATTTTAGTACTTAGCTAATGACATTCTGGCTAACTTTTCGCTTCAGGAGGAGAAGGATTATCTTGATTGTCTCAAATCTTCCAGTCATCAATCTGAAAAATGTAGAAGATTCTCAAAGAAATATTTGGAGTGTCGTATGGCAGAGTGAGTGACCCTAGTTGCTCTCAGATAGATCAATTTCTATTGTTGTAAATGCGTCATGGGCAAAGTAATAGGACTGTTTTCTGGGGATATCGTCGTTTGGACATGTTGCATGTCCAGGGGGTTAGGAGGGAAAAAAATTAAACCAATTTGATAGACTGAATAAACATGGCGTTTCATTTACTTAAAGAGATGCAAAAATTGGGGGTTTTGTGGATTTGTTTTTTCACGCAACATAATGATCTCCTTTCACACAATTCCCTTTGTTCAAAATTTCTATGTTAACGAGCCACTTTTGTTAATTTAATGTAGTTTGAACAATTCAATGTATCCATATGAAAATGCGGACGAGAAAAGACATTCATATGATTGTCATGAGCTGCTCCATCTGGGTTGAGCTTACTTTATTTTCCAATTTTATGATAGATAGAGAGTTTGAGGAAGGGACTATTGTGATGCTACCTGAACACTACGCTGATTCATGTGTCTTGGTTTTCGGAAGCCACTTGATGTGCTTCAAGAATAAGTCAAATTGTCCAGACTAGTTTGCAAGTGTCTTCCCCAGACGATGGCAGATGTTATTTTACGTGTCAACATTTACGGATTTCAAAAATCTCACGTGTTTGACTTTGTATGAATATCAAAACATGGGAATCTCAATATTCAAAGTAAATAGTACTTACAAAGGAGTTTTACCAAATTCGCCTTTTTTTTCTGATCTTCTCAAATCATTTCAAACCTATAGAGATTTGGAGGGATCGCAAGAGATAGCACATATATTTATGTCTCTTTTCGACGTATGCCCGTTATGTTGTCTATAAAATGTTGTCTATTAAACGGAAAAGATAATGGTATCGTTATAATTAGATTCATTTCCGTTCTTTTCTCTTCTTCAACAATACGTGAAGTTCCCGAAACTCTTGATTTCCTTTATTTACTTGTATAAGCATCTTAACAGCGATAAAAGATCAAATCGTTTCCTCTCCTTTCTTTTCTCTTGCGAGGTCATTTTCCTTTCCATTCCCTTCTAATCATGTCATCCCATGTCAAAGGGACGCGAGATGTTCGAGTGACTTATAACTGGATTTGGGTCCATAACCGTGGGTTTCAATATACAAAGACTTCCACAGAAGCATGTATGCAAGAAGAAAGGCTCTGTAAGATCCAGTATAATAAGTACTGTGACTTAACTACCCGTTACTCCACCAGTGATAGGAGATGTAAGGATTAATAAGAGTAAATAAATAAAAAAAGAATCGGAAGCTACTTATTAATAGTGATGGAACTCTAAAAGAGATTTCAAGAGAAATAAACGATTTAAGGATTTGATCAAATAATATTATTATGGTTCAGGGTGATCTCATAGTTCCTGCCAAGTGGAGAGGACCAGAAGAAAGTTGTGAGAGCTAGACAAGAAGTCAGGGAAGCACGTGAGAAACAAGAGGGCGTGGAGGTTGTCGAGAAGGTGGTCAACAAGCAAGCCGGAATTGGGATGCAGAGCTTTGACATAATGCAATGGCGATACCAAAGGTAGCCGAGCTGCACATTCAGAAGATGGACAGGAAAACGAATTTGAGGAATGAGAAAACGACCTTACCGACCCTACAAAGCTTTGCCTTTGCCTCATTCATGGTGCTTCAGAATGCAGATTTAGATGTCTGGAAAGATGGCTTATCATGTTTGCAGATTGTTAATCATAAGAAATCATATGATGATCACGACACAGTTTACGTTCCTGTTTTCATATGCTGGGGTTACGTAATTTGCTTAATGGTATTCAATGTCGCAGCTGTTAACTTTCATTGAGAAGAGAATTTTTGTGCATTAACGATTCATCAAGGACATGTGTGGATGAAGATGAACATGAAAAAATAATTTTAGTGCAAAAGGATTGACGTTTGGATTAATTTTGGGAACACAAATTCGAATTACTTGCAATGTAATGGTTATTCAACTTCTATTTAGACTATCTCAACTAGTATACTCCATCATCCAAAAAAACTGTGGATGCTAGAATGCTTTTTGAAGGACACTCGGGCTTCTATTTGATCTGTTAATAGATGAGTCTACATGCACCTCGAGTTGCTTCTGACCTTAGGCAGATTTGATCAGAGGAGGGATCAAGGAAGAATTTTCTAGCAGCAACGAGGACCCTTCCATCGGCAATTGAAGAATCACTTGTCGGTCCTCTTAGATTCATTCGCTCCTGGAGCTTCGGCTTCGGCTTCCTTCCAAATCCAAGTTCTGACATGTCTTGCCTGCCATCAAGTTCCTGAAGAATGCAAATGCAATTGCTCATGAGCTCGATATGACTAGATCAAAGTTTAGAACACAACGTCCTTGAACAGTTAAAAGGAACGGAATAACATGGTAAAAAGATTTGACTGAGAGAACTGTAGTTTTGGACAGGTTCCGAACAAATGATCCCTCAAACCCTCTAAGATTAAGACTGTAAAGGGCAGAAAGTAGAGAGGAGATGCAATCAAATTATATAATTGTTTCACTCCACATGGAACGATTCTTTTTGCAGCCGAAATACATATCTAATTACTCATATTATTACTCATATTATGCAGCTCATCCTTGAGTCCTCAAGGTGCATAAGCACAACCAAGAAATAGTATAATCTACCAAACAGAATGATTGAACTTTGCTGCAATCAATCAGAAAGCTTGAATGCAATCACATCCTCCATCTTCTGGGGGAGACACTTGCCTACTAGTCTGGACAAGTTAACTTATTCTTGAAGCACTTCAAGTGGCTTCCAAAATCCAAAACACATGAATCAGCATACCATTTAAGCAGCATCACAATAATCCCTTCCTCAAACTCTCTTTCTATCGCACAATTTGGAAAATAAAGTAAGTTCAATCCAGATGGAGCAGCTCATGACAACCATATGAATCTGTTCTGTTGTCCGCATTTTCATATGCATACATTGAGATTGTTCAAACTACATTAAATTAGAAGTTTTGAAGAAGGATATTGTGTGATAGGAGATCATTATGTTGTGTGAAAAAAAAAATCTACAAAACCCCCTATTTTTGCAGCTCTTTAAGTAAATGGAGCACCATGTTTATTCAGTCTAACAAATTGTTTTAACTTTTTCCCTCCTAATCCCATGGACATGCAACATGTCCAAACAACGATATCCCAAGCAAACAGTCCTATTACTTTGCCCATGACGCATATACAACAATAGAAAATTGATCCATCTGAGAGCCACTAGGTCACTCACTTTGCCATACGACACTCCAGATACTTCTTTGAGAATCTTCTACATGTTTCAGATTGATGACTCGAAGATTTGAGACAATCAAGATAATCCTTCTTCTCCTGAAGCGAAAAGTTAGCCAGAATATCATTATCTAAGTACTAAAATCCAAAAAGGCCACAATCAAAATTTTGCAGGGGACAGCTGATTCTGGGACTCTATACCATAAAAAAGGCACAAAACGAGTACCTGGTCGCATTCGTGCATGTGATCCAAGGGGAAGACACCTTTTTCTGGAGGTACCGGTCGCAATCCCCTATTCCCTCCAAATGCCCCACCTGCCATGATTGCCAATTACAGATGAAGATGGTCATGTAAGTGCGATACTAAAGCCACTACTCCTACACTTGTTACAAAAAACTAGTACTGCTGCCACCGCTCCTACTGCCCCCTTTAACACCATTCGCCTTAACGAGCAATGACACCACCAAGTTCTGACATCTCAGCCGCCACCACTACTACTAGTTCCCAAAAGAGAATGGTCGATCTTAAATTGTGGGAAACACAAGTGTAGACCAGAACTACTTCACTGGCATATATGCCGATTACCCAGCTCAAAAATGTAATTGGAGAATGAAAAACTACTGGTCTGTTACCTGTGCAATCTCTACAGTGGGTGTTATGACTCCCTCAAACAAAGCATTGCTGCTCTTCTCAGTACCCTCATGTGTTTTCAGAGGGAAAAAAACCATCATTTTGATCTGTTATTTTCTCATGCCAAGGGGAAATAACTTGAATATATGACAGTCTATGGTCAAACCTGGATCAAATTCAAGAACACCCATCCGCTAGAAGAAATCGAAACGCCGACTCCAGCACTCAAGAACGAAAACCCTTTGAAAGATCGATTTCGAAAAGATGGACGCGAGTTCTCATCACCCTCCTCCCTTCGCGGTCTCTCCCGAAAGAATCGCTGAGCAAAACAGGGAAATGGAAAAGAGAGGGAAGAAGAAGATGATATCTACCTGCACTCATCACGAGCTGACACGCAAATCGGGCATCCGTTGGAGACTTCGCAGATCAATTCCCTCCGCCCCCTCTCGACGCTTAATGGAGGCGCCGGCCAGGAACCGCCGAGAGAATCGTCTCTTCCATGGCCGTCATGCGAGAGCCGCCGTCGACTAGAGAGAGAGAGAGAGAGAGAGAGAGAGAGAGTTCAAAGCTGCGCTGTGCATGGTCCGTTTCCGAAATTTGGGCCGGGTCCATGGGCCCGGTTCGGGTCGGGTCCATGGGCCCCAATACTTACACGTGTCGTCCGCCCTCTATCTCCCTCTCTCTCATCTCTCTCCGGTTCGCCCCTCCGCCATCGGCCCCACCGCGGCGCTCCCCGGGAGGCGGTCGCGAGGCCCGCTCCACGGCGGCGCCACCAAACCAAGAGCAAGTTCCCATAATTCGGGCCATTCTGTAGTTCAACCACAAGCTCAGCTCAATTTCCCGATTCAATCTCTTAATTTTTTTCACCTCACCTACTGTTGTGACCGAAGCCGATTGTCTACTTTTCAAGTAACCTGAATAATCCTATACAGTACCAGAACTTCAGGTACTGTCGGGCAAACCAGTGACCTGGCAATGGCCTACATTGTGCTGGAGTGATTGTTAGCCCTGAAGGAGATAAAATGCACGGATGCGTGTACCGTGACGATGGGTAATTCGCGGTACTAGAACGACGACGCGTGAGAGCTGAATTAGGTGCACGTGAAAGTCACTGCCGAAAAGATGCGATTAAGCTTTGAATAGAATGTCTGGAGCTTTCCAACCAAAAAAAAAAAGAATGTCTGGAGCTTGACAAGAAAGCCATGGGAGTCAAATCTGTTGATAGAGCCAAGGAAAGCGAGTACCTTTAGTTGTTGATTTTTGTCAGGGTGTTTGGGCAGATGGTCGGTGCGCTGATGGTTAGCAAGACGGAAGACAGAAGGTCGAAGTGGTCAGAGCTTGGATCCGACTCGTTTCCTAGTTCTCAGGTTGTTGTGAATGTGTTATGGGAAAAGATGTGATGCACTTTTGTCTCCCTTTCCCCTGAATTTTGCACATTTTCTTCTGTTTTTTTTTTTTTTTTTTTTTTCTGAATTTGCTGCCTTCTATTCCTTCTTCTATATCTTTCGAACATAGAAAACTATATCATGCCGACATCATCAGTACTGAACCGGATGAAATCCATCAAAAGTTTGGTTTCAAACTTACAGTTTAAATACATTGGTGGCGGATCACCTTGTAGTACAATGATATTCAGCGTGTGTTATTGGGGGAAAAAGTAGAAATGCCTTCTCCAGTTTGCATTTCCGTCATTTTGCATTATATCATATCGTGTTAGGGATTTATAATTAGCACTTCATATTAAGGCCACTCTTGTGCATTTCTCTTTCTTCTTGCACATGTCAGAGTTACATGTTCATTTTATCATCTCTTTTTGTTCATACCTTTCCAGAGTATTGGTACTCTTCATATTGCATGAAGAATGAAACTGTGAAAGATGACATGTAAGAACCTCATTCAATTAGCAGTCCAACCAGAATTCTCAGTCTATCCAAGAAGAAACGAGCAAGTGTTTCCTTTTCAGATTCAGATGATAAAAGCTTCTGGCTTTGGATTGTCTGGAGAATTGGGGGCCAAAACTTCAAAGGTCTATGGATTTGTAGGATCTATCACGACCGGTGGGGCTACAGGTCCACCTCTCGTGCTTCACAAATATACTGCGGCGCTTTGGTTTTATTTCCATGTTGATCTATTAATATGCCAACGTGATGAATTCTTTGGAACATGGATGAGTAGGATTTTAATTCGTGTTTCTTCGGGCGCTCTTTGGGGGCATCCTCCACTAGTCTTTAGACTATAACGGCCTATTGCATTGCTTAGACCTCTCTTGAGCCTAATGATTTAAAGATTTCTTTCGGCTTGTCATGGCTTGGTGTCCCCCCAATATTTGCTAGACTAATGAATTCTCTTCCTATTTAATCAATGATGATATATGATTTGCTAGGTATGACAACGTGCATCAGATTGCTGTTGCTCTGAAATTCTTTTACAACCCCTTCCCTTCCTTATGTCGCCAAATATTACATGTTCAAACTAGGTAATCTTTAACTAGAGATCCACAATGAAAGCTATAAAATTACTAGAAAATCAATTGATAATTGGTAAGCAATTTAAGACGAATGAACATATCGAGAATAGTGAAAGTTTATTTACAAAGAGGCAACAATTGTTGATTAACAGTAAATAACGAACTCAAACGACTGAGTAGAATAGCACAATGTTCAAAAATCACATCATTTTTTATTTCATGGAAGAATTGACATTAGAGAAATTCTTGTTGAATCTCTAGAACTATAGGTTAGGCGACAGAATGAACATAATCCCAACGACTAAATATAGTCATTCTCCAATTCACTCCCTTCATAACTTTTCAAATATCCTCGTATCACGATTCTCCAATTCGCTCTCCCCATCAAGCACAGCTTGTTTATTGATGAAGTTTGCAACCGTTTATAAATGATCTCTTCAAGCTGACGCTTCGGTCACCATATAACTAGGTATACATGTAACCTACGGACAGCTATTTCAAGTACCATATAATAAAGAGAGTCAAATGAATGATCTATTGATTAAGCTACGCAAGACGTGGAAGGGAGGACCAGGAGTATCAAACGGAGTGCCCGAAAATCATGTTACTCTGAAGGGCAAAGTAGCACCAATAGCCCACTAGTAGAACCAGAAATGGAGTGCCCCATTTTACTATTTTCCTCTATCCATTTTTCCTCTTTTCTTGTATCCTTTATTTTATTTTTCTTTTACTCTCGTCATCTTCCTCTGGTGGACGAACCTGTGAGCCCTGAACTTCTCATAACCTCCATTAACGATCCCCATAGATGAATTAAACCGAACCTGCTACCACAAATGTTATCTCTCACAGCCGCTGCTCACCTCCGGTCACCGAACCAATTGTCGTCGCTGGACCATCACCGTCAACCGCTCCCAACCCCCGAATCGATTTCAACATTCACTAATTATTACTCCATAGACCATCGTCGCTCGTTGCTAGACCACCATTGTTGCCACCGGCCATCGGCCATCATCTTGACTCGTCGGCCACATCACAGACCATCGCCAGAACATATGACAACAATGAATAGTTGAGGCAAACTTTAGTAACCACGGTCCACCTCAACTGATAGCTATTGGCACGAAATCTATTCTTCTTAAATATTATCAGCACATGTGCTCAAATGAAACAAACGCAGGAGTTATTTCACCAAGAAAACGTCTTAGAAACTTTTTGTTGAACAGATTATGGTGTCCATCACAAGAAGAGAGGTAAACATGGAAGTCATCCGGTTTCTTTTCTTCTTCCTTTTTACAGGAAATTTTTCTTTTTTTCTGGAATAAGTTACTAGATATCCCAAAACTTGTCATGAAATTGCAATTAATTCCTAAGACTTTCAAAAAAATAATTAAATCATAAAACTTATCAAATAGATGCAATTAAGTCATTCCGTAAATTCCGTCCAACTTTACCAACGGAAAACATTGGCTGAACTTTTTCTAAATAATTTCTCCCTACTATGTGACACTGACATGGCAACACATGAAGGACAAGACCACTTGTTCTAGTCCAAATCTAACTTTTAATCTAAATATTATTTGAACTTTCTTAAAGAAAAGAGACTAATTTTTTTAATAAAAAGGCAAAAGAGTGTGATGGCCTACGCCGCTGCCTCACCGTCGCCGGAAAGAGCGGCGTCGTGCTCATCCTACAACCTTCTCAAATGTCCTTACACCCTTCCTAACCCGTGTCTGTGTTCAGCCGCGAGAGCTCAGTCGGGCCCAAAAAAAAGGGCCTCAAAGTAGGCCTTTTTATATGGGCCTTGCTTTCCTCTAAGGCTCATACATGGACACCTCACCGGGCCGAATTAATAAGCAAATGGGCTGTGGTGGAGCTTTGGATTAACGGTCATCCGACAATGGGCTCCATATTGTTCTCATGAATACATTTGAACTAATTAAAAAGAGATTTCATTAATTTTTTTTTTTTTTGGATGGCGATATTGTTAGTTATAAAAATTAGCCAGTAATCCAACAAGAGGTGATGTGTTAATGGTTGCAGGCTCGGCCATCTCAAAATTCGACCTTATGTCCAAGTAGTTGTCTTGCGCGTTCGGGCCCCCAACGACTGCTCCATCCAACACGTTCGGGTCGGAGGCATTCTTCTTATACCACACGTCATATCCTTGGCTGCACGAGACCGGCGTCGAGTCGTTCTTGATCGAGACGATGGAGGCTCCCCTGTGGTGCACCTAGGTCGGATACTTTGACCCGTAGCCAACCATGTAGCTCGTGCTATTTGGGTTCGCTCCAAGGATATAGTCCACCTCGAATCGGATCGCAAACAAAAAGTAATCATAATTAAAATAACATGTGTTGAAAGGAAAGAAGTTAGCTAATTTAGTGAACTTTTTTTGATACACTCAAATGCTCACTCATACAATACTTAAATGTTAGATTAATGTATGAATTCACCTTCAGTCATATTGAAGGCAATTCGCACTTAAGATATGTGTGATCGAATGTACCTGTGACTGGGCGAACACGAGCAATTCGTCGGGCGCTTGGGGTCCCACGATAGCAAGGGACCTCGACATAATCATGGCTGATAAGATAGGTAGCGTACACCGCTGCGACGAACGCAGCGTTCGAGGTGTAGTGGAGATTATTCCAGGGCTGAAACCACAGCAATCCACCAGGGGTCTTTTTGAAATTGGTGAAGGCTTGCTGGATGCAGCGGCACATGAACTCAACTGCGTTGCTCTTGTATTGTGCCCATGGCCCTGCGTCCTCGACTTGGCCTTCCAACACTAGCTGTGCATTTTCATTTCATGTATAAAATCAAAACCTAAGTGATAATGCAGTGTGCTGTCCAAATATCAGTGCAAGAACGACATGAAGTACTTTGTGATGCGATGTACCTTGGCAACGAGGACTTGGGCACCGACGTACTTGTCGTCCCACGAGAACTGGGTCCGAACGCCGCCGCTGTCGCCGGAGTTGCCGAGGTAATCGAGGTACACTTTGTTCCCGGTCGCACGATGAAGCCATGCAGCTGCCCACAGTAGCTCGTCCTATGTCATCATGTGATTGCAGTAGTTTAGACATTACAAGCTTGATAATACAATTGAATCCGCATCTTTTTCCCAAATTCAATGTGAATTTAAACAGAATCGATCTCAAAATATACATGCATATAATATATATTTTGAAAGACGTGTATTGAATTGTATTGTCCACGCATGAATGCATCCATCCATACATACATACATACATACATACAAGTATTTGTTTAGTACCTGATATCCAGAGCTAGAATAGAACTTCCCTACTACGGGGATGCTATTTTGGTACTGGCCGGGGTGGCTCCGAGCGAAACCATAAAGCTGTGCATGCAATAATTTTACAGAAAAATTAGTCGATATAAATACATCAATGCATCAATAATTAAAAAAAAAAATTGTTTGGTAACAGAGTCATAACCAATTCATCGGAAAAGAATAGATCGATTTAGGAAGGAAGCAACATTCTTAGATCGTGGCCAATGTTGTCAATTGAAGAAGGTGTAACAATCGACACATTTAATGTTCGAATCCACAAATTGAGAACAAAAGAGCGTGAGCCAATAAACTAAAGGCTTGCATGCGACCGCCGGCATGATTCTTGGAAACCGATTGTGGGACGATGAAACTGAGAAGAAGACCTGTTCTGCATGAGTTAGAAGCTGAGCCGAGTATTTAGGATCCCTCGGGGCAAAGGCGACCGAAGCCGCCGCGAAAGCCGCCGCGGTTTCCCCGGCAAGATCAGCCCCCGGGTGCTGGTCGTCGATCTTGTAGACGGTTCGGGGGGTGGTCATGTCCTCAGGCCTCTGCCAGCACGAGTGGTCGGAGTTGCCGTCACCAACCTCGCCGTAGAGGACGTCGGGCAGAGGGTGGGCTTTGATCAGGTAGTCCGTGCCCCACCTTATCGCGGCGAGCGCATTCGAGAGCTCATTTTTGGATTGCAGCTTGTCTTTGAACTCCACGACGCTCCATGAGAGCATGGAGATCGTGAAGGCCATTGGGAAACCGAACTTGACATTGTCGCCGGCATCGTAGTATCCTCCGGTCAGATCGATCTGTTCGTCAAAAAGAGATATTAAATACGTTGCGCAAATAATCCTAGCATTCGGCAACAATCAGATTTATTTGAAATATTCTCGCATCATGTGAAGAAGCAAGCAAAAAGATATACGCGCAGATTTTGCATCCAAAACTGTAGCAAGATATGTGCATGTTTTACATTCAGAATTTTGCGATTATACTCGGGCGTCAAATTTGCGGCGGCAACATTTTTTACCAAACGAAATTTCTATATGCAGTAATTTCTCACCTCTTAGAATGTGTAAACATTAAGAAAATGAACATAAATGAAATGCAAAAAAGTAAGTAAATAAAAAAAAAAATCATACTCCAGCCTCGCCACCATCTTTAAGGGCAGAATCGCCACGCCATTGGACTCTCTGATTAGGAGGCAGTTTGCCCGACCGTTGAGCCTCGAAGTACAACAATGACTTGGTGAGCGCAGTCCCATAATCAGGCCCTTGACTTTGAGCTAATTCGGATGACATAATCATGAAACTCAATAAAAATATCAAGACAAAGTTCATGGAGCTTAGTCTAGCCATGATCACTCTCTCAAGAAACAATACGAGGAAGAAGAACACATGTTTGTTGATATACATAGATGGAACTTATGTTATGGGTGTATAAAATAGGCAAATATGCACATAGGGCAACATGTGAAAATTCTTTTAAGGCTCGCGCTGTCTCAATTCCAAATATGGAATGGACGAAAAAAAGAGAGTATGTACATCAATCAATTTCCATAAGTTTGGAGCCATTTCTAGTGCAACATCTCATTTGGTTAATCCATCTATGTTTAATTCCAAATATGTGGAAATTCCTTTAATTCTACACTGTCTCCATTTCAAATATGAAATGAACAAAAAAAAATTATGTAAATCAATTAATTTCCATAAGTTTGGAACCATTCTAGTGCAACATCCCAATTAGCTAAACCCTATGGTTGCATTTGGCAATCAAGATATCATATGGTTGCATTTGGTAGTCAAGATAAAATTCAAAATAGGACAAAATTTATCTTATTAAGTATTTGGTGCCAGCTCAATACAAGATAAAATCAAATATAAGAGGAAAATAGACTAGATAAAATTATCTCTTGAGAAAGATGGGACAAAGATAAATAAGATTAATATCATAAGAAAATTATTTTTCTCAAGTAACAAATTTCTTAAATTAAAAAAAATTAAAATTATATTTCAATATAAATAACATTTGAAATCTAATATAAGAAATTCAAAATAATAAAAATTAACATTTTTATTTAATCTTATTTTCACTTATATATGCAAATTTAATTTTATCTTATAAATATAAATATAACATATTCTAGTATTTTAGGTATATTAGTACAGTTTACTATTTAATAAATTTTATTAAAGAATGATGAAGTGGAAAAAAGAAATTAGAAAATAATTTTAAAAAGGAAAAATAAATTAAAATAAGCAAATAAAAATAAAGTAGGCAAGAGTGGTGCTAGAAATTTTTACATTCTTCGTTTGTGAACTTTTACATTTATTTACATTGATATGTCTTTTATACCAAATAATGTACATGATAAATGTGAATATATCCAACTTTATTACTATAATGTTGCTAAACAGCTGATAGGATACAAGAAAATCCTTGAATTTCTTATCATATCTAGTATTATTCTAATTAGAAATCCAAACAACCAAACGTAGTCTATATGTTTATTCCAAATTTGTGGAAATTCGTTTGATGCTCACATTGTCTCCATTCCAAATATGGAATGGACGAAAAAAGTACATATAATCAATAAATTTCCGATTTGTCAATGCTTGGAACAAACACTGATTTTGTTGTTTACATATTGAATTACAAGATATTTTGATAACTTAACAAAATATCAACTTTGGAGACCTTATAAGTGAGACATTTGTCCATCTTTAATATATACCAACTTTCCTCATTTTCCACCAATAGTTTTAACCTATATGCTCTTAGTGACATTGAACTTAGTCTAGTCTTAAATATCATGCATTACATCATCTACTTCAACTTTAGTCAATTAATGTCCTTGATGACTCATTCATTGTACTTGACTAAGAAGTTTTCTCTCAAAAAATATCATTTTTAGCTACTCTTATCAGGCCACTTCTTAGCCCACTGTATCCTTTGTAGTAAAGCACAATCCCTCTCTTTACACCTAGCATTTTAACTGAAGATCATTATTATCTTTAACCTTGGTCTTATAAGTTCATTCCACTTGGCCTATAAATAGGTCTTCTTATGTCTTCATGTTCAAAAAGAAATCTAACTTGTTCTTGCAAGCGAGCGAGCAAGAGAGAGAGAGAGAGAGATCTTCCATCATTTTTCTCTTCTAGCTTCACTTTCGAAACTTTCGAGTAAAAGCAAAGATTCTATATTTATGTTGTCAAATCTTCAACATTTCAATTTTCAAAAGTTTACAAGGTGAACTTGTGGACTTTATTCTCTTTAATTAAACTAGTTTTGTTGAAAGATTAAGAGTTGTTAATTTTTCTTCTTGTTTTGCTTTGAAGATGATTAAAGTTTCAAATTGTCCAAATGTTGTTCAAAGTAAGTGAAAACTCTAGGGCTAAGTTAAGTTGATCTACTTAGCACTCTTGACTTAGTTGGTTGATGTTTATTAATTTTAGTTTTAGTTGAATATGATGTTAATGTAAGTAAGTCTCAATAGTGGCTTGTCGAGATATTATATTGATTTGACTTGTTTTGATGAATTCTTACATGCTTAAGGGTGTTTGATTGATTTCCTCGAGTAGTGTTAGAATGATGAGTTATACTTACCAGTCACTACTTATAATCACACGCCATTGCTTATACTCACTTACCACTCATATCCACCTATTAGATGTAACCCCTTACCCCTTTTATTCACCTATTGAGCATAACTACATATCGCTTATCTCTACTTTTCTGACATAACAACTTACTGCTTATATCCACCTATTGAATATAATCACTTATCGCTTATACCCACTTATGGGATATAACCACTTCTTGTTTTATCCACCTGTTGAGCATAACTACATACCACCTATATCCACCTATTGGTTAACCACCTGTTGCTTATATCCACCTATAAGTTATCCACTTCTTGTGAGATTTTATGGAATCATTAACAACTATTCCAAAAGTTTAAGCTATTAGATAAAGACGCGGTTTAATTTTTAATTATTCCGTCACTCCCCCTTACACTTAATTCGGTTTTTCTTACTTAGTACTAAGTATGGAAATATGTAAATTGGCAAACAAATAGGGTCCTAAAAAGATTTGAAATCAATATCTCCTACTCTAATATTATGTAAGATGTTACAAGATGAAGGCTCGGTTTAACATTTAAGTTTCTAGAATAGTCAAAGTAGTCCCACAATTTTCTTTCTTATATGTTGCATTGACTTGGTAACACATGCAAGACAAGACCATTCATTTTGGTCTTAATATGATTTTTAACCTCAATATTATTTAAACCATATTTAAATAAAAGAAACTAATTTTTTAATAATAAAGAAAAAGAGTATGAGGGCTTACAGATCCCTCCCTGCTACCACCCTTGCCATTGCCCGAAAGAGTAATGTCGAACTCATCGTAAAACCTTATCGAATGTCCTTGCACCTCCTCTAACCTACTTTTGTGATCGGTTGCGAGGGCTAAGCTAGGTAAAAAGATTGACCTCAAAAGTAGGCCATTTTTTATGCAGACCTTACTTTCCTCAAAGGCTCACATATGCACTCCTCACATTACGGATGTTAAAAATGGAACCAAACCGCAATTTCTCGCGATAGGAGTGTCATAAACCAAACCAAACTAAATTTAATGCATAGTCAATTTGCCTTGGGTAATGAAAAATAATTGTTATTTTTTTCCGATTCAGAATTTTTTCAATTCAATTTGGTAATTAAACCAAATTGAACCAAAATAGCTTAAAATCCATCCTCGACATTCTCACCACTCCCATCATTCGCAAGGCTCAACCAAAACCAGAACCATCACTGAAAACCAAAACAATACGAAAAAATGAAACCATGACTCACAAGTGAATTCATTGGTAACTCAATATTAGCCGTAACATTCGGATTTAGATCTGGAAACTTCCCCCTCCACTATAATATATGGGCTAAAAAAAAAGAAAAGAAAGGGCTTGAAAAGTCAACAAAAGAAGCTAAAGGAGAACAATGCAAGCTTTGGCTATTTTAAAGAGAGGAGAGAGGGAGGCCTTCAACAAAAACGAAAAAAGGGGAAATAAAGAAATAGGGGAGAGGAGAGAAAGAAGAGAAAGGAAAAAGGGAAAAAAAAAACTGGTGCGCTTGCGATCTAGACGCCTCATCAAGCGGACTCAAGTTTTTTTTGCAACACTGGTAAATCATCGAAGCTTTTAATCATCTACTTAAAGCAATCGTCACAATTAGGGCTCGAAATTTGGATTTCTTGGATATTTGTGCAGTGAAGTTTGATTTTTGAGTCGTTGAGTTGCATATTTTTGTAAAAATAGTGCTTTAGAATGTTGTGAAGCTATAGCATCTTATGGATCATGATTTGAGTTTGCAGTTTGTCCAAAATGAAATTTTAAAGTTGGGGGCGTGTTATGGAACTATAGCAAATAATAGCTTTGAGTTTGATTTTCAGTCATTTTCAATGTTGTTTTGGGGCGGTTGAGTTGAGGTTGTAGTATATCAAGAGAGTTTTCTAAGGATTGTAAGATGGCTCAAAATGGAATTTTGTAGAAGAAGTTATAACGCAACGAAGTTTAACGCGCTAGCCATGCCTAGCGAATAACAATAGGTTTTATTGAATGCGAGCTTTCGTTGGCACGTAAGTGTTGTTTTATTGACAAATAGGCTTAGTATAGGCAAGTCATTACAAGAATATCATTTTTATTCGGCCCTTTGATATTGTTTTTCCGTTAATTGTTAGAGATACAAGTGCGTTGGTTCGAATAAGCGTCATAATTGGTTTTTGGCTTTTTTCAGGTGAGTGACACTATTTCTTCTTTATATTTTAAACTCATGTTTTGAAAAACATAATGGATTATTGAGTTGATAAATAGTATCTTTTGTTGTATAAAACGGGATTGAGTTTTCACTGACATTTTGTAATTATCACTTGAATTGGGTTTGAATGATTGTCGGAAAAAATGTTTGTGAAATTCTTTATGAAAGAATCTTGAAATGTTTTGAAAAATGCTTTGATATTTATACATCAAATGCGTGAGTTGTGATATGACTTTCATTCTAATGTTGGATTACTGGATATTATAATTGATGGTTGATGCTCAATGTATCTATGAACCATGAGGGTGTGTGGGTATGCATATACTAGTTTAAGATATCCTTGTGAGCCGAGCCACCGACTAATAATAGGTGATAATCTTGCCAAATGGGGAATCTTGGTCATCTTGTCACTGACGTTACACGTGATCATAACTAGACATTTGAGGATGAGTTAGTCAATGAAGTTGACCATTGACATGTAATTCGAGTTTAGTCGATGGAATGAACTATTAATGTGTGGTTTGATGAGATTAATCAATGAAACAGACCATTGATACATGCTTTATGAGACTAACCAATGGACTGGACCATCGATATCTTCGGTATTTGAGTTATGATTATATATCATGTTAAAGTGAATTATAATTGTGTATTAAATATGCATAGTGATTTATCAATCCGTTTAGAAAAAATGTGTTACTCACTAAGTCATGGTGGCTCACTCCTCTCATCTACTTGTTTTCAAGTTCTTCAGCAAGCCACAAGTAGTACTCTTGTAATAGGGACTTTTGATATGACTTGTATATAATTAATAAGTTTGTAAATTAATCTTTGCATAAGGTATATGTTTTGGTTTGGTGGATTATAGAAATACTCTGATATTATGACCGAATGCCTTTTTGTGGTATATATATATATATATATGGACTATATATCAATATTAGGCTAAATTTTGATTATGTTATAGTTACATCATTTGGTGAAAGGACGGCCGTGTCATGCTCTTATTCTTGTGAATCGGGGTGTGACATCCACTACGTCCAAGCTCACCACCACTGGCAACAAGTCTCCCCCACTCAAAATAGCACCTACCACATTGTTAGGTGGGGGAACAATGAAGACTACGGTGGTGGCATCGCATGCCTAAACAAGAACTCCTTCACCCTAGCCCTTAAAAGGCCCCATCCTCTGTCGACGGACCAAGGAGGCAAAGTTGAGGAAGTCATAAGGTGGCCATAACCTGCCAATTCATGTGCTTCACTGGCAACGACTATGGTCCTAATAGGTGCAATGGTGGCAAGTGGGGGGAAGATCGGCGGGTCAAATCTTGTTAGGGAAAGAGCGACGAGGGCTAAAGGATGTCAAATATGGAGGGGAAAGCAGAAGGTGTGAGGTGGGAATAAAAAAAGGTTGAAGGATGGAGATGGGGGACGGAGAGGAAAGGGATATTAAGATTTGTGAGATTAGATTGTGGTCTAGGTGAATGATGACGATGGGTACAAGATACAAATACGTTGCTTCTTCTTCCTTGCTTATTCGTCGATATACATGGTGAAACATAAATAAGAATAATAATAATGAAACTTTTAATTTTCTACTTTAAAAATGTTGGAAATCATGAGAGATATGTTCTTTCTAAAGTCAATTGAGAGAGAGAGAGAGAGAGCTTTAAAAATGTTGGAAATCATGAGAGATATGTTCTTTTTAAAGTCAATTGAGAGAGAGAGAGAGAGAGAGAGAGAGAGAGAGAGAGAGGAGATTGAGCAGGGTAGACCTATCAAATGGGAGAATCTGATCGGATCGAAAATGATGCGATCATATTGATCTATTTAACTAGACTGTAGCATCATAGCCAGCAAAGTAATCGGCATACACTGTTGTGACAAATATGATAGTCAAGGTGTACTAAAAGTTGTTCCAAGGGTTAAACCACAGCAATCCACTAAGGCTCTTTTTGAAAATGCCGACACCTTTCTGGAGAAAATTGCATATGAAACTGCTCTACTTAGCTCTTGTATTGTGCCCATGGCCCTGAGTTATCAACTTGGCCTTCCAACACTAGCTATGGATTTCATTTCATGCATAAAATCAAAACATAGGTCTTGTTTTCTTTTTTTTTTCTTTTTTTGAAATTTTCTTTAGAGAAGATTCGATATTTAATTAGTCCTTTAGTAAAATGTTGGGAATAAAAGTAGTGAGAATGCAGTATGCATCCAAATATAGTTCAAAACTTGCACATAGTACTTTGTTAATAAAACCAATTTGACATACAAGATGTGATATACCATGGCAACCAGAACTTGGGCACCAATGTACTTGTCATTCCATAAGAACTCAGTCCGACCGCCACTAGTGTCGCCTAAGCTGTTGAGGTAATTGAGGTACATTTTCTTCCCGGTTGCGCGATGAAGCCATGTAGCTCCTCCCAATAGTTCATTATGTGTCATCATGTTATTACAATAGCTTACACATTACATACTTCATCACATAACTAAATACACAACTTTTTCCTAAGTTCTATGTGATTTTAAGCAGAAATGATCTTGAAATATACATACATATAGTATATATTTCGAAAGATGTGTATTGAATCGTATTGTCCACATGCATGTAGACAACATATTATACACACATACACACACAAGTATTTGTTTAGTACCTGAAACCAAAGCTAGAATAGATCTTCCCTGCTATAGGGATGCTATTTTGAGACTCACTAAGATGATGCCTAGCGAAATGAAAGAGTTGTGCATGTAATAATTTAACCAAAAGAAAGTAGAAATAAATACTTCAATTAATTAATAATAATAACTTTTTATTAGGTGACAAAGTCACAACCAAACCATCGAACAACAATAGATCAATCTAGGAAGGACGCAACATTCTTAGATTGTGTCCAATGTTGCTAATTGAAGAATGTCAAACTTTCGACGCGTTTAACGTTGAAATCCACAAACTGAGAATAAAAGAGTATAAGCTAATAAGCTAAAGTCTTGCATGCAACACGCACATAATTCTTGGAAACTGGTAATGAAACGATGAAACAAAAAAGAAGACTTCTATTGCATGAGATAGAAGCTGAGCCATGTAGTAAGAATGCGTCGGGACAAAGGCTAAGGAAGACCTCACTATAGAGGATGTTAGGCAAAGGGTGGGCTTTGATCGAATGCCATTGCAGCTCGTTCTTCGCTTGCACCTTGGCTTCAACTCCACAACGCTCCATGGGAGCATCGAGATCATGAAAGCCATTAGGTAAGTGGTTCGGGAGTGGTCATGTCCTTAGGTCTCATTGGGTTGGTGCCAAAACACGAGTGGTCGAAGTCCAATTTTTTTAAAAATCGAATATTCATTTTTGCGACCTCACCATAGAGGATGTTAGGCAAAGGGTGGGCTTTGATCAGATGGTTCACACCCCACCTTATGGTGTCGAGCTAGGTCAAAGGTCAACAAAAGAAATTGGACTCCTTCTTGGGGCAAGCCGTGTCCTTTGCCTAATTCTTTTGCTTGCCCCCATCCGCAGTTCGATGGCTTCAACTCCACGACGCTCCATGGGAGCATCAAGATCATGAAGGCCATTAGGAACCCAAACTTGATGTTGTCAAAAGAAGCAAAAAATTTTGAAAGCCACAAGACAACAGACAATCCACAGAGAGAAAGAGGGCATGAATAGTAGTATCCTCCACAAGTCAAATAGATTTATTTATCGTAGATCATATTGCCATGTCATAAAAGAGAAAATATATTTAAAATCAATTTAAGTTGCTTGCAAAAAACATTTTTGAAAATAAAAGAATGGTACCGAAAGGACATTAAAGAAATCTAGTGTAACCAAGTCCCTGTACCCATAGTCTCGATTCGTAGTAGTCATTTACTTTACTTGGGTTTCCAATCGACCTACCAAAAATAGATTAGTGGCGACTCCTAAATAAAATCTATCTGCATGTTAAGAATTTGAACATAAGTCGCAAATTGGTATAAGTTTAGGAGAGCCCAGGTTAAGTCTAGGCTTAATAATCCATTAGATCTATTTGTCAAAAGAGAGATGAAATGCATTGCAGAAATAATCCTAAGAGGAATGGGCAATTAGATATGCACACGAGTTATTGCATCCGAAACTATAGCGAGATACGTGCATGTGTTTTGGCGATTTCACCGGGGAGAATTATCAAAAAAGTCTTAAACTTATTGCAATTGTGCCAATTTAGTCCTAAACTTTTTTTTGGGTCAATTAAGTCCTAAAAAAATTTTATTTATGCGAGTGCAGTCCTTCTAGCAAGCTTCAATCGGAATAATCTGACGTGGAATCCCAGTCAGCGTCGGGCCGGCATTGCCAACGCCGACATGGATGCAAAAGATGCAAAACAACATCGTTTTGCTTATAAAAATAAAATAGAAATTGAAAAAGCCACAAACAACACCGTTCTTCTTCTGTGTTGTTTTTGTACGTTTCTTTCCCAAAATTGGCATGACAAACCCTAGTGAAATCTTCCCCAAATTGAGCTTTGTTTTCTCCTTTTGATGTCAATTTTTGCCCCAAATAAAGTTGATGCTCAGCCAATGCTTTCTCAACTTTGTTCTTCTCATGGACGTCAAGAACCCTATTCTCTCCCAAATCGAATTTGCCCAACTAGAAGAGCCCTAATTTGATCTCGCCCAAAAATCTCACAAATTTTGTCTAGACTCGATCTTGTCTTGGTAAATTCATCATGCCAATTCATTCTTTTGTTGTCATGTTCATTGATTGAGCACCTTTTGCCCAACACTTTTGTTCATCCATCACAATCATAAACACACCCGTATTGTGAAGACCCGATTCGGCCACAACCTCGCTACAACCCAACTCACCCATCGCAAATCGCAGCAAACACAAGGAGGAGTTGTTGTCCTGGTTTAGTTTTGTTGTCAATGAGTGTTGAGCGAACACGACAACAGCGAAAAATAGTTAAAAAGTATGTTGCGGTGGTCCCAAACTTATCGCATTCTCCTTGTCTTATTTTGTATTATCAATTTCATCGGTTTTTTTGGCGTGTGTCGTCATTGGTTGGGAAAATAATATTTTTGCATGCTTATTGGCGTGACAGCAAAGAGTTGTTACATTCCTCAGAAATAAGGAATCGTTCAATTGGTTCGATTGCGTCCTTCTTCATTCCAGGATGAGAGGAGAGGGTGTAGGAATTGAAAAGAGTTCGTGTCTCGCTGGCTATAATGCGAAATAAAACTTACATCTAATTTTTTACTTGTAATTATTTAGTAGGAAAGTCAACTTGGTTTAGTAATGCTAATTTCGTTTGCTTGAATATAACTAAAACCAATCGCGGGAACTAGTTCTACCCACCAACAGATTGCCTCTTCCATGCATAACATACCTTTTGTCCTTTGAGATGCTGAAGAACAGATGGATTCTTTAAATGAGAATCTGTCAATTGAATAACTTTGTTTATAAAGTAAGTTTTGGCCTTTGGATTCTTTGAATGAGAATATATAATAAAAGGTATTAAGAGAATATAGTGAAACTGAGATGATTCAAAACTTATGCTCAAGTCAAAATCTCCATTATGTGGTTGTGTTTTTATATACATTACGTTTTCTGTATAGGATTAAGATGAGCAACAAGTCAGCTTGGGTGTGCCTCTTCCATGGTGGAAATTTTTATCGTTGCCCGATGCTTGAATATTTTGGGGCAAGACTAATTTAATAAAAGTCTATATTAGTTTACCAAGCTACGAAAGCTTTATCAAAAATATTGAGAAAGTGGTAAATAGTAAATTTGAGAAGTTTTATTTTAAATTTCCTAGAAAATCTCTAGAATATGGGTTGAGATATATATGAGATGAGAGTAGTATTGTCAATCTATTGTTTAGTTATTTGTATTGAGAGGTAATCGAGGTATATGGTGAAAATTTTATAGCTGATGAGGCAAATGAGGGTGATGGTTAAGGTGCCATTTAGGGTGATGGTCAAGGTGAGGCTGTTAGCAAGGTGAGAGGGTCGCTCAAGGGATTGGTGAGAATGCTCACGATAATATTGGTTTAACTAATGAGATAGTTGTTGAGCACTTGAGTAGTTTAGATCCCGATAACACAGTTGATGAAGGTGATTATACTAACATAGATGATGATATTGTGAATGACGACGATGATGTGACAAACTTTCTTGGCGATGTAAGATTTTTCACTGATGATAATCGTGATGAGGAGCTTTTGGAAGCAAGAAAGAACATAATAGAGCTTTGTGGGAAGGCCATAAAGGATCTTATTTTAAGGGAACCATCCGGAGCATTGGTACCATCCCAACCATTGGATGTGGATAACGCAGTTGATCTCGTAGCTGGTTATGAGACAGAGTACTATGAAATAGATGCAAATGAGAGTTTAAGGTTTCATGTAGAAGTAGGAGATGATGATTTTACTAGGAGAAGGAGTAGGTTTCCAAGATATGATTATAATTGTGTTATGCCTGGATTTAAAGATGCTTTGATAATAGTCGGCAATTTAAAGATGCTTTGATAAAATACTCAGTGACCAAGCATAGAGAAATGAAATTTATAAAGAATGAGAAGAAGGTTGTTAGCGCAAAATGGGCTAACAAAAGTTGTTCTTGGAAGATTTCTGAATCTATTGATGCTCGTAGTGGATCATTTCACATGAAGACCTACCATTTGGAGCATACATAGCTTCAAAAATAGGAGAGTGACAAGTTTTTGATTGGCAAATCACTATCTTCCTATAATAAAAGCAATATCAACTATTAAAATTATTACTTTCAATGAGCTAATCAAGGAATAATTGGGCTTCGATGTTAGTATAATTCAATATACAAAGGCTAAATTTCATGCTTATAAAGTGTTGATTGGGAATTATAAAAAAGAATATACAAAGTTGTGGAATTATGCAGAAGACCTTAAAGAGACAAATCCTGGGAATACCATTACATTAAAGGTGGAAAAACCCGATATGCAATCTAATGTATTATTTGAAAGAATGTACATATATTTTGCTGATTATAAGAAAGGCTTCCTTGGTGGATGTAGGAAAGTTGTGGGGTTAGATGATTACTTCTCGAAGGGAATTTGTCAAGGTCAAATTTTGTATGCTGTTGAAAGGGATGCAAACAATCAGATGTTCCTAATTGCTTGAGCGATTGTCAAGGTTGAAAGTAGTGATACTTGGGCGTGGTTCTTAACAAACTTGATGTATGATCTCAATATTTCGAACACGTATGGATGAGGTTGAGTCGTTATTAGTGACAAACAAAAAATAAGGTTCTTATTTAATTTTTAGTTGCTATACTTTTTAAATAATTACATTCGTAACATATTATTTATATTGCACTAATCTTTTATAGGGATTTTTACAAGCTATGGCCACGTTATCGCTTGTAGCTAAGCATAAGACATATCTATACTAGTTGGGGCAAGAAATATAATGGGGTATAGATGTAAATGCTATTTTGGCAGTATGCTAAAAACAATATTATGCCAGAGTATGACAGACACTCTCAAGCATTGAAGAAAATTAGTCCAGCTGCATATCATGACTTGGTTCAAATAGAACCAAAGCATTAATCTCAAGCTTTCTTAACCACTAATGTAAAATGTGACATTATTGACAACAACTTATGCGAAACATTTAATGGAAGAATTATACATGTTAGATGTAAGTTCGTTTATAATGCATACACAGAAGGATGCATGTGCTAAGTGGAAAAGGGATTATGGTCCAAGAATCTTAAGAAAGTTAGAAAAATAGAGTTTGTGTAATATACTGCCAAATGATATGGAATGGTAATATTAGATATGAGGTAATGGATAAATGTAACAAGTACGCGGTAGATGTGTTGAAGAGAGAATGCTCTTATAGAAAATGGCAACTCACTAACATCTCTTGTTCATATGTTATTTCTACTATAAATCATAGACAAGAGGATGCGTATGACTATATTGATGAGTGTTATAAGAATGTCAAGTTTTTAGCTTCATATGAGAACATGATGATGCCAATTCAATAAGAGAAATTTTGGAAAAAAAACTAATAATGAGCCACCGGAATCATTACCAATTAGGGTGAAGCTTGATACACGTAAATTAAAAATGTCAATAGAGGAATGTGAAGTGGCAAGTGGAACTAGGATGTCCAAGATAGGAATGAATATAACATATCGAACTTGCTCAAAGTCGGGACACAATAGTTCGACATGTTCAATTAGAAAGACTAGATCTACATCATCACAAAAACAATTTTTAATGTGAAAAATTTCAGTTAGTTCTTCCATTTCCATTATGTCTTGGTCTCCCATGGGCATCAGCTAAATCATGAGTACCATAATTATGTGACAGCTTAACATTCCTGATTTTTAAGTGTTGTACCTATATTTTGATATTAACTATGAAATATAAACAGTCATCTGTAATATATGAATAGTGTGCTTCTTTAACATAAGTAACTTTAGGTTGATGCTATCTATGAAAAAAGTATAATTATTAGTAGACACTTTTGATAAATGTCTGTGATGATATTGTTTCTAAGTCTTTGTTCATCTTCAAAGTTATGTTTTTTCAATTTATTAAGTCACGTGATACTTACAGGTTTAGCGACATACAAGAAAATGTGTAAGTGGTAGTTGTAACTCTATCGATATGAATCTCTCTGTTCATGAGACAGTAAGTAGTGTTTTTCAAGAAACTTAATTTGTACTAGCCAATTTTTCATAAACATAGAATAAATATACACTTTGCAGGTTCAGAAATGTACCCGCAAAGGTACAAGTGGTAGTGGTGGCTCTACCAAAATGAATCATTATGTTCATAGGACGGTAGATAGTATTTTCTTAGAAATTTTATCTATACTAGTAAAATTTTCATAAACATAAAACGAATATATACTTTACAAGTTTAGAGACGTACCCGTAAAGATGCAAGTAGTAGTGGTAATTCTACAATGTAAATCATTATATTCATGAAAGAGTAAGTAGTGTTTTCTTAGAAATTTAATATATACTAGTAAAGTTTTATAAATATAAAATGAATATACATTTTGTAAGTTTAGAGATATACAGGCAAAGATGCAAGTACAAGTGGTGGTAGCATTATCAATGTGAATCTCTTGTTTATGGGATAATATGCAAAAATATCATAAGTTGCATGAAAAGCCCAAGTGACAAGATGTGGGTTTAGTGATGACACGGAATTGCTATTTTTCTTTCTTTGTCCATTTTTTTCTATGGAGATAGGTTCGATGAAGTGGTGATCCATTTTGTTGTTTTTATCAATGATGAGATTCGTAAAATAGTGTTTGTAGCTGTATTTTTTAGGTCTATCTTATATGGCGGTTTGTATAGAGTTGAAATTAGTGATAAACTATGCTTATGAACCATCTCTTAATACAATACAATGGGGTTTATGGATTTGTTATTTGTTTGTTTACTATATTGTGACCGTTTGTTTATAAAATAATCAAATTATATTGCTTTTTTTCCCTGTCATATTTGGACATCTAATATCATCCCAACGGATCATAAAAACAAAAAATGGCATGTCTTTAATGTTGGCGTTGAGAAACAAATTGCATATAAAACAAAGGAGATTGTAAATAACTTGCACTTCATTCATGTTCGTACTTCATGTTAACAAATACAAACCATATTAAAAATAATTATTAAAAAAACGTACATAATACATTCAATATTGACACTACCTATTCATCTTCAAATTTCCAAATAACATATCTCCTATAATTACAAAAAAATACCAACGACACACTCAACATTGTCTTCAATGTCAAATTTTGTTTCTTTAGTTTTGTCACATCTTGGTTGACATGTTTTAGTTGTACCTTAAGAGCTCTAATTTCACTATCCATCAAACTACCCTCATCTTTCGAAATTACTTTGGTGAAAATTTTGCAACACGCTTTCTGCTAAATGACTAATTTCTGCATCAACCCACATAAAAAAAAAAAAAAAAACCACAATTTTCTCAAATTCTATATTTCGAGTAACCATGATATCTTCTTCATTAATTATCTTTTGTCCTTGTTACTTGTAAAGGACATTAAAGCCATAATAGCAAAACACATATGTATTGTTGTTGTTTAAATTTGATACCATCGATTATGATAAATTCATTGATGTCTTCATTGGTTGTGACAATTGTAGCGGAAATGTATTTATGCCTCAGATCAACACCAATCTGAACATACCTAACCTATAATCATATAGTATAGTTCAAGTTTAATAGTAAAGTTCAGTGGCAGCTATAAAATCATATGCTAGAATGAAGTTTCATAGGAAGTTATATGTTCATTCAATAAAATGAAGTTCAACAATAGCTATATCTTTATTACATAGTTCAATAATAAATTATAATTTTAATAATAAATAAGTTGAAAAAGAGAGATAGCTATAAGCAAATAATGGCTTCAATGCAATTAGATCAAATCCTAAGAAGAGAATAGACACTATGATTCATGATAGAGAATAGTCATTTTGGAATGACCAAAATTTGGTGTTGAAAGAAACATGTGATCAAGCATGGCGGTTGAAATGAATTGTTCTCATTATATCAACTTACAAAAAAAATGCCAAACTTGATATAAGTCAAGTGCTCACACTATTCCGTCCAAAAAAAAAAAGTGCTCACACTATAAAGTCTAAGTCACTTTTTAATAAGTCGATCATTCTCGGATGGACTTGGGTCTGCAAGTAAATTATTAGACCAACCATCCTATTCTCGAGTTAAGTCAATTGAAACCAACCAACAGACACCAAGTTCACATAAGTATTACCACTATAAAATCATGTCATTATACATGTCAAGGTCATTATTGCATCATATCGCATTAAGATTCTACAGTGTTCAGGTCATGCCATTATCTGGCATTAAGATTTTGTAACAATAATGTAGTCACCTAAATCTGCATTAAAATTAAACAATATTAATCCGATTACATTTTCTTTATAATCACTGAAATCTCACATCGCAACAACAATATCAACATTGCTATGTCTCTACATTAAGATTTTGTAACAACAATATAGTCACCTAAATCTGTATTAAGATTATATAATATTAATCCAATTACATTCTCTTTATAATCACATAAATCTCATACTACAGAAACAATATCTACATTATATATCTCTACATTAAGATTTTGCAGCAAAAATTTGACAACAGCAGCAGCATCTACATTGCCTGACCTACAATTCCTTAATGCACCCTACATTTTCTACATCAACACAATTACATTACAAGATCATCCAGTTTTTGTGAAGAATAAAAAAGACTCCAAAGTAAATCACAAATTGCATAAGACAGCAACCATAACCAAGACCATATATAATAGAGTCAAACCTGCACAAGCCTTGGTTGACGCGATTTGGGGTAAGGCCTTGGGCAATCTTACATTTTAATTACATTATCTTCAACATCTTTCTTATGAATCTGGGCAAGCGTCAACCAAGCATTTGGTGAGTTTGGGCAAAAGCATTAGGCAAGCGTAAAGCAACAGTGTAGGGCGAGTAAGAGCATTAGTGAATTTGGGCAAAGGTGTTGGGCAAGTGTCGAGCGAGAGCACAGGACGAGCAAGTTTCAGGTGAATTTGGGCTAGCGTCAATCGTAGGCGTAAGGCAAGCAACAACGTTAGGCAATCTAGGCAATCGTCAAGCACAAACGTGGGGCCAACAACACCGTCAGGTAAATTTGGGCAAAAGCGTTGAGCAAGGTGAGTGAATGTCAGAGAAAGCGTCGGCTAAGCATAAACTCTTATTTGGGGCAAAAATTTTGATATCTAAAGGAGAAAACGACGCTCAATTTGGGGAAGATCTCATGCTGGGGTTCCTCACATCAATTTTGGGAAAGAAATGTAGAAGAACAACATAGAAGAAGAACAATATTGTTTGTGGCTTTTTCAATTTAATTCTTTTTAAAAGCAAAACGATGCCATTTTGCGTCTCCGGCATCCATGTTAGCGCCGGTAGCGTTGGCGGGCGCTAATTAGGATTCCACATCAGATTATTCCAATTGAAGATTGCCGGAATGACTGAACTAGCACAAATATAAAAGGTTTGGATTGAATTTGTCAAAAAAAAAAAGTTTAGGATTGAATTGGCATAATTGCAATAGATTTTGGATTTTTTTAGTAATTCTCCCAGATTTCATTCATACGTCAAAATTGTAACGGCAACATCATCTCCAAACAAAACTTCTAGATGCAATTACTTCTCATCTTTCGCGACATATAAAAATTAAGATAATAAACATAAATAAAATGTAAAAAAGTAATTAAAATTCATACTCCACCCTCGGCACAATCTTTAAGCGCAAAGTGATCACGCTTTTGGACTCTCTAATGAGGAGGCAATTTGCCCAATTGACGAGCCTCAAAGTACAACAATGACCTAGTAAGTGCGGTCTCACCTTAACTTTGAGCTAACCCGATGACATAATCTTGAAACTCAATGAAAATATCAAGACAAAGTTCATGGAGCTTAGTCTAGCCATGATCACTCTCTCAAGAACCAATATGAGGAAGAAGAACACGCGTTTGTTAAATAAATATAGATGGAACATATGTTATTTGTGTATAAAATGGGCAAATATGCACATAAAGAAGTATGTATATTGATCAACTTTCATAAGTGTGGAGCTATTTAATGTCCCAATTAGTTAACCCCTAAGTATGTGGGCCACTACATAAGTATGGATGCCTTATAACTTGTTCAAATGAAGACATTGGGTTAAGGGTCATATAATAACATTTTTATTCTTGGAAACACTTTCTATTTAGAAACAGTTTTTTTTTTATCTATTTTTATTCCCTAAACGAATTTCTAAGTAGAAGAATGTGCTTGGTACAATCCAAAAAACTTATTCTATTTTGAATCCAATTTTCATCAAAATATTTTCATATTTTTATGCTAAACTACTTTTAAACTAAAATTAACACTAAAATATAGTAAAACTACTCAAAATCTAATTTCTAAATTTTTTCCAAAATTTTCAGGATTTTTTAATTTTTTTATTTTTATTTCAAAAAATGGAGAGTTGGATTGGATCAAGAGACTAAACCTTGTGTTGATTGTGTAAATACAAGCATTATGTTACGTTGAGTTTATTTTTCTAGAAATGCCTTATTTTTCTTTTTGTTTTCAAGAACAAAGACGTATATTTTTTTTTACTTTTTGTTTCTACTCCAAATCTATTCTCTAGCCATTGATATGTTTCAAGAAATAGAAAAATTAATTGACTTTACCAAACGAATTTCTATTTTTTTTCAATTCTAAAGAACAAAAGAACAGAAAAATTGAAGAACAAAAATATTACCAAGTAGAACCTAAGTGGGCTAAAGCTACAATACTTGTGTATAGATACACGATTATTAGATACATTTAGCACACTTGCACAACCATAATTGGCACTAATAATCTTTTTTTTTTTTTGAAATTCGGATTTATAAAATAACCTCGGTGTATTATTGAAATAGTGTGACTATTTGCAATAGAGTACGGTTATTAGGCGCTTTTACAACCTTTGAATAGTTATGTCCTTTTGGACACAACCTCGTAACATTTAGAGAGTTGTGTTTATTCGGACGTGATATTTTCTCCTTGAAAAGTTATGATTTTGCATGAATTATGAAATGTGGAATTAAAACAATATTTAAAATATTTTCATTTTTATTCCCAATTTTCAATATTTTTTTAGGTCTCAATTTTTTTCACCTTTCGACTTTTCTTTCTAAAAACTATAGGGCCATCCTTTTCGGTTGTTTCTTTTTGAGAGATCTTGCAAATACACTAGAATTGCTATTTGATATTCTTATTAAAATTTTATTGTATCTTGAAAGATATTTGCCAATAATCATAACATTGTGGAATAAAATAATTTTTTAAGAATAGTGTTATCACATCTTAAAATCCGATTTAATTTTTTTCATATTCCCAACTATATTTCCAAACACTCCTTCCTTCATAGTAAATGTTAATCAAAACAGGGAATTGCTAGAAGGAAGACAATGATGATTATGATGACCATATTACCCGCTCTCATCCCAAGTGCATACATTAGGAGACTTCACAAATCAATTCTCTCCTCTCGGGCACCTAAGGTGCGCACGATAATACTCCAATTTCTTTGTTCTTTTATTCTTTTATTCCCCAAAATTTAAAAAAAAAAAATAGAAATCCGTTTGTTAATGCTACTTAATTTTTCTATTCTCCGGAATAGAAAAGTAGCCAAAGAATATATTTAAAACAGAAACAAAAAGTAGAAAAAAGTAATTTCTTATACTCATGAACAATTTCTAAAAATAAGTCATTTTACTTTTTTTCTATGTTTTCTTTTCTTATTCTTCCTCATCACTCCCCGCTGTCCACCACCGCCACTAATCGACGGCTGCCCACCAACGATTGCCCACCGCCAATCATCGATTGCCGACCATTGCCACTAGTCACCCGCAACCAGCTAGAGGAGGAGCAAAAAAAATTAGGGGAAAAAAAGAAAAATCTAAAAAAAGAAATTATACATGTTAAAAAATTAAAAAGAAATTATACATTAACAAAAAATTTGTGGATTGTACGAAACGTATTTCTATTTTTTTTTTTCTATTATGATAATAGAAATGTTATGTAATTATCAAACACATTCTTTTATTCAGAAATTTTTCTAGAAAATGAAAATAGAAAAAGGCTACTTCCTAATAAACTAAAGGTGAGATCGGGGGATTCCATACGGTCTTAAGCAAGCATCTCCTGAACAATCACCATGAAGGGCTAGGAAAGAAAGATACTTGAAAAAGCAGTCTCGTCGCTTCGGTGCCCTGAGGTGAGCTAAGCTAGGTGTGGGGCGGAAGGCCTTACTAAGAGGGTCCCGTGTCGTGCATTGTCATACGCCGA
Organism: Eucalyptus fibrosa; assembly: GCA_017140475.1. Classification (NCBI taxonomy): domain Eukaryota; kingdom Viridiplantae; phylum Streptophyta; class Magnoliopsida; order Myrtales; family Myrtaceae; genus Eucalyptus; species Eucalyptus fibrosa. The sequence goes on along the minus strand of CM029509.1, from coordinate 22,680,577 downwards.
GCCTTGACCGGAGCAGAAATATTACCACCTAGCGGCCTTGACCAATCAGGAATTGACAAGCGAATCGACTCTTCCATGGCCATCATGCGAGAGTGGAGAGCCGCCGCCGACTAAATAGAAAGAAGAACGGGAGAGTTCAAAGTTGCGCCGTGCGCTGTGGTGCGCAGCCAACGGACCGGGCTGGCCAGGGAAGGTCACGGCCCATTTCTGGCGGGCCAAATTTTGGGCCTAGTTCCGGTCAGGTCCATGGGCCTTAATGGGCCGGTACTTACCTTTCCCAAGTCGAAGATCAGCTCGGCTCGGCTCGGCTCGGCTCGACTCGACAACAAAATTTAGCGGCTGACACGTCTCATCATCTCTCTCTCTCTCTCTCTCTCTCTCTCTCCGCGATCTGCTCCTCCGCGCGACGGCGACGCTCACCGGCAGGCAGTCGCGAGGTCCGCTCGACGGCGGCGCCGCCCAACCACGGGCAGGTTCCCCTCTCTCTCTCTCTCTCTCTCTCTCATCAAGTCATAATTTGAGCCATCTTGCAGCTCGGATTGGGGAGTTCCGATCGCGCACTGGGTCATTGCCAGCTTGATCCCACGGTTCGATCCCCTTAATTTCTTCGCTCCCATGTCGTCGCGACTGAAGCTTCTTGTTGTCCTACTTCTCGGGTAACCTGGGTAGTCCTAGTTGATCAGCGTTTTGGCCGGAAGGCGAAGTCAGTACTGGAACTTCCCTTACTATTAGGCAAACGAGTGACCCTGAAGGAGAAAAACGCATTTCTGCGGGTATTGCGAAAAGGGTAATTTGCGGTACTAGAACAGCGACGCGAGAGAGCTGGAGTAGGCCCGTGCGAAAATTACTACCGAAAAAGATGTTCCTTTTACGATGCGGGTAGGCTTGAATGGAGTATCTGGACCTCGACAAGAATGCTGTGGGAGTCGATTTGTTGATAGAGTCGAGAAAGCAAGTACATTTAGTTGTTGATGCTAGCTGAAGTGTCTGGGTAGATAGTCCGTGCACTGCTGGTTAGCAGCATGGAAGACGGAGAATGTCGAAGTGGTCGGAATGTAGATTCAATTCATTTCCTAGTTCTGTTGTCGTCGTGGATCTGTCGCGGGAAAAGATGCGATACGCCTTTGTCTCTTTTTCCCCTGAGTTGTCCACATTTTCCTCTCTCTTTTTCTTCTCTGAATTTGCTGCCTTATGAACTCCTTTTGTTTTTATACTTTTCAAACATCAAAAAACTAAAACATGCTGATGGCATCAGCACTGAACCATTTTGGTAGCACCCATCAAAAAGCTTTTGGACTTCGCAGTTGCGGCTCATTTTATACTAGAATTTTGATGGCATTCAACTTATGTAGTAAGGGGAAAAGGTAGAAATGCCTTTTTCAGTTCCCATTTCCTTTATTTTGCATTATCTCGTGTTGAAGGATTTATAATGAGTGCTTTAAATTGAGACCAGTCTCTGTTTTTTGTGAGTTTCAGTTTCCTCATTGACAAAATTTTCCCAAGTTCCCCTGATCTTATGTCGGAGTCTACATCCATTTTAGCATGTTTTTATTCTTACTTGGCCAGAGTATCGGCACTCTTCGATGCATGAAGAACGAAACTCTGAAAGAAGCCATGGAAGAACCTCATTCAGTTAGCAGTCCAAGGAGAATTCTCAGTCTATCAAAGAAGAAACGAGCAAGCGTTTCCTTTTCAGATCCAGATGATAAAGCTTCTGGCTTTGGATTGTCCGGAGAACATGGTCCCAAACCTTCAGAGGTCTATGGCTTTGTAGGATCTATCACAACTGTTGTGGCTACAGGTCCACCACTCATGCTTCAGAAATATACTGCAGCACTTTGGTTTTATTTTCATGTTAATCTAGGAGTATGCAAATGTGATCAATTCTTTGGAACACAGAGTAGTAGTTATTTCATGTTGCTTTTGTGCTCATTGGGGCATCCTCCACTAGTCTTAAGATTTTTGGAGTTAAGGATGTCTTCGATCATCATCTGGTTGATCCAGTAAATTTTCCATATAAATGCTTTTGGCTTTTAAAAGGACAGTTCTTAAGAATTCCTCAATTTGCAAACAGAGGACTCATGAATTTAACATATGGACATTTTTGCTGGATAATTTTGGTGATTCTTTTGGGTGGATACTGCATGGAACATCTAGTTGCCTGTGACAGACTAGTAGTATTATTATATAGTTTGGCTTCACACAACATGAAGGCAAATTTAAGAAGTGGTTGTAGCTAATCTGTTTGATAGGTTGACAAATGTACTTATAGATACCTGTGACATGTTTGTCAAGAGTATAGGATGATCTAGACTGGTTTTGGAATATGGTATTGACTATTGAAATACTGAGAATTCCTTATGAAAAGGTCTCGGACAATTCCAATTCTGACTGCTAGAATTAGTACTGTAATTTTTTAGAGAGGTCTTTTCCATATTAATTTGAGACACGAGATGCCTCTCTGAATGGATTAGAAGAATTTGTTATGAGAAATTCCACCCTTACTTGGAGAGCTCCATAATTTATCTCGTGCAGTTATTTTCTTTACATGGGCATATGTTCCTGAGCGTTGGCTACATGCTGTTGGGATCTATTACTATCCTAGCAGGTAAGTAAGCCAATCCTTGTGCCTAGTTTATATTTCTTGAACTTCAAGTTTTTTGTTTCTTGAATGTGAGATGAGGTTCTCCACATGAGTTATTTGGCAAGACCAGTGTTCAGCACGAATTTCAATTCCTATTTCTACAAATGCAATGAAGGTTGACCTATTTCAACCAGTAATTATGTTTGAATGTGCAAATAAAGGGAAAACAGTGAGCGTAGTTTGTCTTTGTAATTCAAATATGTGATATACTATCAGACTATCTTTGGGTAATTTGAGCAAATTTGTGCTTGTGTTAGTGTTCTTTAACAACTTCATGTGGATGGTTCAAGTGATATGCTTTCCCTTTAGATCTCACTACGTTGGCCCCTTGCAGATATTGGGCTCTGGCTGTGCCAACTTATATTGTCGTGACAGTTGCATTGGCTTTGGCAATTTATATTGGCCTCAACTTCCTGTCAACCCCTCCTCCAACATCCTTAAATACACTCTTTGGTAAGCCTTGCATTGTCCTTTTGGCTGTTCGTGGTACCACCAGATGTTTCTGGACTGTAGTGGCTTCCTCTAGAGAATGCTATCAGCCTATCACTTAATTAGAATTAGTAGAGACCAGAATATGTAACGGTGTATCTGGTGACTTTGTGACGTGATGATGGTATAAACATCTTTGGTTTTTCTTTCCACGGTTCCACCATTTTGCAAAGCTGAAATGTTTTCTCCTGCCTTTTAAGACTGGGTTTAAAAAGAATATGGAATGTGTTATTGATCCCTTCATAGAGTACATATGAGAAAGATCAAGCAGTGTACGCTAACGTTTTTGCTCCCGTTTTTGCAGATGAATTTACTAGAGATCCATCAATATCCGGTCCTTTGGGAGAGGGAGACGAATTGCCCATAGAACCCCTATCTGATATTCCTATCGAAGAAATTAATAGACTAATGTTTGATGATGTGAATTGACTATTAGCATGACTCTGCCGAGGGTGTAATGCTGTTTGTTCATTTTGCTTGTCAAAACAGAGCAGTCAAATCAAGAGGATGGAAGATCATTGTGAACCAATGGTAGTCTTATTTGGAAAGATCAAGCATATAGCTTGGGCAATATCTGATGGTTTTGTACTGCCGCAAGCGGCAGAGATCATCTTACCATAACGGCATATTGCATTGCTTGGACCTCGCTTGAGCCTAGTGATTTATTGATTCTTTTAGTCATTATTGCTTGTTATCCCACCAACATTGCGATCAATGAATTCTCCTCCCACTCAATCAATGATAATATATGATCTGCTAGGTATGACAATATGCATCAAAGTGCTGTTGCTCTGAAACTCGGAATCAACCTCTTCTCTTCCTTGCGTTGCGGAATGTCTCATTTTCAATGTTCAACGAGGTAACCCTTGACTTGAGATCCACGTGGAAGGCTAGAAAACTACTGGGAAATTGATCGATGATTGATGAACTATCTAAGGCGAAGTAACATGTCTTGGCTAGTGAGAATTTATTTACGAAGAGGGATACCATTATATAACGAACTCAAAACGGCTAAATAGAATAGCACTATGTTTGAAAATCACATTACTTTTTCCCATGGAAGAATTGACAATGCGAAAGTTCTAGTTGAGTCTCTAGAACTAAAAGTTAAGACGACAGAATGAACATAAGCAAAAGGACTGAATATGGATACACTACCCAATTCCCTCCATAACTTTTCAAATAGCCTCGATTCGTGGTTCTCCAGTTCACTCTCCCTTTCAATCGCAGCTAGTTTATTGATGATGGTCTGACTGTTCATTAATTTCAGGCCGATGCCTCTCTTGCCGTATAACTAAGTATGCAAGTAGAGAGAGCAAATGAATGACCGATTGACCTACGCAAAGGTGGTAGGGAGGAACAGAAGTACTAAATGGAGTGCCCACAAATCATGTTAATCTGTGGGAGCAAAAAGTATCAGCAGCACATAAGTAATGCTTGGTTGTATGCCAAGGAGTTGGAACAAATTAAGAGGGAACGTCTCCAGTGAACGCGAGATAGGGATGGAGATGACTAGCTTGGAAAGAAGTAAGCATTCCACATACTTCTCCATCTGGACATATAATTTGTTGAAGCAGCATCAACATATCTTCTCATATTAATTTCGCATGGTCTATGCTTTTACTCACTTCTCTACAATTAAGTGCATACACAGTTACAATTTCTACGCACCAACAGGATATGATTACTATCATGGAATGGCGAGACTTGGATAGGGGTAATCAGCCAAACAGCAAGACATTTGAGTTGGTACTATTGATGCTTAGTACAGTGATCCTTAGAGTCGACCTGCCCTGCGACTCGTTCACCCCGATGCCAAAAAAATGTACCACACACTTCACAGAATGTCGGTCATCAGCTTTGATTGTATGTCTTTATGTGTGGAAGGATACGAATCAATTATCCTTAAAGACCAAACATGGGTAGTCTGGGCTCCACATGTTGTTCTGCACAAACTCTGCAATTTCCTCCTGCGGATAGAAAATGTTTCATTGCATGAGAACGTAAAAAATGTGCCCAAAAGAAATTCAATAGTAGGCAATAACGATAAAAGCTGAAGAAGAGTGATAATATCGTTCTGGGACTGCTAAGCACTAGGGTTTTGGGACAGGAAAGGGGCACCCCAGTGCTTTCTATTTTGATCTTTCTTTTTAGCAGGAAACTACTGTCAGCAAACCCTAGGTACCTTTTCTACCTCGCAAGAATCAATACCAAGTGATCTCGTCTCAGGACACTTAACAGTAATTCAAACTCAAATCATCTAACTCTACATATCACACTTCTTCTAGATTCTTGCTACAGATAAAATCCATACACACAGTACATTAAATGCTTGGTAACACAAACTGTCAGCACAAGGCAAATTAGCTGCAAACACTGTAGATGAATCTTTTGACGACAGATAATCAGCAATGTGAAGTATGTAAATCCATTTTCGTAATAAGGTATGGAAAGAGATCATGCCTGACTGAGTTTTTGAAGTTCTCGTGCATCCATGCCACGGTATCCTTCTGCTAGATCGTCTTCTATAGCTTCCTTTAACACGGCAGTGGCAACCTCTTTTGTTATATCTCTAATGCTGCATTCAGAGTCAAATAAGAAGAGACAGAAAGTGTTAATGAAGCATTCTCATAGATGCTCAACATGGAGTACTAGTTAAGCATCAAGAAGGAAGTATCCAGATAAGAATTCATGACAACCTAGATATTGATGGATATATCACCCCTCCAAGGACCTCTTCTTCGGTCATGTAAGCGGCCAAGCTGCAATTACATTGGAAACGCCATAAAAAGGAAAAAGAAAAATAAAAGATCAGCTTGTCCAACATCCAAGTCATATTATTAAATATTCCTTAATTAATAAATATGAAAGAGAATTTCTTGTTTCCAAAAGAATGCACTCAGAGTGCAGAGGGTGAGGGTTTGTCCTATCTTTTCCCAAGACCATCATGACCAGACATAATGTAGCTTCTCTTAGGTCTTAAGCAAACATCCGTTGATATCTACACTAATAAGTCAATGGAAAGATGCCCTGATATATTTTTTGGCTGCTGAACCTATTATAGGGAAAGTATGGGATATACCATTCTGCAGCAGCCTGTAGCATGCCATCAGAGACAATCCTTGATCCAGAGAGAACTGTGCCAAGCCCAATGCTGCATATTTGGCAAATAGATAAGAGTAAGAAAACAGTGTGTCAACATAACAAATAGTAAGCCAAAAGAAGGAAGGAAAATAAAAACTGAAAAATAATATGGACCATCAGAAAAATTTTCAAACCCAAGGAGTCAGATAGAATTTCTCAAAGAGATCATGACTGAAAAGCTTACCCCGGAAAAAGATACATGTTATTTCCCTGGTTACAGTGCCCGATGTGACCATTGCCTGGGTAAACAGAAGTAATCTGAAAGATCAATTGAACAAGATTCTAATACAAACTGTAAATCCAGGTTACATATGCATCTTGCATTCTAAAATCTGAAATGGAGGAGCATTCGGAGAACTCAGGCAGCAAATTAAACTCAGGGAGTTAGCCTCGCAGTCCAGGAATAAACTGTATATATGATTAGGGACATAAGACAAGTTTGATCCTCGCACCACCAAGTGTAGACAATTTCATGTTTAGGCCACTCACCCAACAGTCAAATCTATGTCTGACCTGGCCCATTAGTTTAAATGCAGGTATTGCAAGAACCCGAGTTTATTTAGAGTTCCATGCCATAAAGAAGACAAAGCAGCCAGAAGCAAGCAAGCAAATTGTAACATCATAGGAAAGCAAAACATAAAAAATTTGAGATTTCCCGTATATCAATTCGGCCAAAATGTGGATCACAAATGCTTGCCTTTTTAGTTTCTTCTCCCAAAACATTTCTTCCCTTTCTTTAACTATTCCCGAGAATACCTCCTTGAGTAAGAAAGTTCTAATGTGCTCAACTTTGTATATATATGAGTTGTAGCCAAATTCAAAAGCGTGAAGCATGTGGCAGAACCCCATAAGGATTCGTGTCAAATTCATAGAAAACCATTAGCAGAAACTATGAATATTGCAACAGCTCATACTCAGTAAATATTATTCTACATGAAACATGTCTGTCTCCATGATGAAGCAAACCCCACCACTGCCCCCCCCCCCAAAAAAAAAAAAAAAAAAAAAAAAAAAAAAAAACCAAAAATAAAAAGAAAGAAATCCTCCTTCCAAGGAAAAAAAAAATTGGGAACCATCTGACATTACCTAAAAGAAAAACAGGAAAAAAGCTTCTATCCATAAAACATGGTGCGAATTAGAGGCAGGTCTGTGGAAAATTTGATGTAGAGAAAGCATGAAATAGAGTGCTAGAAGTAAATATATACGATAAATCAGTATCATTTAGTACCCACCGAGATCTACATCTTTGAAGGGACTTCCACTTGCAAATATAACATTCTCCCCAATGATAGAGAACGCTTCTTCAGGAGTACACTCGGCTAAGAGAAAGAGAGAGGAATTAAAGTCTTGAAAAGCAATGGCGGTACAACTTTATCATGCAAGAGAATATGGAAACACAGAAAAATCCATACCATTTTTGGTAGGGTTTGACATAGCAAAAACAGCTGGTCTTGTGGATGTTGACCCTTTCATAGCCTCTAATACCTGATGAAAGGTCAATGCATCACGACATTGATGTCATTTAAAATATATAGCAATTCAATATCTTAACTCCTGTAATAGAATTCTTTGAAAAATAGGCAGTTGCCTACCAGCAGCTTGACAACATTAAAATTGTTGAGTGTGACCTTCTTTTATAGACAAATGATTTTCCTCATATTTTTGCACCACATACAATGGTGGAACACAATAGCAGTATGGTTCCTCCACCATAGAGGGCCATGTATTAAAGCCATGTCAACAAGCAAACTCCAGTGAAAGGAAAGATTGTGTAAACCAAATATGTCCAAGGACAGCGTTTTCTAGTGATCGCTGTGAGGAGAATGATCCGACATTCCCTCAATAAAAAATAAAATAAAATAAAATAAAGTGCGGGTACAACAGTGTTGATGGTACTGATTCAACAAGATATCAAACTTCACATGCGAACTGATTTTTTGTTTTGATTATATCCATGTGAACTTGTAGACGAGATGCTTTGGTCATATATCCAGAATAGACTTAAAAGCCAGAAAGAAGCAACGTGTATCAGGCCAATTTCCACTCCTGAAAGATAACCAATGTTTTGGATAGTTGATTTGAATATTGTATAGGAAATAAAGGTCAGCCTTAAAATGCTGATAAACTGAATCTAAGAGACTGTCCATTCAAATTCTAGAGCGGTCAAATGAACCTTTTAGGTACCGAGAAATCATATGATGCACTAATTTATTTTTCATCTTTAACTAAAATGCTACAGACAGCTCCAGCATCACAAGAAAGACCATGCATCTGGTTAGATGTACTTTTACAAGTTCACCCATGTGAAAGACATCCTGACTTCTTTATACACGGTCCATCAAGAGGACTACAATCTTCTTGGCCATTCTCTTTGAAAAATGAAGAAGACAACTTGATACAGCCAAATTTATCTGATAGAAGTGTTAGAAACTCAGTCAATAATCTCTAATTTTGTTGAATATTATATCCCAACATTGTACCACAGGAACTGCTTCAGCAGATTTTTTGTACCAACAGAAGCAGAATTTATCATGAACAGCAAGTCATTGATGGCATAAATTTTTACATGACTTTTTTAGCTCAAAGTATCATCATTTTCTTAAGTTCTAGCCTACCGATTCTAGAGAGTATTTTCATCTGCTGGAAGAGAAAAACCCATCATGTTTGCAAAGGCAGGCCTAGAATTTTACTCCAGGGATTGTATTTGAATTTTTCACATAATAAGAAAAACAGATACACAAACTAAACTTCAAGGGAACACCCAGTGACTAGGAGGTATGGACCCACCATAATTGCACCCCACCACCTTGCAGTCAGCCAGTGCATGTTTGTAAAAACTAACAGCTTCTTCATTGGTTTAAAAGTTTTTATCTTAGGATGTTCTAGTCGAACTGCCCTAGGTTAATTAAGAGATACCAAACACATAAACCTGGGAAACTAATCTATAAGGCAAAAAGTTACATACCTCTTTCGAGAAAAGGCCCCCAACTGCAGATAATCCAAGTAGCACATCGGGCTTGACTTCTCGCACCTGGCAAGACCATGAGAAGAACAGTCGCCATAATCAGAGTCAATTGTCCAAAGATAGATATTTTCATGAAGGGAAAATCCCTATGTATGAAAATCAGATTTGCAATCTTTATGATGAAAATCTCCAGTAATGTTAAAGGACAACGTTGACATAGAACTTTGGCAGGAAGTAGGAAATCTCCAACAGGAAAGCAGAATTGGCCCTAAAAGATACAAAAAGGGTGGTCATGCTCAATACCCTCCATTGCTCAATCTCAATCATTTTCCAGGCATATCGAAGCTAGGAAGAAGTACCAGAACAAGAGGATATTTTCAACAAATGATAAAGGACTTTGAATGGAGAAAAATCCGACATCATTGTGAGGATGTAAATAGCAGATAAACTCAACACAGCCTATCATGCTTGTTGCACAATTATACAGAGTAATGATACAAACCACTTCTACAAGGGATGCGCCTTCCCTCAAACCTTGACGATTAGCTTCTTTAACCTTTCTTGCAAATGGCCGAGCCTCTGGATCAATATCCTCACGATCCTCCGTGATTAGACCCTACACACACATAGAAGAGAAAAGTCATAAACGTATCTTATCCTGAAATGTGGAATGAGAAAGTCAAATCGAAGAAAAAGATGCATTAACCAATAATGCTATAACAACTACCACAAAAGCAGTCATTCTGCAATGACTAATTCATGGATATAGAAAGACTACAAAAACCAGAAGTAAAGAGACCAAAAGTTGAGAAAGTAAATACACAACAGAAAAATTCTTAGATCAGCAAAGATATGTCTAGTCAGATTAAATAGGTCAACATTTCTCCGGTTAGAAAATTAAGCAGGCATTCTTCAGTCTTGTTATCTAGAGCAAGAACATCCGTGTGAGTTTACACTTCACAACTTTGTGATGTATACTAAAAAAGAAGCCATGGACAAGAGAAGGGGGAACTTGGCAGGGCCAGTTTCCAGGCACAGTAAAAAGCCTAGACACTTTATAAGTAAACTGAAAATTTTGATCCAAATTGTTAATACTAAATGATGTGAGTACATGCTTTACTTTCAACGTTCACATACCAGGTTAGAAAATGGTGAGAAAGCTCCTTAAATTTCTCAATTTACAAGGTTTCATCAGTAATAACATGTATTTCACAATTCAGTCTACAATGTCAACTCAATTTTAAGACAACACCTTAAGAGGTTTCGTAGCCATTAGGGTAAATAGATTCCATTCTCCATGATCAAATGCTCCTATGATGAATGGACAACAGGATTAAACTAAGCGCATATAAAGCACATATGCATGGCATTGATGCCTAATACGGTCCATTTCTCAGAGGCTATTCTTTTGATCTTGCAACTGGATCTTGATAAGGATAAATGCAATGCATACACCTATTTATCCCTTTTCACAGTTTCTTGCAATTTGATCTTCACTAAACCAAAAGATTTTTCTACAGAAAGTGTAAATAACTATAAAAAATTTATTTCTCCCCACATAATAGAATGACTATTGCAGAAGTAATCTATCATATGCTAAATAGTGCGCAGACTCTGCCAAACGAGACCCGTCAAACTATCATTTACTTGTTGCCATAGAATTCCAGGCCCCTTTTTTTCAGTTGTCAATTTCTACATCAAGAAATGCAACTGTAGCATTGTCCAGAACTATCAAACTCCAAAAATTACAAAAATAAATGCCACTGCTAACCTTGGCATCAACCACCCAAAATTGACTACTTGCACTGGCAAAAGCAGTTTCAGTATTTCCCAACATCCTTGCCATGGTTTTTCTAGCAGCATTAAGAACACCTATTCCAGCGCTGCACCAGCATGAAGATTTGATAACTTGTGTTAAACATGCAGCAAACGAGTCCTTTTAATAATCCATATATGTATACATCTTGAAGAAGCGTCTGTATTCACATTGAGCAATGGTCTGCCCACAATGGCCATGAATACAAAAGATAACCGCCTAAAAAGGGTTTGCAGCTCAAGGAGTGCAAAAGATTTTATGTCACCAGAAAGGTTAGCAAATTATTTAGCTCTTGAAAAAGAATCATGTCCAGAATGTAACTAAAATGTTCAACATAGTACCTATGCAAAAGGAAAATAGTACCAGAATCCTACAATTTAACACTCTCCTTAAGCTTTTCTTTAATGGGATAAGTGCATTTGATGTCCAAAAACTTACATGTGAAGTGCAATGAATTGCTAAAACTTTCAAATAATTTATTACTAATTTGAAAGAGGGTGAGGGGTTGCACAACAGCAGCAGCCATCCAGACACTGGCATAGGTCCATTGGAAGAACGTGGCTCTTGGCTTGGCAGCGGTTTATCATTGCTCAACCCCTCTACCTCTCCCTCTGTTTTCTCCCTTCCTCTTTCTCTCAGAGCTTTTCATTAGGAACTTTCAAAATATTGAAATGCCAGTGAGACTAATTCCAAGAGAACATGGATTTCCCATCTCTCTCTCTCTCTCTCTCTCTCTCTCTACACTAATTACAGTTATCTGAAAAACGTCATCTTTTTTTCTGTCAAATCTATTATTAGCCAGTCCTGGGAATGGGTTACCAAAGGATTTTCTGGGTGCATACCTAACGTTTAAGATACTCAAGAAGTAAAAGACATCAGCAAAATAGATTCAGAAGAGTAGTGAACCCCTTCAATAGAGGAGAATATGAGGAGATGATTCAAGTGAAATCTGGTCCTTTTTCTTAGCTTTTCACCTGAAAGAGAGAGCAATAAGACTCCCAATTCTACAAACTTGATAACAAAAGAGCGTTGAATACTAAAACAAGAAACATGTCCTCAAAACTAGACCACAGCATAGTGAAAATAATAAAAAAAAAATTCTCATCTTTTGGTCATCTAAAAACTAATGGACCAAATGGAGATACTTGGTTCCACAATTTATGCAAGTTTTAGGACTTAATGCACTTGGGGAATCAGTTTTAGGACTTATGATGCGCCTGTCCCTTTCTTAAATTTGATTGTATATCCCACGGTTGCTGAGTGCTTTGAAAGCCATTCGTTGGAAGTCCATATACTAATGTAAGCTTGTAAACTGGCTGCTGCCCCCAGTAATTATAGCCACTTCACCATTAATACACTAGAAAACTCGCTTCTGCACAAATCTACAGAAGTTACTAGCCCCTACTGGATTTTCCAGGCGTTAAGATGAAGGTAAGTTTTTTTCATCAAAAAGGTGATGGAAAAGAAAACTTCAGAATTTTAGCAGTTTGCAGAATGGCGATATAAACTCCCTCTGAAATACACAGGACAATGTCAACAAGAGCCCTCATGGCACTTACTGAGCAACATTTCATGAACCATGAAAATGTATTCTGAATGCCTTAGTTTCTTGTTATTCAAGACATTACTGAACTTATGAGTGATACGTTGAAAAAGAAAATTATGAGTGAATGCTCAACACAACCCAAATATATACTGTTGCATCCAAGGTCAGACAGACCTTATGAGTGAATGCTATTTACAAAACTCAGAAAAGGGGTGAGACTGACCTTCCAGCACCAGCAACAACAATTTTCATTTTTGGAAAGTCGATCATTGGCTTTCCTTGAGCTCTAACTGCTCCTAAAAGACCAGCAAGTGCAACTCCTGCTGTTCCCTGCCATTACATTTTTCTTGAGACTATAAGCAAGGGTGGAAGTGGGTCCCAACAGCAAAGCAGAACAAATGCCCAGGTACAAGAATCAATGCATATTTTCTCTAACTTTGTATAGGAGCAGGTTGCAAATGTGAATCACAATAATTGGGAATAGGTACAAAGAAAATGTCAAATAGAAATTCATTGAGTCTACATTTTACTGTACTTGAACTGAACCTATTGGCCTGTCAACCGAAGTTTTTCATAGGACAAAGTACTGGTGCTTTTCTTAAGGTTTTACCTAACTGAGCTTGTTTCTCATGACAGAGGTCATATTTCCTTATTTCCTTTCTCTAAGCACTACCTTAAAACCCACAGACATCACCTGACCTGCAACTCCATTTCAATAATATCTTGCAACCGTTTAATGCTTCAAAGTGAAATTTTCTCTGGAAAAGAGAGCTCGTCAAATTTAATCCAGCGACGAATTTACTGGAGTCTAATAGACTATGCAATCAATCGCAACCTTTTGTGTAGTGTTAGAATTAGTATCTCGATTCCCAGAAACAAATCATTATAAAGATTAGCATCTCATTCACAAAACCAAATCATTCTTAACTGAAACATCAGCCTTTCTTGTGGTTGACTCATTGGCTTAAAGCATGTGACCAATATGATAAGTTACACTCTTTGACCTGCTTGATATCTGTGCATGAACTTCCCAGGCTTTCTTGAGTCCCTTCCTCTTTAAACTCGCGTTTCACAAAATTATGAGAACCAGTATCTCTTTCTCAAAAATAAGACTGTCCCATACAGACCAGAAAATGCATTGTGCAACAAAACTTGATAGAGTGGGAGCACTGGCAACGTACAAAAACTTTTTAATTGTTAAGTACTGTATATTTCACGAGAAGGAAGGGAACGATCAGGAAAAATGATCAGAAACTATTCACCAACTCCAAAACCGTACCATCTTTAGATAGACATCGAACTTGTGCTCTCTAAATCCTTCTGGAAGCTCCTCACCAATTGGTGGCATAAAGGATAATCAATTAAAATTCAACTGAAGTAAAAAGTCTCCACCAGGCACAAGGAATAGTAAAAAGAGGAACCAGAGTAAATGCTCGTCCGCACAAGCTTTTGCAGACCATGCACAAGCTTGAATCAGCCTCCACATTGCCCAGTGCTATTTTAATTTGGAGTTTGTGATATAATGAGCACATATATTAACAGAATTGGATTGCAATCCAATATTCAATATCCATTTTGAAATATGGAGCAAGGTGATGTGAGCACCGTGACTATACAGATAAGGAGTGATGAATTACCTGGACATCATCGTTGAACATTCTGTAGGAGTTTCGGTAGCGCTGCAATAACTTGAAAGCCCACTTGCTTTGAAAATCTTCAAACTACATGGAGAGTTATTTCTTCAGAAAGAAATTATAATGAGGTTGTTTCTTTCACTAGCTTCAATATGTTTGGATAAGTACGGATAAGTACAGATAGTACCTGCACAACCACATTGGGCCAGCGAGTAAACACTGCTTCCATAAATTCATCAATTACCGCGATATATTCATCACCATCAAGACGATGCTGTTGGAGTCCCAAGTCTATTTTGATAAAACAAAAGTGTCCACGTTGGTTCTTCACATGAAAACTGAACCAAATGTACATGTACTTGAATACAGAAGCAGAAATCCAAAAGGGGATGACAAATAGTATTTGACACAAAAACAATTGAAGATAATATTAAATAAGATGAAGTGGCTATACACCATGTGACCATGCATATGGACAGACTTGGAAACCTCATACAAAATGCATACAAGTTTTTTTCTTGGCCAATTAAATGTATCAATTTGCTCAACTTGTTTTTAGCAAGCTTCAGAATTTGTAACACAAAAAAAAAATTAGAAATCAAATTCTGGTAAGCTTCAAAAAGAAAAGAGCGCATAGTTTCAGAAAAAATGCACCTTCAGCCAGAGCTTCAGCAACAACCATTACAATACATGGAGCCTCCTAGATAGGTCACTATTGACTATCATGCATAATTTCCTGAAAACTATCCACATATCTTTCTTCTTAGCAAAAACCATGACCATAGCTCATAAAAATGCATTGCATGATTTAATGCTTTTGGAGGAATTAAGTGTCCAAGTACAGTTAATAATTAAAATTCAAGACTGAAATGCAAGGGTCTTCGATTTCTTTTTCTTTTTCCTTTTGTTGTCAGAGAAATTGGATGCCTTTGGGACTCACGTTGTAACATGCATTCTATATGCGCCTTATAGCAAAGACTGAGATGGTCTCTTTGCTCCTAATTTTTTGTACAAGGGAGACTTCCCCTCTAAAGCCGCTTTGGGTAGGGGCAAAACCCACCTTAGTACCCTTTATTTATAGAATTTTGTTTAACCTTGAAAAGTTTTAAAATAAAAAATAAAAATAAAAAGAAGGCAGCTTAGAGAAAATTCGCTGCAAGAACTTATTTTCATCGTCTCATATCTACTTGCTTCATCCTGATATATGTTGTCATTCTTCAAAAGTGCAACCACAGCAGCAAAATAAATATTAACTCAGAAACTAAAAGCAGCATATCTTACAAGAACTCGATCATTATCGAGTATTTGAGAGATGATGCTGCAACTCTAAAAACCTTCATTGAAAAGGAAAGATCTTAAACAAGCCAATGTCAGCTTTTCTCTCAAATTACTAGGAAAACAAGTCTGAATCATAGTTACCTAAGAAAATAGATGCTGCAGACAAATTATGCTTTCACTTGGATCGCTGTCTCAACAACAGCATTAGAATTCACATGGGAGATTTATCTTCATCTCAACAGTAAGAAGTCAGTTTGCTTAATCTAACATCTTTTATTACATTGACTGCTTATCTAGCAAAGGAGCCTCACGCCACTTATTTAATACTTTATCTACATGAAATATGATTCATAATCCTGTACAGCATGATAGGACGAAGCATATTGAAATTGACAGACATTTCATCAAAGAAAAGATAGAAGAGGGGTTGATCTGCATGTCCTACATACCTTCCAGAGATCAACTAGCTGATGTGCTAACCAAAGGACTTAATGGTGGGATCTTTCATGAAATAACCTCCAAGCTGGGAATGGAAGACATCTATTCCTCAGCTTGAGGGGGAGTGTTGAATTATCTTGATTTTAGGATCTGATTATTAGGAATATTCAATCCTGATTTTTTGGGTCCTAATTATTAGGAAATAGCTGTAAATAATTAGTTAGGAAATGATTTATTAGTATCCCTTGATTTGTGGGATTATAGCTATATTTTACAGATTTGTTTTTTCCTAGTTAGTACTTGTAGAAGTCTTATAAATAGCTTTGCAATCCTGGTACAAAATATTGAGAATGATCACAATTCTTTTCTCTAAATTCTTCAGTTGTCATTCTTCAAAAGTGCAACCACAGCAGCAAAATAAATATTAACTCAGAAACTAAAAGCAGCATATCTTACCGAAAGATTAAACAAGCCAATGTCAGCTTTTCTCTCAAATTACTAGGAAAACAAGTCTGAATCATAGTTACCTAAGAAAATAGATGCTGCAGACAAATTATGCTCACTCGCTGTCTCAACAACAGCATTAGAATTCACATGGGAGATTTCTCTTCATCTCAAAAGTAAGAAGTCAGTTTGCTTAATCTAACATCTTTTATTACATTGACTGCTTATCTAGCAAAGGAGCCTCACGCCACTTATTTAATACTTTATCTACATGAAATATGATAGGGACACAACTGCGCATGCAATCAATCTCCCATGCTAACAAAGCATGACAATAAAACATGAAAGCATAATCAAACTCAAGGAATGACAAGACAGTGAATAATTTAGGATGAGTCTAGTGGAGTAGCTGTATTGTCTTGTTTGGAAATAGATAAGATTTTTGTTTAGCACTTGCAACATCTTGCAGCGTGAATTAATAATATTTTAATTTATCAATGATATTCTGTAAAGATCCAGTGAAGTGACAACAGAACTTACAGATTGGATCTTCAAGAAGCTTCTCATTATTAGTTCCAACATCAATCATTACAGGAAGTACCTGCAGTCAGAAAAGAATGTCTTCAAGCATGGAATTTCACCAAGTTTATCATGTAAAGCAGTCAGTTAAAATGTTAACTGAGAATGACAAGGTGATGAAAAGTAAATCTTCAAAACTACATTAGAGTAAAAACATGGCGATTCGCAACTCATCAGCAACTAAGCAAGTACTAGCATATATTATCAGAAGTACTACTTTAACAACAAGAATCATGATTAGTATAACAAGATGGATACGAGAATTGAGAAGAATTTATGCCAACAGGATTATCAAGCTCTCCAAATGAATGCCATGACTTTGACTGGAGTCATCAATTTTTGATTCCTTGAAAGAATACCTAAATTAACTCATACATCTCACATTCTAAGAGAGAACATTTGCATCACACTAACAAGAGGGTCATTAATCTTTTCTCAAGAAAAATCAGAGTTAAGAGAGATTCTCTAAGGATGAACATTGGATCTCCAAGATCCAATGCTCCGCAGAAAGGACCTTTTTAGCACTCGTAGTAGTGATATTACCCTATTCAACCTGATAAAACCAAGAGTCTCAAAAACCTAACAATGATATTTTGAAGGACGACCCAATATTATGCTCCACAAAGGACCTGGAGTGGTGATATTTCCCTATTAACCTCATAAAAACCAAGAGTCTCAAAAGCCTAACCAGAATATTTTTAAGGATGAAAAGTGTTTCCAAATTCCAGATTTTTCTCTTTGGTTAGGTGAATAGTGCTAATTTATTGTCAGACATAATATTTTTTATCTTGGCGCGGAAGCGATATGCACATACCCTTTGAGGGTTTATTCCAGCAGCAGCAACATACAGATCTAGCTTCCCTATTGCAATTCCAATTCCCTGAACTCCAAGATCTCCAAGACCCAATATTCTGCTCCCATCGGTGACAACAATCATGTCAACCTGCATAAAGAACCTTTTTAGCACTCACACTGGTGACATTACCCCTATTTGACCTGATAAGAGACAAGTGGCTTAAAAAACTAACGTGAAAGAAAACTAAATACTGATCTATGCCACCAAATTACAGCATGAAGGGAGGGGAAAAAAAGGCTTTATATGGCAACAGCAAGAGAACCATAAAACGAATAGAGCAAAGAAAAGGTGACACTCTTCAAAGAGATGGGGCTGAGACATGACTATGAGCAACTGATCGCAATGCACATTGACTTATAAAATTGAATAACAAGAATATTCAGAGAGAATGATTAGAAAATGCCACAGACCTGCTCAGATGGCCAGTTATACACCATCGACATCATTTCACCACGATCCGCAGCACTGAAGTACATTCCCCTTGGTCGTCTAAACAAACCACCATAATTTTGGCACACAAGACCAACAGTGGGTGTATACACGATAGGTGCATATTCCTTAATATTTGCAATTAAAACCTGTTTGAAGGGTATGTTGCAAGATCATCAGTCTAAGTGCAGCTTCACATGAGCATCTTCACCCATGATAAGTGACAAAATAGCTTGAACGGAGTATTTCATAAGAGAATGATATAATTTAAAGTACTAGACCAAGTTAGACCAGGACTGTTATATTGGATGCTCTAATCCAAAGCAGTGAGATGCATAGAAAACTTATTTGTGGTGGAGTACCTTGACAAGAAGCCAAGAAACTGTGCTAACGACACCAGGCCTTTTGATGAAGGCATAGAAATCAACTATAAAAAGGGTGCTCATTTGAAACTCTTGTTTGACAGAAGGGATCAATTAACACCAGTTGTCAATTCATTGAATGTTCTTAACCCCAGAATTCATTTAAGATCCAGTTAAGCCATGAATGGACGCCAAACATACGCAATCGCATTAATTTGCCATACTTGCAATGATCTGTACAGTGGAGCTTGTCCCTATTATCAGTTCCAGCTCTTCAAGCAGAAAGGAAAGAACAATGTGCATCAACTAATTACAGAAAGTTCCAGTAAAAATTTTCAGCAGCTTTATACACAGAAAAACCAGGTTGTCCATGCTCCACATCAATTACCTCAGTCGTTTTTTCCACAATAGGGTGTAGGAAATCTCCAATCTATTTATTGGTATGCCATTGCAAAGCACAATCTCATTTTTGACAATGCAGGACAATCACTAAATTACAATGATTCAAACAATGCCAGAGAGCCAGGTCATGAGAGATGCTACCTTTTGAACACCCTACGTGATTAAATGTGTTATTGTCTAAGTGCTATAATACTGCACAATTTCCTACATTTGATTTCAGTAAATCAATAACTTCCAATGGGTTTCAGATCTAAAAAACTCAAATCTTATCGAACCGTTTGTCATGCTCAAGGTCAAAAGAATGAATGGAGGGGGCAAAAGGAAAGTAGCTTAATACATGTAAGAAGTGATAGAAAGTGCACAGTTGAAAGTGCCAAACACAGTCTTAGATAAATGGAAAGAGCCGTAAGCTTTTAAAGCTGTAAGCTTTTAAAGGAATAAGATAGACCTTAAACTGAGAACCTCACATTCTCAGCACTGTAATGTGATAGCAGATATATGGTCCATATAAAAATAAAAATAAAAAGTCATATCATTACCTAAATACATACTCTGGGAATCTTTATGGAGTCCATCTATATGGTGCAAGAGAATACTTGCTATGACCAGTATATTACTAAAAAAGGCAAAACTGACTAATTTAAAGATTCAACTGGCTAAATCAGCAGATAATGATATTTTGGCCAACAACATGCAAGTGAATACATTTGTCTTCACACCACCATATGAAGAATGTATCATCTTAGATATTGTTGTCTACATGGACACCATTTCCAAACAGCACAAATTGGTCGCAGTGCTCGACTTGATTGATCCCTTAAGGCTTAGACAAAGAGTATCAACAATTTCCTGGGAACATAGACAATGCTTACACAATGATAGGAGAGAATTTTCTCATGAATGGATGTTAGCCAGCATTTTGATGACTACCTGAATGCTTAAATCATCTTTGCTCAATGGTGGGAAGAAAGACCACAAACAAGGTATATTTAGAAACAGTCTCTAGAATTATAACCAAAATCTATTACACATTCAACTGTAGCAAATAGATCATTCCAACCATTAACAGGCCAAATTCCAGATAGAAACCCTATCCAGATGATAAATCCATAAGCCATGTTACTAGATGCTAAAACCAAGTTGGAGACGTGGACAAAGACCTAAAAGCTAAAGGCGTATCTGGATAGATAGCTTTTTACTTAATCTAAATCTTGCGACACACACAATGAAACTTTTCTAATCCTAAACACTTCAAACTTTCATAATATAAAGTATTGACACGTAGATTTCGCATATATCATTTTCACAATTTTTCTGATTTTGGATAGTATTTTATATGTTGCTAGGAAAGAAATATACCAATGTTCACCTACGACAAGTACTATTGCTAATTTGCTTTCCATTAGCAAAGTCCATGGAAGGGCAATTTGGCAGAAAGTTACAGTTCTAATCAAGAAAAATGAATTTGGCCAAATATTAAATCAAGAATAATGAAGGCTCACTTTAATACCTTGGTCACTTGACAATGCACCATACTCTCAATAATGTATGATCCAGGTTGGATGCAATATCTTGGACAATGCCATGATAAAGACTACCAATATCTATGGTTAAACAACTCTTTTTGGAGGCTAAAAAGCGCCAATCAAGTTATACTCTACATACCAGATGGGCCTTCAATCTAACACGGTCAAGATCCAAAGTGAGACAAAAAGGCTTAAGCTCCGTGATCTATAAGGAACAGTTTAGTTCGTGCTTAAGATTTCACAATGTCTTTTCAGATCCTTATTGTACAAACCCAGTAACATAAAAGCACTAAACTTCATCACAGTGACCTCTCCAATAATTAACGTACAATGACCCAGTAACTCCACAATACGAAGTTATGATCAGATTTGACTTTCCTTCCCACACAATGCCCAGCATAGTTGGCTATTCCACCTTCATCTACCACTAACCATCTAAACATTTAGTGAAATAGCAGGTGCAACATCTACTAGGCAGGAAGAAGGCAAAATTATGTCATATTAAACTTCAATTGCTAGTAAAATATGCAACATCAACACAAGTGCACATAGACAATCCAGTTATTAAATCACCTTATAGTACATTGTCTCATTTCTGTCATGCAGTCTGTTAAGAATGCGCCATTTTGCCAGAGCATTTGGATCCGAGGGTCCATCTCTTGCTTGCTCTTCAAGCCTCTTCAAATCGGCCACTGTTGACATACAGTTCTCAATTAATGTGGCACTATAATATAAGCAAACCAATGTGCTGGAAAAATGTAACATCCAGTTACAGTTAGAAACTTAAGCTATATGCTAGGTGGTTTACATGGTTATTCATCCATCTTATCAACCCAGCTACATTAATGGGGATGCCAAACTAATGGAAGCCTCTCCAATACCCAACTCCCGTTTTCCATAACTCAAGCTATGGAATTTTCCCCAAGATACTGGACTTGTAAGATAGGATTATTACATAGCACTTAGAACGTCCAAGGAGTTCAAGTTTATGTTCACCACTTTTAATAACAGGAAATGAATGAATAGCCGTCTCAATGTACCACCATGGAATACAAGCAATGTCGTCAAACAATGTATCAGAGAATTTAATCCACCCAACAACCAATTTCTAAAGATAGCAGACATTTTCTAGCTTTGCAATCTCAATGACACCGCAAATGTCTCTTAGACAAGCCCACAAGCAAAGTAGAATATATCATAGCCATCATGCCTGAAACCCAAGCTGTACAGCCAAAAAATTTTGCCACTTTTGTGCCATCCACATTTCAAACCATTGAACTCTCATCATTCCACTCAAACAATTCTCTATGCTTGAACCGCTGGTAGAAGCAACTTGAGAATATACAGTCTGGATTTCGGGGGAAGAGTAATTAAGTCAGAAATGTTAATATTAAGGAGAAAAATCATCAGTGCACATTCAAGATTATAATCAATGCTCAGATATGGCTGATTTTCATTATCCTCCAATCAATAATATCTTCATTTTTAAATAGTCAATAAAGTTTCCTTTCTCGAGAATTCAAGAAGAACATGTAATGCAACTGCTTTCCACAAGGAGATTCCAGTATTAACAAAATTAATAGTTATTAAAGCAAACTTCATGTCTTTCATGAAGTCAAAAGGCCAAGAACTCAGTGCTGAAGTGGAACTCTTGTGCTTTAATAGTGGATAGTGAATGAAGAAAAATCTAAAATAATGTTCCTGAAAACTCTTCATTTCGTTTTCTCAGACAAATAGGTAATCTTCCCATGTAGATATAATATCCACAACAGGAGCTGCTTGGAGAAAATAGCCTTAGTAAATCTTTCATGAA
Source organism: Eucalyptus fibrosa (assembly GCA_017140475.1). Lineage (NCBI taxonomy): Eukaryota > Viridiplantae > Streptophyta > Magnoliopsida > Myrtales > Myrtaceae > Eucalyptus > Eucalyptus fibrosa. Next base: position 22,658,212 of record CM029509.1, on the reverse strand, counting down.
GTCAGCAAGCCAAGAACACGGTGTCGAACTGGACTTCTTGTGCTTTTATAGTGGATAGTGAATGAAGCAGAATCTAAAAGGATATGCACAAAAGCTCTTTTATTAGAGTTTCTCAGACAAATAGGTGATTTGAAATAAGTTCCATGAAACAGCTGCTAGGAGCAAACAGCCTTGTTGGGAAGCTATATGCATTATTTCACATATAGAGGTGCCTAGCCACTCCATTCCTTAAGCATCACCTTCATGTACATGCAACGTAATATAACACCCATCTAAAATGAACATCTTAAGCTTCCATATAGACAGTTACTTTGCCTTTGAGGATCATTACGCCTGAGAAGATTCCTCAATTGCATAAGCATTAATAACCCCGAACTCTGGAGGTGAGCAGCAAGCTTTTTACATGATCCATTTGTAGTATAACAGATTTTGAGATCAGATAAATAAGCCCTATCTTAAAATGTAGGAAAAACCACAAGAAACTACAGATTGATTATATGTTCCCCTAGAGAACAGATTACTTGGATCCTAGTAGCATCGGAAGCTAAAATTAACCACAATCCCAACTAATTGCACTGACAACAAGGAGAAGCATTCAGTAAGGTGCTCGAAATCATAATCAAGTAGAACATGTTTATAGTTTTGTATCATGTACATTCTACAGATAATCTTGATAAAACTGACAGGAAGCCAATATGTAATGTAGCTTTCATTAGGTCAGATACAACAGTGCCCACCAGGCATAATTCATTAGATCATCAGATTCTACTGAAGATGGCCTTTTTTCTCATCTAACTTGCATGATTTAGTGTGAAAAACCCATCAGAAAACTTGAATATCAATGTAACTTGAGAAATGAAAATATGGTTCTACAAGAATAGGTACAGCAACAAATGTTTACAAAACTATATGAGTCAAAGCAGTTTCTGAAAGGGAAGCCTAAGTGACAGAACATACTAAAGCGATCAATTTGCTGCTCGGAAGACATGACGTTGGGAGGGAGAAGACCCCGAAGATCAAGACGATCTCGTTCTGTCATAGAGAATGCCGTTCCCTAGAAATGCAAAAGGGGTCAGTCACATACGCGATCGAAATACCAACTCTAATAACTGAATCAAACTAAGATCCTAAATGACAAAAATTTAATTCATCCAAAGATTTATTATCTACAAACAGAAAATTTGCGCAATTGCCACTCCAGCTGACCATCTGATCAACAGTGCCACAGTATATCGGTGTATCGGGTTACTCGAAAACAGAAAACGACTAGAACTTTTAACCCTTGGATGGTAAACCTTAAAATCGTAAGAGAATGAAATCCTCATCGAAATAAAAATTCGAGTAACTACAGCTCCCTCCCTGACCATCCAAGTAACAAATCCGTGTTCAGTTGCTGAATTCCAGCAATCGCCCACACCATGCTCCTTCCCAACGGCAAAAGAGATCCAACCTCACTAGAAAACCTTACACGATCTTAAAACCAACCAAACGAAGGAAAAAAAAAAAGGCCATGAGAAAGGGCCAAAACGAAGTGATCGGCCGAACGTTCCTTCATGAACGAGGACAGTCGTCGGAGCAACTTCGGCGAAACAAACGGACAGAACATTAAGACGCCGCGAGCACTACATTCCAAGGCGACACCAAGCTCGCTCCGCACAATCCGCATTCGCTACCGACGACTCCCCCCCGGCGCGACCGTCTCGGCTTCCCCCACGCGCTCTCAGGCACCGGAAGCCGACCGACCGAGCTCACTCAACTCGACGAGGAGATTACCTTGTTAAACCAGGGATCGTGGAGGATGTCGAGGCTGCGCTTGTGCACCATGGTGGGGCGGTGCCCCTCGGTCGTGGTGAAGCATCGCCTTGCCGCGGCGGCCGCGGCGGGGGAGGGGGTGGCGGTCCGGCGGCGGAGCAGCAGCAGCCGCCCGATCAGCGACGAGGACGCCCCGATCTGGCCCGACGGGTTCGGCATCATCGCGCGCGGCCGAGAGAAGAGACGGGGAGAGATCGGGGGAGCGATCGGGAGAGATCGAGAGAGTTCAGCTCAGGAGTGAAGTGGGAACGGAGCGAGAAGGAAAGGTCGTCCGTGATTGGTTGGTGGCCTGGCGTGGTGGGTCCCCCCCTTTGGGTCAAAGTCAGACTTTTCGGGGTGGATAAACCGGCGTTACTTTGCATGGTCCCAACGGGGAAATTCGGAAGGGGATATTTTTTGCTGCTCCTTTTGACGTTGCACCTTTTCCCAACTTTTTTCACTTGGGAGCGGGGGCATATTCCCGTGCGGGCCGGACCCGACCTGTCTGGATCGGATCGGCCTGGAGTTGTCAATCATTTATGATTGCACGTAAGGATGATTGGTTAATGGTTCAATTCAATAGAACCGGTGTGTGCATGCCCAATAAGAAAAAGTGACAAATTTTAAGATATTAATTTTTAGAATCACTGGATGAGATAATGTATAGCTTATATTTTACTCTCTTTTTTTAAATAATTTTAAAAAGTATATGGAGTTGATCCAATTTAATCAATTTACAAATATTTTGCTCATGGAAGTTTGCGAGGTTGATATATATATATGCAAAATATTATTGATTTAGGTATACTTTATGGTTGCAAAATACTCAAGCGTGAAAGTGATTGTAACTCTACGATATGTAATTTATTAGTAAGTTTTATGCAACTAACTCTTCCATGAAACAGATATTGTCACTCGAATCGAATCACGCAAAACTCTCGTGCTCTTTATTATTTTTCATTGAATTCTTTAGTAATCTGATTTCTCATGTTTGACTTCAATAGTAAGATTCATTAGCTTTCGCATTTTTTTGTGGTAAGATCGAACAAAAGGAGTATGTATAAAAAAATAAAAAAAGACCTGCATTTGAATTCGTGCGCATGGGTTTTTGGCCAATGGGTCGTTCATCTGGTCATTAAATGGCTTTTTAATCCGTCAGAAATTAAGAAGTGAGAAAATTTTCAAAAAACTCTTGAAGTGGAGCATTTTTCTCAAAGTACCTCTTGATTGGTGTCTGTCTCAAAGTCGCCCATGAAATTTATTTTTATTTTTTTGTCGAAAATACGATTACTATTGATTTACTTAAAGTTGCCCATGAAATTGACGACGTGGAATTTCAGCTCAATTAGATACTTAACCATAATTTTTCCATCTCAATTTTCTTTCGTTCTTTCTGTCTTCTTGTTTGTTTCTTGCAAACTCCATTAATAGAGGTGCTAGAGCTCAAATTGGATTCACACAACCTCGGTGTGGAGTCGCGTGACCCCCGATCATGACCCGAAATTTGAGGTTGCAGTTGGGTCTATAGAGTTTTGAGGATGGCTGAGTGAAGATGGTGGCCATTAAAAATGCCTTCTTGAAGATTCAAAAGTTGGAACAAGAAATAAGGGTCTCGAACGAGCTCACAGGAGATTTTTTTGACAACTGCCAACCATTGCGGAGGGGTTGCTGGAGGTCGTGGTGCGGCATCCAAGGTCTCGGTGGCGATGGGTGAGGCCCCGTGAAGCTATGGTGGAGAGAGGCCATGTAAAGAAGATTATGAACATCAATGAGGAGAAGCGTGAGTTTGACGATCAATCTAGGTCCCAATGTGTGAAAAAGTTCAACTCAAAAGCCTAAACTAATAGGTAGAGGAGACATGTATATAAAATAGCATAAAACTCATAGATGAATGTGGTGAGATACTTTCAATACTCTCTCTCTCTCTCTCTCTCTCTCTCTCTCTCTCTCTCTCTCTCTCTCTCTCTCTCTCTCTCTCTCTCTCTCTCTCTCTCTCTCTCTCTGCATGACTTGACTCTAATGCCATATTAAGAATATGCAGAAGAAATAATTGTGTTATATCTACATGTTCAATAAGGCTATAGAAGATGACTAAGTTAACAAGATATTACAATATTGATTTACGATCAATTAGAATCGATTAATGATATGAATAATCAAATGAGATATATGCACAATCCTGAGAATTAAGGGAGATTTGTAAAATCAAGAGAGATATACAGAATTTCCTAGTTATCGTAAGTAGAACAAGGAACGAGGGATCACGATACAAAAGGTCATCCATGCTGTAGTTCCTTCTCTTTCATCATTAAGAGCTTGCATTTGTGCATCCACCTTATTATTATAGGAACCGAGGGAACCTATTGGAGAGATGGAATAGATGTGGTTAAGTGAAGCTGAACTCACTTAGGTTGTCGATAAGCAAAATAGAAATATAATTTGACGTTGTGGCTTTTGACCTTTTATTGTTATGGCTCATCATCCTATGTCATGTGAAACTAAGGTGTCAACTGGTGAGATTGAATAGGAGCTAAGATAGAAGGCAAATCAGAGAGTTTAAGATGAAAATCATTGATACAGATTTGAGCTCTAGCAGCTCCACCTCCATTAATGGAGGTTGCAAGGAACGCAAAAGAGAAAGAAAATAAGGAAATATAAAAAATATTTTTTCTATAAAAGAAATATCGAATTGAGTGGAAAAGAGACATGCACGCGTGAAATTGACATGCAAACCTTTAATGGCAATATTGGATGAATACTTTAGGGAGCTAAGATTCAAGTACGGAGTAAGAGTTGATGATTTTTTCGTGAGAAAGAGTTCGGGCCAAAATAAAGATTCCATTTAAAGTTTGTGTATTTTAAAGAAATTGGACATTTTTTTTTTTTTTTGGTAGCATATACCCGTGTTTCGCATTGGCAAACCTCATATATCATAGAGGCAATGTCTTTTCTCTTCAGTTAACTCTTTTCGGTGGAAATATAGTCAATGTGCAGGCCAATTGCCTCTGTGACTTTTTCAAATGGTTGCCCTATGTGGCTGTCACTAATCTCACACTTTTCTTATCTAATTTTCATATGAAGAATAATTATTCTATTCTATCCATGACCCAAATCCCATCGAGATGCTAGCAGTTACAAAATTTCTCCACACAAAATGTGTCGCAATTAAGCACCACAAGCCGTTCAAAGATTTGTTCACAATCAGAGTTGAGCTCGTAATTTAGGGGAAGACAACCGGCCTCTTTATCTCTAAACCAAACACCTTAGTGCTAGATTGGGTTTGTTAACTTTGAAACTCCTTGCATGTGGAAATTGGATGAAAGTTAATTTTGTACTCCTAAAATTGTGGAATGGACGGCACTTATGAAAGCACCTTTCTCTATGGTTGACGGAGCTCATAACTAAGTACCGTCCTTTTGTGAAGAGAATAAATAAGATAAGTTCATACGCAATGATGACGTGAGACTCGTTTTATATTATATTCTAAAGATAGATTGTCTATTTCTTTTGACGTTTGAAAAGCTCGTGGATTTACCGAGTGTTCTTTTTTATAAGTTTATTAGTTTACCTATTTTAAAGCCCCAATTCACTTAAAAAGCATCAACTTTTAATTGGATCTCAATTCTGTTTCCAACTTTTTTTAATTTTATAAAAAATCATCAATATTCATTGTTTTTATCAAAAATATAGCCCCACGTTAACTCTCCATCCAACGTTGCTGTTAAAGTTTAATGTGCCAATTCTATATGCACAATGCGTCATTGATGATTTGCAATTTCAGCTCAATTAGATATTTTTAATAGAAAAACCTTTGTTCTTTCTAGTTCCTTATGTTCTATTTCTTCGTCTTCTTCCTTCTTTGCCACCTCCATTATGTTCTTTTTTCTATTTCCTTGCTTGATCTCCATTAATTCTTCCACCTGCTCTAGCAGAAAATTCATTCTCAACCTCACAAAGATGTATTACATCATGGCCAATCCATCCGAAGCAGCAAAGACCAAATGAGTACTTAGAATAGAACTCGCAAAGCCACATCTCAAAATCTCGACCATTATTCATGAAGTTACAAACATCATATAAACTCACGGCACAATTTATTAGAAACTCACAACACAATTTATTAGGGAGATATATTATAGTGGATCACTTGCAGACATCACACACTCAACTACAGAGAATCAGGGACATCAATCTAATACCTGACCTCATCAAACAAACTCCAATTCTATATTACTAAAGGCTCACATGTCTTAGCTCAACCTCAAGGAAAGATAAATACCACCATAATCGACAACCAAGACTTTGGTCCTAGTTACTATTTGGCAAACGGCCCAAGAATTGAAAGAGCGGTTCCAAGAAAATTTCTAAAATTTTCACCAGCCCCTTTTGTATCACTATAAGAAAAATTGCTATCAAAAGAGGCAACGAGTGCAGGACTGTGGTTTTCGCACTAGCACCACTTGTTGATATGATCAGCAGGGATATCGTGAAACAAAAGTAAGTTAGAACCATTGCGATCATAGATAGCATAATCAACCCGAAGACGTACCGTTCTTGGTTCTTCTTCTTGGACCATTTGGATATTTTTGTCTTGTCGGTTCTTTTTGTCTTGGATCATTTTGGTGAGGTAAATGATTATCTGGATCGACACCAAGAATCCAAATGTGTTGCCTCCCAGGAAAATGGTGTACACCAGGCTCGAGCCATTGGATCCCCTGAAAGTATTGTCGATCTTGATAAGTTCCACAATGCTTGGAGACTGAAGCACGGATTGGTAGGTCGCGTTGGCGATGAGCCCTGCAACGACCAGCAGGGCCTCAATCTTGCCCCGCCTCTCTCCATCATCTTTGTTCGAATTCTTAATTGTCAAACGTGATGATGGCCGAGGAGCATTTGGTTCCCCATCTGATTGATGACCGTTACCTGCCTCGATATCGTCATCGTCCCTCGAGACTGGTCTTGAAGCTCCGTGTTTGGCTCCTGCTCGTGCGAGAATTTCTGTGATATCTCTATCTCGTGCTTCCCTTTGCGAGGGAGTAGTTGAGACATCTAGTGGTGTCAAGCCACTCTCGTTTGGGGTGTTCACCTCCACGACCTCGTACTCCAGAGCATGCCCACGAAGCAAGAAGTCGACCACCTGCAACTCTTTCCCATCTTTGTTTATCCTCATTGATTTTTAGACATTAAGATACTGCAGATTTTTTTTTTTTTTTTTTGCATAGACAAAACATCTTATATTCCCATGATGATCAAATAAATTCCTTTGCATGAAAGATTTTCGCATATGGCAGGAATACCAAATTAACATCCTCACTGAAGTAATGCAGAAGGAAAAGTGCGATAAAATAAGGAAACCAAAAGACTTGCCTCAAAATTTTTGTTTGCAGCAGCGAGATGCAAGGTAGTGTTGCCTTGGTAGTCTTTCCAATTGATCACCTGCTCTTTTTTGTGTTGCTTCAGATGCTCCACCAATCGAACCAGCACTTTAAACCGGTTGTTCTTCACGGCGAGGTGAAGCGCAGTCTCCTCTAGAGCGGTTTTCTCTTCAACAGATTCAGGTGAAGTGGATGGCAGTATCTCCATGACATCAACCTCCCCATTGATGATGGCATAATGCAAAGGGATTCTTCTCTCCCAACCCTTCACGGAGCACAGGTGTGTACCAACTTTCAAGAGCTCCTCCGCAATCTCAACGTCACCGCGAGCTGCTGCGATGTGCAGCGGGCTGAACCCATCCCGGTTCACTTTTTCGGCAAACTTCGGCATATGCTTCAGGAGCTCTCGGACGACCTCCGAATGGCCGCTCAAACAAGCGACGTGCAGCAGCGTGTGACCGGCTTCTTTGAGAGCCATCTCCTCGAGGATGAGCTCATTGCTGCCGATCAACTCTTTCAGCTCATGGATATTGCCCTCTCGAGCTGCTTCCACCACCCTTCGCTCCATTTGATCGGAACTAATAATGGCCTCTCTCTCGCTTCTCTTCTCGGATATCTCGCTCTGGACTTGGAGAAAATATATAATAGCAAGCGCCGCGTCAGGATACTTATTCAGTGGTTCGTAGGCATCACCTCATCAGCCTACCAGGCATCACTTAGAAAACGACACGTGTCATCTGAAGCTGGAATAAAAAAAATAAAATTTACTTTCTCACTCCTCTAGGACTAGTTGCAGGCGGCAGTTGGCTGAGCGGACATTAATGGCTCCTCTGTCCCTCTCTGTTGCCCAGGTCTTTTTCACGTGTGAATATGGAGCTCTTCGTCTTCCTTCTTCCCGGTCCTCACTCACCTCAAGCACCCACGCCCTCGCCCTCTTGCTCTTGCGCTCCTTCTTCCACTTCGACTTCGACTTCGTTCATCGCCGTCGTCGCCTTTCGGGCTTTGACGATAGAAACCGTCGTCAGGCACGTCCTCAGCAATGCGGAAGAAATTTGCAGCTACTGGGTCGCGAGTCCTCTCGGCCCTCACACGCAGCTCGCTTCGTTTGTCGCCATCGTCGCCTTTTGGTTCCGGCGATATAATCTGCGAGTGGGTCAATTTCATTTTCGGGCGCGGCCGCGTTGGCACCGAAGCGGAAGAAGTTTTCAAGTGCTGGGTCCCGAGCCCTCTTCGCCTTCACACGCCGCTCGCTTCGTTTGTCGGGGTCGTTGCTTTTCTGGCTCGGGCAATAGAAACCGCTAGTGGGTCATTCTTGATTTCGGGCTCGGGCACGACGCCAGCGATTTTGAAGCCAAAGCAGAAGAAGCTTGCGACTGCTGGGTCTCGAGCCTCTCCGCCTTCACAGGTCGCTCGCGTGTCTTCACTAGACAGATTAGCGTATCCCCTTGCCATCGCTACCGGATTCTCTCCCACAAAAGGTAAGAATCGTCATGCTACTCCTGTTCACTTAAGGATGAAACCCGTGAAATGTCGTGTCCCAAAATATGTGATGTTTGTGATGTTTATGTGTAGTTAGCGTGATTTAGTCTAAATTTTGAGCCTAAACAATCTAGTTGAGTCGCCCACCATCCATTCGACGAAATACCTGAACTAGGTCCACTTTCTTCAATTCTAGGTTCTCTGTTTTGGCTTTTTCCTGCGGCGGACGATGAAGTTTGGTTTGGTGATAGTCCAACGAGTGATTAGGTGTTGTTCAGTGGAGACGGAGATCGGCCAACATTTATTGGCATGGCCAAAGATGAAGTCCAACGCCTTTGGTTAATTGCCACTCCAGCTGACCATCTGATCAACAGTGCCACAGTATATCGGTGTATCGGGAGAGATCGAGAGAGTTCAGCTCAGGAGTGAAGTGGGAACGGAGCGAGAAGGAAAGATCGTCCGTGATTGGTTGGTGGCCTGGCGTGGTGGGCCCCCCCTTTGCCGTCCTTCGTCTGGTGAGTTGGGTCAAAGTCAGACTTTTCGGGGTGGATAAACCGGCGTTACTTTGCATGGTCCCAACGGGGAAATTCGGAAGGGGATATTTTTGCTTCTCCTTTTGACGTTGCATCTTTTTCCGACTTTTTTCACTTGGGAGCGGGGGCATATTCCCGTGCGGGCCGGACCCGACCTGTCTGGATCGGATCAGATCGGATCGGTCTAGAGTTGTCAATTTTTGAGGTTGATATATATATATGAAAAATATTATTAATTTAGGTATACTTTATAGTTGCAAAATATTCAAGTGTGAGAGTGATTGTAACTCTACGATATATAACTTATATTAAGTTTTATGCAACTAACTCTTCCATGAAACAAATATTATAACTCGAATTGAATCACACAAAACTCTCGTGCTCTTTATTATTTTTTATTGAATTCTTTAGTAATCTGATTTTCATGTTTGACCTTTTTTTTACAAGCTCATGTTTGACTTCAATGACAAGATTCATTAGCTTTCGCATTATTTTGCAATAAGATCCAACAAAAGGAGTATGTATAAAAAAAAAAAAAAAAAAAGACCTGCATTGAATTCGTGCGCATTGGTGTTTGGCCAACGGATCGTTCTTCTGGTCATTAAATGGCCTTTTAATCCATCAGAAATTAACAAGTGAGAAAAATTTCAAAAAACTCTTGAAGTGGAGCATTTTTCTCAAAGTACCTCTTGATTGGTGTCTGTCTCAAAGTTGCCCATGAAATTTATTTTTGCTTTTTTGTCAAAAAAATGATTACTATTGATTTCTTAAAGTTGCCCATGAAATTACGTGAATTTCAGCTCAATTAAACTTAACCATAATTTTTCCATCTCAGTTTTCTTTCGTTCTTTCGTCTTATTGTTTGTTCCTTGCAAACTCCATTAATAGAGGTGCTAGACCTCAAATCAGATTCGCACAACCTCGGAGTGGAGATGCGCGACCTCCGATCATGACCCCAAATTTGAGGTTGCAATTGGGTCTATAGAGTTTTGAGGATGGCTGAGTGAAGATGGTGGCCGATAAAAATGCCTTCTTGAAGCTTGAAAAATTGGAACAAGAAATAAGGGTCTCGGAGGAGCTCGCAGGAGATTTTTTCGACAACTGCCAACCATCGCGGAGGGGTTGCTGGAGCTCATGGCGACGTTGGAGGCTTCGCTGGTGATGGGTGAGGCCCAGTGAAGCTGTGGCCAAGAGAGGCCGTGTAAAGAAGATTATGAACGTTGATGAGGAGGAGCGTGAGCTTGACGATCAATCTGGGTCTCAATGTATGAAAAAGTTCAACCCGAAAGCCTAAACTAACAGCAGTAGAGGAGACCATATGTATATGAAGAGAGTATAAAACTCATAGATGAATGTTGTGAAATATTTTCAATACCCTCCCCCTCCCTCCCTCTCTGAGGAACTAACACGTGGGGCTGTACATGCAAAATAAATTAAGGCATGACTTGACTCTAATACCATATTAAGAATATGCAGAAGAAATAATTGTGTTATTTCTGCATGTTCCATAAGGCTATAGAAGATGACTAAGTTAACAAGATATTACAATATTGATTTACAATCAATTAGAATCGATAAATGATATGAGTAATCAAATGAGATATATGCACAATCCTGAGAGATATGGAGAATTAAGGGAGATTTGCAAAATCAAGAGAGATAACAGAATTTCCTATTTATTGTAAGTAGAACAAGGGACGAGGGATCGTGATACAAAAGGTCATCCATGTTGTCGTTCCTTCTCTTTCATCATTAAGAGCTTGCATTTGTGCATCCACATTATTATTATAGGGACCGAAGGAACTTGTTGGGGAGATGGAATAGATTTGTTGAGTGAAGCTAAACTCACTTAGGCCGTCAATAAGCAGAACAGAAATGTAATTTAATGTTGTGGCTTTTGACCCTTTTGTTCATAGAGGGCACGTTTAGATTTGTTATTGTTGTGGCTTGTCGTCTTGTGTCATGTGAAACTAAGGTGTCAGCTGTGGTGAGATTGAATAGGAGCGGAGATAGAAGGCAAATCGGAGAGTTTAAGATGAAAATCATCGATACAAATTTCAGCTTGAGTAGCTCCACCTCCATTAATGGAGTTTGCAAGGAACGTAGAAGAGAGAAAAGAAAATAATGAAATGGAAAAAATATTTTTTTTTCAATAAAAGAAATATCGAATTGAGCATAAGAGAGACATGCACACGTGAAATTGACATGCAGACCTTTAGCGGCAATATGAAAACTTTAGGGAGGTTTGATTCAAGTCCAGAGTAAGAGTTGATTTTTTTTTTTCTTTTAAGAGAGAGAGTTCAGGCCAAAATAAAGATTCCATTTAAAGTTTGTGCATTTTAAAGGAATTGGATTTTTTTTTTTTTTTTTGGTAGCATATACCCGTGTTTCTCATTGGCAAACCTCATATATCATAAAGGCAATGTCTTTTCTCTTCAGTTAACTCTTTTCGGTGGAAATATAGTCAATGCACAGGCCAATTGCCTCTGTGACTTTTTCAAATGATTGCCCTCTATGGCTTCACTAATCTCACACTTCTTATCTAATTTTCATATTGAAGGATAATTATTCTATTCTATCCATGACCCAAATCCCATCGAGATGCTAACAGTTACAAAATCTCTCCACATGAGATGTGTTGCAATTAAGCACCACGAGCCGTTCAAAGATTTATTCACAATCAAAGTCGAACTCGTAATTTAGGGGAAGACAACTGACCTCTTTATCTCTAAGCCAAACACCTTAGTGCTAGATTGGGTTAGTTAACTTTGAAACTCCTTGCGTGTGGAAATTGGATGTAGAAGAGGTGCCAAAGAGTTAGAAAATGGGAAAGCACAAAAAGTGAAATGTACATGGAATATAAGAAGAAAAATTCAGACCTTTATGTCCTTAGACTACTATATCTAAACTTTGGGATGTAAAATTTAGGAATATTTCCCGAGACCAACTTGGGACTGAGGCATGCGGGTATTATCATGCTAAAATAAGGAATGTAATCTTATAGCCCACTAGGGTAATTTTACAGGTTGGGTAGCTCTCAGTAGAGCTACCAGGAGATATGGCTTTTTATGATAATTTCAAACTTTGAATTCTTAAGAAAGGTAGAAATTATTGTCCATCATAAAAATTTTCTTCTCATCACATCAAATAGGTGATGGGACACCATTATCTTTTCATCCTTTTGTTTCAGTAATCATGTAAAATTGCCAATACTAATCTTATCACATTTTAGTAATAGATAATTCAATTATAATGTGAGACTCATTTTATTTTATATTATAGAGACAGAGTGTCTATTTCCTTCGAGGTTTGAAAAGCTCGTGGAGTTATTGGGTGTTCTTTTTTATAAGTTTATTAGTCTACCTATTTTAAAGCCCCAATTCACTTAAAAAGTATCAACTTTTTATTGGATCCCAATTTTGTTTCGACTTTTTTTTAATTTTATAAAAAAAATATCAATATTCATTTTATAAAAAATATAGCCCCACATCATCCAACATTGCTGTTAAAGTTTAATGTGCCAATTCTATATGCACTTCTCTCCTTCAATGCGTCATTGATGATTTGCAATTTCAACTCAATTAGATATTTTTAACAGAAAAACCTTTGTTCTTTCTATTTCCTTATGTTCTATTTCTTTTTCTTCTTCCTTCTTTGCCACCTCCATTATGTTCTTTTTTCTATTTCCTTGCTCGACCTCCATTAATTCTTCCACCTGCTCTAGCAGAGAAATTCATTCTCAACCTCACAAAGATGTTTTACTTCACGGCCAATCCATCTGAAGCAGAAAAGACCAAATGATTACTTAGAACAGAACTCACGAAACGACATCTAAAAATCTTGACCGCTATCCATGAAGTTACAAACGTCATATAAACTCACAATACAATTTATTAGGGAGATATAATATAGCAGATCACTTGCAGACATCACGCACTCAACTACAGAGAATTAGGGACATCAATCTAATACCTAACCTCGTCAAACAAACTCCAATACCATACTGCTAAAGGCTTGCATGCCTTAGCTCAACCTCAAGGAAAGAGAAATACCACCATCATTGACAACCACGACTTTGGTCCTCCGTTACTTCGGTACAAATGACCCCAACAAATCGAAAAAGCTTTCTCAAGAAAAAAAAGTAGAACTGCCACCAGCCACCTCTGTATCAGTAGAAGGAAAACTGCTATCATAAGAGGCAACACGTGCAGCACAGTGGCTACCAGCACCACCCGTTGATGTGATCAGCAGGGATAACGTGAAGCAAAAGTAAGTTAGAACCATTGCGATCATAGATAGCATAATCAGCCCGAAGAAGTACCGTTCTTGGTTCTTTTCGTCTTCGTGGACCTTTTGGATATTTTTGTCTTCTTGGTTCTTTTTGTCTTGTCGGTTCTTTTTGACTTGGATCATTTTGGTGAGGCAAATGATTATCTGGATCGACACCAAGAATCCAAATGTGTTGCCTCCCAGGAAAAGGATGTACACCAAGCCTGCGCCATAAGCCCTTGGTCCCGAGTGGATCCCAAGGATAGGGGAAGTATGTTTTGGATTGTCGGCCTTGTTACCTTCTACAACGCTTGGAGGCTGAAGCACGGATTGGTAGGTCGCGTTGGCGATGAGCCCGGCAACGACCAGCAGGGCTTCCTGAATCCAGCCCAACTCTCCACCATCGTTGTTTGATTTTTTCAATGTCGAACGTGAGAATGGCTGAGGAGCATTTGAGACTAGTTCCCCATCTGATTGATGACCGTTACCTGCCTCGATATCGTCGTCGTCCCCCGAAACTGGTCTTGAAGCTCCGTGTTTGGCTCCCGCTCGTACGAGAATTTCTCTGATCTCTCTATCTCGTGCTCCCCTTTGCGAGGGAGTTGAGACATCTAGTGGCGTCAAGCCACTCTCGTTCGGGGCGTTCACCTCCACGACCTCGCACTCCAAAGCATGCCCACGAAGTAGGAAGTCGACCACCTGCAACTCTTTCCCGTCTTTGTTTATCCTCATTGATTTTTTTTTTTTTTGCATAGACAAACATCTTATATTCCCGTGATGATCAAATAAATTCCTTTGCATGGAAGATTTTCGCATATGGTAGGGATACCAAATTAACACCCTCACTGAAGTAATGCACAAAGAAAAGTGCAATAAAATAAGGGATCTACAAGACTTGCCTCGAAATTTTTGCCAGCGGCAGCGAGATGCAAGGCGGTGTTGCCTTTGCGGTCCTTCAAATTGATCACATGCTCCTTCTTGTACCGCTTCAGATGCTCCACCAATTTAACCAGCACTTCAAACCGGTTGTTCTTCACGGCGAGGTGAAGCGCGGTCTCCTCTCGGGCGGTTTTCTCTTCGATGGATTCAGGCGAAGCGGAGAGCAATAACTTCATGACATCGAGCTCCCCATTTGTGATGGCATAATGCAAAGGGATTCTTCTCTCCCATCCCTTCACGGAGCATAGGTGTGTACCCACTTTCAAGAGCTCCACCGCGATCTCAACATCACCGCGAGCTGCTGCGATGTGCAGCAGGATGAAACCACGCGGGTTCACTTTTTTCGCGAGCTTCGGCATATGCTTCAGGAGCTCTCTAATGAAATCCAAATGGCCACCCACACAAGCGACGTGCAGCGGCGTGTGACCGGCTCCTTCCAGAGCCATCTCCTCGAGGATGAGCTCATTGCTGCCGATCAAGTCTTTCAGCACATGGATATTGCCCTTTTGAGCTGCTTCTAGCACCCTTCGCTCCATTTGATCAGAACTCATAATGGCCTCTCTCACTTCTTGGGACACCTTTGGACTTGGCGCCTAAATGAGAAAATTACTTTTCCAGGACCCGTAACTTTCTACGGTCACTGTCAGTGGATGACGACAACCCTGGTCACAATCGACCTAGAGGAACCCACTGCCGAGGTCGAGAGTGTGTGACATAGATAAGTATATCCCATGTACGTACTTGCGAACCATCCCTGGGAGAAAATATTTAGTAGTTCGCAAGCGTGTGTCACATAGATAAGTATATCTCAAGTACGCACTTGCAAACCACTAAATATTTTCTTGCAAGGATACTTAACTAGAGGAGAAAATATTCAGTGGTTCGCATGCACCATTGAGTATTTTCTCCAGGGATACTTATCTAGAGGAGAGAGAAAGTAATTTTTTTATTCTAACTTCATATGACACATGTTTGCGAACCATTGAATATTTTCTCAGGAGGATAAAATATTCAGTGGTTTGTGAGTGCCACATCAACAACTGACGCGGCATTCGTTAATGTACTATTAACCAATTAAAAATTGACACGTGTCATTAAAAATAAATTAAAATTTCCTTAATCCATCTAGATTTCTCTTTTCCTTCTCTTCCATCTGCACACAAGCCCAACCTTTGCCCCTCCTTCCGCCATTGCCATCGACAGAGTTGGAGTTGTCGGCGCCGCATCAAACCGGTTTGTTGCAACACTCTACATTTCCAAATCTGGTTTGCTGCTCAATAGCTTTGAGCTCGATTCTTGGCTTGTCCATGGCTACCGGCAACGAGCTCAACAGCTTTGTTGCAAACCGTGGTGACCACAGTGGGGTAGTGGTTTAGGGACAATGGCGGCTTGGGTGGTGGAGATGGCCAAGCCTAGGTGGAGTGGAGGTCGAAGATGGAGGGGAAAAGAGAAAAAAAAATTAATTTTTAGATTTCCATGTCAACATCCACGTGTCAAAATCTAATTGGGTATCAGTAAATAAGCGCACGCCACATTAGCTATTGACATGGCACTTGTAAACCACTAAATATTTTCTCCTTTTTGCATGATGGAAGCAACTCCCCACAATTTATATTTGATCCGTGCTCAACTTTGCCCATGAGAGAGCATATTTGTAACAATTATTTGTTGCATTTCTTCACTAGGCATATTAAGGTTTGTCCTTGCCCAATTTGGACATGCGATCACAACCGGATTCTTTCCTACACAAGATGAGAATCCTTACTTTACTCTCATTCACTTCAGGAAGTTTGTGCCATTTTTGTGGATCAACTAATATGAACTAAACTGTTTGTGAAACCAAAATTATGAATCACTAGACACCGAGTCCAATTCGTGGTTCGTGTGATCATATGGCTATATTGCTCTAGTTATTTTCAAATTGCTACTTTCTAGGTCTTTGCCGTTTTGTTCCAATCTAAATGTTTATTATTCCTCATTTATGAAAAAATAGTATGGGTTCTTTTTACTTGTTGATTTGCTTTCTCTCAAAGTATGTATATTCCTTGAAAGCAGCTAAAAAAAGTGATGTTTACAGGATGGAGCTTGTCAACGGGAAAATGCCGACAAATGCATCCTTTAGTTTAGATATTGACATGGTCAAATGGGTGGAGACTCATATTGAGATGCAAGGTTTGGCTTGGGAAGAGTTGATAGACCCTTGCTCTTGGCTAGGGAAGAGAATGCAGCTTTTCAAGTGCTTGAAATTGTATTGTAGTACACAAAAACTGCCCCACAAGTGAGGCCATCATCCTGGTAGGCATGTGATCTCCTTTTCCATGTATTCAACAATAGGATGATGGATAACCTTGTCTGTAATTCCTGATGGTTGGATGAGCAGAAATCTGGCTATAGTGATGTATGTGATTATGTCCACCAAGATTTAGTTGGCTATTATGTGGTCTACATAAGCTGCCTTGTTTTTTTTTTTTTTTTAACCCAGATTTCTATTGTCTAATTGCAGTCATGTCTGTTTGCCGTAAGAATGCCTCAAATATGAAAGTTGTTTTTGAGTATGAAGTTTGGTGCCATCCATGTTTGCAAAAGTTCTCTCGGAGAATAATTGGTATGATAGCTCCTAAAGAAAATATTTACACCTTTCGGCTCAGTTGCCAAAGATTGAAATTCGATGTTCTTATAGCAATTTAGGTGCACTGTGGAGAGTCTCCTCCAAGGAAATTAATGGGTACTCATTGATTGATTGGCAACAAGCATTTATATTGTAGTCCCCGAGTATGACTCGAAAATACAAAGCTGGAGCACTATAGAATTTGTTTAGAATATTTCAAAAATATAACTCATCTTTGGCCTCTTGACTACCAATGTATCTCTGCTTTTGAAAGTGGCAAATATATACTTGAAACACCAAGTATCCCTGTGTTCCTATTTATGAAAACATCACGTTTTTTTCAAAAGTATCGCTCTTTAGATTCTAAGTTCTCACTTAAAACATTCAAAATCAACCAAATCACTCAAACCCTAAATAAGATTGTAAATTGCATCCCAAGGACAAATTGATATTTCCCATATGGCGTTTTTATTAAGAGATGCATGAAGGGTATGTGTAAGATTAAAGGGGTGTAAGTGGTCATTGGGTTAGAAGTAAAATATATTCGATACTTTCATAATATTATCCAGGTAAAATTTAGAGACATCTCCAAGCTCCATGTCTCTACAGAGGGTAAGTACATCCTACGAGTACATGAAAATCTAGATATGCAGTGTGACACCTGAAAGTTATCAAGTAACCATATATTCTTGGCAAGAACAAGAATTCATCATACATGATGGAGAGAAACTTCCATGAGCTAAAAGCAAGAACAATGGTCAAGCAAAAATCTAGAACTAGAGCTATAAGCCACAATATGTGATGGAATAAAAGGCTGCCACCATATCTCATGGTCTTTTGGAATTGTTCAGTAGTTGCAATGATTGTAACATTCCAGCATATTGAATGCCCTAAAAGGCTGTAATTTCCTTATTTGGTGTGGACACCACCTCACTCTCTGAAAAACGGTGTGATCATTTGGGCATAGCTCAGGCTTTTATATTCTTTCTCGGGGATCAGTTGAGATTTCACCACTAGTTGGCCTGCAAGACACCATCAACTTGTCATTGCGCAGAGAAAAGTTAAGTGTTGAAGTCTACGAGAATTAAATGAGAAAGAACTATTCCATAATTAAATGATGTCCACAAACGAGTAGACAGACAAGCATCCAAATGCTGCTACAGGATACAAAGAAGCCTTAGGACAAGAAACTTTTCACTTTATCATTTTCTTTCCACATACTCAAGTAATCCATGCCTTGGACAATCTTGGAAAAGTTAGCCATTTCAGTATCCCGAAGATCCAAACAGATGGATGTACAACATATGTCTCTTCAATGAATTGCAAGACAAGGATTTGTATGACCAAAACTCCTAACCTTGTAAATAAAATTAGAGGTAGAAGAATCCTGTTCGTGCGTCCATTAGGCAATTATCCAAGAAAAAACTCACCCACAAAGAGAACAAGTGAATAAGACAAGTTAATGACAAAAGAAACAGTAAAATTGGAACGGCAAGTGTGCACTTACAATCCACTAAGAATCTTGATGGTATCATAGAACAACCACTACAGAGTCACAACAGGTCCAACGAGTATAATTCTAATGGGAAGGCTCCTCGTAAACAGATTCGCAACCCTGATATTCCTGATTGCCCGTGGCAAAATTGGAACTTACAAATCAGATCGAACTTTTCTGAGACAGCAGGGTAAATAACTGCGTGCAAACATATACCGGCATGAGACTGTCAGCTTTTTTGTTGTTGATGGAAGCAACAATATTGTTGGCAGGATTTGATATGAAGCTACCAACAGATCCAGCAACATATCCAGCTAAGCATGTTACCTCGAGTTGTTACACTTTTGAGCAATCCTCCATTCTTCTTCTAATAACACGATAAAGGAAATCCACTGAATGCTCAAATGTCGAGAACATCACCATTGAAACTGCCTAGGGACAAAATTAAGAGAGGATCAATATGCAATAATACCAGGTTTCTCGCACACAATGGTTCAACAACTTGGTGTGAGTTTCCATACTTTATTGTGAACATAATATGGACTATAAACATTCAGAAGTAAACATTCAGAAGTAAAAGATGCAAGCATAACATGAGAACAAACCAACCACCTATAGACCAGCTCTCCCACCTAACAAAGTTGGGGATTAAGTTTTTAATGTCACTTAGGAAGAGAATGGTCTGCTCTCCCATAGAACAGCTTCCGTTCATCTAAGCATCTTTTACATGCAATATTCAATATGAGAAATCAGACCAACTTTACAGCCCGAGAATGAATGAAAAGATTACACAGAAGATTTCGACCAAAGCAGTGGAAGCCCTCTGTAAAATCTGAAAGCAAGAAAAGCATTAGAATGTCCCTTCTACCTCTAATACAAGTAAAAACAATACTAAGGCCACAAAAAATTACCCTAGAAGGCCCTTCTGATGCATATACTTTAGGGAAGCCATCAACCAAGCCTTTTGAAAAGTGGGATTGTGCTTGAACCCAGATTTTAACAGCTTCAAAAGGGCAAAGTGCCACATTTGCAAATGCTTCCACAGAAGCACTGCCGAGAAAAAGAATCAAGCTCCTGTTGCTGCCAATCAAGGCATTGGAGTAAACCCGTTTGAAGTATTCATAGAGACTGAATCTACACCCACCTTGAGCACCATATCTAAAAAACTTGGTAGCCCAACCTCTCCAAAGGGCAGAAGGGCATTGCTTAATCAATAGAGTAGTGAAACATGAATAAATGATGTTATACTTGATTGGATTCACCTACAAGATAACAAGGATTCACATATAAAAAGCTTCCAAGTGAAACAAGTCTTTGCAGAAATATTAAATACATGCCAAAGAAGGACAATCATGAATAAAGCCACACCACGGAACCATCCAATTCTAGTTGAAAATTGGACTTTCCACATTCAGTCGGATTTGGCCATATTAGCAGTTTCACAATCAAACGGCCACCAGAAAAATATGTAAACGAGTCATATAAGGAATCTTGTAAACTCATCCAGTTATAGTTCAATCACTGCCGGAACACATATCAAGAGTCCACAAAAGCACCACATCTTTTATTCAATCTATCAAGTCTATGTCATGAATAAAACTAGTATTGAAGTAGAAAACGATTTGGGGTATTACCTCTGATACGCTGATGGTGAAACCAATCGAGTGACTCGATTTATTCACTGAGCTCAACTAAAGAAGAGAACATGTTCCTCCAATGCATAGAATTTACGCTACAGTATTGAACAAGAAGAATGCCAACAAAAGCAGAACATCCATTTCACTATAACCCAACAAATATAAATAAAGCCGGAGCTAAAAGAACAAAAAAAGGAGAGAAAGGGAGGAAGTGGAGGCCGTGGACGTGTAGCCCGATTTACATGTGCATCGAAGAAGTGCCCATCTTCATCTGCGTCGATAGGTCGAGGGGTGTTTCTGAATTTTCCCTGGATTTCTTGAATGATAGAGTCAAGGTCAGAGCCTCGTGTAATGGCTTGCTCTGTTGCTCAGCTTCAATGGGTGTGTGAAGTTTCCTAGTCTTTTTGTACCTGGATTGGAAAAGAACCAGAGAACAGCTGTACACACGAGCAAGACCAGAGGTAGCGAGCTTGTTGCGCGTTTTCTCCTTCCTCATCATTTCCGACGCTGGGTCATACGCGGGCAGCCCCAACACGCTCTTGTTGATGTTCCGACCGTTGGAAATGGCAAGATGCTGCAGAGAAGGTATCTGCGTTTTCTCTTTCTAGACTCGAGGAAGGAGAAGGCAAAAAAGCGCTTGAAAATTGAAAAGGAGAGAGTGGTTTTTGAGCGGCAACAAGCATTAATTAATGCTTCTGCTGAGTCTCTTTTCAACCGCAGCAGCAGAGGAGAGAAAAAAAGAAATCCTCTGATTTTTTATACTTCCTTATTTTCCAGCTGCTCTAAATCCAAGGAAACGTGTCGACCTGTTAGTGGAGCCACCTAAGACTTGCGCGTGCCACGTAGGATGGTGACGTGATGATTGGCAACCACTCAATATTTTCTCAAAGCGGGAACGAGAGAATATTCCGTGCAGGCCAGACCCAACCTGTTTCGAATCGGACTGGAGTCGTCAATCATTTGTGATTACACATTAGGATGATTGGTTCATGGTTCAATTCAATAGGATCGGTGTGTGCATGCGCAATAAGAAAAAGTGACAAATTTTAAGATATTAATATTTAGAATCACTAGATGAGATAGTGTATAGTTCACATTTCATTAATTTTTTTGAAGAAATAATTTTATAAAGTATATGGAGTCGATCCAATTTAATTAATCTTATTCAATCTAGTTCCCCATTGAAATCGAGAACCGAACCTCCCGAACACCGATTCCACTTTTAGGAGCTAGGAACTAAATCGAACCAGCCCGGTCCAAGTGGCTCTTGATTCGAACAATCCATTTTGTATACTCCTAATTCCACATCATCAATAGATTATGCTCCAAAAAAGCACTCTCCGTTTCATATTGGCCCTCCAACAATAGACTGTAAAACTTTCTTTTATCAAAAAAAAAAAAAAAGCAATGAAAAAAAGAAAGACTTTTTTAAAGTGTTCAACATAAATGTCGTTTTATCATGATGACGAATCTATGGCTATTTTTTTGAAATTTTTTGATAATCTTGAAACGTTAATAGCGTCCATGACAAGCCTGATATAAAGATAGAAGTTTACCGTACTTAGAGTAAAAAATGTGAAAGGATAACGTTAATAGCCGTCCACATAGTGAAAGTCAACCAAGCCTGAGCAGACACATGACCAAGATAACACTGACAAAGATAACACTGCCAAGATAACACCACAAATGGATCGGAAAATGTTATCTGACACATTGGCGTAAAGGTTGTGCCTTTTTTTGGTATGTTCGAACGATCATGTTAAAATTTGTCACCACGGTGAAAAATTGTGCATTTCTTTGGTTCTTGGCCGAACAATTATTTTGAAGATCAAAGGGTGCTAGTAAATGACAGTAGTTTTTTCATCCTGATGAGGCAAATTGATCTTTGACCAATTGCACTGGTAACAACTCTAATCACCAATATCCATACTTAAAACAACTCCTTTTTGGAGACCAAAGA
Source organism: Eucalyptus fibrosa (assembly GCA_017140475.1). Classification (NCBI taxonomy): domain Eukaryota; kingdom Viridiplantae; phylum Streptophyta; class Magnoliopsida; order Myrtales; family Myrtaceae; genus Eucalyptus; species Eucalyptus fibrosa. Next base: position 22,636,126 of record CM029509.1, on the reverse strand, counting down.
GCAGCCAAACCAGCTTTACTACTCGCATTCCATACATATGATTTCCCAGCTGATGAGAATCTAGATCCAAAGTGAGACAGCAAGGTTCACAGCTTCATCATCCAGAGGGGCAAAAACTCCGCTTGAGATCTTAATGTACATTTCAGATATCCAATAATGCCCAGCCAGTCAGATGAATAACCCAGTATCTGTATGCAATGCAAAAACATAAGATTGCTTTTTAGTATAGAAGACAATGTTGAGCTCCCCTGTCGAACTGACCTTAGAATTGGCTATCGGGTAAACTCAATGCTAGTTCGAAAGATGCCATAACTGCGAATGAGAGAACATGAAGGAATGATGCAAGGAAGTAGGTGGAAGTGGTCAGCAGGTCACATTTTGCCTGGTAAAACAGAATCTTTCCACCTGTAGGAGGTACTACAACAACCATGAAAAGATGATCAGAGTACGGTTGTGTCTAAAAGCCGTGGCCCCTCATGCCCCCAACAGGCATTCGCCGCATCCCCACAATAAGCAACACATCGATCCATCACCGAAGGCTCAAACCAGGGGCAAATGCAAAGGAGTTCCGATAGGAGTCTGCAGCTAATTTGTGATGTGAGCACACACAGAGTTTGTTATGCAGGTTACTTATCAGAGACAATATCCAGCAACCTTGGCAAAAGGACATCAGCAAGTTGCCTGTACACATAAGGCTAAAACAACAGCAGTCGAGCAGAGCCAAAGAACACAACACTTCAATGAGGCTAACCACGAGAAAAGTGGACAAAAATGAGCAAAAACAGTATTGACTTGCATATAGAAGGCTATGTTTAACATAATCAAAATCAAATAAGCAAAAGTGAAACCAAACTTCATATGCTGCATCAGCAGCTAAAGTACGAGCGCACTACTGTCATATATGCTCCACAAGCTATCACAAAGCATCATCCCCCTACCACAAAATTGTCTTGCATATACTTCCATAATGAAGCCCTAGAATGGAATGATACCGGAACACAATCACCTCTTCCTTTTCTTATTTCCAGAGGCATTACTTTGTTTGATGCCTCTCAAGTCATTGGTAGTCTCGGCGGTGTTTTGCTTCTTCATGCCTTTCCTCCCCCCAGACCCGAATTTGGAGTCCCGCGTTTCCCTCTTCTTCATCTTCTTGTCCATTCCCTTCCTTCCCTTGCCGCCACCTTGCCTCGATTTCCCTCCGGATCGATCCCCCGGAGTCACATCAGGCCTCTTCTTCCCAGACTTCACAAAAGGCTTCCCGTCCTCGAAATCCAAGGGCAGATCGCCGTCCTTATCGTTTTCTGGGAATCCATTCTTCTGCCTCTGCTTCCTCCACTTCTTCACAGTCTCTATCTCCTCCTTCTTCTGCTTAGCTCTCTCTTTCTGCTTCTGAGCCTGCACCTCCTTCGCCAGCTTCTTAGACTCCCTCGCCTTCTTCCTCTCCTCCGCCTCCTCAATGTTCCTCTTCTCGGCCAAAAGCCGGCTCTTCACCTTCTCCATGTGAGAATCAGTCTTCACCATCTCCGCATAATAGTCCGACGGCCTGAGAAAGGGAAGCCCCATCGACTCGAGCTTCCCGAAGGCGTCCCTCGTCCCCTCGAGCGCCTGCGTATAGAAAGCGAGCTCCCGCGCGAGGTCGTCGTTCACGTCGACCTCTTTCTCCTGCTGGCTGTCGACGTCGACGGCGAGCCTCTGTATCCAGGGCACGTCCTGCGGCCAGCTCATGTCTCCGAGCTTGTCCATGATGCCGTCCCGGTCGTACACGGCGTTTGCCTTGGCCTCGGGCAACTTCACATCTTCTTCTCCGTCTTCTTCGTCTTCTTCTTCGTCCGATTCCAACTCGGAATCGACGGCTTCGTCCCCAAGATCGTTCATTTCATCCTCCGGCACATCGTCCTCGTCGAACGCGGCGGTTCCTCTCCGATTCACGGCCATCCGACGCGACTCTATCGAAAGAAAGACAAACGCGACTGCTCTCGATCAGGACGCGCGGTCAGAAAACTCGCTCCCCGACCAATTGTTTTCCGGCGGTTTCCCTATGCTACGGACAAGCAAGCAGAAGGGGGACGAGACTCACCTCTGTTTCGCCGTCAATGGGCGGCGGCGACGGCGGCGGCGGCGGCGGCGGCGGCGAGAGAGTGCGAATCTGCCGACGAGCTTCGAGGAGAGAATGAGAGACCGATGGAAAGAGCGAAGGTCGGTTGGGGTTTAGGGTTTTCAGTTTTCACTTTCTCGCTTCAGATTTTAGAACGAGACTATTATTTTTTTTTTCATCGTGTATTTGGAAAAATAAGACAAATAATCCCTTTAAATTTTTTTCAATATGCAATATAGTTCATAAAATTTAATAATTTCTCTAAATTTTTAATTTTTTTATACGGTCCATGAAATTTTATACATGTTTAGTTTAATACCTAAACTAGATGATTAAAGAATGAATTTGAGAATATAATAATTTAGGGATCTTATATAACAAATTAAGAGTTCAAATATTACATTGAATATATTAAAATTTTCATGATCAAATTGCATGTTAAAATGAAAGTCATAGGCTATTTGTATAATTATATCTATATATTTTGTTGGGCATATACCCAAGAAAATAAAAAATAAAAAATTGCCATTTTTAAAGCACTTTCTGTCTAGTAGTACACATAATTAGTGCATTAACGATAAAAATATTTCTTTATTAGCTTTGACTAACAATTAGCTTAAAAGTAGCTATCTAACAACAATGCATTCAAAATGAAAAAATATCTCTGGTAAGTTTCATAAGTTTCTTAGAAGAGGTTCACCGCAAAAGTTTAAAAATAATTTTCTCACTTTCTCACTAAGATCTAAAACATCGCACAAATTATTAAAAAAAAAAAATTTGTAAAAAAGTATGTATAAATATGCAGTCGATAATTAAATATTGTAAGAATTTTGGGGGTTTAAGCAAAGTGTTTGCCAAGCGAAAATTGTAGAAAATAATGAGTCAAAAGGAAAATTACTTAGAATAAACAAATCAAATGCTTTTGTTTGCATGTAAGTATCACAAAAAAAGGTACAATCTAAAAATAAATAGACGATGTCTATGATGATGAGTACATTAATTTTCTATTAATAGTGTTTTTAGGTGTGAAAAACTCATTACCAATCTATTTTAAATATCATTGAAAAAATAAATATTAAATTAATAGTGTTTTCTTTTTAATTTAACATATATCAAAAACCCCTTTTTTTGAAACATAGAAAATAAAAAAGAGAGGAAAATAAAATAAAAATATAGACAAGAGTGTTGCTAAACATTTTTACCACTTTTGTTTGTAAACAATATATATTATATTATGTGAATATATACAACTTTATTATTATAATCGTCGGACAATAAATATAAGATATAGTGAAATCTCTAAATTTTATATCTTATCACATACGATCATATTTTGATTAAAAATCCGGACAAGCAAATGTTGTCTAAGGGTGCGTTTGTTTGCACTCTTTTTTTTTTTCTGTTTTTGAACAACTTTTTTGTTTTTTAGTTCCTAGGAACAAAAAAGGAACAGAAATGCATTTGGGTGCGTTTCTGTTCCTTTTCTGTTTTTGTTCACTAGAAACAAAATGGACGTAAATAAGAAACAACAAATTTATGTTTCTTATTTACGAAACATATTTGAATAACAAAAAAGGAACAAAATTGTGTTTCTTTTCTATTTCTTGCTCAGCCCTTCGAACACCGCCTCTCCTCCTGCGAGCATCTCCACCGTCATCCTCTTCGGTGCCGACAACCGCTGCGAGCGTCTCCACCTACGAGTGTCTCCACCTGCGAGCGTCTCCACCGTCGTCTTCTCCGGCGTCGACAGCCGCCTCTGTCTCGAGACCATCTGGCTTCTCCACTGTCATCCTCTCCGGTGCCGACAACCGCTGCGAGTGTCTCCACCTACGAGCATCTCCTCCTGCGAGCGTCTCCACCTGCGAGCGTCTCCACCGTCGTCTTCTCCGGCGCCTCCCACTCTCTGGCACCAACAGCCGCCTCTATCTCGAGACCATCTGGCTTCTCCACCGTCATCCTCTCCAGCGCCGACAGCCACTGCTCATTCACCAAGTAAACCTACTCACTGCTCCTCCTTCACCAATTGATGAGGGCTTCGGCGAGAGCCACCCCTCGCAGATCTGGGCGATGGCTGCTCGGAGCTTGAGCGTGAGGGCTCGCTTGAGCCAGCGCTTGCCCAGATCTGCGAGACGCTTGCTCGAGCGAGTCTTGTAGATTTGGGCCAGCGTTGCTCGCCCAGATCTGCAGCAGCGGCTCGTCTGCTCGCTCGAGATCTGGACCAGCACACTTGCCCAGATGAGCAGCGAGCGTCAAGGTTTGCTATTGACAGCAAGTATGTTCGTCTAGTTGCTGCAGACTGAAATAGTTGGGGACTGGCTAGTGAAAACTTTGTGCCCTACCATGTCATTTTTCATATGCGACCGCATAGCTGTCGACTTGTTCATTTAGTGCATTCTTTGTGAATCTATCAGAACAACGTTGTTGGACTTTTTTTGGTAGGAAGGTGTGCCTTCTGGTAGAGAGGATTTTGCTTTGTACCCCACATTTGGGTGGGAATTTTGGCAGAGGGAGTTTTTCCTGAGAAATGATCGGGACATATAGATGAGAGTTTTTTGGGACAATCTATCTGCAGAGAAGTTATATTCTAATTGAGATAGAGCTGTGAGGAAAAGTTTGTCGATTTCTTTTTTGACAACTTGGGTTATTCTTGAATATATGAAATTCTTAGAACCCCTTTAGTACTTACTAGTCTTTCTCGGCACTTTTATTGGCAATATTCAGCTTGATGGCTCCTGCTCTACTAGCTCAAGCGTGAGCAGCAGCGAGCGTCTGCTCGCTTGCTTCTCTGCTGGAGCAAGCAGAGCAGCGAGCCTTACTCTGCTCGCTTGCTGCTACTCACGCTCGAGCGAGCATAGCAACGAGCGTGAGCAGCAACGAGCATCTGCTCGCTTGCTTCTCTGCTCGAGCAATTGGTTTAGAATTCATCGGGAATGTCATAAAGCTTATATTATTAAGTAGCTTTAGAATCAATTGGTTCCAAATGAATGTTGGGGATTATACATTATGCGAGATCCTTGGTATCTTATGGATATAATGCTTCAATTTTTTCTCTTTAAGTTATGGATTTGCAGAGAATGGAGGGCGATGTTTAGTTGTTGCCTTATTGCTTCTTGTCTTGAACTTTTCTTTACTTAAGGTACATCCTCACTCTATCTCAATTAGTTGTCTCCTTCCCAAGTGAACAATACTGGTGTTGGTGGATCCATTATCGACGTTGATACTTTGAGAACTTCGGTGGGTCCATCCAAAGTTCCGCCTTGCCGGTGCCAATCCACGAAGACATATTCTTTTTCCCTTGCTCTGTTCGGAATTTGCCAGTCCTTGCCACATAAATCGCAATTTGCTGACTTTGGAAACAAGCATCCGCACGCTAAGGTTGGCCTCTCGGCTTCTTTTTTCATTGTCTTAATCTTAGAGATCTTATAATTTAGTTGGACCGATCACAAAATAGGATAGGGTATATGGATCCATATAGGTTACCATGCTGATTTTGTGTATGGCATGTAGTTCTTACGGTTTTATGTTAATGATTTAATTCATAACTCATGTGATGCTCAACCAATCGAAGATTCAATGGCATCTGAGAGACACTCATTCAATGTAAAGTGGATGGAGTCTCGTAATCAATATACTTATCGGTTTATTGGTGGATGAGGTCAAAAAGGGAAACCACACCTCTTCCACTTTCAACAAAGCAGGGTGAAGGATTGTACAATCTGAACTCAGTAGACAGATAGGATTCTAATTTACCATGGTACAGCTAAGGAACAAGGTAAACAAACTAAAAAAATAGTATGGCAATTTTCACAAACTCATTTCTCAATCCGGATTTGATTGGGATAATGTGAACAAAAGAGTTGTTGTCGACGATTCAAGTATATTGGAATCTCATATCAAGGTATTTCTTAACTTTGTAGTCATTTTGATATCATTACATATGTCAATTTTAAAATGTATGATTATATTGCTGAAATGTCATTATTGTAAAAATTGTAGGATAATGTCGAGTGGGCAAGATTCAGGAAGAATGGATTTCCTCAGTATCCTGAGCTCTGTATTGTTTTTGGTGGTACATATGCTACTAGGGATCACGCCATAGGATGTGCTCAAGATGTGAATGTGTCGAATGATGATGACAATGGTGATGACAATGTAGGTGGTGGCAACAGTGGTGGCGATGCAGATGGTGTCAATGCAGGTGGTGACTATGATGGTAGCAATGCAAATGATTTCATTGGACACAATAGTGATGACAGACTTTTTACAACAGACGATGCCGGAACTTCAGCTTGTGTAAAGCACAAATTGGATAGAACTCCAAATAGTAAACGGAGAAGAAAGAGTAACCAATCTAGTACTGCTGAAACTTGTAGAGCCATACAAGATTTTCTGAAAGTTAGGTCATCAAGTCAATCTAGTGGTGGCTATACGAGCTCAGGGACTACACAACCACCTGTAGACTCTTTCTCCGTATCTATTGTGGTCCGGATTTTACTAAGTATGCCTGAGATAGAGCAAGATGTTTACAATAAAGCAGTGGAACGAGCATGCGCTAGTTGTGAATGGAGGGAGGCTTTCATTACATCCACACCTGCAAGGAGAATTGGCCTTCTTCAATTCCTTTAGTAGATGTTTGTAAATATATTATGAATTGCATGGAGTTTCATTAGACTGTATAACTTATATTATCTATTAATTTTTAGTTTATTCAAATATGATTAGTGTTGAGACTCTTATACTTATATGTAATGGCATATCTTATTGAGATTTTATGACTTATGTTATTGATTGTTATTGGGATGCGTTTTCAAAATCTATATTGATGTTTTGGTCATTTTTGTGATTGTATAGGTACTATGGAAGGGGGATCAAATAGTGTGTCTAATGAGCAAGTACAACTAGTTGAACAATTCTTGGGTGATGATATTACCATATTGGTAGCGTGGTTCTGCTTAGCTGTGATGGACACGTCCCTGCATACGAGAGAACCTATTAGGGACAGTCAATTATCAGGAGCAGAATGGATAAAGGAGGTTGTTCATGGACATTCAAATAGGATATATGAAGCATTTAGGATGTAGAGACATGTTTTTCTGAATTTATGTGACTTAATGAGGGTAAGGGATTGGTTGAAAGATAGTCGATATGTTCAAATAGATGAACAAGTTGAGATATTTTTAAATATGGTTACTCACAATAACTCAAATAGAGATTTATGTGAGAAATTCTAACATTCAAGAGAAACGATCAGCAAGTATTTCAACAAAGTGTTGAAAGCAATGATCAAACTTTCAAATGAGATAATCAAACTACCGTCCTTTGACGTCATTCCACAAGAAATTCTTATTGATCCCGGTCATAAACACTACTTCAAGGTATGATTTTTATATTGATTTTATACCGTCAAATACATGTAGTTGATAATCTTATATGATATTAGATTGTTAATATATTGACAGGGCTGTGTAGGTGTTATGGATGTCACCCATATATATGCTACCGTTCATGTGTCTCAGCAGATTCCATTTAGAGGTAGGAGTGGGAGAACAACCCAGAATGTGCTGTGTATTTGCTTTTTTGATATGAAATTTACTTTTGTGTATGCTGGATGGGAAGGATCTGCCAACGATTGTTGAGTGCTTTTAGCGGCACTCGAAAATCCTTAACTACAATTTCCCCGACCACCACTTAGTACTTACTTTGTTTATGAAGACAATTTTATGATTATATATTATGGTTCAATGTCACAACAAATTTATATATATCATGTTATAGGGAAATGTTCGTGGTAGATTTAGGTTATGCAGCACTTTCATGATTTTTAACTCCATTTAGAGGCGATCGGTATAATTTATAAGCGAGTATAGAGGGAATGGGGACGACCAAGGACAGCAAGAGAATTGTTCAACAAGAAGCACTTTTCACTAAAAAATGTAATTGAGAGGTCATTTGGAGCATTAAAGAATCGCTTCACCATTTTGAGACAAATGCCTCTATTTACAATTCGGAAGCAAGCACTTATTGTAATTGCTTGTTGTGCTCTCCATAATTACATTCGTGATCAAGATGCGATGGATAGAAACTTTTCCCTATATGGAAATCCGGAGTATCCATGCGGACCTACAGCAGTGGAGGTTGCAGATGATACATTGCATGATGCACCTGGAATAAACATGCTTAGGACAAGGATTGCAAATAAAATGGCGAGGGATCATAATATGCCTAAGATTTCATGACTTTGTGTTTCCGACTTTTGTAATTTTGTTTTTAAGTATTCACTTATCAAATTCAATGTGATGAAGTTGAACAATGAACTATATTACTTCATTATTGTGATGTTATGTATGAAAGGGTCTATGTAGAGATTTATAAGATATTCTTCTTTTAGGTAACTCTTATTGTACAAATTTTACTTACGAAATTTTGTTCCAAGTATGCACATGACCATGTTCAAAATGTTTGTCTTCACCCACCATGAACAAAATTAAATTGGTGAGCATTTCATTAGAGTGATAATGCAATACCAAGTTTACACTTTATTGAAAAAAAAGGCACGTGAGAAAAATTTGGTACAAAGTTTATTTATAAAATTTTCTTCAAAGTATGCACTTATAACCATGTTCAGAATGTTTGACTTTACTCACCATGAACAAAATTAAATTGATGAGCATTTTATGATAATGAGAATTCAAAACGAAGTTTACACTTTATTAAAAAAAAAATTGGGAAAATTTTGGTACAAACTTAAAAAAAATTCTTCCAAGTAAGCAAATATGATCAAGTTTAGAATGTTTGTTTTCATTTAATATGAACAAAATTAAATTGATGAGCATTTCATGAGAATGATAATTCAATACCAAGTTTACACTTTATTAAAAAAAAATAACACTTGAAAAAAAAAATTGGAACAAAAAATTTTGTACATTACTAAACGTGTTTCTATTCTTTTTTTTTTTATTCGAAACAGAAATTTTATACGAGTTAACAAACGCGTTTTTTGTTCAGAAATTATTCCCTAGAAAGAGAAATACTTTTTTTTTTTCTGTTTTTAGAACAATTTTTAAATAAACGTTAAAACGCACTCTAATAGTCTAACAAACCCTCCTCGAGCCATAGTGTGAAACTACACTTAGTATATTCTATCACCAATTCAAGTATAAGCATATCTGGTAGTCACAATCAAAATATACACAAACTTGCTCGACTATATGGTTTCCAAAGTAGATATATTACTAAGTTAATATAATATATAGTAAAACAATACGTAAACAAGGAAATCAATGTGCATTCTAAACTTTAGTGGATCATAAAATATATTGGATCTACTAAAATAATTAGTCAAAGATATCAAACATTAAGAAAACCATAACTTAGTAAATTTAAAATTTGAAAATCAATGAATATGAAATTCAAAGCATGTCAGTCCCTTTCTACAACTAATATGACCCTAATTCCTTTATCATCACTTGGCACCACCAATATACATGTCAACATCTATTAATTCAATCTCAACATATCGAACTTTAAGCAACAACAATCACGGAAAATCATCCTAAATTTTATTATCGAAAGTCAAAGTATCCATATGTCACGATGGATCTAGATGACGACATCGCTTGAAGTCGGGTGGTATGCTATCACCAATCACCAATGATCTCCACCCGATTGTTCGATTGTTTGATCAAGCTCAGCCTGCATCAAATTGAGCTTGCGATTGCGTGAGCATGACATTTCAAGTTTGCATTCTGACCTCATGGTAAGGTTGCACCCAAGAATCGCAACTTGATTCAATAGGCCGGTCCCTAAGGACGATTAGTTTACAATCCGGTTTCAACATTGCCGATATATTCTCTTGTTTACAACATGTCATATGGCCATTATTTAAAGCGACTTTTAATTTTTGACTCTGCCTTTATGCTTTTAGTATTCAGTGCTGACCCATACTTATTATGGAACATTTGGAAATATTCCTAAGAAACTTAGACGTGATCACATTTAAAGTCCTTTTAATCTTCATAAATGCTATAGATTGATGTCCTGAGCAAGTAAATAACTAAAAGTAAGATCTCGATTGAGCGAAAAAAAAAGAAAGAAACGAGGAGAAAATGCAAAAGTAGGGAAAACCCAAATGGAAAGAACGCTCGTTTTAGGTAAGAAATCTACCTGACCAAAAAAGAAAAAAGGTGAGAAATCTTATCCTGTTAATCCGCTGGGTCATGCAAATCATCCTCAAAACCCACAGAACCGAGAGAGAGAAAGTCAACGCCAAGAAGTCACATCGTCAACTTACCCCAAAAAAAACAAAACAAATAAATAGAAAAGTCATCACTCGACCTAAGATCGCTATCATATGAATTTATTGCAAAGCAAACCATTGGCTAAATGCTCCCCTATATCAATTCAAATTTTACTCTCATGACAAAAAGAAAATGTTCAAATTTTACTCACCAAACTAAAGAAGTGATTACTAAAAAGGTGACCTGATGCGTCCTAATAAAAATTAATCTCAACCTAAATCCCCACTAACGAGCCGGCCACTAACTTGTTGCTGACGAGGGGTTCGACACATGCATGGTGACATATACCAGCAAACTCGAAAACAAAAACAATTTCAACAGTATCGAATGGAGACGTCGATGGCTTATGACAATATGTACCTCCCGATTCAGATAAGTGTGACCCCGAAACGGGAGGAAGGGGGCATGAATCGGCCATCCTAAATGTCGCGATCAAAATTCAGACATATCTCGCTGAATCTGAATAATGGGGAATGCACGCATATGTGGCAATGCATTAAATAATTCACCAAGTAAATAACCATATCGCGCTTAATCTCTTCCCCCTTCACTCTCTCTCTCTCTCTCTCTCTTTATCTCTATACAAATTAAATCGAGAGAAGGTACCACCAATTCCTCCCCAACACGCAGAGCGGAAGCAAAGCACAAAGCACATCAAAATATCTTTCTCTCTCTCTCTCTTTCTCTCTCTAAAAACCTTCGTTTTTCGATTTCGTCGGAGGAGGAAGAAGCTTGCGCAGTGATTCTACGCACAGACATGGCGAAGCGGGGAAGCTTCTAGAAGCAGCGGCGACCCGCCACGCCGGCGAGGAGGAGGAGATCGACCGGGAGGAATGAAGTGTAGGAAGCACCCCTTCGATCAGAGCAGCGCCGTCGGCGTCTGCGCCCCCTGCCTCCGGGAGCGCCTCTCCGCCCTCATCGCCGCCCAGGCCGAGGCCGAGGCCGAGGCCCACGCCCCCGCCGTCGCCGATCGCCGGAAGCCCGACCCGCAGCCGCCGCCGCCGCCGCACCTGGCGTTCCCCCGCTCCGTGTCGCCCTACATCAGCCGCCGGAAGTCCGACGCCGTCGGCGGCCAATCCCACCACCACCACCACCACCAACTCTTCTACAGGACTCCGCAAGTGGGCCCGGCTTACAAGTACAGCGACGCGGCGGGAGGGTTCGTCGCGAGCGAGAGCGAGGGCGAGCAGCGGAGGAAGAAGAAGAAGCGGGGCAAGTTCTCCCTGTTCGCCGGCCTGTTCGGCAAGTCCAGATCGGAGAAGTTCGATCCCGAATCGGACGCCCGGCTCTATTGCGATTGGGACGCCAGCCTGTCCCACCTCCACCGCGACTCCAGCCGCGCGACGCCGCCCTCGTCGTCGTGGCTCTCGTTCCTCAGCCGCCGCGGGAAGTGCCGGACGCGGGGATGCGCCGCCGCCGCCGAGCACAGCGTCTCCGCCTTCGAGTCCCGGCGGCCCCGCCCGGCGCCGGACCGCGGGATGTCGCCGGAGCGAGGGCAGGAGTTCGACGACGAGGACCGATCGCCGCCGCTCGGGAGCGGGTACGCGTCGGAGTCGTCCCACGGGCGGCCGCGGGGGACCACGCCGACCCGGCCGCGGACGGGGGCGCACTCGAGGACCGTCTCCGGGCTGAGCTTCTGCCTGAGCCCCCTGGTGCGGCCGAGCCCCGCGCGGCAGTGGAGCCACCTGAAGTGCGGGTTCCAGCCGGACGGGCGCTACGCCGGCGACATCATCAGGGTCCTCCCGGGGCACCCGCACCTGTCGGCGGCGGCGTCGTACCGCGGCAACCGGTCCCGGAAGCTCGCCGATTTCGGGCGGGTCAACCCGAACAGCTAGGCACGCCGTCAGCCGCCGTTGACTGCCCGACGGCGGGGGTGATTTCCTGACCCGAGTTTTTTACAGCGTTTGTTTTAACCTCCCCGGTTTTTTTTTTTTTCCTTTCAACACGACGCGCGAAGGAAGAAAAGCGAATGGCATTCTTGGGAATTTGCTTTTTCCCTCGCATGTACAGTAAATTTCCTAGTTATCGTTGTGTGATGATTTCCACCCCCCCCCCCCCCCCCCCACTTTTTTTTTTTCTTTTCTCTTTTTCCTTTTGGGGCTTTCTTTACAATTACGTGTACGAGGTATCGACAAATTAATAGATTTTTACCCATTTCTTTTCTCGTGCGCATCTATAATTTTTCTTTAATTTATATGTTCATGTTCCTGTTCTTGTCCTGGTGAATTCTTTAGTGCATTCGATTGCGGGAACGTGGTGGTGGTCGTCGCATCGATTGACATCTTTTACTCTCGGCAGGGACACTTGTCAAAAAGGGAAATGGACACGCGTCAGGTGATCTCGGATTCACCTGACACGTTAAGTTTTACTTTCTAAATCAAATTTTAGAGGATTGTTTTTTTTTTTTTTTCAATTTCTAAAAGCATATTTTTTAGAAATATGATTTATCAAGACCAAAATTTCTTTTTCCCTTTTGTGAAAATTATTTAGCAAGAGCTCCGACATCCGGGGTGAAATTTCGGTGGTCTTTTCGGGGCTGAATATTTCCGAAATTTCGTGGTGGTAAGAGCGCGACGCGTTCGACGTATGAGGAGTCAAGCGGCGACGTCGTCTTCGACGGTGCTGCTCCCCTCTTCCCACTTTAATGGAGGGTTGGGCGACGGTAGTTGACAGGCGCTCTTTTGACCGGACCGCCGCGGCGGCGGCGGCGGTGGCAGGGTCGGGCGGTGGTGGAGGGGCCCGCGGAATTTAAGGTGAGGCTGTGGAAGGTGTGGGGGCGGGGGGAGGAGAAGTCAATGCGCTCCGATAGTGTTGAATGCTTTCGAGTGAGGAGGAGGAGGAGGAGGAGGGGACATCGATTCATAATGATGGCCCCCTCCGATGACTAGGGACTTTCACCATTTATTGTCGCCGTGCTCCCGCGTGTCACGCACACGTCACGCTTCGCTCACCGGGGGGGACGTCTTAGGTTGTCTTGGTTAAGATTCGTGCGTGTAGTTTTAGTGCGCTCGTCGACTGAGGTTTTCATTTGTGCCTTGTGTTTTAGCCAGTGCCGGTTCTGTAAGTAGGGATTAGAGGTGAGGATGATTGAAGGGTAAAATTGGAAAAGTAAGAATCGGATCGATGGAAATCAATGAACAAATTTTTGTATTTTTTATTATGTATCTTCTTGATGTCCAATAATGAATGCGTTATTCGAAACCACTAATACAATATTTATAGCTGATTTTTTTAGTGTTTAAATGTGAGTTGTGATTAATAAATCTTAGCAGATTATGATCATTAGAGATAATGATTTACTGTATTCATTCAATTAAGAGTATATGTGAAATATTAGTAAATCATTGAATTTATAAAATGGTAGGTTCCAAATAGTTGGATTTTATATGATAAGTTTTGAATTCAAAAAATTGTGTTTTGTTTCCACATAGTAGGGATTTGAGGATGATTGAAGGTAAAATTGGAAAAGTAAAATCGGATCGATGGAAATCGGGACGAATTTTGAATTTTTGGTGACTCATCTTCTTGATGTTGAATAATGAGTGCGTTAATCGAAACCACTAATATAATATTTATGACCAATATTTTTTGCATATTTAAATATGAGTTGTGATTAGTGAATTTTAACAGATTGTGATTATTAAAATAATGATTCATTATAATCATTCAATTAAGAATATATGTGAAGTATTAGTAAATCATTGAATTTATAAAATGGTAGGTTTCGAATCGTTGGATTTTACATGGTAAGTTTTGAATTAAAAAAATTATGATATTTGTTTCCACATATAGATTTCAAATTCTAGGTAAATTCTAAATGAAAACCAAGACTACTCACCCTCGATGAGGCTTTTGGCTCGGCTTGTACGAATGGTGACTCATCTTGAACCCGTCAAACACGCAGGTCACATGCAGAGTGAACCGTAGGGCTCGTACCATCACGCTGACTTTTAGGAATGCACGCGATTTACGATGCCGCGGTCGATGCTCTTCGGTCCTTTTTGCAAGCCCCCTTTTTTTTCTTTTCGGGGAGGACGATGTTTAAGGAAAAAAGGAGGGAGTCTTGCAGGTTAGGAAAAGATGTTGGTGTTTTTGAGGAGGGGTGAATTTGACGTTTCCCAGGCACCGGGGGGAATTGGGATCTGGAGTTGAAGCTGAAGCCTCGCGTTGATCCTGCTGCATCTTTTTCTTCCCTCCCTTCCATCGCTGTCTGCTTTGACCGGAGCCTTTTTCCAAAGGGGCCTCGATGCGCTGGATCTTTTGAAAAAAGGATTTGGGATCCTTAGCAGCGATGGTGAATACTTTATGTGGTCTCCTTACATCACTTCCATGTTTGATGCATCTTTTTCCTTCTCTCTTTCTTTGGGATTGTTTAAGGAAGTTTTGAATCGGTTGATTTGTAAATTAATTGGCGACTTTAGATATGTTGATCGTTCTCGTGTCATGTTGCGTGTCGAGTGAATATGCGCCCGTCGCAGGACGGCGAAAAGTCATCGGGATCCTTGCATCTTAGGAATGAATTAGTGCGTTAAGGAAGTCGTCACCATCTTATAGTTTTCACGCGTCTCTCTCGACAGGTTGGAAACACGTCTATCCTGCCCGTGTCATTGGATTTCAAAAAATGTCTTCGAATGTATCGAATTCTATTGTGGTCCCCCTTAGCTCGTGGAGTACTTGCGGTTCGGTCGTCATCTTACCTTTACGGAGCACTAAAATTGCCACTGCCGCGATTGCCAATCAGGGTCGGTGAGACCTTGACGGAGCTCTTGCGAGGGGCGACCGAGCCTCACTTGGACCAAAGGATCATCGAGGGCGACATGGATAGGGACAAGGGAGAGATGGTCATCACGCCAGTCCTTTTTCCTCGCTTTATAGTTTTCTTGCGACCTACGTCATTGCCATAGATGGCTAAGGCAAACCCCAATGAGAAGTCGGTCATCGAATTTTACCATGTTTGCTTTGACTCCATCACGCCTCGCAGCTATAACCTAAGGTCTAGGAGACATGAAATAACACCATTTATGAACTATCGTTCATGCCATTGATCATCAAATTAAGGAACGGGCGAGATCGTTTGTTATTGTTTCTTTTTCTCAAGATTCCTCCATTGGCAAGCATGGATTGTCTCATTCTGTCTTGTCTTGTTGTGGTGCGGTCGTATGGAATGATGAAATTTGTCGCTGATACATGATCTTGCAATCATCATTCATCATGCTCCCCCGCCGAGGGTCAACTTCGCCGGTTTAGATTTTCGCTTCACCGGCTGAAGTCGTATATGAATAATGCGAAGAAGGGGATAAGAATGAAAGGGTGTATTTTATTCTAACTTTTTAATGAAAAAATCATTAAGATATTGTTTAAGTAATGCTGCAACTAAGGCGGAATTGAAGTCCTGACCGTACGTGTTACATTGCAGGCGTACTAAACAAAGTTGTCTTGTGGGATTTTGAAATGATTAAGGTCGCTGTGCAGTGTCTTTATAGCATGGAGACTAGAGAGCTCCTGTGGAGTCTAATTGGTGAAAGAACTTTGACCCTCTTGCATGATTTCATGATTGCACCCCCTTAGTCATCGTTGGAGTATTTAAATTCTAAGCCACGTTTTTACTTTTTATAGCTCGAGCTTCCAGACTATTGGTGGTGATCCCACGTAAAGTTGCACGGCCATGGGATCTTTTGTAGCTTTTGACAATTGCTTCGCCTTTAGTTGGGTTCACGACAAAAATTAAGGGTGAGCAAGACAGAATGATTGAATTAATAATCGCTCGGATGGGACTGTACCAAACATTTCTAGATGGCTCTCGGAGGCTTCAATTCAGTTTCCGATTTCATAGAATTAGAACTTGTGATTTTCGGTCCGGTGCCTAGTTTTAGGGGGAAATCGAATTGCCCAAATGAAACCGATGATTTATTTTGTTATCTTTTTATTTCTCACACAAATTTCTTTCCTTTCCCTTCTCACATGTCCTGCTCTCTTCTCTCCTCTCCCCCTCTTATCTCTCACCTCACGCGTCGTCTTTCCTCTCTCTTTTCTCCCATGCCCTAGTTCTATTGGACCACATGGGGACTAGACTGGACCATACCAATCACCCTTAGGGAAAATTATGTGATTGATCCTAAACTTATTATACGAATGCTGATTTAGTCCTAAATTTTTCTATTTTTTCAGTTTAGTCCTACACATTTGTGCAAAGTTCTCATACAGTCATTCTTACTAATTTCCGCCGAAAATCATTAATGTGACGGCCTAGTCATTGTCGGTTGTCCACATGGCACACCGCAACATTAACAATTTCCTCGAAAAATTGACCCAAAGGTTTATGACTAAATTGGTAAAATCGATTAAATTATGACCATATTGCCCTTTATATGATAAATATAAAACTGATCGGATAATTTCTCCATTTTCAATCCATTTATTTTTTGTTCAACTAACCACCATTTTCTTTCATTGACTTTCTAGGGCTAATAACTTCTCATGGGCGTACAAAAATTAATTTTGGGTGGCTAATCCCGCGAATTACACGAAACCCACCGAATTAATTTAATTTTAATTATACGGGGAGAAAGAGAGGACCACACATTCTCATGCGAAATCAATAAGCACAGCGACAGCATTCGCCCCCGCCATCACCACATGGCCTCCTTCAGTGGGTCGTTGAACTATTATTCTATTTTTCCATTCTCCTGTCGGTGGTGGCGAATCGCGGCGCCGCCCCATCTCGCGGCGGAGCAAATGGCGGCGCCACCCACGATTAAAAAGGTTGGTGGTGGGTGGTTAAGAGGAAGGAGTTTTAATGCCGGGGGAACCGAATTTTAATTTTTCTTATATTTTCTCTTTGGTGGGTATATAATGCAAGGAATAAAATAATTCAATGTGGCAGCATTGCACCATATTTATGAAAAGATTTAAGTGGGTAGGTGCGTGATTTTAAGTGCACGATGTCGGAATTCCTCGCTTTTGTAGCCACATTGAAGAACCGGTCTTGACTTTGTCACAGGAAATTTGAGGACTGGATTGTAAATTGCACATTCCACAATAATTGAAGGAGTTGGGGTGATTTTCTCCCATCCATTGAGAGATATTTCAAGAATCACATTGATTAATCAAAAGTTCATAATCCGGAATTTAGTGATTAAGGATAAATGCAGCCGAAATCCTAAAATTTATTACAAAAGTATAAATCGAATCATAAAATTTTCAAAAAAATATAATTAAGTCATAAAATTTGTTAAGTTAATACAATGTAGATTGTTCTATTAATTTCATCCAATCTTTGACAAAACGGAAAATTCGACAAATTCTTAATTGCACTCCACTTATCTTATCAACTATTAATATCATTTCCACTTTTTTTTTTTTTTTTTTCTTGACAAATGGAAAATATCGACAAATTCTTAATTGCACTCGAACTTATCCTTATCAACGGTGGTTATCATTTCCCCCTTTTTTTTTTTTTGGTAAAAAATCATTTCCCCTTTTTCATACAACTAATTCGAGTAAAATATGATGTTGGTTCATCTCTAGACCATCTAATAATCACCAAATACGGGCAGGATGCCGACTTAATAAAATTTCATTCATTTTAATTTATATTTCAATTTCTGGCGCAATGATTTTTCTCTTTTTGTAATGGCTTTTTTGCTTTTTTCCTAATAAAGGGAATATGACGAGGCCCGCACCGTGCAAAGTGCAACCCGCACTTGCCGAGCTACAAAAAGCTACAAAAGCTACATACAACCCCCGCTTTTGGAAGGTGAACCAAAAAGCTTGACTTTCGTCTCCTGTCTTTTTCCCCACTCCTTTTGTGGGCCCCGATTCCCCCCACATGTTTGGTCGAGACAGGTTCACCCGTCTTTTGATCTTTGATTTTTTTTTTTTTTTATAATTATTTTTCGCCCGTCGTCTTTTCATTTTACCGCCCCACCTTTCATTTCGCTGCTTGACTCCTAAGCACGCTCGCAATGATTTTAAAAGAGAAAAAAAAAGGGCAAGGGGGAGATGAGATTGAATGCTCGAATGCTTGGAACGGAAGTTAAAAAAAAAGGGGCGGTGTCATGTCTTTTGATTTGGTCTTTCGGCCATGTGCTGGATGGGGCTTTATGTTCGGGGATGGATGGATTGTTACCCTATTTTAGGACATGAGGAAGTAATGTCGAATGTCACGGGATCGATCATGGTGCGGTGCAGCATTAGTCGTGTGACTTTAGTGGGACTCGATACGAATCTCGTCTTCTTTTGATGTCGGATTGACATGATTGATCGGATTGAAATTCTACTTGGCCATGGGTAGAGGCTTGCGAGAGTGGCAAGGGCTTGCAATGCAAGCCCTCCTTCGCAGCCGGTGAGGGCTTCATGGCCCTCAACTAGTAGCCAATGGCCTCACTAGTCATGTATAAAAAAGGGGGAAGAAAATAGTATAAGAAAAAAAATCAATAAAAAAATCATAATCTTTTTCTTAAAAAAATAATCATGTCAATATATATATATATTTTGATGACCTAAGAACCATCGTACAGTTGACAACCAACGACATAAATTTGGGGCAATGCTAGAGTAGAGACCCACCTCCCACAGTGCGGTATTTAAGTTGTGCAATTACACATGCGGTGACTCAAATCTCCTCCCAATCGGAAGAGGGGGGAATGCCCGAACCAACGCGCCCACGACATGGTGGGTATCATGTCAATGTTTGCCACATTGATTGGGCCACTATGTTAGTAATATTCGGTTAAAATTAGCCAAAAAGACGAAATTGATAATTTGTGAAAATGTAATATTTTAAAGTTTAGGATTGAATTGACAAGTTATTAAAATGTTTATGATTGAATTGGCAAAATTAAAATGTTTAGAACTGAATTGACGTGATTCAAAAAGTTTAAAACTTTCAAACCTAATTCTGAAAGTCACGTCTGCCTTAAACCAAAAAGATGGACATCGCAATTCCCATGAGCACTCATGGCTGAACAGAGTAACAACAGCTGCAAAAGAGAATGAAAATCCCATCAAGTATCCGTCTTAGACTAGCAAGCTTATGCAGAAAGCAACAGCAGCTAATTAGTCTCCGCTGCTTGAACATTGGTCCCCAAAAAACCATCTTGGTGACAACATTCACTAGCGAACCAAAAGTAGTCACTAACTTCTATCAATAATGATGACCACTCGAATCCTTTTGACCAATAATCGAAGCAATCCGACGCTTAGCGTGATGACACGTGAATAATCTGTCGGAAAATACCATGTTATTATTAGGTGGCATCGAGGGCTAGCCTTTCGAGTTTGGTTAAAGATAGGCCAAACAAGTTAGTCCGAAGGAATTACATTCTCATGCCAAAATGATGGTAAATCGAATCACGAGGTTGCTCAGAATTTCCGTGCTCCTTATCGTCCCTTCATCAAATGATCTGCAGCTTTTCCAAGAGTCTTGGCTTCGTCCAACTTCAGTTTGAGTATGGCATTATGTGCTTATCAGTTCACTTTTGAACAGAGATGGATCTTGTTAAACTAAGGCGTTGGAGACTCCAAATTCACCTGTTTTAGTTTTCTTAAGACATGGGATGGAATTGAACAGCTAGGAAGCTTTTAGATACTCTTGAAGTGCCATGGGAACATTACTTCTATGTCAATGGAAAGCGATCGACTTCTATGCCATTTAGAGTTTTAGTACTCTCTTGCGATCTGATTTCGAAATCTCTATTGTTGCAAGAATATTGCCGTCTGATACTTCGGAAGAGGTCGATGATCATCCGATGCAGCTCCCTTGTATCTTGAATTGCCTCTGTACACATTCGCATACACAACCAGTTGGGTAATCAAATGATGAAATGACACAGAATCCACACCCTAAATTACGCTTTTTATGGCAAGAGCCCACATCAGAACTTCTGCAGAAGCAAAAATATAATGAAGCAAGAACGGACCATAGGCGATCTTGGGATAAGATTGTTCTTCAGTCCTCCAACCATCATTTTTGCACGCAATTAGAGTAAAAAGAACCACATGAATATAAGGGGTCTTCCCTTGGAATAACCTGAACAGATACAGAGACTAAAAGCTTCATCAGAATGACAACCATCTCTTTTGCAACCTATATGAGCATATATATGCTTCTGCTTCCAAAAGAAATGTAAAACATTCCAACAGCCACTTCATTTCATAATAACTATCACGGTATACATTATAAAAGGCAGCAATTTCAACTGGATCCTCCACAACGAAAGGAGCCCTATGACTTGCTTCAGGACACAGGTTCGGATCAAATGAGTGTAGATATAGATGGTTTGCACAAGAGGCTCTCTTGAAAAGTGAATCGTGAGCTTGTGAGCTCTTCGTATTCCTTAATATCAATCATTCCATCTAATGAAAGTCATAATCTAATGATGCCAACCCATGTCGATGGCAACAAATTGTTTTCATTTCTTGTAAGGTCACTTAATATAATACAACCAGGCAATCCTGCTGAGAGGAAAGAGAGCCCACTGTGGAGTGCAGAAACTAGCTAAATTACAGGACAAAAGCTCATAATGAATTTCAAAATGGCTGCAGATAATTTTTTCTGCAGACAAAATGCTTGAACCTAAGAAGGTTGCTAACCACAATTGACAACTAGTAATGAGGATTCATCCTAAATACTTGAAGAGTTATTTACCAAATCAACCAACAGGAAAACAATCAGCAGACAGAATCATTACGAGTTTCGTCCCCAGCACCCTGCATTCTCCTTGCTTTGGAATCATCAAGATAGTTTTGATATATGTAGGATGCGAAACCCCAAAGAGCCAGAAGCATGGCAATCACCTTGACACCATTCATCTTGTCATGAAAAACTATCACTGAAGCAATCGGAGTAACGGCCAAACCAACAGTACTGATGACATTGGAAAACAGAGAAGATACAATGAATATCAATCCCACGACACCCACTGAACAGACCTGCCAACACACGGCTGTGAAAACCACAGTTAGCACATAAGATGCTCTTCCCTGTCCAAAACTCTCCATCTCTTCATGCAGGGTCTTCCATTCGCCACTTGCAAATAGACCCAAAACAGAAACACAAGTAGCAACAAGGGCTGTATATATTTGCATCTCCAAAACTACAGAGAACGTTTCCTTCTTAAGGACCTTCTGGAAAGAGAGTTGCATGAGGGAAAGCAAAAGAGAGTAGATTGCAGAAGCTCCAAGGGTGCAAAAAAAGCCAAGGATGTACTTCCCCTTAGAAACTCCAGATAATCCGTCCGAATCATCATTGACAGCAATGAGGGCAGCAGATAAGGAAAGAACAACCACAGAGTTCAGAATGAGCGCAGTAAACCTCTGAGAGTTCAAATAAAATGAGAAAACTGCATTAAATGCCAACTGGGAAGCACAGATAAGGGAATACGTAGAGGCGGAGAGGTATAATAGGCCTGTGGAGTATAACCAGTTATCTCCAGCTATGAGCACTCCTAGGAATAAGTAGACCGAGGCAAGAATTTTGAAAGAAGGTGTACTAGAAGAAGCTGAAGCCTCCTGTGATGATGGTATAAGGAATAATGGAATGAATAAGATTGGAAAAGCGGCCGTCTGAACAAGTGTTGACAACCATTTACTATTTCCACCCTGGTCATAATAAAATCTTCCGAGAAGAACGGCAGAAGCTTGTCCTGCTACGAGGAAGAAAATATTAACGACGACTAAAAGCCACCACCGCCAGCGTTCAAGCTTCAATAAATGTAGGTCGTTAGCGAGTGGTCCATCATCGCTCATGATTGGTTCCTCGTGATCTGACAACAAACAATCACATGCATTAGATACACTAGTCAGGAAATGACACGAATGTCTTACTTGATGCAGTACTCATCAGGTAAAAATATTGTTTGCCTTCTCCGGATAAATAAAGATTGAACATACAGGAGATCAGATGTAGTCCTCATCACTACCATATCTCACTAGTTATGCAGAAAAACAAAATTTAGAATCACTTAATCCCCAAGAAAAAAAAGATTTTGCACAAACAGAAATCTGTGATACTTGAATGATGCATTTGCATTTCTGCAGCAGCCTATGATAATGTACACTATATAGTTCATAAAATATTGAGTAAACTAAAATTGTAAAAGGAAGTCAATCAACAATATTTGGGGACCGGCTTAATGGAAAACACCCAAAAGCCCATAGAACTTTCAAGAGGAAAATCCAAGCAACTAGATGAAACTGTATTCTTGAAATCGATTCATTCTCTGAAGGAAATGACTGCCCATAGTTCATGAATCTTGAATATAGAAGCTGATCCCACAATACCATTTCATGTATTTTGGATCACATTGACAAAATTTCCCCATAGTTTACAAGATCAGAGAGACTTGTTGATGGTAATTTCAGGATTGGCATAGAAACTAAGATTATGGAGGCTTTTATGGCAATCCAATTTTTGCAAACATGATATATGCCAGAGGCGAAAGGATGAAAGATTCACCACAAAAATGTATAAATGACCTTAGGGAAATTGCTAATATCAAAAAGTGTGGTGAAGACTGTGAAGATGCCCACAGAAACGTCGGTAAAATATGAATAGTCAACATGCATTCAAGCCCAATAGATTTATCTCAAAGGAAAATTCAGTTTTAAAATATATTTATGCACTCATACATATTCCCTTGATTTTTTTACAAAAATGAAATTTTGAAATCACAAGATTTATGAAGAGCACATAGAACACTAATTTCCAGTTCCCAAAATCAATTCTCTTTCATTTTTCAGAAACTGATAATTGACCATATATGAGCTAATTTTCATCTGCATGACAAAAAGAGCTGCCATGCCCTCTGACTCTGTAATTCACATGTATATCAACTTTATATATCTATTAGTAGAAATGAGAAGCTTAAAGAGACTCCGGGATAGTTAGTGATAGTATGCATTTACACGATATTAGACTTCAGTGTATTTGCACTTGGTACCTCCAACTTTAGAATATTCTCCACCAGTTTCTTCTGCTGTTGAAAATGCTTTCTGCATACTTGCAGAAATTTCCACCAATTCTGTAAGGATAAAAAAAAAAAAAAAAAAAAGAAAGGTCCATAATACTAAAATTTCACAGTTCAAACCGCTTTTAATGGGTGTAAATTTCTATTGTTCTCTCAATCTTTAGACTCAGGACCAATAGTCAAACAGAATCAAAATTGTTTTAAAAAGTTACATAATCACAAGCAAATACACTAAAGTAGAAAGCGGTGCACAATGAACTTGGGCTCAATAAATTTACACAAACTAGCTTCAACAAACACTTATAGTACTGTTTACAAAAGTTATTTTGCTCTACAATCTGGTATCGTACTAGGAGACCATAACCTCTTGAAGACTATTAACAATATATTTCACTGCAAGAATCCTGATGAAAGGGCCTAGGACCAAATCCCACAAGACTTTTTATTTCCGGAAAGTGTATTCTCAGCACTGCCTTCTACAAAGTGCTAAACACATATTCTTTCATTATCATAATAAGCTTAACCCGTTCTCCCCTACTTTGAGACCACCATCTCCCAAAAAAACCCTACTCTGCCTCTGCCTCCCACATCAAACCTTAGCAGAGACCAAATTCCTGGCTTCAATGAGTTTTGACTGTCAAGAGTTTGTTGCAAGTTTCACCACAAGATAGCTCTCATGGTTAATTCCATTATTCATTCTTGCAGCAAGCCTATTGCCTGAATATGTATTCAGGAACATGCCCAATCGTGTTTGAAAGGCTTTATTAAAGCTTTAGGTTGAGACTTTTGCTCTGCATCACCCTCTTTTCTGTTTGGGGAGGTAGGAGGGCTCTACATTGTTTGAAAGAGAAAAGTATGAGCTTCACAGAGAGAAACAATAATAGATTTAAGCTAGTGCATGAAAATGTAGACCTACCCTTCCTACCGCTACTTGTAAAGTCAATTAAAAAAGAAAGATCCCCCATGAATGGAAACTCCCAAATAACAACTTTCATGATTTCTAACTCCACAGACATGATTTTTCACAGCCCAAAGTTCCCTCAAACAATCTTACTCCAAAAATTCTCAAATTAAGATTGCACTTGCAATATCTCATGCATGTGATCATAATCCCAAAAAGCTCAAAAACCACATTGCTTTAATTCACTTCATTAGTCTCACAACAGAGAATGGCTCTTTTCCGGCAAACTAGTAGGCAAAGCAATAGTTTCCAAGACGAGCGCAATTTCCCTCAACAGTGATTTGGATTGTATACTACACTTAAGCTCACTATTAAGGAAGCTATGCAGACACTTCTGGCTGCATGTGCGAGATTTGACAGAATAACCAAAAGCCTAGTTATCTGAACAAGACTATATTATGGATGAGCAGCAAGAAAAGGTCGACATGTCGAATATAAAACCATGGTGTTCTGCTCATATGGTGTTTCAAAGACAAACCAAAACAAGTATCAGCAACTGTTGACGAGGAGAGCAAACCTCCACATCATCAGCTTGAAAAAATGTCTTCTTTAACATGCGTTTTGGTCACTATCAGAAGACACAACGCCACGTTCCTCGAAACAAACCCATTTGAAGGACAAATTCCCTCGAAAAAGTTCCTTCTACATGTAAAACTAGAAAAGAAAAACGGGGTAATCATCCAAAACACTTCCTTTCAACCACAACATCAACGTAACCAAGCTTCGCTCTCGCTCCGAAAAACGATCCTACGCACCCATTTCATCCACGAGACACCAAATCAAATCGGACAAACGAAAACCCGGATCGAATTCGGCCAACCGGATTCCGAAAACCCAGTAAACGAACGGTGCGTTCTCATTGAAAGCGCTAAAGCAAACGCCAGAAGCGCCGCGACCGTTGATTCCCCACGTTTCGGCCACCACCACCAGGCGGAAGCAAGAAGCAGAGAAACGCAAGAGGGAACGAAGACGACGCTCTTACCTCCCGCAGGAGCAGCGGGGCTTGGCGACGAACACCGAGGCTGCCGGCTGACGGCTGGCGGCGATGGCGACGGCGGCGGCGGCGGCGGCGGCGGCGGCGGCGGCGGGCGTTATAGCATCGGTCGACGACGACGGAATATCGAGGCCCGGGTGACGTCGGGGGAGGCTTATGACTTCCTTAAACGTGGACTCGCCATTTTATTACCTTCTCATTGGTCGCAGGTTCTCTGGAAAATTGCAATCCACGCCTTCGACTTTGGGAGAATTGCGCTCGACGCCACCGAACTTTGGAAAACTTGCATCGTTGTTCGGTAATTTAAGAAGTTCGAAATTAGCTTGACGACAGCTGGAAGATTTCTCAGGATTTTGCTCCAAATAATGAAAATCAAGGTTGAGAAAATGTTAATTCTTTTCTTTTTTGGGGTCAAGATGTTTATGATTATGTTTATCGTGCGATATTCCACCTTTCTATTTTTTTTCCATGTGTATGCATGATTGTCACATCGCACATATATATATGATATTGATTTGACACATGAGTTATTATTGATTTCCTCATATTTTATTCATTTCTCATTATACCTATCTCAATCAATAAGATGTCAACTTAGGTGTCAAAAAAGTTTCCTTTTATCTTACGAAGATCGCTTCAAAAAGTGAATGAGTCGAGGTGTGTGAAAGCTGATTCAGACATCACCTTATTATTTGAAATTATATTTTTAATACAACTAGTGATGATATCCTTTTCAACATAAGTAAAATAATTATCACATTACAAAGATTATAGATCTTAAGTGATTACACTAATAATTTCATTTAATAAATTTATCTATTGTAAAGAGTTAAAGCATGAGCTAAGAGAACATTTATGCTAACATAGACAGTTTGACTTTTGACTTTTGATGATAGAATTATACCTTTAGTAGATATATTTATCATGCGAATAGTGCAAGTGAAGGTACACGTATAGTTTGAAACCTATATAATTT
The DNA here is from genome assembly GCA_017140475.1 of Eucalyptus fibrosa. Lineage (NCBI taxonomy): Eukaryota > Viridiplantae > Streptophyta > Magnoliopsida > Myrtales > Myrtaceae > Eucalyptus > Eucalyptus fibrosa. The sequence continues at coordinate 22,609,835 of CM029509.1, read as the reverse complement.
AATTAGACGAAAAAAATCTCTAAATAAATGATCTAATTTAATTAAAATAAAATTGATTATAAAAAAAATATGTAAGAACATATTTTTATCAATGTAAGGCCTAATATTACAAAAAATCTCAAATTGGTACCATCATACCATGTAAAAACCCCAAGCCTGTATATTCGTGCTACATTTATTAAGAATTTATAAACTAGATTACATATGGAGTCATTATTTAATGATCGTTTTGCATTATTTTCTCAAAGCAAAAAATTATCATAATGTCCGCATCATGCAATTCCCTCAAAAGAAAAGAAAGAATAAATCATTTTTCGATTTTAATTTTTCATCTCCTCCAGCCGCTGCACGGTGCACCCACTTACAGTCTTACACTTACCTCTTCCTTCCGCTGCCGTCACAGAAGAGAAGAGAGAGAGAGAGAGAAATGGCGATGAGAGCCGCGATCCTCCGCCACATCCGCCTCCCGGCGAGGGCCCAAACCCTAGCCGCCGCCGCCGCCGCCGCCGCCCCGAGATCGCGGGAGCGGAGCCTCCTCGGAGGCTCCCGGGCCATGTCCTCGCACGGCGACGACCACCTCGCCAAGGAGGAGGTCGCCGAGAGGGTCCTCTCCGTCGTCAAGAGCTTCCCCAAAGTCGATCCCGCCACGGTCAGCTCTCGCCTCTCGCGTTCTCTACGAATCGGCTCGATTTCTGCCGTAGGTAGCGATTAGGGTGGGGGCCGGCGTTCGATTGTTCCGTCGGCTCGCTTTCGCTGTTCGAGTCAGTGGAGCTGTTTTGACGTTTAGAGGTTGGCTATTTCGCGCTGCCTTTCTGATGCGTGAGATGCGGCGGGCGAATAATGCGGTGTGATTCGTTTTTGGTTCTCTCAGTCTCGATGAGGCTGAGGTTCTAATGCTGTGGCGGCGGGTAGTCACGTTTCCTTGGCTTGGAGGAGCTGCGATTTTCGTTCTCATTGCCGTCTCGGTAGATAACTAGAATGTATTGGATTCTGGGCGGTCGAAATGGCGAATATGGAAATCTGCCGTGTTTTTGGTTTGCTTTTTGTGTGAAGTATAGGTGAGGACGTCATTTCGTTCACTTGAATTATGTTTGGGGTATATTACTCAGGGAGAAAGAAAGTTTTCACCAGAAATCTTGAGGAAGTAATTTCCCATGTGAGCAATTTGGAGGAAAGAATAGGTTTTTATTGACAAGCTTCGCTCACGTGATGCTTCTTTGAGCACCCTCTACTGGTAGCTTTTCACAGAGCTAATTGCATAACTAATGTGGGAACTGTTTCCACAAAATAGGTTTCGTCCTCTTTGTCTCTTTGGAAATTGTGGGGTAGCGTCTGAAATGAAAGTTTAGGACAATGGCATCATGCAACAGAGAGCTTCGAGAGGAATGTCAATGCTATTTAGCTCTAATATTTTCCTCAATGCTCTTTAGCTCTAATACTTTCCTTCTCCTGGGTGCGTTTAGAAGGAGGGAGAATGGAGGGAGGGGTCGTATTGTGTGAACAAAGCCGCAGATTGTTCTGTAACTTCTGTTATACAGTGTGACGTCATCTAGAAGAAGGCAATGCCACTTCACTGGCATGAATTAAGGTGTTGGATTGCTCCTTTCAGGCCCAATTGTTGGCTGTTTCGTTAGCTAGACAGAGAGAGGTCGTGAAGGACATTGTGTTTGACAGATTGATGGAAATTAAAGCCTTTCCATGTCTATCAATTAACTACACTGGGTCAGCAAATTAGACAAATCCAATACTTCAGACATGATTGGATGGTTGTATGCTTGTGAAACCTATTGACTTAAATCCATTTTCTTTGAAGAGATTCTCAATCAATTCATTCCTTAGGTTGTTTTGCTTTGATGGGGATCAACATGATAAGGCTCCTTATCTCAGATAACCTTCATAAGAAAAGGGGGCCTGAGATAGCAAGTTTATGCAATCTGCCTTTCATATCCTCCCTAAAAAATCTGAGCGCCATCTCAGAAACTTGCTTTATGACATCTGTAAATTTGTTGCTGTTTTGGAATGGATGGGCATTGCAGGTATTGTAAGTTTAATAAAGAGCACGTTCTTTATCTGGTTTCTTGGTATGTGTTCACATTGTTGTAGAGTCTTTCTATGCTTTTTTTCCTTTTTGCTTTTATAATGGTCAATATGCTTTTTGTTCCTGGAGGATTACCTCTTATAATACAATAAAGAGGCAATAGGCAATGATGAGTTCTTGGTATCTTTTGCATGTCGAACTTTTTCTGACATACATCTCGAGTGTATTCTGTCATGAATGTCCTTGGGATCTTTCCTCCCTTCTTACTAGAGAAATTCAAGCTCCAGCAAGAAGCTGACGAGGGAATCATTGTTTTTAGTTTGACTCATTTTCTGGTTCACTTTTTGCGGGAGAATGCTTGAGTTGAAATTTTACATCCCACCGCAAGACATTAATTTGCAGTCACCTAAAATTTTTGTAGTAAAAGTCAAACCTTTTCCTGCATAGTGTAAGCTTTGCAACTATGACATCTATGGTGACCCCCCAAAAATGTTGACCATTGGAGCTGGTTTCTTGGATGCAGTTTTCTTGCTTCACTTCTTCAGAGACTCTCCTTGTCCCCAATGCAAACCTAACCAGCCAATTCTTTTGGGCAATGATAAGCTTTCCTGGCAATTGCCTCCGGTGCTGAAATTTATTGCAAATATGGTAGTGAAGTGCCCCTTATTAATACCCCATGTCTTAGGCAAACAAACAGAAACATATAGATCTGTGGTGGTTATGTTCATAGCATCTTCGATCCCATTTTAGGCATACTTGGTGCTTCTGGCTAATATTTTGTGATCTGAAGTTAGCTTTTCTCTGTGTTTGTGCCTTCAAACTAAAGAGGGGCTGAGTGTTTCCCCTTCCAATACTTGTACAGTTATCCTCCTTTCTTATGGTGCTGTTTTTCTCATCCATGATAACAGTAGTGTGAAGAATCTCTGCGTTAAAGACCAGCAGCATAACTTGTTTCTTCGTTTTTTTATGCTTTTATCAAAGTGCCAGGAGGTCCTTGTCATGTTGGACATTAATGACTCAGCCTTAATTATGTTGAATGTCCAGCACAATTGAAAAGATCACCTGTTTTTCCTGCACCTTGGAGATGGCAAGATCTGTCAGTAAAGTCAAATATATTTTATACTTACACAGTATACAAGAGAAACTACAGAAAGAACTAAAATGAGGAAGAGGAAAGAACCTAAATATCAGATGTATAACATGTTGGACTGAATGTCCTTTAAACTACATTAGTACAGATGGATGCTTATGGGAATTTCTAATAAGACCAATTCTGATGGATAATCCTTTGTATTTCCAAGGGCAATAGGTGTATGTTGTCCTTGAAAGATGTTGGAGTTCCACTGAAAACGCAAAGATCAGCTTTTTGCCATCAGATTCTGAAGTATGTCTGGTTACTTTCTGAAAAGGATTTACACATGGAATTTAAAGAGCCTTTGATTGATTCGGTTGCAATTGGCTTTCTAATTTCTTTTGTCATAACTCTATTTTTGGTGAATCTTAGTTGATTTTCATCTTTCAATTGTCATGTACTACTGCTGAGGATATATATTTGTTATATGTCTCTTTCTTTTCCCCTCCCTATTGCTTTATGCTCATATTTTCTCAGTTCCTTGAGTGCTTGGTCAGTTTCTTTATTGTCACTATATTTGCTTCCCAATATATCTCACTCGTTGATGGAGTTTGAGCACACTATTAAGGTGAAGTTACTCATTTCCATCCTCTTATTAAAGAGGTCCTGTGCTTGATTGCTATCTTCCCCTTCTCCATACAAAACTGTTGTTTGGGGGCACCAAAAGGGTGCCGAAGCTTAAATGGAAAATTGTGCATAAGAAAAGAAGTGTTGGTAGTATGCAGAACATCTAGCTGTTCCAATCTCGTGTGATGATTAAATGAAAGAATGACATTGCAAATTGGCAAGGATTTCATAAGACGGGTTTCTCTCTGTTTTTGCAGGTGACTCCTGATGTGCATTTCCAAAATGATTTGGGTCTAGATAGCTTGGACAACGTAGAGATTGTAATGGCACTGGAAGAAGAATTTAAGCTCGAAATCCCAGATTTGGAAGCTGATAAAATTGACTCCTGTCGTCTTGCTATTGAGTACATCTACAACCATCCTATGGCTGGTTAATTTGAGCTCATGCATCTTTTGACTATCCTGTATTGTGTGGACAATGAGCTGCTCAGCCTCCTCTTCGGTTGCTTTGTCTTGAGCGTGAAGCAGAGGATGGAAAATAATCTCAACTTTTGTGATAAAAGATAATCCACCAAGAAACTAAAATCCTCTTCTTGCCTTTGTGCAAATTTTCAATCTTTCACTGGACATTGATGATGATGAATAACTTAATCATTTGTCTTCACTAGCAATTTTAGATTGGTTTTTATTTTCCTTTTAACCAATTGCATGCGAATGCCCTTGCATGATTAAAACAAACATTAGATTTTCTTTTTCTGTTATTTGCACAGGTTTACCATCAGCTGAGGGTAACTGCTAGATTGGTGTGGTTAACACCACCTACTGCAGAGCCCATTTTGCACTGCGTTCTTGTTTCTCTGTCTATTCTTGGATTCTTTGACCTGGCTATGAAACTAACCAACCAGAGTTGGATTGTGCCCATTTTGCATGTGTTTTATTGTTTGGGTTCTCTTTTCTGTTTGTTTATGTGTTTTATTAATGATGTTTTCATTTAGATTGTGCCCAAGTGCTGCGTTGTCGTGTTCAATCATAAAGTAGGGTTGTGTGCTTATGAAATTATGAGGAACCACCATCTTAAACCACTTAAAAAGATGTTGTAAGAGTAGATTCGGGACTCTTTTAATTATGATGCTGCTTAAGGTTCAAGTATTGAAGCTGCTCATCATGTCTCACGAGATGAGTCGCATCAAGCCTTGGACCTTTGGCATCTACTGTTACGATACCATTGAGTTGACATGATGCTTGTTATTGAGATGTTCACTTCTTTGTGTCGAAAAGTTTAGGATGACTGAATCCTTCCTTGGGTTAGCTCTTTCGTTTTGGCTAGAACGAACCACTTGGAGAAGGATAAGGTTTTTCTGCCTTCGGATTCTGTATACAAAAGCCGAGAATGCATTATGTACGGTTAGTGAACTCAATATGGTTTTATTATTAGCATTAGTGTTCCATTGTTATATCACTCTCGAGCAACAAAGGTCGAGGCAATACGCATACCATTATCTTCAGATAGATATAAAGTCATCACTCCAGGTTGGTAAAATCGTTGCAGAAAAATGCAAGAGGAACATATGTAAATAGAGGGTGGGGAATGATGCGACATGGACTGCTTTTGACCTTTTCACTTGGATCTCCATACTTAGAATTTCGTTGAGTTACTCTGAACTTTGCTGGTGTTTTATTATTATGTTCCACTTTGGCTACATTTTCGACCATAACGAGAATGTGTATGCTTAATTAGCGGAGTATTCTCTTTTAATGGTTTTTACCTTTAGAGAGAGAGAGAGAGAGAGAGAGAGAGATGAGTTGCCAACATTCGGGGACTGTTTGACTGTCATCGGTACTGCGGTCATGGATAATGAAAGGTTGCTGTCTCTCCACGTTCATAGTTAATGTGCTGTCTGTTTGGGCTCTATTCCAACCGGGAACCACATTTTGTCGGAAGAAATCTCAACCCACAAATCGAATGCACAAAGTAGCAAACCGAAACGATGGCCCTTGATGATGGCTTCAGATCGCCAATGTCATGCACATACGGCAAATAGAAGCTCGACAAGATGGGAAGAGATGCTCTCTCTTCGGAATCTTTTTCCTTCGTTTCTTCACTAGGGATTCTCAACCACATGATTCTGAAATACTAATGTATGGATGCGTTTATTGTCCTATTTTCAATGAGCATCGTTCCATGTCGAATTACACATCCATTCAATCCATGGGCACCATATTGCTTCTCATTGTATCATATCAAATTTTATGCCTGCGAATGCTTCACGTTTGACATATATTCCAGTAGTTCTAGTTATTTAGCTCATTTCCATACGATGATTCTACAATTTCCAAATATTTTCCACCCAAATTTTCATTATTCCCATTATCCCTAGCTTACCAAACAAAACCAAACTAATAATCTATAATATAACTGATATTGAAAGGACGAAAGAGCCGTGATTATAACTTGTTTCCATAAGAAAAATAAAAAACCTGAGTTTTTTTGTCTAAATTATCTTCATTGGCTATTCCTTCCCATTTAGGATGCCACCTTGACAATTCAACAATAGCTAATCACTCCATAAGGCACCAGGGTGAGAAAAGAAAAATCTTGATGACGAGTTGCTCCAAGATTTGTTTGCAGCAACTATACTTAATCAATTTCCTACTTTCATTCCGTTGATCGCTCTACACGCTTACTGACAAAAGAAAAAGTTTTCATTTTCAAAATATCGACCGGACGCTTCTCGGCAGATAAGGACGTGGCATCGCCCCTCCGACATCGGATTACTTCCGCAGTCAAAAATGAATGTTTTCTGGCCTTTGTCGTCGCGTGGGGCCCTCTACGCGACCACTTTCAAACCTCGGAATTCGCTCCAATTTCCCCTCCATTCGGACAAAAGAAAGAAGAGAGAGATCGAAAAAGCGTCCCGCATTTTCTTCCCCTCCTCTTTAACGGCTAGCCGGGACCACCTTCAGCTCCACTTTTCGCGTACTCTGCAACCAAGAAAGAAGCCTCAATCATTCACCCATGTCCTGTAACGCAACGCCAGTCCAATGTACACAGAACCCTGATAAAGAATCCGAATTGGGATCGGACCCACTTTCGCGTTTGCTCTTCTCGAGCTCTAGGGTTCCCTCTGCATCATCCCCACTTCACTTCGCTCCCATTCCCTTTTCTTGAAGTGAAGGGGGGGCCGTTCTTGGCGTTTTTCCGGTTGGTCGGACGAGTTTTTTTGGGGGGCGGAGGATGGCGATGAAGCCGGGTCGCCGTGCGGTGGTGTGGGTCGCGCTCTGTCATTCGCTGCTCGCCGCGGCTCTGGTCTGCTCCAAGAATCACGGTGAGGTTCTTCCCCCTTTGTTGTTTTCCCGAGTTTTAATGGGTTCTGTCGTCGTGGCGTTGTTTCGACTTTGGTGCTCAATGAGTTGCCTCCGTTAAGCTTTGTAGTGGTGTGATTGTGAAGAGGATGTGAGTGGTTGTGCGCAGTTTTGGGGAATAAGACGGTGGATAAATGGGCTTTAGTGAACTAACGCTCTCGGTTGTGCACCGATTTAATGAGGGTCGGCGACGGAGCTCAGCTCTTGGGAGGAAGTAAAAAGGGTAGTAACCGAAGTAATTGGTTTTTCCACGATAAAAGTGGGGACCTGGTTTGTTGATTGCTGCGGAAACATCGATTCCTTCGTTTTTGCCATATGAGGAAATGCAGCATTAGTATGTCCACTGTTGCACAATATGCAAATGGAGAGTGAAAATATGCTTTTTGTCGTGGCAAAAATGGTACTGCTTACAACCGAAAATAAACAGTGAGGATGCTTTGACAAGTAGCCTTCTTCGGTGGCAGAGAGCAGCTTCGCATTTGGGGAGTTGCTGGCTGCAAGTCAGGGCCTTTTCTAGGACTACAACTGACCTTTTGATAAGTTAATCTTATGGAAACTGGTGTAAAGAATGTAGCTTGAATGGGAAGAGTGAACATAATCGAGTAGAGTGTCCTTGATGTTGTCTTTGTGTAGATGAATGAGCCATCTCCAAAAAGAAGGAGTTGTTTTAATTAGCTTACATGGTCCACTTCTCTTCACTGGTGGAGAGATTCATTCTCATAAACAATGACCGATGAAGTTTACCACCATGGATGGACAAGCTACTTCGTAACTCTATAGCAGATCTATATCCCAAGTTACATCAGATGCAGCTTCTGAGATCAGTTGAAAGTGGCTTCAGGGGTCATCTGATCTCTATTCATCCCAAAAGCAAAAAAGCTGTGATTATTTAGCATGTCGATTAATTGTTCATCTTCTCTGTTCACAGATAAGAGAACATGATCCTTAGATGTTAGGCTACCCAAGTCGACAAGGATTTTAGTTGTCCTCTGCAGGTGACCCTTGAGGCTTGCCTCCATTTTAAAGAAGTGAACCCTCCTGAATCTCTTTTCCCCCTAAGGACTTGGACATTGGAACCATTTCCCATTTGCTTTCTGCTATTTTCTCGACATTGGCCATTTGGCAAAGAATTAATGTGCTATTTGACCAGAAGCTGCTGAGGTTTATGAGCATGGCGAGTAGGTCAGGACATACGTACCTGAACGAGGAGTGAATCCTTGTCGACTTGGGTAGCCTAACATTCTCAGATTAGTTGTTAGATAGAGTAAATCATAGGGATGGTTAAAATTGCTCATCTCTAATGTGTCTAGCTTCGAGAAAAGTAAGAACAGCATTTCATAACTCTGCAACGCTCTAAATACATGAACCAGTTTGGAAGCATCTCTTCTTCTGTAAGTAGTCAAGACTCCCTTCTATCTGCTTCTTCACACGTATGTAAGCTCGTGTAATTCCAATCATTTCCTGAAAATCTGGAAGCCATTGGCATTTGTGAGTGACTTAGTATAGACAAAATATGCAACTATCGATTGAATCGGACAATGTCGTGTACTTTATAGTAGTACAAAAGAAGGGAAAGAGCTGTTCGGTTTCTTGATTTTGTTCAGGATTTTACCAAACGAAAAACAAAAGCTACATAAGGTTTGAAGTTGGGTGATTGTGCAGGCAATACCAAAAGTCCATATGTCGCTCTAGCAAAATGAACAACTGCACCGGAAGATAGACAGTGAACTTTATATTATGGAGCCTGTGCAATTAAGGCCTACTTATACGTCTTCCTCATTTATCTAACAGTGGAGACATGGCAGGAAACCCGGCGAACGATCTTGTGGACATGATCAACAAGAACAGGACAGCCCTCAAGCTTCCAGCACTGAACGACAGCCCTGGCATAGGGTGCATGGCTTTGCAATACATCGAGCTATGCAAGGGAAACTGCACTAACAATGTTCCACACTGCAATGTATCGGAAGACGACTTCATCGAGATTTTTGCTCCGAATTGCGGCGTTGAGCTACCAACTTTTGGTACCCTGACTGGCCAAATTGTGGGCTGTCATTCCAAGTACCTCGAGCCATCGCTGGCCTTCTCACAGGTTCTTGTGAAAGACAATACGAGTCTCTCTCTCCTGAGAAACAAGTCGCACACCGAGGTCGGAGTCGGCTTACTCAGGGCTCATAAGGGCTCCTCCTTCTGGTGCGTCTTGTTCAGCAGCGACCATGCGAATTCCACATTTGTTCTCGAAGATCGAGGCATCGGGATCCAACAAAAGAAGGGTTGCTTCAGTGGGAGTAGCAATCCCTGCAGCAGTGGTCCGAAGAGAACTGCAACGCTCATGAGCACTTCAGCGGTGGCGCTCTACTGTTTATGCATTCTTTTGTTTCATATGTGATGCTAATGCCCTGTATTCTCTACTTACAGACAGCAGTGTGGAAATACTTAAGAAGAGAATGCACGAATTTTGTTATCGAAGGGACAAAAATAGATCCTGTACTCCAATGTTGCTTGATGTAGAAATGTGGACAGAGAAAGGGACATGCGACAGACTCCAGATCTTGTCCTTGAGAATTTGCAGTTGTCTAGCCACATGCATTGTAGCCAACCATGATCATAATATCTCGACACAGCATCTATGCTCTCGAATCGATTGCTTAAGAATTGGCTGCAGTATCGTCCTTAACCAATACTGATTTCATTCCGAGTTCTCCGAGACTTTTTGTCTAGTTTTAGGGGCTTCATCTTCGTCCTGATCATTTCGAGGAACTCATCAAAGTCGAGAGCAAAAGCCGCGAATTCACATGGTCGTGAGCAGGCTTACGAGAAGCGCCTGCATTGGCGCTCCCCACCACCAGTCCGGGACGAACCGAACATAAGGTCTCAAACTCGTGCCATCGATGATCCTTCACATTTTTTAAAACTTTTTCCACTTGGCATGAAATTTGCGAGAAGGAACCTTGTGAAATCTTGACCCTCCATGCGGATCTTTGTCCGCTCTTTCCAGTATTTGACGTGCCACGGAAATAAAATTAGGAATGTTTTGACTTGTGGAATTAGGGATTGTGTTGTTATCTGATACATTGTGGATAGTAATATAAACAAATTGATTTAAGGTATGGGAAGAGAGGGATTTGAATCCTCGAAAGCCTACATAGTAGTTCCAATGCTATTCCTTGAACCACTTGGCCATCTCTCCTACATAATGCAATTGTCAGTGCTTATTCATGACCAAGATGAAGTTTGGATGAAATTAAGTGGAGGTCCGAACCGACCAATATTGAAGAATCGGCGGATGAGTTTGTGGTCAAGGGTGAAATGCCATTGGAGCCAGCCAGTTCTCCACGAAATACCTTGAGGTGCAGCAGTTAACTGAACATCTAGGGGCAAGCACTGTTTCGGTGTGGGCCGTGAGAGCAATACTAAATTGAGACAAACTCGAAATACTAGATATGACCTCTAAATAATAGGAGTCAAGGTCGGCAGGTGAGACGATAAGGAAGGTCAAACCGGGCGTGTGCCGAGATGGAGGGACGGGCACCTGCGTTCGAACTCCCGTGCTAAGAGCCAAGGACCGAGTCCATTACACTGGGAAGACACGCGCCGTACGCACCAGGGCACTTCGAATGACGATAAAACAAGTACTTTTTCGAATCCCGGTCTGCGACTAAATTAAACCGTCCGTTCCGCATGTTTTGGGACGGACTATTTTGGACTACTATTCGACCTCGGGTTCAAGCTCTGAAACCAATAGCACGGCGAGATCCTGTTCTTTTTTTAACATTCGTTCCTTCCTTCTTTCGGATATTAAAAGCAAAAGAAGGAGAGAAAGAAAGGACCCGAAGCAAACAAAATCACGGGGGATCAATCTCGTGACTTCTGCTCTCTTTAGTTCGGACTGTACAGTTGAAAAACCTTAACCCCACCCCAGCCCCCCCCTGCAACAAAGTCGAAAACTTACCTAACAAGACACACAGCATCCTTCCTCCCTCGACTCGAGCAGATCGAACCCATCGGGACGGCACGACCCGACATGGGTGGCGACTGGCGAACAGCTGCCGGCAGGGCACGGACGTTTCGGGACCCGGGTTTCATGCCGACATCCCATCGATTAAGACGGAGATTAGATTAAACTAAATTTAATTAGACTTGCGATTTGAGAGGATAAGGTTTTCGCTCAACTAGATCCAAAGGACCGTGGGTCGTCACCATTGTTTTGGTGGGCGCACTACTCGATTTAGTAGTTTATCAAATATCTAACGAAGCATTCTGGGCAAGCGCAGGTGTCCCGTTCGCCCCTCCCTAGCCAATTCGGTTCCGTTTCGTTCAACAAATCGAACAAAAAAAAAATACTTAAATTAAACAAAATCTCCCACTCCCCCTAATGAGCACGGCAATCAAATTCCAATTCCATTTCCTTCTATATTCGCCATGTAATGTCGCGCAATATAGAGAAACTCACCCCCAGATTCGCCTAAAAATAGAATTTATGAAAGAGGGCAGGGACCAAATTGCAGAACACGTTGATGAATCCGGACGAAATGGTAATTACGGAATTAAATGCGGGGGGTCGTGCGGGTTTTAAGTGGTTGGTGACCTATTTAATGGCCACCCCCTTGCCGTTCCCATTAAACACGACATGACCCCTCGCTGAGGGTATTCTGGTAATTCCACGTGACGGTAAAATGGCGCCACGTCATCTAATAATTCCCAATCCGATCTCGGCCGTCCAAGCTCTACATCAAAAGTGGGATCTCGGCCCTTCGTGGTTTTATAACGGGGGGGGGGGGAAAAAACAGAGGGATTATATTGACAAGAAAAAGAAAATTAAAAATTAAAAAAAAAAAGAATTTCCGGGGGAGCTCGTGAGTCACGAGCCCCGCCTGGCTCAGTTTCTGCTATCGCCGCTCCCGGGTTTTGCTATGCGCGCTCCCAGTGAAGCGGGAATAGTGAGTAGTGGAGATAGCAATTGTTTTCGTGTTGCTTCTTGTGTCTTACCGATTATACCCCTGAGGCCCACCGGAAGAGCTCGCTGATTTCTTCTCCGACGCGGCTGGCCTCCAGGTCCCAGTCGCTGACGAAGCCGGCGGCGGAGGCGTCGCTCCGGCGGCTGCTGCCGCTGAAGAACCTCCTCGAGCTCCGGAAGGACGCGGTCCGCGACGAGAGCGTGGCGGAGAGCCGATCCATGTAGTCCCCGAGCCAGCTCCTCCCCGAGGCGACGTCGGCGGCGAGGCTCGCGTCCATCGCGATCGACGCCGCCAGATGAGCCGCGCCGTCGTCCTTGTCCGAGACGCTCCTCCGGTGCCGATCGCCGGCGACCGCGACCTCCGAGTCCGCGTCCACGACGTAGTCGAAGGAGCCGATGGAGTAGGACCGCCGCGCCTCGGCCACGTCTCCATCGACGGAGGACCGGCGCCGGCTCACGGAGCCGATCTCGAGCCTGAAGCTCCCTCCTCCTCCGCCGACGTCGCCGCTCGCGTGGATCCTCGCCGACGATTGGAGCAGGGCCTCGAGGTCGGCCTCGCAGGCGTGGACGTTGGATCGGCAGAGCGGGCACGTCCGGTTCGCCTGGAGCCACGTGTCGATGCACTCGGCGTGGAAGGCGTGGCAGCACAGGGGGAGCAGCCGGAGCAGGTCGTGGGGCTTGAACTTGCAGAGGCAGACGGCGCAGTCCCCGTCGGCCGCCGATGAGGAGCGGCGGGTGACGGACGAGAAGGAGAAGAGAGGAAGGGAGTCGATGAAGGACTCATCATGGACGACGGCGGCGCCGTCTTGAGGAGGAGCCGCGGATGCGCGGAGAGGAGGCGAGGAGGAGGAGGAGGAGGAGGAGGTGGAGAGGCGGCGGTGGAGGAGGCAGCGAGGGAGGGGGAGGCGGTGGAGGTGGCGGAAGAGGAGGCAGAGGCAGGTGGTGACGATGATGGCGACGGACAGCACCATGAGGGTGATGATGATGCTGGGGCTGAGGTTGGACAGCGACGGCGACGACGACGACGACGACGAGGACGGCGGCGGCAAGCGCGTCTCCGCGCTGGGGAAGAACGGCGGCGCGTCGGACATCTTTTAGAGATAGAAAGAGAGAGGAGGTCAGTCGGTTATGCGCAAAAGATAGAATGCGGAAACAATGACCGAACGTCAAGCCGAGGGCAAGAGGAATATATCTACGTACATCGGATCACGGCGGCGATGGCCGGAGCGGCGGCGGCGGTGGCGACGGGATGCCGGCGAGGGAATTCCGAGGGAGTTTGCAATGAATGGCGCCGGGGTAGAGATAGAGAGAGAGAGAGAGAGAGTAAATGCAGCTAAGCGAACTCGAAGCGTGTCTGAGTCGGGCAGAGAGAGAGAGAGAGACATGAAAAATGAAGCGGGGAGGATGACCTGGCCGACGCTAACGTGCGCGCGGGGGGAGTATCCGGCTAACGTGCGCCGAGGGGGGGTGCACGTGGCAACGCCCCCCTCGCTCTCCTCCTCGTTCTCGCCAAGACGAGAGAGAGAGAGAGAGAGAGAGAGAGGAAATCGTCGTCGTCGTCCGATGTTGTGTTTCTTTTACTTACTTTCTTCGTGACTTGAGAGGGAAGTTGTTCTCGCTGTCGAGCCCGATAAAGGAAGAAGGGGGCGCAAAAACGGCACGCACGAAAACGGACAAAAAGGAAAATTCCGTATGCTCCGAGGTCGTCCGTTCGTCGCCGTCTTTCGCTTTTTTCCTCTCGTTTTCGATCCTCCAAACTCTCGGACCAAAACCCGCACGACACTCCCGAACGGCATGCCCGCTTTCCACTTGAAAATGTCATGAATTGTCGGTATAGAAATGAAATTCGACAGGGATGGAAAACTCTTATCCACTAGGGGAACGATTACAGTCGCCGAAATTGAAACTTTATAACCCGTTTGTGCAATGTTTGTTTTTTGTTTTTTTTTTTTTTGGGGAGTGGTGAGTACGATATGGGTGTCCCGAATTTATATACGCGTGTCGATCCGAAACGTGTCTTTTAACGTTTCTGCTAAATTCCCTTTTATGATGGTGTCGAGCTAGATCGGGCGCCGATATTGGCTCGGAATGTGTTTTGGAAGGAATAGGAAAAAGGGAGGAAAAGAAGAAGAAAGGAAAAAAGAACAAAAAGAAAAAGAAAATGCCCCCCCCCCAAGCTGGCCCCCGCGAAGATCCCAGCCCTGCCGACGACTTAGGCATGGGTCTTGATACCAAAATTGCATAGCTTAGAAACAATTTCCACTTTGAGATCTCTTCAAAAAAAAAAAAAAAAAAGAGGAACGATACCTTATTGGGACCCTATTCGAAACCTTATTCGATCCGGGTGACATCTCCATCAGTTCGTCAGCCTAGGAAGCTTGAGGTTTGGCGGGCTTTTCCTAGGTTCGTTGCAAGAAATTATTTGCCAAGTCCAATGTCACATGTCTCCACGTCGTGTTGTGTGCTGGGATGGCGAAACTTCAGCTGCTCACTTTTCGATCTTAGGACATCGATTCAACCGCGCATAATGATGTTCGGGAGAAAAAAAGACATTGGCCCCCCAGCCTCGTAGCGTATACCCTACATCATTAGTCCTATGAGGCGGCAATAAAGCAGGTTTGTATTATTTCGTACCGTCCTACAAAGGCCGACGAAAGATCGATAGCGAGGTGCCCATGACTTGAACCTTTTTTAAGACCGTGAATGAATAATTTCTATCTTTTCTTTTCTTTCTTTCTTCGATTTACTCATTTCGGTCTTGAATTTTCTTTTTCCGGGGTCCATCAGGGTCCTTGGACCAATCCCCCTTTTTCATTTTTTTTTAATGTTCATATTAGTCATTGGACAAATATGAGGACAAAAGAATTGATGCAACGGATCATGTGATTAGAATTTGGAGAGGGATTGAGGAGATGGTTGGATGTAAGGAGAGGTAGAGGCTAGGCGACGCGGTGTTGTGGTCACCCAACCACTAGGTAAGGGTCCCGTTGGTGTCCAAAGATCAATCTCTCTCCCTCCACAACACTGAAGTGAAGGCAGTGCCTAACTTTTAAGATAAGAACCTATGACTTGAACAAAAATATCGCTTGGGACCCAATTGGACGAGAAAAAAAAAGGTTCAACAGTTAAACCAAATAATTCGACAAAGTCGAGGAATATTGGTGTCCCTTTTCAACCATAAAACTCTTCAAAATGTAAAAAATAATCGATCTGAATTATATTTGTGAATTGTCATCGTGCCATTCCATGATGAATTTCTTAATCTATATACAGCAAGAGCAAAGTGGCAATGAAAAATTCATGCAAGAATGAGCCTTGTAAAATGATATATTATTGAAGAGATTATGGCACGTAGAGTGATATATTGTACTCGACTATAACTCTATCTTATATTGTCATTTTGCCAAGCATCAAAGTTTTCATTCATTAGATATCCAACCTTGGACCATCTCATCGTACTACAAGAACTCGAGCTCTTTCAATTATTGACTGCATATTCAATCTCGAAAAGGGGCTATACTTTGATTTCCCTTTCATCCTTAATTGTAAGAACTTCTGATGGATGGGTTACAAATTTCGACATTATCTATATGTAATCATAAAGTCCATGTTTGTAGTTCACTAATCGAACAATCGAGGAAGTTTTACTAAGGAATAGCAGAAAATATGACTTATAAGGAAAACCATTATGAGTTGTTTACTCTTAATTATGACGTTTATGCATGCTCTTAATTTCTTATTTTTTTTTTTAAATAACTACACATCTTTTTTCACAACCACTATTACATAATGCTGACCCAAAAAAACCAAAAATCCAGTACAGTCGCGCCAATACCTCGTTGTCGTCGCCGCCAGTCGCCGCCGTAGCCTCCGAGCCTCTCGCTGTCATCGAGGTCCCGCAGCCTCTCCTGCCCGTGTCAAAGGCAATGATGGTCAAAAATTGGATGGTGATGGGGAACTTTAAATGATAGGTATGTTTTAACCGTTCCACAAGAAATCAATAGTTTGGAAAATATTTTTTAAAAATGATTGCTTATACGAATAATGAACATTATTTTCATTATTAATAAAAATGTTTATACGTATATTGTTATGACAATATTTTCTATCGATTAATTTTTCTAAGCGATATAATTTTTTTTTTTAACGATGTGTTCCATATCATCAACTTTTCCTAAAACAAACATGTCCTAAGTTGTAACTTTGTATGCATATAGGTCTGCAGACTAGAATTGAAGTGTTATGTAAATTTAACATACGAATGAAGAAATCATTGATTCTGATAAAGAAGGGTTCCCATATACCACACCAATAATAATAATAATAATAATAATAATAATAATAATAATAATAATAATAATAATAATAATAATAATAATAATAATAATAATAATAATAATAATTGATTTTCTAACAAATTAATTTTTTTGAGTAATAATAATAATAATAATACAAGTCCTATGGTATACTCTTCTTTCCTACATATGACCAACCATGTATTGGATTCAACAAATTCCAGGCTTTTATCATTAATATTATTATCTTTCACCTTAAACTTGAAGATTTTGAAACAATCATATGGAAACTCCTATCAAGATTGAAACTAAAAAGAAATGTGTGTGTTTGTGTGTGTGTGTGTGTGTGTACACACACTTGGTGAAAAGAATGTGCCCAAGAATGTAATATGAAAAATTGGATGATCATGTAATTATGCCCCGAATAATTGAATCAGGATTGGGAAATAATGCAATAGTTTTATAATGCTAGGCCGCTTAGACTTAGAGACATGTGAATAAACAAAAAATTTGTGGAAATAACACGGTCAAAGCCACCTCCCTAAAGCTTCTAAAAGTCAAACGTTTTCAAAAAGAGACATAATATGTATAGCCGATAGCTGTACTTGCTGTATCATGAGGATAATGTTATTATTCTATGGTCAGAGAGAATGATTTCCTGTTCCATATAATGTTTTTTTAATTTTCCATCTGTCAGTAATTACTAAAATGACCGGCATAGTGCAAAGCAAGGAAAATCCATATCATTAATTGAGATTTTAAATAGAGACAGAGGATGCACGACAACTTCATTATCTTTACTTTATAAATCTGAAACATGCGTTATCATCGCATGATCACATGATTTCCAGCACTCGGGGTTGCACGTATGATACTTTATTACACGTTGACCTCAACCCTCTTTTGATTTTTGGCATCTTAGGGTTTATATTTGTTATCAAAGAGATTAGCACCCAAAAAGAGGATATACTCCGACAAGGTGTATCAAATTTCTATATGTTGTCTTCGTGCGATTGGATAAAGGTAAATAAGATTTTTGGGATTGTATTGATGAGTATTTTAAGAGTGTTTGATGAGAATACGGCAATGTGGAAATAATTGGTTATAATGTACATTGACGAAGAGATTACAAAAGAAGAAGAATAAAAACATACTTTTGGAAAGATACATTGAATTTTGATGCGGTATCTTTACATGATTGGATAAAAGGTAAAAAAGATTTTCGCATTATATTCTTGAAGCGGTTGTTAAGAAATCAAAGAAATAAAAATTCACCGGCTGTCGGTTTTCGATGGTTCCCGGGTTATAAAAAAAAAATTCAATTTTCTAAATACTAGCTTTTTCTATTGATGCGTGTAATCATTGCCTTAAGATTTCAAGTATTATCCGTCTCTAGACAACCCTTTACATGGTGATCATCGAGAAGGAAAATCATGTTCAAACCAAAATCGTTTGTGGTATTAGGGTTTCGGCGGTCCTCAAAAGTTTTGTGCCCATAAGACATTGGATCATCCAAGAGGCTCTAGCAAATTGATATTGGAAAGGTTATCTAGATTTTTGGGGTAGACCATATGTAAGGTATTGCACATTTTATGCTATTAGTTTAGAATACAGTCTAAAGGACCTGGCCATGTTACCAAAATGGTCATTGAAATTGAAATTTGATGATTCAAGGACCAATTTGATGATTCAAGGACCATATATAAAACAAATGAAGCTCCTGTTGAAAAATAAGATAAAAAGGGCACCTTTTTTTTTTTTTTTGACAAGAAAAGGCAAAGTTAGAATATACTACTGTAAATCTTTTGAAGGGAGTCAGAGAGAGGGCTTTTGGGGATTAAATGTATGGTACAAAGGAACAGGTGAAGGTATAATTGCTTCCTCTGTCCAATGAAGACAACATTTGCAGACTGTCTTTGCACAAAATGTCATGAATGAGAGAGAGAGAGAGAGAGAGAGAGAGAGAGAGAGAGATGATATCAGGTGGATTGCAAGTTGGAAATGGCGCAGGGCTCTCTCTCAGCAGAGTCCTCTTTTGCTTCCCTTTTACTCCTGGCGTGCTCCTGCAATGTGCAACCTGCGTGCGCGCATCCTTCGTTGGTGAACGTGTCTGTTCATGTCCCCTTGATAAAGAATGCGTTCTTGGGTTTTGAGTGTGCACCGACTTTTTGACATATCTTCCTTTGTTTTTCTGTTCCATCATGTCTTCTCTCTTTCGGTTTGAAGCATGAGGAATAGAAGGAACAGAAGCAGGCCATGTCCCATGTTTCAGAAATCCCGTGTCAGAAACTTTCACAGATTCCTATAGTTTCGGATTAGGTTAATCCAGTCATTGGGGTTTTCCTTTACACGGACCCAAAAGAGGAGGTTTACATCGCACTCCCATTCTTAGCTAGCATTTGGTCTCATCATGCTTTGCTCCTAATTAAGTTCTTCTTTGGGAAGGAAGCAATCTGCAAAGAGATAATCCAGCTCTTTTGCACGAGTTGAATGGAAAATATGCACTCCAAAATTAGAGAATTCAAGTTAATTGCACGAGTCATGCTCTTCGAGACTGTGATGTTTTTCTGCAGCTTGTCCTTGGGACATGATTTACCAATTCTTCAACTGCATAATCAGGCATAATGATGTCTTGCTTGCTAACTTGCTAGATTTATTTCATATTCATCTTTGAACATACAGCCGATTGGTATCTCCTTAACTGAATTTAAAATAACAAGACAAATGAAAAAATAGGCACTCTTTAGATTAGCCAATTCTCGAATAATTTTCTTGGAACAAAATAACATCATGTCATGCTCACTAACAAAGCAACTTCATAGAGAAGTCACTGACTTTCTAAGTTCTAACAGATAAGGAAACCACAAATCAAAGTGATGGTTGGCAGATTCATCCCTTGCAGGAGTACCATGCTTCTAATGTGGTCCAATGCATTAAGGATGTGGCAAAACAACTTTTCCATATTCATTCAATTGGGAGTTGCACTGTAGGATCAATACAACAAAGAGTTCCTCAAGATAAGAGAAACACAAAATTTTGAAGAATTCATGCTATCAACTAGAACCTCTAACAATCGATCTCAGTTGCCAAATCCATGAGTACATGATGCCAAATGCACAATATATGGATATCATCATCAGGGGCACAAAAGGAAGCTTATTGCCAAGAATGTAAGGATGCAAGAACTGACCCCATAACTCGACAAGTAAAATACCAAACAAATAACACTTTGTGATCCAACCAATAGAAATCCTCCTTTCTTGGCCAGACCCGAGCTCCTCTTCTCTCCAGATTCATCTCCTGTTCTTGACTCAGAAGCAGTTGCTTTCGCTCTTGCACTCCCATCGAACAGTGCAGAGAAGCTTAGGAACATTGCCATGCAATGCAATAGCAGCAGCAACACTTTTATGGGATACTCTTGGGCTTCATAGAGAAGTGGGAAGAGTGAATAGCAACATACTGCACGGCAAAGACACAAGCATGTCAGAACAGGGCATTTGAGAGGTTTGGCTAATTAATAAAAGACATTAGATATGTCTATCCTTTGTCAACATCAAGAAGTATTTAGTTATTTCGCAAGTGAGGCAGAATCGGGAATTTGGACATGGAAGGGCTTGCAAACTCGAAGACGGTAGAACATCTCAACCGGATAGTACATGTCATGACTAATGGAAATTATTCAGTGGAACACTTGAATAACACTGCACAAGCATATGATTAATGTGAAATTGACATAATAACAGTATTGACCAATTTAGGTTAACTATCCACATTGTCTAAGCTTCTAGCTACCAAAATTTGAGGGAAATAAGTAGAAATATCTATCAGTACATGGATTTACTGTCCAACAGTCTGGTTCATGTTCTAACAAATTTGCTTCGGATGATACAGATAATATCCAGCTTTGAATCCTCAAAATACGCACATAAAAAGTATGTATATGTATGTATAAATGTACTATCAAGTATTATGCACAATCTAAGGATACTAAAGAGACGATTGTGGATGATAGCCAGGAACTTATCTCAATGCTCCTCAATTTCAAATGTTCTTTTATTCTTCTATTAACTTTCCTCTCCTTCAAGAGAATAAGAAACTAAATGGCCAGAATGTGGAATAGCACACCGGACATACTTGGCTTCATAATCTATAGTTGATTGAATTTGCACCATGCATTTGGGCAATAAGACAGCCAAAGGGAAGATCTTGACAAAATCTTGAATCTTTTTCCCTCACACACACACAAACACAAACACAGAGATTGAAATCTGAAATTTAACTCATCAAACCAAATTAGTCTATAATAGCAACGACACCAAGCAAACTGGCAATGAGTGTAGTACCAAAAGAGAACATACAAGATTGGACATAAGCTGAATAACTTGATTAGGCAATGCCAAAAATATCCTGAAGAGCATACCTATTGATAACCAGAAATAATGCTTTGCATCTCCCAGACTTTGTACTGCAGTGAGTGCTAGAGGGATGACAAAATGGAGAGATGCTTTTTCATGAACATGCCACCCAAACAGGAATCCGCTTGTGTAGGCATATGCTATCCATCTTGCAGTGTCCTTTGGTTGGGGATTTCTCCAGGCCTTGATAAGACAAGGAGATAAGGCCAGTAGGACCATGGTAAAGGTTATCAAGGGGGTGACCTGTAGTCAACACATTTATGCAACATCAGATCGCAATGCTACAGAAAATTTACAGGACATCCAAAAACTTAAAAGATCAATGACTCCAGTCCCCAGAATGTGTGCTAAATGCATCATAATTTTGTCAAAATTGCATTTCCCAAGCATAAAATTGTGCGAGACATGGAATAAAGAACATGACATTTGGTCAACTCACTGCCAGAATATGTTTTTACAGAGAAATTAATAAATCAGTTGAACTGCTTAACAGATCAGTGGGAAATTACAAATTAACAAAGTGACTCAATGAACTACTCATTTAACATACATGAGGTTTTGGATTGGCAGAGCTTATAAGTACCAGATCAATTGCAACATTAAAGAAATTACCTGTGGAAGTACTGCAAAAGGCGATGAATTTCCCACGAGCCCACCAGTAAATGATGCGGCAGGTGTTTGAATGTCAAAGCCCAATCTTCTTAGCACAAAAGACAGCACCTTGTCCAATACAATGTAGAAAACCCAAAAATTTGGCGCCCAGTAAGCATGACAAAGCCCCCTGCCAAATGGAAACATACGGCGAATGACTTGTTGCATCTGCACAGATAGAGTCCAATACTTATGCACTAATCAACTGCATCAACAAACACAAGCACGGCATCAATTGTCAAATGGATAAGACACCCATAAAGACAGCAGGTGGAAAGCCCATCTATTGGGTAAAAGCTTTCTAGAGTCTCCAAGAAGGGTTGAATTTGGAAAGCTTTAGGAAGACATGACAGAACCTGTCTTAATCAGTTTCAAAAATCAGGTAATGCAGGCCACACGAACGTAGCATCTGCTCAAGAGATCATTGCGGAGTTAAAGTTATACAGAAGAGGAGGCTCCTTCATTGACTAGATAAACAACTCTATCCTGACTGTTCTAAGAACATTTTTAACAGACATAAAAGTAAGCTTTAAGTCAGCATAAGCAAGCTTCGGTTACCACAGAGTCCACAATGTAATTTAGCATAATCTAAACCATAAGCAAGTTTTGCATGAGTAAGCTTTCAAGCTTTCCATATGGATTTTGGAGCAACTACACTTGTAACATCAGGGACTGGGAAACGCAGCTGGATTGACAACCAGACATAGCTGTACCCACAGATGGAAGAGGAAACAAAGCTCCTTTTTACCAAGTATTACTAATCCCAACACAACTAGATCGTGTCACCTTGACTTCAAGGAAGTATAGTTGAAAGGGCACAATAAGTACCAAACTCAAGCCCCCATAGACATGTTAAAAGTCTAAAAAGAAGGATAGGTACCCTGCAGTCAGGGCTCAATTGACCCTCAGAACTGAAGATTGCCATGTTCCTGTGTTGCTATAGAATTTTCTAAATAAAACTACAGTCGCTGCTAAAATAGTGACCAGTTTGTGGATAAGTTTCTCTGTTTCCTTATATCAATATGCACACTCGTACTCAAGAAATATTCACTTTCCACCATCAAAAAGTGTAAGGTTGTGCACTTTCATGACCAGAACACCAGTTAAAAGCCAATAAACACTCAAAACGGGAAAAAAGAAGAAGAGGCCTTTCATCCAAAAATTCCTCAAAGAACCTGTCCTTCCCACTAAATGAATAGCCCACAGATGCAACATCACCCAAAACCCATCACCTCTAATTAATAATGTTGCACCAATTTTACCATTCTAATAAATGAAGAAAGCATCTAAAAATTCTGATAATTAGCTAGTGATCTCTGTGATTCCACATTGCACAGGAAGTTGCCCCAAATAAACAACAGAAATGCAAGACGCATTGCACAACGACAACTTCAGCACTTAGGAAAACAGAGCAGGCACTAACCTGGCCGTGATAAACGAACGGACCATACGCCGCCGCAAAGGTCGCGACGACCACCGCCCCCAGGGCCGAAACCCGACCGATACCTCTCGCGAAGCCGCCTCGGAAGCAACGCCTCAGCAGGTACACAAAGTAGACCGGCGCAGCCACGGCGAACAAATGCTTAAAGCACAACAAGATCGCGAACAAGCACCCGCCCGCCAAGTCCTTCCCTTCGCTCAAGCACGAAATCGACAGCAGCAAGATCCCCAGCAAGAACCCATTATACTGAAAATGCACGTGGTCCACGATCAGCAGCATCGGCGACCAGATCAGCAGGACCCAGATCAGCCGCCCCTTATCCGGCTCGCATCTCCTCGTCAGGCGGCGCGCCGCGTAGACGAGGCAGCAGTCGGCGGCGACCACGGTGAGCCGCTGGAAGAGGACGGCGGAGGCGGCGCCATAGCCGAGGCCGCGGTGGAGGTGGACGATGACGGGGTCGACGGCGCGGGCGGGGAAGGAGAGGAGGAGCTCGAGGAAGGCGAAGAAGGGAGGGTAGTCGAGGGTCCAGGGGCTGGTCTCGTCGGAGTACCAGCGGGCGACGGGGAGGGAGTGGGTCAGGGCGAGCCAGTGGCGGTGGACCTCGAAGTCGGTGCTCCGGTAGGAGGGGACCAGGAGGAGCTTGACGCAGGCGGCGGCGGCCGCGTGCCACAGGAGCTCGGAGGCCGCCGGCGGCGGCGGCGGCGGCGTCATGGGGGCGGTGAGGTTGGGGATCGCCGGCGAGGGTCTAGGTCGAGTGTGGTGGGCAGGAGGAGCTGCGCATCGTACGGTAGTTGGGAAAATGGACAAAAGAAAGCTTGGATTTTTATTTGTATTTTATTAAAAGGAGTCTAAACTTGGATTTTATTTTGGGTTATAAGTTGTAAACTCTTTTGATGTGAATTTAACTAAAATTGAAGTAGATAATGTCTGTATTTGTAACCCACTAGCAAGAGATATGAAAAAAATATTGCCATGATCATTTAAGAAAATATTGTAATACTTACTATACTCATTATATGCATAATTAATAATTTGAAAATTTATTAAACATGTTAAATATGTGTTCTGAGAGCATTCGTTAATAATCATTTTAAATTTAATGAGTGAAAGAAGGACTAAATCCTTGTGTCAACGAAGGATGCATTCCCAACGTACGCTTAATTTGTACCAAAAAATAAGGGTGGAATTGAGTGAAGTTACTTAAAAATTCAGACTTTACTTGATGATCGCTCAAGTTAATGGCGATTCAGTCAATTTTTACCCATTTTAAGTTTGAGTTATTCAAATATCTTATCAAATCAAGTTCAAGCTCGCTAATCTACACAATTAACTTACATAACATGTTTGACTATGTTACATGATAAATTATAACTTTTGAACTTGATTCGTTTTGATCTGTTTCTCTACAAATTGTTGCAAATCTAAGAAAAATGATGCACGAAGGTATCAGATTTTGCCCAAAAAATGGACATTAATCCAATACACACTATTAATTTTCAACTCTTCCGAAGTTTTTATCTTATAAGAAAATATTTATTAAAAGATCTTCTTTCGAAACAATATAAAAGGGATAACAATAGTATTAACACTTTCTTATCGAAAGTGATCTTGCTCGAGAGATATCAGAAGTGTATGTGTCCAAAATAAGCAAATACTAACACATTTCCAGACAAATAGGATATGGCACATTTTTTGGGTCGGAAAAATAGGATATGGCACATGAAAATAAGCTTTATTTATTTGCTATCTATTTTTTTTTTCAGCCATAACTAAAATATCATTTCTATAGAAAATGTATAATTGCACAAATAATTTTGAACTTTGACCTCACGTATAATATTGTTTCTTGAACTTTTCACTTGCTTAATGTGGTTCATAAATTTTAATTTAATATGTAATGTATTTTTTGAATTTTTAATTTTAATGCGGTGTTCAATCTAATTCTAAATTATATGAAAATATCAAATGGTAATAACATTAAAAATTTACATATAATTTAAGATTAAATTGAATATGTAAATAAAATTTAGAGATCATATTGAATAAAGAAAAAGCCTAGAGGTCGTATTGTATGTTGAGTAAAGTTTAGGGCCATTTAAAGAAAAAAAAACGGAGTCGAAGGACGGTCAACCTCCGGTAAGAACACCCAGAAATCACTGCGACCTCAGTCTCTCTCTCTCTCTCTCATCGCATTTTCTTCATCTCCTCCGACCTCGCGACCGCCGAGCGAAACCCCCCAACCTCGATCCGCCATGTTCCGCCACGCCGCCAAGAATCTGCTCCTCCGCGGCCGCCCCGCCCCGACCACCTCCTCCGCGGCGGCGGCGGCGGCGGCGAGGGCCCCGTCCCGCCCCTTCTCCGCGGACGCCCCGGCGGCGGCGCAGACGGCCGACGCGGGGTTCGTGGAGGCGTGGAAGAAGGTGGTCCCGAACATCGACCCTCCCAAGACCCCTCTCTCCTTCATGGAGCCGAGGCCCGCCACGCCGGCGTCGATCCCCTCCAAGCTCACCGTCAATTTCGTCCTCCCCTACGCCTCGGAGCTCTCCAAGAAGGAGGTCCGTCTCCCCCGATCGTTTCTTTCTCGAGCTCGATTGGCTGAATCTGTCGTGATTTCCTGTTTCGGGCGCCTCGTGTGTTCGTTGATTGTGGGATAGACGATGAGTCGAGCTTCTGGTGTTTGTTCTAGGGTCGAGTTCGTTATGTAGTGTTTCCGATGCCCACAGTCATGCCCTTTGCAATGCGTTCTAAGGGTTAGTTGCATCCGTGTTCGGCGAATCCAATAGGTGTTTGGCGTATCCGTAGCTTTCCTTGTCAATCGTGTAAATTAACAAATCTCGAAAGCTGCCCCAGCAAGGGCTGCGACCAATTTTTACGAGATCAATTCTTTGGTTCTTTGTGTGTTTGAGATGGTTCTCTTGTGTTGGAGGGGTATGGTTTGATAGTGTGTGAAGTAGAAGTACAAGCATTGACACGCGTGCAAGTTGGAACATTCCGAGATTTTGCAGAGTGATTTAATATAAGTAGACGAGTTGAATTTATTTTTCCCAGGCTCAAGAACTAGCTACTCTGGTGTAGGATAAGCAGTTTACTACTGGAGAGAAGTGCTACATTTAAGTTTCAATTCCAGATTGAACGCCTATTGCTTGACTGTAGACTTGACGACGAGTGGTGCTTTTTGTAGTTCCGGTTTTGTTTTCTATGTTTGTTTTTGTGCCATCTCTTTGACATGCTGATCCTTGTTCCGTCTGCTTGTTGTTCATTAAGAGCTTAGTGAAGAAACACTTAACTATGGAGGTGCCAAGGAAAGCAAACCCACATATAAGTAGAGATCAAGCCCTCATAAGAGATGATTAACTAGAGAGAGGATCTGTAATGCCATCAAAGCATTGATAGCCATAAAATTTTTCAAGTGTGCTGAACTTAATGAAGTTTTAAATTATTCTTCTCTGAAAATATAATAAGAAGTGCTGTTCCTGTCAAGAACCCTTCTATTATTTTCTTTGAAAGTGAGCATTATACCAACAGAATTTCAGCAAAGATAGACTTGCTTGAAACCGAATGTCACACTGATTTAACTATCTCAAACTCTACCAACATTTCATGATCCAATCGATCATCATAGATCCTTAAAAAGTTGTAGAATCAGCACGTCCAAGGGTTGTTTAAAACTAGATAAAAGCAGTTTCCTCTTAATGCACAAAAAAAGGTCCTCTTTCTGGGACTCTACTCCTTTTCTGAAGAAGTAGGGGGTGAAAATGTGTCCTGCCCTTTTCTAAACAGTGAAAGAAAATTATGCTGGAAACTTCCTTTCCCGAGTTGTCTTCTAGGGAAAATATGAGTGGCATCTCTTCTTTGCCCCAAACCAAGGAATCCATTTGATATCATATTTAATAGTTAGGGTCCAACTTGTCCTAGACTTTGGATATTTTTGACACATCTGGTTTTTATGTTTTCAATCTAAGCAGTTCATGGACAAGTTAGTGAGAATCGTGATTTCATGATAGTATCAAGGTTCTAAAGAGTTATTTCACTGTGAACACCCTTGATTTGCAACATTTCCATATACGGCATCATATTCTTATCCAATTGAAAGATTCTAATATAGCTTATAAAAAGGTTTAGTAAAAGTCAATGGTTCTAATTCCCAAGCACGGTTTATCTTGGAAAAACTAATGGGCCAGAATATTATCCTGGCTACTTGAAAAGCTTCTTGTAATTTGGTATTAATTCATAAATCATGGAATTGATTTCTCAGAAGTGCAATGCCACACCCATCTTGGAATATAATTATATTCCACTTTCTGTCGTTTCTGCCCATCTCAAGTGCCTTATTGAATTGTGGAAGTCCTGCCAGCCTTCTCTTTCCATCTCTAAGCCCCTGGTCATGAGACATCTTTCCATTTTTGGGATGCATCCAACTCCTGAGCTGAATTTAGCTGCCACCGCCTTTAACCAAAGTGATTTGCCTGAATTTCATTGGAAGCCTTTAATTTTTCAAAGCAGAAAAAGTTGCCTGTGTCAAGTGCTTTGCAAGCTGGAAAAAAAGTCAATTTTAGTGTTGTGTAGATCTTGGACTATAATTTGCATTGTTTGATTTGATCCAGTCACTCTTGAAAATTCCCTATTCATTTGG
This sequence comes from Eucalyptus fibrosa, assembly GCA_017140475.1. NCBI lineage: Eukaryota > Viridiplantae > Streptophyta > Magnoliopsida > Myrtales > Myrtaceae > Eucalyptus > Eucalyptus fibrosa. Next base: position 22,582,344 of record CM029509.1, on the reverse strand, counting down.
GTTCTATTAATTGGTGGTATTGGTGATATGAGCATGTTTGTGTAAGAGATGCAAATTCAGGAAACTGCTGCTTTGAAGGTGCAAATATAAGTGATAAAAAAGGTGAAAGAGAGCTAAGCTTTTGGACAGAAATATCTATACAAAAGAAACCATTGCTGCGATTAGTGATCAAAAGAAATTGCGACGGTAGTCCATGTCTTGGTGATATGAGCATGTTTGTATAAGAGATGCATATTCAGGAACCTGCTGTTTTGAAGGTGCAGATATAAGTGATGAAAAAGGTGAAAGAAAGATTAGCTTTTGGGCTGGAATATCTGTACAGAAGAAATCACTGCTGCTATTGGTGATCAAAAGAAAATACAGTGCTGGTATAGGTTATTAGGCTTTAGTCTTTTACGGATTAAAACTGGCTAAAGTGAATTTTTGGTATTCTGATGTTATTCTCTAATATTTTTAACCTCAGGCAATTCTAATGAGCCAATAAATGATAGTGCCCGAGTTACTATTCTACTCCTACTCTATTCGAATGAAATAGCTATACAATTCCTCCCTAATTCCATTAGTATATTGAACTTAGTACGACTTGGTTGGTGGAGAGCTATAAAAAAATATAATTCTCTCTCCTCTCTGTACGATCTGTTTACCTATCATAGAATAATCTGAAGTTATATGGCAAGTCTAGGGGCTATTACAAGTTTGCTGTCTAGATTTCTTGTGACCTCATGGGTTTCTTACTGTCGTGATGGACTTGGTAGTTGATTCCAGATTTGTTCTGGTCAGGTAGAATCCTTTAGAAGAATTTTTTTTCCCTGTGATATCGGTATTTTTCTCCTGATTGATTGTAGTTACTACTTTAAACCCAATAGTGTTCATGCTCTGGAAAGATAGACCTTATATGTTCTCCTGTCTCATTCTTTAATTGTACATGCTCATTTAATCTGCTTTCGATCCCACAACATGTTATGCTACTGAGGAGAATGGAGATTGGAAGCTTGGAGTGGGCAATACAAGTAGGGATTATCAAAAGAGTGTGATAGCTACTATTATTGTGAAGTACGAGGAGGGACAAATTTGACTTTCAATGCTACATATATCATATTATCTTGCTGCAAGATTGTAATGCGTTTTTTGTGCATGAAATTAAAGCACAACTTGGATCAATAAAGCTTCTGTTGCTGCCGTGGGCATGGACATGTTATCCTTACATTTGCTGTTGTGGATAATCTTTCTTTCCTCTCTTTCAGGTGGACATGGTCATAGTACCAGCGACAACTGGAGAACTTGGTGTTCTTCCTGGGCATGTGGCCACTATTGCAGAACTAAAACCTGGAGTTATGTCAGTACACGATGGAAATGAAGTGACAAAGTACTTCGTCAGCAGTGGCTTTGCATTCGTCCATGCAAACTCATTTGCAGATATTATTGCTGTTGAGGCTGTACCGCTTGATCGAATTGATGCAAGCCTGGTCCAGAAGGGGCTTGCTGAATTCACCCAGAAAGTAAACTCGGCCTCACGGACTTGGAAAAAGCTGAAGCACAAATCGGAGTGGATGTGCATAGTGCTCTCAACTTGGCTCTAACCGGCTAAGCCTTCAAACCGTGGGGGCTGGTTCTTGGTTGGTCATTTTCAGCGTCACCCGTTTTCTTTTTTTTTGATGTGCTTGATTGATATCTAGAACCAACGTGAGAAGAGATGTCTCCGACCTTCTGTGCTGGTTGATCTTGCACGGTAATTTCTTCAATAAAATAATCCTCAAGTAAAATTCTTCAGCTTTCTGAATGGAAAAATGGACACCTTTGAAGCTCTCTCTGTCTCTTCTCCGTCTCTCTCTTTCTCTCTCGCGGGCAAGTGGAACTGTACTTCATGTTGAATGATGTAAAACAGTAGCAAGGGAGATGCTAGTTTTCTTATGATTGAAGGTTGTCGACTAGGAAATGGGACAGACCTCGTTATCCCATTGGTAATCAAATTCTAATAAGAGGATAGTCCTGTTTCATCGTCAAAACAAAGAACAGTAAGTGAATGAGAGTTGGTAGTGATCTTTATTTGAAGTGTGTTTATGTATGTATGTATGTATATATGTGTGTGTGTGTGTGTGTGTGTGTGTGTATTTATATATATTTTCCTGGATCACATGAGATGTAATCTCGATCTTTTTACTTAATTGACAGATTAAAGGAACGAAAATTCACGATCTTTGTTTGACCTTTTCCTGAATCATTTGGTTTTTGCCTAAATGGTGGAGAAAGACACGTTCCAGGAATAAAAGCTACGGAAACTAAATGATATGCTTCGAAAACCTATTCGGATTTGTCTGTGTCAGAATTCGAATTACACGTGAGTGCTAATGCGTTGAAGAGTTGAAGTCCTAAACCGTATGCATATGCATCACTACGTATTGAACATCTTTCTTTACGTATCTTGTCTCTGTCATCTGCAACATTGCTTTGTTGTTTTTGCGACCTTTCTTTCTCGATTGATTGTCGCCTCTCGCTATGTTTTTCGTATGGCGACCCTCGCGGTGCACTTTCTTACCATCTGCTCGATAGGAAAGCGAGCGGTAAGAGACGGTAGAACAAATTGCAATGCTGACCTGACGCCATTATTCGCGAAAGAGGACTATAGAACTCTCTAATCGACTAAAGTCCGCAGCTTCAACGCAGAGGAAATCAACCTTTTCTGCCTATCGATTAGGGTGAGGAATAAGAGAATAAGTGAATTCGGAGATGATGAATGGATGAGTTTCTTTCTGTATTTTTCAACACTTTTTTTTTTTTTCGCATGAAACATTGGATCCCTCCTTCACAATGGTGAAGTTTGTAACAACTTTCCTGTTTCTAGGGGTGTCAATGGTTTGGTTCGATTCAGTTTGGTTTGGTTTTTTCGAAAAATCGAATTGAATCGAGCCGTTAGAAAAAACTTCCAAATTGATCTGAAGGAGACCTGAACCGAATATGAACGGAACCAAAATTTCAGTTAAGTTCTGTTCGGTATTTTGGTTTTTGCATTTGTTTTTTATTTTTTCATTTTTTTTCCTGTTGTATTTCCAAGAAATAAGGTCTTATCGATTTGTTAATTTGGTTTGGTTCAGTTAACCGATAAAAACTAAACAGATAAAAAAATTTCGATTTTTAATGAGAACCAAACCGATTGAAAACCGAACTGAAAAAACCGAATTTTTTGGTTTGGTTCGGTTTGGCTTTCGGTTTGGTTTTAAACACCCCTACCCATCTCATGCTGAGTGGCTGACATTATTTTTGTGTTGATTGAATTTTGCAGCAGAAATAATAAGCTCTTTTCTTTTTGCTCTTTGTTCTTATTTTGGGTTTTATATATTTGCTGATGAGAATGTAAATATAATAGCTAAAAAAGAAGCATGGCGCATAAAAAGATGAAAGAGTGTGTATGAATGGGCAATAGGTTGGCCATTCTCATTATCACTGTGGATACACTTGCGTATCTACATTAATTACACATTTCCGTGCTAACAGATATCATAAATGGCAGGTCTGGTCAGAATTATTCAATCCTAAAACAAGGTTGCACATTATTCATAGAAAATTATTCAAGATTTTAAGGAAATTTGACTACCAGCTTAAAGATTGAGAAATCACTATCGACTTGGGAATTCGGTGATATTCGACATGGTTTATTAGGTGTACCAAAATCATGCTTAAAAGCGCATGCTTCACCTGGGGGTGCTATATTATATGCAGCTAAAAGTCATAAAGGGTTAGTTTTTGTTAAACTCAACATTTCTTTTCAACTATATACATGAGTACCGATTTATTAAATTGGACGCTTTTACAATGCCGATTAAATTCATTGATTTAGCATTAATATTATAACTTGACGTTACGAGTCTAACCATGTAGACATTCATGTTAGATAGAATATCGCAACCTAGTTCCGAGATGAGTAGCGAATTGCATGAACTTCACATAAGAATAATAATTTATGTCGTCTCCATTCCACTTCTTATATATTTTCTTCTATCTACCGGATGTACTTTGAGCAACTCCATATCGATACATGAATTGTATTTACCCCTTTTGATGATTTTGCAATTGAGTGTTTGATATGTTAATCCCACAAAATTTTGAGATTAAAAAAAATAAGAACCCGCCAAAAATTTTTGTCTTCAAATTTAAAAGGAATATCAAACCTGATTTATAATAAATATTGAGACGCATTTTCTACCAAAGTCTCTAACCGTGGCTGCTGAAACTACAAGGATGGCAAACATCCGCTTGTTTTTCTTATATAAGGTTCAAATTTGGAGAACCAAAATAACTACTGTGAAGCCAAATGTTTAAAATCAAAATGAAAACATACACAAAGAATCTCTGACGTTTATCTAATTTTCAAACTCAATACTAAGTGATCAGAAGTCCACATTTAAGCAACTGAAGTATGTTGTACATTATGATTACATTGATTATGGCAAAACTTTGATTAGTCATCGAATTAAGAGAAAATGTACCATCGTTTGAACTTGGGTGTTCTTTGGTTGAAATAATATATGTAACTGCATCATCGCGTCATGAATTTTTGTGAGTTACTTCATTAGAGTTGAAAATAAAGTCGCATATCATTGAAGGTGCTCTAATTGGATTTACCATTGCTGATCTTTTTTAAGATCCACCATTTACATAATATCAGGGAAAGTCTCTCTCTGTCATACACATAATATTCAAAATGCCTAACTCTTGTACAATTTTACATAAGATACATGGAACCCGAACGCATTAATCATTTAACTTGTTCCCATCTTCTCTTCCTTAGTGATTTTTTGGGGAGAGAGAACGGCAGCTTGCCACCATGAGGCAAGGTCTCCAATGTAGCCAACAACATGGCAGCTCCCTCATTTTTGGCTTTATGCGCTTGGCCATTGAGGATGGCGTGTATTGCGACTGCTTTGGATCGGATTGTACTCTCCTGCATCTTCCGACAGCAAAGCAATGTTCCCTAATGCTGGAGACTTTGCTTTTGCCAGAATTCTCTACACTGCCCTTGCTACTCAATGCCTCACGCTGTCATTCAGAAAAAAGGGATCTAGGTTAATAAAATCGTCATTTGAGAGAGAGAGGGAGGGAGGGAGGGAGGGAGGGAGGGGGAGAGAGGAGAGAGAGAGAGAGAGATCTTACCAAGCATGAAGCATTCCTTTTGGTAAATCACTGATCTGAAACTTATTTACATACAAGGTCGGAATATGTGAGACATGATATTGGATGTATGTCAAAAGAGTTTTTTTTTTTTTTTTTATGAAGATGTGAGTGAGATATGATGCTTGATGTGATGTTTTGTAGTCATCACTACGATCTTACGTTGAAGCATAAGAAGGACTCCTTAGAAAAAAAGAGAAATTTCGTTGGCTAAGGCTGAGGAGCACCAAAGATGAAGGGCTATATAAATAGGTAAATACTTAGGCATGTTCATTATTGTTGTGGATAGACTCGAACAATTTGCATTTAACACATTCCCATACAAATAAATATTATCCATGGCAAGTTCTGATAGAATTGGTTTTCTCTAGAACATTGACCATGTGCATCCCCTCTTGATTACTTAAACTACTTGAGAAAACTCAAATCTAGACTGTTAGGTTGTTGATGGTCCTGATGGATTGGAGCAACGGTAGCAATTTCATGATATCGAAAGTACTTATTATATAAAATCTTATATTACATGAATTGTCCGCTATTTATTGCTAAAAATGATAGTTTCTTGATATTGTAGCTGCATTTATTATTGCTTGGAAAAATCTCCAACAACGGTTAAACTCATTATGCACGTGAAAATTACGTTTTGCAGATATAACGGCCGACTTTTAAATAAAATATGTGACTCTTATAGGAGTGGCAGGTCTGGTCAGAATTGTTCAATCCTAAAACGAGATTGCACATTAATTCATAGATAATTATTCGAGATTCAAGGAAATTTGACTACCAACTTAAAGACTATGAGAAATCACTAGCAACTTGGGAATTCGGTGATACTCAACATGCTTTATTAGATGTACCGCGATCATGCCTAAAAGCGCATGCTTCACCTGGGGGTGCTATATCCAGCTAAAAGTTATAAAGGGTTAGTTTTTATTAAACTCAACATTTCTTTTCAATTATATACATGAGTACCGACTTATTAAATTCAAAGCTTTTACAACGCTGATCAAATTCATTGATCTGGCATCAATAATATAACTTGACATTATGAGTCTAACCATCTAGACGTTCATGTTAGACAAAATATCACAACCTAATTCTGAGATGAGCAGCGAATTGCACGAACTTCACATAAGAATAATAATTTATGTCTCCATTCTACTTATATATTTCTTCCATCTACTGGAATCGTATGTTCAAAGAGTAACTCCATATTGATGCTTGAATTGTATTTACCCCTTTTGATGATTTCACAATTGAGTGTTTGATATGTTAATCCCACAAAATTTTGAGATTAGAAAAAATAAGAACCGCGGAAAATTTTTGTCTTCAAATTTAAAAGGAATATCAAACCTGATTTATAATAAATATTGAGACGCATTTTCTACCAAAGGCTCTAACCGTGGCTGCCGAAACTAAAAGGATGGCAAACATCCGCTTGTTTTTCTTATATGAGGTTCAAATTTGGAGGACCAAAATAACTACCGTGAAGCCGAATGTTTGAAATCGAAATGAAAACATACACAAATAGTCTTTGACATTTATCCAATTTTCAAACTTAATACTAAACGATCAAAAGTCCACATTTAAGCAACTGAAGTGTATTGTACATTATGATTACAACGATTATTGCAACACTTTGATTAGTCATCGAATTAAGAGAAAATATACCATTGTTTAAGCTTGGGTGTTCTTCGGTTGAAGTAATATATATAATTGCATCATCGTATCATGAATTTTTGTGAGTTACTTCGTTAGAGTCGAAAATAGAGTTACATATCATGAAAGGTGCTCTAATTGGAATTACCATTGCTAATCTTTTTTAAGATCCACCATTTGCATAATATCAAGGAAAGCTATCTCTCTCACACACATAATATTCAAAATGCCTAGCTCTTGTACAATTTTACATAAGATACATGGAACCCGAATGCATCGATCATTTAACTTGTTCCCATCTTCTCTTCCTTAGTGATTTTATGGGGAGGGAGAACGGCAGCTTGCCACCATGAGGCAAGTCTCCAATGCAGCCAACAGCATGGCAGCCTTGGTTAGGCCTCATGACATCTCCCTCATTTTTGGCTTTATGCGATTGGCCATTGAGGATGGCGTGTATTGCGACTGCTTGGGATCGGATTGTACCCTCCTGCATCTTCCGACAGCAAAGCAGCGCTCCCTAATGCTAGAGACATTGCTCTGGCAAGAATTCTCTGCAGTCCCCTCGCTATCTCAACGCCTCACGCTGTCATTCAGAAAAAACGATTTAGGATAATAGAATCGTCATTTGAGAGAGAGAGAGAGAGGGGGGGGGGGGGGGAAGAGATCTTACCGAGAATTAATCATTCTTTTTGGTAAATCATTGATCCAAAACTTATTTACATACAAGGTCGAAGTATACGAGGCATGATCATTGGGTGTATGTCAAAAGAGGTTTTTGAAGATGTGAGTAAGATATGACGCGTGATGTGATGTTTCGTAGGCATCACTACGATCTTACTTTGAAGCACGAGAAGGACTACTTAGAAAGAAGAAGAAATTTCGTTGGCTACAAGGCTAAGGAGCACCAAAGATGAAGGGCTCTATAAATAGGTAAATACTTAGGCATCTTCATTATTGTTGTGGATAGACTCGAACAATGTGCATTTAACATATTCCCATACAAATAAATATTATCCATGGCAAGTTTTGATAGAATTGGTTTTCTCTAGAACCATGACCATGTACATCCCCTCCTGATTACTTAACTATTTGAGAAAACTCAAATCTAGACTTTAGGTTGTTGATGGTCATGATGGATGGGAACAACGGTAACAATCTCATGATAACGAAAGTGCTTATTATATGAAATCTTATATTACATGAATAATCCGCTATTTTTTGCTAAAAATTATAGTTTCTTGATATTGTAGCTGCTTTTATTGTTGCTCGGAAATATATCCGACAACGGTTAAACTCATTATTGCACGTGAAAATTATGTTTTGCAAATATAACGGCCGACCTTTTAATAAAATATATGACTCTTATAGGAATGGATATACCGTTTCACTATTAAATATTATCCTTAATAAGAAGACAGTTATATTAATTAACTTTGAAACACATTAGTTTATAATAGCAACGGACGCAAAGATATAAATCCGTCTTTATAGTTAATTAGTAAATAATCACGTTTTACAATCTTCATTTGAGCAACCTCAAAATTTTAAGAAAATCAATGCAAAATCTACGCTGTACTTGCTCGGTACAGTTTTATTCCATTTATATTATAGAGTGATGAAATGTTTATGATTTGTTTTTATTTGTAAGGTAAAATATTATATTATTGAAGCACATGATGATGTAATAGTATTCCTCCAATTAGATTTATCATGCTAGTACAATATTGAACACAACACTCTGTTTTTTTATCCTACACACATAATTTCAATTTTAAGCTCCCTTTGTTTCATAAAAAATGAATGATTTAAAAAATATTTTCTTAAAAATAATTGCTTGTATCACTTCAAATAATTAGTCCATAGAAAATATTTTCATTATCGATAACAATTTTGTTAAAGCATTGTTGGATCATAAAAATATTTTTCATTAATTCATTGTTTTCTAAATTATTTGTATTTCATTAAACAAACTCGGCCTCAATGTGAAAAGTAAACTAGTCTTTTTGTACAATAAGAAGAGAGCTTCCTACTAAGATATTTATTTGAGATTTTTCTTAATACATCTATAGGCAAAAACAAACTTTTTTTGAACAAAATTAAACAAGACAAATAAGGTCATTTGTATTTTTTTAATAGGACACTCTGTTGTTTTCTTCATACATATGTGTACAGATTCATAACAATATATTAGTTTTAGAAATTAATTTTTTAATATGAAATGCAAGTAAATTGATATTACCTTAATGAGAATTATAGCTTATATTTGACAGATCCAACAAAAATCTTTTAAAATCCTCTAAGTGATAAATTGTTCAACAACATACATTAGTTTTCCCTTATGACAGTAATTTTGATCTCAATAGTGTCAAGATATGTCTTCTTTCATGTTAAAGCATGTCTTTTTCAAAATTTTCCTGTTATATACCTATGCTGATATTTCTTTTCTCATCAAAATTAATTGTTCCTAGAGTATATCGTGCTTGCTCTAGCAAAGCTACTTCTACTTTGCTTGCTTTATAGAATATATTCTATTTGCAAATTAGATTTCAAATTTCAGTTTTTTGTCAGAGTAATCAAAATAATCAATGAGTTGTACTTTATTGCCCACAATATTTTTTCATTGTAACATGTTGCTCATTGGAGTCCCCATATAACACTATATTTAATTTTCTGATCATATCAATTATAATTAACATTGCCTTGGAACTAATCCAAATAGTCTTTGGACCGCAAAAAAAAAAAAAAAAAAATTCGAAGGCAACAATTTCTTTTTGTCTATCTTGCAAATATAAGCTCCATCTAATTATAAACAATGATTAACTTATAGAAAATAGGAGAGAGCTTTCTATTTTTATAGGTCTAGTTCGCTTAAAAGGCATCAATTTTAGGTCAAGTCCAAATTCCGGCCCGCATTCTTCTTCTTTTTTTTTTTTTTTTTTTTTTCTTTTGGTGACCTGGGAACCAATGTACAGTAGCAGCCGGCGGCGTAAACCCAAGGCAAATTGAGCCACCACCACAGGCCCAACCGCGGGTGAGTCGCGCAATGAGGATGCGGAGTTTTGAACCCCTCCCTTGGATGGGGGAGTAAAGTTCTAGCCACCGCGGCCTCCATGGGTGGTGGTCTGGCCTGCGTTCTTTTTATACCTATTAAAGCATTAATTTTTACCGAAGCTTTTGAGGGTCAAACAATAGTACGGATGGAAGCATCATTCCCTTGGAAATCCGTTTCAGTCTTTTCTTTGGAAACGAGCAATAATACTGAGAATTTCAGCAACTACAGACCTTTAAACTGAAGGGGACACTGCTACGACTCTCTTACTCTACCTAAGGTTTTATGCCCCAATTGATCCGCATAGAATCTTAAAATTTTGTAGAATGAGCACATCCTACCCCAAGTCGGCTTCCTTGTGAAGTGGATCAGGAGATATTGTTGAGTTGGGTCCCCACAACTTTACCTTCCCCATTTTACTCAACCTTCTTCTAATGAGAAATGAAAGTTAACTCTTATCAGAATTTTCATTTGGATTCCATCAGTTGCTGGTGCTGCTGATATGAGCATTCTTGTGGAAGAGATGTTGAGAAAGCTGCAACTTGGAAGGTGCTTAGACAAGTGATGGAAATGGTGAGTGAGAGATTAGTTTTTGAACAGAAGTTAAGAGTCAGCTAGTTGTGGGGTGAGGAAAATAGCTCCAATTTAGTTTTCTGTTTTTCTAAAGGGATGCAACGCACGTTTTTGTTGCATATGTATAATCTTTGTTGGTTTTTAAATTAGACTTATAATTCAGCAACGGTTTGCAGGTCACACGTTCAAATGTTTGTAACAGGGTATACTGCGGTCTCAACACAGCTAGGTTCTTAATATATTAGCTTGATTTGCATCTTGATCCGACTTGAAGATGAGATTCTGTGACATTTTTGCACTGTTTAATCTTGAACTTCTTCTACAGAATAATCCTCAAGTAAAATTCTTCTGGCTTTCATAGTTGAAATAAGGGCATCTTGCATCTTGAGATTGTATACCAGAAAGAAATCCTTAACGTTTGTGGCGTACTTGGTGTAATCTGAGTGCAAAGTGATAACACCAAATCCTTCGCCATGGAGCATTTTCGCTGGCCTCCACCATCATTTGGCTCGCCATTTGCCACCTTAACTACAGAACGTTCACCATGTCGACAACAACTCCAAGAGCAATTGCCACCCCGGGGCAGATCAAAGGATGCCGACTTGATATTCCCTCAAATACGTCATGTATTGGCACGACCATCGCTCTAGATCAACCGGCAACTATCGTGCTGATAAAAATAAAGCCTTTGGCATGGAATCGCTGCTACTTAGAAAATGGGGATAGCCAGGTACCATTATCATCGTTGCCGGTTAGCCTTCTGTCACCTCATTCCGTGGAGACTAGTGTAACGCAAGATGACCCTTCCCTTGGCAGCGATTGCTGACTTGGCATCATAAACCCAATTGACTAATGAGAAATGGGGCAGCATGCCGGCGGTGTCGGCCACATCAGCGTGAGATCTCCACCACCATGATGAGATCGACAGGAAGGACCAAATCCAAAAGCTAATCTCTCTTTTACCTTTTTCATGACTTATATTTGCACCTTCAAAGCAGCAGTTTCCTGAATTTGCATCTCTTAAACAAACAAGCTCATGTGACCAATACCAGCAATTAATAGAACCCAAATGAAGAGGGAATTTCTCAAGAGTGACTGGATCAAATCAAACAATGCAAATTATAGTCCAAGATCCACATGACACTAAAATTGACTTATTTTACTGCTTGCAATGCACTTGACACGGACAGAAATATCTATACAAATGAAACCATTGCTGCCATCGGTGATCAAAAGAAATTGCAACGGTAGTCTATGTCTTGGTGATATGAGCATGTTTGTATAAAAGATGCAAATTCAGGAACCTGCTGCTTTGAAGGTGCAAATATAAGTGATGAGAAAGGCGAAAGGGAGATTAGCTTTTGGACAAAAATATCTATATAAAAGAAATGATTGCTGCTATCGGTGATCGAAGGAAATTGCAACAGTGGTATAGGTTATTGGCCTTTAGTTTTTTATGGATTAAAACTGGCTGAAATGAATTTTTGGTATTCTGATGTTATTCTCTAATATTTTCAACCTCGGGCATTTCTGATGAACCAAAGAAGTAGTAGACCTGGGGTAACTATTGTACTCCTACTCTATCCGAATGAAATAGCTATACGATTCCTCCCTTATTCCACCAGTATATTGAACTTAGTACAACTTGACTCCAGATTTGTTTTGGTCAGGTAGAATCCTTTAGAAGAATTTTTTTCTGTGATGTTGGTATTTTTCTCCTTATTGATTGTAGTTACTACTTTATCCTGATGCTGTTCATGCTCTGTAAAGATAGACCTTATATTCTCTCCTGTCTCATTCTTTAATTTGTCGTGCTTATTTAATCTGCTTTCGAATTTTCAATCCCACAACAAGTTACTGCTACTGAGAGAATGGAGATTGGATGCTTGGAGTGGCAATGCAAGTAGGGACTACCGAAGGAGTGTGATAGCTACAATTATCGTGGAGCACCAGGAGGAACAAGTTCAACTTTCAATGCTACATATATCATATTATCTTGCTGCAAGCTTATAATGCATTTTTCGTTAACGAAATTAAAGCACAACTTGGCTCAATAAGGCTTCTGTAGCTGCAGCGGACGTGAACATGCTATCCTTGCATTTGCTGTTGTGGATAATCTCCCTTTCCTCTCCTTCAGGTGGACGTGGTCATAGTACCAGCAACAACAGGACAGCTTGGTGTTGTTCCTGGGCATGTGGCCACCATTGCTGAACTAAAACCTGGAATTATGACTGGTACACGATGGGAATGGAGTGACAAAGTACTTCGTCGGCAGTGGCTTTGCATTCGTCCACGCAAACTCATTTGCTGATCTTATTGCTGTTGAGGCTGTACTGCTTGATTGAATTGACGCATGCCTGGTCCGGAAGGGGCTCCCAGAATTCACCCAGAAACTGAAGTTGGCCTCCACTGACTTGGAAAAAGCTGAAGTACAAATCGGAGTGGATGTGCATAGTGCTCTCAGCTCGCCCTAACTGGCTAAGCCTTCAAACCCTGGGGGCTGTTCTTGGGGGTCATTTTCAACATCTCCCGTTTTATTTTCTTTTTTTGATGTGCTTGATTGATATCTAGAAACAACGTGAGAAGAGATGTCTCCGACATTCTGTGCTGGTCGATCTTGCACGGTAATTTCTTCGACAAAATAATCCTCAAGTAAAATTCTTCGGCACATCCACTTTTTAACAATTAGACTAAATGAGTTATGTGACTCGTTTTAATAACGTGGAGCATCTTCAAGGCCTCAACAAGCGCTAGCAATCCCTTCTAGGTATTACCATAAAGGTTCAGCATTTGTCATTATTATTCCACATCACTTTCGACTCGAGGAGTTGAGATTGCCGTAGGTTGCAATTAGGCAATGCAACATGAACCAGTTAAAAGTTTGCTCACTAAGGTGAATCAAAATGATGATCTCGTGAATAATAGAATACCCTTTATCACTAAGCGAATCATTTTGGTGCTTTCACCCGAGTAAGTTTATGCCATCGAATTTGACTTCATAATAGACCGTTGGTGTTAAGGCTTCTTCGAACACAATGCCCATATGTTATCCTGCACATATCTACTATGACTCAGTTCCCTGATACAACTTCAGACAGGCCCAAAGACAAAATTCCTGTTTGCCATCTCCTGTACAACTTCCTTTGGAACTGTATACCCTAACCACATTTTTAGGATGCATTATAATGCATCCTAAAAATGTGGTCTTTGTAGTGGTCAAACCTTGCTTTTGAGGAAAAAATAGGAATGATCGCAGTCAAATCAGAAACCAAACCGATTTAAAAATTTGATCTGGTTTAGTTTGAGGGTGAGATAGGAATCGATGAAACTTTATAGGTTGATATTTCTACATCATCTAATCACATTTGTTTTGACTTGTTGCTCTGATTTCGCGAGATTGAACAGAATTCGAATTGCATGTGAGTGCTAATGCGTTGAAGAGTTGAAGTCCTAAAGCGTATGCATATGCATCACCATATATTGAACATCTTTCTTTACGTATCTTGTCTCTGTCATGTGCAACATTGCTTTGTTGTTTTTGCGACCTTTCTTTCTCGATTGATTGTCGCCTCTCGCTATGTTTTTCGTATGGCGACCCTCGCGGTGCACTTTCTTACCATCTGCTCGATAGGAAAGCGAGCGGTAAGAGACGGTCGAACAAATTGCAATGCTGACCTGACGCCATTATTCGCGAAAGAGGACTATAGAACTCTCTAATCGACTAAAGTCCGCAGCTTCAACGCAGAGGATATCAACCTTTTTCTGCCTATCGAATAGGGTGAGGAATAAGAGAATACGTGAATTCGGAGATGATGAATGGATGAGTTTCTTTCTGTATTTTTCAACACGTTTTTTTTTTTTTTTTTTTTTTTTTTTTTTTCGCATGAAACGTTGGATCCCTCCTTCACAATGGTGAAGTTTGTAATAGCTTTCCCGTTTCTAGGGGTGTCAACAGTTCGGTTTGATTCAGTTTGGTTTTGTAACAGCTTTCCCATCTCTAGGCTGTCAACGGTTTGGTTCGGTTTTTTGGTTTTTGGTTTTCAACTTTTAGTTTTCGGTTTTTGCATTTGTTTTTTTTTTCTGTTATATTTCCAAGAAATAAACTCTTATCGGTTTGTTAGTTCGGTTTGGTTCGGTTAACCAATAAAAACCGAACCCGATAAAAAAAATTTCCGTTTTTAATGAGAACCGAACCGAATGAAAACCGAACCAAAAAAACCGAATTTTTCGGTTTGGTTCGGTTCGGCTTTCGGTTTGGTTTTTGACACCCCTACCCGACTCATGCTGAGTGGTTGACATTATTTTTGTGTTGATTGAATTTTGCAGCAGAAATAATAAGCTCTTTTCTTTTTGCTCTTTGTTCTTATTTTGGGTTTTATATATTTGCTGATGCGAATGTAAATATAATAGCTAAAAAAGAAGCATGGCGCATAAAAAGATGAAAGAGTGTGTATGAATGGGCAATAGGTTGGCCATACTCATTATCATTGTGGATACACTTGCATATCTACATTAATTACACATTTCCATGCTAACAGATATCATAAATGGCAGGTCTGGTCAGAATTGTTCAATCCTAAAACAAGGTTGCGCATTATTCATAGAAAATTATTCAAGATTTTAAGGAAATTTGACTACCAGCTTAAAGATTGAGAAATCACTATCAACTTGGGAATTCGGTGATATTCGACATGGTTTATTAGGTGTACCAAAATCATGCTTAAAAGCGCATGCTTCATCTGGGGGTGCTATATTATATGCAGCTAAAAGTCATAAAGGGTTAGTTTTTGTTGAACTCAACATTTCTTTTCAACTATATACATGAGTACCGATTTATTAAATAGGATGCTTTTACAATGCCGATTAAATTCATTGATTTGGCATTAATATTATAACTTGACGTTACGAGTCTAACCATGTAGGCATTCATGTTAGATAGAATATCACAACCTAGTTCCGAGATGAGTAGCGAATTGCATGAACTTCACATAAGATTAATAATTTATGTCGTCTCCATTCCACTTCTTATATATTTTCTTCTATCTACCGGATGCACTTTGAGCAACTCCATATCGATGCATGAATTGTATTTACCCCTTTTGATGATTTCGCAATTGAGTGTTTGATATGTTAATCCCACAAAATTTTGAGATTAGAAAAAATAAGAACCCGCCGAAAATTTTTGTCTTCAAATTGAAAAGGAATATCAAACCTGATTTATAATAAATATTGAGACTCATTTTCTACCAAAGGCTCTAACCGTGGCTGCTGAAACTACAAGGATGGCAAACATCCGCTTGCTTTTCTTATATAAGGTTCAAATTTGGAGAACCAAAATAACTACTGTGAAGCCAAATGTTTAAAATCAAAATGAAAACATACACAAAGATTCTCTGACGTTTATCCAATTTTCAAACTCAATACTAAGTGATAAGAAGTCCACATTTAAACAACTGAAGTATGTTGTACATTATGATAACACCGATTATTGCAAAACTTTGATTAGTCATCGAATTAAGAGAAAATGTACCATCATTTGAACTTGGGTGTTCTTCGGTTGAAATAATATATGTAACCGCATCATCGTGTCATGAATTTTTGTGAGTTACTTCATTAGAATTGAAAATAAAGTCGCATATCATTGAATGTGCTCTAATTGGAATTACCATTGCTTATCTTTTTTAAGATCCACCATTTGCATAATATCGGGGAAAGTCTTTCTCTCTCTCAGACACATAATATTCAAAATGCCTAGCTCTTTTACAATTTTACATAAGATACATGGAACCCGAACGCATCGATCATTTAACTTGTTCCCAACTTCTCTTCCTTAGTGATTTTATGGTAAGGGAGAACGGTGGCTTACCACCATGAGGCAAGGTCTCCAATGCACCCAACAGCATGGCAGCCTTGGTTAGGCCTCATGACATCTCCCTCATTTTTGGCTTTATGCGCTTGGCCATTGAGGATGGCGTGTATTGCGACTGCTTTGGATCGGATTGTACTCTTCTGCATCTTCCGACAGCAAAGCATCGTTCCCTAATGCTGGAGACTTTGCTTTTGCCAGAATTCTCTACACTGCCCTTGCTACTCAATGCCTCACGCTGTCATTCAGAAAAAAAGGGATCTAGGTTAATAAAATCGTCATTTGAGAGAGAGAGAGAGAGAGAGAGAGAGAGAGAGAGAGAGAGAGAGAGAGAGAGAGAGAGATCTTACCAAGCATGAAGCATTCCTTTTGGTAAATCACTGATCTGAAACTTATTTACATACAAGGTCGGAATATGTGAGGCATGATATTGGATGTATGTCAAAAGAGTTTTTTTTTGAAGATGCGAGTGAGATATGATGCTTGATGTGATGTTTTGTAGTCATCACTACGATCTTACGTTGAAGCATAAGAATGACTCCTTAGAAAAAAAAGAGAAATTTCATTGGCTAAGGTTGAGGAGCACCAAAGATGAAGGGCTATATAAATAGGTAAATACTTAGGCATGTTCATTATTGTTGTGGATAGACTCGAACAATGAATGATAGGCGACTTAGGACGTGGCCAAGTGACCAAAGCTGATGTCTTGATTAACACATCTGTTAAATGTGGGTAATGCGTGTCGATTAAGTTCTGCGCATATTGTACATAAACTCATCCGGTCACTTGTTAACGTCTATCAAGTTGAATATTTTTTATGGTTAAGGAGTATGACAATATTTATGCAGAGCAATAGTATCTACCGTTAAATTTTAGATATTTGGTTCTCTGGTTTGACTCAATTAATAGGCTAGGTGAAGTAATGATATTTGTTACCTAAAATTGATTAATAAATCAGTTGTTGGCCTTGGAGTTATTTTTGCCTTATGAATTCATGAGTAATAATAGATCAGCTGTCAAGCTTGTCGATTTAGTGCACCCTGTATTACTATTGATGTTAATTTGTGAGAGATATTATAGATCAACATTCTTTTTATGTTGTTACGGTAATATGTAATTGGGGTGCATAAGAGATGTTTTATTTATTGTTATGAAAAGTTTCTTGTGTTATTGTGATCAATATATATATATATATATGATTAATTTTTTATTAATGAATAAAACAATGTAATTAGCATGATATGTGATTTTGGTGATATGATGCCCCTATCACTAAAGTTAAAATCACATATATATGGTGTATGTGAGGAGTAAAGCTTATATCCTGGTATGAGAGAATTTCAATGATTGATTAGTGGTGACCGCCAAAGTGGCACGGGAGTGGGTTTGAGAAATTTCGGTCTCGTATGATGATTGGGATGTCTCTAATCACATATATATGGTGTATGTGAGGAGTAAAGCTTATATCCCTGGTATGAGAGAATTTCAATAATTCAATTGAGTAGTGACCGCCAAAGTGGCACGCTTGATTGGGTTTGAGAAATTTTCTCATACCAGGGATATAAGCTTTACTCCTCACATACACCATATATGTGATTGGAGACATCCCAATCATCATACGAGACCGAAATTTCTCAAACCCAATCAAGCGTGCCACTTTGAGATGTCACTACTAAATGAATCATTGAAATTCTCTCATAAGGTGGATATAAGCTTTACTCCTCACATACACCATATATATGTGATTTTAACTTTAGTGATAGGGGCATCATATCACCAAAATCACATATCATGCTAATTACATTGCTTTATTCATTAATAAAAAATTAATCATATATATATATATATATATATATATATATATATATATATATATATATATATATATATTGATCACAATAACACAAGAAACTTTTCATACAAGAGAATAAAACATCTCTTATGCACCCCAATTACATATTACTTTAATAACATAAAAAGAACGCGATCTATAATATCTCTCACAAATTAACATCAATAGTAATACAGGGTGCACCAAATCGACAAGCTTGACAGCTGATCTATTATTACTCATGAATTCATAAGGCAAAAATAACTCCAAGGCCAACAACTGATTTATTAATCAATTTTAGGTAACAATGGGGCCCAGGTCTTGGAATTTACTGTTTTTACGATTACCGTAAAACAGGGTTGGTCTAAAGAGAGATAGAAGGTTTCTTAATTAGTCTAATATGGACTGGCTAGTGTGGGCCGAGTTGAGTCTAGCCCGTAATGAGGGGGACTCGCATTGAAACTCTATAAATAGTGCTTCAAAGTCTCTCCTCTAACCCTAATTCTCACATGTATCCTCACCTAAGGGGCGTTTACCTAACGCTACACGTGAGGGCAGCTCATCGAAACAAGGTGATACGGAGGGCAATAGAGGAGAAGGACTTAATGCGTGGATCCCCTTTATATGTGGGTAATCCTTTTTATGCTTCCGCTCTATGTTCGATGGATCCAGGTGCGTTAATCTTTCTACTCAATTATGCATATTCTTGTTCTGGTTATGGAGATCTTGGGGTTGCGCAATATGCGTCTTACAAATGGTATCAGAGCCGACTCCCGACAGCATGTGGGGTCATAGCGAGGACGCTGTTCTGCTAAGGGGGGGAGAGTGTGACGGCCCGAGCGGCGGTGCGCGGGGAGGAGGGATGGCGGTGCGTCCGCGCCTCGGTCGGTCTCGTATGATGATTGGGATGTCTCCTGGTCTAATGCGTAATCATACTCCCAAAGGAGGTGATTGTGTATTAGTTCATGGAGGGATACATGATAGTGTAGTGGAGGAGTGACTGATTCTAGTGATTTATATGCCCAAAGGTGATGAATTCACGAAGAATTGGAACATATTCTCATAACCCTTATCATGTGGGGAGTGTACAATTGCATGTCATGTATTCTGCCCAAAGGTGATTATGTGATTTTGCATGTAACTCTCTGGATGTGTACTTGTACGTCAAGTTACACAATGCTCACATGATGTTAATTATATACTGCTTGTTTTTCAGTCACCTTTTCTGTAAATGGTAATTCCGTCATCATTGAGATTTTTTACTGCTTCAAATTTTAAGTTGTGGACATATGATTTGTTGCTTGAGAAAAAAGCAATTGAATTTGCTTATTGTCCATGAAGCGTTTCCATTCGGAACACTTGAAAAGAGGTTTGCCCACCTGATCGCACTTGCTATAAGATGAAGGAAGCCTTAATTGCTTGAAATTATGTCTTGTCTGATATTGAAATTAGGACACATCTGCAAAAATTGTGTTTAAATCCTAATGACATATACGACTCGTATATGATTAAAAATTGTGTTTAAATCCTAATGACATATACGACTCGTATTTTGGCAAGTATGACAATGCGAAATAGCTTAAAGGGTCATTTGTCAAATACTTGGTAGATTCTGGGGTGGTAGTTTAATTACTATACCTGAAAATTCTGACAAAAATATTTGGGCGAAAGGCATAAATGCACCATATTGAACATGGTGATGAGTATGATTAGTAAGACTAATTTATCTAGTCTTTTGTGGGTTGATATTATGAAAGCAATTTTTTCATATACAAAAGGGGTATTAATTTTATGACCCTAAAGAAGGTACAAGAATTATGGAATCACATACTCTAAAGTTTTAAAATATTGACGTAATTATAGAGGATAGTTGCTCTCAGATTATTAAAGATATGATGGAGGTTACTGTGTTTTTGTCTTTACCTATACAGATAATTATGGAATCTCCTGTACTATAGACTAAACTTGTTGAGGTTCAAGGTACTATTCTTGATATAGTTTATAATGAAATTTCTTAAACCTCTCAAGTGTAGAATGAAGTGGTTGCAGCTTTATTAAGGAGATTTGTTAAGGAAAGACGATCAGTTATACCATCAAACTATATAGTCTATTTGTGAGAGCATGATTACAATATCCACTATATGGTTGATGTAATGACATATTTATAAATGTCGTTTCTTATTCTCAATTAAGTATGTGATTAGATGCCATAAAAGGTGATATACAATCTATGAAACATGTTTGGAAACTTACTGACTTGTCTAAAGATCACAAGTTTATTAGTTGCAAATTGGCGTACAAAACTAAAAGAATTTCAAACAAAGATTGTGGAATTTAAAGCCAAATTTGTAACTAACGTTTTAACTCCGAAAGAGGGTGGATTGTTTATAGTGAAGAAATAATTATTTCTTTAAATGTTCTTTCAGAGTGAATGTGGCATTAATAATTTATTTTGATATAAAGTTACGCCAAATAGATACAAAATCTATATTGTGCAAGTTTGGATGATTTTGCAGCAAATTCAAGTAAACTTGTGTGTAGACTAAGAAAAGTTCTAATTCATGGTCTTAAGCAAGTTTCCAGACAATATTATTAAAGTTTCATAGTATTATTTATTTATTTTTTCTCATGTTTTGCTTACAAATTGTGACCTTGAGACATCTTATATCCTTTGTACTGAGGTCAGCAGAAGGATTGTTTTTGCCATATTATATTAGATTTTCTCGGAGGACATTTGCTGATTGTATATTGAAAATATTCAATATACCTCATTGCAAGCCAGGGAATTGCTCACATTGTTAAGGGTGATGGACTAAATCTATCACATTGTCCTTATTTAGATATTGAGAAAATCTAATTAAATGGTGTACCTTGTGTCAGTGCACTTAAAAGTATAATGTATGTTCAAATTTGCACTAGACTAAATGTTGTCTTTGTGACGGAACTTCTAGACAGATATTGGTCAAATCCAGGACATGATCACTGGGTTGCTGTCAAGAAGGTTTTAAGGTACTTAAAGAAGACAAGAGATTATATGTTAATTTATAGCCATGTTCAATTCTTGCAGTTAGTAGGGTATTTAGATGTAAACTTTGCTGGCTGTTCGATGACATGCAATCAATAATGAGAATACATATGTTAGCGGTAAGTGCAGTAAATAAAGTCTTATGTCATCTTCTGCTATGTAGCGGTGTTAGTAACATTCTTTAGGCTGTTACTTGGGCTTTTAGGCTCCAAAACCTCATGACAGAATTGATCGTTTTAACTTAATAGATAGACCCATACGGTTGTATTGAGATAACAAATTTGTAGTATTATTTATTTACTACAAAGAGGTCTTGCATTTAACACATTCCCATACAAATAAATATTATCCATGGCAAGTTATGATAGAATTGGTTTTCTCTATAACATTGACCATGTGCATCCCCTCTTGATTACTTAAACTACTTGAGAAAACTCAAATCTAGACTGTTAGGTTGTTGATGGTCCTGATGGATTGGAGCAACGGTAGCAATTTCATGATATCGAAAGTACTTATTATATAAAATCTTATATTACATGAAAAATCCGCTATTTATTGCTAAAAATTATAGTTTCTTGATATTGTAGCTGCATTTATTATTGCTCGGAAAAATCTCCAACAACGGTTAAACTCATTATGCACTTGAAAATTACGTTTTGCAAATATAACGGCCGACTTTTAAATAAAATATGTGACTCTTATAGGAGTGGCAGGTCTGGTCAGAATTGTTCAATCATAAAATGAGGTTGCACATTAATTCATAGATAATTATTCAAGATTCAAGGAAATTTGACAACCAACTTAAAGACTTTGAGAAATCACTATCAACTTGGGAATTCGGTGATATTCAACATGGTTTATTAGATGTACCGCGATCATGCTTAAAAGCGCATGCTTCACCTGGGAGTGCTATATCCAGCTAAAAGTTATAAAGGGTTAGTCTTTATTAAACTCAACATTTCTTTTCAATTATATACATGAGTACCGACTTATTAAATTGGACGCTTTTACAACGCCAATCAAATTCATTGATCTGGCATCAATAATATAACTTGACATTACGAGTTTAACCATGTAGACATTCATGTTAGACAAAATATCACAACCTGATTCCGAGATGCGCAGCGAATTGCACGAACTTCACATAAGAATAATAATTTATGTCTCCATTCTACTTCTTATATATTTTCTTCCATCTACCGGAATAGTATGTACGAAGAGTAACTCCACATCGATGCATGAATTGTATTTACCCCTTTTGATGATTTCACAATTGAGTGTTTGATATGTTAATCCCACAAAATTTTGAGATTAGAAAAAATAAGAACCTGCGGAAAATTTTTGTCTTCAAATTTAAAAGGAATATCAAACCTAATTTATAATAAGTATGGAGACGCATTTTCTACCAAAGGCTCTGACCGTGGCTGTTGAAACTACAAGGATGGCAAGCATCTGCTTGTGTTTTCTTATATGAGGTTCAAATTTGGAGGACCAAAATAACTACCGTGAAGCCGAATGTTTGAAATCGAAATGAAAACATACACTAATAGTCTCTGACATTTATCCAATTTTCAAACTCAATACTAAACAATCAAAAGTCCACATTTAAGCAACTGGAGTATATTGTACATTATGATTACATCGATTATTGCAAAACTTTGATTAGTCATCGAATTAAGAGAAAATGTACCATCGTTTAAACTTGGGTGTTCTTCGGTTGAAATAATATATGTAATTGCATCATCGTGTCATGAATTTTTGTGAGTTACTTCATTAGAGTCGCAAATAGAGTTACATATCATTAAAGGTGCTCTAATGGAATTACCATTGCTAATCTTTCTTAAGATCCACTGTTTGCATAATATCAAGGAAAGCTCTCTCTCACACACATAATATTCACAATGCCTAACTCTTGTACAATTTTACATAAGATACATGGAACCCGAACGCATCGATCATTTAACTTGTTCCCATCTTCTCTTCCTTAGGGATTTTATGGGGAGGGAGATCGGTAGCTTGCCACCATGAGGCAAGTCTACAATGCAGCCAACAGCATGGCAGCCTTGGTTAGGCCTCATGACATCTCCCTCATTTTTGGCTTCTTATGTGATTGGCCATTGAGGATGGCGTGTATGAGACTGCTTGAGATTGGACTGCACTCTCCTGCATCTTCCGACAGCAAAGCAACGCTCCCTAATGCTAGAGACATTGCTTTAGCAAGAATTCTCTGCAGTCCCATCGCTATCTCAATGACTCACGCTGTCATTCAGAAAAAGGGATTTAGGATAATAGAATCGTCATTTGAGAGAGAGAGAGAGAGGAGGGGGGGGGGGGAGATATCTTACCAAGTATTAAGCATTCTTTTTGGTAAATCATTGATCCAAAACTTATTCACATACAAGGTCGAAGTATATGAGGCATGATTATTGGGTGTATGTTAAAAGAGTTTTTTGAAGATGTGAATAAGATATGATGCGTGGTGTGATGTTTCGTAGGCATCACTACGATCTTATTTTGAAGTACGAGAAGGACTACTTAGAAAGAAGAAGAAATTTTGTTGGCTAAGGCTAAGGAGCACCAAAGATGAAGGGCTCTATAAATAGGTAAATACTTAGGCATCTTCATTATTGTTGTGGATAGACTTGAACAATGTGCATTTAACACATTCCCATACAAATAAATATCATCCATCGCAAGTTTTGATAGAATTGGTTTTCTCTAGAACCATGACCATGTACATCCCCTCCTGATTACTTAACTATTTGAGAAAACTCAAATCTAGACTTTAGGTTGTTGATGGTCATGATGGATGGGAACAACGGTAACAATCTCATGATAACGAAAAGTAGTTTATATGAAATCTTATATTACATGAATAATCTGCTATTTTTTTTTTTTTTGCTAAAAATTATAGTTTCTTGATATTGTAGCCGCTTTTATTGTTGCTTGGAAAAATATCTGACAACGGTTAAACTCATTATTGCACGTGAAAATTATGTTTTGCAGATATAACGACCGACCTTTTAATAAAATATACGACTCTTATGGGAATGGAGATACCGTTTCACTATTAAATATTATCCTTAATAAGAAGACACAGTTATATTAATTAACTTTGAAACACATTAGTTTATAATAGTAAACAGATGCAAAGATAAAAATCCGTCTTTCTAGTGAATTAATAAATAATCACGTTGTACAATCTTCATTTGAGCAATGTCAAAATTTAAAAAAAATCAATGCAAAATCTACGTTGTACTTGCTCGGTACAGTTTTATTCCATTTGTATTATAGAGTGGTGAAATGTTTATGATTTTTTTTTTGTAAGGTAAAATATTATATTATTGAAGCACATGATGATGTAATAGTATTCCTCCAATTAGATTTATCATGCTAGTACAATATTGAATACAACACTCTGTTTTTTTATCCTACACACATAATTTCAATTTTAAGCTCCCTTTGTTTCATTAAAAATGAATGATTTGAAAAATATTTTCTTAAAAATAATTGCTTGTATCACTTCAAATGATTAGTCCATAGAAAATATTTTCATTATCGATAACAATTTTGTTAAAGCATTTTTGGATCATAAAAATATTTTTCATTAATTCATTCTTTTCTAAATTATTAATATTTCATTAAACAATCTCGGCCTCAATGTGAAAAGTAAACTGGTCTTTTTGTACTATAAGAAGAGAGCTTCCTACATATTTATTTGAGATTTTTCTTAATACATCTATAGGCAAAAACAAACTTTTTTTGAACAAAATTAAACAAGACAAATAAAATCATTTGTATTTTTTTAATAGGACACTGTTGTTTTCTTCATACATATGTGTACCCATTCATAACAATATATTAGTTTTAGAAATTAATTTTTTAATATGAAATGCAAGTAAATTGATATTACCTTAATAAGAATTATAGCTTATATTTGACATATCCAAGAAAAATCTTTTAAAATCCTTTAAGCGATAAATTGTTCAGCAACATACATTAGTTTTCCCTTATGACAGTAATTTTGATCTCAATAGTGTCAAGATATGTCTTCTTTCATGTTAAAGCATGTCTTTTTCAAAATTTTCCTGTTGTATACCTATGCTGATATTTCTTTTCTCATCAAAATTAATTGTTCGTAGAGTATATCGTGCTTCCTCTGGCAAAGTTGCTTCTACTTTGCTTGCTTTATAGAATATATTCTATTTGCAAATTAATTTCAAATTTCAGTTTTTTGTCAGAGTAATCAAAATAATGAGTTGTACTTTATTCCCACAATATTTATTCATTCTAACATGTTGCTCATTGGAGTCCCCATATAACACTATATTTAATTTTCTGATCATATCAATCATAATTAACATTGCCTTGGAACTAATCCAAATAGTCTTTGGACCGCAATAAAAAAATTCGAAGGCAACAATTTTTTTTTTTTTTATCTATCTTGCAAATATAAGCTCCGCCTAATTATAAACAATGATTAACTTATACAAAATAGAAGAGAACTTTCTATTTTTACAGGTCTAGTTTGCTTAAAAGGCATCAATTTTTGGTCAAGTCCAAATTCCGGCCCGTGTTCTTTTTATACCCTATAAAAGCATTAATTTTTACCAAAGTTTTTGAGTTTCAAACAATAGCACGGATGGAAGCATCATTCCCTTGGAAATCCCTTTCAGTTTTTTCTATTGAAACTGGCAATAATACTGAGAGTTTCGGCAACTACAGACCTTTAAACTGAAGGGGACACTGCTACGACTCTCTTACTCTACCTAAGCTTTTATGCCCCAATTGATCCGCATAGAATCTTAAAATTTTGTAGAATGAGCACATCCTACCCCAAGTCGGCTTCCTTGTGAAGTGGATCAGGAGATATTGTTGAGTTGGGTCCCCACAACTTTACCTTCCCCATTTTACTCACCCTTCTTCTAATGAGAAATGAAAGTTAACTCTTATCAGAATATTCGTTTGGATTCCATCAATTGCTGTGCTGCTGATATGAGCATTCTTGTGGAAGAGATGTTGAGAAAGCTGCAACTTGGAAGGTGCTTATACAAGTGATGGAAAAGGTGAGTGAGAGATTAGTTTTTGAACAGAAGTTAAGAGTCAGCTAGTTGTGGGGTGAGGAAAATAGCTCCAATTTAGTTTTCTGTTTTTCTAAAGGGATGCAACGCATGTATTTGTTGCATATGTATAATCTTTGTTGGTTTTTAACTTAGACTTATAATTCAGCAACGGTTTGCAGGTCACACGTTCAAATGTTTGTAACAGGGTATATTGCGGTAGGTTAGTTTATGGATGGCTGCCGCCTTGTCTAGAAGCTGAAATCTGCTTCCACTGTATTTTCGCCGTAACAGTTTACTGCATCTCTTTTAAAAATAAAATGGCTCTTTCTTCACTCAGTAGCTGGAACACCACGCAACTCAATCCACTGAGTTATGAAAGAAATGTGATTGTATCTCCTCTTCATACTATTTGTTCATCTTATGTGGAATGATGCCCGAACTTATAGTCATAGGACAAGCCATTAGCAGTTCTACTTTTTCGAGTTCTTGCTAATTTGTGGGTTTCTCTCATGGTTGTGACAAACTTGTAGCTGGTTCTGTATTTGTTTTGGTCAGCCGGGATCCTCTAGAAGAATGTGTTTTCTGTGTATATCAATTTGCTTTTGCCCATTGTTTATATTGACTCCTTTAAGCCTGCTAGTAATCATGATCTGCAAAGATAAAGCTCATATTCTCTACTGTCCACATCTAATCTGCTTCGAATCCCATGACATCATAATGAGGAAAATAAAGATGCGAAGCTTGGAGTGGCAATAAAAGGAGAGGGTATTGTCAAAAAGGTATGATAGCTCCTTTTTTTTGGGGGTTCTAGGATGAAAATTTAGACCAATCTCAAATGCTGTACGCTTCATAACGTTCACTGAAAGCTGTTACTGCATCATTGAAGCACAAAATCGCAGAAATGCTACTCTGAAAGCTTTTGTTGCCGCCGCATGTATGAAGGCCCTAATGTTTCATTAGCTGTTCTATTAATCTCCCTTACCCTTTTTCTTCAGGTGGACATGGTCATTCTACTGGCAACGAGAGGACAACTCGGTGTTCTTCCTGGACATGTGGGCGACTATTACAGAACTAAAAACCTGGAGTTCCCTCGGTTCATGAGGCAAATGATGTGACGATATACTTTGTTAGCTGTGGCTTTGCATTCGTTCATGCGAACTCATATGCAGATAATATAGCCATCGAGGCTGTAACACTCAATCGAATTGATGTAAGCCTGGTCCAGAAGGGGCTCGCCAAGTTCACCCAGAAGCTGAGCTCGGCGCCACCGACTTGTTAAAAACGGAAGCACAGATTGGAGTGCATGCGCATAGTGCTCTCAACTCAGCTAGGTTCTTAATATGTTAGCTTGATTGGCATCTTGATCCGACTTGAAAGTAAGATGTCTGACATTTTTGCACTGATTAATCTTAAACTTCTTCTATAGAATAATCCTCAAGTAAAATTCTTTTGGCTTTCATATTTGGAATAAGGGCATCTTGCATCTTGAGATTGTATACCTGAAAGAAATCCTTAACGTTTGTGGCATACGTGGTGTTATCTGAGTGCAAAGTGATAACATGAAATCCTTCACCACGGAGCATTTTCGCTGGCCTCCACCGTCATTTGGCTTGCCATTTGCCACCTTAACTACTGAACGTTCACCATGTCGGCAACAACTCCAAGAGCAATTGCCGCCCCAGGGCAGATCAAAGGATGCCAACTCAATATTCCCCCAAATACGTCATGTATTGGCACGACCATCGCTCTAGATCAACCGGCAACTACCGTGCCAATAAAAATAAAGCCTTCGCCATGGAATCGCTGCTACTTAGAAAATGGGGATAGCCAGGTACCATTATCATCGTTGCCGGTTAGCCTTCTGTCACCTCATTCCGTGAAGACTAGTGTAACGCAAGATGACCCTTTCCTTGGCAGCGATTGCTGACTTGGCATCATTAACCCAATTGACTAGTGAGAAATGGGGCAGCATGTCGGCGGTGTCGGCCACATCAGCGTGAGATCTCCACCGCCATGATGAGATTGACAGGAAGGACCAAATCCAAAAGCTAATCTCTCTTTTACCATTTTCATCACTTATGTTTGCACCTTCAAAGCAGCAGTTTCCTGAATTTGCATCTCTTACACAAACAAGCTCATGTGACCAATACCAGCAATTAATAGAACCCAAATGAAGAGGGAATTTCTCAAGAGTGACTGGATCAAATCAAACAATGCAAATTATAGTCCAAGATCTACATGACACTAAAATTGACTTATTTTACCACTTGCAATGCACTCGACATGGACTGAAATATCTATACAAATGAAACCATTGCTGCCATCGGTGATCAAAAGAAATTGCAACGGTAGTCTATGTCTTGGTGATATGAGCATGTTTGTATAAAAGATGCAAATTCAGGAATCTGCTGCTTTGAAGGTGCAAATATAAGTGATGAAAAAGGTGAAAGGGAGATTAGCTTTTGGACAAAAATATCTATATAAAAGAAATGATTGCTGCTATCGGTGATCGAAGGAAATTGCAACAGTGGTATAGGTTATTGGCCTTTAGTTTTTTATGGATTAAAACTGGCTAAAATGAATTTTTGGCATTCTGATGTTATTCTCTAATATTTTCAACCTCGGGCATTTCTGATGAACCAAAGAAGTAGTAGACCTGGGGTAACTATTGTACTCCTACTCATTCAAATCAAATAGCTATACAATTCCTCCCTTATTCCACTAGTATATTGAACTTAGTACAACTTGGTCGGCTGAGAGTATAAAAAAAATATAATTCTATCTCCTCTCTATACGTTCTGTTTATCTAGCATAGAATAATCCCTGAAGTTATAGTGCGCAAGTCTACGGGCTGTTAGCAGTTCTGTTGTCTAAATTTCTTGTGATCTCATGGGTTTCTTACTGTCGTGACAGACTTGGTAGTTGATTCCAGATTTGTTTTGGTCAGGTAGAATCCTTTAGAAGAATTTTTTTCTGTGATGTCGGTATTTTTCTCCTGATTGATTGTAGTTACCACTTTATCCTGATGCTGTTCATGCTCTGTAAAGATAGACCTTATATTCTCTCCCGTCTCATTCTTTAATTTATCGTGCTCATTTAATCTGCTTTCGAATTTTCGATCCCACAACAAGTTAATGCTACCGAGGAGAATGGAGATTGGATGCTTGGAGTGGCAATGCAAGTAGGGACTATTGAAGGAGTGTGATAGCTACAATTATCGTGGAGTACCAGGAGGAACAAGTTCAACTTTCAATGCTACATATATCATATTATCTTGCTGCAAGCTTATAATGCATTTTTTGCTAATGAAATTAAAGCACAACTTGGCTCAATAAGGCTTCTGTAGCTGCAGCGGACGTGAACATGCTATCCTTGCATTTGCTGTTGTGGATAATCTCCCTTTCCTCTCCTTCAGGTGGACGTGATCATAGTACCAGCAACAACAGGACAGCTTGGTGTTCTTCCTGGGCATGTGGCCACTATTGCTGAACTAAAACCTGGAATTATGTCTGGTACACGATGGTAATGGAGTTACAAAGTACTTCGTCAGCAGTGGCTTTGCATTCGTCCACGCAAACTCATTTGCTGATCTTATTGCTGTTGAGGCTGTACCGCTCGATCGAATCGACACATGCCTGGTCCGGAAGGGGCTCCCAGAATTCACCCAGAAACTGAAGTCGGTCTCCACGGACTTGGAAAAAGCCGAAGTACAAATCGGAGTGGATGTGCATAGTGCTCTCAACTCGCCCTAACTGGCTAAGCCTTCAAATCCTGGGGGCTGTTCTTGGTGGTCATTTTCAACATCTCCCGCTTTCTTTTCTTTTTTTGATGTGCTTGATCAATATCTAGAGCCAACGTGAGAGATGTCTCTGACATTCTGTGCTGTTCGATCTTGCACGGTAATTTCTTCGACAAAATAATCCTCAAGTAAAATTCTTCGGCACATCCACTTTTTAACAATTAGACTAAATGAGTTATGTGACTTGTTTTAATAACGTGGAGCATCTTCAAGGCCTCAACAAGCGCTAGCAATCCCTTCTAGGTATTACCATAAAGGTTCAGCATTTGTCATTATTATTCCACATCACTTTCGACTCGAGGAGTTGAGATTGCCGTAGGTTGCAATTAGGCAATGCAACATGAACCATTTAAAAGTTTGCTCACTAAAGTGAATCAAAATTATGATCTTGTGAATAATAGAATACCCTTTATCACTAAGCGAATCATTTTGGTGCTTTCACCCGAGTAAGTTTATGCCATCGAATTTGACTTTATAATAGACCGTTGGTGTTAAGGCTTCTTCAAACACAATGCCCATATGTTATACTGCACATATCTACTATGACTCAGTTCCCTGATACAACTTCAGACAGGCCCAAAGGCAAAATTCCTGCTTGTCATCTCCTGTACAACTTCCTTTGGAGCGGTATACCCTAACTGCTCCTGAATTTCTTAGCAATACGTTCCAAATATTTGAACTCTTTTGATTTGCCGGATCTCTCCTAGCGGATTCCGTGATCCCGGGTGCTCCTGCTATCTTTTCCTGCTTCCGCTTGATGCGCCCCGACACCCTCTTCGCTCGTCTTAGTCAAGATTTCGCACTCTCTGCTTTCCTTTTCTCTCTTCCTTCGCGGTACTTTCACCGGTGCACTGTTTCTCCCTCTCAGCATGTTCCTTCTCTCTATCTTCTTGAAGAAGATCGTCCTCACCCCATAGGAATTCCGCGAGTCTGAAGAACTTATTCAACCATGGTTTCCTAGCTCTCTCCCACTTGGCCCCACGATCATTCTTGGCATTTTCATTCGCAGACGCTTGCTTGCTGCTGCAATCCTCATGCTTCCTCTTCTTTTGCGGTTGTCGGCTGCTGCGGGACATGCCCAAATCCCTTGCCTTTCGACCTCTTACTTTCAATGAAGTCGTAGCTCTAACGACAGGATCGGAATCCGACTGTACATGCTTTCCATATCTTTTCTCCTCCATTCTTCTGTCAACTCCAGAGACCTTGCTCCAGGTAGTTGACTTCCCTTGGCTCTGATTTGGTCGGTCCTCCTCGGGCGCTCTCAAATTTCTTGTTTCTTCCATCCGCCCCATCTTTCCCTTCCCATTGATGAGAGAGACATCTGTTTCAGCATTCATTCCATCGAATTCAATCGCTGCTTTGCCTTTCTTCTGCATCCGTTCAACATCATCTTCACCCCCGCGTCCTGTTTCTTCCATTTCCCTCGATCCTCTGCACTCCGATGCGCTAGAGTTTCCTCCTTCCTCCTTCTGCCCACTATTTCCACTGTCGGCATTGGAAGGACAGTCGATTTTTCCATTTAATGGATCGATATCAATCCCTTCTTCCTCTTTTTCCGCCTCCACATCATCCAGCAACCATTCATTGACCCACGAAACATTCTCTTTCCTTCCCAAATCGTCAATCATCGGATAATCTAAGCAGTCAATAGCAGGCTTCTTATTATTCTTCGTTGCACTGTGTAAACTGCTCGATTCGCCTCTGTCCTCGCTTTTGTCCAGATTTTCATCACGCTCGCTCCCTGACACATACTCTTCTGCGCTCAAGCTTTCTGACATGTACGCAACAAAATCTTCATCACTGCTGTCATCAGCCTCAGATGAGCTCTCGGTCGAAGAGGACAAATAATCTGAGCTAAGATCAACCTCAGAATCTTTGGTCATTAATGGAGTCTTCTTCCGGGACACATTCTGCACATAATTGTCATCCTCGGATCCAAAACTTCTGCCATTTCCTTCGCCAAAACCTCTTTCTTCGTCACAGCCTATCAAGTCATCATCAGACAGAAAGTCTTCGCTCTCCTCTTTATCAGAGTCACTACCAGCATCATCATCAACGGTGACTATATTCTTACCTTTACAAGAAACCCGGCTGGGCTCGAACCTGCGCACTGTCTGAAGTCCGTAATCACAGGGCTTTTCTTCCTCCTCAACGCTTTCACTCGCCGAAATTGCTTTTTCGTTGCCGTCTTCATTGTCGGAAATTATGATGACCTCATGGTCGTCATCACTGGCCGCTCCTCTGGCCCCCAAACCACCCGAAACAGAGGAGGCTCTTCGTCGCACTCCGCTGCCACCAATCTCTGCTCCTGAACGGCCTTTCCTTCTATTATGCTCCGCCTTGGAAGAACATGTGGCGAAGGGATCCTTTTCCTTCGTCTGAGCTCGGATTCTTGATGCTACAGGAAACCGAGGAGCCATGATAAGCAGCAAGAACCTTGAAGATTGTGGGAAAAGCAGAGAGAAGAATTTTCCTTCTCTCTCCGGGAATGGAGGACTCTCCTCAGGCCAGAGGAGAAGAAGACAAAGACTCTAAAGAGTAACCTAAGCACCTAAGCTTCTCTGCATTTCTTTTCCTTCTTCTTCTTGTACCGAAGAGGAGAGAGAGGAAAACGAGAGAGAATCGGCTGAGTGAGATGAGAGGGAATGTGTAGCGATGAAGTTTCTTCTTCTTTTACACACCCCAGCTGTCTTCCAATTGCTTTAGCATGCGTTAAGACGACTATAAGTAGAGCCAGAGGACAAGTTCATTTCCTTAAATCGACTTAAAAGACTTTGTCCGATGAAGTCTTGCCTACCGTTTGCTTGGTTGGAAAGCGAGCGGTGAGAGACGGTCGAACAAATTGCAATGCCGACCCGACGTTATGACTCGCGAAAGCAGCCTACAAACACTCTCTAATCGACTAAGGTTGCAACTTCAGTGAAGAAAATATCGACCTTTTCCGACTACCGAATGGGGTGAGGAATAAGAAAATTCGCGAATTCGGAGACTATGGGTGCGCATGACAAAATTTCTAGAACAGAAATTGATTTCGACCGAAAGCGAGAAGTTAAAAATTTTAGCTTATGATTTCTTCTTCAAATCTATTTCTGGAATAGAAATCTGTTTCAGAAATAGAGAAATCAAACTATGTTACCAAACGGATTTTTGTTCCAAATCTGTTCCGAGGAACAGAGAAACAGAGAAATCAAGAAACGGAAATTTTATCATGCGCAGCCTATGACTATGAGTGGCTGACCACATTTTTGGCATCAAACGTTGGATCCCTCCTTCACAATGGTGAAGTTTGTAAAGGCTTTCCCATCTCATGCTGAGTGGCTGACGTCATTTTCGCGTTGAATGAATCTTACAGCAGAAGTAATGAGCTCTTTTCTTTTTGCTCTTTGTTCTTATTTTGGGTTTTCCAAATTTGCTGATGAAAATGTAAATACAATAACTAGGAGAGAAGCATAGTGCATAAAAAGATGAAAGAATGTGGATGAGTAGGCAATGTGCTGGCCATAATTATTGTAACCGTGGATGCACTTGCATATCTACATTCGATACACATTTCCATACGAGCAGATATCGTAAAAAGCAGGTCTGGTCAGAATTGTTTAATCCTAAAATAGGGTTGCAAATTGTTTCATAGATAATTATTCGAGATTTTAAGGAAGTTTGACGGCCAACTAAATATTCCGAGAAATCACTATCGACGTGGGAATTCGACGATATTTGATGTGATTTATTAGATATACCGAAATCATGCTTAAAAGCACAAGTTTCAGCTAGGGGGTGCTGTATGCAGCTAAAAGTCACAAAAGGTTAGTCTTTGTTAAACTTGGCATGTCTTTTCAATTATATACATGAGTACCAACTTATTAAATTAGACGCATTTACAATGTTGATCAAATTCATTGATCTCACATCTATCTTATAACTCAGCTTTACAAGTCTAATCATGTAGACATTCATGTTAGACCAAATAATCATAACCTAATTCTGAGATAAGTAGTGAATTGCATGAACTTCACACAAGAATAATAGTTTATGTCAGTGTTTCTTCTGCTTCTTATATATTCTTCCATCTACTAGAATCATATGTACTAAGACTAACTCAATATCGTTGCATGAATTGTATTTACCCATTTCAATGATTTCACAATTGAGTGTTTGATATATTAATCCCACAAAATTTTGAGATTAGAAAAAATAAGAATCCACAGAAATTTTTTGTCTTCAAATATAAAAGGAATATCAACACTGATTTATAACAAATATTGAGTCGCATTTTCTACCTAAGGCTCTAAATGTGGCTATTGGAACTACAAGGATGGCAAGCAGCTGCTTGTCTTTTCTTATACGAGGTTCAAATTTGGAGGACCAAAATAACTATTGTGGAGCCAGAGGTTTGAAATTGAAATAAAAACATACGCAAATAGCCTTTGATGTTTATTCAGTTTTCAAACTCGATACTGAACATTTAAAAGTCCATATTCAAGTGACCGAAGTATATTGCACATTATGATTCCCTCAATCATTGCAAAACTTTTATTAATCGTCAAATTAAGAGAAAATTTAACATTGTTTGAATTTGGGTGTCTCTGGTTGAAATAATTTATGTAACAAGCATCATCTTGTCACGAATTTTTGTGAATTACTTTATTAGAGTTGAAAATAGAGTTGCATACCAATGAAGGCACTCTAATTGGAATTACCATTGCTTATCTTTTTTAAGATCCACCATTTGCATAATATCGTAGAAAGCTCTCTCTCATGTACACAATATTCAAAATGCCCAACTCTTGTACAATTTTACATAAGATACATGGAACGCCAAACCTAGCACAATATCAAGGAAAGCTCTCTCTCTCTCTCTCTCTCTCACACACACACACACACACAAACACAATATTCAAAATGTCCGGCTCTCGTATAATTTTACATAAGATACATGGAACACCGAACCTATTGTTCATTTAAACTTGTTCCCATCTTCTCTTCCTCCGTGATTTTATGAGGAGGGAGAACGGTAGCTTGCTACCATGAGACAAGGTCTCCCATGTAGACAATAGCATGGCCACCTTGGTTAGGCCTCAAGAACTCTCCCTATTTCTTGGCTTCAAATGCGATGATGGCGGGTATTGTGATTGCTTGTGATAGAATTGGACCCTCCTGCATCTACCGACAGCAAAGCAGCGCTTCTTAATGCTGGAGACATTGCTTTTGCAAGAATTCTCAGTACTCCCCTCGCTCTCTCTGTGCCTAACGCTGACATTCAGAAAAAGGAATCTAGGAATTAGAATCATCATTTGAGAGAGAGAGAGAGAGAGAGAGAGAGAGAGATCTTACCACATATGAATTATTCTTTTTGGTAAATCATTGATCCGAAACTTTACTTACAAGGTTGGAGTATGTGAGATGTGAGCATTGGATGCATGTCAAAAGAGTTTTTTGAAGATGCAAGGGAGATATGATGCTTGATGCCATGTTTTGTATGCATCACTAGGATCTTGCTATGAAGCACAAGAAGGACTGGTAAGAAAGAAGAAGAAATTTTGTTGGTAAAGGCTGAGAAACACCAAAGATGAAGGGCTCTATAAATAGGTAAATACTTAGGCATGCTCATTATTGTTGTGGATATACTTACTCGGTTTGCATTTAACACATTCCCATACAAAGAAATATTATCCATGGCAGGTTATGTTAGAGTTGGTTTTGACTAGAATCATGACCATATACATCCTCTCTTGATTACTTAACTAATTGAGAAAACTCAAATCTAGACCATCGGATTGATGATTGTTGAGATGGATGGGAATATCAATGGTAATTCACAATATCGAAAGTTCCTACTACATGTGTGTGATAAAAGCTCTAAATTACATAGATAGTACCTACTAAAAGTTATAATTTATTGATATTGTAGCCGCATTTACCAGTGATCAGAAATATCTTCAACAGCGGTTAAACTCATTATGCACGTGAAAATTTTGTTCTACATATTTAACGACTAACTTCTAAAGAAAATATGTGACTCTTATATGAATGGATATACCGTTTCACTATTAAATATTATCGTTAACAAGAAGACGTAGTTATATTAATTAACTTTGAAACACATAAGTTTGTAATAGCAAAAGATGCAAAGACATAAATCTGTCTTTATAGTTAATTAATAGGTAATCGTGAGCAACGTCAAAATTTTAAGAAAATCAATACAAAATCTACGACGTACGTGCATGGTACAGTTTTATTCTATTTATGTTATAGATTGATGAAATATTTATGAGTTCTTTTTATTTATACGGAAATAATTATATTATTGAAGCACATGATGATCTAATGGTATTCCTCAAATTAGGTTTATGATGCTAGTGAAATATTGAATGTAATGCCCTTTTTTCTGTCTTGCAAAGATAACTTCAATCTCTGGCTGAGTTTATTTCACCAAAAATGAATTATTTCAAAAATATTGCCGTAAAAACAATTACTTGTATGAATTCAAATAATTAGTTAGTAGAAAATGTTTTCATTAACATTTTCATGGACAATAAAAATATTTTCCATTCATTAATTTTTGTTAGCAATAAGAGTGATCTTCATTAGAATTTTTTTTTAAATAATTCATTTTCTAGGAAACAGTAGTGACCTAATTGTGAAAAATAAAGTAATCTTCTATACAATAAGAAGAGAGCTTCCTACTAAAATCTTTATTTGAGATTTTTGTCGATGCATATATAGACAAAAATAAACTTCTTTTTGAATAAAATTAAACAAGATGAATAAGTCAATAATATTTTTTTTAATATTACACTCTCTTGTTTTCTTCATAGATATGTGTACACATTCATAACAACATATTAGTTTTAGAACTTGATTTTTTAATATGAAATGCAAGTACATTGATATTACCTTAATAAAATTATAGCTAATATTTGACATATCCAACAAAGCTTTTTAAAACCCTTATGGCAATAGTTTTTATCTCAATAGTGTCAAGATATGTCATCCTTCATTTAAAAGCATGTCTTTTTCAAAATTTTCTTTATATATATTTGTCACGACCTCTCTTTTTTTGTCTAAGGGAAAAGGAAGATGTTCAGGAGTATTCACCTAAAGAGACTGGGCCAACAGTCTTGGATTAGGCATGGACCCTCCCAAGTCCATATTTCGCACGACATTAAATTTTGTATTTTAGTTCTTAACAACCTATGTATTCTAGGAGTTGTCACTAGTCTATTGGGGTCGACTAAAAACTAATCAAGACATGGGAGTGTTGCCTCGATTCTTACGCAACAAGAGATTTCCACGAATGGGTACTTATTTAAACCAATGTTTCTATTAGTGCCCTTGCAGTATCGCTAACTTAGAAGGGTGTTTATCTAGATGGCCACACAATCTTGATTATCAATTATAATCCTTATGAAACTACTAAGTGTCCATGCAAATATTTTTTTAGGTTTTTTTTCCTTAATGTCTAGACTAACCATAACCTAATTTAGAAGAGAAATTTACACTAGAATTAATGAGAAGCGGTGCGGTACATAAACATGCAAGAAATTGAAATGACTTGAAAATAAATGCGGAAAAGGAAAACTTGATACAAGTCGGGCAAATAATATTATATGGCCTTGTTATCACACCCCGGGACAAGACCCCTATGAGCGAAATGGGAATTTAAATGTGCATGAAATTACTCTAAATGCATGAAACTACTTTAAATAATTTTAATCTACGTAAAATGGATTATTTACAAAAAGGATCATTTAATACCAAAATAGCATTAAATTAGGAAAAATGACCTTATAAAATTAGGAAAATCTCATAAATGTCATTTTTGCCTTAATTTGATACCATCCATCATTTTTATATATTTTTTGAAATATTTGGATTTTTTTATTTTTTATTTGAAATTAATTCCATAAACCGATCTATGCTTGATTTACACTAATATGGAAGAGAGAGAGTCCCTCAAAGTTAGTCTTTTTCTTGCTTGAGAATGTTTGATTCAATGCCATTTGGTTCTTTTTAGCCGATTCGATTAATTAGACCTGACACAAGTTCAATTTTAACTCAATTGGGGGCTAGGATGATGATTTAAGGGTTTGAGTGAAATTTTACAAAATTTGCGAATTGGTCCCTCAACTTTTGAAATTTGCATTTTAGCCCCAACTTGTCGTTTTAACTCCAATCTAACCTCCTGGGGTTGGCTAGTCACATTAGATCATTGGCCCCAACTTGCTTTTTCTTTTCTTTTTTATTTTTATTTTTAATTTTTTTCTTCTTTTCTTCTTCTTCTTCTTCTTCTTTTTTAAAGGAAAAACATCTTCCATTTAAAAATTATACTGAACACCTAGATGATCAATATACAAGAATTTGACATGAAATATTTTTGTGGACAAATAAGTTTCCATTTTTCGGAAATTATCTTTGGGCAAAAATTTAGGTGTCAACAATACTTATGCTAATTCATGATAATAATTGTTTATAGAGTATATCGTGCTTGCTCTGGCAAAGCTTCTTCTACTTTGCTTGCTTCATTCAATATATTCTATTTGCAAATCAAATTTCGATTCAGTTTTATGTTAGAGTAATCAAAATAATCAATGAGTTGTAATTTTTTGCCCACGATGTTTTTTTCATGGTAACACGTTACTTATTTGAGTCCCCATATAACACTATATTTGATTTTCTGATCATTTCGATTATAATTAACAATGCTTTGGAACTAATTGAAATAGTCTTCGTACTGAATTAAAAAAAAATCGAATGCAACAATTTTTTTTTGTTCACCTTGCAAGTTTAAGCTCCATCTAATTATAAACAACTATTTACTATACAAAATAGAAGAGAGCTATCCATTTTTACAGGTCGAATTTCCTTAAAAGGCATCAATTTAAGGATGAGTCTAAATTCTGGCCCAAATTCTTTTTATCTCCTGAAAAGACATTAATTTTCAATTGCTATTCAAAACTGATCCCGTCAATTTTTTGTCCAATGACTCTATTAAAGATTCAACATGTGTACATCTCTCTCCCTCAGCGTTTCATTCTATGTGGTCTTTAGATTTTGCTCCATTTTCCAATTTTTCTTTTCTTTTTTCCCCTTTCATCATCCCTACACTTGTCTTTTCATATCTTTCAAGCTCTCTCCCTTTATTTGTACAAGCCACGAAATTACACTTCTTGAATTACTCGAGCAGCGGCTTTTCTTAATTTGGATTCCTCTTATCAGAATTTTCATTTGGATTCCATCATCTGCCGGTGTTGTTGATACGAGCATGTTTGTGTAAGAGATGTTCAGAAAACGGCAACTTGGAAAGCGCTTATAAAAGTGATGGAAAAGGTGAGTCAGAGGTTGGTTTTTGAACAAAATTTTTAAGTCAGCTAGTAGTGGGGTGGAAAATAGCTCCAATTTAGTTTTTGTTTTTTCTAAAGGGATGCATGTAATTTTTGCATATATATAATTTTTCCAGCTAGTGCTCTCAACTCAGCTAGGTTCTTAACATATTAGCATGATTGGCACCTTGATCCAACTTGAAGGTGAGAGATGTCCGTGACATTTTTGTACTGTTCAATCTTGAACTTCTTCCATAGAATAATCCTCAAGTAAAATTCTTTTGGCTTTCCATAGTTGAAACAAGGGCATCTTGCATCTTGAGATTGTATACCAGAAATTAACCCCTAACGTTCGTGGCATAGTTGATGTAATCTATGTGCAATGTGATAACAAGAAATCCTTCGCCATGGAACATTTTCGCCGCGGCCGCTGTCTGCTATCTTTAACTACAGAACGTTCACCATGTCGACAACAACTCCGAGAGCAATTGCCGGCCCGGGCAGAGCAAAAGATGCCGACTCAATACTTCCTCAAATGCGCAACGTATCGGCACAACCATCGCTATAGATCGACCAACATCTATTGTCATCGTTGCCCGTTGGCCTTTTTATCACCTCAATAATCCTTGAAGACTAGCGTAATGCAGGACGACCCTTTTTTCTTCATTTCTTTATCTATTCGATTTTGTCATCATACTCATAGAGCAAGTGCCATCTGGCCTTTCCATCATACTTCCTAATGGCGATTGCTAATGTGTCAGCATAAATTAGGAGTGTCAATTGTTCGATTTAGTTCAATTTTTTTTTTTTTTAAATCGAATCGAACCGAATGAGACCCAAATCGAATACAAACCAAACCGAAATTTTGGTTCGGTTTGGTTTTTCGGTTTATAATTTTCGGTTTTCGGTTTTCAGCTTTTGCATTTATTTTTT
The DNA here is from genome assembly GCA_017140475.1 of Eucalyptus fibrosa. Taxonomy (NCBI): domain Eukaryota; kingdom Viridiplantae; phylum Streptophyta; class Magnoliopsida; order Myrtales; family Myrtaceae; genus Eucalyptus; species Eucalyptus fibrosa. Next base: position 22,542,060 of record CM029509.1, on the reverse strand, counting down.
TTCTTTTTTTTGTTATATATATTTTTTGTTTCTAAGAAATAAGCTTTGATTGATTTGTTGGTTCGGTTCGTTTGGTTAACCAATAAAAAAAAATTTTTTTGATTTTTAATGGAAACCGAATTGAATGAAAATCAAACTTAAAAAAATTAAATTTTTCGATTTGGCTCGGTTGGATTTTGAGTTTGGTTTTCGACTCCCCTAGCATAAACCCAGTAATCTAATGAGAAATGGGACGACACGTCGGTGGTATCATGGCAACACGAGTCAGCCGGACGGCCACATCAGATCGACAGAAAGGACCAAATCGCAAATATTTAAAAAAGAGTCCGAGGATGAAAATGAACAAAATTGAAAAAATTCAGGGCGTAATCGAATATTCGCAAGAGTACGAGGACCATTTCTATGCCGTAAACCCAAAAGAAAATCACAGTGACCTTGCAAGTCTCTCAAATCGCCCCTTTTCTCCTTCCTCCGCCGCGCCTCCGCTTCTCCGACCCTGCCAGAGCCGAGCGAACTCCGACCTCCCGCCGCCATGTTCCGGCACGCCGCGAAGCTCCTCCGCCGGCCCGTCCCGACGACCTCCCCCGCCGCCGCCGCCGTCTCCCGCCGCCCCTTCTCGTCGGATCTCCCGGCAGCGGCGGAGACGGCGGACCCGGCGTTCGTGGAGGCGTGGAAGAAGCTGATCCCCAACATCGACCCGCCCAAGACCCCTCTCTCCTTCATGCAGCCGCGGCCCGCCACCCCGGCCTCCATCCCGACCAAGCTCACCGTCAACTTCGTCCTCCCCTACGCCTCGGAGCTGTCCGCCAAGGAGGTCCGTCTCCGTCTCCCCGTCCCCGATCGATTCCCGAGCTCGATTTTGAGCTGATTTCGTCGCCGTTTCTGTTTGTCGCGGTTTCTTTCTCTGTTGATTGCGGATTAGTCGGGTGCGCGAGGGTGATTGCGGCGGGATGGTAGATGGGTAGAGTTTCGGGAGTCACTTCCGTGACGGCGGCGGCGGCGTTTGTTATGTAGTGATTTCGGATGCCCATGGTCATGCTTTTACAATGCGTTCTGTGTTGATTGTAGTACATTGAGTTGGTTCAAGGGTTTGCTCGCATTTGTGTTTGGCGGATTGAATTGCCGCTGCGATTTACATGTGCTTTAGGAACGTTTTTGTATCTTTCAATTTGCTTTCGGAGCATTGTGATTGGAAGGTCTGTGAATTATAAGCGCACGATTTGGCATCCATGGAGTTACACGTTGAGAGCTTGCGTTACAGAGTGGTTTCATGTAAGTCGTCGAGTCAAAACTTTTTCCCCTGCTGAGGAGCTTCCCATTGTGGTCTAGGGTGAACGTACTTGAGATGTGGTGTTAGGATGCGTTTGTTTCATGGAGAATTCAAGATTTGGAAAGGAAAATGTTTAGTTATATCGCTCACAAAAATGAACAAATGAAAATATTTGCATCATCTCCGAAAATAGCTAGGTATCAATTGTTGTTGATAATGAAAATATTTGTCATTGACTGATTTTTCTAGGCGATGTAACTAGATGTTTTTTGGAAATTTTTTTCCAATTCTTGAGTTTTCCGTGAAACAAATGTTTTAATTTGAAGTTATACTTCAAGATTGAACATCTTATGTTCGGCTGAAGACTTGATTATAAATGGTGCTTTTTCTTGTAGTGGTTCTGATTTCTTCTTCTATGGTTGTTGTCATGCATCTTGTCGCCATGTTGATCCTTGTTCCATTCTGTTTCTTGTTCACTATGAGCAAAGTGAAAGGATACTTGACTATGGAGGTGCTAGAGAAAGTGACTGGTATAAAAGTAGAGGTCAAGCCTAGAAAGAAAGCTGATTTACTAGAGAGAGAATCTCCTATGTCTTCTGTCAAAGCATTCATTTGACAGACGTAGGAGAAGCACTTTTTCAAGTGATGATGGTGATATAATACCAAAAGCATTATTTTGTCAAAGCATTCATTTGACAAAAAAAGCTCATTTACTTGATCATCCCTGGAAATTTTTCAAGCATACTGAAAGCATTAAAGTTTTAAACCATCCGTCTCTGAAAATGTTTGTAGAAACATTTCCCCATTCAAAAGCCGATGTATTTGTTTCTTCCAAACATGGTGATAATACTGGGAAATCCAGCAAGAGAGACTTTCTCTATGGCGGAGGGGACACTGATTTAACTCTCTTGCTTTACCTAACCTTCTGCAACTCATGTGTAGTTGTAGAATCAGCACATCCGAGGGCAACGTCGAAGGAGATTAACCGTAGTGTGCTCTTCATGCATGATGAACTCTACTTTCCCAAAATCTAGGGGAAGTAACTTATTGGAGGAGCTCAGAGTGAGAATGTGTCCCCACACCGTTTGGAACAATGAGAGTAACTTATTCTGGAAAATTTCTTTCCCGAGTTGCCTTCTAGGGAAAATATGAGTGACGTTGTTTCTTTGGCCCAAACCAAGGATTCATTGAGATGTCACATTTATTAGTTATGGTCCAATTTGTCCTAAGTTTGGGCTTTTGTGACTGGTAAGCTGCATTTTGTTTTTCAATTTTGTAATATAAGTAGCTCATGGGCGAAGTGAGTGAGTGTCATGATTAGACACCGACATTGAGCTACTGCAGAAGTATTTCACTGTGAAAACCCGTAATTTACTCCGTTTCATAGAAATATGTCATCTCTTTTTCCAATCAATTGATTCTTATATAGCTTTTCAAGATCCAATGAAAATAAATGATGAAAACTGTGAGTAAGAGATAAGGTTTGAACAGAAATATGAATACACAAACACAACTAGTTGTGTGGTGGTGAGGAAATAGCCCTTTTTCCCCTAATTTTTTTTTTTTTTTTAATAATCTAAAAGCATGCATGTACCGTTGCTTGTTTGGTTGTTTCTAACTCAGCCTTATCATTCAGGAGTTGTTTGCATGTCGCTCTTTCCTTTGTTTCTGAGCGGGTACATTGTGGTAGGTCAGTTTAAAGATGCCTGTTTCCTTACCTTGAAGTGTAGAAACTGCTTCTAATGTATTATCACTGTTACTGTATCACTTATCTCGGAACAGTCAATGAATTATTTCTTCTCCTTGTTTATGGTAGAGGTGATGAGAAATATTTCTAGAGAAAAATACAGAAGGGAGATGGAGGGATTTAAGTATTAATTTGTTTGTAGGCTAGTAAGAAGAAAAGTTTTGTTTATCCACTACATCTATCCCTATCCTTCATATATGGATGGAGTTGTAGGGATTTAAGAAACTACATGAGAATATGTATTTTTCCTATGGATTCTATTTGCTCATCTTAAATAGAATAATCCCCAAACTTATAGTCTGAGGACAAGCCATTAGCACTTAACTTTTCAGAGTTCTAGGGACTTCATGGGTTTCTCATGATTGTGACAGACATGATAGTTGATTCCATTTTATTTTGGTTAGTCTGGACCCTTAGAACAACTTATTTCTGTGATATCAGTTTTTTTCCCATTGGTTTTCTTGTAGTAACTACATTAAACCTTCTATTAAAAATGATCTGCAAAGATGGACCACCTTATCTTCTCTGATGCCCATTCTTTGAGAGGTCATGGTTGTGGTCATTGAATCTGCTCGATCCCATGAAATCGTACTGAGGAAAATAAAGATGTGAATGCTGTGCACATCATATTGCCTCGTTGCAAGCTGTTAATGCATTTTTGAAGTGTGAAACATAGCACTAGTTGAATTAACAAAGTCCCATTGCATGCACATGAACGATCCTAAGATGGACATGGTTGTGAACAAGCTCATTTTCCCCTTCTTTTCAGGTGGACATGGTCATAGTGCCAGCAACAACAGGACAACTTGGTGTTCTTCCTGGACATGTGCCAACTATTGCAGAACTAAGACCCGGACTAATGTCGGTTCATGATGGAAATGACGTGACAAAGTACTTTGTCAGCAGTGGCTTTGCATTCATCCATGCAAACTCATTTGCAGATATTATCGCTGTTGAGGCTGTGCCGATTGATCAAATTGATGCCAACCTGGTCCAGAAGGGGCTTGCCGAGTTCACCCAGAAAGTGAACTCAGCCTCCACCGACTTGGAAAAGGCCGAAGCACAAATTGGAGTGGATGTGCATAGTGCTCTCAACTCGGCTCTAACCGGTTAGGGCGTCAAACTTTAGGGCTTCTCTCGTTTGGTCATTTTCAGCAATACCCTTACTTTTGTTTGATGTGCTCGATTGACACCTAGATCTGGCTTGAGGAGGGATTTTTCTGACATTTTGTACTTGGTTAATCCTGCGTGAAAATTTCTTTGATGAAATAATCCTCAAGTAAATTGTTCTTTGGCTTTCAGAGTTTAAAAAATGGCTTTGCTGAGTCTCTCTCACTCTCTCTCTCTCTCTCTCACATATCACAAACTCACGCTTGTTCTTATGGACGGGTGTGTATGCCCATTCGCGCAAATGTATCCATGGAAAGTACTCAGGAGTCAAAGTCGTACTGATGGAGCTGTGTTCTTAGGTTGATTGATGTAGATTATTGATCGAAATGGAGCTTATAGTAACTAAGAGGTGAAGTTATTATGCGTTTCTGATGATGGAAGCATGTCGCCTGGGAAATGATGAATATAAAGACAGAAGCTGTTTACACCACTATAAATCAAATGCTGTCAGAGGATACTCTTTGCCATTTTAGCAGGAATTCCCGGAAAATTCCCGTTGTTTTTGTAATCATCGTTTTATGTTACCCCGTACTCATTTGCGATGGCATCAACTTTTTTTTCTTTTGCAACTGGCTTTACGGTCGGAATTCACTATGCAAACCGTTTGTCCGCCCAGTTGATCGTCCTAAGTTCTTCAAGAGGACTTCTTGTTGGGATATGACTAGGCCTGTCAGATGGGGTGGGCCAGAGTCGAGATGGGTCTGACCCAAAGTGACCTAATTATATGTAACGTAATTTTAGTGATTATATTCAACTCGACTCAATCCCAAAACATACCTGGCCCGATCAAGAAATCCAGTTCCTTGTTATTTCTTCTCCCTTAAATATGGAAAATAGCATACTAAAAAAGATAGAAGATAACTAACCAAAGTCATTGCGGAAATAATCATAGAACAGACTATCACTGTTACAGAATACGTAAACGCATATCTTTTCATCCAGTTGTTCCCTCTTGGTCTCAAATCCAAAGGTCTCATGCTTGGCTTTTCATACTCATCTTTCATTCTTCTAATATATCATAATTAGTTTTCAATCATGTTTTTAATTTCACTCCTCGAGAGTTTGTGCAATCTAAAATGCCGTGTTTGTAGGAACTTCGATTGATGGGAGAGTCTCTAAATAAGCAATTATACGTACTCAATTCTAACACGCATCAATCAATACTGCTGAGAAGCGCCCACCATTTTGCCACCTCTAGTGATGAAAGTTCAAATCGAAGTCCCTGGTAATTCTCTGACCACGAAAAGAAACCCACTTGGCAGTAGATGGCTACGAATTAGTGCACAAACTTAAATCAATAGATAACGTCTACCTAACGTAATGTCCCTTGTGAAGAAAAGCCATGAAAATCTACCATGGCTAGACGTAAATGGTTCGCTCCATACTTTCAATCCCAGTGCACCATAAGATCCAAACATGTAATCTTTGCAAACTTGGACATAAGATAATTTTTTTTTTTTTTTTTTTTTTGACTTTATATCCTCGTATAATGACTCTCCTAACCTAAGAGAGAGGGATCATTCTAAGCAATAACAACGAAAGGAGACGTGATCAGATTCTCTAATAGATTGTATATCTGCAAAACTTCTAGAGGTCCTAATTGTTCCAGCTATTACTTGCCTTTGCCTGGAGTATAATCACCATCTTCATGGACTATGGATTTTTGGTAGAGATTGGGACTTCTTCCTTCTGCGATGAAGTAAGGTAAGCAATTTTATTCGCGGTGTTGGGTCGATGGCTTGTTCATATTTATTCCTCAATCTCTTGCCAAGTTAGCGCTTTGGTGGAATTGAGAACTCAAAATAGGTAGTCTTGCTTGTAATTAACCCTTCTTTATTAGGAGACTTGGTGCTTTTGCGTGTAATGGTTAGCAAGGTATAGATATTCCTTTTCTGTCAATATGATTGATTGAAACATTAATGTTCCCACTTCAAATTATGTTTAATGAGATTATCGGGTTTTCAAAACTTTCGATTAGCTAATTATGCTTTGAAATGATTTAAATGAAGTGATGTCGTCAATTAGTTGAGAGGTCAATAGAATGTAGATGGAGGCATGGTATGCCCTTCGTGGATAAGCTCCCACGTCGACTTCCACCATCGCTATACAAATTCCGTGGATGATTCAAAAAGCGATATGATTGGTAATTACGAAAGTTGAATCACTCGATTGAAAAGTTTTGAAAGTTTTCACTTTATCGAAATTAGTCCTAAAAGTGAATGATGGATCATGTAATTTACTAAAAAGTAGGCAAGTAAACTGCGATTTGTTTCAGCCTTGTCAAAATCAACCAAATTATTTAACTGAATTTAGATCATTATCATCATTATTAATTGTTCAAAATTGAACTTTCTTCTTTTTTGTGGTATTAAATAAGACTGGTGGGCCACCACTCCATTGGTGATCGCGTGGTTTGTGCTCAATCCTTCTTCTGGAAGAGAGTGAGTTTGAATCCCCGCGATCGCTTGTGCGACTCACCTGTAGTCCGGGAGAGGTGGGTCACCTCGGATTTACGCTGCCAGCTGCCGGCTGCCGGCTGTACGACGGTTCCCAAATCAACCAAAAAAAAGACTGGTGGGCCCATCATGATTTCCTACTTCTGAACCATGCTCCTGGAATTCATAGGAAAACGAGGTTCGACGTATTCATAATACAGGTTGCATTAATTCTTGACAATTTACCTTCAATCTTTTTCTCATTTTTTATGGGAATGTTTGTTTACCCTTTAGATTAAGCAAAGAAATGTCTTCTTATTTTCACTGTCAAAGACTTAAAATACTGTTCGAATTTCTGAGAATTAAGAAAAGATTACATTTGGATATGCATATTGACATTTAGGTACTATGGAAGTTTTAAGAGACATTGTAGACTTATTCTATATTCGTTTTCTCTATTTGAATAACAACAAATTCATCCAAAAGGACAAAGTTCAGATAAGTGATCAAATTTCAAGAAAGTGTAAATTTGGACCTACTGTCAATTCTTTCATAAATGGCTTGATCGAACTTAACAGCATATTGAAATAATAATATCAAGAAAGTGCACCACATACCTGCACCGGATTTATAAGTGATCTCATCAGATTCAATTTAGTGGAACTGATTTTGCAAAGATTTCTATGACAAATTCTATTTGGTGCTCTCAAACTTGATGGGCATCCTCTGTGTACGAAGAGTGAATAATTAGTGGGTCATATGAAAAAGTAAAAAAATTGAGAGGTAGGCCGTTTCCTTTGAAAAGGTCAAGTCAGGAAATTAGTAATCAAAGGGGAGAGAGAGAGAGAGAGGGAGAGAGAGAGTAAATGATAGGGAAACGGAAAGACTGGTGATCATTGACTTGATTTTCTTGAGCTCACATAAAAAGATATGAAAAATATAAGTATCTAGAATTACAACGTTACCTGATTCTTATGTACTTTTTTATATTTATGAATGATTCAAATGTAACATAAATTTGGAAGCCTATGTCCCTTCAACTCATGGCTTCTCTCCAAACCAAGTGTTTGGTGAAAGAAGTCATGCAAAAGCATTGCCGAAAAAAGTACATAAAATTATGAATTTTGACTTGAATTTTTATTAAAAATTTTCAATAGCTTGAAATCATGAAAATTACAACTCAGTTTATACGTAAAGATATACTTTAAAATTTGAGTCGCTCCCGATGGTCACTTATTTTAACAAAAGATAGAATGCATAATTAAGATTCTGACAAAAAATCACAAATATCTAAATCCCATACATTCACGCAAAGGAGTTAGACCCTTTTCCAATAATGAGGTGTTTAGAGCTAAGAAAAGTATAGGAGTAATGTGCCAAACTCAATAGCCAACTCCTAAAGACAGTAGACTATTAGAATTTTGCCGGCAATTCACTAAACAGTTCGGTGGCCGGACGGATAGTTTCTCTCGCATGCGATGTTGACCACAATCACGTCGTAACGCTATATTTATATGAGACAAGAAATTATCAGGCACATGGTTTCTCTCGCATGCGATGTCAACTACTATCACGTCGCAGTGTGGGAAGAATTATATCTCAAAAATGCGGACCGACTTCTCTAATAATATATAGCCTTGTTTATGTTTACAATATGGAATTATCTTATTCATGAAAATAAAACCTTGTACTTTTTACATACGTAGGGATGAGGAAAAAAAGGGAAAACTAAATAAAATTTTCGAATCTCATGGTGACATAAATTAGAAATTTTCACAGCCTTTCCTCTTTTTTAGACTAACCTCCAAATTTGCATCTCCCCTAAACTCAGCCCACCCAATCACACTCACTGTGTTCCAACCTATCTCTTCTTCTAACCAAATGCCTCCCACAATAGATCTGCAAATCCTCTCTCCATCTATTTTCAGCTCCTCCACTTCGGTTTCTTCTTCTCACTCATCCAATGCAGACTCGCGTTAAATTTAAAATTTATAAACCCCCCCTCAAAAAAAAATTAATTTCTCTCACTCTTTTCATAAAGAGACACTGACTTGTTACTCTAAGGCCATTCTTGACCCACGTTAGAAAGAGGCCATGGCATGTGAATTTAATGCCTTGGTTATCAATCAAAGGCAAGATCTTGCACCTCTTGATCTTTGGAAGAATTTAGCGGGTTGCACATAGCTTCTTAGGGTCAATGAAAAATTTGATGGCGCTGTCAAACGCTTCAAAAGTCATCTTGTTGCACGGGGATTTAAGTAGTAGGTCGAATTGGACCATGACGAGACCTTTAGCCTGCTTGTTTTTGGAAGTTCATTTGCACCAACCTCCTGGTTTCTCTCATCTTGAGTTCCGTGCTATCTTTGGAAAGTCATCTATGATTAAAAACAAGCTCCATGTGCATCTTTTTATTGTTTTAGTGGCTTTTTTCGTCTTTAGGTTCATGGCAAGTAAAGTCGATTCTTCATTATTTCTCTATACTTCTTCTCAAGGTTGTTTGTATCTTTTCATGTATGTTAATAATAGCATTATCACTTGTGAAACTCCTCATTTATTAAGGTCTTTGATTACTCAACTCTCGTAGATATTTGCAATAAAGGATTTAGGACCATTCACTATTTCCTCGGCATTAATTCTCATCACTGCTCTCATGGTACACTTTTATCTCAAGCCAAGTTGGTTGAGGGCTCTTTGTGCAAGTTTGACCTTATTTAGGTCAAGCTTGTGTCTACTCCTTTAGCCTCGAAGACTTTGTTGTCCCTTAATAATGGTGAGCTTCTTTCTTCTTTGACGTTCTATTGACACATGGTTAACGCAACGCAGTATGAATCCAGAACTAGATCTAATATTAGTTTTGCTATGAATTTGATTAATCAATTCATGCATTTATTTAAATGACCTCATCTCTAGGCTGTCGCACGTATATACTAGTATTTAGCTAGCATGTTCACCCACAGATTGCTTCTCAAACAATATTCTCTCGCTCCATTGATGGCTTATGCAGATACAGACAGAGTTAGGTCTTTAGATGCTTAACCGTTCATCTCAAATTTTTGTATTTTTTAAAGCATTAACTTTTTACATGGGGTCCCATGGGGTCCCAAGAAACGATCTTATAGCTTATTCTAGCATAGAGGCTAATTATCATGTTGTAGCTCACCGTATTATTGAGACAATATGAATTTGTTATTTACTTCATATATATGTACCATAAGATTTTCTGTAATTATAATTACATCTATACCTCGCACACAACCAATCAATCTTATAAATACATGTAATGTAACCCTAATTGAGGTCGGCCCCCTCTTTTCTTTACTGAAAAATCAGCTCGAACTTGTATAATTGTCAAACAGCTGGCTGACGAAGTCCCACTTGCCTTCCTCCCTGCCGTCCCACATGTCCAAATTACAAAAGTTAGAAAGGAAAGAGGTTATTCAATCGAGAGAACATCGACCAAATAAACTAATGACCCCGCGCAATTTAATCGGGCATAGCGTCCCAACGAAAGAACATATATAATGCTTTGTCGAGTCACTGACACGTTCCCCGGCTCGCACGAGCGGGTCCGCTCGTGCTTCAATGTGGGGCTTTGCTGGCCCGTAGTTGGTGGGGGCCGAAAATAGATATATTTTAAAGGACTTGTGCTGGAAATTGAAATATGAAATTCAACATGATAATTGATTGGGTTTGAACTTTTTTAGTAGATTTTAAGTACGACCCACTTTTTAAAACATGTAGTCTTAAGTTGCCTCGTCCTTCTATAGGTTAATTAATCATCTTGATAGATCTAGTATTGTCAGAAAATTTATAATGTGATGACCGATTTGATGGTTCTAAGTTAATTAAAAATCTCGTCGATAACATGAAAAAGCACAATTGCACAAGCTCATGAAATAAGAACCATCGATAAATTTTACAATATTTTTGTTGGTATTTTACGCGATATAAATCTCTATTCACTCTCATATTAACTTTCCTCTCTAATTGAAATTCACATTCTCATCCTACTCATTTTACTAGTTCAAGTAGACCTATGGCGGATTGATGCATGAACTAGTCAGTAATGGATTGTTGTGGACGTATGTATGTCCTTGTTTTTTTATCAGCAAAAAATCAGTCTTTTTATGTAATTACTAGTATGTGCCTTTCCTTTCGTTGAAGATTCATTGCATAACGACTCTCCCTAATCAAAGAAAGAGGGAATAACGAAAAAATGAGACATGATCATATTCTCTAATAGATTGCACATCCGCATAATATCGAGAGGTTCTAGAATGATTCGATCTATTACTTGCCTTTGCCTATAGTATAGTCGCCATCTTAATCGACTCTAAAATGTAGGTAGAGATCAGGACTTCTTCCTTCCACAAAGAAGTTAGATGTTAGGTTAGTCTTTTATAAGGAGACTTGGTGCATTAGCACGTAATGGCTAGTAAGATATAGATGTTTCTTTTCCGTCCACGCGATGGATTAAAGGTTAACCTTTCCACTTCAGATTATGTTAATGAGATCTTTAGGCTTTCACAACTTTTGATTTGATAATTATGCTTTGAAATGAATTGAATCAAGTCATACTGTCGACTAGTTAAAAGATTAGTGAAATGTAGATCAAGACAAGTCATGCCACATTGCATGTAGATAAATTATTATGTCAACTCTTGTCGCGTGTTATCTAAATTCCCATGAATGATTTATAAAGTGAGTGATTGGAATTACAAAACTTGAATCACCCAACCAAAAAAGTTTTGAAAATTCAGTTTATTGAAAGTACGGAATTTGAACGATGGATGTAATTTACTAAAAAAATAAGCAAATAGAACCGGGATTAACTTGTAAACTTGTTAAAATTGACCAGTTTATTTATATGGTGGTGGTTACGTTGTCATTTTCATTATAATATTTGCTAGAACTATAATCATTATCACTATTGGTATTGTCGATAATTGAACTTTCTGCCTTCTTGTGGTATTAAATAAGACTGGTGGGCCTATTTATCATTGCCCTTCTGCTGATCCATTCTTCTATAATTTTTAAGAGAAAAAGGTTCGACGTATTCGTGACAATTATCTTCGATCTATTTCCATATTCTTTATCGGCATGTTTGTTTGCACTTTAATATAAAAACAAAAGTATATATTTTATTTTCTTTGCAAAAAAATTTAAAAATTTATTTAAATTTCAGAAAATTATAAAAGTATTATTATAAATTTACAAATTGGTAATTAGAGATTGTGAAAGTTTCAAGAGACATTGCGGCCTTAATGCACATTCATTTTCTGCATTTATATAACTCTAAGTCCATTTAAAAGGCAAAAAAATGAAGACAAGTGATCGAATATAATGAAAGTGTAAATTTGGACCCACTCGTAATTCTTTCATGAACAGCTTCATCGAATTAAACAGGAATTTGAAAAAAAAAAAAACTGTTTTCATTTACTTCTCTTGTACTTTTTTTTTTTTTTTTTTTGGGGAATTGAATAAACTAGCCATGCTCATAAAATGCTCTTTAAATAATTATTTTGCCGTTGATTTAAACGTTGACTTGACTTCTAAAGGGTATAAGTGATCTCATTAGATTCTACTTAGTGGAACTGATTTTGCAAAGCATAGTAGAATAATTTTATTTATTGCATTCAAATTTGGTGGGCATCATTTGTGTACGAAAGAATCAGTGGGTAATATTAAAAAAAAATATGATTTTGAATAAATTGAGAGGTAGACAGTTTACTATGAAATGGTCAAGTTAGGGAATTAGTAAAGAAATAGATGTGTGTGAAAGAGAGAGAGAGAGAGAGAGAGAGAGAGAGAGAGAGTCAATGATAGGGAAATGAAATGACTGGTGATCATTGACTCAACCTTGTTGATTTTAAGGGTTTGCCTTCATGATTTTCTTGAGCTCACATTAAAAAGAAAGACATGAAAAATATAAATATCTAGAACACAATGTTGCCTAATTCTTCTATACTTTTTTTTTTTTTTTTCTTATTTTTTGTATTGATGAATCATTCAAATGTAACATAAATTTGGAAGCCTATGTCGCTTTAACTTATGGCTTCTTGCCAAAGAAAATGTTTGGTGAGAGAAGTCATGCGAAAGCATTAACTCAAAAAGTTCATAAACTTGTAAATTTTGACTTAAATTTCATTAAAAAAAAATTTCATACTTGAAATCATGAATAATAAGTGTTCATTTGTTTGAAGGAAAACTGTTTTGTGACTTTTCGGTATTTGGATAACAAAAAACTAATTGATTTATGGAAATTTTTTTCATGGACTGAAAAAAAAAAATGTCAGCCTACATGATTAAGGGAAAACGATTTTTCATTTTGGCAAAAAGGAAATCACTTTCCATAAATCTCCAAACAAATGAAGAATATCTGTTTTCCTTGAAAATGATTTCCATGGACAATATTTCCCCTAATTGTGAAGTTTTCGGTTAAATAAATGCACCCAGGACATCACTTTAGGCACGAATACAAGCTTGGTATAAAATATTTGAGTTGTTCCTAGTACTCACTTATCTTAACAAAAGACAAAAGGCAATAATTAAGGATCCAATACAAAAACTCATATACTCGAATCTCGTACATTTACAAAAAGAAGGTAGACCTATCGTTTCAATAATAGAGTGTTTAGAGCTTTTTAAGCATCCGACAAGTTTTCGCTAGGTGTGAAAATTCTCCGCCCTCGTCAAGCACCTCAAATACTATGACATATGAAACATTAATAAATCCATTACTTCTTTTCCGCCTTTCCATTGTTCTGTCCTCTTGAATCATTGATTCAAAAATCTTCTATAAGCACATCAATGTGCTCAAACTTGCTCTGTATAAACAGTACATGCAAGGTATTGTGTAAAAAGTCATCAAGGAGAAGGGAACTATTACGACATCTTTTCATCATATATATATTTTTTCTGTTAGGAAACGAAAATCTTCCTTTCATTATTTGGAAACGAAATAAAATATAGGAGATTGTACCAAACGCTTCAAAAGGCTGGATAGACTATTAGAAATTCGCCAATAATGCACAAAATAGCTTATTTTCTGTCACATGAGATGTGGACCCCTCTCGTGTAGTAGCTATATCATGTGAGAGAAAAAAATTATATCTAAAAATATGTACCGATTTCTGTAATAATAGGTAGCTTCGTCAGAGTTTATATTCCAGCATTATTTGAATTTTGACTAGTGAAAATAAAACTATGTATTTTCTACGTCTACATATATAGAGAGGGAAGAAAAGGAAAATTAATTCAAAATTTACCTAGTTCATGATAAAATATTCCATAATTTTTCATAAAAGTAATAGTTGACATGATGATTTATTTCATGATGATGTGTCACGATTATATTATCACGACTATCTAGTTAAATTTCCTTCTCGAGTTGGGAGCATCTACGTCATAATATATATAATTATTTTTTTTTTCAATCAATCTTATTGACATTTGAGTTTATCCTTATTATTGACCTCGATCAATATCACCCATTTGACTATTTCATTTTGTTAGGTGTCCTTTCGATATCTTATCTTCAGTATGTAATTATTCTGATTTCAGTGAGATTTTTCAATCAGGCTGATGGTAAAGTTTCAATTTTTTTTATTTGAATAATATAATTGCATCTTACTATTAACCTCAGTGAATTTGTTTCGTAATTTGCCCTATCATCTATGCATATTATTGACACATGACAAATGATGAACCGGTGAGTTGCGATGTCTTAAAATCCTTTAAATTGCTGTATTTAAAATAAATTCAGCAAGATGTTTGAATATGTAATACAAATTCAACGCTTGATGTCACAAAATTAATATAGAAGAGTATCTTTTAAAACTAAAGCTCGTTATCCCGAAGAACTCAACAATGGTGATAATAAAAAAGCAGCAGGAAAGAAGTACTTCTACAGCTTGGACTGCGAATTATGGCTATTAGTGAAAGTCTGAGCTTATGATTAACAATTTCCTACCTATAAACTTCACTCTTCTAGACTGATCGTGCGAATACGACATATTCTTAACAACGTAATCCTTTGAATGAATTTAATTTCAGAAATAGGTGGAATTGTAAGTTGAGATAGTGCTATCAACAAGAGTACTATTTATAGTCAATTTTGTTCATCGGCACTATCCTCAATCGGGAGAACTGGGTCAACCTGTGGTTGAAGACAATGCCGTAAGACGCGTTAACCTAGCTATGGGCATCTAACTCGCCCTTACTCACTCTAGGCGTGGGAGGCTACTATACCTACCTACTTGTAATAGCTTGAACCGAAGTCTCGACATGATGTCTATCTTTACCACCGTAAAGCTCCCTAATTCCATGTTTATGTTTGTTTTCTCGACAGAGATAGAATAGGAGGACAGCATGGGATTTCTCATCTTAGGGCAATTCTCCTGCTTGTTTCTTCCGTGAGCCTTTTAAGGACCTGCTCAAGTCCGTCAATCTAGCTGCGGGCATTTAACCCATCCTCACTCACTATAAGCACTAGAGGCTACTATACTTGCCTACCTAGTAGTAGCCAGAACTGAAGTCTTGACATGGTATCTACCTTCACCACCGTGAGATCCCCTTAATTCCCTGTCTATTTTTGTCTTCCGATAAAGAGACGGAATAAAGTGATAGCACGGGGTCTCTCACCCCAGTGCAGTTCTCTCGCTTGTTTCCTTTGTGAGCAAGTGGTACTCTTAGTTGCAATTCTATTTATACAAGGTTCTCACGTTTCACGTAGTCATGATCACCACCACCCTCACAATTCTTTTCTCTAGTTATATAGTCATTCATCGACATTATATGTAAATCATAAGTGACTGGTGATATTTGACTAAACCTTGTCAAGTACGAGGTTTGCTTTAATGATTTTCTTAAGCTAACATAAAATAAACGTGAGACTACAAATATTAGAATTACAAAGTTACCTAATTTTTCTTTTGCACTTTTTTGTGCTGATGAATGATTCACATGTGACTTATTTTGGGAGCCGATGTCCCTTCAACTCAAGGGTTCTTTTCAAACCGAATGTTTGGGGACACAAGTTGTGCAAAAAGCATTGATTCAAAAAAGTTCATTAACTTATAAAATTTCGACTTGAATTTTTACTATTTGGAAACTAGAGAAAAAAAGAAGAAGAGGAAAATCTACCAAACTCAATAGCCAACTCCAAAAGATGTATAGAGTATTAGAATGGCAGAAGAATTTTGCCAATGATATGCAAAATAATTAGGCGGGAGAAGAAAGTATACCTGAATATGTACTAATTTCTCTAATAACACGTAGCCTCGTGTGTGTTTCCAGTCCAAAATCTTCTGATTCATGAAGTAAAACTATGTATTTTCTATAATATAGAGATGAAAAAGAGAAGGAAAACTAGTTCTTAATTTTACCTAAATCATGATGATATATTTCAGAAATTTTTCATAGAAAAGACACTTGACATAATAATGTCCACCTAAATCGCCAATTTTATCATTAGGAAAGATTAGCTAATTTTCCTTCTAAATTGGGAGCATCTAAATCCTAATACATTTCTAGATACTGATTTATAATGATTTTTTTTTCCGATAAATCTATTAGCATTTGAGTTTATTCTTTTTATTAGCCTCAATGAAATCAACCATTTAACTATTTCAATTTCTCAAGTCTATTTTTGTTTTCTTATCCTCGTCATGTAATTATTTTGATATCAATGGGACTAAAAATTAGGCTTACATCATAATTTCAATATTATCTATATAATGCAATGCATCTCATTTATTTACCTCAACCAATTTGTCTCCTTGGTCTTTTTTTTCATCATTGATACTTATCAACACATGAAAAATGAGCAAAGCTCCTGATCTGGTGAGTCATGATGACAAAAGACCTTCATAAATCCTTGAAATTGCTAAATTTGAGATTGATTTGGCAAGATATTTGGCTATGCAGTACAAGTTCAACGACCCATACCATAAAATTAGCGCGAGAGTACATTTTGAAACTGAAATTTTTAAATTTATAAAACTTAACGAAGGTGGTAACCCGAAAGAAGCAAAAAGAGGAGTACTTCTACAGCTTCGATTCAAGTGATGGTTATTGAAAGTTCGAGCCCTATGTCCGACAATTTCAAACCCCATAAACTTCACTCTTCTAGACCAATCATGGCGGTACAATCACATTTTATATTTGACAACAACGTTTTTTATCACAGTAATCTTAAAGGTCCTTTTTGTCGTTCGATGAATCGGGTCCCGGAACAATTTTCGAGCATAATTAGAGATTGGTTGAGTTGAAAGCTTTTGGGCGGTGAAATCGTTAGACAGTCAATTTCGTTGTTCGATTTATACGAGGTTCGCACGTGTCGCTTATTCATTTGTCATGGTTACCATCACCCCCCACCCACCGCCCCAAAATATTCTTGCCTACGTTATATAATCAAAACGACCGGTTGAGAAAGACCCACTTGTCATCTCCTTCGCTCTTCCACATGTCTAAATCACCCAAAGAAAAAGAAGGAAAAAAATTCAAAAATAAAAACATAACAATACAAAATGGTGATGAAATCGAGAGGTCATCGACAAAAATAAACTAAACTAATGGCTGGCTTACGTAATTTGGACATTAACAAAGCTTTGTCGAGTCACTGACACGTTCCCCGGCTCACTCGTGTGAATCCGCTCGTGCTTCCATGTTGGGTTGCGTTGGCTTGTACGTGATTGGGTCGAATTCTTCTAGTAGATTACGACCCACCTTTTTTTTTTTTTTTGTGAAAAATGTTTACTCTTAATTTTCCTCCAACTAATTTTGTAAAGGATTAGCATTCTAAAAAAAATTCTTAACTGATACATATGTGACAAATTTACATCAAACTATTTTTTTGATTATGAAAAATCGGAAATTGGTACATCTATGACAACTTTACCACCACTAATCATAAAAAATCATAAACTTGTACATTTATAACAAGTTTACTCCCAAACTAATTTATTCGACCACAAAAAACCAAAAATTGGTAAATTTGTGACAAATATAATATCCTTAAATTGGATTAATACTACAAAAAAATCACAAAAATTGTAAATTATGATAAACAGAGTGGAAAATCTCAAATTAAGATATCTGGGTCATTAACGTATTTATCGCGTGTCATTTAACTTAATAATTTGATAATAAGATTTAACGAAAACTAATAAATATTAAATTTATCACAAGTGTATTAGTTTGCGATAAATTTGTCAAAAATATATAAGTTTAGAGTTTTTGGTGGTCAAAAAAATAACTTAAGGTAAATTTGTCACATGTGTACCAGTTTGAAATTTTTCAGGATATTAACTCTTCTGTAAATGAATCTCGATCAAGAGGCCGTCTCGATACTTTGCGATGCGAATTTTTTTCTTTTTTCCTTTTCACAGCCTGATTTACAGGAAAAAAAAAATTATCAGCCGGCCCCAAATCAAACGATTTGAATCCCCAATCTCGAGAGCCATCGCGCAAATAATTGAAATCCACGGGGTGGCCGATAAAGAAAAGCGCCCGAAACCACATTAAAAAAAGGGGATGTAAAAATAGAAATTATCGACACGACCTGGCGTCGTCATCCGCCGTCGATTCAAGCGACGCTCACCCGATCGCGACAACAGGCTTCCCCCCCCCCGGTAGACGACGTCGCACCGTTGTCGCTCTCGCTCCGCCTGGGGCCCACAGGCTCCGCTCGCGAGAGGCGGCCACGTAGCACGTGCGGCTCAATCATGCTTTCCCCCCGCCCGCTCCAGCTGGCGCTCTCCCACGTGTCCCGGGCAGGGGGGGAGGGCCTTGACCGCAGGACACGGGCAGCGGTCGGGGGCCCGCGGGACAGGGACCTCCGGCAAAATGTCGACACCGTGGTCCCCCGTCAGATGGGGCCCGCCCTCCCCACGCTTTTTTGTCCTTTTTATTTTTATTTTCCGAGTTTCGATTGGCTTTTGTTTTTTCCGGGGGCCGACGAGGTGGGCCCCGAGCCTCGTCATCTCCGAGTCCGGTTTGGTTGCTGCTTTAATCGCCGTGGGGCCCAGACAGAGCCCCCCGGCATTGGCGCGTGGAAAGCAACGGGCCAGCAAGGGGAACTCTCCCCCGCTACATGCGAGTCCACCGTGAACCCATCGAATTACTAGGGCCCTTGATTGGATTTGCGCTCGAGCCCCTCGTAGTTTGGTCGAATTGCGTTTTGACCCCCCACATTTTTCAAAAGAACCTATCATCGGATTAAGTAGAGGTGATCAATTCTCAATTCAATCTGATCTCACATATAAATCGGGAACTAAATTAGAGAGATCAGTTCGACTAGTCCAATCCTATTCCAAGGCGGTCCAATAATACTGGTCAATTCTACGATTTCCAAAAAGAAAATCCATAATTATCATGTAGTATCCCTCACGACATTGCCAAATCAAATTTTACTCGATAGGACATACATAGAATGGAGATGAATGCAAGTTTCAAACATTGTCCCATAAATGCGTAGCCTACAAACAAAAAAACTAAAGGAAAAGCAAAGTTCTAACAAATTTAAAAAAAAAATTGTATAAATATACAATCAGTCCGATCAAATTCTTATTTTGGAATGGAGAACCAAACCAAAAATAATTAATTCTATAAAATCGGACCAACACTTCCTAAAATTGGATTGAACTGGCTAGTTCATGCGGTCATTTATGCTCACTCCTAGGATTAGGAGCTTCAACTCATGATATCACAATGCGGATGATACCGAGGCGAACTCCCGAATCGGCATGGGCGGACAGGATGGAAGCTCTCCGAGTGGCGCGAGGTGGACGGACGACCCCTTAGTGCGCTGGCGTTTCGATGTCCGGCCGAGCCGAAAAGGCTCGAGAGCCGCGTGTTAAGTCCTAGATTCTAGGATTACGTCACTCCCAATACCGCTAATCTTATAATAATAAAATAATTGCCCCGCTTAAGGGCGTCTAGGTTACGTGGATCTATGTCAAACCGAGTGGTTGGGAAAAAAAGAAAAAAGCGCATCGAACTTTATGCAAAAAGAGCCCAAGCCACTAGAAGGACCGGGCAATAAATAATGAATTCTCGGAGGAACCTCTCGGGGTAAAATCCAAGTGCATTGCACTTCCTCAATACCTTGGGCCAACAAGATTCCGTCCCTTGGAATCAGGGGCAACAAAAAAAAAAACCACCCTTCCTTTTTTTATTTCTGAATTTTTATTAATAAGTATGCGTAGGCACTTATTAAGTAATTAATTAAATGAAATCTCCAGATTTTTCAATACAAGATCTTATGTAATCAGTGTTCTGAGAATCGAGTAATTATTAGTATGACATACTGACGAAAGGCCATGGGAGTTTCAATTAATAAAGGGACTTCGCTAAAACGTGTCAAACAAGGGAACAGCGATGCAACAAATGATTCGAGATCGGTTGTTTCATATCTTCCGTTAAAAAGACCCATAATTAAATCCTTTCATTTGGGCATACTTTACTGAGCAATTATCGAGCTATTTAAAAACGAGAAAATAAAAAAAATCATTGCGATTTTTCTACGCACTTCTTTTTCTAGACCTTACGTGGTCCGCGAAACAGGGGATCGCAGCACCCAGCTCTTCTTCTTCCTGCTCGACCTCACCATCTGCCTTTATATATCGGCCCGACCTCCATCGTTAAGCTTCCCCCCTTCTCGCTCTCGATCTCCCGTCGGCCTCTGCAAGCGTCTCGCTGCTTCTTCTTCTTCTTCATAGTTCTTGAGCTGCTTTCGTTCCTGGTTATAGTCCTGGGCCAACCCGCCTCCGCAGCTTAGCTCCTCGAAGCAGCTCCTCTGCTTAATTTTCTGCCGCCCGCCGCCGTTGTTTCGGGATAGCGATGGCCGCTTCGCCCAGGGCAGCGATGCTGTACTACGCCGGGTGCGAGGACAGCCGCCCCGAGCCCCACTTCCTCCAGTCCTGCTTCCTCTGCAACAAGCCTCTCGGCTTCAACTCCGACATCTTCATGTACAGGTCAGTTGGTCAGTCCCGCGAATTCTCGTCGGGCGCTGGATCTGATTCCCAAGAACCTTTCTTTTTCCTTCTTTATTAATCGGGTCGGAAACTGATCGTGATATGGTCTTTGGTTTCTCCCTTTCTTTCAGGGGAGACACGGCGTTCTGCAGCAAAGAGTGCAGGCAAGAACAGATAGAGCTTGACGAGGCGAAGGAGAAGAGCTGGAAGAGGTCGAAGGCGTCGACGTCTTCCTCCTCCTCCAACGCCTCCTCCTCGAGGGCGTCGAGAAAATCGGAGTCGTCCAAGGGCGGCAAGGCCGTACGGACCGGCACGGTGGCAGTCGCTTGAAATTCGTTCTTGACCCTGTAAAGAAGAAGATCCCCTGGGGAAAATTCCTGGGAAATCTGTATCTTTAGCCCCCTCCTTCGATGTGTAAAGAGAGATCGGCAGGGGTCCAGAATCTATCCGATTGAGAAAAAAGGGGCCAAGAAAGAGCGTGAGAAAAGAGAGACCCCGCCAGGAAAATTTTGTTTCTTTTTTTTCTTTTTATTGTCTCCTATTTTTTTTTTCTATGCTGGAATGTTCATGAGGGAAAAACAAAGAAGAGATGGTGGATCCCTTTAAAGAGAATTGGCAATATTTTTATTTTGCTTTATTTTCGTTATGTTATCATGGAAAAACATAGAAATTGGCGTGCTCAATCAAGTATTGGGTCGTGTTGGTGCTTTTATGTTAGTAAATGAACTTGCTGCAGAACATGGAAATAGGCATACCTAATTATTGGAGAAGAACAGTAAAAATAGTAATTTCAGGAGGTTTTTTTTTTAATCTCGTTGACTAATTATATATGAATATGCTTAATCGACTGATACCATCTTCAACAAATTTGTTGGGGGTCGAATCGACTAATCAAAATTAAATCGATTAATGTTAGATTTGTTTCTTAGGAAAGGCGTTTGTCACTGTCTGTGGAGTTCCGAAGGTGAGGGTGTATCTTGGATCACGTGGTAATATACGGACAACGCCTTTTTATGCCCTATTTTCCAAGATTACTTCTTTAATTTTGTTAATGTTTTGACATTCATTTTCTCGTAAATGTAATAAAGATATCGTTTTCATGTTTCATGTTGATATTTGATCATTGAAAATCATAGCATCTCACCATTTTGCCTCTCTCCTTAAGCCCACTTACAAGCTTGTAAACTATCCCATTGATGGCTCACTATTTGAACACCACACTTATAATAAATAAAATACAGACAACGTTCAAAAAACTAATTTTCACAATCATCGGATGCAATGGCTTGATTGTAAAGAGATCGTGATCTTCAATTAGGTCTACAAATTCAAGCTTTTTTGTGAGCGAATTTTTGATCAACTTGTGCCTTAAATATCATTTTCCTTACATAAAGAGATTTCTTGATTTTTATCTAGTAACGAACTCAAATACATATATGTGAATTGAGTAGTTATAATTCAAAAGCTAACATTTTGTATGAGAGTAACACCCAAGAAGGTAGTTATCCTGGTCAAACCCCCTTCTATTTTAAGTCCTAGAAAGAACTATTAATTTCAAAATAAAAAGAGACTTAAAATGAAAATAAATAAATAAATATATATATATATATATATATATATATATATATATATATATATATATATATATATATATATATATATATATATATATATATATATATATAATGATGTTAGTTAGCGTAGTAGAATGCACATAGTCAAGATCAACGGGTAAGCTGCCGGCTTCACCCAAAATTGTTACAAATGGGCAAGTTTGAGCAATGACTTTGCAATAAAATGCTTGATCCACCTAACTTTGGGCCAACTCTTGCTGGGCCACCCCTAAGGTTTCATCATATATTGTAAATGATGTATGGGCCTTGGATAAAACATTGGGCTTAGCTTTGGGGCCATCCTACTTAATGATTGCCTCTAAATTTAGTGCTAGATATCTACAAAACATTAGATATAGAAGTCTAATTGGAAGATGACAGCCGGATTCCCTTAAAAAGCATCAATTTTAAGGTCATGTGCCAATTTTGACATGGAGTTTTTTGTCCTAGTTAAAAAATAACAGCCCGATTCCATCTGTTTTATTTTATTCAAAAAGGAGCTTCCTATTCCCTATTTATGTATTTATTGACAAAAATCTCAGAATAATATTTTAGCAAAAAGATCTCTTCTTATTGCCCAAAAGATCGATTTGTTTGGTACACTAAGATCAAATATATGCGTGTAAGATAGAAATAAAGATAGTTGCATTCGATAATTTACTAATACCATAAATTTAATGTTAAAATATATAATTGCATTACTATGTGCTTTAATAATATGTCATTCAGCATGACAAATAAAATGAGTCATAAATACTCTATAATATAAATAGAATTTCAAATTTATTGGATGGGTACAATAGTTCTTGTGTAGAATCATTTTATCATTAATGAAGATCGACATACGTGTACAATAGGAGTACCGCAAAAGAATACATAACTTTCAACGGAAAAATGTTTTGATTAAAATTTCAACATTGCTCAAATGAAAGAAAATTAAGACAAGCTTAAAATTAAGATTAGATTTAAAACATTGAATAAAAAAGTGTTTTAAGGTGTTTCCAATCTTCTTTAAAATGTACCATTATCTATTTTATAGATGCAATAACCATGCAATAAATGTTTGAAATGAATTTACCACTTTTCGATCCATATATTCTTCTTTTGTGATTATAAACTATTGCGTTTCAAAGTTAATTAATATAGCTATGTCTTTTTCTTAACCATAATATTTTTTTTAGTAAAACGGTATATCCATTCACATAATAGTTGCATATTTTCTTGAAAAGACAGTTGTTAGATGTGGAAAACAAAATTTCCACGTGCAATGCCCATATTTACGTAATAGTTATTTATATAAACAAAATTATTTCTTTGCATTTGTTTGTTTAATTGCTCAAACAATGTTAATTCTCTCATTCAGACACATATCCGAGAACATGTAAGTTAGATGAATGAGTTTAACCATTACTAAAGACCTTTTTGATCAATGGCAAGTACAACTGCTTTAATTTATAATAGGTTAGATATGTGAGCCCAATATAACGAATTATAACTTTCAGTAGTAAATAGCAATTTATCAACGTACATTATGGTTTATTAGAAATATGTAATACATATTCAATATTGTGAAATTACCATTAACATTTCCATCCATCAAAATAATCGACAATCTAATGGTCTAGATTTAAAATTTCTCAAATAGTTAAGTAATCACGGACGGGGGTGTATACGGTTACATTCCTAGAGAAAATCAATTCTGACAAATCTTGCCGTTGATAATTTTTCTTAGTATGGTAACATGATAAATGCAAATTTTGTGAGTCTATCTACAACAATAATGAGCTTGACTAAGTATTCACCTATTTACAGAGCCCCTCATCTTTTGCAACACCAGGCCTTAGCCGACTAAATTTCTTCTTTCTTATCAATCCTTCAAGTGCTTTAGAGAAAAACCTTTGCAATGCCTCATCTTTGAAAACCTCTTTTGGCATGCATCCAACCATCATGTCTCACATACTCCAGCCTTACATGTACATAAGTATCAGATCAGTGATCTATCAAAAAAATGCCTCATCCTTGGTAAGCTCTCTCTCTCTCTCTCTCTCAATGATGATTATAACATCACATGTATCTTCAATAAAAAAAAAAGTCACATATATCTTATCTTGAATAACAGGATGAGGGATTGAGATGGTGCCACTATAGGTCCCGTTTGGTTAGGCTTTTGGAGAATGTCTTTGCAAAAATGCAAATACCTTTAGGCAAAGGGAGTTTTCCAAAATGCAAATAGCGTTTGGTGAATTGTAATTCTAAAGTGTATTGGGAAACAACTTTATGGACTTTTGTTAAATTTAAAAAACAAAAAAAAAACATTTGTATTTTTTTTTTGAAGTCTTACTACCGACCGGCCAGATTTGACTGTCGGACTGCCGGATCTAGCCGTCGAACGGCTAGATCTAGCCCCCGTATGCCATCGCCCGAGATAACGCGATACGACCGTCTGGGGTCGCGTGACCCCAAGCGATGGCCAAACCCAGGTGAGCGATGCTTGGGTGGTTTAGCCATCACTTGGGGTCTCGCGACCTCAGGTTGTTGTCACCTAGGGTAGCTTGACCCCAACGACCGTTGCCTAAGGTCACGCTACCTTAGGTGAAGGCTTGGGTCATGCAATTCAGGCCATTAGTTGCTTGGGTCATGCAACCCAGGAGTCACCTGAGGTTCGATGACAGTCTTCGAGGTCGGGCGACCCTCAAGTGGTAGTCGCCAGTGCACGCGACCCCTTGGCCAGTGATCGTTGGCCTTTGATTGGCTTTTTTGTGCGGTGGTTTTGGAGAAGATGAAAAGTAACGAACTTGCATTTCGAAAATGCAAGTTCCTAAAGTATCTTGGGAACAGTTTTGGCTAAGGGCCTTTAAAGTCCTCTGGAGATGCAATTTTATTTTTCCAAAGTTGAGCAAAAACACGAACCAAACGCGTTTGCATTTGACCAAGGGACTTTAGAATTCCAAAGCTCATTCCAAATGCTGAACCAAACGGGACCATATATGTCGTTGGATGATGCTATAGAGGTCAATCCAATTTGGTGTAGTCACTGAACGGGCCATACTCCGTAGCTAAACGCACATGAAGCCTCTCATCGCGAAAAAGTCCTCAGCCATATCCTTGGGAGTGGCCCTCAGCTTGAGGTTTGTTTGCATGGAATTCCTTATTGTATAAAAGCAAGTTGCTGCTGGCCCCACTCAAAAAATCACGGAGGAAGAGAGCATGGGAACAAGTTAGATGGTCAATAGATTGGACATGTCATGTATTTGATATAAAATTGTATGAGAGCCGATAATGTTGAATGGTCTATGAGCGAGGGCTTTCCTCGATATTATACAAAAAGTTGGTCTTCAAATGTATAAGTAGCGATGGTTCTAGCTACAATGCCTTCAACGATATGCAGCTCTATTTTCAACTCTACTGAAGTAATTCACAAAATTTGTAACATGATGATATTTTTGCGCTACTTATTTTAATTCAAGATTTATTTGAGTTTAGATGATGGCAAATTTTCTCTTAATTCGACAACCAACCAAAATTTTGCAATTTCAACCGAACAAATCAAAATTTTGCAATGATGCGATCATAAGGCACAATATATTTCAGCTGCTTAAATATGAACTTTTAATTGTTCAGTATCAATTTGGAGGTTGGATCAACATTAGGGGTTATTCATGTTGCTTTCCATTTTGATTTCAAACCTTTGACTCTACAATAGTTATCTTGGGGGTAAGTAAGTACACTAGAAGTGTCAAAAGTTGTGTATGACACTCGATTTGATATCAAAAGTTTCATTTGAATTACTTAAGTGCCACTTTAAAAAAAAAAGATCACTTAATTGCCAACTCTAATTAAGGTTGCTGGAAATCTGATGTGGCGATATTTTATTAATTTCTCGATCTTACGTGGCTTGCCTCCTGTCCAATCAGCATATAACACTTAAATGACACCGTGTAGACAAGTTAACAAGTGATCATTTGAGTACAAAAAATTATGAATATTGAAAATTTGAGTGTCTATTATTGTTAAAAGTGATTATTTAAGTGTCGGTCGTTAGTAAAAAATGATTACTTTAGTGCTAGTCGTGATTAAAAAGTAATCACTTCAGTGTCAATCTCATTTAAAAGGTGATCATTGTGTGACATCGTTTTGGACATCCATGTGGAATGGATTTTTTTTTTTAAATGTGTCAAATCATATTAAAAGTTTACTTATAAATACCATGTAATCAATTGGTCGGAATATTTCGCCGGAGGTACTTAAATGATCGTTTTTTTTTTTTCAATTTGGCACTTAAGTAAACCGGCGAAAAGTTTTGGTACTAAAGCGAGTGTCGTACATAACTTTTGGTATTTCTAGTGTACTTACTCTTTATTTTGGTCCTTCAAATTCAATCTCATAGAAGAAAATAGGGATAAGTGCATAGAAATCCTAAAACTTGTCATAAAAGAGCAATTGAGTCTTAAAAGTTACAAAAAAATGGAATCGAGTTTTAAAATTTGTTAAATTGGTACAATCAAGTCATTTGCTTAACTACATCCAATTAGATTATTAGAAAAATTTTGACTTGGTTTTGTTTAATATTTTCTCTCTTATGTGACTTTGACCTTACTAAAACATGAAATATAAGCCTAAAATGACGTCGGCTGGCCTAAATCCAATTTTTTTAGAAACAAAAAATGAGGACAAGGGAGACAAGCGCTCACTATTGCCCCACCATTGTTGGAAAGGGTCGGTGGGTGCTCGGCAATGGGTGGTAGACCTTGGCCTTATTTGTCTTTTTTTCAAATTACCTTTTTATTTTTAATCTAATTTAATTAAGATTATGGTTTAAAAAATTAGGACTTAGGCCATTACAATGTCCTTTTAGTCTTATATTTCATGCTTTTGTAAATGTCGATGCCATGTAGGAGGGGAAAATATTTTAAAAATTCATATTAGCATTTTTTGTTAGTTCGAGTGGACAGATGCTTGCTAAGCCCCGCTAGCCCCTTTCGGCAACAGTGAGGCACCAATTTGATAAATTTTAAAAACCGATTCCACTTTGTCGGTTTTAGGGTTTAATTATAACTTTTGTGATAAGTTTTTATGACTTTTAGTGCACTTATTCCAATAAAGTATAAGCAAATCCTTTCCATCATTTTGGTTCCCGATGGCCGGTTTAGATCCTCTGTTGAAAATGCATCTCAATGTTTATCATAATTCAATGATTATAGTACCTAAATGACTTTAGGATACGATGTAATATAAAAAATGATTGCTTCATAAGCTTAAATATACTTTTAACTTTACAAGTATCAAATTAAGAAAAAAATGGATCAATTTTTATGGGTCGATTCGATTGTCATTCCCTTTAAATTCATTATTCAATTATTTTTTTTAAGACAACAAATTTAAGTGGTATCTTAATTTTTCCAATCCCAAAATTCTATTGGACTAACATATTACACACTTAGTTGTGGGATCATCCAAAAGGGATAAAAACAATCCAAGCACCGATATGGAGTTTCTCACAGCACATGCAATTTTGGTTGATAGAAGAAAGTATATGAGAAGTAAAGCAGAACCAATATAAGTTAAATACGCGTTTGGTTAAGATTATGTTCTCGGGAATAATTTTTGATTAGAAACGGTTTTTTTTGTTTTCATTTCCAAGAACAATTTTTGAGTATAAGAACGAGCCTGGTAATTGTACAAAATTTTTATTCCCGAGATAGAAATGTGTTTGGTAGAATTGTATAATTTTGTTGTTGTTGTTGTTTTTTTTTTTTTCTAATATTTTTAATTTTTTATTTTCCCTCATTCTTCCTACTTTGTGGTTGGTTGCTGACCACAATGGCGACCAGTGACCGGCTGAGTCAGGGTTGGCGAGCTCACCTGGCCACCGTGAGGCTCGACCTTGCCCAAGTGGCGCAAGGTTGGCCTTGCCGGGCCGCCGCTAGGCGACGTCGACTTGGCGGTGGCCCAGCAAGGCTCGTGTGCCATGGCTTGGCGTCGCTGGGGGCTGGCGACACTTTAGTAAGGTCACCGGCCATGGCTAAGGCCAACAACCAACCAAAAGGAAGAAGAATTAAAGGAAAGAGAAGATGTGAAAAGAGAAGAAAAGAGAAGAGAAATGAAGAGAAAAGAAAAAATTGTTCATGGGAACAAAAAGCTACTTTTTTCTATTTATTGTTTTTGTTTCAAATCTATTCCTAGGAGCAAAAAAATAGATTTTTTGTTCTCGGGAACAAAATTTTTACCAAACGCGTACTATTTTCGTTCCTTAGAACAAAAGAACAAAAATAGTTATTCTGGGGAACATAAATTATTTTTGCCAAACAGGCCCTAATTTTATCACGTAAAGTTCATGCGATTTGCCAATTGTCTCACAAATTAGGTTGTGTATATTTGGTTTAACATGAATTTCTACACGGTTAGAATGTTATAAATTAAGAAAGGCTATATAGCTTGAGTGATTCTAGAAGTATTGCCTCGTGGCTTGCACCAAAGAGGGAAAGATCTTGAAAGAGATGAAAAAACAGTGTCGGGCTCGTGAGATGGAGACAAAAGGACAAAAAGGAAAATAAAAAAACAGAAAAACAGAGCAAAAAACTAAATACCACAAAGAATGATGCCCGAAGGGAGAGAGAGGGAGATTCGTGAATGTGAAATCATCCGTTGGATCATTAAAGGCACCCGTAGACGAAAATTTGGAGAGAAGATATTTAGATACAAGCTGAAAATCAATGCTTGTTTTATGAGATAAAAAAACTGCACTAAAATTTTGGACCCGACTAAAATTGGTGTTTTTTAAGGAAATTGAACCCATAAAAATAGAAAGCTCTCTTCTATTTCGTATAAGTGAATCCTCGTTTATAATTAGGTGGAGCTTACATTTGTAAGATAAAAAAAACATTTGTTGCACTCAAACTTTTTAATTGCCGTTGGAAGACTAATTCGGTTATTTCCAAAGCCTTATTAACTTTAAGTGATATGATGGGAATATTAGACATGTTATTTGGTGACTCCAGCGAACAATATATTACAAGGAATAAATATTGTGAGTAATAAATTACAGCTCATCGATTATTTCGATCAGTTTGACATAAAAATGAAATTTGCAATATAGTTGCAAATACAATATATTCCATGAAGCAAGCAAAGTAGAAGAAGCTTTGCTAGAGCAAGCACAATATACTCTACAAACAAATTATTTTCATGGAAAAATACTAGCATTGGTCTACAACAAAAAGAAATTTTGAAAAAGACATGCTTTTACATAAGATATGACATAACTTAAAAGTTTAGACGCTATTAAGATAAAAGTTGTCGTTATAAGTGTGACATCCCGATTTTTCTCAATTTTATTTTCAGTCAATTGAGTCGGGCAATTCAATTGTGTATATAGTTCGTCTCTCAGAGTTAGCCACTCACGAGGGAACTAGTCGATTGGGTGAGGTAATTAAGGAATTTTACCGCGTCAGACTTGGGGACTGATCACCCTCGGGTCGGATGCAAGAAAATTTCCCTAAAAGCCACTCAGTGGATTAGGCGCGCTGAAATCGCACCAGATTGAATTCAACCGAAAATTTGAGATTGAATTTAGAAGTCGGAAGCTCGGTCATGTCACACATCTTATTAGGATCATGGGATAATTTTATGGACTTTAATTTGGACTCAATTGGAAGAGAATTGATAGAAATTGAAATAATGGAATGTACAAGAACTTGGACCCCGGCGGAAAATGAAAGTGAACCTATTGGAAGATGTTATGGAGGATTTGAGTTAGTGGAGAATGACATCAGCAGGTGATGTCATGGTGGAGGCCAAATTCAAGGAGAGCTTGACAAGTGTCACAAGCCAATTGGCTCACCAAAAGTGGGGATGTCACCTCCCCCTTGTCTCCATCATCTTCAAGCTTGAGAGGAGAGAGAGTGGGAGGGAAAGCAAAGGGAAAAACCAGCGGAACTGCACCCCCCTTCCGTTCGCCTTCGCTGCTCGACCGTCGCCACCGCCGTTCGCCTTCGCCGTCACACGCCGTCGCACGCCGTCGCCGCTCATCCGCATGCGAAGCCTCGCGTGTGCTCGTCGTGTCCCCGTTGCGCCATCGTGTCTTCGTCCGTGCTGGTCGCCGTCCACCGAAGCTCCCGTCGCCGCCGACCGTCCACTCAAGCCCCCGCCGGTCGTTGCACGAGCTGTCGCCGGTTCTCCTTCGCCGTTTCCCCGACCATTCAGTCGCCATTCCGCCATCTCCTAAGCTCGGTTTGTCGTCGGCGTCATCGTGCTCTTCGCCGGAGACTCGTCGGAAAGTGATTCCGGTGAGTTTACCTCACTAATCCGCGATTAGCGAGTTAATGATGCCCTAAGTATGTTTAACTTATGTTGATTGAGATTAGGTGGATGGATTGGCTTAATTAGACATGGATTATATTAAGGTGATTAATTAAGGAAAATGGTTTTTAGTTTAATGGTTAAGTATGTTTATTTTTAAAATAAACCTTGATGTGACTTAAAGGAGTTTATTTATGATTTAAATAAATGCTTCGAAATTGTTGGATTATTTAATAATATATCTTTTTCCGAAATTTATTAAAAAAAAAAAAACTCGAAAATTTTATCTTAACCCTAGTTGCTTAGAATTTCGTGCCGATCGTTGCTGTGCTTGTAGAATTTGAAATTGATGATTGGTTGTGGCGAATTGAATGTGATTTCGATTTATGAGGATTTCTTTGTAAAATCCTAAATGTGGAAATTGAGGGGCGATTGACCGTGAATTACCACCTATTAGAGGTCGTGCCTAATGAGGCCGTGAATTACCACCTATTAGAGGTTGTGCCTAATGAGGCCATGAATTACCACCTATTAGAGGTCGTGCCTAATGAGGCCGTGAATTACCACCTATTAAAGGTCGTGCCTGATGAGGCCGTGAATTACCACCTATTAAAGGTTGTGCCTGATGAGGCTGTGAATTACCACCTGATTGCGGGTCGTGCCGAGTGGGGCCGTGATTGCCACTGGTTAGTAAATTTTCCTATTAGGTTGAAATGGGTAGTAGTAATTGAATTGGTAGAATGACATGTAATCGGTCGAGTCGATTGATCGCTGAGACGATCCAAGTGGTTGAATTGTTATGATGATGCGATTGTGCCTTCGTTGTTGAGTTACTAAAATTTGCACGTGGTTGAATTATATAAACTGTGCTAACCTACAGATGAAGGCTAAGGCGAGGTGACATAAGGGAAAAATAATGTATGCATAATAATTTTAAAAAAAAATGTTTATCACTTAAAGAGTTTTATAAGAGTTTTATTTTTTTTCTTGGATAAGTCAAATATTAGCCATAATTATTATTAAGGTAATATCAATGTGCTTGCATTTCATATTAGATGATTAATTTCTAAAATTAATATATTCTTATGAATCTATATTCTGTGCACATTTCTATGAAGAAAACAAGAGAGTGCACTATAAAGAAATACATTATTGAGTTAGTAGTCTTTTTTTTTTTTTTTTTTTTAA
The DNA here is from genome assembly GCA_017140475.1 of Eucalyptus fibrosa. Taxonomy (NCBI): domain Eukaryota; kingdom Viridiplantae; phylum Streptophyta; class Magnoliopsida; order Myrtales; family Myrtaceae; genus Eucalyptus; species Eucalyptus fibrosa. The sequence continues at coordinate 22,510,363 of CM029509.1, read as the reverse complement.
AAGAAGTCTAATTTTGTCTATTTACGTATTGACAAGAATTTCATAGAAATATCTTAGTTGGAAGCTCTCTTCTTAATGTAGAAAAGATTAGTTTGTTTTTCACAATAGATAGAAGTTATCTGTGCAAGATAGAAAAAGAAAGCGTTACATTTAATATTTAACTAACATGACAAATCTAATTTGAGAAATCAAATTACACCATCATATGCTTCAATAATATAATATTCTGCGTGACAAGTAAAAATATCTCATAAATGTTTCATTACTCCCTAATGTAAATATAATGAAAATGTACCGTGCACGTACAACATAGTTTTCGATTTTTTTTTTTTTTTTTTAAATCTTTAATTTTGACATCGCTCAAATGAAGAGTGTACAACAACGCTCGTGTTTACCTACTAGATAACTAGAAAGACAGATTTCTCTGCATCTTTTGATATAATAAAAATAATGCGTTACAAAGCTAATTCATATAAGAGTATGGAAAATGTAATTTCCACGTGCAATGTCATGGTTAATAATAGTTAATTATATAGACAAATATATTTCTTTGCATATGTTTCTTTGCTTGCTTAGATAATGTTAATACTCTCATTTAGAGACATATTAGACAATATGTATGGTAGATGAATGAGTTTAATTGTTGCTGGAGATCTTTCTCATCAATGATATGCAACTACTTTAATTTGTAATAAAAAGGAGATGTGAGCCTGATATAACAAACTAAAATTCTCAGGAATAAATAGAGGATTATCTGCATTCTTTGAGGTGTTATTAGACACTTGTAACAAGCATTTTTGGTATCGTGAAATTACCATCGATGTTTCCATCCATCCCAACCATCGACATCTCAACAATCTAAATCTTAATTTTCTCAAATAGTAAAGTAATCATGAGAAGGTATACTTGGTTGTGCTTAAAGAGAAACCAATTCTTTCAAAACCTACCGTTGATAATATTTCTTCATCCAGGAATGTTTTAAATGCAAGTTGTGCGAGTCTGTCCACAACAATAAATGAGAATGACAAAGTATTTACCAATTTATAGAGCCCTTCATGGTGCTCCCAGCCCAACCCTATAAAGTTTCTTCTTCTTTCTTACTAGTCCTTCAAGCACTTCAAAGCAAGATCCTTGTTATGCCCACAAAATAAAGAATCAAGCATAAAATCTTGCTTGCATCTTTGAAAACCTCTTTCGACATGCATCTAATGTTCACGTCTCACATGCTCCGGGGCTTGTATGTAAATAAGCGTCGGATCAATGATTTACCCAAAAGAATGTTTTTTTTTTTTTTTTTTTTTTATATGGTATAAATAATATATATCTATCTCAAATGATTATTATGGTATCCTGGATCTTTTTATGATTGGGTATGCTCTGAATTACCCATTAACAAGACCCATTATTAAGTCCTTTTATTTGGACATAATTTGGTGAACAATTATCGAGCTATTAAAAAATAAGAGATTGTGATTTTTCTTATGCACTTCTCTTTCTAGACTTTGGGTGGTCTGCGGCACAGAGGGTCACAGCACCCAGCTTTTCTTCTCCTCTCCCTCCTTCTCTCTTTATATATCAGCCCAACCTCCGTCGTTACGCTTCCCCCGCTCGCTTTCCACAATTCATCAATCCACCGACGGCCTTCTTCTTCTTCTTCTTTTCGCACTTTTTCGTTTCTCTTATGGTCGTGGACCACCCTCCGCAGCTTAGCTTCTCAAAGCAATTCCAAACCGGAGGAACCTCTCGGGGAAAATCCAAATGCAGTGCACTTCCTCAAAACCTTGGGCCAACTAAAAAGATTCATTTTTTCCCTTGGAATCAGGGGCTTAGTTTCTCAAAGCAATTCCAAACCCTAGAAAAATAAAAAAAAGGAACCTCTCGGGGAAAAAAATGCAGTGCACTTCCTCAAAACCTTCAACAAGATTCCGTCCCTTTTATTATGATTTTTTTTAATTACGCAGAGACACTTATTGAGTAATTAATTAAATGCAATCCCCAAGTTTTTTAATGTAGATCTTCTGTAATCAGTGTTCTAAGAATCAATTAATTATTAGTATAGCACTGACGAAATGCCGTGGGAGTTTCAATTATTAAAGGGATTTCGTTAAAACGTGTCCAACAAGAGAACAGCAACGCAACAAATGATTTGAGATCAGATATTTCATATTTTCCGTTAAAAAGACCCATAATTAAATCCTTTCATTCGGGCATACTTTACCGAGCAATTATCGAGCTATTTAAAAACGAGAAAATAAAAAAATCATTGCGATTTTTCTACGCACTTCTTTTTCTAGACCTTACGTGGTCCGCGAAACAGGGGATCGCAGCACCCAGCTCTTCGTCTTCCTGCTCACCCTCGCCATCTGCCTTTATATATCGGCCCGACCTCCATCGTTAAGCTTCCCCCCTTCTCGCTCTCGATCTCCCGTCGGCCTCTGCAAGCTTTCGCTTCTTCTTCTTCTTCTTCTTCTTCTTCGCAGTTCTTGAGCTGCTTTCGTTCCTGGTTATAGTCCTGGGCAACCGCCTCCGCAGCTTAGCTCCTCGAAGCAGCTCCTCTGCTTAATCCTCCGCCCGCCCGCCGCCCGCCGCCGTTGTTTCGGGATAGCGATGGCCGCTTCGCCGAGGGCAGCGATGCTGTACTACGCCGGGTGCGAGGACACCGCCGCGAGCCCCACTTCCTCCAGTCCTGCTTCCTCTGCAACAAGCCTCTCGGCTTCAACTCCGACATCTTCATGTACAGGTCAGTTGGTCCGCCCCGCGAATTCTCGTCGGGCGCTGGATCTGACTCCCAAGAACCTTTCTTTTTCCTTCTTTATTAATCGGGTCGGAAACTGATCGTGATATGGTCTTTGGTTTCTCCCTTTTTTCAGGGGCGACACGGCGTTCTGCAGCAAAGAGTGCAGGCAAGAACAGATAGAGCTCGACGAGGCGAAGGAGAAGAGCTGGAAGAGGTCGAAGGCGTCGTCGTCTTCCTCCTCCTCCAACGCCTCCTCCTCGAGGGCGTCGAGAAAATCGGAGTCGTCCAAGGGCGGCAAGGCCGTACGGACCGGCACGGTGGCAGTCGCTTGAAATTCATTCTTGACCCTGTAAAAGAAGAAGATCCCCTGGGGAAAATTCCTGGGAAATCTGTATCTTTAGCCCCCTCCTTCGATGTGTAAAGAGAGATCGGCAGGGGTCCAGAATATATCTGATTGAGAAAAAAGGGGCCAAGAAAGAGCGTGAGTAAAGAGAGACCCCGCCAGGAAAATTTTGTTTCTTTTCTCTTTTTATTGTCTCCTTTTTTTTTCTATGCTGGAATGTCTATGAGGGAAAAACAAGAAGAGATGGTGGATCCCTTTGATGAGAATTGGCAATATTTTTATTTTGCTTTATTTTCGTTATGTTATCATGGAAAAACATAGAAACTGGCGTGCTCAATCAAGTATTGGGTCGTGTTGGTGCTTTTATGTTAGTAAAGGAACTTTCTGCAGAACATGGAAATAGGCATACCTAATTATTGGAGAAGAAAAGTGAAAATAGTAATTTCAGGAGTCTAAATATTTTTTTTTTTTTTTTATCTCATTGACTAATTATATATGGATATGCTTAATCGACTGATACCATCTTCAACAAATTTGTTGGGGGATTCCGAGCTTGAGGAGGAACATGGCAAGGGAGCTGCGAGTACCGAAATCAACAAAACAAGGAAATATCTGGGCATTCCCTCCGATTGGGGTAGTTCAAAAAAACAGATGTTTGCATGGATGTGAAGCTGGAAGGATGGAAGGAAAACTTGTTGTCTAAAGCGGGGAAGGAAGTCCTTTTTTCAGGAGCTATCCCACAATATGATACCATCTTCAACAAATTTGTTGGGAATCGAATCGACTAATCAAAATTAAATCGATTAATGTTAGATTTGTTTCTTAGGAAAGGTGTAGATTTGTTTCTTAGGAAAGGCATTTGTCGCCGTCCTGTGGAGTTCCTAAGGTGAGGGTGTATCTTGGATCACGTGGTAATATATGGACAACGCCTTCTTATGCCCTGTTTTCCAAGATTACTTCTTTAATTTTGTTAATGTTTTGACATTCATTTTCTCGTAAATGTAATAAAGACACCGTTTTCATGTTTCATGTTGATATTTGTTCATTGAAAATCGTAGCATCTCACCATTCTGCCTCTCTCCTTAAGCCCACTTACAAGCTTGTAAACTATCCTGTTGATGGCTCGCTATTTGAACACCACACTTATAATAAATAAAATACAGACAACGTTCGAAAAACTAATTTTCACAATCATCGGGTGCGATGGCTTGATTGTAAAGAGATCGTGATCTTCCATTAGGTCTACAAATTCAAGCTTTTTTGTGAGCGAATCTTTGATCAACTTGTGCCTTAAATATCATTTTCCTTACATAAAGAGATTTCTTGATTTTTAACTAGTGACGGACTCAAATGCATATAGGTGAATTGAGTAGTTATAATTCAAAAGCTAACATTTTGTATGAGAGTAACACCCAAGAAGGTAGCTATCCTGGTCACACCTCCTTGCTATTTTAAGTCCTAGAAAGAACTATTAATTTCAAAATAAAAAGAGACTTAAAATGAACATATATATATAATGATGTTACTTAGCGTAGTAGAATGCATATAGACAAGATCAACGGGTAAGCGGCCGGCTTCACCCAAATTTGTTACAAATGGGCAAGTTTGAGCAATGACTTTGCATTAAAATGCTTGATCCACCTAACTTTGGGCCAACTCTTGCTGGGCCACCCCTAAGGTTTCATCATATATTGTAAATGATGTATGGGCCTTGGATAAAACATTGGGCTTAGCTTTGGGGCCATCCTACTTAATGATTGCCTCTAAATTTAGTGCTAGATATCTACAAAACATTAGATATAGAGGTTAAGAAGCATCAATTTTAAGGTCATGTGCCAATTTTGACATGAAGTTTTTTGTCCTGGTTAAAAAATAACAGCTCGATTCCATATGTTTTATTTTATTCAAACAGGAGCTTCATATTCCCTATTTATGTATTTATTGACAAAAATCTCAGAATAATATTTTAGCAAAAGATCTCTTCTTATTGCCCAAAAGATCGATTCGTTTGGTACACTAAGATCAAATATATGTGTGTAAGATAGGAATAAAGACAGTTGCATTCGATAATTTACTAATACCATAAATTTAATGTTAAAATATATAATTGCATTACTATGTGCTTTAATAATATGTCATTCAGCATGACAAATAAAATGAGTCATAAATACTCTATAATATAAATAGAATTTCAAATTTATTGTATGGGTACAATAGTTCTTGTGTAGAATCATTTTATCATTAATGAAGATCGACATAGGTGTACAATAGGAGTACCGCAAAAGAATACATAACTTTCAACGGAAAAATGTTTTGATTAAAATTTCGACATTGGTCAAATGAAAGAAAATTAATACAAGCTTAAAATTAAGATTAGATTTGAAACATTGAATCAAAAAGTGTTTTAAGGTGTTTCCAATCTTCTTTAAAATGTACCATTATCTATTTTATAGATGCAATAACCACGCAATAGATGTTTGAAATCAATTTACCACTTTTCGATCCATATATTCTTCTTTTGTGATTATAAACTAATGCATTTCAAAGTTAATTAATATAGCTATGTCTTTTTGTTAACCATAATATTTTTTTTTAGTAAAACAGTATATCCATTCACATAATGGTTGCATATTTTCTTGAAAAGACAGTTGTTAGATGAGGAAAACAAAATTTCCACGTGCAATGCCCATATTTACCTAATAGTTATTTATATAAACAAAATTATTTCTTTGCATTTGTTTGTTTAATTGCTCAAACAATGTTAATTCTCTCATTCAGAGACATATCCGAGAACATGTAAGCTAGATGAATGAGTTTAACCATTACTGGAGACCTTTTCGATCAATGGCAAGTACAACTACTTTAATTTATAATAGGTTAGATATGTGAGCCCAATATAACGAATCATAACTTTCAGTAGTACATAGCAATTTATCAACGTACATTATGGTCTATTAGAAACATGTAATACATATTCAATATTGTGAAAATCAATTAACGTTTCCATCCATCAAAATAATCGACAATCTAATAGTCTAGATTTTAAATTTCTCAAATAGTTAAGTAATCACGGATGGGGTGTATATGGTCACATTCCTAGAGAAAATCAATTATGACAAATCTTGCCGTTGATAATTTTTCTTAGAATGGTAACATGATAAATGCAAATTTTGTGAGTCTATCTACACTAGTAATGAGCTTGACTAAATATTCACCTATTTATAGAGCCTCTCAACTTTTGCAACACCAGGCCTTAGCTGACTAAATTTCTTCTTTCTTATCAATCCTTCAAGTGCTTTAGAGAAAAGCCTTTGCAATGCCTCATCTTTGAAAACCTCTTTTGGCATGCATCCAACCATCATGTCTCACATACTCCAGCCTTACATGTACATAAGTATCAGATCAGTGATCTATCAAAAAAATGCCTCATCCTTGGTAAGCTCTCTCTCTCTCTCTCTCTCTCTCTCTCTCTCTCTCTCTCAATGATGATTATAACATCACATGTATCTTCAATAAAAAAAAAAATCACATATATCTTTTCTTGAATAACAGGATGAGGGATTGAGATGGTGCCACTATAGGTCCCATTTGGTTAGGCTTTTGGAGAATATCTTTGCAAAAATGCAAATACCTTTGGGCAAAGGGAGTTTTCCAAAATGCAAATAGCGTTTGGTGAATTGTAATTCTAAAGTGTATTGGGAAACAACTTTATTGACTTTTGTTAAATTTAAAAAAAAAAAAAAAAAACATTTGTATTTTTTTTTTTGAAGTCCGACTACCGACCGACCAGATCTGACTGTCGGACTGCCGGATCTGGCCGTCGAATGGCTAGATCTAGCCCCCGTATGCCATCGCCTGAGGTAACGCGATAGGCGACGACCGTCTGGGGTCGTGTGACCCCAGGCGATGGCCAAACCTAGGTGAGCGATGCTTGGGTGGTTCAGCCATCACTTGGGGTCTCGCGACCTCAGGCGGTTGTCACCTAGGGTAGCTTGACCCCAACGACCGTTGCCTAAGGTCACGCGACCTTAGGCGACGGCTTGGGTCATGTAATTCAGGCCATTAGTTGCTTGGGTCATGCAACCCAGGCATCGCCTAAGGTTCGATGATAATCTCCGAGGTTGGGCGACCCTCAAGTGGCAGTGGCCAGTGCACGCGACCCCTTGGCCGGTGATCGTCGGCCTCTGATCGGCTTTTTTGTGCGGTGGTTTTGGAGAAGATGAAAAGTAACGAACTTGCATTCCGAAAATGCAAGTTCCTAAAGTATCTTGGGAACAGTTTTGGACTAAGGGCCTTTAAAGTCCTCTGGAGATGCAATTTTATTTTTCTAAAGTTGAGCAAAAACACGAACCAAACACGTTTGCATTTGACCAAGGGACTTTAGAATTCCAAAGCCCATTCCAAATGCCGAACCAAACGGGACCATATATGTCGTTGGATGATGCTATAGAGGTCAATCCAATTTGGTGTAGTCACTGAACGGGCCATACTCCGTAGCTAAACGCTCATGAAGCCTCTCATCGCGAAAAAGTCCCCAGCCATATCCTTGGGAGTGGCCCTTAGCTTGAGGTTTGTTTGCATGGAATTCCTTATCATATAAAAGCAAGCTGCTGCTGGCCCTACTCAAAAAATCATGGAGGAAGAGAGCATGGGAACAAGTTAGATGGTCAATAGATTGGACATGTCATGTATTTGATATAAAATTGTATGAGAGCCGATAATGTTGAATGGTCATGAGCAAGAGCTTTCCTCGATATTATACAAAAAGTTGGTCTTCAAACGTATAAGTAGCGATGGTTCTACCTACAATGCCTTCAACGACATGCAGCTCTATTTTCAACTCTACTGAAGTAATTCACAAAAATTTGTAACATGATGATATTTTTGCGCTACTTATTTTAATTCAAGATTTATTTGAGTTTAGATGATGGCAAATTTTCTCTTAATTCGACAACCAACCAAAATTTTGCAATTTCAACCAAACAAATCAAAATTTTGCAATGATGCGATCATAAGGCACAATATATTTCAGCTGCTTAAATATGAACTTTTAATTGTTCAGTATCAATTTGAAGGTTGGATCAACATTAGGGGTTATTCATGTAGCTTTCCATTTTGATTTCAAACCTTTGACTCTACAATAGTTATCTTGGGGGTAAGCACACTAGAAGTGTCAAAAGTTGTGTATGACACTCGATTTGATGTCAAAAGTTTCATTTGAATTACTTAAGTGCCACTTAAAAAAAAAAAAAAAAGATCACTTAATTGCCAACTCTAATTAAGGTTGTTGGAAATCTGCTGTGGCGATATTTTATTAATTTCTCGATCTTACGTGGCTTGCCTCCTGTCCAATCAGCATATAACACTTAAATGACACCGTGTAGACAAGTTAACAAGTGATCATTTGAGTACAAAAAATTATGAATATTGATAATTTGAGTGCCTATTATTGTTAAAAGTGATTATTTAAGTGTCAGTCATTAGTAAAAAATGATTACTTCAGTGCTAGTCGTGATTAAAGAGTAATCACTTCAGTGTCAATCTCATTTAAAAGGTGATCATTGTGTGACATCGTTTTGGACATCCACGTGGAATGGATTTTTTTTTTTAAATGTGTCAAATCATATTAAAAGTTTACTTATAAATACCATGTAATCAATTTGTAAATACCATGTAATCAATTTGGTCGGAATATTTTGCCGGAGGTACTTAAATGATCGTTTTTTTTTTTTTCGATTTGGCACTTAAGTAAACCGGTGAAAAGTTTTGGTACTAAAGCGAGTGTCGTACATAACTTTTGGTATTTCTAGTGTACTTACTCTTTATTTTGGTCCTTCAAATTCAATCTCGTAGAAGAAAATAGGGATAAGTGCATAGAAATCCTAAAACTTGTCATAAAAGAGCAATTGAGTCTTAAAAGTTACAAAAAAAATGGAATCCAGTTTTAAAATTTGTTAAATTGGTACAATCGAGTCATTTGCTTAACTACATCCAATTAGATTATTAGAAAAATTTTGACGTGGTTTTGTTTAATATTTTCTCTCTCTTATGTGACTTTGACCTTACTAAAACATGAAATATAAGCCTAAAATGATGTCGGCTGGCCTAAATCCAATTTTTTTCAAAACAAAAAATGAGGACAAGGGAGGCAAGCGCTCACCGTTGCCCCACCATCGTTGGAAAGGGTCGGTGGGTGCTCGGCAATGGGTGGTAGACCTTAGCCTTATTTGTCTTTTTTTCAAATTACCTTTTTATTTTTAATCTAATTTAATTAAGATTCTGGTTTAAAAAATTAGGACTTAGGCCATTACAATGTCCTTTTAGTCTTATATTTCATGCTTTTGTAAATGTCGATGCCATGTAGGAGGGGAAAATATTTTAAAAAGTCATATTAGCATTTTTTGTTAGTTTGAGTGGACAGATGCTTGCTAAGCCCCGCTAGCCCCTTTCGGCAACAGTGAGGCACCAATTTGATAAATTTTAAAAACTGATTCCACTTTGTCAGTTTTAGGGTTTAATTATAACTTTTGTGATAAGTTTTTATGACTTTTAGTGCACTTATTCCAATAAAGTATAAGCAAATCCTTTCCATCATTTTGGTTCCCGATGGCCAGGGTTAGATCCTCCTGTTGAAAATGCATCTCAATGTTTATCATAATTCAATGATTATAGTACCTAAAATGACTTTAGGATACGATGTAATATAAAAAATGATTGCTTCATAAGCTTAAATATACTTTTAACTTTACAAGTATCAAATTAAGAAAAAAATGGATCAATTTTTATGGGTCGATTCTGATTGTCATTCCCTTTAAATTCATTATTCAATTATTTTTTTAAGACAACAAATTTCAGTGGTATCTTAATTTTTCCAATCCCAAAATTCTATTGGACTAACATATTACACACTTAGTTGCGGGATCATCCAAAAGGGATAAAAACAATCCAAGCACCGATATGGAGTTCCTCACAGCACATGCAATTTTGGTTGATAGAAGAAAGTATATGAGAAGTAAAGCAGAACCAATATAAGTTAAATACGCGTTTGGTAACGATTCTGTTCCCGGGAATAATTTTTGATTAGAAACGGTTTTTTCTGTTTCTGTTTCCGAGAACAATTTTTGAGTATAAGAACGAGCCTGGTAATTGTACAAAATTTTTATTCCCGGGATAGAAATGTGTTTGGTAGAATTGTATAATTTTGTTGTTTTTTTTTTTTAATTTTCTAATATTTTTCATTTTTTATTTTCCCTCATTCTTCCTACTTTGTGGTTGGTTGCTGACCACAATGGCAACCAGTGACCGGCTGAGTGAGGGTCGGCGAGCTCGCCTGGCCACCGTGAGGCTTGACCTCGCCCAAGTGGCGCAAGGTTGGCCTCGCCGGGCCACCGCTGGGTGACGTCGACTTGGCGATGGCCCAGCAAGGCTCGTGTGCCATGGCTCGGCGTCGCTGGGGGCTGGCGACACTCTAGTGAGGTCGCCGGCCATGGCTAAGGCCAGCAACCAGCCAAAAGGAAGAAGAATTAAAGGAAAGAGAAGAAGTGAAAAGAGAAGAAAAGAGAAGAGAAATGAAGAGAAAAGAAAAAATTGTTCATGGGAACAAAAAGCTACTTTTTTCTATTTATTGTTTTTGTTTCAAATCTATTCCTAGGAGCAAAAAAATAGATTTTTTGTTCTTGGGAACAAAATTTTTACCAAACGCGTACTCTTTTCGTTCCTTAGAACAAAAGAACAAAAATAGTTGTTCCGGGGAACATAAATTATTTTTGCCAAACAGGCCCTAATTTTCTCACGTAAAGTTCATGCGATTTGCCAATTGTCTCACAAATTAGGTTGTGTATATTTGGTTTAACATGAATTTCTACACGGTTAGACTGTTATAAATTAAGAAAGGCTATATAGCTTGAGTGATTCTAGAAGTATTGCCTCGTGGCTTGCACCAAAGAGGGAAAGAGCTTGAAAGAGATGAAAAAACAGTGTCGGGCTCGTGAGATGGAGATAAAAGGACAAAAAGGAAAATAAAAAAACAGAAAAACATAGCAAAAAACTAAATACCACAAAGAATGATGCGTGAAGGGAGAGAGAGGGAGTTACGTGAATGTGCAATCATCCGTTGGATCATTAATGGCACCCGTAGAAGAAAATTTGGAGAGATGAGATTTGGATACAAGCTGAAAACAATGCTTGTTTTATGAGATAAAAAAACTGGACTAGAATTTTGGACCTGACTAAAATTGGTGCTTTTTAAGGAAATTGAACCCATAAAAATAAAAAGCTCTATTCTATTTTGTATAAGTGAATCATCGTTTATAATTAGGCGGAGCTTATATTTGCAAGATAAAAAAACATTTGTTGCGCTCAAACTTTTTAATTGTCGTTGGAAGACTAATTCGGTTATTTTCAAAGCCTTATTAACTTTAAGTGATATGATCGGAATATTAGACATAGTGTTATTTGGTGACTCCAGCGAACAATATATTACAAGGAATAAATATTGTGAGTAATAAATTACAGCTCATCGATTATTCGATCAGTTTGATATGAAAATGAAATTTGCAATATAGTTGCAAATACAATATATTCCATGAAGCAAGCAAAATAGAAGAAGCTTTGCTAGAGCAAGCACAATATACTCTACAAACAAATTATTTTCATGGAAAAATACTAGCATTGGTCTACAACAAAAAGAAATTTTGAAAAAAACATGCTTTTACATAAGATATGACATAACTTAAAAGTTTAGACGCTATTAAGATAAAAGTTGTCGTCATAAGGGAAAAATAATGTATGTTTTTTTTTTTAAAAAAAAAAATGTTTATCACTTAAAGAGTTTTATAAGAGTTCTTTTTCTTGGATAAGTCAAATATTAGCCATAATTATTATTAAGGTAATATCAATGTGCTTGCATTTCATATTAGATGATTAATTTCTAAAATTAATATATTCTTATGAATCTATATTCTGTGCACATTTCTATGAAGAAAACAAGAGAGTGCACTATCAAGAAATACATTATTGAGTTAGTAGTCTTGTTTAATTTTTTTTTTTTAAATAAGTATAATTTTGTCTATTTACGTATTGACAAGAATTTCATAGAAATATCTTAGTTGGAAGCTCTCTTCTTAATGTAGAAAAGATTAGTTTGTTTTTCACAATAGATAGAAGTTATCTGTGCAAGATAGAAAAAGAAAGCGTTACATTTAATATTTAACTAACATGACAAATCTAATTTGAGAAATCAAATTACACCATCATATGCTTCAATAATATAATATTCTGCGTGACAAGTTAAAATATCTCATAAATGTTTCATTACTCCCTAATGTAAATATAATGAAAATGTACCGTGCACGTACAACATAGTTTTTGATTTTTTTTTTTTTTTAATTTTGACATCGCTCAAATGAAGAGTGTACATCAACGCTCGTGTTTACCTACTAGATAACTAGAAAGACAGATTTCTCTGCATCTTTTGATATTATAAAAATAATGCTTTACAAAGCTAATTAATATAGCCGTATCTTCTTGTTAAGGGTAATATTTATAAATGAAACAGTAAATCCATTCATATAAGAGTATGGAAAATGTAATTTCCACGTGCAATGTCATGGTTAATAATAGTTAATTATATAGAAAAATATATTTCTTTGCATATGTTTCTTTGCTTGCTTAGATAATGTTAATACTCTCATATAGAGACATATTAGACAATGTGTATGCTAGATGAATGAGTTTAATTGTTGTTGGAGATCTTTCTCATCAATGATATGAAACTACTTTAATTTGTAATAAAAAGAAGATGTGAGCCTGATATAACAAACTAAAATTCTCAGGAATAAATAGAGGATTATCTACGTTCTTTGAGGTTTTATTAGACACTTGTAATAGGCACTTTGAGTATCGTGAAATTACCATTGATGTTTCCATCCATCCCAACAATCGACATTTCAACGATCTAAATCTTAATTTTCTCAAATAGTAAAGTAACCATGAGAAGGTATACTTGGTTGTGCTTAAAGAGAAACCAATTCTTTCAAAACCTACTGTTGATAATATTTCTTCGTCTGGGTGCGAGTCTGTCCACAACAATAAATGAGAATGACAAAGTATTTACCAATTTATAGAGCCCTCCATCATTTGCTTCTCCAAGCCCAACCCTACGGAGTTTTTTCTTCTTTCTTACTAGTCCTTCAAGCACTTCAAAGCAAGATCCTTGTTATGCCCACAAAATAAAGAATCAAGCATCAAATCTTACTTGCATCTAATGTTCACGTCTCATATACTCTGAGTTTGTATGTAAATAAGCGTTGGATCAATGATTTACCCGAAAGAATGTTTTTTTTTTTTTTTGTTTGGTATGATATATATAATTATCTCAAATGATTATTATGGTATCCTGGATCTTTTTATGATTGGGTATGCTCTGAATTACCCATTAACAAGACCCATTATTAAATCCTTTTATTTGGACATAATTTGGCGAACAATTATCGAGCTATTAAAAAATAAGAGATTGTGATTTTTCTTATGCACTCCTCTTTCTAGACTTTGCGTTCTCCTCCTCCTCGTCCTCCTCCTCCTCTCCTCCTCCTCCTCCTCCTCCTCTTGGGTTCAACTCCGACATCTTCATGTACAGGTCAGTAGTCAGTCCGCGTTTTCTTGTTGGGCAAGAATCTGATTTACCAGACTATCTCTTTCCTTGCAATAGACCATGGAAGAATCATTCTTTTAAATCAGGTCGGAATCGGATCGTGATTTGCTTTTCCGTTTCTCCATTTTCAGGGGCGAAACGGCATTCTGTAGCAAGGAGTGCGGGCAAGAACAGCCAAACACAGAACATGTTTAATCAACTCACAGACACCTTAGAAAAAAGTTTTCTTTGGAGCTAGTGCAGCTAAATCATTACGAGCCAAACAGATGCCGATCATTTCGATGCGGCCTGGTTCTTCCTGAAGAGCTTGTGCTCGATGTGCTGAGCAAATGTGCGGGGAGGGAACAGCGCAGGCTCTGCCTCAGTCACCAGCTCAGGCAGCGGCTTGAGGATGATCTTTTCCTTTGGGGGCTCGCAGAAGACGGCCCACGAGATCCTCACCTTCTCCTTGTTGACCAGCCCGCGGTGGAGGATGCTCTTGTACTTGCGATTGCTCAGAATCTCAATGGTGTCCCCAATGTGCATGATGATGGAGTTGGGGACACATTTGGCCGTGACCCACTTGCCCTCGTAGAAGAGCTGAAGTCCAGGGACCATGTTGTGGAGGATAAAAGTCAGGGCACTCACATCCGTGTGAGCCTCGACTCCTAGGGCTAGCTCTGGTTGGGGGCATTTCGGGTAGTAGTTGATCTTCATCTGGAGCAGCATTTCCTCAAGCCCGCCGACTTCCTTCTCCAACCTCCCTTCTTCGAGTCCTAGACTGATTGAGAGTGCTGACAGGATCTTGGTCGCGAGCTGTCTCAGCAGCTTGGCGTACTCGCTCGTCGCAGCTCTGCACGTTGACAGGCAACAAGTAACAAGTTAAAGCTTGCAAAAACAGCTTGAAAAGGACCCGGAGAGCAATGAAGACAGCGCTAGCAACATTTTGTGATTATGGAAAGGACCATGAATTTTCTCCCTGTTCATGACCAAGGTCACCATTCAATTAAATACGAATTCTAACTGCGTGTTGCCTTTTGCGCAAATGAAAGGATTCGACTTCGCTCACGTGTAATCGCTCGGGTGCTTGGGCCAGATGGACCTTGATTTCTTGCAATAAGGACTTGATCATTTGCATTCCCACATATTGAACGAATCAATACATTTGCGCTTAGAGCACAAAGCCCTTTCTGAGCTAGAACCAGCATAGCAAATATCTATTTTCGGCTCAAATGCCATCAAGCGGTCCTCTACCAGCTCAAGGTGGCGCATGGCATCCTTAAGATCTTCCATAACATGGTCAAGAGCTTCTAGTGCTTCTTACTTTTTCAGCACATATTGAATCTTCATATTCAATATTTCACAATTGTTGCCGTTCATATCGGCAATTACATTCTTAGTTCTTTGAACCATCGTTCTGAACACATCGAGACATACATGCACACGAATAATTAATGCCTATCATTTATGCATCCCTATTTGCATAGACCCATCATATTAATAAATAATTTCAAGTAAGGCTTCAGAATCAAAAGGTCACTATGTTTCCAATCATCCTCCAAAAATCCTAACTTAAAATTATTATTAATATAATTATCTTATGCAAATAAATTCTATGAAGTTACAAAAACTTCTATTACTACCCACAGCTAATTACCCACAGCAACCAGCAATAGCAGAAAGCAAATAAAAATTTTAACATTCAATAAAATAACAATGCTTTCACATGATACAACTAATATATCGGTTGCTACATTAACAACAATCAGGTAGTAAACATTACATAATTAATCAAAGAAATAAATAGGGAATGTCCCTTCTAATCTATCAGTCATAATATCTGAAAAATTTGAAGGCACATTTGCCAACCATGGAAAAACTTTTGGAGAGCTTTCATGTCGCCTCCAAGGCGCATTCACTCGGCGCCATGTGGCGCTCAATCTAAGGGTTGAAGTTTTGGCCAACTCAATCCTATAGTGCTCTCTCACAAAAGCTTCCACCAGCCTCTTATAACCCGGGACCACGTTGACCTCCCATAGCCGATCCAACACTTGCCATTCAGGTGGAAGAGTGTTCATCAAAGCCGCACCTTCTGAAAATCCGGAAGTCACGCTTGTCCTCAGGGTAAACGAGGTGGAAGAAGTAGTCCTCCCACTCGAGCTGCCCGCTGGCATTGTTGGCAAGCTTGCTCCCGTAGCCCTGGATCTTCCCGGCGCCCTGGTCGTTGGCATGCTTCTCCTTCTCCTCGATCGGGAGGTTGAAGAACACCTCGCCAGCCTTCTTGACACGCTCGATCAGGTCGTTGGGGATCCCATGGTTGACGAGGTGCATGACGCCCCAGTCGGTGGCAGCCTTCCTGAGCTCCTCGTGGCACCTCTCCCTCACCACGGGGTCTTCAGACGCTATGTCCTCGAGGTCGATGGTCGGGACCTGAGGACCCTCATGCTTCTTCTCCTCCTCGAAGATGTCGCCAATGCTTGTGAGCTCCTCCTTCGGCCTCACATACTCCTGCGGGATCGACTGAATGCCACTGCTCGACAAGCTCTCGACTCTACCAGCCACAACGCTCACCATCTTCTCTTAGTAAAACGAAAACGGGCGTGTTTGCCTTCTCTCTCCTTTCTCCCCACACAATGTTGCAAACGCCAAATCTGATGTGGTCCAGCTCCAACTTCTCGTGGGGTTTTTATAGAGGATGCCAATCGAAATCTGAGGGAATCGAGAAAGAGGAGATGGGTCCAGATAATTCTTGCGAAACGTGAGAGAGCAAGAGCCACAAAATACTTTCGAGATAGAGAGAGAAATTACGTGTTTAATTTCCTGGTAAGTTGAACACGTGATGCCTCCCACTAGACCCAAACGTTCTAAGAGTTTCAAAGGTCAACACTGTGGGGAGTGAGCTGAATGGCAGGTCGAAAGCATGGGGAGTGAAGCGCCCTCTTAACCGTCGCCGCATGACTCTTTGTCATTCCAGCAAGAAAGGGTGAAACGATATGGAATTCGCGTGATTTGACACTTTGAAGCACAGATTAGTCTAGGAAAAACCTCTTATTATCCACGCGTTGTTGTCTTGATTAGTAGATGCAAGGCTGATGCCGTACTCAGAATGCTTTTGGCTCCATATTCCTTGACAATACCAAAGCGAGGTTAATCTTATATTGGAAACGCTGAGCATATGATATGATCCGAGTAAAGTTTGTCGATCAAACTTGCTAGGAATAAGGTTTTGAACAGCACGGTGAACGGAATTGCACAGCAAGTTCGTACGAACTGGCACGGTGGCGGTCGCGTGAATTCATTATTTAACCCCTATAGAAAGATCCCCGAGGAAAATTCCTGGGAAATCTGTACCCGGACACCCTTCCTTCGATGTGTAAAGAGATTGGTGGGAGGGTCAGAATTTACATGATGCGAGAAGAAATGGAGCAAGAAGAGAAAAAAAAAAAAAGAAGAAGAAGAAAGAAGAGACCTCGACAGGAATATTTTGTTTTTTTTTCCTATTCTTTTTATTGTCTCCTTTTTTTTAACAAAAAAAAAAATCTATGAAGAATGTCTGTCCATAAGGAAAAAAAATGAAGCGTCCATGATTTTTAATTTGTCTTATCTTTTTTGTTATGTTATCGTTGAAAAAGGTGGAAAAATGGCGCACCCAATTGATTACTGGGTCGTGTTCGTGCTTTTATCTTAACGGAGGTACTTGTTGGAGAATATGGAAATTGGCACACCTAATTATTGGAGAAGAAAAGTAAAATAGTAATTTCAGGAGTTCCTTTTTTAATCTTATTGAATATAATATATATGTGGATATCCTCAATCGACTGATTACATCTCCCGCAAATTTCTTAGGATCGAAATCAACTAATCAAAATTAAATCAATTAATGTTGAGATTTGTTTTTTAGGAAAGGTGTCAGTCACCATCTGTGGCATTCCTAAGACACTGTTTTATGTTTCATCTTGATATTTGATCATTAAGACCATTGCGTTTCACCTTTGCCTCTCTCCTTGAACTCCACTTACAGATTTGTTAAACTTCCTGCT
Organism: Eucalyptus fibrosa; assembly: GCA_017140475.1. Classification (NCBI taxonomy): domain Eukaryota; kingdom Viridiplantae; phylum Streptophyta; class Magnoliopsida; order Myrtales; family Myrtaceae; genus Eucalyptus; species Eucalyptus fibrosa. The sequence continues at coordinate 22,492,613 of CM029509.1, read as the reverse complement.
AATGGCTCGCTATTTGACCACCATACTTATAATAAATAAATTGCAAATGATGTTTCTGAACAAGTAATTTGCAATCATCGGGCATGATGGCTCAATGATAAAGAGATCACAGTTTGCAATGAGGTGTACAAGTTCGAGCCTTTTTGCGTGCGAATCTCTTATCAACATGTGCCTTGAATATTATCTACATTATGTGAAGAGACTTCTTGATTTTGGATACAAATGTGGGGCTACAGTGACAGATTCAAATACATATGAGTGAATTGAGTAGTTATAATTCAAAATCTAACATTTCGTATGAAAGTAACGCCCAAAAAGGTAGCTATCCTAGTTACACCTTCCTACTATCTTACATCATAAAAAGAACTATTCATTTTCAAAATCAAAAGAAACTTAAGACGAATATGTATATAATGATGTTCCTTAGCATAGTAGAACGCAAATAAGCAAGATCAACGGGCAAGCAGCCTGCATCACCCAAATTTGGTCCAAATGGGCAAGGTTGAGCAATGACCTTGCATCAAAATGCCCGATCCACCTAACTTTGGGCCAAATGATGTATGGGCTTTGCATAACGCATTGGGCTCAACTTTTAGGCCATTCTTCATAATGATCGCCTCTAAATGCAGTGTTAGATATCTACAAAACATAAGATATAGAAGGTATAATTGGAAGATGACAGCTGGATTCCCTAAAAAAGCATCAACTAGAAGGTCCAGTGCCAATTTTGATCCAATTTTTTTTCTGTCCTAATTGAAAAATAACAGCCTGATTCCATATGTTTAAACTTATTCAAAAAGGAGTTTCCTATTCACTATTTATGTATTTATTGACAAAAATCTGAGAATAATATGAGTCCTAAATACTCTGTAATATAAATAGAATTTTAAATGTATCTTGTGGGTACAACATAGTTTTTGCGTAGAATCATTTTATCATTAATGAAAATTGACATAGGCATATAGTAGGAGTACGCCAAAAGAATAGATAACTTTCAATGGAAAAATATAGCTATGTCTTTTTGTTAACGATAATATTTCTTTAGTAAAATGGTATATCCATTCACATAATAGTTGCATATTTTCTTGGAAAGATAGTTGTTAGATGTGGAAAACAAAATTTCCACGTGCAACGCCCATATTTACCTAATAGTTAATTATATAAACAAAATTATTTCTTTGCATTTGTTTGTTTAATTGCTCAAACAATGTTAATTCTCTCATTTAGAGACATATCAGAGAGAACATGTGAGCTAGATGAATGAGTTTAACTGTTATTGGAGACCTTTTCGGTCAATGGCAAGTACAACTATTATAATTTATAATAGGTTAGAGATGTGAGCCCAATATAACAAACTATAACTTCCAGTAGTAAATAGCAATTTATCAATGTACATTAAGATTTTATTAGAAACATGTAATACCTATTCAATATTGTAACATAGCCATAGAAGTTTTCATCCGTCAAAATCATCGACAATCTAATGGTCTAGATTTTAAATTTCTCAAAAAGTTAAGTAATCACGGACGGGGGTGTATATGGTCGCGTTTCTAGAGAATATCAATTCTAACAAATCTTGCCGTTGATAATATTTCTTAGTATGGTAACGTTTTATATGCAAATTTTGTGAGTCTAAATCTATATCAATAATGAGCTTGACTAAGTATTCACCTATTTATAGAGCCCTTCATCTCTTGCAACATCACACCTTAATCAATTGAATTTCTTCTTTCTTACCAATCCTTCAAGTGCTTTAGAGAAAAACCTTTGCAATGCCTCATCTTTGAAAACCTCTTTCGATATGCATCCAACGATCATGTCTTACATACTGCAACCTTATTTGCACAGAAGTATTGGATCAGTGATCTATCAAAAAAATGCCTCATCCTTGGTAAGATCTCTCTCTCTCTCCCTCCCTCCCTCTGCCTCTCCCTCTTCCTCACACACACACAATGATGATTATAACATGGCGTATATCTTTTTATGAATAACAGGATGAGGGATTGAGATGGCGCCACTTTGTGGTTAGACGATTTCGTAGAGGCCAATCCAATTTGGTGTAGTCAGTATACCTGCCATACTCCGCAGCCAAATGCTCATGGAGCCTCTCATCGCGAAAAAGTCCCCAGCCACATCCTCCGGAGTGTCTCTTAACTTGAGGTTTGTGTGCATGGAACTCCTTATCGTATAAAAGTGAGCTGCTGCTGGCCCTACTCAAAAAATCGTGGAGGAAGAGAACGTGGGAACAAGGTAGATGGTCAATAGATTTGACATTTCATGTATTTGATAAAATTGTATGAGAGCCGATCATTTTGAATGGTTTGAGTGAGAGCTTTCCTCAATATTATACAAAAAGTTGATCTTCGATGTGGGAGGATTACCAAAAAAGTCATAAACCTATTACAATTGTGTCAATTCAGTCATAAACTTTTTTTTTAGTCAATTTAGTCCTAAACCTTTTACAATTGTGCCAGTTTAGTCCATCCAACTAAAATTGGCTAGCCGGCGCTGACATGGACGCCGCTTGTTTGGCAAAAGTTGACATGAAATTTTTTTAATATTTTTCTTTTCGAATTTTTAAATATTTTTTTGAAAATTTTAATTCTTTTTTAATTTTTTTTCCACCATCTCCTTCCTCTGGCCAGCTAGAGGCGAGGGCTGGTGAGGTTAGCCTCACTGGCCAGTGGCGAGGCTTGTCCCTACCGACCACTAGCAAAGGTGAGCCTTACCCAGCGACGGTGAGGCCGTTGTTGCCAGATTTGGTGAGGTCAAGCCTTGCCGTCCCTGGGCCAGGAGCCTCGCCAATGGTTGGCATCGCCGCTGTCGCCAGATTTGGCAAGATCGAGCCTCGCCGTCCTTGGGCGAGGAGCCTCGCCGGCCACCGGTGAGGTCGGCCTCGCCATGGTTGGGTGAGGCCAAGCCTCGCCAGATCTGGCGGGGCCTCGCCTAGCAACGGTGAGGCCAGCAAGGTCGGCCTCGCCAACCCTTGCCTTTAGCCGATCGCCAGAGGAAGGAGAAGGTGGAAAAAAAAAGAAAAAAAGAATTCAAAAAATATTTAAAAATTCAAAAAAATTAAAATTAAAAATTAAAAAATTGCCATGTCAACTTTCGCCTAACGGCTGGTGTTCACATCAGCACCAGATGGACTAAACTGGCACAATTGTAAAAGATTTAGGATTAAATTAGTAAAAATAAAAAGTTTAGGACTGAATAGGCACAACTATAATAGGTTTTGGACTTTTTTGGTAATTTTCCCCATCAAATGTATAAGCAATGAAGGTTCAAGCTAAAATGCCTTCAATGATATGTGACTCTATTTTCAGCTCTAGTTATGTAATTCACAATTATTTGTAACATGCTGACGCTTTTGTGCAACTTATTTTCATTTAAGATCATTTAAGTTCAGATGGGGAAAATTCTCTCTTTATATGACGACCAACCAAAATTTTGCAATTTTCGACAAAAAAAAAATAATCAAAATTTTGCAATGTTGTGTCATAATGAACAACATATTTTAGTTGCTTAAATATGGACTTTTAAATGTTCAATATCAACTTTGAAGGTTGGATCAACATTAGTGGTTGTTCAGGTAGCTTTCTGTTTTGATTTCAAATCTCTGGCTCTACAATAGTTTTTTTGGTCCTTTACATTCAACGTCATATAAGAAAATAGAAATAAATGTTTGGAAATGCTAAAACTTACCATAAAAATACAATTGAATCTTAAGACCTACAAAAGTACAATCAAGTCCCAAAATTTATCAAAATGGTATAATTGAATCATTCCACTAACTCCATCCAATTAAATTATCTGAAAATTTTGATGTGATTTTGTTTAATATTGTCTCTCTATTATGTGACATTGACCTTACTAAAACATAAAATATAAGACTAAAGCGACGTGGTTTTGGCCTAAATCCTAATTTTTTAAAAACAAAAAATGAGGGCAAGGGTGGCAGGCGCTCATCGCTGCCCCATCATTGCTGGAAGAGCTCGGTGGGTTCTCGGCAATGGGCCTTGGCCTTGGCCTTATTTGTGTTTCTTTAAAGTACCTTTTTATTTTAATCTAATTTAATTAAGATTTTGGTTAAAAAAATTAGGATTTAGGCTATTACGAGGTCATTTTTAGTCTTATATTTCATGTTTTTGTAAAGGTCAATGCCATGTAGGAGAGCAAAATATTTGAAAGAGTCACATCAGCATTTTTTGTTAGTCTGATTGGATGGATGCTCGCCAAGTCCCGTTACCCCTTTCTAGCAATGGAGGGGCACCAATTTGACAAATTGTAAGAGTTGATTGGATTTTTTGTGAGTTTTAGGACATAATTGCACTTTCGTGATAAGTTTTCTATGACTTCTAATGTATTTATTTCAAGAAAGTATAAGCAAATCATTTCCATCATTTTAGTTCCCAACAGCCACGGTTATGCATCTCAATGTTTATCATGATTCAATGTTTATAATCGCCTAAACTGACTTTAGAATACAATGCAATATAAAACAATGATTACTTCATAAGCTTAGATACACTTTTAACACACAAGTATCAAATTAGGAAAAAAGCGGATCGATTTTTTTGGGCCAATTCTGTTTGTTATCCCCTTTAAATTCATTTTTCAAATTTTTTTCAAGACAACAAATTTCGGTGGGTTCTTAATTTTTCCAATCCCAAAATTTTATGGGACTAACATATTAAACACTTAGTTGCGGAATCATCCAAAAGGGGTAAAAACAATCCATGTGCCGATACGGAGTTACTTATAGCACATGCAATTTTGATAGAAGAAGAAAGTATATGAGCAATAGAGCATAGCCGATATGAAATAATTTTCTCATGTAAAGTCCATGCGATTTGCTAATTGTCTCATAATTAAGTTGCGTTTATTTGGTTTGACATAAATTTCTACATGGTTAGGCTATTACAAATTAAGAAAAGCTATTGCTTGAGTGATTCTAAGTATCACCTCATGGTTTGAACAAAAAAAAGTGAGAGCTTGAAAGAGGTGAAAAAACAGTGTCGGGCTCGTGGGATGGGGATGAAAGGAAAAAAAAAAGGAAAAGATAAAAACAGAAAAACAGAGCAAAAAATTAAAGACCACGAAGAATGATGCGTGGAGGGAGAGAGAGATGTAAATGTGCAATCATCCGCTGGATCTTTAACGGCACCGGTGGATAAAAATTTGGAAAGGTCAGAATTGAATACTAACTGAAAACTGATGCTTGTTTTATAAGATAAAAAAATTTCGGACTAAAATTTTGACCTGACCTAAGTTGGTGCTTTAGAGGAAATTGGACCCATAAAAGTAGAAAACTCTCTTCTATTTTGTATAAGTAAATGTTGTTTATAATTAGATGGAGCTTATATTTGCAAGATAGAAAAACACTTGTTGCATTTAAATTTTTTATTTGCAGTTAGAAGACTAATTCGATTGTTTCCAAAGCATTATTTACTATAAGTGATATGATCGGAATATTAAATCTAGTGTTATATGGTGACTCCAGTGAGCAACATGTTACAAGGGGTTTATAACGCGGGCAGTAAAGTACATAAAAATGAGATTTGGAATTTAGTTTGCAAATACAATATATTTTATGAAGCAAGCAAAGTAGAAGACACTTTGCCCCAGCAAGCACAATATACTGTACAAAGAAATTATTTTTCAAGGAAACATATTAGCATAGGTCTACAACAAAAAAGAAAATTTTGAAAAAGACATGCTTTGCATGACGGATAACATCACTTAAAAATCCTGACACTATTAAGATAAAAGTTGTCGTCAGAAGGGAAAAATAATGTATGTTTTCAACTATTTATCACTTAAAGGGTTTTAAAAGAGTTTTGTTGGAATATATCAAATATTAGCTATAATAATAATTATTATGGTATAACAACGTACTTGCATTTCAGAATAGAATATTAATTTCTAAAATTAATATATTCTTACAAATCTGTATTCTGTACACTTTTCTACAAAGAAAACGAGAGATTGTACTGTAAAGATAAATATTGAGTTAGTAGACTTGATTAATTTTATTCAAAGGGAAGTTTAATTTTGACTATATACATGTACTGACAAAATTTTCAAAGATATATCTCAGTCGGAAGCTCTCTTCTTATCGTACGAAAGATTAGTTTGTTTTTTACAATTAGATTGAAGTTATGTGTGCAAGATAGAAAAAAGAGGTTTGCATTCAATATTTCACTACCACGACAAATATAATACAATATTTTGCGTGACAAATAAAAAAATCTTATAACTGTTTCAACAATGGGATCAAATACATGTGTGCAAGACAGAAAAAGAGAGTTTCATTCAATATTTCACTAATACAACAAATCCAAGTTGAAAGATATAATTGCACTACTAGGTGCTTCAATAATATAACATTCTGCGTAACAAATACAAATAAATCATAAATACTTCATTATTTATAATATAAGCAGAATTTAAAATGTATCATGCACGTACAACATAGTTTTGTGTAGAATCATTTTTTCATTAGTGAAGAGTGACGTAGGCATATATTCGGAGTACGTCAAAAGAAAACATGTTTTCTATGGAAAAATATTTGGATTAAAACTTAGGCATTGTTCAAATGAAAAAAAAAAATCAATACTAGCTTAAAATTAAGATTAGTTTTTAAAGCATTGAATTAAAAAGCATTTGCGGTGTTTCCAATTTTCTTGACAATTTACCTTTATCATTCATATAGATGCAATAACCATGAGATACAATATTTGAAATCAATTTATGACTTTTCGGTCTATACATTGTTCTTTTGTAATTATAAACTAATACATTTCAAGTTAATTGAAATAGTTGTGTCTTCTTGGTAAGGATAATAGTTTTTAGTAAAATGGCATATCTATTCGTACGTGAATTGAATATTTTCTTTGTAAAACGGTCATTATTTATGTAAAATATAATTTCTTGCTCGTGGTTACCTAGTAGTTAATTATATGGATAACATTATTTCTCCACATTTGTTTGTAACTAGCTTAGGCAGTATTTATTCTCTCATTTAGAGACATATGAAACCATATGTATGCTAGATGAATAAGTTTTAACTGTTGTGAGAGATCTTTCCAATCAATAGTAAGTGCAACCAATTCAATTTGTAATAGGAAATAGATGTGAACCCGATATAATGAACTATAACTTTCAGCAGTAAATAACAGCTTATCTATTTATTTTAAGGTTCTATCAGAAACATGTAATGGATACTTTCGATATTGTGAAATTGCTATTGACATTTCCATCCATCAAAATCATCGACAATCTAACAATTCTAGATTTTAAATTTCTAAATTAGTTTAGTAACCACCAAGGGTGCGCATATGGTCGCAGTCCTAGACAAAATCAATTCTAGCAAATCCTATCGTCGATAATATTTCTTAGTACAGCAATGTGCTAAATGCAAATTGTGCAAGTCTATCCATACCAATAATGAGCATACTAAGTATTTATTTATTTATAGAGCCCCATGCCTTAGGCGACTGGATTTCTTCTTTCTTACTAGTCCTACAAGTGCTTCAATGCAAGACCTTTTTGAAAACCATTTTTGACATGCATTCAACAATCATTTCTCATATATTCCAACCTTGCGTGTACATGAGTATTGGATCAGTGATCTATCAGAAAAATGTTGCATCCTTGGTAAGATATCTCTCTCTCATAACGATGATTGTAACATCTTGGTTATCATTTTCTGAATAAGAGAACGAGGCATGGAGATGGCTGGGGGACGAAAGAGAACTTTTGCAGTAGTGAAGTCTTCGTCGAAGCACTACTTTGTTGCCAGACGATGCCCTAGAGTCCAATCGAGGGTGATGTAGTCGCTATACTCACCAGTCTCCGTAACCAAATGCACATGAAGCCTGTATCTAGAAGATGTCCTAAGGCACATTTGGGAGCTTCCTTGTTTTGAGGTTTGCGTAGGTTTCCATACTATTGTCGGCATGGAATTCCTTGCCTTATAAAAGTGAGCTACGGCTCTCCCTCCTCAGAAAAATCATAGAGGAAGAGAACATGGGAACAAATTAAATGGTCGATGAATTTGACGTTTCATGTATTTGATATAAAATTGTATGAGAACCGGTTATTTTAAATGGTGTGTTAGTGAGACCTTCCCTCGATATTATGCAAAATGTTAAGTGATGGTTGTTCCAGCTATAGTGCCTTCAATGATAAGCACCTAATTTACAAAATTTGTAACATGGTAATGCTTTTGCATAACTTATTTTAATCGACGAAGATCTAAATTTAGATAATGGTAATTTTTTTCTAATTCGACGACTAACCAAAATTTTGCAGTGACAAAAAAAAATTGCAATTTTCTGGTCATAACGTAATATGTACTTCAGTTTCTTAAAGATGGACTTTTAAATTTTCAATATCAAATTTGAAGATTGAGTGAACATTAGGGGTTATGGGGACAAAGGAAAAATAATATATGTTTTTCAACTATTTATAACTAACGGAGTATTAGTTTTAGTTTTGTCGAATATGTTCATTATTAGCCATAATTATTATTAAGGTAATGTCAATGTAATTGCATTTCATATTAGAAGATTGATTTCTAAAATTAATATATTCTTATGAATCCGTGAACATTTCTATGGAGAAAACAAGAGAGTATTGAGGACGTTCAAAGGGGAAAGGTGGCGATTTTTCGGTTCTCCCGGACGCTCACGGACGTCCACCAAGAGAACAAATCTCGGGTGCAAGTCGCCATCTTTGTCAAGAAAACCTGAGACCACCGAGAAAAATCAAGAAAAATCCCTTCAGGAATTGGTCGCCTCTTCCTCGCTGTCCACCCGTCGTTCTCCGCCCATCGTTCACCATCTCCGAGTATCCAGAGTCTTTTGTTAAGTCTCCATTGTAGGCTATCTTAAGCTTGCATACTACAGAGAGAAAGAGAGCGTCAAAGACTGTAACAAACGAGAGAAGAAATCCTCCCAGAAAATCTCGACATGGAGTCGTCTTCGTTGAACCCAGCTTCCAAAGCCACCGTCGTAGCCATCTTCCCCTTTGCCTTTATCACCGTGACGCGGTTCCCTTGTTCATCCTTGTTTTAGCCGAGGAGATTCGAAGCAGTATTGCTGGCTAGAAAAAGAGAAAAAAAAGACTTGGCGTCCATCCTCTGTGGAGTTCCATATAGCGCCCTCTGATGGTACCTTTTATTGTCCCAACCACATGCCGTGTGTTTTTGCAAATGCATGATTGTATATGTTGGACTGTCGTCGGTGAGGGACCGAGATAGTCGAAGGCGGCGGTCCCGGGTATTTTCATTATAACGTCCGCAAGTGGTGCTTGTTCATTGAAGTTTTATATATTTTTCTGGATTCTTTAGTACATAGATATTCCAGGTTTATTGTGGAAGAATGAAAGTGGCAGTTCTGGGAGTAAGAAGCCAGGCGTAAGAGTTAAAAGATGATGGGAGAAAGATCCGAAAGTTAGAATTAAGAAAAGAAGACAATGTGGAAGAAGAAGCAGGTGGGCCCAAGTTTGGTTATGAACGGATTGGGCTTGAATAAATAAGCCGATTTCATTTGTCAAGTGTTTCGGATTTTCCTTGGCCCAGACTAATGAGACCAGCCTACGGTCCATATTCGGTAATAAAAAATTATAATTAAAAAATCTCGAAAGTATTGAAAAATAGAACATAGCTTAGAAAATAGGACCTGACCTAGTCGTGTGACTTTAGTACTAGATATAGTTTAGTTTTATTTAGTTAGCTTAACCATTAGTTCAGTTTTACTTTTAGGGGATACTTTTGATATCGCTTATTCTTTTGGAAAAGAAATTGAACTTGATTTGAATTTAACTCATAAAGGATCAGGTCCTCGAACTTATAATATGGCTAGGTATATCATTTGCTAGATGAATATTGAGTTTCATTTCCACAATTTTATTTTAAGCTTTTCAATCACTTGGTTGTTTCATTATTGCTCTATCAATCATTTCAGTTACTTGTTTGTTAATTTTCTTTCTAGATAGATCATGACCGTATTAGGATCATAATGAACACCTCAAGAACACGTGCATGATCACTTAGTGGCTTTGATACCTTTAGGATCAAAGTTAGTAATCAAGATTGTATGAGCACTTGGATAACTATATTCCAGGTTAGTGGTACTAAATTGGTGCTAATAAATATTAGCATAATCAAGCCCTAAACTAAAATCTTTGATTATGTAGAAATCGAAATGACACTCCTGCGTCTTGATTGGTTTTTAGCCGACCTCAAATGTCTAGTGGTGACTCCTGTCTCACCTAGAATCTTTTAGGCTAAATCAAATTTAAAATGAATCCAATGTCATGGTATGATTTTGGGAGAGCTCATATCAAATGAAGGTTCATTGTCCTGCTTTTTGGGCAATAACCCCAAATCTATCTCTTTCTCAATTGTGTCGGAAAATTTGGATGGCGATAGGATTCTGCCTCATGTTTATGTCATAAGTGTTTTGAAGATAGAGTAACTACTGGTTTAATATTAATAAAAAGGATTTTTTTAAAAAATAAGGAAACATAAAAGAAATGAATGCTTTGATATCAAATATATTATCATTGTATATGCTTAACAATGCCTCGAAAGCAACCATTAACAAGGCCCATAATCAAATTCTTTTATTTGGACATACTTCATCGAGCAATTATCGAGCTATCAAAAAATAATAATAATAAGATTGTGATTTTTTCAATGCACTTCTTTTTCTGGACTTTGCGTGGTTTTTGACGCAAAGGATCACTGCCCTCAGCTCTTCTTCTCCTCACCCTCCTCCTGCCTCTATATATCGACCCAATCGCCATCGTTATGCTTCCCCCAATTCACTCACTAATGTCAATCACTTGAGTGCCATTATTTTCAGTTGATCACTTACATGCTAAAATTTTTTATGAACATTTCCTTACGTGTTGAAAATTTAACGTGGCATAGCATTAGTAGTGAATGTTTTTAAAAAAATTATGACACTTAAGTGATCCATTCAAAAGTTATATAACATTCAAGTAATTGGAAAAAAAAAAGTTATGGCACTTAAGTGAGTTCCGTACATAAGTTATAGCATTCAAGAAATCGAAAAAAAAGTTATAGCACCCAAATGAGCACCATATGAAAGTTATGGTATTTGTGTTGTCCTTATTCCCAATCTACCTAATGTGAAGAGATTTCTTGATTTTTGATATGAAGGTGGGGTTACATTGATAGAGTCAAATGTTTATGGTTGAATTGAGTAGCTATAATTAAAATCTAACATTCTGCACAAAAGTAACGCCCAAAAAGGTAGCTATCTTGGTTGCACCTCCCAACTGATTTAACTCATAAAAAGAACTATTTTTTTCCAAAATAATAAAACGGCCCACTTCACCTAACTTTGGTTCAAATGGGCAAGTTTGAACAATGACCTTCCTTTAAAAGGTCAGATCCACCTAACTTTGGACCAAGCCTTGCATGGCCTCACCTAACGTTTCATCACATAATTTAAATTATGCATGGGCCATGGACAACGCATTGAGCTTAACTTTCGAGCTTGGGTGGATTTGGGCTTGCATAATGATCGCCTAAAAAAACTGTTAGATATCGACAAAACATGAGATATAGAAGGTAAAATTGGAAATAACGGCCAAATTTCCTAAAAGAGCGTCAACTTCAAAGTCACGTGCCAATTTTGATTCGAATTTTATTATCCTAATTAAAATATAAGAGCCCAATTTCATATTCCCACCCCATTTATGTATGTATTGACAAAAATCACAGAATAATATTTTAGTAGGAAGCCTCTCTTCTTATTGTAGAAAAGATCAGTTTGTTTTGTACACTGAAATCAATTTGTGTAAGATAGAAATAAAGAAAATTGTCGTTTGAAATTTTACTAATATGATAATCTAATTTTAAAATATATAATTGGATTCCTAACTGCTACCATAATATAACATTCTACATGACATGTAAACCAGTCATAAATATTTTATTACTCTAATATGAATAAATTAAAAATGTATCATGCAGATACAACATAGTTTTTGTGTTGAATCATTTATCATTAATGAAGATTGACATAGGCATATAACAGAAGTACATAAAAAGAATACACAACTTTCTATGGAGAAAGATATTGATAAAAATTTCGACATTGCTCAAATGAAAAAAATAAATACAGTCTTCAAATTAAGATTAGATTTCAAAACCTCGTATCAAAAAGCATTTAAGTTCTTTCCAATCTTGAAAATGTACCTTTATCTATCATATAGATGCAATAATCATGAGATAAAATGTTTGAAAACAATTTAAGACTTTTTGGTCTACATATTGTTCTTTTGTAATTATAAACTAATGCGTTTCAAAGTTAATTAATATATTAATGTCTTCTTGTTAAGGGTAATATTTTTTTTTAGTAAAATGATATATCCATTAATATAAGAGTTGTGTCTATATATTGTAAAAACGGCCATTAAATATGGAAAACATAATTTACACCAAATAGTAAATTATATGGACAATATTATTTTTTCTGCATTTGTTTGTTTACTTGCTCAAACAATGTTAATTTTCTCATTCAAAGTATCGGAAAACATGTAAGCTAGATGAATGAGTTTAACTATTGTTGGAGGTCCTTTCGATCAATGTTAAGTGCAACTGTTTTAATTTATGATAGTAAAGAGATGTTAGTTTGATAAAACGAACTATAACTTTTAGTAGTAAATAAAAGTTTATTTATGTACTTTAAGGTTTTATTAGAAACATGTAATAGGTACTTTCGATATTGTGAAATTGCCATTGACATTTCCATCCACCAAAATCAGCGACAATCCAACGGTCTAGATTTTAAATTTCCCAAATTGTTGAGTAATCACCGACAGGGTGTATTTGGTCATGATCCTAGAGAAAATCAATTACAACAAACCTTGCCGTTGATAATATTTCTTAGTATGGGAATGTGTTAAATGCAAATTGTGCAAGTCTATCTACACAAATAATGAGCATGACTAAATATTTACCTATTTATAGAGCCCTTTATCTCTTGATGCACCACGCCTTAGCCAAATGAATTTCTTCTTTCTTACATGTCCTTCAAGTGCTTCAAAGCAAGACATTTGTGATGCCTTATATTTGAAAACCTCTTTCGAGATGCATCCGACAATCATGTCTCACATACTCCAGCCTTGCATGTACATAAGTATCGGATTAGTGATTGACCAGAAAAATGCCTCCTCCTTGGTAAGATCTCTCTCTCACTCTCTCTCACATACACACACACGCACAAATGATGATTATAACATCGTGGATATCTTGTTTTGAATAACAGGACGAATCATTGAGATGATGAGGCAATGATAGACAACTCTTGTAGTAGTGAAGACTCTGCCGAGGTGCTACTCCGTTGCTGAAATGCCCTGGACTCCCATCCAATCCGATGTAGCCGCTATACCCGCCATACTCCGCAGCCAAATGCATATGAAGCCTCTTATCAGGAAGATGTCCTGAGCCATACCCTTGGGAGTGTCCCTGGTTGTGAGGTTTGCCTAGGTTTCCATGTCGTCGTCTAGATGGAATTTCTTGTCTTATAAAAGTGAGCTGCTCTCGCTCCTCAGAAAATCATAGAGCAAGACAACATGGGAACAAGTTATGTGGTCAATAGGTTTGACATTTCATGTATTTGATATAAAATTGTATGAGAGCCGGTCATTTTGAACAGTGCGTGAGGAAGAGCTTATTTTGATCTATAGTTAGGCCCCATTTGGTTCCACATTCCCAAGAGGCTTTGAGCCCCCAAAGCCCTTTGGGAAAAAATTTTGGTGTTTGGTTTAGCATTTGAATGTCTTTTTGGCCAAATACTTGCCTTTGAAATGCTAAAAGTCCAAAGTGGATGGGGACTTGCTTTGGGCTTTCAGCATTTTCCGAATGCTGAATAAGGGTTTACTGATTTTTTTTCTTCCAACATTGCCCTCATTGATAATTGCGTTTTCCTCTTTTGCCCTAAAAAATTACCGTTCATTGTCTTCCTTGGACTTGTTGCGTGAAGGGTCACCGGATCTGGTCGCTTGAGGTCAGGTGACCTCGGGCATCAACCCCCCGCACCGCCGTCGCTTGGGTCGCGGCCTCAAGTGATGCTAGCTAGGTCGCATGACCCATGCACCGCCATTGCCTGGGTCGCGGCCTCGGGTGATGCCGGCTGGGTTGCACGACCCATGCCCCGCCGTTGCCTGGGTCGCAGCCTCAGGCAACGCCACAGAGTCAAGCAGCTCAATCATCATCAATGTGTGAATAATTGATAATCTCGTCCATTGACACAATAGTTTTCACTTAAGGTGAGATAATCTCGTACAGCAACACTATTTTTCATTAAGGTAATTTATAATAGGAAAGAGATGAGAGACTATAACTTTTAGTAGTAAATATCATTTTATCTACGTACTTTGAGGTTTTATCAGAAAAGACTTTCGATATTGTGATATTGCTGCTGGCATTTCCAATGTTCAAATCATTAACAATCTAACGATCTACATTTTCAATTTCTCAAATACTTGAGTAATCATCGAGGGGTTATATCGTCGCACTCATAGAGAAAATCAATTCTAACAAACCCTGGCTTTGATAATTTTTCTTAGTATGGGTATCGGGCTCATGTTTTATGTAATTAGCGTTTTGAAAAGTGTGTAGAATAATAGCTTATTGCGAGCCCAAATTTTTCAAGGAATGGACCTCATAATATTTTATAATTATTTCTTATTTGATTTTTTATGATTCAAAATAAACCGATTCAATATGCTCAATAAGTGCCATGGGAGTCTTAATAAATAAAAAGGATTTCACGTATCTGAATAAGGAAGCATAGAAGAAGCGAATGCTTCAACATCAAATATTTTATGATTGTACATGCTTGACAAATGTCCTGCAAAACACCTATTAACAAGACTCATAATTAAATCCTTTTACTGGACAAACTTAATCTGCCGCAGCCGTTTCGGATAGCGATGGCTGCCTCGCTGACGGCAGCGATACTGTACTGCGCCGGTTGCAAGGGTCGCCACTACGAGCCCCACTTCCTCCAGTCATGCTTCCTCTGCAACAAGCCTCTTGGGTTCAACTCCGACATCTTCTTGTACAGGTCAGTAGTCAGTCTTCGTTTTCTTGCTGGGCATGGATCTGCTTTCCAGACATTTTTTTCCTTGCAAAAGACTCCTGCAAAAGAGCAAGAAAAATTATTTGCTTTATTCTTTTTCTTTATTAATCGGGTCGGAACTAGATCGTGATCTGCCCTTTCTTTTCTCCTTTGCGTTTTCAGGGGGGCGACACGGCATTCTGTGGCAAAGAGTGCAGGCAAGAGCAGGTAGAGATCGATGAGGCGAAAGAGAAAAGCTGGAAGAGGTCACCCGTCGTTGCGTTCCTCTTCTTCTTCCTCCCTGTCAAGAAAATCAGAGTCGTCCAAGCGTAGCAAGGCCGTACCGAGTGGCACAGCAGTAGTCGCGTGAAATCATTCTTGACCCTGCAATGATCCCCTGGGGAATCTGTATCTTGAGCACTTCGTTATGTAAAGAGATTGGCTAGTGATGTTGATAGCAGTTGGGCGAAGAAGCGACGAACCAGAGAGATCTGTGTTCTGCTTGGAAATTTCTGCTCTCTTATGTCAGATAAAGGAAAATTTTGTGGCTATCCTTGGGTAGATTTAATCCACCCGCTTTTAGAACAAGTCGCTTCAGAACAAAGTGCAATCCAACACAACTCATAAATTTTGACGGTCATATTTAATTATTTATTACATAAGAAAATTAGAGGTTGGTCTGACTTTATATAAAAATATAATTAGCATAATTCACATCTATATCATGTGTGAACCATATGACTCAAGCGTGGTGTTACCACGTACCATTGTACATATAATCGAACGGATTTCTTAAAAGATGTCATCAACCATGGTGAATTTAAACTCCACACTCAATTATCATTGATGAAATATAAATATTTATCTATTGTTATCAATTCATATTCATCTCCTTTTGAATTATTTCAGAAAAAAAAAATCATATGAGATTAATTTTCAAAGGAAAGTGGGAATTGTTGAAAAATAGGAATTCAAAATGACCGGATTTGGATGAAGTTCACGGCCAAGCAAGAAGAAGAGCAAGACTTATGGTCAGAGAAGGACTTCTTTGGAAGGTGGATTAAAACTAGCTATAAGGACATACTTCAAAAGTTTGCCTTATCTTACAATTATCTCTTCTCATATCTGATTTTAATCTCTATATCAAAATCTGAAACTTTGTTGATCACGCTGGCCATATCCATTTGATATGTTTGACTGATTTTAGAGTCATTTGAGCCGATATTGTTCTTTATCCCCAAACTCCCACAAATAGAGGAAATTAGCTCAAGATAAAGGGGGTGGCCTTTTACGCGCACGCGTGGGGAAGGAGAGAGAGAGAGAGAGAGAGAGAGAGAGAGAGAGAGAGAGAGAGAGGGAGAGAGAAAGGTGTTCAAAGAAAAGAGAGAGTTTGTCCTCTCCGACAAAAATGGGACATTTTCGGCTACACTCCTAGTTAACTTGATCAGTTCCTAACATAGATCTTCCGAAGAAAAAGCAAGTTTCAAGATAAGAGATAAAATGTTCTTGTGCAAAAGTTAAGAAATCCTCACTAAGAGTAAGCAAGTACCTGACCATGTCATGCGAGCATTCTACAAGAATAATGGGTTCCAAAATGAAGAAAGGTTTATGGTGGAATTTGTGAAGAAGCCCTCTCTTATAGTAACAGGGGAATCATCAAGGTAAGCATAAATCTTTTCCCCTCATTATTAGGGAGAATTACCAAAAAAAGTCCTAAACCTATTGCAATTATGTCAATTTAGTCCTAAACTGTTTTTTGGCCAATTTAGTCCTAAACCTTTTACAATTGTGCCAATTCAGTCCATTCGACCAAAATTGGCCGGCCGGCGCTGACGTGGACACTGGTTGGCCGGCAAATATTTTTTAATAATTTTTTTCGAAATGTTTTTCTCTTTTTTTTTTCCTTATCTTCTTCTTCCTCTAGTTGGCACCGGCCAACTGGCCAGAGGCGAGGGCCGACAAAGTCAGCCTCGTCGGCCACTGGCGAAGGTGAGCCTCGCCTAGCGATCACGAGGCCGCTGTCGCCCAGCCAAGGCGAGGCTCGACCTCGCCCAGCCATGGCGAGGTCGAGCCTCGCCAGATTTGGCGACGATGGCCTCGCCGACCACTGGCGAGGTCGACCCTTGCCTAGCCAAGGCGAGGGTCAACCTCACCATGGCTGGGCGAGGCCGAGCCTCGCCTTGGTTGGGCGACAGCGGCCTAGCCATCGCTGGGCGAGGCTCGCCTTAGCTAGTGGCTGGTGGGGGCGAGCCTCACCAGTGGCCGGTGAGGCTGACCTTGTTGGCCCTCACCTCTGGTCGGCCCGGCGGCGCCGCGTAGGAAGAAGAAGATAGGAAGAAAAAAAAAAACAAAAGATATATATATTTTTTAAATTTAAAAAATTGAAAAAAAATAAAAAAATTATTAAAAAATCGTTCGCCGGCCGGCGTCCATTTCAGCGCCGGCCAGCCAATTTTGGCCGGATGGATTGAATTGGCACAATTGTAAAAGGTTTAGGACTAAGTTGGCAAAAAAAAAAAAGTTTATGACTAAATTGGCACAATTGCAATAGGTTTAGAACTTTTTTGATAATTCTCCTCTCATTCTCACGATCTCACTTCCTCTCAAACCTTTTCCTCCCACTTCATCTAGGGTTCGATCATTTCCCAACATGGATTATCCGAGTAATGAAGTTCTTAGGCTTGGAGAAGAGGGAAGTTTCAAGGTAACAGATAGAAGATTGTTGTGGAAACACTATGAATTCCTTATTAATAGTAAGCAAGCATCTAACGATATTATGCAGGTATTTTACAAGGATAATGAGAAAAGTTTTATTGTTGCATTTGCACCTCTACCTCCTTCTCTTTCAGTAGTAAGGAAATCATCATCAACTCCTAACAACCAAGTTGCCTCCTAAATTTGGATGTTTACATCTATGTTGCATATTTATATTTATGCTTAAACTAATCGTATGTTTTGGATTGATATGAATATAATGACTATTAAATATATTAGTATTGGAGTTTAGTGATATTTTTCATCTTGTGAAAAATGTTACCCCGACCTAACATTACAACAACATAACATTGTATAAGAGGAGTTATAGGAGAGGAGAGCCAATGTTTTCTTTAGCAATTGAGGGCCTTGTACGCAACTAATTATTACTTAATTGCTAGAAAATGAATAGAAACAAGAAAATGAAATCTAATGAAGGTTATTACGATCTCATTTCCTCTCAAATCTTTTCCCCTCCACTTTATCTAGGGCTTGATCATTTCTCAACATGGATCCTCCGAGAAATAAAGGTCCTAGGGTTTAAGAAGAAGCAAATTTCAAGTTAAGAGATAGAAGGTTCTTGTCGAAAAGTTATGAAATCCTTACTAAGAGTAAGCAAACATCTCGCTATATCATGCGAACATTCTAGGTTCCAAAATGAATTTTTTTTTTTTTTTCTAGTGGAATTTGCAAAGAAGCCCCCTCTTATAGCAAGTATTCATCAAGATAAGCATGAATCTTTTCCTCTCATTCTCAATATCTCACTTCCTCTCAAATATTTTCATCTCACTTTATCCATGGCCTGTTTATTTCCCAATGTGGATCCTCCAAGAAACAAAAGATCCTAGGGTTAGAAAAGAAGCAAGTTTCAAGGTAAGAGATGGAAGGTTCTTGTAGAAAAGCAAAGAAATCCTTATAAGGAGTAAGCAAGTATTTGACATATCATGTAAGCATTCTGCAAGGATGATGGGTTCCGAAACAAGAAAAGTTTTCTTATTGCATTTGCGCCTCCACCTCCTTCTCTTGTAGTAAGGGAATCATCATCAACCCCTAACCACCAAGCTGCCTCTTGAACTTGGATGTTTAAATTTATGTTGGATGTTTAAATTAATGCTTGAACTAGTGATATGTTTTGAATTGATATGAATATTATGCCTTCTGAAAATATCAACATTAGAGTTTAGTCATATTTTTTCATCTTGTGAAAAAGGTTGCCCCAACCAACATCACAACAACACAATATCGTAGGAGACGAGTTGCAGGAGAGGAGAGTTGGTGTTTTCTTTGGCAATCGGGGGCCTTACACTCATTTAATTGTTACTTAATTACCAAAAAATGAAAACTATCAAGAAATTGAAATTTAATAAAGGTCATCACTATTTTACTTCCTCTCAAATCTTTTCCTCCTACTTCATCCAGGACTTGATCATTTCCCAACATTAATCCTCTTAGGAATGAAGGTCTAAGAGTTAAAGAAGAAGTAAGTTTTAAGGTAACAAATAAAAGGTTCTTGTGAAAAAGCTATGATATCCTTAATAAGAGTAAGCAAATATCTGGCTATATCATGTGAACATTCTACAAGGATAATGAATTCCAAAATAAGAAAAGTTTCATGGCAGAATTTGTGAAGAGACGCTCTCTTGCAATAGCAAAGGAATCATCAAGGCAAGTATAAATATTTTCCTCTCATTCTCACGATCTCATTTGTTCTCAAATCTTTTCATCCAAGACTCAATCATTTCCTAACATGGATCCTCCGAAGAATGAAGGTCCTAAGGTTGAAGAAGAAGTAAGTTTCAAGGTAACATATAGAATTGTGAAAATGGTATGAGTTCCTTACTAAGAGTAAACAAGTATTGACAACATCATGGAAGCATTTTACAAGGATAATGGGTCTCAAAACAATAAAAGTTTTCTTACTGCATTTGCGTATTTGCCTCCTCCTCTAGTAGTTGGAATATCATCATCAACTTCTAACTGTCAAGTCGCTTACTAAACTTGGATGTTTCAATTTATATTGGATGTTTATATTTATGCTTGAAATAGTGGTATGTTTTGATATGTTTTGCATTATTATGAATATTATGTCTTCTGCATATATTGCACGGCAGTTTGGTCACATGTTTCATCTTATAAAAAAGTTGCCCCAACCTAACATCATAACAACATAACATCGTAGTAGAGGAGTCATATGAGTGAAGAGCCAGTGTTTTCTTTGGCATTTAGGGGCCTTGCACGAATATAATTGCTACTTAATTGCCAAAAAATGAAATCTAATGAAGGTCCTCACGATCTCACTTCCTCTTAAATCTTTTCCTTCCACTTTATCCAGGTCTCGATCATTTCCAAATATGAATCTTTTGAGGAATGAAGATCTTAGGGTTGGAGAGGAAACAAATTTCAAGGTAAGAGATAGAAGGTTCCTATGGAAAAACTATAAAATCCTTATTAAGATTAAGCAAGCATCTAACCATATCATACGAGTATTTTAAAAGGATAATAGATTTCGGAATGAGAAATTTTTTTGGCAGAATTTGCGAAAAAGCCCACTTGCGTAATAGTAAGGGAATTATCAAGGTAAGCATAAATCTTTTTCTCTCATTCTCCTGATCTCACTTCCTTTCAAATTATTTCCTCACACTTCATCCAAGGCTCGATCATTTCCCAACATAGATCCTTGGAGGAATGAAGGTCCTAGAATTAAAGAAAAAGCAAATTTCAAGGTAACATATAAAAGGTTGTTGTGGAAATGTTATGAATTCCTTATTAAGAATAAGTAAGCATTTGACAATATCATGTGAATATTCTACAAAGATAATGGATTCCAAAATGAGAAAAGCTTTATTCCTACATTTACGCCTTCACCTCCTCTTCCTATAGTAAGGGAACCATCATCAACTCTTAACCATCAAGCCGCCTTTTGAACTTAGATGTTTAAATTTATGTTTGATGTTTATATTAATGCTTGAACTAGTCATATGTTTTCTTATGTTTTGGATTGATATGAATATTTTATCTTTTGCATATATAAAGATTAAAGTTTGGTAATATTTTTATCTTGTGAAAAAGGTTGCCTCAAGTTAATATCACAACAACATAACATCGTAAGAGATGAGTCATAGGAGAGGAGAGTCAGTGTTTCCGTGACAATTAAGGGCCTTGCGTGCATTTTAATTATTACTTAATTGCCAAAAAAAAAAAAAAAAAGAAAATGAAATTTAAATAAGGTCCTCATGGTCTCACTTTCTCTTGAATCTTTTCCTCCCACTTCATCCAAGGCTCGATCATTTCCCAAAGTGGATCCTTTGGGAAATGAAGATTTGAGGGTTGAAGAAGAAGCAAATTTTAAGGTAAGAGATAAAAGGTTCACGTTGAAAAGCTATGAAATCCTTGCTAAGAGTAAGCAAGAATCTGACCACATCATGTGAACCATTCTATAAGGATTATGGGTTCTGCAACGAGAAAAGTTTTCTAGTGAAATTTTCGAAGAAGCCCCCCACTATACCAGCAGAGGAATCATCAAGGTAAACATAAATCTTTTCCTCTCACTCTTGCAATTTGACTTGCTTTTAGATCTTTTCCTCCCACTTCATTCAATATTTGATCATTTCCCAACATGGATCCTCCAATAAATGAAGGTCCTAGGTTGGAGAATAAAGAAGTTTCAAGGTAATAGATAGAAAGTTGTTGTAGAAATGTTATGAATTTCATATTAAAAGTAAGCAAGGTCTGACAATATCATGGGTGCATTCTACAAGGGTTTTGTGAGGATAAAAGTTTTCTTGCTACATTTAAGTATTCGCCTTCTCTTCCAATAGTAGGAGAATTATCATCAAACTCCTAAACACCAAACCATCTCCTAAACTTGGATGATTAAATTTAGGGATAAGTGCAATTAGAGTCCTAAAACTTGTCACGAAAATGCAATTGAGTCCTAAAACTTGCAGAAAGTGCAATCAAGTCCTAAAACTTGTCAAATTGTTTTAATCGAGTCCTAAAGTTGACATTGTCAAACTTACTAATGGAAAATGCTATCGTGGTGCGGACGTGATATTTGAAATAAATTTTCATTTTCCACGTGGCTTTTTTAAAATTATTTCGTATTCAATTTTTTTTAAATAGATTTAAAAAGTAAACAAGAAAAGCTAAAATTTATTTTCAAAAATTATTAAAAAAAAACAGAAAAATGACAGTAACTCCTCCCCGCCGCCGCCATTGCTGCGCCATTGCATATTTTATGTTTTTTTAAACAATTTTTTAAAATAAATTTTAGCTTTTCTTTTTTAGTTTTTAAATCTAATTTTGAATAAAAAATAATTAAAAAAGCCATGTGGAAAATGAAAATTTATTTAAAATGCCACGTTCGCGCCACGTCAGCATTTTCCATTACTAAGTTTGACGGTGTTAACTTTAGGACTCGATTGAAATAATTTGACAAGTTTTAGGACTTGATTGCACTTTTTGCAAGTTTTAGGACTCAATTGCATTTTCGTGACAAGTTTTAGGACTTCTATTGCACTTATCTCTTAAATTTATGTTAGATGTTCATATTTATGCTTAAACTAGTGATATGTTTTGATATGTTTTAGTATGTTTTTGATTGTTATGAATATCATGTCTTTTGAATATAATGCATAAGAATATGGTCATATTTTTCATCTTGTGAAAAAGGTTGCCCCAACATAACATCATAGTAGACGAGTCGTAGGAGAGGAGGGCTGGTGTTTTCTTTAGGAATTGGGAGCCTTGCACGCATCTACTTATTACTTAATTGCCCAAAAACGAAAATTAATGAAGGTCCTCATGATCTCACCTACTCTCAAATTTTTACTCCCACTTTATTCAGGGTTCAATTATTTCCTAACATGGATTCTTAGAAGAATGAAGGTCCTAGATAGGAGAAGAAGCAAGTTTCAAGGTAAGAAATAGAAGGTTTCTGTAGAAAGTTTATGAAATCCTTACAACGAGTAAGCAAGCATCTGACCATATCATGCAAGCATTCTACCAAGATAATGGGTTCCGAAAGGAGAAATTTTTTTTGACAGAATTTGTGAAGAAGCTCTATCGTGTAGCAATAGGGAAATCATCAAGGTAAGCATAAATATTTTTCTCTCATTCTTGCGATCTCACTACCTGTCAAATATTTTTCTCTCACTTCATCCAACATTTGATCATTTCCCAACATGAATCTTCCGAGAAATGAAAGTCTTAGGGTTGGAAAAAAATGCAAGCTTTCAAGATAATAAATAGAAGGTTCTTGTGGAAAAAAATATGAAATCGTTACTAAGAGTAAGCAAGCAACTGACCATATCATATAAACGTTGTACGAGGATACTGGATTTAGAAACTAGAAAAGTTTTTTGGTGGAATTTACGAAGAAGCCCCCTCCTAGAGTAACAAAATGATCATTAAGGGAATCTTAAATCTTTTTCTCTTATTGTCACGATCTCACTTGCCTTTAAATCTTTGCCTCGCACTTCATCCATGGCTTGATCATTGCTCAATATGGATCTACCAAATGAAGGTCCTAGTGTTGGAGAAGAAGCAAGTTTCAAGGTAACAAATGGAAGGTCATTGTGGAAAACGGTATGAATTCCTTATTAAGAATAACCAAGCTTCTAACAAAATTATGCGAGCATTCTACAAGAATAATACGTTCCAAAACGAGAACAGTTTTCTTGTTGCATTTTGCCTCCGCCTCCTCCTTCCTTGGCAAGGGAATCATCATCAACTCTTAACCATCAAGCCGCCTCCTGAACTTGGAGGTGGCTTGATGGTTAAGAGTTGATGATGATTCCCCTACTATAGGACGAGAAGGTAGAGAGGCAAATGCAATAAGAAAACTATTCTCGTTTCGAAACCCATTATCCTTGTATAATGCTCGCATGATATTATCAAATGCTCGCTTATTCTTAGTAAGGAATTTATAATGTTTCCAACACCACTTTCTATCTATTATCTTAAAACTCATTTCTTCTCCAACTCTAGGATTTATGTTCTCAACATACAAATCATTTTAATATAGAGTCACCACTAATTAGTCTATAATAAGTTGATTAGATACCTAAATAAAGTGTTGAGAGAAATACTTTGTTACTATGAACTAGATATTATGGGTATGGGGACTTGGTTATATTAGATTTCTCTAATACTTTTTCGGTATCATTCTTTTCAAGAAAAAAATATTTGGCAAGCAGCTTGGATTCATTTTATTACTCCTTAACATATGAGATTATCATAAAGGTGCACAAATCATTAATTTAACACCTAATAAAGCAGTAAATAAATTTTAAGACTTACCTTATAGTAATGAAATGTTAGCTTAGGATTTACATCAACAATCCTAAATATGATTTCTAATTAACACGCAGTCACTCATTTTTTTGGGACTTTCTTTTATTTAATGAAACCTAATCTACATGCAATGCAATGTAATACAATGATGTACAAGAATGTATCATATTAACATGATATGCGACATACAATTAAATAAACTTAACATGCAAATTATATATCATGCGACATTAATTTAAATGAATTAATCTAATGATGGGCAAATATTAAATGAAACTGTCCTACTTTGTCATATATTTAAATAATCCTAAACATGCAATAACTAAATGACGTGCAAAGGACAATTTAATTCTAAGTGATACCCGTTCTTTTCTTTTTAAGTAAAATTCGAAATTAAAATTACCCAATAATTAAACTTGCAATTTAAATTGAGGAAGAGTAAATCTAACATCCTAAAGCATTGTTTTTTGCATTTTTAATTTTAAAATTCTGAATAAACAAATTACCTAATCTAAACATCCAATCTAACCTAAAACAAACAATAGTTTCACAAGAATCAAATCTAATTCAAATATATTTTTTGGTTTTCTTTTTAATGCAAGCATTCAAACAATGGATAGATATATAATTAAATAATGCAATCTACAATTTTATATTATCTATCTCATGACATTGAATAACCAACAATATATTCAAGTGGTTATAGATATTGATAGAAAGTTATCGATTCAAATTCGGAAACGGGTAAATCAATGATCGTATCCAAATAGTTATGGATAGGATGAAATATTTTTCGTAACCTGGGCATTGTGTATGGCCATCCAGTTATGTTGTTAAGTTAGGAAAGTTCCTAACTTGGGGTATCTTAGAATTTTGTGGGTATTACGTCATTTAAGTAAATATCTAATGGAATATTTCAGTGTCCAACATAATATTTCTAATATCTAATATGATATATCAGAATAAACCGAGTCACTCAAATAAGGCAGTAAAATATGCATAATATACTAAAGATAAGCATCTTACCTAATTCGAGGATTTTATTTCCAAAACGCAACCAGAGCGGGATTGCAACCAGCTCCTCGATGGTGAACAGCAAGCGGCGGCTAGTGGCGATGGGCAGTGGTAATATGGCTGTCAAGGACCTACAAAACAGAAACGTCGACAGGGTCGGATCGGTTCGGGCGTGAGCTGGCCATCGCACGGCAAGAGACTCGTGCGGTGATGGTGCTTGCCTCTCAGTGCGACTTCCTCGCTCCGGTGAGGATTTGGCAACGACAACACCACCTGCAAAACTAAAGCAAGAGCAAACAGCGTCGGGCTCGCAAATTGGAGCTGGACGTCGGGACTAGACCACGACCAAAAGTGCAACGAGTCACGGCTTGGCTCGGTTTGTTTCGTTGGAACTGGGATTGCTATTCCTTCTCAAGGCCACCTGTTGATCTCACAAAGACCCTTCTTTTCAAGCGGTGATCAGAGTCTCCTTCACAAGATTTTCACCACTTGACCCTCTCTACATATTATTTCTTTTCACTTCCCTCTCCGAGCAGGTGCTGGAACTCACGGCTCTCGGATGTCTCGTTAGTGTTGATGGAGACCGGACTGGACAATGTCGTGGCAGAGAACAGTGACGAAAAACAGCGAAGACATGGCGGCGAACAGCAGTGATGCAATAGCGAGCAAGTACGTCGATGCGCGGTTCAGATTGAAGCAGCAGCAGCAGCCTCGATCATTGGGCGACACGGGGCTGCTCCGTGGACAGCAGTAGCAACCACCGCGAAGGGAGCAGCAGCGGCACGGCGGCAACAGGGCAGAGGACTCGCGCGACAGGGGGGCCGCCAAGATAGGACCCTTCTGTCTCTCTTCTCTCCCTCACGTGTGTTTCTCTCTATTGTGTGCTTTGAGATTCTCAGATTCCTCCCCCTCCGGCTTCTTCGCTTCTAATACTTGCTTTTTCACCGACTCCCTTTAGATTGACTATATATATTCTTTCTCCAAATATTTTCTTTTTAAGTTGACCAATTCTTGCCTCGGCCCACTTGCCTTTTATTTCGCTCCATTCACGCGTCTTCCCATTCTTTGAGATAATCTTGATTGATTTGAATCTTATTTTCTTTTCTTTGAGATAATCTTGATTGATTTGAATCTTATATGTGCCCCAACGGTGAATCATATATTCTCATAATATGATTTTTCGATCTTTCCTAACTTGAGCACCTCATGTGCAAGGCACACGCAATTTTTGGTCATATAAAGAAGACCTTGGGCTTGACCAATTTTCATGCTCTTGCAGGCTTAGTTTAATTAGTCCAAAGCCATCTATTCAAATCCATCCGTTGGTCCAAGTGCAAATGAAATAATTAAATCATATAATGAGTTTTCCTAAAATTATAATGCAAAAAAGGAGAGGATACTTGTATTTACTTGCCAGCTAGTGCCGTAAATCATCTTAAGGTGCGGGATCAAACTTCATTTGCTCAACAAGTCTCCAGTTTTCATTTTAGATTCCTTGAAGAGGTCTAATTTTTCTAAAGTAACAATCTTCATCAAATTGCCTGGATCCAGAGAGAGGCAACCGAATGAATTCAACCAACGGACGCTCAATGTTAGGTGAGATAACCTTTGGACTAAGATGACTCAAAATACCTAGATCTAGACTAAGGTATAGCAAAAGAGGTGGGGAAAAACATCCATATCCAAAATGAAATGGTTAACAATAACACTCGAGACATTCGGATCAGATTGAGATGTCAAGATTAGGGAAACTTAACCAATAGACACTCAATGTTAGGTGAGATGAACATTGGATTAAGAAATCTTAACCAATAAATTCTCCATGTAAGGTGAGTCAAATATTGGATTAAGATAATTTGAAATACCTAGATCCAGACTAAGACATACCAAGAAAGATCGAAAAAATTTATATGCAAAATGAAATGTTTAATGAAAAGATTTGTGACATTCAATTACAAACGGAGATGTCAAGAATCGGGGAATTAACCAATAGACACTCAATGAATATTGGATTAAGATAACTTAATCAATAGATGTGCAATGTTAGGTGAGACAAATATTGGATTAAGATAATTTGAAATGTCTAGATCTAGACTAAGATATAATGAAAAATATCGAAAAACATTTATATCTAGAAGAAATGTTTAACGAAAAGATTTGTGTATAAATGAAAACTTTTCATTACTTTCTTCTTTGTTTTTGCATGGTCTACGAAGTCAGTGTGGAATTGCAGTGCTTTCTTTCTTTAATGGTGGGAGGACCCGGGAAGATCTGGTTTGGTTTTTAAAATTAAATTGAAGATCCTTGTTTGATTTATTCTTTTTTTTTCTTGGTCATTTTGCTAGAGGTCGAAATTGAAAATGAGTTTACATTATTATATGGGCCTACTAATCACATCCGGTTAGTCTCATCAATTCCAGGAAATAGCAAAGAGATCTCAACTCACTTTCTTCCGCATGGCCCGCATATCTAGCATTCTTAAGGGTATGATAGTATTATATAATGTTTTGAACAGGACCTTAATATTGTCATTAACCAATTTTCTTTGATGCTAATTCCCTAGTAATTGTTCGAATTTTTAATTATCTTCAATTTTATCAAGAGTATTATTTCACAAAAAAAATTAAATCATGAAATGCCTTTTTGAATGTTAATGGATCGATATGAATTGACGAAAATGTGTATTCCCTACCAAAAATATGATGAAATACCTTTCAGATATGAACACTGGTAATAATATTGTCAACCATATAAATTCAAAAATCTACTTGGACTCGGAAAATTCAAATTCAATCTGGCTTCCATCTGGAGGATACTTAGCGAGCTTGCCTCTAGAACTCGACAACTCGTTCTTTCAGACCTGCATGGAATCACTCGTCGTTTTCCAAGGCGAGAAACAAATAATAAATCATAAAACGAGGACTTAGTTACGACGTTTATAAGTTTAGCTTTATTGGTGTTCGTCCCAGAGAAAATAATTCAAATACATACGGTAATTCTTCTTTATGCTCGGATTTTGTTTTTGCTTTCTTTCAAAGGCCAAAGACTTCTGTTTTGTCGTGCAGCCAAATATGAATCAATAAAGCATGGAGATTCTTTGTGTCGCCCGTTAATGTCTCCGGGAAAACTACCATTCTAGTTGTCGTGTTCACACTTGTATGAAGAAATAGCTTCATGCCATCTTCTCAGTTAGGAGAGGAAACTAAGCTATGAAAGAGGGTGGAAGATATGATAATTTAGAAGGAGAATTTGTCCAAGGTCTTAAACATATTGTATTGTGACCAATACAATCATAAACTTTTCGATTGTGTCAATTTAGTTATAAACTTTTTAACAATTAGCTGATTTAGTCATTCCAGCTAATTTTGACTGAAAATTACTGACATTATTGTCTATTAAGTGTTGTCCATCCTACGTGGTATGGCCAAATGATCGATCTTGACATGGACTATACATGGGCAATATGGTTTTTGTGTAGATTTCTTTTTTTTTTTTTTTTTGGTTATTGAAGAGTGACATAGGCGTACAAGAGGAATACGTCAAAAGAATACATATTTTCTATGGAAAGTATTTAGATTAAAATATTGAAATTACTCAAATAAAAAAATCATAACAAGCAAAAAATTAAGACTAGTTTTTTTTTTTTTTTTTTTTTTTTTTTTTTTTTTTTGAAACATTGAAATTAGAAACGTTTATGTGTTTCCAATGTTCTTTGAAATTTACCTTCATCTTTTGGATAGATGAAATAACCATGAGATATAATGTTTGAAATCCATTTATGACTTTCCGGTCTATATATTGTTCTTTTGTTATTATAAATAATGTGTTTCAAAGTTGACCGATATGGTTGTCTTCTTGTTAAGGGTAATATTTATTAGTGAACGGTACATCTATTTATACAAGAGTTGCATCTTTTCATATTACTATTCACTTAAATTAAATAACTTTAAGTTATACTGAATACACAATCATTATATATGGAAAAGATAATTTCGACGTGCAACTATCGTGGCTCCCTATTAGTTAATTATATAGACAAATGTATGTCTTCGCATTTGTTTCTTTGTCTGCTTTGATAATGTTAATTCTCTCTTATAGAGATATATTGGACAATATGTGTACTTGATGAATGAGTTAACCGTCATTGGAGATTTTTCTAATTAACAGTAAATGCAAGTACGTTTATTTATTGTAGGAACAAGATGTGAGCCTAATATCTAGCTATAACTTTCAGCACGAAATTCCGGTTTATCTACATACAATGACATTTTATTAGACACATGTAACATATATTTTTGATACTGTGAAATTGCCATAAGTGTTTCCATCCATCATGACCATCACCAATCTAACTATCTAGATTTTAATTTTCTCAAATAGTATAGTAAATCATGATGGGGTGTACATGGTCATGCTTCTAGAGAAATTCAATTCTACCAAAACCTGTCATTGATGATATTTCTTACTATGGGAACGTGTTAAATGCAAATTGTGCAACTCAAGTCACAACAATAATGAACAAGACTAAGTATTTACCTATTTATAGAGCTCTTCATCTTTTGGTGGCATGCCTTAGCCAACTGAATTTCTTCTCCTTTCTTACTAGTCCTTCAAGCACTTCAAATCAAGACCCTTGTTCTGCCTACAGAACAAAGAATCTAGGATCATATCTCATTTGCATTTTTGAAAACCTCTTTTGCATGCATCTAGTGATCATGTGTTTGGTACTTGGACTTTGCATGTAAATAAGTAGTAGATCAATGATTTACCAAAAAATGCTTTGTTCTTAGATGTGAGCCAATTATGACGAATTATAACTTGCAGCACTAAAATAGCAGTTTATCTATGCACTCTAAAGTTTTACTGGGTACGTGCAATAGCCAAGTTCAATATCATGAAATTGCCATCGACGTTGTCATCCGTCAAATGTTTCATCCTTGGTAATATCATGAAATTTGCTACAACTCCTATTGCAGTAGATAAGGCCAATCCCTACTACTTACAACACGTGGAATGAAGTTCTTGGAGTCCAATTCTCCACCGCAATGGAACTACGGAGGTAGCGGCATTCGAACCTGCACTAGTCAAGTGAATTTTTTTTTTTTTTTTGACGTATAAAGCCAACTCATATTATTATTGAGAGTGAGAATCATAGATGAAGAGAAAAAAAGGATGAATTAATAGCTAGTGACTCCACCTTCAAGTATCTAATGTGAAAATTGGACAAGAGCTCGATGTACTTAGAATCAAATCAAAAGTGTAACATTTGTTCCATGAATTATGCATCTTCATTTTCCTTATTAGAGATCTTGTATTGCGCTTTATCTTTTATACATGCTCTCCTTTGTGAAGTATACCTGAGCATCACTTTCGCGATAACTAAGAATGATTAGGGAAGTTCATTGAATTTTGGTTAACAAACGTGGTGATTTGATTCTATCTTAGAGAGGGTAATCAATCTTCTTCTTTTTCAATTAAGTGTTGTCAATGTAATTATCACATTCATAACATAATTTCTAAGGGTGGTTTTAGTTAATATCACATCTATCAACATCTTTCTTTATTTCTCGAAAATGACAAATATGCGATTCTTGCTTGGGTTACTATGCACAATCAATTGGCCACGAAAGGCTGTTTGCTTAAGTGGATCATGCAAGTCTCCTCTCTCTTCTGCCCCTGTTACTACTCTAATGAAAAGAGGAATCATCAATATTTTGGATATTTCTTTTCTTCGTTACATGCGCAATCCATAACAGGATTCGTCTGTTATCTCTTTCTTTTTCTCTCTCCCGTAACTTATTCTAATAATGGTCATAGTTCAAACTGAGAGAGAGAGAGAATCGGAGATTTTTTCTAGAAAAGCGATTCGATTACGCGTGTTCTTTCACCTCTCTTATCAATTACGGTTACTGATAGAGTTTGAGTCAGCTTTTCCTGGCTGCCTCCTCCACCAATTTAAACCCCGTGCCATCACTACAGAGAGCACTTCCCCCGTAGCCCTTCCGACGCCTTCAGCCACCTTCGCTGCCGTTTCTTGCCGCTTCAAAGCCGTGTGTACCCTTGATCCCGAGACCGGGACCCGGAGGCGCGCCGAGATCCAGTTTCAAGTTCTTCTGCAGGTGCTGATCTCGATCCTCTAGCCTCACCGCAGCTTAGATATTGAATCCTCCATTGACACGATCTATTTGAGATTGTTTCTCTGATTGCCAGCATCTGTTGTTGGTTGTCTTGAACGTTGGAATCTGAAGTCAAAGATCTGTTCCTCAATCAAATTGCACAGCATATGTTCGACAAGAAATTCTTAAAACTGAATTGGCATAGATTTGTCTCTGACTGTTGGATTATTTTGAGTGCACATTGATTGCTGAGCACGATTACAGTCAAATTTCGTTGTTGCCGAGATTGAATCTGACCATATTTTTTTAATTTTGTTTCCACCCTATGTTGGCGTGTCTTCCCGCTGCATCCAATGGTGGTCGCCGGAGAGGCCGGAGAGGAAGTAACTCGAAAACGACAGCATCAGTGTTCACCTTTAAACTCATTGGCACCGGTTTGGTCGTCGCTTTCCTTTCCATTTGTTTGTTTCAGTCATGCTGTGGCTATGCTTGTGAGTATTGAATGACTGATAGTTGAGAAGGGTGGCCACCGGAGGCAGTCCGGTGGCGGCCAAAGGTAGTGGGCGATGACGTACGGATGCTTCTGGCTAAGCAGATAGAGGCTTGAAAGTTGATCTTGAGTAAGTTTGTTTAATCTGTGAATAACAAAAGGAGAAGAAAAAGATATATATATATATAATAACAAAAAGGGACAAAAGAGATAATAGAAAATGAGCTTGTTATAATTGAAAATGGACCTAGTGTGCGCATAGTGTGATTATAGTGGAAAATGGGCTTGGTGCGATTATAATAAACAATGGGCTTAGTATGGTTAAATGCAAGATTGAGCTTGGTGAGGTTAGGATTGAAAGGGGTTGGATATAATAAGCCCATTTATGTCCATGGCCCAGACTTGCGAAGTCCAGTACAGTCCATATTCGGACCGAGCCCATCTCATGAAAAAAAGTAAGATAGTAATAAATAATAATAATAATAATAATAATAATAATAGTAATATATAATAATATATAATAAAAATAATAAAAATAATAATAATGGATAAAAAAAATGTAATGAAAATGGAAAGTAATTATTCAGACTTTGCTCAGAAGCAAGAGGAAAATAAATAGAAAGCCATTGACCAATCCTCCTTATTTTGTAGGACCCTCTTTATTCTGTAGAATAATCCTCCTTATTCGTAGGGACCTTATTTATTTTCAGCTATTCAACAATCCTCCATTCATCCTTTTAAAAGGTTGAGAACACCGGTTGATGCAAAGCAACCGATCACTCCAAATTCAAGTGAAAAAGTAGCTATGCAAAACATGACTCTGAACAAGTAAGTCTTAACATGGGCTGTCATGGGCTAAAAAATGCTAAAAAATAATTATTTAATTTCAATTAACATTATTTGCTTTTTCCTTTCTTTTTGTTTTTCTTTTAAGCCAAACAAGTTAATTTTCAATATAAAGTCCATTGCACTTAATATTTCTCATTATTCTTATATTATAATCACATATATTAAGATAGTTAACTCAAATAAAAAGGGAGGAAAATATGGCACCTAATGTTTTTCATTTTTAAGTTCCTGTACATGATACGCGTGGGAGCACTTTGATAATAAACAAGATTTTTTTTTCAAACTTCGGTAGATATAGGAGTGATGAGTGGAGCGTTAATACATATAAAAGATATGAGGATATTTTATATGTAGGTTGAAATCCCGATGTGAATCTCAACTTGTTTTTGCTCCTTGGATTAGTGATGGCGGGTCGGACCT
Source organism: Eucalyptus fibrosa (assembly GCA_017140475.1). Lineage (NCBI taxonomy): Eukaryota > Viridiplantae > Streptophyta > Magnoliopsida > Myrtales > Myrtaceae > Eucalyptus > Eucalyptus fibrosa. Next base: position 22,459,572 of record CM029509.1, on the reverse strand, counting down.
CCGACTAGATCGACTGTCATTACGTGATCTTGTTGGTGAGGGCCATCTTTTTCGTGTGGTGCCTATTCTTGGGCTTTGCCCACAACTATGTGGTCCTTGGGCAGCTTATTCACCAACATCGGTGTTCGCTATCCCTCATGATCACTTATATCTATGTCGTCGAGGTCTCGCCCGCATTCTATCTTGGCAAACTCACCTCCTTCACTGTATTATTCATTTTTTCCCTAATTTTGTAGCATTTTCTTTTTCATTTGTCATCAATTTTTGTCTTTTTCATGTTGAATGTTGATTTTTTTTCTTATTTACAATAAGAAGAATTACACATTCAACATGAAAAGGACAAATTGATGAAAAAAAAATTAAAAAAAAAAGGAAAACGATGCTACAAAATTAGGAAAATAAAAGAAAAGAAAATAAGTGAACACCCCACCAAAGGAGATGAGTTTGCTATGTTTGAATACGGGAGAGATTTCAACGATGTAGCAGGGGTGATCTTGAGGGGTGGCTAATGCCAACGTTGGCTAATAAGTAGCCCAACAGGAGGACGATGTGGTTGCGGGCGAAGCCCATGAGCCAAAACAATCACACAATGGTAATCACTCTAGTCAGAGGTCCACCCCACTATTCTTGTTAGGATCTCAACTGACTAGAGGTAACCCAAAGAGCAAACTCTTTGAGGATTCTTGTTAGGATCTCAACTTGCCTGTGGAAATACTTAAGCTCCTTCATGTGTATTATTGTTCTACTCATGCTCATTGCTCCTATATTTGTCATGTAAATCGTAAACATATACATAAAATTTTAAAAGAAAAAAAATAAATAAAAATTATGTGCCATATTTTCTTCTCTCATGTAGTTTTTTTTTGAATGTATTTTCGGGAATATCTTCAAAGAAGCAAAAGCAGCTCACAACATATTATATAATATGCCCATATTGTATTATTATAATATATATAATATTATACAATATATATATAATTATGAGATAAGAATGACGAGAAATAATAAGTGTAATGGACTTTATAATTGAAATTGACTTGTCTTCTTGGCTTGAACGGGGAAAAAAAAAGAAAGACAAAAGAAAAAAGTGGATGCGAGCCCCGAACTCCCTTGCCGTTGCAACCCGCTCGGCCCCGCGAGCACCCGTCACCACGCCCCAGCTCCTTCGTCGCAGCACCACCGTCCCTGTCGTTGCCGCGCCTCTGCGTCACCGCGACCCAGCCACGACGCCACTCCTGCTGTCCCTCATCCCGTCCATTTGTGCAGTTGCTACACTTGCCTCTGCCCGCCGCCGGTCCCCTCGCCTGTGCTCCGACGCCAACAGCCGCCAGCTCGCGCCGTCCACTGCAACCAGCATCCTCCAGCACCCAGCACACCTACAAGCTGCAACACCCGCCGTCGCCGAGTCCTGCCCAGCAGCCCGCGCCCACGGCCGCGCCTCCATTCGACCTGCTGTTGGTCCTCCTGCAGCGACCCACGTCTCCGACCCGCGCCACTGCCTCAGCAGCCCGTGCCACCTCTGCCCCCTCGCCGTTGCTGCTGTGCCTCTGACCACCCGCACCAGTAATTCCTGCTGCTCCCGCGTCGCTCGTCACCGCACGTTCATACCCCCTGCTGCTGCCCCTGTTGCCGAGCCGCCGCACGCCTCTGCGTTGGTCCGACGTTCGACGGCCCCCCTCTCCGAGTGACGCCCGTTGCAGCCCGGAGCCGTGACCCAGCACCTTCGTTCGAGCACCGCTGTGCCACCCTCTGCCGCTGCTGGTTCGCCGGCTGCCGCCCTTCGCCGGAGCTTCGATGCCCGCCGCCCCTCACCGGAACGCCGGCGACCACCACCCTCGGCTGCGCACCTCCACGAAGCTGCCAAATCGTGCGTGGGAAAAGAAAAAGGAGACAACAAAAAAAAGAAGAAAAAAAACAAAAGGGGAACATTAGGTAGCTTTTTTTATTATTATTGTTTTATCTTTATTTTTTATATAGTTTATAGTTTGTTTTTATATTTTTTTTTAGTGTGATTATTCATTAACACATGATTGAAATTCCAATGTAAAATAACCCCTCAATTTAGGGATTATGAGTTCGATTTTCGCCCAAATCCAACTCACGATCTTGTATAAAAATCGACAATCCAATCTCATGCCCGAGATTCGATTCGCGATTTAATTTAAAATTGACCAACCCGATCTCATGCGCGAGATATGGTTTGTCAATTTTGGGTATTAATCTTATCTTGATTGGATTGGATATCGGGTTATTTGAATTAACTTTTGTTTTTGCATAAAAAAGTTCAAAAAATGCGAGTTAGATTAGGGCTAGGGTTAGCATATTTAGTTATTTAGTTCTTTTAAAAAAATAATAAAAAAATCCAAAAAATGCATTTAGGATATTAGTTTTTTTTTTTTTTAGAATTGCACGTGTCAATCTAGAATTAGACTTTTACTTCAAATTTTTATAAAAAAATCCAAAAATTAATTAATTTAGGTTGCTAATTTTTTGTAGGTTGCATAATAGGTTTTTTTAAAATGCATGCTTTAGAAGAGATAACGTGTCCCTTTAATTTTCACTCTAATAGTTTTTTTAGTTTTTTTTTTTTTTAATTATGAATTTAATGTTATATGAAATTAAGTAATCTTTTTTTTTGGCATATTTTTTTTTTCATTTCCTAAAGATGACCTTTGGCAATATAGGGAGAGGATTTACTATATCCAATAGGTCCCTAACAAGGAGGACTATTCTATAAAATAAAGAGGATCCTTGCAAAATAAGGAGGACTATTCTATAAAATAAAGAGGATCCTTGCAAAATAAGGATGCTTTCTACAAAATAAATAAAGGAGGATTGTTCAATGGCTACACTACAAAATATGGAGGGATGGGTATCGTACATAGCTTAAACTTGAGAAATTTGATTTTAATTGAGCAAAACAAGAGAGATCTAATGGAGAACAATCTTTCATTTCTATTTACATTGAAAATTGGCTTGAAATTATATGCATTTGGTGTAGTGGAGACTTGTGCATGGACGTAACTACCTTGTTTGACATAGTCCATAATCATCTTGTATTTGAACTCCTTGATGGTTTTGAGAGTTGTTTGTATATGGCTTTTAAGTTTTTGAGCTCTTTTTGCACATGGGTTCGCACCCCCTTAGTGCCTTACAGTTGATTTTTTTTTTAATCTAAAAAAGAGAACATACCACTACTAGATTCGAAAATTGATAAGATTGAGTCAAATCATGGATAGCTGAATTGTTTGCACTTGGTTGTGTTGGAATTGAGCTTTTGTCATCTATCAAATCCATACTTTTTTTTTCTAATACTTTGAAAGACTTTGTTGGATGGCAAATTCTTCATTTGTAACTCATATTGTGGGGTCAATGAAATTTTGATTGTCTTTCGAACTTTTCTTTAGATTGAGTATCTTAACTTACTTGATATATTTAGTTGCAATTCGATCCTTCTGTCACCTACTGTTACTTGTTTCTTTGAAATGTTTTAATTGCAATATGGGAATCTTCCATATTAAGAGCTGATTTGAAAAAGAGAAAGAGAGAAGCGGAAAAATTAGACTTCACTTTATGATTCATGTGTTCGGTCACATCATCTAAGTGAGTCCAATTAGCACGGTCACTCAACATTTAAAGAAGCGGGTAGTGGTAGGTCACAAAAGCATCAAATTCAGAAATCAAGCAAGTTGGAGGAATCGATTGCAAGAGAAAGAGGATGATGAAATTGAAAAAAGGGGTACAAGTCAAGAGAACTAAACTAGACTCAACCTAGAATTAAATGATAAGTGCTATTGAGTCCTTTCATTATTCGCTCTGAAATTGCTGATATGGCTAATGGTGCATGTGGTGGTTTTCTGTCTTGTTACTACTCATTAGACAAGTTTTGTGGTTTGAGACTGGCAATGCGATGCCTTGTGGAGCTGTATATGCACGGAACTCTTTTAACACATGATATATTCACTTCTCCAAAAGTTATAGTTTTGTATGGGATATTATCCTTCACATTGGTATTTTATAGACCGAGCTGCAAGTGAAGGATGCACGTCTATTTGATATATGTGTTCAAGTCAAATGTTGGTTATTGCACAAAAGCTCTCCAGTATAGGGATAAGGGATGTGCTCACAAAGGTGACATTCCTAGACTTTGGCATGAGTAGTGGGTTTGTTTAGCATAAATACCAACTTCATTTTTTTTATTTTTATGAGTAAATGTGCAGATGAGCTTGATATTTCCCCACGAAACCGAAGATATCGTGCACCCTTCCAGTATCAAGGTTGTTAGGCACCTGCATATCTCACCTTTTGATGGCAATCTTGCAGTATCAAAGCTCTCAGGTAATGTTCTCAATGGATGCTAGTTCTCTATTCTTTGGCCTCGTTTGACAAATTTAGTTTTGTTTCATCTCTTGTAGTCTTAAAAGCAACAACTTCATCCTCGCCTTTGACCTACTGGTAAGCATATTGTCTTTAGCTATTTCCTATTTTTCTCCTTGTCCAGGTTATTAGACTTCAGGTCTTCAATGATTCTGTATATTACATTAGCGTGGTAGAAATTTAGATATGACGATGAGACATTTCAGCATCAATGGCAACATCCAAGGATTAGTAATATCTTCAATAGTCACTTAGGATGGTCCCTGTTCGATTATTTCAAGCATATGTCTTATCTTTCTTTTGTTGGGAGTATTTGAACTATTGTAATTTAATTTATTTAAAATATTACCCGCACTACTGATCTGTAAATTTTCTGGTGAATTATTGTGAATGGATGATTTATGTTCTAAGGCATGCAAACATGTGTGCACACTGACGTGCACATGCACATGCGCCTTTGCTCAGGTACATACTGATAAAATCAGGTCCATGAGAAATATTATAGCCATTCTATAACTTGGGTCCGGTCATTCTCCTCTCAAGAATTGTTATTTCACTGAAGTTTTGGTTCATGGAAGGGGAAAAAAAAAGCAACAAATTGGTGAACATGGTTGGTAAATGCAGTTGATATCCTTCAGACCTACTTTTGGCCCTAAATGTTTAGGACTAAAATATCTCACCAATTATGCATTCAATCGATTTCTGTTGCTAGGAAGCAGGAATCGAACTTGTGGACCAAATATTAATCATGGCAGATTTAGCTACAAATACATCTACAACTGAGTTCCTAATGTGACGTTCATCCTAATTTACGTCCTTTCCCAGATTCTCATCTCCTGCTTTCGCAGAGTGAGCTGGGTTTGTTTCTGCCGTTCCTTTTCCTTTGTTGATGTTGATGTGTATATCATTCAAATCATATATGTGGATGCTCTTCATTCAACAACAAAAATTCTATTATAATATTATCAAAAACATGCGACTTTGAACTTACTAAGGCTCCATTTATTTTACGAAAAATAATTTCCAAGAAAATAATTTCCGAATTTGCTGGCACTCGTTTTACGGAAAATAAATTGCTTTGAGAAAACAGTTTCCATGATGGGAAAAAAAAATCTTCTAAACCATAGGAAAATATTTTTCACTTTTGAAAAGTAAAAGACATTTTCTTCACTTGATCTTTTTTATCTCAAACCCCTATAAGTCCTCACTTCCTCCTCCTCATTTTTTTTTTAATTTGAATTATTTTTTATTTTCTTTGTTTTCCCTCTTCCCCTTTATTTTTATGTTTTTTTTTTCTTTTTTTAAGTTGAGTTTTTAATTCTTTTTCTTTTCCTTCTTCCTTGGCGATGACCGGCGATCAGCCACAGGCCAACTCTAGTCTCCCTCAAGGTTAGATTTGGTGAGGGCAAGGTTCAAACTTAGCGGATCTAGTGAGTCGCGAGCTTGTCGGCCTCGGTGGAGCTTGGGCTCACCTAGATTGGGTCGACGAGCTCGCTACTAGCCTGATGCAAGCAAGCCTGAGCTCTGTCAAGGCCGATGAGCTCAAGGCTTAGCGGATCCAGGTGAATCGTGGCCTTTGCTTGGCAAGCTTCAACCAAGCCTTGAGGTCGTTGGATTTGGCGATTTCGTCTTGGTTGGCCGTCAGGCTGCCGGCCACGTTGAGGCACGCAATAGTGGAGGAAGGAGGAGGAAAAAGGAGAGAGGAATAGAAAAAGGAAAAAATAAAAAGAAAGAAAAAAATAAAATTCGATTTTTAAAAAGACAAATAATTAAAAATTCAATTTTTTAAATATATAAATTAAAATTGAGTTTTTTGGTCAATAAAAATATTAAAATTTAAACTTTTTTGGTCATTTTCCCAAAAAATCAAATTAGAGAATGAACAATGAAAACATTGTCCACTCAAATTTCAAGTTTTAGCTAAATAATGGAAAAATATAGTCATTTTTTTGAAAAATGACTTCTAAGAAAATATCTTTTGGAAATGTGATATTTTCTGTAAAACGAATAGACCTAACCTTGAAGGGACATCTTGGGACTACCAGAACCATTATCCGAGCCATAAAAGGACTTGAGGCCCATTGTTCAGCGCAATAAAGCGGCTGGACAGCGGGCTTGGAGGACTCATTTGGGCTCTTGGTGGGCCCAATTGCACCCGAAAATGCCATGGATGACATGCCAAGGAATCAACGACGACCCCCAGGACCCTCAAATGGATCGGAACAGGTTGCGGACTCCGCTGTCCAGTACCCTTAACGCGCTGCACAGCGGGCTCTTGGTGCTCGCTTTCGCCTCGAAGGTATGGTCGCGGAAAAGGCCCAATGCAATCCTAACGCCTAATATGATGTAGGACTACATTATCAACACGAACGAGTGCTCCAAATCAACCTAACTACGTGCTAAACCTATATGGGTTACTTCATGGATAACATATACAGCTCAAGTGCTTTTGTCTCGGTTAGAGAGGGAATAAGAGAGCGAGTGGATTCCTTAAAGAAGAGAGAGAAGAGATGACCCATGCATGTTTCGTCTCCCACGAGCATAGTTGACTAGAGAATAAGAGGAAGGAGAGTGGCGCCGGGCCGGGCCTGGTTCTCCGGGCCCGAGTCCGCGTTGGCCCTCCTTTTCGTACTACTTAGGCCTAGGTTAAGTTAGGAAGTTTGATGGGCCAAGAAATTAAGCTTAGCGGGCTTGGATTGAGCCGAAAAGTCCGATTGGGTTTTATTGCAACGAGTCAGATCAGATTGGTGGCGGTGGTTGGCTTTTGGGCCTACGTCGGCCGAAATTCTGGTTGCAAGGCCCGAGGTCTTGAGGCAATGATGTCTCTAGTTAAAAATTGCAGAAGAGGTCCGGTGGAGGAAATGAACACAACATGACGAAACGACGACATATTTTATTAAGGGTCGAATTCACCGATGATGAATTCGGCTCCTAATCGTTGCGGAATGTAAGGATGATCTATGCAAATTGAAACTTGGACAATGGCCTATTATGCTTTTAAAAGTGTATGATCAAATCGCAGGCAAAATTTGGATGTCAAAATCACCCGGTATACTAACATGTAGATCAATTTTTAGGATCATCCACCCAAAGTTGCAATCACAATCTAAATCCAACTCTATCGTCCCTAGTGGTCGTCGTATAAGGTGTTTCCGATCTTCTTTAAAATGTACCTTTATCTTATGTCTGGATGCAATAGCCATGAGATAAAATGTTTGAAATCAATTTTTATAAACTAATGCGTCTCAAAGTTAATTGACAAAGCTATGTCTTCTTGTTAAGAATAATATTTTTTTTCTGTAAAATGTTGTATTAATTCATATAAGAGTTGCATATTTTCTTTAAAAAACAATCGTTGATATATGGAAAATATAATTTACATGTCAAACGCTCTTATTTACCTAATGGTTAATTATATAGACAATAATATTTCTTTGCATTTGCTCGTTTACTTGCTCAGACAATGTTAATTCTCTCGTCTAGAGACATGTCGAACAAAATGTATGCTAGATGAAATAGTTTTACTATTGTCGGAGATCTTTTCCATCAATGGTAAGTGCAGCTACTTTAATTTATAATAAAAAATAGATGTGAGCCCAATATCACAAATTATAACTTTCAGTAGTAAATAGTTTAATTAGGAACAAGTAATAGGTACTTTCACTATTGTGATATTGTCATTGACGTTTCCATTCATCAAAATCATCGAAAATCTAACAGTCTAGATTTTTCATTTCTTAAATAATTAAGTAATCATGGACGGGTGTATTTGGTCGCTTTCCTAGAAAAAATCCATTCTAACAAACCTTGCCGTTGATAATATTTTTTACTATGGGAACGTGTTAAATGTAAATTGTGCAAGTCTATAGAGCATGACTAAGTATTTACCTATTTATAGAGCCATTTGTATCTCGCCATGCCATGCCTTAGCTGAGTGAGTTTCTTCTTTCTTTCTAGTCCTTCACGTGCTTCAAAGCAAGACCTTTGTGATGCCTCATCTTTGAAAACTTTTTTTTTTTTAATCTGATTTGAAAACCTCTTTTGACATGCATCACATAACCATGTCTCACATAATCCAGCCTTACATGTACATAAGTATCAGATCAGTGATCTACCAGAAAAATATTTCACTAGTGGATTATACAATTCCTACCTAACCTACAATTTATCACATTCTCAATACGAGAATGTATTGTATGCAAAATATGCAGGTGTATCCACCAATAATGAGAATGACCAAATATTTTCCTATTTATACAGCTATGATCCTTTGATACTTCAAACTTCAATATCTTATTCTGCTTGAGCCATAATCTTACCAATTCCCTCATATACGACCATCTCTACATACAAATGGGGAAGTTAATCTGTTGACGTCTACAGTCCTTTTGTCCAAAAACCTATTGATGCATCTAAATTGTTATCATTTATTTCTTTAAAGATTATGATCCACACATGAAAAGCACATCCAAATTCAGTACGAGATGCATCATCATGTGCTCTAACCCTGAAAAGTTGGATTAGTGATTTATTGGAATAAGCTTTTCAACTTCGTCTTCTGAGGGTATGGATGTCCAAGAGTAACATGTTTTTAGCTTAATTATTCTTGTCTTAATCCGATTAAATATCGTTCCTAGTTTTGATTTGGATAATTGTTGTAACTTTCCATCACTAATTGCAGATTGTGTGTCTCACTCTGGGCAGATTTAGCGTTATGAGATTGCCTGAGGACACTATTGAGAGGAAAATAAGTTTCAAAGTCTAATGGAGGGCGACGTGGTTGGCGACACTCCACCATAGCCCCTTACCACGTTCATGGCCCATTCTCCTCCCGAATCACTATCCTTGAAGGCAGTGAACTTTGCGAAGGTTCTATGTTGTCCCAAGAAATTCCAATTTGCAAAGCAAATCTTCAATGGAAAAGATAGAGGAAAATAACTTAGGCCTTCTTTAGGGTGAATAGTTCGACTTTCAAGTATCACATGTAAAATCTTAAAGAGCTTGGTGTAAGGAGTGATATTCCCTTAATTGTTTCATCGCTCAAAAAAAAAAAAATTATTACCAAGCATCCACCTATTTTTCCCGCGTTATGTTATCTTATATGAAAATCAACCCAAATAATAATATTGATGTGAGATCAACGAGTTTGATCATTGTGAATGTGTCTAATTCAATAAGTTAGTACTTATATATAAAGTCGAAGCGTGAGTTTGACAAAGATGAACCATTTATGATTTTCAGTTGCTTGCAGAAGCCCTTGGGTTAAGCATGCACTTTTAAGCATGATTTGGTACATCTAATACACCATGCCAAATATTATCGAATTGCCTATGTCTACAATAATATCTTGAAATTTTGAGATTGGTAGTCGAATTTCAATAGAATTTGAATATTCATCAATGAATTAATGTTCAACCCCGTTTTTGGATTGAAAAATTCTCACCAGATCTACTATTTATAGTATTTGCTAGTATTAAATGCAAATATGCAAGTCTAGCCTATCTTTTTCTACGGTCGCATAGTTCCCGTAGTACTAGTCTCCAAAACAACCCAAATCCTTCACCAATTAAATCTTCACTAATATCATATTATACACTTATTAACCTCTAGTGATCCTCCAATCCAATATTGCAACGTTTATATGTGAACATAAGTGAAATTCACAAAACTTTTGTTGCGCACACTAATTCTGAAAACTCAGTCTCCCCTGCTTTCCTTAATTCGATCAATATGCAAACACACAATACCAAACACATTTGACATCTTTTATAAGAATATTATGGCCCAAAAACTGTTAAATCCCAAATAGAGAAAGCTGTATTTGTTTCTGCAATAAGATCATGCCAATATTTTTACCTTTAGTTTGCTGAAAAAGATGCATAGTTTTCTCTTGCCAATAATTAGTAATATTAGCACCACATGCTATTTCCTCACATAAATATGTTGCTAAATGCTTTTAGAGAGTATTTCTCTCCATTCTTTGGTTTACCAAGTCTATTTTATTTTAGAACCTATCTGATAATGCACGTGAGACTAAAGAGTTTGATTTGTGTTGGAAATCCTTCTAGATAACAAATGAACGATATACAGCTTTTAGCTATCGAACCCCAAGGTTAAGTCCATGGCTTGCTGCATTTTATCAGCACATCAAATGAATCAATCGTTGAATTGCCACATTCGCAATTTGATCAAGTAAAATCATAAAAAATTCCAAGATTGGACACGTCAATTTTATATATAAGTCAAATGATGATTAAAGGATGTGCATCGACACATTAGTGGATTATGCAATTCCTTCCTAACCTATCATTTATCATATTTCTTGGTATGGGAATATATTGAATATAAAATATGCAGGCTTATCCACCAATAATGAGATTGGCCAATTCTATTCCTATGAGACCGTGGACAATTCTTCCAAATTCACTTGTGCTATGAGGAGCTTGTCATGAGTTCCACATCTGATTTATAACTATTGAAGTGATTGGTCCTTTTCAGAGTTTTTCATCACTCTTATGATGAAAAAGGCGTAGCAAAAGGCTTAGGTGCAGCTCTGTAGATAGGAATTTCTTGGCTGTATATGCAAATGTCAAACTCTATTTGTGTGGCTTGATTGAATTAATTCTGGCCCAAGAGAGTTTTATTGATCAGAGATCATGAAATTCCCTCTTGTTGGGAATGACTGATCCCCGAAAACCGGATTCGACACTGAATCGAACCCCTAAATTAATGCGGAAGACGAAGCCCGGGAAAACACGCATCACCGATCGTAAAGCACACCACGAATTCGAGCGTACCTTGTTAGCCACAGATTAAACACCAACGCTGAAGAAGAGGAAGAAATTCTGGTCCCGATGATGTCAATTTGCCTTGAAAAGGAAACGGCGTCGCCTTGAGCGTTTGGAAGAAAAGAGAGCGTTTTTCTTTTCTTTTTCTTGGAGGGAGAGGGGGAGAGGAACGTACGTACGTTCTGATTTCCCAAAGGGTGTGTTCTCTCTCTCTCTCTCTCCTCCCTTTTATACCTTTCCCCATCCACGAGCCCTATTCCCGTGGGCCGGGCCTTTTTGGGCCCAACTTGAGCGGATGGGCCTTAAGCCCATCTCATAAATCCATCATCTCCCACTCGCACATGGTGGTGCAAAACCAACATGGGCGGACAGGCCCTACTCAGCCCCATCAGAGAAAAATCCATCATAGACTCTCACTTAACATGGTGGGCCGAACATAATCCTCTTTTCCTCTCTTCAACATTCATACCGGTGAATAATCCGTGCAACCAGCATACTTTGAGAGCTCGTTGCCATACATCGTTAGGAATATATAGCAGCTCATAATGGGCATCATATCTTGAGTAGATTTAGTATGCAAGACCCTAGATCGATCGATCACATTTATATCTCTCTTGATCTCTTTTAAATAATATATATATATATATATATATATATTGTATTCACAATTATGATTATCACAAAGACAGTCATAATTGGTTAACCGGTGAATACAAAACTAGAATGTGATTCTCCAAAAACGATCTTCCTCTTTCCTTCAAACTCTCAATTTCAGTTTAGCTTGCTTTTCTAGAAATGCCCCATTAGATCGAATCAAACCATGACCATTGGCAACACCCTAAGATAGCAAACACTAAATAGAAATCTTGAGAATAAGTAAGAGTCCTGAGGGGACTAAAAAATTAAGGAACTCTTTTCCTTAAGAGTCTCACACGTCACAAAAGTTGAGATCAAACTTTTTGCCACTCTTATTGGTCGTCTCATGCATACGTAGTATGAAATACGTATTACGGTATTAACTCCTTTCCCATGGAGCGTATGTCTATACCTTTCAATACCATACAGATGATAGTTCAGACATACCCAATGTCTAACTTGAGTTCACATATCTACTCATTCACAAAATTCATCAGAACTCACATCTGGCATCTTAGACAGATAAAGTAAAACATGTGGGGTACTTTTACTTTCGGACATAGTAAGTATTATATCCTCATCTTAACACTTAGTTAAGGCGACATACGTGTTTTAAGCTTGAGCTATCGATTATCACCTAGATAATAAGCTTAAAAACAGTCTCATCTCTATTTATCACACGATGAAATGCAGGTGATTACCCGTGTGAGTGGGCTAATCTTATATCTGTCCGACATATTTCTCAACTTAAAGTAATGCACTAAGCATTAAGATGCATAAAGATCAAACAAAGATTCATAGGCATTAATGATGAAAACACAAATTCATCAAATTGTGAACATTTAGGGAAATTACAATATTCAGTACATCAGTCTCTACGCAATCCTAGAGATTTCATATGGCCACAAAACACATCTCTAGGTATTGGCTTTGTCATAGGATTTGCTACCATTCCATGCGTAGTATGTACTCTAAGTTCACATCTTTTCGTGCAACCATATCCTTGATAGGGTTATACTTAGTATCCATATGTTTAGTCTTACCATGATATTTTGGATCTTTGGTATACGCCTTTTGCTGCTTGGCTACCACAGTTTGAAATAGCTAGTACGAGTACCTAGAGGGGGGTGAATAGGTATACAAAAAAAATTTCTCGAAGCTTGCACGATATTTAAACAATTAGAGGATTTGCAACAGTTAAAAATTCAATCGCAAGACTGAGTAAGGGAAAGAGAGAATTGAACACTCCGTTTATAGTGGTTCGGCTTGATTCAAGCCTACGTCCACTTTTCGCACCGATGTACCGATTGGCTGGATTCCACTATGATCAAAGAGTTGTTACAGTGTTGATCTTCCTTGATTTTTAGGTGTAGATGATCTACCACACTCACTCAAGGCGTCACCAAGTATAAACACTCTCTGTATACAATTTCGCTCAGTCTCAACTAACAATCAAGGATCTTCAGACTCTGGAATTTTTCTATCGATCACACACTCAAATCAACTAGAACGACTTCCTTTTTATACTCCTTCATGCCATCATAGCCGTTGGCACTTACCAAAGGAATTCCTCCAATCTACCCGTTGGACGGAATCAATCAAGAAGATCATCCGAGCTATTTAAGGAATCTGATGATAGCCCATTAATCCTGTTCGCCCATACAATCAGGATCTCGGTTTCCATGAATAGAATATTCCAAGATTATTTCGTCGACCAACGGATCTTCAATCGATATTAGATAAGAATTAAAGAATCCGAAACGATTATCCAACCAAAGAATCTATTCCAGAGGATAGGATCGAATCCTCAACCATAAACCTCAGCTTTGGATTTCCTTCGTCACTGGATTAGAAAGATCACAAATGAGAATAGACTTAAGTCTTAAGTCCTGAGTCTTAAGTCTTGAGTCTTGAGTCTTGAGTCTTGGGAGAACAAAGTCTTCAGACTTTAAACTGACGATCTCCGAACATCCAGACTTTAGACTGAAAGAAACGTTTTGTCATCTTCAAAATATTTTGGAAAGATTTCTCCAACAATCTCCCCCTTTTTGATGGTGACAAAACTTTCTTGAAGATTTGAACAACTTTGACCTGCAAAACATTTCTCAAGCAATATGGTTAACTCATAAAGATTAATGAAACTACCAGACTCTACATCCACAGAAAATTGGTTAGTCTTTCATGAGAAACACCATATAACAACACTTGAATAAATGCAACCAGTCAAGTTCATAATCCACAGCCAATTCAGTCAAATTGACACCCAAGTTCAAGTTCTCAAGTCATACTCAAAAATAAATATAACCAAACCACAAATGGTCAAAGTTTTAAAAAAATGAAAGTTCAAATTGGTTCTCCCCCTTTTTGTCAGCATTAAAAAGGATGAGAAAGGAGTCATGTCTGCTTGGGAATGCGCACTACTCCTTCGAGCTTCTTCAGGTCTTCTCGCAGATGAGCTACCTCTTCTCCCTTGGCATTGGCTTGAAGTTGCAGAGCGAGGTCTTTGAATTTATCCTCCAGAGAGACTAAAGATGCTTGTCCAGCATGCTTCAAAGCTTGGATTTCACAGTCCAGAACATATATCTGGTTACGCATTTCCAGAAGAATATTCATGATGCTACGAAGATCTGCAGAATCATCCGTCTGTGTACTGGCATTGGCTTTCTCAGATGGGGTGTATGCAGACGATGGCGCTTCTGTATGGTCTGGCAGATTTGGAATCGACGTATCACCTTCTTCGTGCAATTGAGAGACCCGAACTTCTTCTTCGGGTCTTCGGAGATTGTCTTAGATCTTCAGAAGATGAGGTGTAGACCTCTTGCTCGCTAACTCCCCGTCTCTAGGACATCGAAAGGGGAAGAGTGATGATCATGCTCTTGATTTCCCTTCTCTCCAGATTTATCAGCAAACTGTTCTTTTTCTTCTTCTCCTTCTTCTTCAACTTCTTTCTCCTTCTCTCTCTGTTCTTCTTCTTCTCTGCTCTGCTGAAGTTCTATCGGATAAGACACAGAACGTCTTATTCTTGTCAGTGCTGGGATAGTGGGATCTTCATCATCTTCATCTTCATCTTCATCCTCCAGGATAAGAGTTCTTTTTCTCCTTTTCGATGAGGCACCAATGGCCTCCTTTCCTTTCCTTTCCTTTTTGAAGCAGACTGGACTGGAGATTTCACTTTGAATTTCTCCATTGCCTTGGAGAGTTCTTGCAGACGCATCTTCATTAACATTTTCAACCCTACCACCATCTTATCACACGGTCGAACACAAAAAGTATGTGGCGGTTCAATATTCGATGATCTCGAAGATCTTGGTCACCGGACCAGATAAGGCAATTGTCCTTTGTCTTTTGACACTGCTCTGTACATATGGAAAAGAATAGTGTGCGGGAGAGAAAACTTTCGTCCTGAGTTGATCGCGTACATCAACTTTGCTTCAGAAAGAGACACAGAAGTCTTTGACGTAGACTTCGGTCTGAGACAGTTGATCACAATCTTATGAAGCACAATGTTGATGGCATTCATCCTGGAATAGATAATTTTCTTATCTACGTCCTTTGACAAGATCCAGAGTAGTACGAGCAGGTGAGACTTTGATTGGGAGATAGCGTCCCCGTTCAACTCCAACTATGTCCGCCAACATATTCACATCTACCACATAGACTTGGTCTCGAATACTAAATGAAATTCTATTCGCATCTAAAAAGCTGAGATTTGAATAGAAATAAGCGGTCAGTTGATCATACCCGTCTGTAGAGTCAGAGCAAAAAGTCTCAAGTTGAAGCAAATTCAACTTCTCTCTTAAGTTCAAGTTGATGGAATCCAGAAGTCAAAATCGACACTTCTAGGGTTGATTACCCCTCTTTTCAACAAACCGAAATACACTTTTTCCCGATCCTTGGATTTAAACAAATCCATCCGATTTCCTTTCACCTTTGCTGCCACACCATTCTAGGTTTAAATTCAAGGAACATTTTGTCATCATCGTTCCGTCAATCGATTTTGTCCGGCATATGAGGATCACTTGGAATGTTCGCAAGAGCCTCCTCTGTTCTTCCTTTCGGAGCAATTCCCAACTCTTCCATTTTCCGCAGAAAAAGATACTCATTTCCATAATTTTTGTCCTTAAGGAAGTCATCTATATATTTTAATGAAGAACCAGAGGTTTTCAACGCACGATAAAGCTTATAGATAAAGGAGGGTCTTTGGACTCTTACTGGGTCGACATCCTCGATTATCTCTTCTTCCAGATTTTGACTTGCACCTTGTGGGGCAGGAGATGCTGAATGACGTGGAGGAGAGCGAATCGGACTTTGTCGCTGACTTGGTAAGTCTTCTTCCTCAGTAAGATCGAAGTGAGTCGGTCCCTTCTCCATTCTTTCTGGTCCCTTGTTTGCGATTCTTGATGATTTCCTCGAAGACGACATCTTTCTTTGTCTATTGGAGGATTCCTTCACTTGCTTTTCCCAAGAAAAATGACCACTTTCTCGACGATGAACAAAGAGTAGAAACAGTATCGGGAGGAGAGTGCCTTTTAGGGTTTTGAAAATTGGGGGTAGAATAACTGTATATATATATATATATACCTCGGATTTGAAAAGAGAAGTTTAAACGGTACAAGGAAAGTGTATGAACATTTCTTTTCAAAATCAATAACTGCCAAAATTAACTTCCTTTAAAAAAGACAAGTTTTCAAATTTCACACGAATTATATCTGAATAAAAGAACGTACCTTTTCGAGATAAGATAAACGAGAATTCGTACCTTTTAGATAAAATAGCAACTTACAGTCTTTAGCCATGAATGATTGAGTCTCAGGATTTAAAGTCTAAGAGATCAGAGTCTTAGAGTTGGTGAGTCTCTAGACTTTAACTTCTTCAAGCTTCAAAATGTTGAGTCTCGAGCGGATAAAGTCGAATTGATTCTTTTCCAAAGGCTTTGTGAATATGTCCGCTAGTTGACTTTTTGAATCAACAAATTGAATCGAGATTTCTCCATTTTGAATATGATCTCTAATAAAGTGATGACGAATCTCAATATGCTTTGCTCTTGAATGAAGGATTGGATTTTTGGTGAGATTGATCGCGCTGGTGTTGTCACATCCGATTTCGTGCATGAGTCTTCAATGCCAAAGTCTTGTAGCTATTGTTTTATCCATAGAATTTGCGAACAGCAGCTTCCAAGAGCTACATACTCGCTTCGTCGTTGAGAGAGCTACAAGTGCTTTGCTTCCTTGAAAACCAAGACACCGTCCCGTTTCCAAGTAGTTGACAAGTTCCGAAGTGCTCTTTCTATCGACTCAAGAACCGGCCAGATCTGCATCCGAGTATCCTAGAAGATTAAAGTCTCCCTCTTTGGATACCAAAGACCGATACTTGAAGATGAAGCAACGTATTTGATAATACGTTTCACGGCAATGAGATGTGATTCTCTAGGATCCGATTGAAACCTAGCACTGAGATACAAATACTAAACAAAATATCGGTCTAGAAGCGTAAAGATAAAGAAGTGAACCGATCATGCTCCCCGCAGCTTTTGA
Organism: Eucalyptus fibrosa; assembly: GCA_017140475.1. NCBI lineage: Eukaryota > Viridiplantae > Streptophyta > Magnoliopsida > Myrtales > Myrtaceae > Eucalyptus > Eucalyptus fibrosa. The sequence goes on along the minus strand of CM029509.1, from coordinate 22,442,237 downwards.
TCTACTTTCTTCCCTTCTTCATCCTTGTCTATCTTCTGAGAACATGACATTGGTATGTCGGTCTTTTTGTACTTTTCCAATCCAAACCTTTTGACAAGATCATTCGCATATTTTTCTTGATGGATGAAAGTTCCTTCCTTCATTTGTTTCACTTGGAGTCCAAGAAAGAATGTTAACTCTCCCATCATACTCATTTCAAATTCATCCTGCATAGACTTAGAAAATTTCTTGCAAAGACTTTCATTTGAGGATCCAAAAATAATGTCATCAACATATATTTGAACAAGTAAAAAGTTTTTGTTTTCCTTTTTGATAAATAAAGTAGTATCTACTTGACCTTTGACAAAACCATTCTGTAATAAAAACTTACTTAGTCCGTCGTACCAAGCTCGAGGTGCTTGCTTTAGACCATACAGAGCCTTTTTCGTCCCAAGATCGAGTCTCGGCTTCTTTGGATCTTCAAATCCAGCGGTTGTTCCATATAAACTTCCTCATGGATAAATCCATTTAGGAAAGCACTTTTGACGTCCATTTGGAATAACCTGAAATTTTTGTAACAAGCAAACGCAAGTAATAGACGAATAGCTTCTAACCTTGCTACATGAGCGTAAGTCTCATCATAGTCTATTCCTTCTTCTTGCGTGTATCCCTTGGCCACGAGTCTTGCTTTGTTTCGTACGACTTTTCCTTTTTCGTTCATCTTGTTCCTGAATACCCATTTGGCTCAAATAACGGTTTTACCTTTTGGTTTAGATGTCAATTCCCAGACATCATTGATGTTGAACTGTCTGAGTTCTTCTTGCATAGCTTCGATCCAACTTTCATCAGATAAAGCTTCTTCTATGCTTTTTGGTTCAATTTCAGAGATGAGAGCCACAGCACTAGATTCTTCATGCCTTTTTGATCTGGTGCGGATTCCTTCATTAAGTTCGCCAATAATGAGATCTTTGGGATGACTGGATTTGTGCTTCCAGTTACTAGTTGATTTGCCAGGTTGATGATCTCTTTCTTTATTTGATTCTCCATGAGCGTCTTGATGATGGACTTCCAGAATCTGAGATGCTTCTTGAGATGTAGACTTTTGAAGGTCTAGAGCGGGTTCAGTCTCTTCGTACTGAGTCTGGCTGGATTCATCTTGCACTGAGTCTTGGAATTTGACATTCATTGATTCTTCCACAGACTGGCTTTTCTTGTTGTAGACTCTGTAGGCTTTGCTTGATGTAGAATATCCAAGGAAGATGCCTTCATCTGATCTTTCTTCAAACTTACCAACTCGATCATTTGCATTTTTCAAAATAAAGCATTTGCAACCGAACACATGAAAGTATGAAACAATAGGCTTCTTACCTTTGAACAATTCATAGGGGGTTTTTTCAAGAATAGGTCTTAGAAAGACTCTATTTATAATATAGCAAGCAGTTGAAACAGCTTCAGCCCAAAATCGTGAAGAAACTTTACTTTCAATTAAAAGTGTTCTAGCCATTTCTTGAAGAGATCTATTCTTTCTTTCCACAACTCCATTTTGCTCTGGAGTATACGGAGAGGAAAACTTGTGATTAAAACCAGATTTATCACAGAATATCGTAAAATCTTGATTTTCAAATTCACTTCCATGATCTGTTCTTATACTAGAAATAGCACATCCTTTTTCATTTTGAACCTTTTTAGCAAACTTTTCAAAGTACGAAAAGGTTTCTGATTTATTTGCAAGAAAATATACCCAGGTAAAGCGAGAGTAATCATCTACAATTACTAGACAATATTTCTTACCTCCAATGCTCTGGGTTCTTGTTGGTCCGAAGAGATCCATATGAAGCAACTGCAGTACATGATTAGTAGATGCATGATTTATTTGCTTAAATGAATTTCTTACTTGCTTTCCCAGAATGCATGGAGTGCATAAGTCAGACTTTTGGTATGGCAATTTAGGTAGACCTCGAACAAGCTGCTTTGAAGAGATTTTGGCTAATTGCTTCTTGTTGATATGGCCAAGTTTTCTATGCCATAGAACTGCTTCATCTTGAATTGAGATTAAGCATTGTTCTTCATTTGGCTTTACATCAAGGAGGTAGATGTTTCCATGCCTTCGACCCATGAAAGATTGAGTCGAATCTTTGCTAATTCCAGAACATATGCCTTCTTGAAAGGAGATCTTGTAACCAGTATCACACAGTTGGCTAATGCTGAGTAGATTGTAGTTGAGTCCTTCCACTAGAGAGACATTGCTTATTGTGAGATTTCCAATTTTCACAGTTTCGAATCCCACAATACTTCCTTTGCTATTTCCTCCGAATGAAACTTTTCCACCATTTACTTGAATAAGCTTTATGAAACAATTTGAGTCTCTTTGTCATGTGTCTTGAGCATCCATTTGTCAAGATACCACTTTACCTTCTTTTTGACAGACCCGCATTCAAAAGAGAGTCTCAAGCTTTCTTTGGTACCCAAATTTTCTTGGGTCCTTTGGTGTTAGTAGGATGAGCATTATTAGGCCATACTCTCTTAACAAAGCTTCCAAACCATAGGACACTCTTTTTCAAAATGATCCCGATTTGTTACACTTAGAACACCTTAAAGCATTTCGACCTACAGGCTTTACAAAAACTCTTTTGAAATGATTTTTATAAGCCTCTCTCGATGGTCTTTTCTTAATTCTTTCTTTTACTTTCGGAAAATCAATCAAAGGGATTGTTTCAGCTGTCATACCTAGACCCGACTTATTGAAGTAAGGTCTTTGGATTGAAAGGACTTTTTCAAGTTTTTCGGACCCTATTGAAAATTTCTTTGAAATATTTGATAAATCAGTTTTTAAGAAAGCATTTTCTTTTGAAAGATTGTCTTCACTCTCTTTAAGAGTAGAAACATTCAAGTCTAAATTTTTTACCTTTTCTTCTAAAATGTTTTCCTTTTGTTTTAAAACTTGTTTTCCTTTTGTTTTAAAACTGAGTTTTCCTTTTTAAGTTCGGAAATCTTTTTAAGAGAAGTCTTAAGACTAAAACATAACTCATCAATATATTTAGAGACTTTGACAGGGATTTTATAATCACTTACCTCAAATTCACCGTCCGAGTCGATCAAAGTCGATCCAGTCCGAGTCCGATTGCGCCATCGGACACGGGTTGGCATATTCCTCATCACTCTCTTCACACTCGTATCGCTCCGGGTTTTCGGCTTTGAGAGCTTTTCGAGATTTCTCAGCTTTTCCTCTTTTCTTTTCGAGAAGAGGACGAGTTGGGTCCGATGTGTCCCTTCTTTTTACATTTAAAGCAAACTACATCTTTGTTTGGTTCCTCATCATCCAGACTTGGTCCGCTTGTCTCGAAAACTTTGTTTCTTTGGGATGAACCTTCTACCTTTTCTATTCAGTTTTCTGAATCTTCTTATCATGAGGGCGAGCTCCTCATCATCCATATCATCTTCAGAATCTGCATCATCGTAATCATCATTTGATTTTAGTGCAATAGATTTCTTACCTCTTGGATCTTCGTCTTCATTAATTCGTTCCACTTCGTAAGATCGAAGAGTTCCAATCGTTCGTCTACAGATAATGGCATGATTCTTTGCGTCTCTCTTATTGAAGTCTTTATATGATTCCAATCCTTGGAGAGTCCACGTAGAAGCTTGTTCACCTTCATGGGATCAGAAATTTTTTGTCCTTGGTGCTCAAGACCATTGACAATATCTGTAAAAGGACTAAACATGTCAGTTATAGATTCTCCTGGTTTCATTTTGAAGGATTCTTATTGACCGAGGAGAATGTTAATTCTGGTCTCCTTCACTCGATCTGTCCCTTCATAAGTGATATGTAACCTGTCCCAGACTTCTTTTGCTGTAACACAAGAAGATATTCTGTTATATTCAGTTGGTGACAAAGCACAATATAAAGAATAAATTGCTTTAGCATCGAGTGCTTGTCTCTTGTTTATTTCTTCTTGAGACATTCCGCTGGCTTCAACAGTTTCTTTCCCTCTTTCAGAGATTGATGCAGCAGCAGGAGTGATTCCTCTTTCCACAACGTCCCATTCCAGAGGATCCTTTGATCGTAGGAAAGCTTTCATCTTGTTCTTCCAGATGTTGTAATCCTTTCCATCGAAGTAGGGAGGTCTGGTATTGCTTTGCCCCTCCATCAGCCCCGGTGCTAGCATACTAGCCATGGATCTTTTACTCTGAAGTAAAACACTTCAAACAAAGTAAGAACACGAGCTCTGATACCAATTGAAATAGCTAGTACGAGTACCTAGAGGGGGGGTGAATAGGTATACAAAAAAAATTTCTCGAAGCTTGCACGATATTTAAACAATTAGAGGATTTGCAATAGTTAAAAATTCAATCGCAAGACTAAGTAAGGGAAAGAGAGAATTGAACACTCCGTTTATAGTGGTTCGGCTTGATTCAAGCCTACGTCCACTCTTCTGCACTGACAGCCGATTGGCTGGATTCCACTATGATCAAAGAGTTGTTACAGTGTTGATCTTCCTTGATTTCTAGGTGTAGATGATCTACCACACTCACTCAAGGCGTCACCAAGTATAAACACTCTCTGTATACAATTTCGCTCAGTCTCAACTAACAATCAAGGATCTTCAGACTCTGGAATTTTTCTATCGATCACACACTCAAATCAACTAGAACGACTTCCTTTTTATACTCCTTCATGCCATCATAGCCGTTGGCACTTACCAAAGGAATTCCTCCAATCTACCCGTTGGACGGAATCAATCAAGAAGATCATCCGAACTATTTAAGGAATCTGATGATAGCCCATCAATCCTGTTCGCCCATACAATCAGGATCTCGGTTTCCATGAATAGAATATTCCAAGATTATTTCGTCGACCAACGGATCTTCAATCGATCTTAGATAAGAATTAAAGAATCCGAAACGATTATCCAACCAAAGAATCTATTCCAGAGGATAGGATCGAATCCTCAACCATAAACCTCGGCTTTGGATTTCCTTCGTCACTGGATTAGAAAGACTGTCAGTGAGAATAGACTTAAGTCTTAAGTCCTGAGTCTTAAGTCTTGAGTCTTGAGTCTTGAGTCTTGAGTCTTGGGAGAACAAAGTCTTCAGACTTTAAACTGACGATCTCCGAACATCCAGACTTTAGACTGAAAGAAACGTTTTGTCATCTTCAAAATATTCTGGAAAGATTTCTCCAACACAGTTAACCAACAATAAATCTGCAGCACTTCCAATAACACCTAAATGATCCAAAAAATCTCTTAAGCCAAACACTTTCTTACACTGCTGCTGATAATGCCACGAACTCAACTTCTATTGTGGACAAGGCTATACACTTTTGTTTCTTACTGCTCCAACATATGGTGCCATTATTCGGTAAGAAAACAAACCCATAGGTAGATTTTCTTTCATTTAAATTTCCTCTCCAATCAGCATCAGAATAGCCTTTGAGTTGCAGATCCTTTTTCTTAATAACTCAGTGTATAATCAGCAGTCCCCTTTAGATACCTCAGTATTCTTTTAATGGCTTTCCAATGTGCTTGACCTAGATTGGATTGGTATCTGCTCACCATTCTGACTACAAAGCATATGTCGAGTGTTGTACACATCATAGCATACATCAAGCTCCCAACAGCACTAGCATAAGGAACATGTTTCATTTGTTCCTTCTCTTGTGGAGTCCATGGACACAGACTATGGCTCAATCCTTCACCTTTTTGCAATAGAAGTGTCTATGGGTTTACAGTCTTGCATACGAAAACCTTATTTATATAGGTTTCTTGCGAAAGAGACAACGATCTCTTCAAAACGATCTCTTGAAGTCTTAACTCCAAGAATGTATGCAGCCTCACCCATATCCTTCATCTCAAAGTTAGAAGACAACTATCTCTTGACAAGTGTTAACCAACTCCATATTGCTTCCGCAATTAGTATATCATCAACATATAATGATATGATCACAAATTGATCATTGGATCTATTGATATATACACAATGATCCTCGTCAATCATTGTAAAATCATGTGCCACTATGGCATTATGAAAATGTATATATCTTTATTTCGATGACTGCTTAAGGCCATATATCGACCCCCAAAGTCGACATACATTTTCTTCTTGGCCTTTCATTATGAAACCAGCAAGTTGTTCCATATATGTTCATTCCTCTAATTCTCCATTTGAGAAAAGCAGTCTTTGCATCCATTTGATGTAACTCAAGATCCATACTAGTCACTATTGCCAGAATAATGCGAATCAAGATAAATCTCACCACAGGAGAAAATGTATCTTCATAATCAATTTCTTCCTGTTTATTATACCCCTTCGTCACAAGGCGAGCCATATGCCTTTCTATTGAGCCATCAACCTTTCGCATTATTTTGAGAACCCACTTGTTCCCAATAGCTCTGCATCCCTTTTGGAAGATCAACCAGTTCTCATACTTGGTTTGACTTCATTGACTCTATCTCCTCTTTCATTGCATAAATCCATTTTTCCTTACTAGGGCATTTCAGAGCCTCATTAATATTTCTTGGCTCATCCTCATCTTGTGGAGCAACCATAAAAGTTTCCCCTTCAATGTCAAAACATCGACGGCGAATACTTTGGCGACTTGTTCACCGTATGGGAAATTGTACACTTAGCACATCATTCTCCATCATGCTCCCACTTGGATTAGGTAATGATGATGTCGTCACATCAGGTGGTTGCAATTGAGAATGAGTTGAATTCAATTCATTACATCTCATATTACTCCCACTTGGACGAACTCCACTGACATCATTATCTTGATCCAAGATTTCAAATAGGGAGTAGTTTTCCCTTATTTCGCCCCTCTTAGGAAATTCATCCACTAAGGATGTGACATCCCGTGATTCAAATTCAGTTATACTCCCACTTTCCTGCTCACCTATGAACACATACCTTTTTGAGTGTTCGCAGTATCTCATGAAAATACTCTTATTTTCTTTGGGACCCAATTTCCCAAACTTGTGAGAGGACTCATGAGTAGAGGCAGCATAACCCCATGGCTTAAGAAAACTTAAGTCCGGTGTTCTATCTGTCCATAACTCATATGAAGTGGAAATAACTGATTTGGAAGGCATCCAGTTAAGTATATTGGCACCAGTTAACAACGCATCACTCCAAAAAGTGATAGGTAAGTTAACATGTGCCATCTTGGACCTAACCATTCCAGTAGGGTTCTGTTTATTCTCTCTGCAACACCATTTTGTTGAGTAGTATATGGAATAGACAACTATCTTTCTATTCCTTTTTCATCACATAATTTTCTGAACTTATCAGATAAATATTCTCAACCTCGATCGAATCTAAATACCTTTATTTTCTTGTCTAATTGATTTTCTGCAAGATTCATAAACATTTTGAAACAACTTATGCTTCAGATTTATGAGAAATCAAATAGACATATCCGAATCAAGTAGAATCATCTATAAAAGTGATGAAACAAATAGCTCATTGCCTTCCTCTCACATTCATTGAACCACAGACATCAGTATAGATTAAATGCAGAGGAATTCAGCTCTTTTACCTTTTCAAATGGTTTCCTTATCATTTTCCCTACTAGGCAATGCTCACTTATGGACAAATTGACTTTTTCAATATTGCCCAACAAGCCATTTTTGGCTATTTTTTTCATATGTTATTGGCCCATATGACCAAGTCTAGCATGCCACCATATTCATATCATTATTATATTAGGTAGAAGATGTGAAACAAGGGAATAACATATTGACATCACCACAGTCAACATTTAGTACATAAAACCATCTAGAAAGTGACCACAACCATAGTAGTTTGTATCTAAACACAAATCTACACATTTATTATGGAAGTTCATACCAAAACCAAGCTTAACCAACACTAAGACAGACACTTAAAATTTCGACGAATCTCTGGAGCATATAGAACATCAAGGTGCGTCAATCACTCATGTTCTATTGGTCGGTGCCAATTCCTTTACATCAGCTCTAGAGTTGTTTCCGATATGGATCCACTCGGCCCAATAGGTACTCGTCGGAATTCCACAAAGGATCCTCTATCCTTTGCTACATGGTCTGTCGCTCCTGAATCTACATTCCACAAAGGATTGGATTCAGCCTATAATGCAGAACTTGACACATAAGCAAAGTTCTCAAATGTACAAGAGGTGCATTCCTTCTTTGGCTCACGACAGTCTCGAGCATAGTGACTTCTCTTGTCACAATTGTAACACATCACTCTTGACATTTTCTTCACTTGAGGACGTTTTCCTCTCTTGTGTTGGTTAACTCTTGATTTCTTGCAATAAAGACTTGATCCTTTGCATTCCCACATATTGAATGAATCAATACGCTTGCGCTTAGAGCACAAAGCCCTTTCTGAGTGAGAACCAGCATAGCAAATGTCTATTTTCAGCTCAAATACCGTTAGGCGGTCCTCTACTAGCTCAAGGTGGTGCACGACACCCTCAATATCTTCCATAATATGGTCAAGAGCTTCTAGTGCTTCTTGCTTTTCCAGCACATATTGAATCTTCATATTCAATATTTCACAATTATTGCCGTTCATATCAGCAATTACATTCTTAGTTGCTGAACTATCGTTCTGAACACATCAGACATACATGCACGAATAATTAATGCCTATCATTTATGCATCCCTATTTGCATAGACCCATCATATTAATAAATAATTTCAAGTAAGGTTTCGTAATCAAAAGGTCACTATGTTTCCAATCATCCTCCAAAAATCCTAACTTAAAACTATCATTAATATGATTGTCATATGCAAAATCAATGCTATGAAGTTACAAAAACTTTTATTACTACCCACAGCTAATTACCCACAGCAACCAGCAATAACAGAAAGCAAATAAAATCTAATATCCAATAAAATAACAATGCTTTCACATGATACGACTAACATATCAGTTGTTACATCAACAACAATCAGGTAGTAAACATTACAAAATTAATCAAAGAAATAAATAGGGAATGTCCCTTCTAATCTATCAGTCAAAATATCTGAGAAATTTGAAGGCACATTTGCCAACCATGGAAAAACTTTTGGAGAGCTTTCATGTCGCCTCCAAGGCGCATTCACTCGGCGCCATATGGCGCTCAATCTAAGGGTTGAAGTTTTGGCCAACTCAATCCTATAGTGCTCTCCCACAAAAGCTTCCACCAGCTTCCTATAACCCGGGACCACGTTGACCTCCCATAGCCGATCCAACACTGCTTGCCATTCAGGTGGAAGAGTGTTCATTAAAGCCGGCACCTTCTCAAAATTCGGCATAAGATAACCATTCGAGATGATTTCCTGTATCATCTGATTGACCTTGACCACATGTGATACTAAATCACCATCATGCCACTGATAATTAGCTAATTCTAACATCAGCCTTCTAAGTTTTGCATTTCCCTCGTCTGTTCTCGGGATTGCAGGTATCCTTACATAACGCATCACAGTTCCTGCAACAAATACGGAATTAAAAATGGATCACTTATAATCCATAATTAATATAAGAGAAAATACATAATTTTCCAAAATTCATGCAACAAATGCAGGATTAAAAATGGATTACTTATAATCCACATAGGCATGACTGAAAAAGAAAACAAATTTTATTTTATTTTATTTTATTTTTTTTCGGGTCAACGGTCAACGGTCGGTCAATGGTCAACTGGTCAACATTCGGTCAACGGGTCGGGTCAACGATCGCGCGGGTCGGACCGATCGGACCGGTCACGACGGTCGAACCGGTCGGACCGGACGGGCCGGTCGGACCGCTTGCGTGGACCGACCGCATGTGCCTCACGCGTGCGGGAGATGACGTCACGCAGACGTCATCCGGCATATGCCGGGCGCGTGTCTCGTCCGCGAGTCAGGTCGGGTCGGGTCGGGTCGCCGGCCGGTGACCGTCCGGCGAAACGTCATCGACGATGACGTCATCGGTGACGTCATCCGAGCGGTTACGACAGTGAATGACGTCACGATGACGTCAGCACGCGTCGGTCCGCAGACCGGCGCGTACCGGTACGCCGGCCGCTGGCGCGCACGTGCCGGTTCACCACCGGTGCTTGTGACGCACGCGCTGGCGAAGCCAGCGCTTCCAAGCGCGTGCGGCGTCGTACGGCGGCGTGCGACCAGTCGCCGGACTCGTCTCGTCGTCGCCTTTCTCCCAGTGCCTTCAGAATTTGATTTCGACTTACGAAAACTCAGAAAAATGGCCGAACAACGCTTGGGTGTCGGGATTTCTCGTCCCGATCCATACGGCCGAAAGTTTTTCGCAAAAAATCAATCAAAAAACATCAAATTGATCGGGAAAACGTGAACTAGGGCTCTAATACCAATGTTGGGAATGGCTGATCCCCGAAAACCGGATTTGACACCAAATCGAACCCCTAAATTAATGCGGAAGACGAAGCCCGGGAAAACACGCATCACCGATCGTAAAGCACACCACGGATTCGAGCGTACCTTGTTAGCCACAGATTAAACACCAACGCTGAAGAAGAGGAAGAAATTCTGGTCCCGATGATGTCAATTTGCCTTGAAAAGGAAACGGCGTCGCCTTGAGCGTTTGGAAGAAAAGAGAGCGTTTTTCTTTTCTTTTTCTTGGAGGGAGAGAGGGAGAGGAACGTACGTACGTTCTGATTTTCCAAGGGGTGTGTTCTCTCTCTCTCTCCTCCCTTTTATACCTTTCCCCATCCACGGGCCTTATTCCCGTGGGCCGGGCCTTTTTGGGCCCAACTTGAGCGGATGGGCCTTAAGCCCATCTCATAAATCCATCACCTCTCTTTAAGTAAGAAAAAACAACATGTCAATGCCTTGAAACTCCCAGATTCTCATCTTTTGCTTTTACAGAATCAAAATGTGAGTTGTGCTTGCTTCTGCCGTTCCTTTTCCATTGTTCATATTGATGAGCATATCATCCGCCTTGTATTTATGGATGATCTTCACTTGATGATAAGGTTATTACATTCTTCCTCGGTCAACAGAAATTGAAGCAATACCTTTTTGTAGTAAGCCATCTGAACTTGACATCATTGCCAATCTCTTTCAAGATCACTTCATGTCTCTCTTTACCCCGAAAAGATGTATAGTGGTCTCAAAATTCCTGACAAACATACCTTTCTGAACACTTTAGATTAGAATTTTCACGAACTTTCGTTTTGAGAATATTGGTGGTTGAGGTTAGGAGAACATTGGGTTAATTTACTCATCGAGTTTGATAGAATATCAAAATCTTAGGAATCAAAGATTGGTTAGGGACATTTTGTAATGGCACTTGGTGGCGATGCCACATGAAGATGAATGGATTTAGTTGGCCTCGACTCAATCTAGTAAAATATTACTGAAAATCATAGATATTTTGATTCTAATTGTGAAATTTTGTGGGATCATTGTCAATTATTCTAAAAATTTAAGCTATTAAATGAAGGTATAATTTATCATTTAGATACTCTAATACTTCCCCTCAAGCTTAGTTTGATCTTTTGCCTAACCTAAGTGTAGAAATTTAATTGGGGATGAAAACATGATTTATCATTTAAATATTCTAACACTCCCTCTCATGCTTGGTTTGATCTTTTGCCTAAACTAAGTGTGGAAATTTAAGCCCTATTTGGTAAAAAAATGTTTCCGTTCACCGGAACAAAAAATTTTGCTTTTGCTCCGGGGAACAAAAAAAGAACAGAAACGTGTTTGGTAAAATTTTTCTTTCCGGGAACAATTCGAATAAACAATTTTTCTCTCTCTTATATTTTCTTCTCTTTCTTTTCTTCTTTTTCTTTTTCTTTAGGCCAGTTGCCGGCTTTGGCCATGGCTGGCGCTAGCAACTAGACAAACGAGGGTTGGTGACCTTGCCGGAAGGTCGCTGGCCCCTGGAGACGCCACACCATGGCGAGGCTTGTCAGCCTGAGCCTCGCTGTGGCTAGGCCAAGCATGGCGAGGCTTAGTCAACCTCGTGCTCACCTAGCTCAAGTGAGGCTTGCCTGGCCACCGAGGCCACTGGCGAGGCCAAGCCTCATGATGCTCACCAGGCCACCGGGAGGCTCGACCTCGCCAAATCTAGGTGAGGCCAAGCCTTGCCGGTGGTTAGGCAAGGCTCTGGTGAGCTCATCGAACCTTGCCCAGTTGGCCATTGGTGACTAGCCACAAAGAAGAAGAATGAGAGAAAAGAAAAAAGAAAGAAGAAAGAAGAAAAAAAGGAAATATAAAAAAAATATTAAAAAACTAAAAGAAATAATAAAATTATATAATTTTACCAAACGCATTTCTTTCCCGGGAGTAGAAATTTTGTGCAATTACCAAGCACGTTCTTATACTTAGAAATTGCTCTCGGGAACAGAAAAAAATATTTATGTTCAAAAATTGTTCTCCGGAATAGAAATGTCACCAAATGCGTCCTTAATTAGGGGGCAAATGGGATTTGAAAAAATTAAACTTAGGATCTCCAGCTCTGATATCATGTTAGATTTTGTGGAATCGCTGCTAATTATTTTAAAAACTTAAATTATTTGATGAAAGCGTGATTTATCATTTAAATCTTTTAACGTCGACCTTGATTATTTTATCAATGTTGACGTCATCAATATTGAATCTTTTCTGGATTGAAACCCTCTGATAGATTCACACCTTAAACTAATTATTATCATTTCAGCTGACATTTCCCCTTTTCTTCATTTTTCTTCCTCGAGCACATAGTGTTCTATTGCCACCTTCTTCGCGACGCTGTCATTGACTTTGCCAACTTGAGGTGGCATAAACGCATTACGTTCGTCATCACCTTCGTTGCCCGCTAATTCCTCTCTCTTTCTCACTCACGAGGGACTAATTGTAGTCTCTTTATCATCTAAACCATCAATTACTTTTAGAATTTCTTTTCTTTTCTTTTCTTTTTCCTTCTCTCTTCTTCCTTTGCCGATTGCCTAGCCTTTGACAATTGGCCAAAGGTTGCGATCGATGATGTCGGCCCATCAGGCAAGGGCTAACCTCGTCAGCCTCACGCAAGGTGGCCCTCGCCGAGATTGGGTGAGGCTAAATATAGTCTCTTTATCATCTAACCCATCAATTACTTTTCTTTTCTTTTTTTCTCTCTCTTCTTCCTTTGTTGCTTACCCAACCTCTAGCGATCGGCTAGAGGCTACGATCGATGAGGTCAGCCCACCGAGCAAGGGGCGACCTTGCTGGCCTCACGTGAGGTTGCCCTCATCAAGATCGAGCAAGGATGAGCCTTGCCCAACACCCGCGAGGTCTGCGAGGCCAAGCCTTGCTGGTCACAGCCTCTAGCTAGTCACTAGAGGTTGGGCGACTGACAAAGGAAGAAGAGAGAGGAAAAAAGAAAAGAAAAGAAATAAAATGAAATAAAAAATATTTAAAAAATTCGAAAAAATATTTAAACATAATAAATTTTGTCCATATTAGCGCCAACTGTGTCATGTAAGACAACTAGCATCCACGTCGACAAATTCTAGCCTAAAGTGGTTGAATTGACTCATTTGGTGAAAAATAAAAATGTTTCGAATTCAATTAACAAAATTTAAGGATTTAGTACTAAAATGGCAAAAGTGTCATAGGTGTAGGGCTTTTTGAACAATTTTCCTATTTAAGAAACTAATAATTGGTATTCGTGTTTTTTATAATCATCACCTACCATAATCTAAGCAAACCTTGTTAGGTCGACAAGACTATCCGACATTGGCTTTCAGTCTTGTGTAACTAAAATCGCCATCTCAACTGACAGGGATTGAAAATGCTGGGAGCTTGTAGGCATTACCTTCCCTAGCCCATTCACAATCAAGTACTTTTCTGGGTTCATTGCTGGATCCACTATTCCTTGGGATCCGAAAAGTATTTAGCTAACTTCTCGGGCCACATCCAAATGATCACATGATGGAAACCGAAAACCCACATGCTCATAAAAAGTCAATAAAAGCATTACTTATCAATAAAGTAGTGTACTGTTGGGGAAAAAGAAAGATCCTTGTTAAAGTTGGGATCGGTTCATGTACTTACAATTTCGTAATTATCATGGACAAAACTAATTGATGGCGAGGTTGGTAAATTTCATGGGAGTTTCTGCCTTTTTTTTGGTCAATATGGATTGGATCTTGTTGAGAAAACTCATACCAAGTTTTAAAGTTGACAAAATTTTCTAGTTCTTATTTTTTTTAAAATACTTTTGAAGTTATATCGAAGACTTTTGCTAAAGTCTATTCATTCCAAAAATTTTTCCACTGTGACACATTCTAGATTGAAATCACGTCTAGAACGAGGATAAAATTAGACTCAGATTTATTGATCTTGCAACAATGATTCAAAATGAACTTATTAGGAATTTATTCTACAACATCTAGCTCTCTGGAGAAGGATCTCACTTTCTTTCTATTGATAGAATTAATCACAAATTGATGAAATCAATCTTGAAGACAAATTCCTTTTTGGGAAGCATCTACTTATGGAAACTTATATTTTGATTGTATGGGCGACTAGAATCATGGATTTTCCATCTCAATCTTCAAACAGCTATAAGATCTTCTTAATCAATTCTGTCAAAGGATTGATTGAAAGAAATTCCTCCGAAAAATATCAACGGCTAGTGAGGCGTGGATGAGTATTTAAGAAGGTCATTCAGTCTATTTGAAGTGTGGACGTGAAAATTGAAATTCCAAAGTCTGAAATCTTTTCAACTACTTGTTCATCTTTGGCAATCTTTATAAATTGTATTCAAGAGAGAAAATCACAAAAAAGAGTGACTTAGTGAATGAAAAGGGATCTTCCACTAAGTGTTTGCACTCATAAATTGCACTTCTCTAATAATGCTATAGTAAATCCCAGCCAAAAGGCTGTCAACGTGTGAGATTGAATGTAGGCTTGAACTAAGCTGAATCACTATAAATTTCATGTGTAATATTTTCTTCCTTTAATTCTTCTTATTTAAATCTATCGCATTCTTATAGGTATTTCAAAAATTAGTTCAATCTCTTATCTGATTCTGAACTTTCACCGGAAGTCTAATGGCTTGTTTATCAGACTCTATTCATTACTCAAACTTTGTTCGAAATTTGTTTTATTCCTCATTTATTTATTGAAATTTCTTTTGAATACCTATTCCCCCCCTCTCTAAGTGTTCATACTGGCATTATCAGTTTGTAATGTATTTTCATTTGTTAAAATTTTGGTGCTGGAGATCAAGTTTATATAAGAACTTCTGCGTGTTTCAACGACTCATTTATGAGTAATGGATCGTACCAATGTCGAGCCAATCATATATCTTCTAAAATTGTAACATAAAGATTTGGTGATTGTCAAAGAAATTATAAGGAGATTGTTGACTTAGTGATACCACATCTATATAAGAGTTGGGATCAATAATGCACAGAATGCTTTCTCCATTGGTGACGAAAATTCTACAGATAATTGTAACTCCAGTGATGCAAAACTTCGTGGCAAATGAAATGAGGCCTAGAAAAACTAGGAACATTACCAAAAAAGTGATAATTTTATTGTACCCAAGTCAATTCAATCATAAATATTTTAATTTAGTCAATTTAGTCATAAATCTTTTGACAATTTACCAATGTAGGCCTTCCAGTTAATCTTGGTTGGAAATTATTGACATGGATACTGGTCGTCCTTTGTGGCACGATTGAAACTAACGAAATAGTCCAAAAATGCTCTATACTTTGGGCCAGGAAATTTCTTAGCTAGAGCATCATGGCAATAAAAATATTTACTTTTAGTGTCAGCATGTTTCGTTGTTGAATAGTTGACACAAAGAACTTTGTACTTTTATTCACGAGATATTTGGTTACTTTTAGTGTCAACATGGTCGTCCATGTGTTTTTCACACACCAAAAAAAAAAAAAAAAATCGTCCCTATTAGTATATAAGTGGTATTTTCATCTATAAGCTAGCTTTTGAATTGGACTATCTAACATGGTAATTTAGTTAACCCTGCCCAATTGATTTCGCATGTATGGACCTGCTCTTCATGAGTTTATTCTATAGACATGGTCATTTAAAATTCTTTAGTTGGGCTTCTAACAAATAAAAACCCTGATCTTGCTCGCAGATTGTAAGCTAAAGATCCAAAAGTCTAGTAAGACATCTGTAATGTTGGAAACATTGATTTGCAAAGAGCCATAGATACTACTATAAAAGAGGTTAAAGATAGGAACAGGACCAAATTTGGTAACGTGTTCCATAACAAAAAGAGGATTCAGAAAAGGTTCCAGGCCTGCAAATTCCTGTTGATCTAGAAAAATACCAAATTTTTTCATACAATAACCATTGCCAGGAGAGGATATAATACCACTCTTAGACTCTTGAACGATGGGGAAAGGATAGGAAGAGCTCATTATTGATCTCTTTCAAGATCACTTCATGTCTCTCTTTATCACTGAAAGATGTACAGTCTCTCGAAATTCCTGAAAAACCTACATTTCTGAACACTCTGGATGAGAATTTTCATGAACTTTCGTCTCAAGAGAATTAGTGGTTGAGTTTGGAGAACATTGGATTGATCTACTCGTCGAGTTTGATAGAATATCAAGATCTTAGGAATCAAAGATTGGTTGGGGACATTTTGTAATGGCACTTGGTGGCGGTGCCACTTGAAGATGAATGGGTACAGTTGGCCTTAGCTCAGTCTGGTGAAATATTCTAACACAGACCTCCATTATTTTATCAACATCGACATCATTAATATTTAATCTTTTATAAATTGAAGCCCTCTGATAAATTCACACCTTAAACTAATATTATCTTGTCAGCTGATGTTTCCCCGTTTCTCCATTTTCCTTCCTCGAGCACATAGCGTTCTATTGCCACCTTCTTCACGACGCTGTCATTGACTTTGTTAACCTGAGGTGGCCTGAACGCATCACGTTTGTCATCACCTTCGTTGTCCGCTAATTCCTCTCTCTCTCTCTCTCTCTCTCTCTCTCTCTCTCTCACGAGGGACTAGCTGCAGTTTATTTATCATCTAAACCATTAATTATATGGTCCTATGATAGAGCTCACGTCATCAATGGTTAAAATAAACTTGGTTTACATAGTCTATAGAGCAGGTTAAGAAAGACGATTGAATTTGATATTTCTTGTCATCCAGCCAATCATTAGACATTCATTCTTTGCCTTGTTCAATAAATGTTCGACCACACAGAACCACACATATAGGACGTACATGCCTAAGAAATGACGACTTACGAGAACTAGGACACAAGATTTTACATCATGAAGAGTCTTGGCAAACCAAATACATTATATACTGAGAAAATACTATGCATATTAAGAGAAAGATGTTCTTTATTCCTTTATACATATCACAAGCCTCTGGAACCAAGAATTCACAGGCCATTGTCAAATTGCTCTGTGGAGGCATTTATGCACATTTGCAACTGAACATCATATGTTGATGAACTACTGCAGAGGATGAAATCTGATTTGAAGTCCATGTTGCGGTTGGTTAATGATGATATGAACTGGGGAATGGATATACGCTGGGGACAACTCAAAGGTGTAGCGTTGGAGAATCATCGAAAGGGCGACTTTTGCTTCAGTCATCACGAAGCTCATCCCGACGCAAGATCGAGGTCCAAAGCCGAAGGGGATGAACACAACCGCATTGTTGTTGGTAGCTTTAGCTACACCTTCTGAGAATCGCTCCGGTTTGAATTGATGCACATCTTCCCCCCAGATTTCAGGGTCACCGTGAAGCTTAGGAATTGGTACAAAGATTTGAATATCAGCAGGAAGAGCAAGCCTCCCTAACCTCTGCTTCTTGCCAACTTTTCGAGTCAAACCAACTACAGGGGGGTACAACCGCAGAGTTTCATTTATGATCATGCTAATCTGCACATGAAAAGGGGAACATAATTAGTTAGGCATCATGTCTAACTTATAATTCAAGAGAACCAAAAAAGGTCGACCGAGACCAAGACTCAAATCGTTTTGTATACCTTCTTTAGTTTTCCAAGTCCATCAAAAATAGGGTCTTTATTCCCAAATACATTAAGAACCTCCATTCTTGCTTCCTCTTGCCACTCTGGATAAATTGCTAGGAGGAATAACATCCATGTCATCAGTGAATTGGCGGTTTCGTGTCCGGCAACATAGAATGTCTTGCACTCATCCACCAGATTATTGACTGTGATTTTTTTGCTCTTGTCCGTATCGTGCAAAGCCTTCACAAGTTGTCCTAAGAAATCATTCCCAAAGCCATCTACTTCACCAGCCATCACCTTCTTCTCTCTTCTCTTGATCATTTGTACGATGGAATCGCATATGCCTTTCTCAAGTTTCTCCGCTTCGACTTCATCCACCGTCTTCCAAAGCTTACTGTCAGCAGGATTCAGAATAATTCCATAATTTTTCAGGCCTAATTGAAACTCTGATTCTAACGTGTAAAATGCCTTAGTCCATTAAGGCTTGAAGTTTGTATTTGCACAATGAACAAGTTGTTGTCTCCATCATCAGAAATTTTCAGCTTGCTAAGTGTGATCTTACATCAGTAATTATAGCAATAAGAATGGTTATCAAAAAAAATAATTCTCTCCTTCAAATACATTTACTCAACTGGAAAATTTCGATAGAATTATCATATTAAAAAATCTAAAGCTCAATCTAAAAGTGGCCTTTGCTCACTGGACTTTCCTAGCTTCTGCATCCTATAATAGGCAAAAGAAAAAAATTTCCCAGGAAATGTTTAATACCTTAGTCCTGGTAACCTTATAGTGAAAGTATTTCTGGATGTTAACAAGGCCAATCTTGTCAACATCTGAAAAATATTCCTTCCTTCGATGTAGCTGCTTCCAAACGCAGTTCTTGAAATCACTTCAGCTGCCAATATCTTAAACTCTCCGAACACCTCGATCTCTTTCCCTTCTTGATTCTTCCATTTTCCTAGCATTGTGTGAACACTGTCCACCATTGCTGGTGCCATATTCTGCAATTTCAAATTTTCCCGGAAATAAATAGTAAAACTTCAACTCAAACAAATCTCTTTTTTCATCGATTTCAAGTACCTTCAAACTTTCCCCATGGAAAGCATGGTTGGCAAGTTTGCGCTTCTTCGCCCATTTCTCGCCACCTGGTGTGCTTACGAGCCCATCTCCCACAAGCTTCTTGGCGAAGTCCTTGGTTCCTGTTTTTGGGTATGTTTTATCTCTATTAAGCAGCACCTTCTTAACCAGCTCTGGCTCTGTGATGACTAGCTGAGCTTGAGGTCCGAGCCAACTCAAGTAATTTCTCCCTACGAAGTTGAACGAAAGCCCAAATTTTATATTTCACAAAAGTAATAAAGCAAAGTTTTTTTTTGGTATTTACCATATGTGCCTATCCATGTGTTGATTTGAGGCTGAATCTTGGGGAATATGTCGTGAGAGAGATTGCTCATGGGTGTGTTCCTGGCTTCCATATGCATCTTGATTGTTTCCTTGGTGCTTCCATGGAGGAACCTGTAGGGAGGGCCGGTGATTCCCTGTTGGGCCATCATCCTCTGTATTCTGAGCGGGTTCCACCATAGCTTGTGCAATAACTTGGCAAGAGACCAGAGAACAAGAAACAGAAACAGAGAGCTCAAGAAGATGACTAATTGCATGGCTCTTTCTGGGGAGCAAACAAGAAAGGAAATGGCAACCGAGAAAATAACAATAAAGGGTATTCTTATGAAGTAAAAATGTTTGATTGGACTTGGCATTTGTTGTTTCTTTCAGAGGAATCGATGAGCCGGCCGATGACATGGCCAGCAAATGATAAACTTTGTTCGAAGGATGTTGGAAAGGTCATTTGGGTACGACATTTTGGCTCCATTTCGAAGAAAACTTGGGATAGCGACTAAATAATTAGAACACACTAGGGATGAGCAATAGAACTGGTTTTATTTGACAAGCGAACCGAACCGGCTTTACCCAGCCTTGAACTGCTCAATTTCCGACTCTCGAGTTCAACTAGTTTTGAACGGGTTTCAAGGCTTGCTCTCCGTAGAATCGGATTTGAACCGTTTCAAAACCAAACCGTACAAGTCTCTTAGTTAAAATCTTTTGCAAAAACAATGAGGCTAAACATTTCAGCATAAGCAGTTCATTACGGTTTCCCAATTGGGAATTCTAGCAAAAATATGGAGAAAAATGATATTACAGGTGCCACAACTTTTATATGGAGCATATGACTTTTCGATCAATTACTTGAGATGTATAAATATTTTAGAAACAGTAACTACAAGTGTTATGCCATGTCGGGTGAGTGAACGGTTTTTAAAAGTTATGATATTCAAGTGAATATTTTTTAGAAGTCATGTCACTCAAGTGATCGAAAAAAAAAAAGAAGAAAGAATGCTGTATAAAAGTTATGGAAAACTTGTGATACCCTTAACTCCAAAAATATGCATATAATTAAGCAATGAATTAAAAAATAAAATAGGGAAAAGGTAGACCGGTTTCTTAAGTTGACCTTGATTCGGCCTAGAACCAATCCGTTGGGTTCCATACCAATTTCTAGAGTCAACCTGCTCAATTTCCTATCTTAAAACTGGAACTAACTCTAACATGATAGGTTTGAGTTCCTTATTGAGATTTATCTATTCTAAAATTGATCACCCTTATACGATACCAATACATGGCTGGCCAGTCTAGAATTGTCGAAACCAGCCTAGTAAAGGAAAAAGTTAGGACTAGCGATTATTAAATGATTAGGATGCGTACACGTGCATCCAATCCACGAAAGCCATCAAAATCGTGTGATTTCCAACAAGGCCCACATGAACCAGCACATGAGCTCATTCTCTTTTGCAATCTAAAGCAATTGATAATCTACTATGGGATTTGAAAGTACGTTTGATCAATATATGAGCCCACTCGTAGAGTTGAAATTTTATGGATAATGAGCTATGCAAGTTGAACGTGTAATATTATTATTCTTTTTTTAGGCTACTGATGAATAAACGTTCTCACTTGTAAAGCAAATATTTTGTTGATAACATACTATACAATTTGAATTTGGAAAATGATGATTTCGTTAGTAAAATACCCACAAATAAACGGACCTACTTGTGAAAAATGAAAACGGGTTTATAAAGTAAGCGAATATTTTCGTTTTCTAAGTTTTCCTCTTCAAAATTCTAACCAGAAAGATATCATTTGCGAAGTACGCCACTTTATTCTTGGCAAAGATTCAATGGAAGAAACTTGTTTAATTTGAAGGGGTTGTATCACGTGAAATTTCAAAGATATAGTAATGCAAACTAGCTAAAAATTTTAACCGAAATCTTGGTGAATAAGTGAGCTGCATGTGCCATTAGCACATGGACCTTGTGTCATTTATTTATTTCTTTTTGAACAATGTCTAACTGAGAGGCACGTTACACATTGGACTTTCCTAACAAAACTTCAAGAGGAAGGATAGTCAATAGAAGCCTATAGAACCCATCATCACTTAGAAACTTCATTTATCGATAGACCCATCAACTTGTATAACCCTGCTTTGTAAGCTGTGAAAGCACATCTCTATAACTAGAATCAAGAACACATATATAATTAAGTAGAGAGATTTATGTGCCTAATTTGGAATCTATCATTCTTGATGTAAAATAGCGATGATTCAAAGCTCAAGCACTTCTTCTCTATCGCTTTGTGTACCACTAGCTCAATGAGACCGTGTCTCATCCTTATCGTTCAGTAAACACTCCTTATGTGAGGATATTGGTGCAATAGAGCTAGAGGAGACACTACTAAACCAAAGAGATGAGAGATAAGCTGTTTGACAGTTTTCCATGATCTCTGCTTTACATAAAGACTCGGCATAGTATTCTTTGGTGATGTTCTTTCGGGAAAAAGCATGGCCTGAAGAGAGGCCGAGCCAAGAGATATGTTCACCCACAGCAACTCGGTACTATCTCAGTAATTTCTGTTTATGAAACTTGGTTTCAATTTTTGAGTAGGTTGATGCATTACTACTTGTGTGCATCTCCCCTAGTGAAAATCTTGATATGAGCTTGCGCGGTGCTTCTCTTTATCTATTATGAAAACTGTTTTTGCATCTTTTATTTCCGAGGTGTTTAGTATGATTTGATGTCTACTGCCAATAGATGGATTGTGTTAATGTGATGCACATAAGTCATTATAGTCTCTAACTACTTTTAAGTCGTTCTTGTTGTCTTTATTTTTGCAAAAACTTACCAGAAAAGTCAGTTTTGCTCACCTCATTTTGAAACATTGCAAATTCTGTTAATTCTAAATAGAAGTTTTGGTCTATATAATGTTCTTAACCGCTAAAGTAAGAAAGATCTATCTCTTATCTGCTTTAAAGAAACCGAATTATCTTGGTTGTTGAGTTCGCATCCGGTAAGAAAAATCCTGAATTTTCTTCCTGTCCTACCTAGCAATTGTTTCAGTTTTGGCCTTCGAAGATAAATACCTCGTCCTAGTAAGACAGTGTAATTGTCTGTTCTATAGGGGGAAGTTTTCATGTATAGAACTATACACACGTTTCGTAAAGTCAAGCTAAAGATTGGCCCTTAGCCGATTGTGCCGATCACTCAAATGTCTCTCCACCGGACCTTTGTGTATGATGGATTTGCAAAGCTAGTAATGCATGTCAAGAAAGAGCATGTCATGTTCTAGCAAAGACCTGGTAAATCTCTCACAGGATCTTGAAGCGCCATGTTAAGTCCAGTGGAGCTCACCAAATGGTATGATTACGATATTACATATGCCTGTTGGAGACAATCAAGTGCCAAGAAGTCACTGCACAAGAAGTTGCAGTAAGTTCACTAGGCCTAGTGCTTGCTATAGTGACCTATGAGCTGAATTCGTAATCAATCATCTGTAAAAGGGTCTACGGCAACGTGTTGAGTATGGATGTCCTTCTCATTTCTCTCCTGTGATGATTCTTCTCCTCAGATAAGTCTGCTTCACTTTTTTTGGCTGGCTACAGTGCAACTGTAGCGAGTTTCTTGGAGGCTAGAAGATTTGCATTGTCAATGTCCACAGAGCTGTGAAAGTAAAATGTTATCTGAACGCAAATTTTGCTTTATGATTCTTCCTTTTTCAATCAAATTGCCCCGACAATTTTGAATGACTGCCAGAAGATCAACTGAGTAACCTCAGTGGTAAGCCAAAAAGATAAATTGTGATGCTCTGCGGTGGTGGTGGTGGTGGTGGTGGTGTCGCTGACATGTTTTAACCTTGTCCTTTTACCTAGGAATTGTATTGAAACAATGGAATGATTGTTGCTGTTGTGGTGATCGTTTCACGGCAACAAAACCATATGTTGTGCAAATAATGTGTTTCCTTTGGCCTTAATGATCAAATTTGCATTTGTCCCTCTCCCCACGCTCAACTCCAAAACCAAGGTTACATTCATCACCTTCCCCAATTCATTGGTTACATTTGCACCTTGCACAAAAAGCTTCAAGCAACTTCCTACAACAGTAGACATTGAACTACCTACTAGCACCATCCACGCAAAGTAAGATTGACGTCTCCAATCGACCTTCAACATTGTCAATACAATCAAGGCTCCTATCGGCGCTGATATGACCCTCACTTAAATTTTCTCCTTCACTTGTGCTCTTACAATTCCCATTCCCATTTGTAAGCCTTAGTTCAAGTTGATCTATGCTATCTTGAGCTCATCTTTCTTGTTTGTTGCAGAATGGCCATTCTTTCCTCATTTCTTTCCAGATTTTTTGCATAAATTTGAGCTTCTCCTTCAACACTTCATCGTCTCTTGGCAATTGGAATAGAACTTCTTTCGTTTGTAATTTGGACTCAGCGTCAACCTATTTAAAGAAGCCCCAATCATCAAATTGCTAAATGAGCATGAATTTATCAATTCAAATTGATAGCGAACAATTGATCTTTCAACACTTATCAGTGCCCCCAAAAAAAAAAAAACTGAAATCAAATCGAATCCAATCAGCTCAGTTGCCTTCAACAAATCGATAGTGCATCACCCTCCACAATGAACAGTTATAAAAACCTCCTTGTGGAAATCTTCGGTGTTCGCCAAGTGTGCAGCCCAGCACGCATCTGCTTCCCATCAACGACATTGCTGTTGATTTGCTCAAGAACCCTAATTTTTTATTTTTATTTTGCCCCCAAGTCAAGAACTCTCAAGCCCTAATTTTCTGCCCCAAATTCTAATCACCACGTTTCCCTCAATTTGCCCCCTGTTTCGTGGCTTGATCAAACGACATTGTCACCAAGATCTCGACGGTGCATGACGTCATGATGTCATTTGAGAGCCTTGACAAAACGACATCGTCATATCAAGCCCCACCTTAGCAACGTTGGTGAGTTCGCAGTGCATGTATATGCCATCTCTTGTCTATTTAACCGCAAAAATGAACGGCGGCTTGATGGATGCCGGAATCGTGCCTCAACTTGAAAGTCGATACTTTTCGTTCGTACACTCAAAAGTTGGTGTCGAAATCGGGTCAAAGCCACAAGTTAGTGCCTTTTTAGAGAATTTGACTTTCACTTTATTGCAAGTATTTTCTTTTGATTGGGATGAAAGATAATATTATGTCGACAGTCTATTCATATATATCATTTTTTTTTGTTCGAAGAATAGATTATACTCCCTTTCCTCAATTTATATATATATTTTGTAATGTGAGGTTTATCTACACTTGTAGTGCACACTTCATAAGGACGCACATAATGCCAATAGGCCTTTATAAAAAATTAAAAAAAAGGGATGGGTACGGGATTCAGATAGTGCCCCGCCCCGTCGGGTCAAACTTCTGAAAAGAATACAAGGGACGGGGCGGTGGAGCATTAAAGTAAAACAATGAAATTTTTGGACTGAATAAATTCATTCATTATAGTCCACAATTGCCTCCATCCTGTCATAAGCATTAAAGTAAAACAATGAATGAGATTCCTGTCAAAGTCAACTCGTGTAGGTAACATTTGAATTAAATGATGATGATTTTATCTAGGGAAAATTTATTTGTTGTCATTCTAACACTATAGTAATGAATTCTAACACTATAATGATAATAATTAGTAGCATGAGCTGTATTCTTTTTGTTTAATTAAGCTGAATTAGTATATGTCGGCCTCTTCCTCTTCAAATTATAACAATGGAATCATGAATCACAATGCCAAAACATATGGCTCGTTCATGCATTTATTGTCCAGCCAAAAAAAAAAAAAAATTACTTATCCAAAGTTTAACATAGAGCCCTCAATTATGTGGCATTGCTTATATACGATGAATAATTACTCAAAAAGACATTGACAACCCTTTCAATTTCAATGATCATATGGTTCTAAAAGTACTAGTATCTATAACAATCGTTATCCTTCACAAATTATATCTCAAAAAATATCCTCTTATACGCCAATTAACCTCAGACAATAAACTGAATTAAGAATGCCATATTAATCTAAACATAAGTGGAACTCACAAAGCTTTCGTTGTACACTCTAATCCAAAAAGCTTGATCTCCCCTACATTTGAACTGAATTCTTTCTGGTTAAAGAATCTCTTTCTAGTTGCTCTAGAAAAATTAGGAGATTCTCTAGAAGAAATACGGGGTTCTACTTCTGGTGGCAACATGCTATGGGGTGGTGGTCCTGCTTATGGGTTCAAATCAATACGTTCTAAGAAGAAATATTGAAATATCAATCTCATCGATCTCATAAGTATCATACCAAATCCCATCCATCAAATCACCTTTTCGAAAAAGACGAGACATCTAAGTCATACAAGTAAAGAGATCTATTCATTGATAGGAAAAAGAAAAAATGTGAGCGGTAATTGGATTGATGATAAAATAGAATCCTGGGTTGCAAACAGTGATTCGATTGATGACAAAGAAAGAGAATTCTCTGTTCAATTTTCCACCTTAACGATAGAAAAAAGGATTGATCAAATTCTATTGAGTTTGACTCATAGTGATCATTTATCAAAGAATGACTCTGGTTATCAAATGATTGAACAACCGGGAGCAATTTACTTATGATACTTAGTTAACATTCATAAAAAGTATCTAATGAAATATGAGTTCAATGCATTATGTTTAGCAGAAAGACGGCTATTCCTTGCTCATTATCAGACAATCACTTATTCACAAACCTCGTGTGGGACTAATAGTTTTCATTTTACTTATCATGGAAAACCATTTTCGCTCCGTTTAGCCCTATCCCCTTCTAGGGGTATTTTAGTGATAGGTTCTATAGGAACTGGACAATCCTATTTGGTCAAATACCTAGCGACAAACTCCTATGTTCCTTTCATTACAGTATTTTTGAACAAGTTCCTAGATAACAAGCCTAAAGGTTTTCTTATTGATGATATCGATATTGAGGATAGTGACGATATTGATCGTGACCTTGATACGGAGCTAGAGCCTCTAACTAAGATAAATGCGCTAACTATGGATATGATGCTGGAAATAGACCGATTTTCTTCAATTCGAATTAGCAAAAGCAATGTTTCCTTGCATAATATGGATTCCAAACATTCGTGATCTGGATGTGAATGAGTTGAATTACTTATCCCTCGGTCTATTAGTGAACTATCTCTCCAGGGATTGTGAAAGATGTTCCACTCAAAATATTCTTGTTATTGCTTCGACTCATATTCCCCAAAAAGTGGATCCCGCTCTAATAGCTCTGAATAAATTAAATACATGCATTAAGATACAAAGGCTTCTTATTCCACAACAACGAAAGCACTTTTTCACCCTTTCATATACTAGGGGATTTCACTTGGAAAAGAAGATGTTCCATACTAATGGATTTGGGTCTATAACCACGGATTCCAATGTACGAGATCTTGTAGCACTTACCAATGAGGCCCTATCGATTAGTATTACACAAAAGAAATCAATTCTAAACACTAATACAATTAGATCTGCTCTTCATAGATAAACTTGGGATTTGCGATCCCAGGTAAGATCGGTTCAAGATCATGGGATCCTTTCCTATCAGATAGGAAGGGCTATTGCACAAAATGCACTTCTAAGTAATTGCCCCATAGATCCTATATCTATCTATATAAAGAAGAAATCATGTAACAAAGGGGATTCTTATTTGTACAAATGGTACTTCGAACTTGGAACGAGCATGAAGAAATTAACGATACTTCTTTATCTTTTGAGTTGTTTTGCCAGATCGATCGCTCAAGACCTTTGGTCTCTACCCAGACCCGATGAAAAAAAGGAGATCACTTCTTATGGACTCGTTGAGAATGATTCTGATCTAGTTCATGGCCTATTAGAAGTAGAAGGCGCTCTAATGGGATCCTCGTGGATAGAAAAAGATTACAGTCAATTTGATAATGATCGAGTGACATTGCTTCTTCCGCCCAAACCAAGGAATCCTTTAGATATGATGTAAAATGGATCTTGTTCTATCGTTGATCATAGATTTCTCTATGAAAAATACGAATCGGAGTTTGAAGAAGGGGAAGAAGAAGGAGTCCTCGGCCCGCAACAAATAAAGGAGGACTTATTCAATCACATAGTTTGGGCTCCTAGAATATGGCGCCCTTGGGGCTTTCTATTCAATTGTATCGAAAGGCCTAATTCATTGAGATTTCCCTACTGGGCCAGGCCATTTCGAGGCAAGCGGATCATTTATGATGAAAAGGGGGAGCTTCAAGAGAATGATTCGGAGTTCTTGCAGAGTGGAACCATGCAGTACCAGACACGAGATAGATATTCCAAAGAACAAGGCTTTTTTCGAATAAGCCAATTCATTTGGGACCTTACAGATCCACTTTTTTTCCTATTCAAAGATCAGCCCTTTGTCTCTGTGTTTTCACATTGAGAATTCTTTGCAGATGAAGAGATATGTCAAAGGGGCTTCTTACTTCCCAAACAAATTCCCCTACATCTATATATAAACGCTAGTTTATCAAGAATACGCAAGAAAAGCAATTTGAATTGTCGATTCATCGCCAGAGATGGCTTAGAACCAATAGTTTATCATCTAATGGATTTTTCCGTTCTAATACTCCATCCGAGAGTTATTAGTATTTATCAAACCATTCCTATTGAATGGAAGGCTATTGGATCAAATGACAAAGACATTGTTGAGAAAAAGATGGCTTTTCCCGAATGAAATGAAAATCGGATTCATGTAACAGTAGAAAGGTTTCCCATTACTTAGCCGGAAAAAATGTGGCCATGAAATAGAAATTAAGTGGAACAGAATTGACTAAGTGGTAGAGTCGTGGAAACACCTCTTTCTTCCCTATTTTGGACCTTAGCTCCATGGAACAATATGCTACTACTAAAACACGGAAGAATTGAAATCTTAGATCAAAACACTATGTATGGATGGTATGAACTGCCTAAACTTCTGGATAGGTACCCTACATGTGAACTGAATTCTTTATAGTTAAAGAATCTCTTTCTAGTTGCTCTGGAAAAATTAGGAGATTCTCTAGAAGAAATACGGGGTTCTGCTTCTGGCGGCAACATGCTATGGGGTGGTGATCCCGCTTATGGGTTCAAATCAAAATGCCATAGAACTATTATGCCATAGAACTCAATCAAAATGCAAACACAGAATAACGAAGACCTTTTACATCTTTTAGAAGGATATTATTACCATGGAACTATTAAATCATAAATGAAGATAACCGTATTTGTTTATGTAATGACATCATAATGAATTATTTACCTTGCGTTTGCTAAAAAAGATGTATAGTTTTCTTTTGCCAATAAGTGATATTAGCACCACCTGCTCTCTCTTACATAAATTTGTCTCTAAATGCTTTTAGAGAGTATTCACCTCCATCCTATTTGGGCCAATATCAAATAATATATGCGAGACTAATGAGTTTGTTTGACGTTGGAAATCCTTCTAACACAAAGATGGTTCTTATATTATAGAAAACAAATGAACAATTTATGGCTTTTAGCTACATATAGTAAACCCAAGGTTAAATATGTGGCTTTCGGCATTTTATTGGTGCAGCCAATAACAATGTTGAATATGGATCATCTTGTTACCTCCCCACAATTTCAATCAAGTAAAATCATCAATAGTATGGGATTTGATACATCGATTTTCTATAAAGGTCAAGTAAAGATCAAAGGATGTGTATTGACACGTCAGTGGATAAGACATTTCCTACCTAACCTACTATTTATCATATTTCTTGGTATGGAAATACATTGAATGTAAAATGTGCAGGTGTATCCACCAATAATGACAATGAAAAATTCTTTTCCTATTTATACAGCTCTGATCTTGTGATGCTCCAGGCTTCAATATCCAATCCCTCTTGAGCCACAATCTTATCGCTCTCCTCATATATCTATTTCGATAAATGATGAAGCCTTTCGGTCAACCTTTGTATTGTTTTCCTCAAGAAACCTATTGATGCATCTAAATTGCTACCCATTTGTTTCATCAAGATCATGGCTCTCTTGATTTTAGTAGGAGATGCGTCATCATACACTTCAACCCTGAAAAGTCGGATCAATGATTTACCAAAATGATCTATTTGCAATGTCGGCTTCGTTAAAGTCTTGAATTTCCAAAAGTGATGCAGCCTGTATTCAAGATCAATTCATTCAATCAAGAAGATCGGCATGCATTTTAGATTGACAACACTCTCATCGAAAAGTCCCTCATCGATAAGGCCTCATCTTTGACTTTGTCATAAAGACTTGTCATTTTCCATGCATCGAAACTTGCATCAAGACTCTTTGGGAAAACCACAAGCATTGGAAATATTGTACATTTAATAGCTTCTGGTTTCCATGTACATAAATTATTACTGGTTTCTAGGTTTGAATCTAGTCTTTTCTTGTTTTCACTATAAGAAGTCATCGAACCTTTGTAAATTTCACCGAATTTGATTAATGAAAATTTGGTTAGTGCAATTCCCTAAACCTTGAAGAGTTCAAACCCCTGAAAATCTAGAAGAGTTTTCACTCCCTCCTTGAAGAGTCAAGGCTTTTAAAACTTGCATCCTTGAAGAGTTGCAGCCACCGATCTCGAAGAATCAATGCCATTTCAACTTCTTTGGAGGCCTAGAAGAGCAACTATTGAAGTTTCTATCCTTTCTTCATTTTGTCCATTCCCAATTCTCCCAATTCCATCACAATTCGATAACTCTATAGTGCTTATCTAAAAAGACTTGAACCACAAAAGTTGTAGATCTTCGAGTCTCCATTCTTTTGGCTTTGGAATCAGATCATTCTGATTTAAATCCACAAAATTATGCCTATTTTCCCGAGCTTGTGGAGAACAGTCTAACTTACCATCATGCACTAGTTGCAGATTGTGTAACAAAGGGCGACGTGGTTGGCGACTCTCCACCCTAGCTCCTTACCATGCCTGTGGCCAATTCTCCTCTGAATCACCATCGATTGAAGGCAAGTCAAGTTTACACAAGTTCTATATTGTCCCATGGAACTCCAATTTACAAAGCAAACTCCATGTCTGATGGATAGATAGAGGAAGGGAACTTAGGGTCTGCTTGAGGGTCAATAGATTCACTTGCAACTATTACATGTAGAGTTGTATAAGGGGTCGACGTAAGGAGTGAGCTTCCCTCAATTTTTGCATCACTCTGAAGTAAATTTTTGTTACACGAAACATCCATGTACTTGCTTGTATTATGTGCAAATCTCTGATGAAATTGGCTGTAATGTTTTCTATGTCACTAATGAAACATGTGGCATGAATCTCTAGCAATTGTCATGTTAATCCTGCGACGGTAGCATAATCTTGAAGCAATGGCAAGCTCGGCACATTTTTTTGTCATATTTTGTCTAATCAGCAAAATCCGATGTGGATCATCTCTAATCACGTTACTTAGAAGTCCCATATATACTTTTGATTAATTCAAACTAAAAGAAATTTAAATAATACGTGACATCATTTTTCTAGTTTCAGTAAATGTTTCGTTCATCATTTACATAATTTAACACAAGAGTCCACATTTTAGTCTTGTACAACATATTTATCGTCTAAATTAGCCCTATAGACAAGTGAAATATTAGCAGAGCTAAAAACATCCATTTCCACATTGTATACTACGTACTAACTCATTTACATGTCGAATTTGTCAAATTGCCATGTCCACGGTGATCTCTCAAAATCTTACGGTTGGTTGTCAAATTTCCTTAAAATTTGAATATTCATCAATGAATACATGTGCAACCCCGTTTTGGACTGGACCATTCTGATAGACCTACCCTTAATGACAATTGCTTCTATGGAAATATGTACTAACTGCAAATATGCAAGTTTATCCACAATGATAATGAGTATGGCCAATTAATTTGCCTATATATACAATCCATCATTTGTCGCACCATGCTTCTTTACTCTTGTTAATTGGCCTCACAATCAGCCCCAATTACAAGGTTATTGCGCATACAAAAACGACCAGATTCCAAGCAATTGTTACGAGCGTGTAAGATTAATTTTTTAGTTTTTCGAATTTACAAACGTCATAAATATTATCTTCACAAAAATAACATTTTTTTTATCTCCACAAAAGAAAATATTAATAAAAGAAATTTGTGATATGTCAAACACTTTTGAGGGTTGAGCGGACTCCAGTCCAGCCTTTTTCGCTTTGCCCCTTCGTTTTCTATTCTATCTTAATTCACAAACCCCACAAAACTAAAAGAAATTAAGCAAACTCAAAAGGAAAACCTAAGACCCAAAATCCAACCTTCCCCATTTTGCCAATTTTCTCATTTTGTAATTGTTATTATCTTCTAGAAAACTTCTACCAAAACCTGCCATTGGTAATATTTCTTACTATGGGAACATGCTAAATGCAAATTGTGCAACTAAATCCACAACAATAATGAGTATGACTAGATACTTTCCTATGTATATGTGCCAAGTTTATCTAAAACAATAATGAGCATGACCAAATATTTATATATTTATAGAGCCATTCATCTTTTGGTGCTCCACGCCTTAGCCAACTGAATTTCTTTTTCTTTCTTACTCTTTCTTCAAGCACTTCAAAGCAAGACCCTTGTGATGCCTACAAAACAAAGAATCCAGCATGGTATCTCACCAGCATATTTGAAACCCTCTTTTGCATGCATCCAATGGTTATGTCTCCAGTACTCGGACCTTGCATCTAAGTAAGTATCA
This sequence comes from Eucalyptus fibrosa, assembly GCA_017140475.1. Taxonomy (NCBI): domain Eukaryota; kingdom Viridiplantae; phylum Streptophyta; class Magnoliopsida; order Myrtales; family Myrtaceae; genus Eucalyptus; species Eucalyptus fibrosa. Next base: position 22,410,171 of record CM029509.1, on the reverse strand, counting down.
GATAAATGATTTACCAAAAAAATGCTTTGTTCTTGGTGACGCATGTCAAAATATGTATACTAGTTTAATAGTTTAACTGTTATCAGAGATCTTTCTGACCAATGGTAGTGGAAACTACTTTAATTTATAATAGGAAATGGATGTGAGCCCGATACGATGAACTATAACTTTCAACCATAAATAGCAGTTTATCTATGCACTTTATGGTTTTATTAGGTACATGCAATTGCCATGCTCAATATCATGAAATTGCCATAGGTGCTTTCATCCATCAAATGCTTCATCCTTGATAAGATATCTCTCTCAAATAATGATTATGATATCCTGGATCTTTTTTGTTTGAATAACAGCACGAGGCACTGAGATGGTGGAGAGATGGAAAAGAGCTCTTGCAGCGGTGAAGTTTCCATCCATTCCAAGTGCTACTTTGTTGCTAAACGATGCCCTAGACTTCAATCCTTTCTAATGTAGTCACTATACTTGCCATCCTCCGCAGCTGAATGAGTGAATGTATATGAAGCCGAGAATTGGGAAGATGTCCCGAGACATATGCGCTGGTGGGTTTCTTAGTGTGAGGTTTGCCTAGGTTTCCATACTGTTGTCCACATGGGATTCCTCGTTTGATAAAAGCGAGTTGCTGCTCTCCCTCCTTCGAAAATTATAAAGGAAGAGGACACGGGAACAAGTTGAATGGTCGACAAGTTTGACGTTTCATGTATCTGATGTAAAATTGTACGAGAGGCAGTCAATATGAATGTTTATGTGGGTGTGAGCTTCCCTTGATATTAGATCAAAATGTTAATCTTCAAATATAAAATTAATGGTAATTGTAGTTACAGTGCCTTCAATGATATGCAAGTCTATTTTCAACCAATGTATTTCAGCCAAAAAAGTATCCAAATTCAAGTGATGGTAAATTTTCTCATAATTGGATGACTAATCAAAATATTGACGTGATCAATGTGGTCATAGTACACAATACACTTCAGTTACGTAAAAAATGGACTTTTAGATGTTTAGTGCCGAGTTTGAAAATTGGACAAACATCAGGGGCTATTCATGTTTTCTATTTTGACATCAAACCTTAGGCTCAACCTCATGTAAGAAAATACGAGCAAATGCTTGCCATACTTCTAGTTCAGAGCAGCCAGGTTAGAGCCTCAAGTTGAAAAGAAGTCTTTATGTTTATCATAAGTTGATGTTTATTGTTCCTTCTGAAATTCATGTTTCGACTATTTTCTTTGAAAACAATAAATTTTCTATAGTTTATTTTTTCTAATCTCAAAATTTTATGGGATTAAAATGTCAAACACTCAGTTGCGCAATCATTCGAAATGGATAAATACAAATTATGCAATGATATGGAGTTACTTCTAGTACATACAATTTTGATAGATAGATGAACATTTATAAGACAGAACAGAGACATTACTACGAACTTTTTTTCTTACACGAAATTTTTTGATTCGCCAATCATCTCGAATTAGATTGTGACCCTGTAGGACTGCAATGACCGTTTATTTGATTTTCCTTTGCAAGTAATATTCAATTGATTATATTAATGTAGATCGAGAATTTTTTTCTAGTGGATAAACGACCTGTGAAGTATGAAAGGAAAATAACATATGCCAGATGTATTAATGAATTCCATAATTTTTGGAAATCCTTCCAATAGTTAAGTAATCATCTGGGATGTACTTTGCCATGTTTGTGGAGCGAGTCAATTATAACAAATCCTACCGATTACACTATTTCTAATCTTGCAAATGTATTATTGTTTGCACCAAAAATTGACTAAGCAGTCGATATGGATAGACACATGGCTGGAGAGTGAATATTATCAGGCACTTGATTCATTGTCGACAACTAGGGGTGTTAAAAACCGAACCGAAAACCTAACCGAACCGAACAAAACTGAACAATTCGGTTTTTCGGTTCGGTTTTCATTCGATTCGCTTCTCATTAAAAACCAAAATTTTTGTTATTGGTTCGGTTTTTATTGGTTAACCAAACCGAACTAAACCAACAAACCGATAAGAGCTTATTTCTTGGAAATGAAAAATATATAGAATAGAAAAAAAAAAAACAAATGCAAAAACCGAAAACTTAAAGTTGAAAACCAAGAACCGAATCCGACGAACCGAACCAAAATTTCGATTTGGTTCATAGTTAGTTCGGGTATCATTCGATTCGGCTCGGAAGTTTTTCCTAACAGTTTAGTTCGGTTCGGTTCGGTTTTCAAAAAAACCGAACCGAACCAAACCGTTGACAACCCTATCGACAACTACAAGGATCAATATCAATATTAGGCACATTTCATTACTACCAATCAGTTGTCGATACATAACAACATATGGTTAATGATGGTTGACAAAGGTATCGATTATTGAGGTTGGTAACTGTTAAGGAGCTGAAGGAAGTTGAATGCTTAGAGATTATCAAGATGTGGGTACAAGGTTGAAGTCGTTAGAGAAGAAAGTGATTGAGGTCGTGGAGTAATAAACACCCGTATTTAGCGGAACAATCGTTTGGAAACGAGGTCATGGCATCGTGACTGAAAGCTGCTTGAGAGCAGTTATGGCATGATTACTCCAAATACCGCCAATCACCCACTGGTGAGCTCCCCGCACAAATGAAAAATATGCAAATTTTCAGTTATCTTCGTTTTCTTGCACTCCATTTTCAGTTTCTAGACTCGCATGTCGGTTAAGTTCCAGCATCTTGATTAAATTCTGGTGTGTATTTCTACCCCGAGTGTTGCATTATCAATTAAATTCCACCGTAAAATCTTAGCATTCTCAAGTTGTCATCGATTAGATTCCGGCACAGTTTGTTTACATGCAATTCCGTTGTAGCACCTGTATTCTCTACGTCTTGTCATCAATTAAATTCCCGCACGACTCGTATTTGTACAATTCTATCCAAAAGGAAATTGTTGAGTTCCTTATTTGCCCATGATATTTCTTGTCTGGAGTTACCGTAGGACCTTGTCTCCTTTAAGTGAAAACCCAAAAACGATTTTTCATAAAATATATTTTGTCATGGGAGAAATTATGGTGAAATATCTTTTTGGCATGTCCGATAAGACCAGAGAGGCTTATGTGACATCCGGAATTTTGGTATTAATTTCAATTGAATTAATTAGGTCGTTTTATGCAATTGGAGTAGGGGATTAAAATGGAATACAAAATTGAGATGCGAGATATTTATTGGATGAGGAGAATATTTAATGGAAGCATTGAGGCCAATTGAGATGGATTTAAAGTAAATCAAGTGATTAATGGAAGCTCAATTGATTCAAAATTCGTATGCCATAACCAAAAATTTAAATTACCTTAGAGCTTCTAGAAGGGCCATTTTTGGCAAGGAAAATGGAGTGGAAGACAGCTGGATTTGTGGGGCCAAAGAGAGAGAGAGAGAGAGAGAGTGTGTGAGAGAGAAAAGAGAAATTGGTTTTCTCTTCCTCTCCTCTCTCCTCCGTCGATGGATCTCCCCCATCTTCTTCTTCCTTTTCTTCAAAACCTCCATGGAAGCCGAAGACCAGCAGAGAAGGAGCTGCTGTCGCCGCCTCTCACCGTCGTCGTCGCCCACCGAAGCCGGAACCGCCGCTACTCCGCGGTCGACCACACCTCGCCGTGCGCCCTCCGCCCCTTACCCTGCTGTTCGGCCGTCTCTTTTCTTCTTTGGTGTGCCTTCAAGACTTCGAATCCCAGCAGATCTGGGACGGACGCCGGAGCAGCAGCCGACGTCGCCGGGAGCCGCCGCACACCGCCTCGCCGCCGTTCGTCTCCCTCTAGCCCGCTCGATCGCCGTTCGCCCCACCCAGCCGAGCTACCGCCCCTGTTCAGCCCTGTTTTGCCTCTGCTCGGTCCCGTTCAGCCACCTACGGCCGCCGCCCGATCTCCTCCGGCCACCGTCCGGCCTCACCGAAGTCCCCTCGCCCTCCACCGGCCTTGTCCGGCTCTAATCGGCCCCGGAACGGCCCCATCCAGCAGCGTGCAGAGGTGCAGAAAAATGGGTATTGCAGTGACGTTTGGCCCGTTTTGGGCCGTTTCCCGGCCCCGAACCCGAGCCGTGCTTTGGGGACAATCGTTCCTCGCGTCGCCGCCGTCGGATTGATCCGATTTGCGCGCGATTTGGTGAGTAATCTCACTAATCTTGGATTAGTTGACTAATTATGCTTTAAGGTTTGTTTAGTTTTAATTAATTATGTTTAGGTTGTTAGATTAGAAGTAATTAGCAATTATTAGCCAATTGTGATGCGTTTTAGATAAATTGATTGTGCAATTAACAAGTAGACGTGGTCTACTATTTGTTGGAAGCATCTCGGGAATTTTCCGACCCCTAATTGGGCTTCAATTTGGCGATTCGGGCCTAAGTGAGATTTTTGGGCATTTAAATATTAATTTTCGGAATTAAATTAAATTATTATTTATTTTCCGAAAATTCAAAGGAGATGGTCCGGAACCGGAATATTATGCGGATGACTGTGGTGAAGTCCGTTTATTGAATCGGGCTTTATTTTGATTTAAATTGAATTTTTAATATTAATTAATTAATTTTCGAAATTAATTAAATAATTATTTATTTTCCGAAAATTCAACTGAGATGGCCTGGAACCGGAAAATTATGCTGATGACCGTGGTGAAGTCCGTTTATTTAATCGGGTTTTAATTTGAGTTAAATTGAATTTTTATTATTTATTAATTAATTATTTTTCGGAAATTAAGATTGAGATGGTTGATGACCGGAATTTCGTGCTGATTGTCGTGGGCGAGTCCGTTTATTTATTTGAGCTCTACGTTGTATGAAATTAAATAAATTGTGATATTTTAGGGATTTACCCTAGATTGATCTGGAATTGATTGAGATTGAATGATTGATTGGTAGATGGCGAGTATGGGTAGTTAGCATTTGTACTTGCCTTGTTGAGCTGTAAGTGGAGAGAGTGATGAGAACTAACTGAGAATTCTATTGGTGAGACCGATCAAGTACGAAGTATAGACAGGCGTGGTTCGGTGATAAAGTACATCACTGTGCGAAAATGGCGCCTTAAAGAACGCACGTAGACTGTCTATGACTTATGGTAGGCGTGGTTCGGTGATTAAGGATATCACTGTGCGAAAACGGCGCCTTAAAGAACGCACGTAGACTACCAATGAATCTGACAGGCGTGGTTCGGTGATGAGGAATATCACTGTGCGAAAACGGCGCCTTAAAGAACGCACGTAGACCGTCTGATACTTATGTCACCTTGGCGAAAACGACGCCCGAGAGCATTGATGGAGCTCTGTGACTAAGTGTACTATTGGAGATTATGTGGGATGGAGTGAATGACCTAGAAATGATTCGACTGACTTGTAATCGATTAGGTCGATTGATCGATGATTCGATCTGAGTGTGATTCAATGTGATTGATCATTGCTTTGACTTGATGTTGTGAATTGATTGATTGAATGGAAATGACCGTGAGTGGTCTTGTTGGCGTGTAATCGATTAAGTCGATTAGACCGATGCTTCAATCGGTGATATGATTGCTTGAGTGCCTATTGTGAATTGTATTAACTTGCGGTGGGATCGATGCTAAGGTACGTCTTACGCCCTATGCGTGCATAGGCGGCCTTTAGTATAATGGTTTACTAATTGGGCTTAGTGGGGTAGAACTCGCGAGACGTAGTCTCATCCCGGTTGGGGAAAAACATTTCGGGACCCGCTAAGGAGTTGAGGAGGAAGAGTCGGAGAAGGATTTTTGGGAAAAGAAGATAATGCGAGATGGGCCTTGAGTACGGCCCGGATGGATTTGAGATTGTATCTTCTTTGATATCTCCATTTTGATGTGAATAGAGTTTAGAATGAAAAGTTTGTGAAGTGTTCGGTTTGTGGTTTGTATAAAAGTTTGGTTATAAATTTCAATATGAAAAATATGACCCGCTTTTCTATCCCATCGTTTTATTGTCAGGGATTTTAATCGCTTCCGCAGTGCTTAATAAATGAAAGGGTCGGCGATATATTGTCCTGGGATATCGCATTATAGAATCGACCAAGTGAGACGGATGTGTGCGTGCCTGAGGATCGGGGCGTGACATCCTGTTTAAGTGGTATCAGAGCGAAGTTGAAGATTGGAGTGATAAGGAGCGTTGACCATGGGATAGTTAGTAAGATGGCTTTTAAATTCATGCCGATGCATGTCTGTGTTAGCTGGATGCTAGAATTGATTGTTGTGTGAGGATCGCTCATCTTCTAATCCAGTGTGGATTGGGAAGGCAAGTTTCAGTGTAAAGACTGAACCATGAGCGAGCAAGAGCCGAGAACTCCTAGTAAGAGGACAATGTTCTCTGTGACTCGGGATAATGCGCTGACAAAGGTCGGTACCCGAGGTGGTTGTAGCAGAGTGTCGACTCTGGCCAGCTCGAGTGTAAGAGTACCACTGCAGGTTGGTACTAGTGTAGCAGCGTCGAATGATCCTAAGTTCGATAGGATCGTTCTGATGCAAGTGTTCCTTGAGAACTGGATGAGCTAGTAAGCTCAAGATCAAGCCGTTGTCGTTGTCGTTGTCGCTATCACTACTGCCGTTAGTGTTGCAAGCGCCTTTGTTACTACACCTGTTGAGATCTAGAGTGGGGATATGATCTAGGATCGAGCCATCGCTTCCAAGTCAAGGTACAGATCCAGTTCAAGCAGAAATGGAAATCGGTCAGAGGAAAGACCGAGGTCGAGAGAAAAGTATTCTATTCCACCCAATAGGAAGGGCGGCATAGTCAAGTCAGTATTCAGACAAATGGAACATGTTGTTCCGTGGAAGATATGTTACATGGAAGATGGTATGGATCAGTCTCATGTATTTTGAGGACAGGAGGTAGAAGACTCACTAGGTGAGTGTCGAAAGTATGGAAGGAATGCATGGATTAACCTTGTGTTCGAGAATGACTAGAACATGCTTTGATGGTAGTGAGCACGGCCATTAAGTGAGGGACTATCGATTGGGGTTTTAGAAGAACACCAACACTGTTACTACCGTTGGAACGCCAGCAAGATGGCAAAAGGAACAGGAACGGAACCGACTATGCCTTATTCAATGAGAGAATATTTTGAGGTGATTTTATCAGAATAGTGCCAGAGAATGTTGGGATTACAAGTGTGGAATTTCAGTTGTTTGTTATTTTGTAGGAAAAGAACCATTGACTAGAGTTATACTTGATTGGCTGTTGGTGTATGACTTATTCGTCAAGTGTAGACAGAATTGGTTCTTCAGCATTTTATGGTGATGAATTGTTATGGTAGAGTAACCCAGCTTATTCCAGGAGCATGTAGAAGTACCAAGTTTTACTGAGAGTTGAGAAGGGTCCTTGACTTCTTTGATCTCGTCACTTGAGGTAACCTGGTTGTCAGATAGAAATTATCGAGATTAGTGGGCAATGATCTTAGATAAGACAGATTGAAGAATTAAAAATTTAGAACTCCTCAGTAGTCCAAGAATTCTTGGAAGTGTTGCCAGAAAAGTGGTCAGACCATTGCCAGAGAAAGAGAGAATTACGATCAAATTAACATCTGGAACAGAACCATTCTTTAAAAGTTCTTACCGGTCGTTGTTGTTTGAATTGATAGAACCAATGGTGCAGATGTGAGGATTGATGAATGAAGAATTCATGCATATCAGTGCATCACTTTAGGGATCATCGGTTTTGTGAAAAGAGAAGGAAAGATGGTTCGTTGCAATTATGCATCAACTATAGTCGACCCAATCAAGTGGCAATCAAGGATAAGTGTTCATTGTCAAAGATCGACGAATTGGGCGACTTGTTATAAAAAGTGTGGATGTCTTCAAGGATCGACTTGAGGACAGGTTATTGTTAGTTGAGAACCAGGAAGGAGGTTATACTGAAGACGGCATTTCGCACTTGATTTTGTCCTTGTGAGAATAATGTAAAGCCATTCGATTTGATGAACGCTTCAACCGCTGTCATAAATTTGACAAACCAAGTGTTCAAAGAATATCTAGATCAATGGTGATCGTGTGGTGTAACGACATTATAGGGTGTTCATTAAGTGTTGAGAATCACGAGATGCCCCTAAGAATGGTCGTGTGGTTACAGGTAAAGGAATCTTCATGGACCCAGCCAAGATCGAATCAGTGTTTAATGGACAGAGATCGACATCAATGTCAAAGATCAGAAGTTGTGGGGATTGGACAAATTACTACGGAAGGTTTGTGAAAGAATTTTTAGCATCAGTATCATCATGGGCTTGACCTCTTGAGAAAGAAGATAAATTCATTGGCATAGACAAGTACGAGGATAATTTCCAAAGCTTAAGTAAGATCTGGCTATCGTACTTGTGCTAAACTTTTCATTTGGCTCTGGAAAGCATGAAATCTTTAGTGAGGTGTCTTGCCAACGACTGGGTATGTAGTGATACAACATGAGAAGATTGTTGTATAACCGTCCCGCCAGTTGAGACCCAACAAGTTGAACATGAAGCGATGTCGTGAATCGAATTTTGCGTAACTATAATGATGTTATCTCGGTATTATCTTGGGAGAATGAAAGAAATAATTTATGTGTTGAGCCGAGAGTCTTTGATTATGCATGGGCTGACTAAAGTATAAACTTTACTTAAAAAGGGTTCGAAATTTGGTTTTCAAATTTGAGGTAGGCTACCTTTTAAATTTTATAGCCGCCCTCAAAATTGAACCAAATGTTCAAGTGAGAATCGGCGCCTAATTGACAAGCAGAGATGTTTAGAAAATCTTATCAGAGGACACTGACAAGAAAGAATCTGACTTCAAGATTTCTGATAATGGAACGTTCGGGTTCCATGAGTGATTGAGTACACTGGATAGTGTAGCACTCACGGAGAAGATTTTGTCAGAAGTTCACTATAGTATTGCAACTTTGACCAGATGGTGCAAGTAAATCAGAATTGACATCAGCTAGATTAGTAAGCTGATATGAAGATAAATATAGCTGAGCAGGTTGCGAGTGTTAGAAGTGTCAGTAAGTGGAAGCTCGGTAATGCGAATCGGGAGAATTGTTGCTAGCACTTGAGAGTCCCAAGTGGAAATGGAAACATATGGCTTACTAAGGATTCAGGGGATTACTGATACCATTTGAGAATAGTGGTTGATCGATAGATCGAGTTGATCCACTTTGGTACAGTATGAATAGATCTTGTTTTGAGTGTGTAACATCCAGATTTCGGACTTTGATTTCGACTAGATAAATTGGGCATTTCATCGACGCGATTACAGTGTTTTTCTCTGAGTTGGCCACTCATGAGATAACTAGACTAGCTGGGTGAGTTATTAAGGACCTTAAGGCAAATAGACTTGAGAATTCGACCAATGATCGATTTTCCGACCGTGCTTATCTTTAGAGATCATTATGGCACAGTATAAAACCCGATTTGAAATCAAAGATAGATTGGTTCGACTGAGATGAATGACCGATCGTGGGTGACTCCACTAAATTGGAAAATTCTCATCGACCGACACTAATTTGATGTTTCTATCGTTTTGGCGCCCTGTGTCCGTATTTGAATCTTTGAGATTTTCACGACAATCGAGAGTCGCCAATGGGTCGAATGGGTTTATTGTGGCTCGAAGAAAATCGACCACGGATCATTTGTCCTAAAAAGCTCTGAACACTACCCAGTAGCCTAGGTCACACTAAAAGCGTGTCGGAGTGAAATTAATCGCCAATCTAAGTTCGATTTCAGAAATTGAAGATTTTGTCTTGCCACGGAGTTGGTATAGCGAAGTGTGTGTGCATCAGATAATTCGTCGGCATGGAGTGCCGGGGATGAATTATATTTTGAATCTAAATCAGAGATTACAAATCTGGCAGAGTTTTCAGAGGGTTCTTTATTAAGCAGTGTATATCAGATGGTACCTAATTTCAGTGGTGAAAAGAAAGTGAAGAAGATTTCAGGCCAAAGACAGTACAGTAGTCAGTGATTGCAGTTGTCAAGATCAGTGCCAGAGTTATATTAGATCTTGACCAGAGATTCCCAGTTTCAGCAGATCAGTCAGATAGTTTCTTTTTAATCAGTGCAAAGCAGAGTGTACATGATTTCAGTCGGTTGAGATGAGATTAGAAATCAGAAAATCGCAAGTCCAGAGTCAGCTCAGAAATCAGTGTTTACAGTTGTCAGATCAGTGTCAGAGTAAAGACTGCTCAGAACTATTAGAAATTTTGAATCATTGAGGTTCGAAAGTTTATTAGTGAGCCGAGAAAAAGAGAACAGAAGTGGATGACAAATTGTCTTATGTGAGAAGTGCAGTTCAGTTGTTGATTTAGAAAGAGCAGATTTTGTATACCAATATGGTCTCCTCAGTCGAAATGGTCAGACAACGCTGCGAGACCGAATGATCAGCGTGGAAAAGTGAGACTCAATGAGACGGCAACACCCCCACCTTTCGTTTATGGATTGGTAAAGGTTTAAATTTCGAGGACGAAATTTTTATAAGAGGGGAAGAGTTGTGACATCCAGAATTTTCGGTATTAATTTCAATTGAATTAATTAGGTCATTTCTATGCAATTGGAGCCAGGGATTAAAATGGAATACAAAATTGAGATGCGAGATGAGCTATTGGATGAGGAGAATATTTAATGGAAGCATTGAGGCCAATTGAGATGGATTTAAAGTAAATCAAGTGATTAATGGAAGCCAATTGATTCAAAATTCGTATGCCCATAGAACCAAAAATTTAAATTACCTTAGAGCTTCTAGAAGGGCCATTTTTGGCAAGGAAAATGGAGTGGAAGACAGCTGGGTTTGTGGGGCCAAAGAGAGAGAGAGAGAGAGAGAGTGTGTGAGAGAGAAAAGAGAAATTGGTTTTCTCTTCCTCTCCTCTCTCCTCCATCGACGGATCTCCCCCATCTTCTTCTTCTTTTCTTCAAACCTCCATGGGAGACCAGCGAAGAAGCAGCTGCCGTCGCCGCCTCTTGTCGCCGTCGTCGCCCACCGAAGCCGGGAACCGCCGCTACTCCGCGGTCGACCACACCTCGCCGTGCGCTCCGCCCCTTACCCCGTTGTTCGTAGTCTCTTTTCTTCTTTGGTGTGCCTTCAAGACTTCGAATCCCGCCAGATCCGGGACGGACCGGAGCAGCGCGGCCCGACGTCGCCGGAGCCGCCGCACACCGCCCTCGCCGCCGTTCGTCTCCCTCTAGCCCGCTCGATCGCCGTTCGCCCCACCCGGCCCGAGCTACCGCCCTGTTCGGCCATTTGTTTTGCCTACGCTCGGTCCCGTTCGGCCACCTACGGCCGCCGCCCGTCTCCTCCGGCCACCGTCCGGCCTCTCCAGAAGTCCCCTCGCCCTCCACCGGCCTTGTCCGGCTCTAATCGGCCCGGAACGGCCCCATCCGCGGCGTGCGCAGGTGCGAGAAAAATGGGTATTGCGGTGACGTTTGGCCCGTTTTGGGCCGTTTCCGACCCCGAACCCGAGCCGTGCTTTGGGGACAATCGTTCCTCGCGTCGCCGCCGTCGGATTGATCCGATTTGCGCGCGATTTGGTGAGTAATCTCACTAATCTTGGATTAGTTGACTAATTATGCTTTAAGGTTTGTTTAGTTTTAATTAATTATGTTTAGGTTGTTAGATTAGAAGTAATTAGCAATTATTAGCCAATTGTGATGCGTTTTAGATAAATTGATTGTGCAATTAACAAGTAGACGTGGTCTACTATTTGTTGGAAGCATCTCGGGAATTTTCCGACCCCTAATTGGGCTTCAATTTGGCGATTCGGGCCTAAGTGAGATTTTTGGGCATTTAAATATTAATTTTCGGAATTAAATTAAATTATTATTTATTTTCCGAAAATTCAAAGGAGATGGTCCGGAACCGGAATATTATGCGGATGACTGTGGTGAAGTCCGTTTATTGAATCGGGCTTTATTTTGAGAAATTTAAATTGAATTTTTAATATTAATTAATTAATTTTCGAAATTAATTAAATAATTATTTATTTTCCGAAAATTCAACTGAGATGGCCTGGAACCGGAAAATTATGCTGATGACCGTGGTGAAGTCCGTTTATTTAATCGGGTTTTAATTTGAGTTAAATTGAATTTTTATTATTTATTAATTAATTATTTTTCGGAAATTAAGATTGAGATGGTTGATGACCGGAATTTCGTGCTGATTGTCGTGGCGCAGTCCGTTTATTTATTTGAGCTCTACGTTGTATGAAATTAAATAAATTGTGATATTTTAGGGATTTACCCTAGATTGATCTGGAATTGATTGAGATTGAATGATTGATTGGTAGATGGCCGAGTATGGGTAGTTAGCATTTGTACTGCCTTGTTGAGCTGTAAGTGGAGAGAGTGATGAGAACTAACTGAGAATTCTATTGGCTGAGACCGATCAAGTACGAAGTATAGACAGGCGTGGTTCGGTGATAAAGTACATCACTGTGCGAAAATGGCGCCTTAAAGAACGCACGTAGACTGTCTATGACTTATGGTAGGCGTGGTTCGGTGATTAAGGATATCACTGTGCGAAAAGGCGCCTTAAAGAACGCACGTAGACTACCAATGAATCGACGGGCGTGGTTCGGTGATGAGGAATATCCTGTCTTGTGCGAAAAACGGCGCCTTAAAGAACGCACGTAGACCGTCGATACTTATGTCACCTTGGCGAAAACGACGCCGAGAGCATTGATGGAGCTCTGTGACTAAGTGTACTATTGGAGATTATGTGGGATGGAGTGAATGACCTAGAAATGATTCGACTGACTTGTAATCGATTAGGTCGATTGATCGATGATTCGATCTGAGTGTGATTCAATGTGATTGATCATTGCTTTGACTTGATGTTGTGAATTGATTGATTGAATGGAAATGACCGTGAGTGGTCTTGTTGGCGTGTAATCGATTAAGTCGATTAGACCGATGCTTCAATCGGTGATATGATTGCTTGAGTGCCTATTGTGAATTGTATTAACTTGCAGGTGGGATCTGATGCTAAGGTACGTCTTCTGCCCTATGCGTGCATAGGCAGCCTTTAGTATAATGGTTTACTAATTGGGCTTAGTGGGGTAGAACTCGCTGAGACGTAGTCTCATCCCAGTTTGGGGAAAAACATTTCAGGACCCCGCTAAGGAGTTGAGGAGGAAGAGTCGGAGAAGGATTTTTGGGAAAAGAAGATAATACTGAGATGGGCCTTGAGTACGGCCCAGATGGACTGAGATTGTATCTTCTTTGATATCTCCATTTTGATGTGAATAGAGTTTAGAATGAAAAGTTTGTGAAGTGTTCTGGTTTGTGGTTTGTATAAAAGTTTGGTTATAAATTTCAATATGAAAAATATGACCGCTTTTCTATCCCATCGTTTTATTGTCAGGGATTTTAAGCGCTTCCCGCAGTGCTTAATAAATGAAAGGGTCGGCGATATATTGTCCTGGGATATCGCATTATAGAATCGACCAAGTGAGACGGATGTGTGCGTGCCTGAGGATCGGGGCGTGACAGGCTAATTCGAGGAATTAAGATGATGAAAACCGTGAATCAACTTGATCTTGACAATGCTAGTGGGAATAACTCGTCACCACAACCTAGTAATGACAGAGTAGGACGATATGAAAAGTCGACAGCATAGCCGTGGCAGAACAACAAATGGTGGACATGTCGACATCCCCAGACAACTCGCCGATAAGCAAAGAAGGCAGTTGGAACCAAATCCTGTAATGTTAGCTATCATGAGGAGAATTCTCGACGAACACCAAAATGAAACGACTAACCGCGTGATGAAATAGTTTGTCAATATGGTCAAGCCAATAATCGTCAACACCTTCTATAAAGTCATGCATGGGCCTAGAGCATCGAGCCATTTAATATGGATTCAAGCAAAGCCTACTAATCCTGCACATTCTGGGTATGATTTGTTGGCTAAAATCAGGTGTCAACCAGAATATTGAGTTTTTATTATTGAATATATTTCACTTAGACATCATTTAGGGTCTTATGGACCTTATCGCCTTTATTGCTCAATTTGTGGTAAGGAATTTGTCTCTGGACTTCATTTTTCCTTTTTGTTCTTTGTCCATTTTAAAATTTAGAAACGACTGCGAAGCACTGACCGTAAACTTTTGTATGAGGGCTTCATCTCTGTTGGCTAATGCTGTTGATTGTACTGCTACGGCATTCTCCCATGACTTGATCTTTGTATCCTGTACTATACTGCTAATTCACATTGCATATTGTATATCTTTGAGATTTTGGTACGTTTTTTGTCATTTATAAATTTCAGAAGTATGGAAGAATGCCTTTGCATTCGGGATATAGATGGTCTGCAACGGCAGATGTCGAAAGTTGGGTGTGGGATCCATAGTCTGCACACTCCATGGTGTGGTAAGAACCACTGAAAGTTTTCAAAGTTCTTTTCAAGTAGAAAGGCGTCTGAAAGGATCCTGCTGGACATGTAGCTTATGGATTTAGTGGAAAGCTTGTGCAATGTTCAATTACAAATCAATTGAGTTTTTCAGGTGTCCCTTGAGGATGGCACCATTAGAGCATTCGATAGACGAGGTGCAACTTCTAGTCCGGCCTCCAATTCACGACCAAGTTTTATTCTTCATGCACACTATATAGTAGTCGGCATGATTTCATACAACCCTTCGGCGCCTAATGTACAAATCAGGCAGTTCCTCCACCTCTGCTTTTCCATGTACATTCTAAACTTCACTCCCTAAAATAAGTAATAACTATTGCTTCCGCATGTCGTACGGCTTCTTGCGACGGGGTCAACAGATAAGATGCCATTCATTAGTTCTTCACGCAATGTTGTTGGCTTGATCTTTCCTGGTGGATGAACTTAATATATGTATGTTCCTTGAACAAGTGCATGTAAAACTTTGGGATCTATTTAATAACCAGCCTTCATGTATTGCTTCAAGAGATATAATAGCTGTAAGAAAACTAACTGAGGGAGTTTGAAGAAAATCAGCAGTTCCATCGGGAAGCGAAAGTTCTTGCTTGACTTGAATTTTACCCGGTGCTGGTACCTTGAAGATTTCCCCAATTCTGTCGGCAACTTAGCATCATTAATAAAGTGGATCTTTCCATGACAAGACTTACAAGCTTGCCTGATTCTACTGGAAAATTACGACGTTTGTTTATTCTTAACCTGTACAACTCATGTACCACCGAAAAACGGGGTCCTGAGAGACGGCTTTGCAGAAAAAATCGATGCCGACTCAGCCATAAAGGCGGAGGCTTTAGCCCTCCGTGAGGATCTATCGAAATTGGCGAAGGAAAGAGAGAGAAAGTGCACTTCCACGCTTCATCTGAACTCCAAGATGGAAGTACAATCTGACAGCAAATCTATGGTGGAGAGCTTAATGGGCTTAGCACCGAGCCCATAAATTCAAACTCGAGACATATTTTAACACTATTTACATGTTAAATCTCGCTCACTGCAAGTAGTCCCAAATCTCTTAAAACTTACCAATTTGGTAGAGTGGGTCCAATCTGATGGCTCTAAATGTCAGCCTAATGCACACATGTGACTTGGGGTGGACAGGAAGGCTATCCAAACTAAAGGAGTTAAGAGTTTTGTCTTCTCATTATCACCGCATCACCTATAGAATTGGATCCCCTTTCTCTTCTAGAAGACCTTGCTTTGTATAAAATAGACCGAGAACCCTCATGCATTCAAATAGCTAGTTTTTGGCAGTCATCAAGTGTTGTGGGTAAGTGGTAAAGAGATCACGATCTTCAATGAGGTCACAAGTTCGATCCATGTTGTGAGTAAACATTTGGTTAGCTTGTGCCTTAAACTTTAGCTATCACATGTGTAGAGATTTCTCGACTTCTAATTTGGCGGTGGGGCTATAGTGACAAACTCAAATACTTATAGGTGAATTGAGTAGTTATAACTTAAATGTTATATTATGCATGAAAGTAGTGCCTGAAGAGGTAGATATATCGGTCGCTTTCCCTAACATTTTAACTCATAAAAGGAATTAGTTCTTTTTAAAATAAAAAGAGACTAAAATGAGTATGTATATATACTAAAATAATTTTTCCTTAGTGTAGAGCACAAATAGACTAGACTAACGGGCAAGTTGCCCGCTTCACCAAAATTTGATCCAAACGGGCAGGTTTGAGCAATGACCTTGCATTAAAAGGCCCGATCCACCTAACATTAGGCCAAGCCTTGCTCCCATACCCTTTACATTTCATTATATGTATTAAATGATGGATGGGCCTTGAACAATGCATTGAGCTTAACTTTTAGGCCCGGGTTGATTTGGGTTTGCACAATGATCACCTCTAAACGCGAAGTGTTAAATATATGCAAAACATAAGCCGTTGAAGGTATGGTTGGAAAATAATGGTCGAATTCCCTGAAAAAAAATCTCCTTTAGGTTTATGTCCCAATTATGATATAATTCTTATTATCCCAATTGAAAAATAATGGCCAAATTCCACATGTTTAATATTATTCAAAACAGAGTTTCGTAATCCTTATTTATGTATGCATTGACAGAAATCTGAAAACAATATCTTAGTAGGAAGCTATTTTCTTATTGTACAAAACATCAGTTTGTATTTGTACACTGATATCTAATGTATGTGTGTAAGATAGAAAAGGAGAGAGTTGCTTTTGATATTTCACTAATACAATAAATCTATGTTGAAAGATATGATTGCATTATTAGGTTCTTTGATAATATAACATTCTGCTCGACAAAGGAGAATATCATAAATATTTCATTAATCTATGAATAGAATTAAAATTTTATCATGCATGTACAACATGATTTTTGTGTAGAATCATTTTTTAATTAATGAGGTGACGTAGGTGTATACTAGGAGACTTTAAAAGAATACATATTTCTATGGAAAAATATTTGGATTAAAACTTTGACATTGCTCAAATGAACAAAATCAATACAAGCTTAAAATTAAGATTAGTTTTTAAAACATAGCATTTAAGGTGTATTCAATTTTCTTTACAATTTGCCTTTATCATTTGTATAGATGCAGTAATCATGAGATACAATGTTTGAAAAGAATGATGACTTTTCGGTCTATATATTGTCTTTTGGTAATTATAAAATAATGTGTTTTAAGTTAATTTATATATTTGTATCTTCTTAGTAAAATGGTTTATCCATTTATATGTGAGTTGCATATTTTCTTGATAAAATGGACGTTGCATGGAAAACATAATTTCTTACTTGTGGTTACCTATTAGTAAATCATATACACCAATTTATTTCTCCATATTTGCTTGTTTACTAGCTCAGACAATGTTAATCCTCTCATTCAGAGACATATCAAACAACATGTATGCGAGATGATCAGTATAACTATTGTTGGAGATCTTTCCAATTAATGGTAAGTGCAACTACTTTTATTTATAACGGGAAAGAGAACCTGATATAACAAATTATAATTTTCAGTAATAAATAGCAGTTTATACACATATTTTAAAGTTTTATAAAAAAAACATGTAATACCTCCTTTCAATATTGTGAAATTGCCATCGACATTTCCATTCATCAAAATCATCAACAATCTAACGGTCTAGATTTAAATTTCTCAAATAGGTAAGTAATCTCCAAAGGGGTGTATATGGTCACACTTCTAGAGAAAATCAATTCTAACAAACCTTGCCGTTGATAATATTTTTTAGTATGGGAAGGTATTAAACACAAATAGTGTGAGTCTATCCACACTAATGATGAGCATGACTAAGAATTCACCTATTTATAGAGCCCTTCATCTCTTATAGCACCACACCTTAGCCGACTATATTTCTTCTTGCTTACTAGTCCTCCAAGTGCTTCAACGCAAGACCATTGTGATGCCTCATCTTTGAAAACCTCTTATAAAGTGTATCCAACAATCATATCTCATATACTCCAACCTTGTATGTACATAAGAATCAAATCAATGATCTACCAGATAGCATCCCTGGTGAGATCTCTCTCTCGTGCATGAGCGCACACGCACAAATGATGATTATAACACCTTGGATATCATTTTCTAAATGACAGGATGAGGCACTATTGAAGCCTCTAATAGGGAAAAGATCCCGAGCGATATCCTTTCGAGGGTTGCTCGGTGTGAGATGTGCCAGCGGATAGCTCTCCTTTCAAACTTTGATCGCATTTAGACCAGCACAGAAGAGCTAAATGGGTAATGTCTCATTAGTGGGTTATGCAATTCCTACCTAACCTACCGTTTATCATATTTCTCGATATGAGACTGTATGAATGCAAAATATGCAAGTGTATCCACCGACAATGAGAATGACCAATTCTTTTCCTATTTATACAACTCTAATCTTTTGATACTCCAAGCTTCAATATGTTAATCCGTTTGAGTCACAATCTTACCACTCCCCTCGTATCCGAGCATCTCTATAAACAAATGGTGAAGTTGTTCTATTGACTTCTTCAATCTTTTCCCCAAGAAACCTATTTATGCATCTAAATTGTTATCCATTTGTTACTTCAAAGATTATGGACCACATGAAAGGCACATAATTTAGATGTATCAATAGGTTTCTTGGGGAAAAGATTTTAGACACAAGTCAAATAAGTGATCTACCATAATAAGCTATCCGAATTCTCGTCTTCTTTAAGGGTATGAATTTCCAAGAGTAACTTTTTTTAACTTAATTATTTTTGTCTTGATCCGACTAAATATCATTCTTACGTACGATTTGGATGATTGGTCTAACATTCCATCACTCACTAATTGCAAAATTATTGTGTCCCACTCTATGTGGATATAGCATTAAGAGATGGCTTGCCGACACCATTGAGAGGAAAATAAGTTTTGAAGTCTAATCAACGGTGATGTGATTGTCGACCCTCCGCCCTAGCTTCTTACCTCACCCATGGCCAATTCTCCTCCAGATCATCATCCATTGAACATAGTGAACTTTGCATAGGTTCTATGTTGTTGAATTCCAATTTGCAAAGCAAACTCCATCTTCAATGGAAAGATAGAGGAAGAGAACTTAGGGCCTGCTTTAGGGTGAATAGTTCCACTTTCAAGTATCACATGTAAAATCTTAAAGAGTTCAGTCTAAAGAGTGAGCTTCCGATAATTGTTTCATCACTTAAAAAAAAAAAAAAAGATTTGTTGCACGGCATCCATCTGTTTTTTCCATATTATGTGCATATCTCTGATCAAGTTGGTTCTAATAATTTTTTTGGTGCTAATGAAACGTGTGATATGAATGTTGAGCCATAGTCAACTTAATCATGCCATAGGAACATGACCCTAAAACAATGGTGAGCTTAACCAATCTTTTTAGTCAGACTTTTCTCTAATCAGCAAAATCCGACATGAATCTTCTAGTTATAATTCAAACATAAAGATTAACATAAAATATTACTTCATATTTCTAGTTTTGGTAAATGTTATTTGGGTTGACAATATAAAACACCACCTATTGGAATCAAGAATTCAAATGGACATGAAATGTATGCTTCGGGTACACGCAATAAATTTTCATATGAACAAAACAATATACTATAAGTCAAACAACAATATGCACGATATCCTTCATCACTCATATTATGTAACACAGAAGAGTCCAATTTTTTTTTGTAATGGAACACGATATATCGTTCATATTGACCCTATAGAACAAGCGAAATAGAAGAACTAAAGACATCCATTTTTCTATAGTATACTATGTACTAGCTCTATTTCCATGTCTACTATTTGATTTGAGTTTAAAGAATTAAAGTTACCATAAGGTGAACACATATAATCATCTGTGCACATCTCGATATCGATTTTGTGAACTTACAATGAAGATGTTGATATGTTAGAAGGTTCATATAGGATCTCTTGGGGTCCTCAATCAATCCAAGTCTTCTTCGAGCAAGTCAACCTTTTGTGCACTGGGAGTATTTCTTGCCAATGCTTTAAAGAACTTAAAAAACTTTTGAGTGAAGCACTGGGAAAACGTACTTCTGCATAGAAGGGTGCAAAGCTATATAAAAGTTAAGTGGTATATCGGGCTTGAATAACCTTCAACATTTGTGCGTCTATGCGTGCTCCAGGCTGCAGGTTGTTGAGGGCCTTACCAAACTAGAGTTTTTGATTGAGTTGGTTGTCTACGAGTGTCCTTTACAGGAAACATTGCTTGATATATTAAAGCCGAAAATATAGGATGTGCCAAATTCAAGTTAGACGGTGCAGAGAATCGCTTGCTGTTCACCAGAAGGCCATATTCTTTTCAAGCGTTACAAAAAAGATGTTCTTTGGACAAATCGAAATCCAAAAGCATGAACGCTGACTTTGAATCAGAGACAAACCCGGTGCCTCAACCAAGATTATTGTAGTAGCATCAACGAATTTCACTCAAATATAAGTCGTGAGAAGCATGCCCTTGCATAGATCTATCATATGACAGATGAATTTATAGAATGTTCAAGAACTAAATCAACAATGTAACCTACCAAAATTTACATTAGCCTGCAACTAATCTATAGGATCATCTAGTCACTTGAAATTGTCTAGGATTCTCAATTTTTGCCTACCATTGTGACAGTCTGATTTTTCGCTTCTGTTTTCAATTAAATAAATCGGGCTTTTTCGTCGATGTGCCTATAGCGCTATTCTCTGAGCTGATCACTCATGAGATAACTTGACTAATCGGGAAAGTTATTAAAGGATTTTGATGCAACAGACTTAATAATTTGACCAAGAATCGATTGCTCGACCGTGTTAGTCTATAAGGATCATTTTGACACAGTCAAAAATCTATTAGAAATTGGAAATAGGTCGATTCGATAAAGATAAAATTAGGCTGAGGTGATTTCAACTAATTACAGAATTTTCGTTGATCGACACTAAACCGATTTTTCTGTTATTTTGGTACCTTGTGCTCGTAATTGAAACCTCAAGATTTTTCACGAGAATCGAGAGTCGTCAATGTGTCGAAAATGTACATTGTGGCTCGGGAATAATCGACCATGAGTCAGTGCACCAAAAATTCCCAAAAACTAACCAATAGTTTAAGTTGCGCTAAAATCACATTTTGATTGAAATTAACAGAGGAAATGATGTCGATTACAGAAATTAAGAATTGTCACGTGTCACAATTCATCCCAAGGACATTGTTGCATCTTCTCAAAATTTATTGATGATGGGAATTGTTCAAGAAATGTGTAAAATCAACAAATTAAAAGAGCAAGGGAATTGCCACATTTTAAGTAGGATTTTAAGGCCTCTAATGTGAAGCAATTTAAGAGGTATTATAAGTTGTTACTAAGGGACTTGACCCTATTGAATTAGATATTATATTGGTAATTAAAGAAAGAAGGGAAATCTCCTCAAAAAGGAAATTCGTAGGAATCCCTCTCTCTTACAATTTCACTGCAATTTCCTTGGTATCTAATGAAGATGGACTTGGAAAAGATAGAGGGAGCACTTGATAGGGAAAGAAACTCAATCTTCATGGGAAAAAGCTGCAAGAATCAACTTCAAAATTCAGATTCAGAAGTTTACATGGATTCCAACCTTTTCTTTCATCTCTTTTAGAAGAGAAAACATTGGAAACTTTGTGGGGACTATGATGGTGATATGTGGCCAAAATTTCCATGAAAAAATAGGCCAAAAGCTGAAGGAAACTTCAATAAAACTTTCAAGTAATTTCCACTCTCCTTCCCACCCTTTACCCACGCATGAACGTCTGCTATATTTTACGATGACAGCTTCCACCTTTTCCTTTCTTCCTCTTATTTTATTCTTCTCCCTTGTCTCTTTCAACGTACAAGCTGTTACTTTCTCTTCCCTTGAACATGTTACTTCCGTTTCTACTCTCTCTTGAACAATAAACCGCAGACTAAGAAACAAAACAAAGCAAGGCGTGAACGCGACGTTACCAAAAATTCTTAGACTCACATAAATGTCGACTGCCTACCACCACGGTTTTTATATATAGGTCGTATAGTTTGAGTGAGGAAAAACCCCCCTCACCCGCACAAGAACCGCACAATCGACCAAAATCCATATTTAGTTTCCTCTACCGAAAAATTTATAAGTTCGTGTGTTGCTGTTGCCATCGCACCACAGCACATTCTCCTACGGTTTCGGCTCAACACCATCACCAAGAGGATCAAGGTTGGTCTCTGTGTTGCTGCCCAACCACCAGTGAGAGCCGCCGTTAGCTGTGATTAGGTGAGTTGTCTTTTAAATCTGGACTAGGAGTTGAGTACCTCTATTAAGAATTCGTACAAGTTAGAAAGATGTAGACGGCGTTATATATGGATGGATGTTGGTTAGGGATGTTAGGATAGACATGGAAAACCTTAGATAGGGTTTAAAGAGTAAGACAAACGTCATGGAGGAAGATTCGGACTAGAACAGTAGTTGATTTCTGAAACAATTTCCAGGACGTGTATGTTTTGCTAATTTCGTAGATAACTATGTGTTGCGATTTTAAAGGAATTCTATTCTGAAGAAACGTTTTGGACATCCTAAATAGTAATATATATTTTCCTTAGAACTTTTAGAAATTAAAAAGATGACGATTTTAGTGACGTCATCCTCGGAACAGTAATTCGGACAGTTTTGTAACCCGTGACCTGTTATGATTCTGAGGGCTGTTACTGACCTTTAGAGGTCGAATTTCCCATCGATTTCTTCATGAAAGTTGTTCGTTACAACTTATAGTTTATCATACTCGAATTTCAAATCAAACGGACCAAATTTTGACCCAAAAACGAATTGATTTCGATGAGTTAGGCTCTCTAGAACTGGACCCGATTTTTGTGCTGGATAGAGAGAATTTCTGGGCCGAAATCAGCTACTGTTCTAGTCTGAATCTTCCTTCACGACGTTTGTCTTGCTCTCTAAACCCTATCTAAGCTTTTCTATGTCTATCCTAACATCCCTAACCAACATTCATCCATATATAACATCATCTACATCTTTCTAACTTGTACGAATTCCTAATAGAGGTACTCAACCCCTAATCTAGATTTAGAAGGCAACTCATCTAATCACAGCTAACGGCGATTCTCGCTGGTGGTTGGGCAGCAACACAGAGACTAGCCTTGATCCTCTTGATGATGGTGTTGAGCCGAAACCGCAGAAGAATGTGCGGTGGTGCAATGGCAATAGCAACACACGAACTTATAAATTTTTTGGTAGAGGAAACTAAATATGGATTTTGATCGGTTGTGCGGTTCTCGTGCGGGTGATAGGGGTTTTTCCTCACTCGAACTATACGACATATATATAAAAACCATGGTGGTAGGTGGTCGATGTTTATGTGGGTCTAAGAATTTTTGGTAAAGTCACATTCACGCCTTGCTTTGTTTTGTTTCTTAATCTCTGGTTCGTCATTCAAGAGGGAGCGGAAACGGGAATAGCACGTTCAAGGGAAGAGAAAGCACCAGCTTGTATGTTGAAAGAGACAATGGAGAAGAATAAAATAAGAGGAAGAAAGGAAAAGGTGGAAGCTACCATCGTAAAATACAGTAGATGTTCATGCGTGGATAAAGGATGGGAAAGAGAGTGGAAATTACTTGTGTGACATCCCGATTTTCCGGTTCTATTTTCAATAAATTAATACGGGCATTTCGTTGGCATGCATATAGTTCTTTTCCTTGAGTCGGCCACTCATGTGAAAACTAGTCTGTCGGGTGAAGCCGCTAAGAGTTTCTAATGCATCAGACTCGAGAATTTGGCCAGGAAGCGACCTTTCGACCGAGCTAATTTGCAAGGGTCATTACGGCACAAATAAAAGTCGATTAGAGACCGGAGATAGGTCGACTCGACAGAGGCATGTGATCGAGTGTGGGTGATTCCACCGGAGCGCATAATCCTTGTCGATCGACACTGGACCGACTTTTCTATCGATTGGGTACCCTGTGTTCGTATTTGAAACCTTGAGATTACCTCGACAACCGTAAGTCGCCAATGTTTCAAAGATGTACATTGTGGCTTGAGATGATCAACCACAGGTCAAATGCATGAAAATTTCTAAAGGCTACCCGGTAGGTTGGGCCGCGCTGGTATCGTGCCAAAGTGAAATTAACCATGGAATTGAAATCGAATTCAGAAATTGGAAGTCTGGGTGTGTCACAAATCATTTCAAGATCATTGAATCATCTTTGAAAGATTTTTCATGCAAGCCGAGCTTTTCAGCAAAATAATCAAGAAATGGTTAATTTGACTCGAGAAATTAGTAGGCCCGTATTTGGTCGCGCTTTTGGGACTTAATTTGGTTTTATGGTCAAGTGAAGATGTGAATTGAAGTGTGGTGACATTGGATTAATTTTATGGACTTCAATTTGATTCAATTGAAAGAGAATTGATGAGAATTGAAGAAATTGATGTACAAAAATTGGACCCCGGCGGAAAATGGAAGTGAACCCATTGGAAAAGGTTGTGGGAGTGAGTGGAGTATGACATCATGCATGAGGTCATGGTGGGCCTTTTTGTGGATTAAAGGAAAAGAAAAAAAGAAAAAGAAAAAGGGCCCCCACTCCTTCTCTCTCCTCCCTCTCTTCTTCCTCTCTCTCGTTGCCTCTCTCCTCCATCTCCTTTGTGCGAAAATGGGAAGAAATTGCAGAGGAAGAAGCCAAAGCAGCCCCTCACCGTCCGCCTCCTTCCCCGCTCGCACGCCGCCATCGCCGTGTGTCCGCCTCGCGCCGCTCGTGCGCCGCTCGCCGGTCCGCTCGCGTCCCCGCTCCGCCCGCGCTCGCCCACGCTTGGCCGGCATCCCGAGCTGTTGTTCAGCTCGTGCGAGAGCTACCGGAGCTCGTCCCCGCCGCCGTGAACCGCCGTTCGTCGCCGCCGGAGCTTCGCCTTGCCTCCGCCGCCCTTGGCCGCCCGAACCGCCGCCGGATCCGCCCATTCTCGGCCTCAAACCGCCATGGACAGCAGCTGCAGAAAATGGGTATGGCAGCCCCTTCGTGGCCCGTTTTGGCTGCCTTCCCGAGCCCGGATGCTCGGCTCGCTTTGAGGAAAGTCGATCCTCGCGTCGTCCCCGTCGTTTTGGTTCGCTCGGCTCGTTAATCCGGTGAGTTTAACTCACTAAATCTTGATTAGAGAGTTAATGATGCCCTAAGTGTGCTTAGTCTAAGTTAAGTAAGATTAGGTTGGTAGATTAGTTTATTTAAATATGGATTATATTAAGTTGTTTAATTAAAGTTAAACATGTTTAGTTTAAGGGTTAAGTAGGTTTATTTTTAAAATAAACCTTGATGTGACATAAAGAAATTTACTTTTGATTTATTTAAACATTTCGAAATTATTTAATAATTTAATATTATATCATTATTCGAAATTATTAAAATATGATTATTTTATTATTTTCGGAATAAATTTAATTATTTATTAAATTCCGAAAATTTTGTCGGGACCCTAAATTCTTAGAATTTCGTGTGCCGTCGCTGCTGTGTATTCAGATTTGGAAATCGATGGTCGGATATTATAAATTGAATGTGGATTGCGAAAAATATGGATATTATTATTTAATTAATTTTCGGAATAAATTTAATTATTTATTAAAATTCGAAAATTTCGTCGGGACCTTATACTCTCAGAATTTCGTGCCGATCGCTGCTGTGCATGTAGAATTTGAAATTGATGATCGGTTGTGGCGAATTGAGTGTGATTGCGATTTATGAGAATTCTTTAGAAAACCCTAAGTGTGGGAATTGATGGGAGATTGGCCATGATTAACCACCTATTAGAGGTCGTGCCTAGTGAGGCCGTGATAAACCACCGATTGGAGGTCGTGCCTAGTGAGGCCGTGATAAACCACCTATGAGAGGTCGTGCCTAATAGGGCCGCGATAAACCACCTAAGAGAGGTCGTGCCTAATGGGGCCGTGATTGACCACCTATTAGAGGTCGTGCCTAGTGAGGCCGTGATGGACCACCTATGAGAGGTCGTGCCCAGTGAGGCCGAGATGGACCACCTATGAGAGGTCGTGCCCAGTGAGGCCGTGATGGATCACCTAATTAAAGGTCGTGCCGAGTGGGGCCGTGATTGCCACTGGTTATTAAGCCTTCCTATAGGGTCGAGATTGGAAGTAGTAATTGATTCACTTGAATGACATGTAATCGACCGAGTCGATTGATCGCTGAGACGATCCCCATGATTGAGCTGTGCTGATGATGTGATTGTATCTCCGTTGTTGAGTTATTAGAATTGCGCGTGGTTGAATTATATAAACTGTGCTAACCTGCAGATGAAGGCTAATGCGAGGTAAGTCTTTTGTGTGATGTGGCTAGGCCACCTGGGGCGTATTTTCTTTCTAATAGGGGTTTAGGGGGTTGAACTTGCTGAGACATCGTCTCATCCCGGTTGTGGGATTAAAATTTCAGGTCCCTAGATGGCGGTCGTGGAGAACCCGAAGCCCTAAGTCTGGAAAGGTGGAGACTGAAGTATCGGTGAACGTGTCCTGAGTTGGCTTTAGGATAGTTCCCCATCCGTTGAGCTGGTCTATTTTGTAGATAGTCCAGAGTTGTATTTAAACCTATGTGTTTGTGAATGGGTGTTTGGTATTGTGATTGATTGCCTGCTTTTCTATCCCAAGTTAAATGTTGTCAGGGGATTTGTTTCGCTTCCGCATGCGTAATAAAATGAATGGGTCGGCGACGTATCCTGGGGTGTCGCATATTTGATCGACCAAAGTGGGATGTGCGCGACCTCGGGGTTCGGGGCGTGACAACTTGGAAGTTTCACCAAAGTTTCCTTCAGCTTTTGGCCTATTTTTCCATGGAAATTTTGGCCATCTATCACCATCATAGGCCCCACAAAGTTTCCAACATTGTCTCTTCTAAATGTGATGAAAGAAAAGATTGGAATCCATGTAGAATGCTGAATCCGAATTTTGAAGTTGATTCTTATAGCTTTTTCCCCTGGAGATTGAGTTCATTTCCCTATCAAGTGGTCCCTCTATTTTTTCCAAGTCCATCTCCATTAAAAATACCAAGGAAATTGAAGTGAAATTGTAGGAGAGAGGAATTCCTACGAATTTCCTTTTTGAGGAGACTTCTTTTCTTTCTTTAATTACCAATCTAACATCTAATTCGATAAGGTCAAGTCCCTTAGTAACAACTTATAATACCTATTAAATTGCTTCACATTAGAGGCCTTAAAATCCTACTTAAAATGTGGCAATTCCCATTGCTCTTTTAATTTGTTGATCTTGCACATTTCATTAACAATTCCCATCATCAATAAATTTTGAGAAGATGCAACAATGTCACGTTCACCACGGGATGAGATCACATCTCAACAAGTAAATCTCCTAAATCCAGAGTAGGAGAAGGATACACTCAACATGCAATCTAATCGCCTTTCTCACACTTTCTTAATACCAGTACTTTTATGCATATTAGTGTCAATTGAATCATGCATAAGATATCGAGATCATATATCATCAGAATACTTTTAACATATACATATGTAAGGACATAAATGTCACATAATTACACGGGCCCCCAATTACTAGACTAAACCGTTATGGCACATCCTGTACCGCACCACATAGTTCCGTCTTTTAATTAGGTCCCTCACTTTCACCCATTCATGTGTCACAAATGATTCAATGTACAGATAATAGTCTTCTGGCATAACCGGGCATTTCATGTGTCACAAATGATTTCAATGCTCAGATAATAGTTTTTCGGCATAACCGGGCATTTCATGTGTCACAAATGATTTCAATATTCAAATAACAGTCTTCCGGCATAACCGGGCATCGCCTCGCACCATCGAGCACGTCATCATCTACATCTAAACGACATTCCATATAGGAGCATCGGTGTAACCTCCACTGCGACCAGCATCCATTGACGTGGAGCATTCCCGAAGGAGCATCGCTCAGCCCCAAAGGCATGTGGCGGAATCTCATATCGTGAATGCATATGATCAATGTTACACTTCAATAATCAATTACACATGGCATTCACAGTCTCGATTGAGCAATTTCATAGCAAGAATACTTCAAAACAAGCATGCACTTTTACTAACCCGAATTGACAAAAAAATAGTTCAATTACGCTCTTCTGAATTCGAAGTCAGAAACCCACTCGTATGAGCCTGAAAAATTCTCAAATTTGGACACGTACTAGAAAACACATAAAAAAACATTTTTCATTAAGACACCGAGATCCAGATCCCTCTGAATTCGGCCCAGAATTTCTCTCTATCCAGCACAAAAATCAAGTTAAGTTCCAGAGAGCTTAACTCATCGAAATCAATTCATTTTTGGGTTGAAATCTGGTCTGTTTAATTTGAAATTCAAGTATGTTAAATTAAAAGTTATAATGAACAACTTCCATACAGAAATCGATTGGAAATTCGATCTCTAAAGGTTAGTAACAGGCCTTGAAATCATAACAGGTCACGGTTTACCGAACTGTCCGAATTACTATTTTAAGGATGACGTCATGAAAATCGTCATCTTTTTAAATTATAAAAACTCTAAAAAATATATATATTATCATTTAGGATATCTAAAACATTTCTTCAGAACAAAATTTCTTCAAAATCGCAATAAACAGTTGTCTACGAAATTAGCAAAACACACACGTCCTGTAAACTGTTTCAGAAATCAGCTACTGTTCTAGTCTGAATCTTCTTCCACGACGTTTGTCTTGCTCTCTAAACCCTATCTAAGCTTTTCTACATCTATCCTAACATCCCTAACCAACATCCATCCATATATAACATCTTCTACATCTTTCTAACTTATACGAATTTCTAATAGAGGTACTCAACCCCTAGTCTAGATTTAGAAGACAACTCACATATTCACAGCTAACGGCGGCTCTCGTTGGTAGTTGGACAGCAACACGGAGACCAGCCTTGAGCCTCTCGGTGATGGTGTTGAGCCGAAATCACAGAGGAATATGCTGTGGTGTAATGGCAACAGCAACACACGAGTTTATAAATTTTTCGGTAGAGAGAACTACATATGGATTTTGGTTGGTTGTGCGGTTCTTGTGCGGGTGAGGGGTTTTTTCCTCACTCGAACTATCCGACCTATATATAAAAAAACCATGGTGGTAGGTGGCCGATGTTTATGTGGGTCCAAGAATTTTTTAGGTAACGTCAAGTTCACGCCTTGCTTTGTTTTGTTTCCTAGTCTCTGGTTTGTCGTGCAAGAGGAAGTAGAAACGGGAGTTGCACATTCAAGGGAAGAGAAAGCAACAGCTTGTACGTTGAAAGAGACAAGGGAGAAGAATAAAATAAGAGGAAGAAAGGAAAAGGTGGAAGTTTCCATCGTAAAATACAGCAGACGTTCATGTGTGAGAAAAGGGTGGGGAAGGAGAGAGGAAATTGCTTGGAAGTTTCATTGAAATTTCCTTCAGCTTTTGGCGTATTTTTCCATGGAAATTTTGGCCACCTATCACTATCATAAGCCCCACAAAGTTTCCAACGTTGTCTCTTCTAAATGGGATGAAAGAAAAGGTTGGATTTAGGGGATTGTTCACGCGACACTGTTCACTCGAGAATGAAAAGTGGTCTAATTTCATGTGTATTGATTTTATGAAGTGTATGGAT
Organism: Eucalyptus fibrosa; assembly: GCA_017140475.1. NCBI lineage: Eukaryota > Viridiplantae > Streptophyta > Magnoliopsida > Myrtales > Myrtaceae > Eucalyptus > Eucalyptus fibrosa. Next base: position 22,380,663 of record CM029509.1, on the reverse strand, counting down.
GTGCAAAGGCATGGGCATCCGCATGAATTGGGAGATGTTTTGTGCTATTGTATGTTGATTGAAAACTATTGGTATTTAATTATAAAATACCGGGTGTCAGGTTTTGGACGCCGAAAGTATTTTTAAATACTATATCAAACTGTGGGATTTTAAAAAGAGATGACACAAATTTCTGGTTTCGATCTGACCGTGTCCCCACACACGCTTATTTTACCATGCATTTTTAATATGAAGAAAATAGGCCGGGATCACCATTTTAATTGAGGTATTTGAATGCAATGCACGGTATCCTGGACCGAAATTGAATGAATGCATGAATGATATGAGATGCCATCACGAGCCTTTGGAGTCGGACGATGCTCCTTCGGGAATGCCCCACGTCAACAGATGCCGGTCGCAATAAATGCTGGGCCGATGCTCCTTCGAGAATGCCCCACGTCAACGGATGCCGGTCGCAGTGAAGGCTGGACCAATGCTCCTATATGGAATGCCATCTAAATGTAGACGATGCCACGCTCGACGATGCGAGGCGATGCCCGATTATGCCGGAAGAATGTTATCTGAGCATTGAAATCATTTGTGACACATAAAATGCCTAGTTATACTGGAAGACTGTTATCTGAGTGTTTTGTTAATTTCATAGACAATTGTGTGTTGCGATTTTGAAGAAATTCTATTCTGAAGAAAAGTTTTGGACATCCTAAATAGTAACATATATTTTCCTTAGAATTTTTAGAAATTGAAAAGATGACGATTTTAATGACGTCATCTTTGGAACAGTAATTCAGATAGTTTTGTAACCCGTGACCTATTATGATTCTGAGGGCTGTTACTAACCTTTAGAGGTCGAATTTCCAATCGGTTTCTTCATGAAAGTTGTTCGTTACAACTTATAGTTTATCATGTTCAAATTTCAAATCAAACGGACCAGATTTCGACTAAAAAACGATTTGATTTCGATGAGTTGGGTTCTTTGGAACTGGACCCGATTTTTGTGCTGGATAGAGAGAATTTCTAGGCCAAATCCAGAGGGATCTGGATCTTGGTGTTTTCATAAAAAAAAAAAATTTTATGTGTTGTCTAGCACGTGTTCAAATTTGAAAATTTTTCGGGTTTATATGAGTGGGTTTCTGACTTCGAATTTGGAAGAGCGTAATTAGACTGTTTTCTATCAATTCGGGTTAGTAAAAGTGTATGCTTGTTTTGAAGTATTCTTGCTATGAAATTGCTCAATTGAGACTGTGAATGCTATGTGTAACTGATTATTGAAGTGTGACATTGATCATATGCATTCACGACATGAGATTCCGCCACGAGCCTTTGGGGCCGGGCGATGCTCCTTCGGGAATGCCCCACGTCAATGGATGCCGGTCGCAGTGGAGGCTGGACCGATGCTCCTATATGGAATGCCGTCTAGATGTAGACGATGCCGCGCTCGACAATGCAAGGCGATACCCGGTTATGTTGGAAGATTGTTATCTGAGCATTGAAATCATTTGTGACACATGAAATGCCCGGTTATGCCGGAAGACTGTTATCTGAGCATTAAAATCATTTATGATACATGAAATGCCCAGTTATGCCAGAAGACTGTTATCTGTGCATTAAAATCATTTGTAACATATGAATGGGTGAAAGTGAAGGACCTAATTAAAAGACGGAACTGTGTGGTGCGGTATGGGACGTGTCATAACGGTTTAATCTAGTAATTGGGGGCTCGTGTAATTATGTGACATTTATGTCCTTACATATGTATGTGTTAAAAGTATTCTGATGATATATGATCTCGATATCGTATGCATAATTTAATTGACACTAACATGCAGGAAAGTACTGGTATCAAGAAAGTGTGAGAAAGGCAATTAGATTGCATGTTGAGTGTATCCTTCTCCTACTCTGGATTTAGGGGATTTACTCGTTGAGATGTGATCTCACCCCGTTGTGGGCTAAAATTTTTCAGGTCCCTAAATGGAGGAAGGCCAGGTCGTGTACAATCGGTCACAATAAATGAGGAATAGGACTCTCGCTATCTCCTTCCAAGTGATGACGGGTTTTCCGTCAAGACTGGATGTAGGGTGATGGCTCACCCCTTAGAGATCAAGAAGTATGGTAATGTGGTAATAAACCCCAGTTTTGTTAGTAGAAGCTTAGTTACTGGGTAATCGAATAGCTTCACTTTTATTTCAGACCTTGGGTGTTAAACTGGTCTATTTACATAAGTACTTTGATGTTGTAGGTGTGGCTTGTGAAAAATAATATCCTACGTTTCTATCCCACTGTTTTGTTGTATGGAAATTGTTTTACGTTTCCGCATGTGCAAAAATAACGAATGGGTCGGTAACAGTTCATGGGATGTTGCAAATTTTAAATTGACCATTGAGGGATGTGCATGCGCCTAGGGTTCGGGTCGTGACAACCATAGCAAACCAAAAGTCCCCATATGAGAGGAGATATCTTAGGGATATCAGTTTAAAGCAGAGTTAAAAGAATGAACTAAAAGTGAGATTTTGGAGAACTTTTTGAATCTCTCATTTAGACCAATAATTATGCCTATTGATGGAGAAGAAACAAAATAAATGCATGCGAAGATACACATCGCAGGATGTGGGGATAATGCGGTGTTGGTCTTTCTGCATTCCCACCTTTCTTCCTTGGGTGTTATACCTTCGCATCATCTTTTCATCTCCTCATCTTTTCACTATTTCTATTGCTGGTAACAAACGTTTTGAAAAGTGCTTTGTCATTCCTCTTTACCAAGTTGTCACTGTAATGGGAGTGAACACGACCTATATTCTTTTGTAATAATGCTTTGATCAAAGTATGATCTTGAGCTTCACACCTGATCTCTTTTCTAGTTTACCTTCAAATGACAGGATACCAAAAAAGAAAGAAAAAAAAACCATTTTCCACAGTATAGAACTAGATTGGTTGCCTAATATGAGAATCCATAGCCCGTGGTTGCCAATGAAATCGTGATGGTAATCCTTCCACAATGGTTTTTGTTAAGAACGCTGGATTGCATGCTGTGTTCTAGGCATGTCATTGCAATAAACGTGGGGGATGTAAGGATATATGCTCAATCATCACACAATGATGTCTATTGTCATGGTCTGCTCACTGTAGGTGGTGCTTAAAAGTAGAATCTACAAGTTCAAAACAAGTCTATGCTATTACATAATGATTCACTTCATATAGCAATTAGATTGCATTGAATTCCAATTTTTAAGAGGATATGTGGTTCGATCAGTTAAATAATTGGCCCCCCAATTGCAGTAAGTTGGAGTTAAATTGCAAATGCCAAGGGTATAATGATAGTTTTGTTTATCAATAGTAAACGGACAAATACATGGACAAACAAAAGTGGAGTGATCTTCACCTAGAAACTACTTTTTCACACAGCAGCATCGATGCATAATTGTTATTGACACCTAAATTTTACTATTTTATTTAGGAAGAAAAAAGAAAAAAAGAAGTAAAGAGTAAAATAAATAACTTTTATTAAAATCCATCACGTATGTTTTCATTAAAATCCATTACGCATAGAAATTAGAGCAACTATCACTAATTATTAAAATTAAAAATTAAAAAAAAAAACTAAAACAAAAAATCGAAAATTAAAAATTAAAAAAAAAAAAGTAAAAAGTAGAAATTTTCATTAAAAGGTTTAAGAAAAATCGAATGGGGCCGAGTAGAGGGCTTCTCTTCTTGCGTGGGCTCGCCCACCTATCTCTTCACCTTTTTTCCCTTCTGCGCTTGGGCCGGCCCCTGTGCAAGTCATCTGCCTCCCCTCATGCCAAGAGTATGAGCAGAGGAAATAGGGGATCGCCATGGAGCAGATGGCGGCGTGATCCGCGGGTCGAATCAATCCGGCCGGCAAGCTGGCTGTGGCAGGGGCCATGCACTCCTGCCGGTTCTTTTGGGGGTTCGAGCTACAAAGGGAGAGAAATTGGAAGAGCTGGGGAGGGTTTAAGCGAGTGAGGGGGAGAGAACTAGATAGTGAGGGAGCGTGAGAGGGTGGTCGACTGTCGCCAGAGTCCGTTCGTCAAGCGCTGTCCTTGCAGTGCTTCCCCCGAACCAAGTAGGTCTTGTGTGTAGCCTTTTGATTTGTGTCGAGTTGCGTCGCCTTCCCAAGGATCTCGCTTCGGGAACACCGTGGGATGGCCAGTCATCACGCGATCCATTTCGAGTTTTTCTCTCCCGTCACCGCTGCCGAAGTCGAGTAGATCTCTCATTTTAAAAGCCTCTTCCTGTGAACCCCCCGTTGCTCCGTCCTATTTTGGTAGGATAGGATGTTGAGTTTTGTTCCTCCCGTTAGTCACACGCGTACTGGGCTTCTGGGGGCTATTGTGGTTAATTTTGAATGCCCATTTGATGATTTCTTTTAAGTTTGTTGCTGAGTCCGAGCACAAAAAGGGTTGATATCGTTCCTCCGTTCCATGCCCACCACATGTTCGACGATATGTCTAAGCCGGCCTAGGTGCGTGCATTACCGATTCCCATGTGTTCTTCAACGCGGATAAGTACGTTTTGCATGTTATGAATCTTTTCCGCTGTGTTTTATTTGTCTCCCATTGGTTTCCTGGGTGTGGTGGTTGTAAGTGGTGCGCGGCTCGGAAGGGGCAGCAATGATGTCACGAAGTGATGGTGGCGGCAAGCAACAAGCTCAGCTGCTGCTTTGTTTATAGGGCTCGGCGTGAGAGAATAGGTTGGGCGTTCGGCGATGGAGGTATCGGAAGGAGGGGCCAATTTCGGGCGTGGGAGGAAACCATCGAAGAAGAAGAGGATGGGCAGAAAGAAGAAATAAAAAAGAAAAAAAAGTGTAAAAGTGGAAAAAGACAAAAGGAAAAAGAAGACACTCGGGAGAGGAAAATTCCTAGGGATGAAGACCAAAAGGGATGAAAAAGGAAAAAAGCAAAACAAAAAACATAAAAAAAAAAAAAAAACTATAAAATGTCAAAAGTTGGCTTCGGAAGAACCGTTGAGCATAAGGTGGAGGAAAAAGGACGAAGTGAGGAAAAGATAAAAAGAAAGAAAAAAAAATTATTAAAAATTATAAAAAATGAAAAAAAAAAAGAAAAATTTCTATATTTTTTAATCCGACAGTGTTTTCAACCCAAAAAAAAAAAAATCCGACAGTGTTGAATCTAGGTTTAGGTCGGGTCAATGGGTCGGATTAGGCCTACCCGGTCTAAACCCGTTTTCCTGAATATAATAATATTAAATATTAAAATTTCCAAAAAATTCAAAAAATCTCAAGAAAATTTTAAAAAAAAAAATTTAAAGAATTCGAAAAATTATAAAAAAATGCAAAAAAAAATTCTGAAAATTCAAGAGCTTTTGGAGAACATTAAAACTTCCAGAAAATATTGAAAATTCGAGTTTTGTCTTTTAAATAAAATTTTAAAAATTTGAAAAATTTAGAAAATTAAAAAAAAAAAGTCAGAAAATTCAGAATTTCATTTTAAAAATTTAATAACAAACTTTCCCAACTATTTTCTTAAAAAATGGAAGTTTCTTAACTCTAAAGTGTGCTAAAAAATTCAATAAGCCCTTAGGGCTCTACCTTAGGGCTTCAATGGTCTTCAAAGACATTTACTTTTGTTTGCATGCTTTTGCTATTTTGATCTCTTTAGTCCAGTCTAGATTAACATTATATTTTCCTTAATGTTAAATATTTGCTCTCCCATGCAATTTATTTAAACGTTTTCCTTGGCTACTAACTGTTATTTTAATTATTATGTACCCGCATAATCACCTTGCATGTTAATGGATTGGTTTACAATTTATCCAAACTGCTTGACAAAATTTCTTTCTAAAACGAACAAAATTTGGGATCGAAATTACACTAATTAATTAATTAGTGTAATCTTATTACAAAATTCTTATGAACATCTCAATGTCGCATGAGGTATGGGCTTGAGAGAGTTCGTGTCTAATCATAGACCGTAAGTCCGCTTTTTAGGCAATAGCCCTAAATCTATTCCCTTCCCCGAGAGGTAAGTCACGATAATTGTGCATGGCATGCGGGTGATGTTTTAGCTCCTTTTGACTATAAATTCCCTTCATTATTCCAAGTTCCAGAGCTAAATCATGACAACAAGCCAGAAGTCCACAAATGCTTGGGATGGCACAAGCACCTCACACAAACTGAGCAAGCATCACTGTTAATAGAATAGATGGTATATTCTAGCATGACTCTTGCTGGTGTTGGCTTGAAACTACCTTCCTGTTGTTTTAATAATGATGAAGGAATCGATTACGGTTCCATTACCGACGGGCGAAAGGATGTCCTTCTCAATTCCTCCAACAGACTAGAGAAATGCGTAAACGGCTGTGAAGTGGGCCATTACTTTACTGTGCAATGTGAAGCTCTTCTTATTGGTCATCGGCAAGTGATCTTTGTAAATGGCGTACTTTATGGTTACCCAAAGAGATCTCCTTCTCAAAAGTTTCTAAAGGTCGAAGAATGATACTGTGTCTAGATTAAGAGAGGAGTGCACTTGCAAATTAGATGTAACGAGACCTTGTACTACTGATCGCAATGCATTCCTGATTGCAATGCAATCCAGGAACCTTTTGCTAAACCTATGTGTGCTCCAAAGTTATCATTATCAAATATAGGAAGCTTTGACTTAATAGAAGAAATTCTGTTCGTTATCAGTTGGAGAAGATTTGAACCACAACTTGCTCTTCAAGGAAATGTAAACACTAGGCCTGAAAAAATACTTGAAGCGAGATATATGCAATAAGAATATTCAATAGTGGAACAAATTTCATGTTGCTGTTCTGTAGAAAACCTACAATTTGTGCCATCCAAAGCGTTAGAAAGTCTAATCTAGAATTTGTGCCTTCATGATGTTATTGAATTGAAAATTTCTCAAGGCAAAGAAGTTTTTTCTCGCAGGTCGCAAGAACCTCTCACTAACAGCTGAAGACGCATGTCAAATGATATAGTAATGACCTAGATAGGTAAGTCGATATAAGCCGAACCTTCAAATACTCAATCATAAACAAATCTACGATAGGATCGGGTAACATTTTCTTTTATACAAGTTTTCTTTTGAGGGGATTGAATTGCTACAAATACTCCATAGTAAGAAGCAAATTTTTGGAAAAGTCTGAATCTTCCATATCTCATTCCATAACGACTTAGGAGTTTGGTAGGATGAGGACGGATTATTTGTAGCAGGGGAATTAGCCTTGTTGTGTAATTTGTTGTAGCCACTTTTGAAGGATTCACTCACTTGAGAAAAAAGATTCAATATATTATCAAACTCAATTCTAAATTCTTCTGATGGAGAATGTGCCTCATACTTAAAGTGGTAACTAGGAAACATTAAACTAATAGGAAATTTAAAACACGCGGAAACTAGACGCATTAAAGACATAGGAAATTCAAAACACATGAAACTTAAAATTCAACCCTCCAGCCTCGCATTGCATCAAGATTTGAGCAATGCATTCAAACTCCCCGTTGGACCCGTTGGATCATGCTATGCTCCTTGAATGGGCCAAAATTTACTCCGTTTGCTTGCTTGTCTAACCAATAAATGGGCTTTGGTTAATTGATGGGCCTTGAGTTGAGCTTGTGAGTTGGTTGTCTTCAATGGAATTTTCAAGCTCCTATGCCAAATGGACTTTGAATGGAGGGCCTATCTTCTGGGTGCTTTTGCAATAATTCCAAGGTAATCTTTCCATATCCATATCGCAGCTTAATTCTGAAGCATGATCCACAATATCCGAAGGAAGCCCCCCAACAGCTTTGACAATATCTGCAACCAGCAAGAGGAAGGAAGAGGAAGACGAAGAAGAAGAAGAAGAAGAAGAAGAAGAAGAAGAGAAGGGGTGGGGTTTCGGCCGAGAGAGGGGGAAAGAGAAGAGAGAGAGAGGAGAAAAGAAAAAAGTTGGGGGGTGCAGGAAGTGACGGGAGGAGGAAAAAGAGGAGAAAAGGAAGAAAGAGGGAAAAAGAAAGGGGAACGGAGGGAAATCATGTGGGATCCATTAAAGGCACCGTTGGCAAGAAAATTGGTCTTTTAAAAAGAGAACTGTCCTCCATGGGTCGGTGCACTGAAATAGGCGATTTGAGCCCTTCCTTTCGCACTCATTTCGCTACAAGGTGGTGACCCGTGACAACGCAGAAGGTTCCTTCTTATTCTGTCGTTCTAATCTGATAAAGATCAAATTCAAAAGTAATCACAAGCGGCTCTATTTGAAATTACTTTTTACTTTTGACTTTGCGGCGCGCCCATATCTAGGCGTTTCTTCTACCATTAAAGAAATATTTCAAATTATACCTTATATGGATGTGTAAATTCACGTGTAATTATTTTCTTTTTTTTGGTGACTTGGTTATATTTGATTTTTTTTTTTTGTGACAAAGGGGTAAAAAAGGACTTACTTTTAATAATTTAGAAGTTGCAGCAAACAAGAATGTGGGTAATTACCCAATGAAAATGAAAGCGGGTGATATGTAGATGAAACGTGAAGAGGAAAAAGAGATATCACATTAAATCGGGCAAATTATAGTAGCTCTAAAGAAAATGAGCAAAAAGGATATTGTCAGTGGTAGTAGTAGACAAAGATGATGCAATAATTCTGGCAGTGTAGCTCGGGTTTGTGTCTCTTGACCACAACTTTACTCTTGCATGTGGATTATGTAGTCCCTTTTGAAGCCTATATGGCCGCTTTCACTTCCAATCGATGCCAAAAAATGACCAACTCTTACAATTGACAAGTGGTGAACTCAATCGACTATAACTGAGACTTATTAGAAAAGTCACGAATGAACAAGGCAAGATCAATAGATCGTCAGCAAAGATTTGACAGCAATGTGCTCAATGTTCGGTGAGATAACCATTGGACTAAGATGACTCAAAATACCTAGATCCAGACTAAGGTATAACAAAAGAGGTGAGGAAAAACATCCATATCCAAAATAAAATGGTTAACAATAACACTCGAGACATTTGAATTCAAATTGAGATGTCAAGATTAGGGAAACTTAACCAATAGACACTCAATGTTAGGTGAGATGAACATTGGATTAAGAAATCTTAACCAATAAATTCTCCATGTAAGGCAAGTCAAATATCGGATTAAGATAATTTGAAATACCTAGGTCCAGACTAAGACATAACAAGAAAGATTGAAAAAATTCATATCCAAAATGAGATGTTTAACGAATAGATTTGTGACTATCAATTACAAATTGAGATGTCAAGAATTGGGGGATTAACCAATAGACACTCAATGAATATTGGATTAAGACAACTTAATCAATAGATGTTCACTGTTATGTGAGACAAATATTGGATTAAGATAATTCGAAATGTCTAGATCTAGACTAAGATATAACGAAAAATATCGAAAAACATTTATATTCAAAAGAAATGTTTAACGAAAAAAATATGTATATAAATGAAAACTTTTCATTACTTTCTTCTTTGTTTTTGCATGGTCTACGAATAGTGGGAGGACCCGGGAAGATCTGGTTTGGTTTTTAAAATTAAATTGAAGATCCTTGTTTTATTTATTCTTTCTTTTTTTCTTGGTAATTTTGCTTAAGGTCGAAATTGAAAATGAGTTTACATTATTATATGGGCCTACTAATCACATCCGGTTAGTCTCATCAATTTCAGGAAATAGCATAGAGATCTCAACTCACTTTCTTCCGCATGGCCCGCATATCTAGCATTCTTAAGGGTATGATAGTATTATATAATGTTTTGAACAGGACCTTAATATTGTCATTAACCAATTTTCTTTGATGCTAATTCCCTAGTAATTGTTCGAATTTTTAATTATCTTCAATTTAATCAAGAGCATTATTTCACCACAAAAAATCATGAAATGCTTTTTTGAATGTTACTGGATCGATATGAATTGACGAAAATGTTTATTCCCTACCAAAAATATGATGAAATACCTTTCAGATATGAACACTGGTAATAATATTGTCAACCATATAAATTCAAAAATCTACTTGGACTCGGACAATTCAATTCAATCTCGCTTCCAACTGGAGGATACTTAGCGAGCTTGCCTCTAGAACTCGACAACTCGTTCTTTCGGACCTGCATAAAACGAGGACTTGTTACGACGTTTATATGCTTAGCTTTATTGGTGTTCGTCCCAGAGAAAATAATTCAAATATATACGGTAATTCTTCTTTATGCTCGGACTTTGTTCTTGCTTTCTTTCAAAGGCCAAAGACTTCTGTTTTGTCGTGCAGCCAAATATGAATCAATAAAGCATGGAGATTCTTTGTGTCGCCCGTTAATGTCTCCGCGGGAAAACTCCCATTCTAGTTGTCGTGTTCACACTTGTATGAAGAAATAGCTTCATGACATCTTCTCAGTTAGGAGAGGAAACTAAGCTATGAAAGAGGGTGCAAGATATGATAATTTAGAAGGAAAATTTGTCCAAGGTCTTAAACCTATTGTATTGCAACCAATACAATCCTAAAATTTTCGATTGTGTCAATTTAAATATAAACCTTTTAACGATTAGCTGATTTAGTCATTCCGACTATTTTTGACTGAAAATTACTGACATAATTGTTTATTAAGTGCCGTCCATCCTACGTGATACAGCGGAACGATTGATTTTGACATGGACTATACATGGGCAATATGGTTTTCGTGTAGATTTTTTTTTTTTTTTTGGTTACTGAAGAGTGACATAGGTGTACAAGAGGAATATGTCAAAAGAGTACATATTTTCTATGGAATGTATTTAGATTAAAATATTGAAATTACTCAAACAAAAAAATCATAACAAGAAAAAAATTAAGACTAGTTTTTTTTTTTTTTGAAACATTGAAATTAAAAACGTTTATGTTGTTTCCAATCTTCTTAGAAATTCACCTTTATCTTTTGTATAGATGCAATGACCATGAGATATAACATTTGAAATCAATTTATGACTTTTCGGTCTATATATTATTCCTTTGTTATTATAAAGTAATGTGTTTCAAAGTTAATTAATATAGTCGTGTCTTCTTGTTAAGGGTAATATCATTAGTGAACGGTACATCTATTTATACAAGAGTTGCATCTTTTCATATTACTATTCACTTAAATTAAAATAACTTTAAGTTATACTGAATACACAATCATTATATATGGAAAAGATAATTTCGACGTGCAACTATCGTGGTTCCCTATTAGTTAATTATATAGACAAATGTATGTCTTCGCATTTGTTTCTTTGTCTGCTCTGATAATGTTAATTCTCTCTTATAGAGATATATTGGACAATGTGTGTACTTGATGAATGAGTTAACCGTCATTGGAGATTTTTCTAATTAACAGTAAGTGCAAGTACGTTTATTTATTATAGGAACAAGATGTGAGCCTAATATCTAGCTATAACTTTCAACATGAAATTTCGGTTTATCTACATATAATGAGATTTTATCAGACACATGTAACATATATTTTTGATACTGTGAAATTGCCATTAGTGTTTCCATCCATCATGACCATCACCAATCTAACTATCTAGATTTTAATTTTCTCAAATAGTATAGTAAATCACGATGGGGTGTACATGGTCACGCTTCTAGAGAAATTGAATTCTACCACAACCTGTCATTGATGATATTCCTTACTATGGGAATGTGTTAAATGCAAATTGTGCAACTCAACAATAATGAACAAACTAAGTATTTACCTATTTATAGAGCTCTTCATCTTGTGGTGTCATGCCTTAGCCAACTGAATTTCTTCTCCTTTCTTACTAGTCCTTCAAGCACTTCAAATCAAGACCCTTGTTCTGCCTACAGAACAAAGAATCTAGGATCATATCTCATTTGCATTTTTGAAAGCCTCTTTTGCGTGCATCTAGTGATCATCCGTTTGGTACTTGGACTTTGCATGTAAATAAGTAGTAGATCAATGATTTACCAAAAAATGCTTTGTTCTCAGATGTGAGCCCAATATGACGAATTATAACTTGCAGTAATAAAATAGCAGTTTATCTATGCACTCTAAAGTTTTATTGGGTACGTGCATAGCCAAGGTCAATATCATGAAATTGCCATCGACGTTGTCATCCGTCAAATGTTTAATCCTTGGTAATATCATGAAATTTGCTACAACTCCTATTGCAGTAGATAAGGCCAATCCCTACTACTTACAACACGTGGAATGAAGTTCTTGGAGTCCAATTCTCCATCGCCATGGAACTACGGAGGTAGCGGTGTTCGAACCTGCACTAGTCAAGTGATTTTTTTTTTTTTTTTTTTGACGTATAAAGCCAACCCATATTATTATCGCGAGTGAGAATCATAGAGGAAGAGAAAAAAAGGATGAATTAATAGCTAGTGACTCCACCTTCAAGTATGTAATGTGAAAATTGGACAAGAGCTCGATGTACTTAGAATCAAATCAAAAGTGGACATTAGTTCCATGAATTATGCATCTTCATTTTCCTTATTAGAGATCTTGTATTGCGCTTTATCTTTTATACATGCTCTCCTTCGTGAAGTATACCTGAGCATCACTTTCGCAATAACCAAGAGTGATTAGGGAAGTTCATTGCATTTTGGTTAACAAACGTGGTGATTTGATTCTATCTTGAGAGGGTAATCAATCTTCTTCTTTTTCAATTAAGTGGTATCAATCTGATTATTACATTCATAACATAGTTTCTAAGGGTGGTTTTAGTTAATATCACATCTAAGCGTGATTTCAACATCTTTCTTTATTTCTCGAAAATGACAAATATGCGATTCTTGCTTGGGTTACTATGCACAATCAATTGGCCACCAATGGCTGTTTGCTTAAGTGGATCATGCAAGTCTCCTCTCTCTGCTGCCCCTGTTATTACTCTAATGAAAAGGGGAATCATCAATATTTTGGATAATTCTTTTCTTCGTCACATGCGCAATCCATAACAGAATTCATCTGTTATCTCTTTCTTTTTCTCTCTCCTGTCGCTTACTCTAATAATGGTCATAGTTCAAACTGAGAGAGTGAGAAAGAATCGGAGATTTTTTTCTAGAAAAGCGATTCGATTACGCGTCTTCTTTCACTTCTCTTATCAATTACGGTTACTGAAAGAGTTTGAGTCGGTTTTTCCTGGCTGCCTCCTCTGTCAATTTAAACTCAGTGCCATCACTACAGAGAGCACTTCCCCCATCGCCCTTCCGACGCCTTCAGCCACCTTCGCTGCCGTTTCTTGCCGCTCCAAAGCCATGTGTACCCTTGTTCCCGATATCGGGATCCGGAGGCCCGCCGAGATCCAGTTTCAAGTTCTCCCGCAGGTGCTGATCTCGATCCTCTAGCCTCACCGCAGCTCAGATATCGAATCCTCCATTGACACGATCTTTGACACGATCTATTTGAGATTGTTTCTCTGATTTGCCAGCATCTGTTGTTGGTTTAGCTTGAATGTTGGAATCTGAAGTCAAAGTTCTGCTCCTCAATCAAATTGCACCGCATATGTTCGACAAGAAATTCTAAAAACTGAATTTGCATAGATTTGTCTCTGATTGTTGGATTATTTTGAGTGCACATTGATTTATGAGCACAATTTCAGTCAAATTTCGTTGTTGCCGAGTTTGAATCTGACTGTATCTTTTTTGTTTTGTTTCCACCCTATGTTGGCGTGTCTTCCTGCTGCATTCAATGGTGGTCGCCGGACTCGAAAACGACAGCATCAGTGTTCACCTTTAAACTCATTGGCACCGGTTTGGTCGTCGCTTTCCTTTCCATTTGTTTGTTTCAGTCATGCTGTGGCTATGCTTGTGAGTATTGAATGACTGGTAGTTGAGAAGGGTGGCCACCGGAGGCAGTCCGGTGGCGGCCAAAGGTAGTGGGCGATGACGTACGGATGCTTCTGGCTAAGCAGATGGAGGCTTGAAAGTTGATCTTGAGTAAGTTTGTTTGACCTGTGAATAACAAAAGGGTAAGAAAAAGATATATATAAAAAAAATAACAAAAAGAGAGAAGAGATAATAGAAAATGAGCTTGTTTTAATTGAAAATGGACCTAGTGTGCACATAGTGTGATTATAGTGGAATATGAGCTTGGTGCGATTATAATAAACAATGGGCTTAGTATGGTTAAATGTAAGATTGAGCTTGGTGAGGTTAGGATTGAAAGGGGTTGGATATAATAAGCCCATTTATGTCCATGGCCCAGACTTGCGAAGTCTAGTACAGTCCATATTCGGACCGAGCCCATCTCTAATAAAAAATAGTAGATAGTAATATATAATAAATATAATAAAAATGAATAAAAAATATTTAAAAAAATGTAATGAAAATGGAAAGTAATTATTCAGACTTTGTTCAGAAGCAATAGGAAAATAAATAGAAAGCCATTGACCAATCCTCATTATTTTGTAGGACCCTCTGTATTCTGTAGAATAATCCTCCTTATTCGTAGGGACCTTATTTATTTTCAACTATTCAACAATCCTCCATTCATCCTTTTAAAAGGTTGAGAACACCGGTTGATGCAGAGCAACCGATCACTCCAAATTCAAGTGAAAAAGTAGCTATGCAAAACATGACTCTGAACAAGTAAGTCTTAACATGGGGTGTCATGGGCTAAAAAATGCTAAAAAAGAAGATTATTTAATTTCAATTAACATTATTTGCTTTTTCCTTTCTTTTTGTTTTTCTTTTAAGCCAAACAAGTTAATTTTCAATATAAAGTCCATTGCACTTAATATTTCTCATTATTCTTATATTATAATCACACATATTAAGATAGTTAACTCAAATAAAAAGGGAGGAAAATATGGCACCTAATGTTTTTCATTTTTAAGTTCCTGTACATGTTACGGGTGGGAGCACTTTGATAATAAACAAGATTTTTTTTCAAACTTCGGTAGATATAGGAGTGATGAGTGGAACGTTAATACATATAAAAGATATGAGGATATTTTATATGCGGGTTGAAATCCCGATGTGAATCTCAACTTGTTTTTGCTCCTTGGATCAGTGATGGTGGGTCGGACCTCCGACTAGATCGACTGTCATTACGTGATCTTGTTGGTGAGGGCCATCTTTTTCGCGTGGCGCTTGTTCTTGGGCTTTGCCCACAACTATGTGGTCCTTGGGCAGCTTATTCACCAACATCGGTGTTCGCTATCCCTCATGATCACTTATACCTATGTCGTCGAGGTCTCGCCCGCATTCTATCTTGGCAAACTCACCTCCTTCATTGTACTATTCATTTTTTTTTCCTAATTTTGTAGCATTTTTTTTCATTTGTCATCAATTTTTTGTCTTTTCCATGTTGAATGTTGATTTTTTTTTCTTATTTACAATAAGAAGAATTACACATTCAACATGAAAAGGACAAATTGATGAATTTTTTTTTTTTAAAAAAAAAAGGAAAATGATGCTACAAAATTAGGAAAATAAAAGAAAAGAAAATAAGTGAACACCCCACCAAAGGAGATGAGTTTGCCATGTTTGAATACGGGAGAGATTTCAACGATGTAGCAAGGGTGATCTTGAGGGGTGGCTAATGCCGACGTTGGCCAATAAGTAGCCCAACAAGAGGACGATGTGGTTGCGGGCGAAGCCCATGAGCCAAAACAATCACACAATGGTAATCACTCTAGTCAGAGGTCCACCCCACTATCGCTGACCCAAAGAGCAAACTCTTTGAGGATTCTTGTTAGGATCTCAACTTGCCTGTGGAAATACTTAAGCTCCTTCATGTGTATTATTGTTCTGCTCATCGCTCCTATATTTGTCATGTAAATCGTAACCATATACATAAAATTTTAAAAAATAAATAAAAATTATGTGCCATATTTTCTTCTCTTTTTTTTTTTTAATGTATTTTCTTAGTATATATATATATAATTATGAGATAAGAATGACGAGAAATAATAAGTGTAATGGACTTTATAATTGAAATTGACTTGCTTGGCTTGAAAAAAAAAAGGAAAAAGTGGATAATGTTATATGAAATTAAGTAATCTTTTTTTTTTTTTGGCATTTTTTTTTTCATTTCCTAAAGATGACCTTTGGCAATATAGGGAGAGGATTTACTATATCCAATAGGTCCCTAACAAGGAGGACTATTCTATAAAATAAAGAGGATCCTTGCAAAATAAGGATGCTTTCTAAAAAAAAAAAAAAAAAAAAAAAAAGGAGGATTGTTCAATGGCTACACTACAAAATATGGAGGGATGGGTATCGTACATAGCTTAAACTCGAGACATTTGATTTTAATTGAGCAGAACAAGAGAGATCTGATGGAGAACAATCTTTCATTTCTATTTACATTGAAAATTGGCTTGAAATTATATGCATTTGGTGTAGTGGAGACTTGTGCATGGACGTAACTGCCTTGTTTGACATAGTCCATAATCATCTTGTATTTGAACTCCTTGATGGTTTTGAGAGTTGTTTGTATATGGCTTTTAAGTTTTTGAGCTCTTTTTGCACATGGGTTCGCACCCCCTTAGTGCCTTATAGTTGATTTTTTTATCTAAAAAAAAGAACATACCACTACTAGATTCGAAAATTGATAAGATCGAGTCAAATCATGGATAGCTGAATTGTTTGCACTTGGTTGTGTTGGAATTGAGCTTTTGTCATCTATCAAATCCATACAATTTTTTTTCTAATACTTTGAAAGACTTTGTTGGATGGCAAATTCTTCATCTGTAACTCATATTGTGGGGTCAGTGAAAATTTTGATTGTCTTTTGAACTTTTCTTTAGATTGAGTATCTTAACTTACTTGATATATTTAGTTGCAATTTGATCATTCTGTCACCTACTGTTACTTGTTTCTTTGAAATGTTTTAATTGCAATCTGGCAATCTTCCATATTAAGAGCTGATTTGAAAAAGAGAAAGAAAGAAGCGGAAAAATTAGACTTCACTTTATGATTCATGTGTTCAGTCACATCATCTAAGTGAGTCCAATTAGCACAGTCACTCAACATTTAAAGAAGCGGGTAGTGGTAGGTCACAAAAGCATCAAATTCAGAAATCAGGCAAGTTGGAGGAATTGATTTTAAGAGAAAGAGGATGATGAAATTGAAAAAAGGGGTACAAGTCAAGAGAACTAAACTAGACTCAACCTAGAATTAAATGATAAGTGCTATTGAGTCCTTTCATTATCTGCTCTGAAATTGCTGATATGGCTAATAGTGCCTGTGGTATTTTTCTGTCTTGTTACTACTCATTAGACAAGTTTCGTGGTTTGAGACTGGTAATGCGATGCCTTGTGGAGCTGTATATGCACGAAACTTTTAACACATAATATATTCACTTCTCCAAAAGTTATGGTTTTGTATGGGATATTATCCTTCACATTGGTATTTTACAGACCGAGCTGCAAGTGAAGGGTGCACGTCTATTTGATCTATGTGTTCAAGTCAAATGTTGGTTATTGCACAAAGGCTCTCCAGTACAGGGATAAGGGATGCGCTCACAAAGGTGACATTCCTGGACTTTGACATGAGTAGTGGGTTTGTTTAGCATAAATACCAACTTCATTTTTTATGAGTAAATGTGCAGATGAGCTTGATATTTCCCCATGAAACTGAAGATATCATACACCCTTCCAGTATCAAGGTTGTTAGGCACCTGCATATCTCACCTTTTGATGGCAATCTTGCAGTATCAAAGCTCTCAGGTAATGTTCTCAATGGATGCTAGTTCTCTATTCTTTGGCCTCGTTTGACAAATTTAAATTTGTTTCATCTCTCGTAGTCTTAAAAGCAACAACTTCATCCTCGCCTTTGACCTACTGGTAAGCATATTGTCTTTAGGTATTTCCTATTTTTCTACTTGTCGAGGTTATTAGACTTCTGGTCATCAATGATTCTGTATATTACATTAGCGTGGTAGAAATTTAGATATGATGATGGGACGTTTCAGCATCAACGGCAACATCCAAGGATTAGTAATATCTTCAATAGTCACTTAGGAAGGTCCCTGTTCGATTATTTCAAGCATGTGTCTTATCTTTCTTTCCTTGAGAGTATTTGAACTATTGTAATTTAATTTATTTAAAATATCAGCCGCATTGCTTATCTGTAAATTTTCAGGTGAATTATTGTGAATGGATGATTTATGTTCTAAGGCATGCAAACATGTGTGCACACTGACATGCACATGCACATGTGCCTTTGCTCAGGTACATACTGATAAACTCAGGTCCATGAGAAATATTATAGCCATTCTATAACTTTGGTCCGATCATTCTCCTCTCAAGAATTGTTATTTCACTGAAGTTTTGGTTCATGGAAGGGAAAAAAAAGCAACAAATTGGTGAACATGGTTGGTAAATGCAGTTGATATCCTTCAGACCTACTTTTGGCCCTAATTGTTTAGGAGTAAAATATCTGACCAATTATGCATTCAATCGATTTCTGTTGCTAGGAAGCAGGAATCGAACTTGTGAACCAAATATTAATCATGGTAGATTCAGCTACAAATACATCTGCAACTGAGTTCCTAATGTGATGTTCATCCTAATTTACTTCCTTTTGCCAACAACTCCCAGATTCTCATGTCCTGCTTTCACAGAGTTCAAATGTGAGCTGGGTTTATTTCTGCCATTCCTTTTCCATTGTTGATGTTGATGTGCATATAATCCAAATCGTATATATGGATGCTCTTCATTCAACGACACAAATTATATCATAATATTACCCAAAATATTCGACTTTGAACTTGAAACTTATACTAAGGTTCCATTTGTTTACGGAAAATAACTTCCGAGCAAATATTTTTCGAATTTTCTGGTATTTGTTTCATGAAAAATGAATTGCTTTGGGAAAATAGTTTCCATGATGAAAAAAAAAAATCTTCTAAACTAGGGGAAAATGTTTTCTACTTTTGAAAAGTATAAGACATTTTTCTCACTTAATCTCTTTTATTTCACACCCTTATAAGCCCTCACTTCCTTTTGCTCATTTCTTTTTTTAATTTGAATTATTTTTTATTTTCTTTGTTTTCCCTCTTCCCCTTTATTTTTATGTTTTCTTTTTCTTTTTTTTTTTTAAGTTGAGTTTTTAATTCTTTTTCTTTTTCTTCCCTTTTCTTTTTCTTCTTCCTTGGTGATGATTAGCGATTGGCCATAGGCCAACTCCAGCCTTGCCCAAGGCCAAATCTAGTGAGGGCGAGGCTCGAACTCGACGGATCTAGTGAGCCGCAAGCTCGTTAGCCTTGGTGGAGCTTGGGTCACTTGGATTGGGTCGGTGAGCTCGCGGCTAACTTGATCCAAGCGAGCTTAAGCTCTGCCGAGGCTGGTGAGCTCGAGGCTCAACCGATCCAAGCAAGTTGTGTCTTTTGCTCAATGAGCTTTGACCAAGCCTTGAGGTCGTCGGATCTAGTGATTGTGTCTTGGTTGACCATTGGGCAACCGGCCACATCGAGGTACACAATAGCGGAGGAAGGAGGAGGAAGAAGGAGGGAGGAACAAAAAAGGAAAAGAAAGAAAAAAATAAAAATTCGATTTTTTAAAATAAAATAATTAAAAATTCAATTTTTATAAAAAAATCTATACAAAAATTAAAATTAAGTTTTTTGGTCAATAAAAAATATTAAAATTAAAATTTTTTGGTCATTTTCCCAAAAAATCAAATTAGATAATGAACAAAGAAAAACATTATCCACTCAAATTTCAAGCTTAAGTCGGATACTAGAAAATATAGTCATTTTTTTGAAAAATGACTTACTATAAAATATATTTCGGAAATGTGATATTTTTTGACTCTATGCTCAAAGGGATGTCTCAGGACTACTAGAACCATTATCCGAGCCATAAAAGGACTCTAGGCCCATTGTTCAGCGCAATAAAGTGGCTGGACAGCGGGCTCCGAGGACTCATTTGGGCTCTTGTGGGCCCAATTGCACCCGAAAAAGCCATGGATGACACGACAAGGAATCAACGACGACCCCCAGGACCCTCAAATGGATCGGAACAGGTTGCGGACACCGCTGTCCAGTACCCTTAAAGCGCCACACAGCGGGCTCTTGGTGCTCGCTTTCGGCTCGAAGGTATGGTCGCGGAAAAGGCCCAATGCAATCCTAAGGCCTAATATGATGTAGACATTACCAACACGAACGAGTGCTCCGAATCAGCCTAACTACATGCTAAACATATATGGGTTACTTCATGGATAACGTAATACAAAACCTAACTATAATGCCACGTCAACATGCTATGAAGATGAAATGCCATAACCAGTGTAGGGTTTATTTTGCCAGCAAGCACTAGGTGAGCTATTGTACCTTGACTTTTTCGATTTTGCCACGGTATCTTTGGTGAACTACACACAAATAAGAGGGGTTTTTCTTATTCTTGATTGAAAGATATTCATGCTCCCTGGTTTCTCCTATAATATGTTTGCTAATACGATACGCGGTCCCATCTAAAATCATCCTCCAATAGATCTCTTCACTGATCATTAATACACAGTTGACCTATAACTTAAACTAACATGCATATGTCTCCCACCAAATAATGCATGCTCCCTAAATAAGACCAACTGATATTCATGCAATATGAAAAAAAAAAAAAAAAAACATGCTGTCCTAAAGTAATATGCCAACAACTATATTACACAAAATATGCCGAATGCATCATGTCTTGAATTAAAATAACATATACATAATTATGACCTTAATTATTCAAAAGATGTGATTTATCACTAAAATTCCAACTTATCACAAAAACACATAATTGTGCTTTTTCATTTATCAATTTTTTGTGTTATCTATTGAAAAAATAGCATGATTATACATTGTAATAACAACAAACACGTCGATTAACCACAAGTAGACAAGGGCAACACAAATTCTAGCATAATATTATTTAAACATGCGATTTTGAACTTGAAACTTGTACTAAGCTAAAAAACAACGAGGGCTTCAAATCAACCCACTACATGCTAAAAAAAAATGTATCATTTCATGGATAACATGGTGCAAATTCTAACTATAATGCTGCATTAACATACTATGATGATGAAATGCCATAACCAGTGTATGGTTCGTTTCCCAGCAAGTGTGAGGCGAGCAACCGTACCTCGACTTTTTCGATTTTATCACGGTATCCTTGGTGAACTATGCATAAATAAGAGGGGCTTCCTACCTTGAGTGAGGACGAGACAAAGTGACGCTGGAGGAATCGAGGAGAACTCTTGGCCTTGGGAGTAAGGAGAGGGTCGAGAGTTGAAAGTGGGCGTGGGTGAGGATGAGAGCCAAGAGAGAGTTGCCTAGCATGGCGGTGATGGAACTGAGAATGACGAGACGAGGGGGAGAGATGAGAAAGTTGGCTGGTGATGATGAAGATGATCGGACCGGAAGATGAAGGTGGAGTGGAGATGATGGAGTTTGTGCGTTCGAGAGCAAAAATGAGATGAAGAATGATCATATGGTGTCGAGACCTCCCCGAAGCGGGTTTGGACCACCTAAGGGTTTGGCTAATGGATTGCTAAGCCTAGACTTAGCTCGAGCTCTCCCAAGCCCATACCAATTCGCGACTTAGGGTTTAAGTTCTTAACATGCAATTGATTTTCAATTAGGAGTCGCCACTAATCTATTTTTGGTGGGTCGATTAGAAACCCAAGTAAAGTAATGGGAGAATTACTTCACTCCTACGAACCAGAGATTAAATGAGTTCGGGGACTTGATTACGCTAGATTTTTCTAACGCCCTTTCGGTACCTTTTCTTTTTATTTGAAAAAAATATTTTGCAGGCAGCTTGAATTGGTTTTAATTTGTCCTCCTAACATGTGAGATGATCATGCGGGTGCGCAAACCACCAATTTAACACCCAAGTAAGCCATGAATAAATTGCAGCACCTACCTCGTAGCAACGAAAGCATCTGCTTTGTTAAATCGAATCCACATCACCGAGACTAGATGTGATTTCTAATTAACAGGTAATTTCCCATTTTTTTGGTTTTCACTTATTAATATGCAATGCATGCTACTAATCTAGCATAGAATGGCATGACAATGTGTTCCAAACTACATGACATGAGTAAAATATTTTTTTTTTTTTTTTGTATTTTCTTAATGAACATGCAACAATTAAATATGCAAATCAAAATGACCTAATTATAATGACGGGCAATTTTTAATGAAACTAATTCTACATGACGTACATTTTACGAACCTAATCCCGCATGACGTGCACATGATGTTTCTATTTCTAAAAATGCAATTTATCCTAAAAATTGAAACTAGTTTATCTAAAGACAAGTTTTTGATTTTTTTTTTTGATATTCGAAATTAAAACAAATGCAAAAATTACCTAGCTAAATTAAAATTCCATCCAATTTAAAGTTAGGATTAAGTCATGCTAGATCCTAATTTTAACTAAGACATTATTTTAATCTAGCAATTTCTAACCTAAGATGCAAATTGATCTAATCTTAAAATGAGACATGCAATTCTTTTCTAAAATGCATGATGATTTTTTTTTTTTTGAAAATTCGTAATTAAAAAAAAACACTAAAAAAAACTACTAGAGTGAGAATTAAAAGGACATATTATCTCTTCTAAAACACGGATTAAAAAAAAACTATTATGCAACCTAAAAAAACTAGCATCCTAAATTAATCAATTTTTCTTGGATTTTTTTTGTTGTAAAAAAATTGAAAGTAAAAAAAAATCTTATTGACACGTGCAATTCTTAAAAAAACTAATATCGTGAATGCATTCTTTTTTTTTTTGATTTTTTTAAAAAACGAAATAACTAAATATACTAACCCTAGCCCTAATCTAACTTGCATTTTTTTTGAAATTTTTTTTGCAAAAACAAAAGTTAATTCTAATAACCCGATGCTCAATCCAATCAGGATAGGATTAATTCCCAAAAATTGACGAACCATATCTCGCGTGAGATCGGGTTGGTCAATTTTAAATTAGATCGCGAATCAAATCTCGGGCATGAGATTGAATTGTCGATTTTGCGAGATTATGAGTCGGATTTCGGACGCGAAAATCGGACTCCTAACCCCTAATTTGATGGGTTATTTCACATTGGAACTTCAATCACGCATTAATGAATAATCACACTAAAGAAACTATATAAAAACAAACTATAAACTATATAAAAATAAAGATGAGATAATAATAATAATAAAAAAACTACCTAATCCCCCTTTTGTCTTTTTCTTCTTCTTTTCTTTTCTGTTTTCTTTTTCCCACGCACTGGTTTGTTCGTGGGTCTCCAAGGGGAAGCCGGTCGTCAGTCCGGAGGTGGTGGTCGGCGTTCCGGTGAGGGGCGGCGGGCGTCGAAGCTCCGGCGAAGGGCGGCAACCGGCGAACCAGCAGCGGCAGGGGGCGGAGCAGCTTGGGACACCGGGGCGGAAGTGCAGGCGCGGGCGGCAGCAACTTCACGGGCTGCTGGTGTCGCGAGGAACCGAACGGCGGTGGAGCGCAATGGCGTCGGGCAGCAGCGACTTCACGGATGGACGGGATGAGGGACAGCAGGAGCGGCGTCGTGACTGGGTCGCGGTGACGCAGGTCGTGGGTCGTCGGGTTGAGGCTGGCGACGGGTGAGTGGGGCTCCTGGTCGTGGTAGCTTGGCCTCCGGTTCTGACGTCGCGGACCAGCACGCACAGCAGGCGAGGCGGCGCGCAGGGGAGGTGGAGACGGTGGTGCGGTGGCGCGGGCGAGGCGGAGCGGGCGCGGACGCGGCGAGGAGGTACCAGCCTCCGGCTGCAGGGCGGCGACCGGCACGGGGGACGAGCGGGGGTTCGGTGGCTGCGATGCGGCGGGTTCACCGTCAATCGGAGGTCGCGAAGGGGCGGAGCTATGGCGAGGTCCGGCAATTCAGAGCTGCAGGGAAAAAAAATCAGTGACTGGTTCGGGCTGCTGCGGAGCAGGACCAGAAGTGGTGTCGCGGGTCGGAGCGAGGGCTCGGAGGTGGAGGTGGTCACGCTCGGACGTCGAGGGCAGAGGCGGAGGCGGAGGCTGGCTGTGAGTGCAGGTGTTCGGGACGGTGCTGCTGGGGTTCCAGCGAAGACGGTGGTGTGCTCGAAACTCGCTGGAAGGCGGTGCTGACGCCGGGCTGAAGTGCAGCGACGGGCGCGGCGATGGGCAGGGCGCGGCGACGGGCGAGCAGAAGCGCGAGTGGTCGGCTTAATGCAGCAGCAACGGACAGGACTTGGTGACAGGTGCTACAGCTCGCGGGCGTCACTTGTGGCTTCGAACGGTGGGTGCAGAGGCGTGGTGGAGCGAGCGCGGACGCGGGCTGTAGAAACCGGCAGAAAGTCCACCGAAGGAGAAGAACAGTGGCCTCCTTTTTTCTTCCCCCCTGCAGCCGCACGTCTCCTCCTTTAAGAAGACCACCCTTCTCTCTTTTTTTATTCTTTTCCTTTCACGTTCTTTTCTTGTTGCCTTCTCTGACTTCACTTTTCCCTTCTCTCTGCAGGTTTTCTCTTTTTTTAATAGCTCCCACAAACTACTCCCCACCTTTCTCTGCGCTTGCGTGAACGAAAGGGAGCCCTCTACCATTTTTTACAGACCTCTTCCAGTGAACTTTTTTTTTATTTTTCTCTGACACACTCCTTTCCCCCTTTGTCTGACCGAAAGGAAAACCCCCTCACCGTGGACTTTTTTCTTTATTCGCTTCTTTCTTGATTTGCTCTCCGGGAAGGAGAGAATTCTCACTATAAAATATTATAAAATGGTGAGCCCATGCCTTTGCAGATTTTCTCCCGGATCCTCGCGTGTGCAGTGGATTTTTCTTTGCTTTCTTCACGCATGCGGCTAGAAAATTTTTTACGTCCGCCGAATTTTGTCCACGCATGGTGCATGCATTAATGAGGAAGAGACAATGGACGTGAGGAACTCTTCTTTCTTCTTTTTCATTGGGTACTTTCAAATCAGCAAGAGAGAGACCACCTTTTGTGCACGTAATTGACCGCGAGCTGCCGTGTTTGGTTGCGTTTTGGTACCGATGCGAATGCGACTACATGAGATGTAATTTTAATATTTTTTCTTAGGGGTTAAAGATTAATCCCTAAATTTTATGCAATTAATTACTAAATGATCAGTCAAAATTTAGGTGTCAACATATGGCAAGGATGAAGAGACGGCCAAAAGTGGGGAGAACTCAAGTGCTTTTGTCTCGGTTAGAGAGGGAATAAGAGAGCGAGTGGATTCCTTAAAGAAGAGAGAGAAGAGATGACCCATGCATGTTCCGTCTCCCATGAGCATATTTGACTAGAGAATGGAGGGAAAGAGGAAGGAGAGTGGGGCCGGGCCGGGCCTGGTTCTCCGGGCCCCATGGCCCTCCTTTTTGTACTATTTCAGGCCTAGGTTAAGTTAGGAAGTTTGATGGGCCAAGAAATTAGGCTTAGCGGGCTTGGATTGAGCCGAAAAGTACGATTGGGTTTTATTGCAGCGAGTCAGAGCGGGTTGGTGGCGATGGTTGGCTTTTGGGCCTACGTGGGCCGAAATTCTGGTTGCAAGGCCCGAGGTCTTGAGGCAATTATGTCTCTAGTTAAAAATTGCAGAAGAGGTCTAGTGGAGGAAATGAACACAACATGATGAAACGACGACCTACTTTATTAAAGGTCGAATTCACCGATGACGAATTCGGCTCCTAATCCTTGCAGAATGTAAGGATGATCTATGCAAATTGAAACTTGGACAATGGCCTATTATGCTTTTAAAAGTGTATGATCAAATTACGGGCAAAATTCGGATGTCAAAATCACCCGGTACATGTAGATCGATTTTTAGGATCATCCACCCGAAGTTGCAATCACAATCTAAATCCAACTCTATCGTCCCTAGTGGTCATCGTGTAAGGAGTTTCCGATCTTCTTTAAAATGCACCTTTTATCTTATGTATGGATGCAATAACCATGAGATAAAATGTTTGAAATCAATTTTTATAAACTAATGCATCTCAAAGTTAATTGACCAAGCTATGTCTTCTTGTTAAGAATAATATTTTTTTTCTGTAAAATGTTGTATTAATTCATATAAGAGTTGCATATTTTCTTTAAAAAACAATCATTGATATATGGAAAATATAATTTACATGACAGACGCTCTTATTTACCTAATGGTTAATTGTATAGACAATAATATTTCTTTGCATTTGCCTGATTACTTGCTCAGACAATGTTAATTCTCTCGTCCAGAGACATGTCGAACAAAATGTATGCTAGATGAACTAGTTTTACTGTTGTTGGAGATCTTTTCTATCAATGGTAAGTGCAGCTACTTTAATTTATAATAGGAAACAGATGTGAGCCCAATATCACAAATTATAACTTTCATTAGTAAATAGTTTAATTAGGAACAAGTAATAGGTACGTTCACTATTGTGATATTGTCATTGACGTTTCCATTCATCAAAATCATCGAAAATCTAACAATCTAGATTTTTCATTTCTTAAATAATTAAGGGGGTGTATTTGGTTGCGTTCCTAGAAAAAATCCATTCTAACAAACCTTGCCATTGATAATATTTCTTACTATGGGAACACGTTAAATGCAAATTGTGCGAGTCTATCCACAACAATAATGAGCATGACTAAGTATTTACCTATTTATAGAGCCTTTTGTATCTCGCTGTGCCATGCCTTAGCTAAGTGAGTTTCTTCTTTCTTTCTAGTCCTTCACGTGCTTCAAAGCAAGACCTTTGTGATGCCTCATCTTTGAAAACCTTTTTTTTTTAATCTGATTTGAAAACCTCTTTTGACATGCATCACATAACCATGTCTCACATAATCCATCCTTACATGTACATAAGTATCGATCGACGTGATCTACCAGAAAAATATTTCACTAGTGGATTATACAATTCCTACCTAACCTATAATTTATCACATTCTCAATACGAGAATGTATCGTATGCAAAATATGCAGGTGTATCCACCAATAATGAGAATGACCAAATATTTTCCTATTTATACAGCTATGATCCTTTGATACTTCAAGCTTCAATATCTTATTCTGCTTGAGTCATAATCTTACCACTTCCCTCATATATGACCATCTCTACAAACAAATGGGGAAGTTAATCTGTTGACGTCTATAGTCCTTTTGTCCAAAAACCTATTGATGCATCTAAATTGTTATCAGTTATTTCTTTAAAGATTATGATCCACACATGAAAAGCACATCCAAATTCAGTACGAGATGCATCGTCATGTGCTCTAACCCTGAAAAGTTGGATTAGTGATTTATCGGAATAAGCTTTTCGACTTCGTCTTCTAAGGGTATGGATGTCCAAGAGTACCATGTTTTTAGCTTAATTATTCTTGTCTTAATCCGATTAAATATCGTTCCTAGTTTTAATTAAGATAATTGTTGTAACTTTCCATCACTAATTGCAGATTGTGTGTCTCACTCTGGGCAGATTTAGCGTTATGAGATTGCTTGAGGACACTATTGAGAGGAAAATAAGTTTCAAAGTCTAATGGAGGGCGACGTGGTTAGCGACACTCCACCATAGCCCCTTACCACGTTCATGGCCCATTGTCCTCCCGAATCACTATCCTTGAAGGCAGTGAACTTTGCGAAGGTTCTATGTTGTCCCAAGAAATTCCAATTCGCAAAGCAAATCTTCTATGGAAAAGATAGAGGAAAATAACTTAGGCCTTCTTTAGGGTGAATTGTTCGACTTCATGTATCACATGTAAAATCTTAAAGAGCTTGGTGTAAGGAGTGATATTCCCTTAATTGTTTCATCGCTCAAAAAAAAAAAAATTGTTACCAAGCATCCATCTATTTTTCCCACATTATGTTATCTTATATGAAAATCAACCCAAATAATAATATTGATGTGAGACCAACGAGTTTGATCAACGTTGTGGAGGTTGGGACACCTGGAGTGCTATAACTTGGCACGGAGGGACACTTAAATGCCATAACTTTAAAATGGTACGCTTGAGTGCCAATATTAGAGTAAAATGAGACACTTAAGTGCCACTCCAGCGAAAATTCGGCCAAATGACTTACGTGGCGAATTTCCGGCGAGTTTGGTCCAAAACGACGTCGTTTTGCACGTTGACGTGGCGGAAAAATGCAAAAACGACATTGTTTCGTGTCTGGCGTGTAAATAATAATATAAAAATTAATTTTATTTAAAATATTCAAAAATTTTAAAAAATTAAGAAAAATTTTAAAAATTTTAAAAGTTAAGAAAAATTTTAAAATTTTAAATTTTTTTAAAAATTAAGAAAATTAAAAAAAAAACGGGGGGGGGGGCGGTCGAATGAGGTGGCTAAGGGCTAAGCCCTCGCTGCTACCGCCTCCCCGCCGTCGTCGGGAAGGGCCGGCAACGGAGGGGGGAGGGTCGGCTGGGGTCGCCGGCCCCCGGCCGACCAACGGTGAGGGCTGCGAGTCCTTGCCACCGGTCGGCCGGCCTTGCCAGCCCCTGGCCAGGGCCCAGCGACCCCGGCCGACCCTCCCTACTTCGTTGCCGGCCCTTCCCGGCGGCGGCAGGGAGGTGGCGAGGGCCTGTGAGCCCTTGCCGAATCTGGGCAAGGGTCGCAACCCTCGCCCCAGATCTAGGCATGGGTCGCGACCCTTGCCCCAGATTTGGGGGAGGGCTCGCGTGGGGCAAGGGTCGCGGGCCCTTGCTGCCTCCCTATCGCCGCTGGGAAGGGCTGGCGACGGAGGGGGGAGGGTCGGCTGAGGTCGCCGGACCCTGGCTAGGGGCCGGCGAGGCCGGCCAACCGGCAGCGAGGGCCCGCAAGCCCTTGCCTAGATCTAGGGCGAGCGCTCGCAGCCCTCGCTGTCGGTCGGCCGAGGGCCGGTTGACCCTCCCCTTTCGTCGCCGGCCCTTCTCGGTGACGGGGAGGCGGGCGCGGCGAGGGCTCAACCCTTAGCCACCCTATTCGACCTCCACCCTTTTTTTTTTTCTCTTAATTTTTTAGAATTTTTAAATTTTTCTTAATTTTTCTTAATTTTTTATGTGAATGTGTCTAATTCAATAAGTTAGTACTTATGTATAAAGTGAAGCATGAGTTTGACAAAGATGAACCATTTATGACTTTCAGTTGCTTGCAGAACCCCTTGGGTTAAGCATGCGCTTTTAAGCATGATTTGGTACATCTAATACACCATGTCAAATATTATCGAATTGCCTATGTCTACAATAATATCTTGAAATTTTGAGATTGGTAGTCGAATTTCAGTAGAATTTGAATATTCATCAATGAATTAATGTTCAACCCCGTTTTTGGATTGAAAAATTCTGACCAGATCTACCATTTATAGTATTTGCTAGTATAGAAATGTGCATTAAATGCAAATATGCAAGTGTATAGCCAGTAATAATGAGTACACCCGATACATTGCCTGTTTTTTCACAATCCTTCATCTCTCTATGCACCCAAGTCTTTTCATTTGAGGCAAGATCCATTTACTCTCTGCCCAATAAACATTTTGTAAAGTTTAAAGTCTAGCCTATCTTTTTCTACGGTCGCATAGTTCCCGAAGTACTAGTCTCCAAAACAACCCAAATCCTTCACCAATTAAATCTTCACTAATATCATATTATACACTTATTAACCTCTAGTGATCCTCCAATCCAATAATGCAATGTTTATATGTGAACATAAGTGAAATTCACAAAACTTTCGTTGCGCACACTAATTCTGAAAACTCAGTCTCCCCTGCTTTCCTTAATTCGATCAATATGCAAACACACAATACCAAACACCTTTTACATCTTTTAGAAGAATATTATGGCCCAAAAACTGTTAAATCCCAAATAGAGAAAGCTGTATTTGTTTCTGCAATAAGATCATACCAATAATTTTTACCTTTAGTTTGCTGAAAAAGATGCATAGTTTTCTCTTGCCAATAATTAGTAATATTAGCACCACATGCTATTTCCTCACATAAATGTGTTGCTAAATGCTTTTAGAGAGTATTTCTCTCCATTCTTTGTTTTACCAAGTCTATATTATCTAGGAACCTATCTGATAATACACGTGAGACTAAGGAGTTTGATTTGTGTTGGAAATCCTTCGAGATAACAAATGAACGATTTACAGCTTTTAGCTGCATATCGAACCCCAAGGTTAAGTCCATGGCTTGCTGCATTTTATCAGCACATCAAATGTATCAATCATTGAATTGCCACATTCGCAATTTGATCAAGTAAAATCATAAAAAATTCTGAGATTGGACACGTCAATTTCTATATAAGTTAAATGATGATTAAAGGATGTGCATCGACACATTAGTGGATTATGCAATTCCTTCCTAACCTATCATTTATCATATTTCTTGGTATGGGAATATATTGAATATAAAATATGCAGGCTTATCCACCAATAATGAGATTGGCCAATTCTATTCCTATGAGACCATTGACAATTTTTCCAAATTCACTTGTGCTATAAGGAGCTTGTCATGAGTTCCACATCTGATTTATAAATATTGAAGTGATTGGTCCTTTTCAGAGTTTTTCATCACTCTTATGATGAAAAAGGCGTAGCAAAAGGCTTAGGTCGCAGCTCTGTAGATAGGGATTTCTTGGCTGTGTATGCAAATGTCAAACTCTATTTTTTTTTTTCTTTTGGTGACCTAGGAAATCCCGAAAGCCGACAGCCGGCGGGTAGAACCTGGCGGCAACATAGGGAAACCACCACCCCATGCCACTAGGTAAGTCACCAAGCATCTCAGTCAGCCCCCTTGCTTCGCAAGGGCTTCGAACTCCTCACCTCTGGGCGAAAGGATCATAGGAGCCTACTCAACTGAGCCACCACGGCCGGTGGTAAATGTCAAACTCTATTTGTGTGGTTTGATTGAATTAATTCTGGCCCAAGAGAGTTTTATTGATCAGAGATCATGAAATTCCCTCTCTTTAAGTAAGAAAAAAACAACCTGTCAATGCCTTGAAACTCCCAAATTCTCATCTTTTGCTTTTGCAGAATCAAAATGTGAGTTGTGCTTGTTTCTGCCGTTCCTTTTCCATTGTTCATATTGATGTGCATATCATCCGCCTTGTATTTATGGATGATCTTCACTTGATGATAAGGTTATTACATTCTTCCTCGGTCAACAGAAATTGAAGAAATACCTTTTCGTAGTAAGCCATCTGAACTTGACATCATTGCCAATCTCTTTCAAGATCACTTCATGTCTCTCTTTACCACTGAAAAGATGTATAGTGGTCTCAAAATTCCTGACAAACATACTTTTCTGAACACTCTGGATTAGAATTTTCACGAACTTTCGTCTTAAGAATATTGGTGGTTGAGGTTAGGAGAACATTGGGTTAATTTACTCATCAAGTTTGATACAATATCAAAATCTTAGGAATCAAAGATTGGTTAGGGACATTTTGTAATGGCACTTGGTGGAGATGCCACATGAAGATGAATGGATTTAGTTGGCCTCAACTCAATCTAGTGAAATATTACTGAAAATCATAGATATTTTGATTTTAATTGTGAAATTTTGTGAGATCATTGTTAATTATTCTAAAAATTTAAGCTATTAAATGAAGGTATAATTTATCATTTAAATACTCTAATACTTCCCCTCACGCTTAGTTTGATCTTTTGCCTAAGTGTAGAAATTTAATTGGGGATGAAAGCATGATTTATCATTTAACTATTCTAACACTCCCCCTCATGCTTGGTTTGATCTTTTGCCTAAACTAAGTGTGGAAATTTAAGCCCTGTTTGGTAAAAAATGTTCCTATTCCTTGGAACATAAATTTTTGTTCTTTTGTTTTGAGGAACAAAAAAATAACAGAAACGTGTTTGGTAAAATTTTTATTTCCGGGAAAAAAATCTATTTTTTTGTTCCCATGAACATATATGGAACAAAAACAAGAAGTAGAAAAAAGTTGCTTCTTATTCCTAAGAACAATTGAATAAACAATTTTTCTCTCTCTTCTCTTTTCTTCTCTTTCTTTTCTTCTTTTTCTTTTTTCTTTTGGCCAGTCGCCGGCCTTGGCCATGGCTGGCGCCGATGACCAGCCAAACGAGGGCCGGTGACCTTGCCGGAGGGTTGCTGGCCCCCAGAGATGCCATGCCATGGTGAGGCTTGTCGGCCCGAGCCTCGCCGTGGTTGGGCCAGGCACAGCGAGGCTCAGCCTCGCTAGCTGGCACGAGGTTAGCCTCGCGCTCACCCAGCTCAGGCGAGGCTCGCCTGGGAGGCCATCAGCGAGGCCGAGCCTTGCGATGGTCACCAAGCCATCGGGAGGCTCGGCCTCGCCAGATTTGGGTGAGGCCAAGCCTTGCTAGTGGTTAGGCGAGGCTCCAGCGAGCTCGTCGGACCTTGTCCAACTAGCCGCCGGTGACCAACCACAAAGAGAAAGAATGAGAGAAAAAAAGAAGAAAGAAAAAAAGAAAAAAAATGGAAAATGTAATAAAAATATTTAAAAACTAAAAGAAATAATAAAATTATACAATTTTACCAAACACATTTCTTTCCCGAGAGTAAAAATTTTGTGCAATTATCAAGCGCATTCTTATATTCAGAAATTGTTCTCGAGAACAGAAAAAAAAAACTATTTATGTTCAAAAATTATTCTTCGAAACAGAAACGTTACCAAACGCACCCTTAATTAGAGGGGTAAATGGGATTCAAAAAAATTTAAACTTAGGATCTCCAACTCGATACCATATTAGATTTTGTGGAATTGCTACTAATTATTTAAAAACTTAAGTTATTTGATGAAAGCGTGATTTATCATTTAAATATTTTAACGTCGACCTCCATTATTTTATCAACGTTGACGTCATCAATATTGAATCTTTTATGGATTGAAACCCTATGATAGATTCACCCCTTAAACTAATTATTATCATTTCAGCTGACATTTGCCCTTTTCTCCATTTTTCTTCCTTGAGCACATAGTGTTCAATTGCCACCTTCTTCTTGCCACCTTCTTCACAACGTTGTCATTGACTTTGCCAACTTGAGGTGGCCTGAACGCATTACGTTCGTCATCACCTTCGTTGCCCGCTAATTCCTCTCTCTCTCTCTCTCTCTCTCTCTCTCTCTCTCTCTCTCTCTCTCTCATGAGGGACTAGCTGCAGTCTCTTTATCATCTAAACCATCAATTACTTTTTGAATTTTTTTCTTTTCTTTTTTTCCTTCTCTCTTCTTCCTTTGCCGATTGCCCAGCCTTTGACAATTGGCCAGAGGTTGCGATTGACGATGTCGGCCCATCAAGCGAGGGTTGACCTCGTCAGCCTCACGCAAGATGGCCCTCGCCAGGATTGGGTGAGGCTACCTATAGTCTCTTTATCATCTAACCAATCAATTACTTTTCTTTTCTTTTTTTCCTTCTCTCTTCTTCCTTTGCCACTTACCCAACCTTCGGCGATTGGCTAGAGGCTACGATTGATGAGGTCAGCCCGCCAAGCAAGGGGCGACCTTGTCGGCCGCACGCAAGGTTGCCCTCATTGAGATCAGGCAAGGATGAGCCTTGCCCAACACCCGTGAGCTCTGCAAGACCAACCCTCACCGGTCATAGCCTCTAGCCAATCACTACAGGCTGGGCGATTGACAAAGGAAGAAGAAAGAGGAAAAAAGAAAAGAAAAGAACTAAAAAATATTTAAAAAATTCGAAAAAATATTTAAACATAATAAATTTTGTTGATATTAGCGCCAACCGTGTCACGTAAGACGACTAGCATCTACGTCAACAAATTCCAGCCTAAAGTGGTTGAATTGACTCATTTGGTAAAAAGTAAAAATGTTTCGAATTCAATTAACAAAATTGAAGGATTTAGTACTAAAATAGCAAAAGTGTCATAGGTTTAGGATTTTTTGAAGCAATTTTTCTGTTTAAAAAACAGATAATTGGCATTCATGTTTTTTATAATCACCACCTACCATAATCTAAGCAAACCTTGTTAGGTCGACAAGACTATCCGACATTGGCTTTCGGTCTTGTGTAACTAAAATCGCCATCTCAACTGACAAAGATTGAAAATGCTGGAGCTTGTAGGCATTACCTTCCCTAGCCCATTCACACTCAAGTACTTTTCTGGGTTCATTGCTGGATCCACTATTCCTCGGGATCCGAAAAGGATTTAGCTAACTTCTCGAGCCACATCCAGATGATCACATGATAGCAACCGAAAACCCACATGCTCATAAAAAGTCAATAAAAGCATTACTTATCAAAAAAGTAGTGTATTGTTGGGGAAAAAGAAAAATCCTTGTTAAATAAAGTTGGGATCGGTTCATGTACTTACAATTTCATAATTATCATGGACGAAACTAATTAAAGGTGAGGTTGGTAAATTTCATGGGAGTTTCTGCCTTTTTTTTTGTCAATATGAATTGGATTTCGTTGAGAAAACTCATACCAAGTTTTAAAGTTGACAAAATTTTCTAGTTCTTTTTTTTTTTTTGAAAAAAAAATACTTTTGAAGTTATATCAAAGACTTTTGCTAAAGTCTATTCATTTCAAAAATATTTTCCACTGTGACACTATCCAAATTGAAATCGTGTCCAGAATAAGAATAAAATTAGACTCAAATTTATTGATCTTGCGACAATGATTCAAAATGAATTTATTAGGAATTTATTCTACAACATCTAGCTCTCTGGAGAAGGATCTCACTTTTTTTCTATTGATAGAATTAATCACAAATTGATGAAATCAATCTTAAAGACAAGTTCTTTTTTGGGAAGCATTTATTATGGAAACCTATATTCTGATTGTATGGGCAACCAAAATCATTGATTTTCCATCTCAATCTTCAAACAGCTATAAGATCTTCTTACTCAATTTTTTCAAAGGATTGATTGAAAGAAATTTCTCCGGAAAATATCAACGGCTAGTGAGGCGTGGATGAGTATTTAAGAAGATCATTCAGTATATTTGAAGTGTGGATGTGAAAATTGAAATTCCAGAGTCTGAAATCTTTTCAACTACTTGTTCATCTTCAGCGATCTTTATAAATTATATTCAAGAGAGAAAATCACAAAAAAGAATGACTTAGTGAATGAAAAAGGGATCTTCCACTAAATGTTTGCACTCATAAATTGTACTTCTCTAATAATGCTATAGTAAATCTCAACCGAAAGGCTGTCAACGTGTGAGATTGAACGTAAGCTTGATCTAAGTTGAATCACTATAAATTTTATGTGCAATATTCTCTTCCTTTAATTCTTCTTATTTAAATATGTTGCATTCTTATAGGTATTTCAAAAATTAGTTCCATCTCTTATCTGATTCTAAACATTCACCAGAAGTCTAATGGCTTGTTTATCAGACTCTATTCGTTACTCAAACTTTGTTTGAAATTTATTTTATTCCTCATTTATTTATCGAAATTTCTTTTGAACACCTATTCACCCCCTCTCTAAGTGTTCATACTAGCATTATCATATTGTAATCTATCTTCATTTGTTAAAATTTTGGTGCTGGAGATCAAGTTTATACAAGAACTTCCATGTGTTTCAACAACTCAATTATGAGTAATGTATCGTACCAACGTTGAGCCAACCATATATCTTCTAAAATTGTAACATTAAAGATTTGGTGATTGTCAAAGAAATTATAAGGAGATTATTGACTTAGTGATACCACATCTATATAAGAGTTGGGATCAATAATGCACAGAATACTTTCTCCATCAGTGACGAAAATTCTACAAATAATAGTAACTCCAGTGATGCAGAACTTCGTGGCAAATGAAATGAGGCCTAGAAAAACTAGGAAAATTACCAAAAAAAGTCATAATTTTATTGTACATGAGTCAATTCAGTCATAAATATTTTAATTTGGTCAATTTAGTCATAAATCTTTTGACAATTTACCAATGTAGGCCTTCCGGTTAATTTTGGTTGTAAATTATTGACATGGATACTGGTCGTCCTTCATGGCACGATTGAAACTGACAAAGTAGTCCAAAACACTCTATACTTTGGGCCATGAAATTTTCTTAGCTAGAGTGTCATGGCAAGAAAAATATTTACTTTTAGTGTCAGCATGTTTCGTTGTTGAATAGTTGACACAAAGAACTTTGTACTTTTAGTGACGAGATATTTGGTTACTAAAAGTCCATGTGTTTTTCACAGACCAAAAAATAAAAAAAAATAAAAATCGTCCTGTTAGTATACAAGTGGTATTTTCATCTATAAGCTAACTTTTGAATTGGACTATCTAACATGGTAATTTAGTTAACCCTGCCCAATTGATTTCGCATGTATGGACCTGCTCTTCATGAGTTTATTCTATAGACATGGTCATTTAAAATTCTTTAGTTGGGCTTTCTAACAAATAAAAACCCTGATCTTGCTCAAGCAGATTGTAAGCTAAAGATCCAAAAGTCTAGTAAGACATCTGTAATGTCGGAAACATTGATTTGCAAAGAGCCATAGATACTATTATAAAAGAGGTTAAAGATAGGAACAAGACCAAATTTGGTAACGTGCTCCATAACAAAAAGAGATTCGGAAAAGGTTCCAGGCCTGCAAATTCCTGTTGATCTAGAAAAATACCAAATTTTTTCACACAATAACCATTGCCGGGAGAGGATATAATACCACTCTTAGACTCGTGAACGATGGGGAAAGGATTGGAAGAGCTCATTACTGATCTCTTTCAAGATCACTTCATGTCTCTCTCTACCACTGAAAAGATGTACAGTGTCTCGAAATTCCTGAAAAACCTACATTTCTGAACACTGTGGATGAGAATTTTCACGAACTTTCGTCTCAAGAAAGTTGGTGGTTGAGATGTGGAGAACACTGGATTAATCTACTCGTCGAGTTTGATAGAATATCAACATCTTGGAAATCAAAGATTGGTTAGGGACATTTTGTAATGGCACTTGGTGGCGGTGCCACTTGAATGGGTTCAGTTGCCCTCAACTCAGTCTGGTGAAATATTCTAACACGAACCTCCATTATTTTATCAACATTGACATCATTAATATGGAATCTTTTATGGATTGAAGCCCTCTGATAAATTCACACCTTAAACTAATTATTATCATTTCAGTTGATGTTTCCCCTTTTCTCCATTTTTCTTCCTCGAGCACATAGCATTCTATTGCCACCTTCTTCACGACGCTGTCATTGACTTTGCTAACCTGAGGTGGCCTGCACGCACCACGTTCGTCATCACCTTCGTCGTCCGCTAATTCCTCTCTTCTCTCTCTCTCTCTCTCTCTCTCTCTCTCTCTCTCATGAGGGACTAGCTGCAGTTTCTTTATCATCTAAACCATTAATTATATGGTCCAATAATAGAGCTCATGTCATCAATTGTTAAAATAAACTTGGTTTCCATAGTCTATAGAGCAGCTTACGTAAGACAATTGAATTTGATATTTCTTGTCATCCAGCCAATCATTAGACATTCGACCACCCAGAACCACACACAGAGGAGGTACATGCCTAAAAATTGACGACTTACAACAACTAGGACACAAGATTTTACATCATGAAGAGTCTTGGCAAACCAAATACATTATATGCTGAGAAACTACTATGCAAATTAAGAGAAAGATGTTCTTTATACCTTCATACATATCACAAGCCTCTGGGGCCAAGAATTCACGAGCCATTGTCAAATTGATCTATGGAGGCATTTATGCACATTTGCAACTGAACATCATATGTTGAACTACTGCAGAGGATGAAATCTGATTTGAAGTCCATGTTGCGGTCGGTTCATGACGATATGAGCTGGGCTATGGATATACGCTGGGGACAACTCAAAGCTGTAGCGTTGGAGAATCATCGAAAGGGCGACTTTCGCTTCAGTCATCACGAAGCTCATCCCGACACAAGATCGAGGTCCAAAGCCGAAGGGGATGAACACAACCGCCTTGTTGTTGGTAGCTTTAGCTACACCTTCTGAGAATCGCTCTGGTTTGAATTGATGCACGTCTTCCCCCCAGATTTCAGGGTCACTGTGAAGCTTAGGAATTG
Organism: Eucalyptus fibrosa; assembly: GCA_017140475.1. NCBI lineage: Eukaryota > Viridiplantae > Streptophyta > Magnoliopsida > Myrtales > Myrtaceae > Eucalyptus > Eucalyptus fibrosa. The sequence goes on along the minus strand of CM029509.1, from coordinate 22,342,831 downwards.
GTACAAAGATTTGAATATCAGCAGGAAGAAGAAGCCTCCCTAACCTCTGTTTCTTGCCAACTCTTCGAGTCAAACCAACTACAGGGGGGTACAACCGCAGAGTTTCATTTAGGATCATGCTAATCTGCACATGAAAAGGGGAACATGATTAGTTTGGCATCATGTCTAACCTATAATTTAAATGAACCAAAAAAGGTCGACTGAGATCAAGACTCAAATCGTTTTCTATACCTTCTTTAGTTTTCCAAGTCCATCAAAGTTAGGGTCTTCATTCCCAAATACATTAAGAACCTCCATTCTTGCTTCCTCTTGCCACTCTGGATAAATCGCTAGGAGGAATAACATCCATGCCATCAGTGAATTAGCGGTTTCATGTCCGGCAACATAGAATGTCTTGCACTCATCCACCAGATTATCGACCGTAATTTTTTTGCTCTTGTCCGCATCGTGCAAAGCCTTCACAAGTTGTCCTAAGAAATCATCCCCAAAGCAATCTACTTCACCAGCCATCACCTTCTTCTCTCTTCTCTTGATCATTTGTACGATGGAATCGCATATGCCTTTCTCAAGTTTCTCCGCTTCGACTTCATCCACCGTCTTCCAAAGCTTACTGTCAGCAGGATTCAGAATAAATTCCATAATTTTTCAGGCCTAATTGAAACTCTCATTCTAAGGTGTAAAATGCCTTAGTCCATTAAGGCTTGAAGTTTGTATTTGCACAATGAACAAGTTGTTGTCTCCATCATCAGAAATTTTCAGCTTGCTACGTGTGATCTTACATCAGTAATTATAGCAATAAGAATGGTTATCAAAAAAAAAAATTATCAAAAAAAAAAAAAAAAAATCTCTCCTTCAAATACATTTACTCAACTTGAAAATTTCGATAGAATTATCATATTAAAAAATCTAAAGTTCAATCTAAAAGTGGCCTTTGCTCACTGGACTTTCCTAGCTTCTGCATCCTATAATAGGCAAAAGAAAAAATTTTCCCAGGAAATGTTTAATACCTTAGTCCTGGTAACCTTATAGTGAAAGTATTTCTGGATAGTAACAAGGTCAATCTTGTCAACATCTGAAAAATATTCCTTCCTTCGATGTAGCTGCTTCCAAACGCAGTTCTTGAAATCACCTCAGCTGCCAATACCTTAAACTCTCCGAACACCTCGATCTCTTTCCCTTCTTGATTCTTCCATTTTCCTAGCATTGTGTGAACACTGTCCACCATTGCCGGTGCCATATTCTGCAATTTCAAATTTTCCCGGAAATAATAGTAAAACTTCAACTCACACAAATCTCTTTTTTCATCGATTTCAAGTACCTTCAAACTTTCCCCATGGAAAGCATGGTTGGCAAGTTTGCGCTTCTTCGCCCATTTCTCGCCACCTGGTATGCTTGCGAGCCCATCTCCCACAATCTTCTTGGCGAAGTCCTTGCTTCCTGTTTTCGGGTATGTTTTATCTCTATTAAGCAGCACCTCCTTAACCAGCTCTGGCTCTGTGATGACTAGCTGAGCTTGAGGTCCGAGCCAACTCAAGTAATTTCTCCCTACGAAGTTGCACGAAAGCCCAAATTTTATATTTCACAACAGTAATAAAGCAAATTTTTTTTTTTTTTTGGTATTTACCATATGTGCCTATCCATGTGTTGATTTGAGGCTGAATCTTGGGGAATATGTCGTGGGAGAGATTGCTCATGGGTGTGTTCCTGGCTTCCATATGCATCTTGATTGTTTCCTTGGTGCTTCCATGGAGAAACCTGTAGGGAGGGCCGGTGATTCCCTGTTGGGCCATCATCCTCTGTATTCTGAGCGGGTTCCACCATAGCTTGTGCAATAACTTGGCAAGAGACCAGAGAACAAGAAACAGAAACAGAGAGCTCAAGAAGATGACTAATTGCATGGCTCTTTCTGGGGAGCAAACAAGAAAGGAAATGGCAACCGGGAAAATAACAATAAAGGGTATTCTTATGAAGTAAAAATGTTTGATTGGATTTGGCATTTGTTGTTTCTTTCGGAGGAATCGATGAGCCGGACGATGACATGGCCAGAAAATGATATACTTTGTTCGAAGGATGTTGGAAAGGTCATTTTGGTTCGACATTTTGGCTCCATTTCGAAGAAAACTTGGGATAGCGACTGAATAATTAAAACACACTAGGGATGAGCAATAGAACTGGTTTTATTTGACAAGCGAACCCAACCGGCTTTACCCAGCCTTGAACTTTTCAGTTGCCAACTCTCGAGTTGAACTTTTGAACGGGTTTCAAGGCTTGCTCTCCGTAGAATCGGATTTGAACCGTTTCAAAACCAAACCATACAGTCTCTTAGTTAAAATCTTTTGCAAAAACAATGAGGCTAAACATTTCAGCATAAGCAGTTCATTACGGTTTCCCAATTGGGAATTTTAGCAAAAATATGGAGAAAAATGATATTACAGGTGCCACAACTTTTATATGGAGCATATTTGAGTGTCATAATTTATTTATTTTTACCAATTGAGTGCCATATGATTTTTCAATCAATTACTTGAGGTGTATATTTATTTTAGAAACGGTAACCACAAGTATTATGCCATGTCAGGTGAGTGAACGGTTTTTAAAAGTTGTGATATTCAAGTGAATATTTTTTAGAAGTCGTGTCACTCAAGTGATCGAAAAAAAAAATGAATGCCTTATGAAAGTTATGGAAAACTTGTGATGCCCTTAACTCCAAAAATATGCATATAATTAAGCAATGAAATAAAAAATAAAATAGGGAAAAGGTAGACCGGTTTCTTAAGTTGACCTTGATTCGGCCTAGAACCAATCGGTTGGGTTCCATACCAATTCTAGAGTCAACCTGCTCAATTTCCTATCTTAAAACTGGAACTAACTTTAACATGATAGGTTTGAGTTCCTTATTTGAGATATATCTATTCTAAAATTGATCACCCTTACACGATACCAATACGTGGCTGGCCAGTCTAGAATTGTCGAAACCAGCCTAGTAAAGGAAGAAGTTAGGACAAGCGATTATTAAATGATTAGGGTGCATACACGTGCATCCAATCCACGAAAGCCATCAAAATCGTGTGATTTCCAACAAGGCCCACATGAACCAGCGGTAAATGTGATGAACATATGAGCTCATTCTCTTTTGCAATCTAAAGCAATTGATAATCTACTATGGGATTTGAAAGTAATAAAGTAATTATTTTGGTGGTACGTTTGATCAATATATGAGCCCACTCGTAGAGTTGAAATTTTATGGATAATGAGCTGTGCAAGTTGAACGTGTAATATCATTATTCTCTTTTTAAGCTACTGATGAATAAACGTTCTCACTTGTAAAGCAAATATTTTCTTGATAACATACTATACAATTTGAATTTGGAAAATGATGATTTCGCTAGTAAAATACCCACAAATAAACGGACCTACTTGTGAAAAATGAAAACGGGTTTATAAAGTAAGCGAATATTTTCGTTTTCTAAGTTTTCCTCTTCAAAATTCTAACCAGAAAGATATCATTTGCGAAGTACGCCACTTTATTCTCGGCAAAGATTCAATGGAAGAAACTTGTTTAATTTGAAGGGGTTGTATCACGTGAAATTTCAAAGATATAGTAATGCAAACTAGCTAAAATTTTTAACCGAAATCTTGGTGAATAAGCGAGCTGCATGCGCCATTAGCACATGGACCTTGTGTCATTTATTTATTTCTTTTCGAACAATGTCTAACTGAGAGGCACATTACACATTGGACTTTCCTAACAAAACTTCAAGAGGAAGGATAGTCAATAGAAGCCTATAGAACCCATCATCACTTAGAAACTTCATCCATTGATAGACCCATCAACTTGTATAACCCAGCTTTGTAAGCCATGAAAGCACATCTCTATAACTAGAATCAAGAACACACATATAATTAAGTAGAGAGATTTACGTGCCTAATTTGGAATCTATCATTCTTGATGCAGAATAGCGATGATTCAAAGCTCAAGCATTTCTTCTCTATTGCTCTCTGTACCAGTGGCTCAATGAGACTGTCCCTCATCCTTATCATTCAATAAACACTCCTTATGTGAGGATATTTGTGCATTAGAGCTAGAGGAGAGACTACTAAACCAAAGAGATGAGAGATAAGCTGTTTGACAGTTTTCCATGATCTCTGTTTTACATAAAGACTCGGCATAGTATTCTCTGGTGATGTTCTTTCGGGAAAAAGCATGGCCTGAAGAGAGGCCGAGCCAAGAGATATGTTCACCCACAGCAACTCGGTACTATCTCAGTAATTTCTGTTTATGAAACTTGGTTTCAATTTTTGAGTAGGTTGATGCATTACTACTTGTGTGCATCTACCCTAGTGAAAATCTTGATATGAGCTTACAAGTTTAGCGTGCTTACAAGTTTAGCGTGGTGCTTCTCTTTATCTATTAAAGGTATGAAAACTGTTTTTGCATCTTTTATTCCCGAGGTGTTTAGTATGATTTGATGTCTACTGCCAATAGATGGATTGTGTTAATGTGATGCACATAAGTCATTATAGTCTCTAACTACTTTTAAGTCGTTCTTGTTGTCTTTATTTTTGCAAAAACTTACCAGAAAAGTCAGTTTTGCTCACCTCATTTTGAAACATTGCAAATTCTGTTAATTCTAAATAGAAGTTTTGGTCTATATAATGTTCTTAACCGCTAAAGTAAAAAAGATCTAACTCTTATCTGCTTTAAAGAAACCGAATTATCTTGGTTGTTGAGCTCGCATCCGCTAAGAAAAATCCTGAATTTTCTTCTTGTCCTACCTAGCAATTGTTTCAGTTTTGGCCTTCAAAGATAAATACCTCGTCCTAGTAAGACAGTGTAATTGTCTGTCCTATAGGGGGAAGTTTTCATGTATAGAACTATACACACGTTTCGTAAAGTCAATCTAAAGATTGGCCCTTAGCCGATTGTGCCGATCACTCAAATGTCTCTCCGCCGGACCTTTGTGTAGGTGATGGATTTGCAAAGCTAGTAATGCATGTCAAGAAAGAGCATGTCATGTTCTAGCAAAGACCTGGTAAATCTCTCACAGGGTCTTGAAGCGCCATGTTAAGTCCAGTGGAGCTCACCAAATGGTATGATTACGATATTACATATGCCTGTTGGAGACAATCAAGTGCCAAGAAGTCACTGCAAAAGAAGTTGCAGTAAGTTCACTAGGTCTAGTGCTTGCTATAGTGACCTATGAGCTGAATTCGTAATCAATCATCTGTAAAAGGTTCTACAGCAACGTGTTGAGTATGGATGTCCTTCTCATTTCTCTCCTGTGATGATTCTTCTCCTCAGATAAATCTGCTTCACTTTTTTTTGCTTGCTACAGTGCAACTGTAGCTAGTTTCTTGGAGGCTAGGAGATTTGCATTGTCAATGTCCACAGAGCTGTGAAAGTAAAATGTTATCTGAACGCAAATTTTGCTTTATGATTCTTCCTTTTTCAATCAAATTGCCCCGACAATTTTGAATGACTGCCAGAAGATCAACTGAGTAACCTCAGTGGTAAGCCAAAAAGATAAATTGTGATGCTCTGTGGTGGTGGTGGTGGTGGTAGTGGTGTCGCTGACATGTTTTATCCTTGTCCTTTTACCTAGGAATTGTATTGAAACAATGGAATGATTGTTGCTGTTGTGGTGATCGTTTGACGGCAACAAAACCATATGTTGTGCAAATAATGTGTTTCCTTTGACCTTAATGATCAAATTTGCATTTGTCCCTCTCCCCCCGCTCTCACATGGACCCAAAAATTTAAACTCAAACCCTAGACAAATCAAATACTCATGGACATTCATGTTACTAGCAACTCCAACTCCAAAACCAAGGTTACATCCATCACCTTCCCCAATTCATTGGTTACATTTGCACCTTGCACAAAAAGATTCAAGCAACTTCCTACAACAGTAGACATTAAACTACCTACTAGCACCATCCACGCAAAGTAAGATTGATGTCTCCAATCGACCTTCAACGTTGTCAATACAATCAAGGCTCCTATCGGCGCTGATATGACCCTCACTTAAATTTTCTCCTTCACTTGTGCTCTTGCAATTCCCATTCCCATTTGTAAGCCTTAGTTCAAGTTGATCTATGCTATCTTGAGCTCATCTTTCTTGTTTGTTGCAGAATGGCCATTCTTTCCTCATTTCTTTCCAGATTTTCTGCACAAATTTGAGCTTCTCCTTCAATACTTCATCGTCTCTCGTCAATTGGAATAGAACTTCTTTCGTTTGTAATTTGGACTCAGCGTCAACCCATTTAAAGAAGCCCCAATCATGAGCATGAATTTATCAATTCAAATTGATAGCAAACAATTGATCTTTCAACACTTATCAGTGCCCCCCCCCCCCCCCCCCCCCAAACAAAAAAAAAAAAAAAAAAACTGAAATCAAATCGAATCCAATCAGCTCAGTTGCCTTCAACAAATCGATAGTGCATTACCCTCCACAATGAACAGTTATAAAAACCTCCTTGTGGAAATCTTCGGTGTTCGCCAAGTGTGCAGCCCAGCACGCATCTGCTTCCCATCAACGACATTGCTGTTGATTTGCTCAAGAACCCTAATTTTTTTTTTTTTTTTTTGCCCTGCAAGTCAAGAACTCTCAAGCCCTAATTTTCTGCCCCAGATTCTAATCACCACGTTTCCCTCAATTTGCCCCATGTTTCATGGCTTGATCAAACGACAATGTCACCAAGATCTCGACGGCGCATGACGTCATGATCTCATTTGAGATCCTTGACAAAACGACATCGTCATATCAAGCCCCACCTTAGCAACGTTGGCGAGTTCGCAGTGCATGTACGATGCCATCTCTTGTCTATTTAACCGCAAAAATGAACGGCAGCTTGATGGATGCCGGAATCAAGTCTCATCTCAAAAGTCGATACTTTTCTTTTGCACACTTAAAAGTTGGTGTCGAAATCGGGTCAAAGCCACAAGTTAGTGCCTTTTTAGAGAATTTGATTTTCACTTTATTGCAAATATTTTCTTTTGATTAGGATGAAAGATAATATTATCTCCAATGTCTATTCATATATATCATTTTTTTTTCGAAGAATATATTATACTCCCTTTCCTCAATTAAATATATATATTTTTTGTAACGTGAGGTTTATTTACACTTGTAGTGCTCACTTCATAAGGACCCACATAATGCCAATGGGCCTTTATAAAAAAAAAAAAATAGGGATGGGTACGGGATTCGGGTCAAACTTCTGAGAAGAAAACAAGGGACGGGGCGGTGGAGCATTAAAGTAAAACAATGAATTTTTGAACTGAACAAATTCATTCATTATAGTCCACAATTGCCTCCATCCTGTCATAAGCATTAAAGTAAAACAATGAATGAGATTCCTGTAAAAGTCAACTCGTGTAGGTAACATTTGACTTAAATGATGATGATTTTATATAGGGAAAATTTATTTGTCGTCATTCTAATACTATAGTAATGAATTCTAACACTATAATGATAATTAATAGTAGCATGAGCTGTATTCTTTTTGTCTAATTAAACTGAATTAGTAAATGTCGGCCTCTCCCTCTTCAAATTACAACAATGGAATCATGATTCACAATGCAAAAACATATGGCTCGTTCATGCATTTATTGTCCGGCCAAAAAAAAAAATTACTTATCCAAAGTTTAACATATAGCCCTCAATTATGTGGCATTGCTTATATACGATGAATAATTGCCTAAGTACTCAAAAAGACATTGACAACCCTTTCAATTTCAATGATCATATGGTTCTAAAAGTACTAGTATCTATAACAATCGTTATCCTTCACAAATTATATCTCAAAAAATATCTTCTTATACGCCAATTAACCTCAGACAATAAACTGAATTAAGAATGCCATATTAATCTAAACATAAGTGGAACTCACAAAGCTTTCGTTGTACACTCTAATCCAAAAAGCTTGATCTCCCCTACTATCCTCAACTCAATCAAAATGCAAACACAGAATAACGAAGACCTTTTACATCTTTTAGAAGGATATTATTACCATAGAACTATTCAATCATAAATGAAGATAACCGTATTTGTTTATGTAATGACATCATAATGAATTATTTACCTTGCGTTTGCTAAAAAAGATGTATAGTTTTCTTTTGCCAATAAGTGATATTAGCACCACCTGCTCTCTCTCACATAAATTTGTCGCTAAATGCTTTTAGAGAGTATTCACCTCCATCCTATCTATTAAAATATGTCTCGAGTTTGAGCTCAATGCAAAATTACGAATATTCCAAATTGCATATGTTGCGGACATTCGAAATCGAACAAAAAAGATCCGAAGATCAACTTCCCAAAGTTTGAATCTGCATTGGAGAATTTGGCTGCTGAAATAGGAAAGTCCAACTTCGACTTGGACTTGGATTTTGTTTAAAATATACAGATATATGTTTTAGATAAAATCGGGCAAGATAGGAAACGGAATCCTATGAGAAGATGGCAAAAGATAAGGGTTTTACTTATATATAGACTTGTGGCCGTGGGTGGTAGAGGTGGATCACAAATTGTCTTGAAGCGCCACGTGAGTGCTTGGTGTTCCGCCGTTGATCATGAAGAATTGTTCTTGAAGCGCCGTCTAGTCGTCAAGTGCTTGGGAGGGATTTTCTTTGTCGTTCTTGTTCGTGAATTACATCCAAGGAAGTTTAGTGTTGAAGCCTATTTAAATCTTGTGGTAAGATTTGCGTGTAATTCTTTCGTGAGATTGAGAGATTATTTCTTGAGGAATTTCGAGGCTAAACACTGCGTGCATTATTGGGTGTAATTGAGGCTTGGGAAATACCGAGAGAGTGTTTGAGTGAATCAAGTGTGTAATCTCCTTGTATCGCTTGATCTATAGTGAAATTCGCTGCTATTATTCTCCCCGTGGATGTAGGTCTTTACGACTGAATCACGTAAATCCGATGTCCGATTTATTTTCTTCATCTGTCTATATTATTATTCAATCGCTTGCCTTTTCGTAACATTATCTGGGCCAATATCAAATAATATATGCGAGACTAATGAGTTTGTTTGACGTTGGAAATCCTTCTAATTCACAATGATGGTTCTTATATTGTAGAAAACAAATGAACAATTTACGGCTTTTAGCTGCATATAGTAAACCCAAGGTTAAATATGTAGCTTTCGGCATTATATTGGTGCAGCCAATAACAATATTGAATATTGATCATCTTGTTACCTCCCCGCAATTTCAATCAAGTAAAATCATCAATAGTATGGGGTTTGATACACCGATTTTCTATAAAGGTTAAGTAAAGATCAAAGGATATATATTGACACGTCAGTGGATAAGACATTTCCTACCTAACCTACTATTTATCATATTTCTTGGTATGGGAATACATTAAATGCAAAATGTGCAGGTGTATCCACCAATAATGACAATGACAAATTCTTTTCCTATTTATACAACTCTAATCTTGTGATGCTCCAGGCTTCAATATCCAATCCCTCTTGAGCCACAATCTTATCGCTCTCCTCATATATCTATTTCGATAAATGATGAAGCCTTTCGATCAAGCTTTGTATTGTTTTCCTCAAGAAACCTATCGATGCATCTAAATTGCTACCCATTTGTTTCATCAAGATCATGGCTCTCTTGATTTCAGTAGGAGATGCGTGATCATACACTTCAACCCTGAAAAGTCGAATCAATGATTTACCAAAATGATCTATTTGCAATGTCCGCTTCGTTAAAGGTATGAATTTCCAAAAGTGATGCAGCCTATATTCAAGACCAATTCATTCAATCAAGAAGATCGGTATGCATTTAAGATTGACAACACTCTCATCAAAAAGTCTCTCATCTCATCTTTGACTTTGTCATAAAGACTTGTCATTTTCCATGCATCGAAACTTGCATCAAGACTCTTTGGGAAAACCACAAGCATTGGAAATATTGTACATTTAATAGCTTTTGGTTTCCATGTACATAAATGATTAATGGTTTCTAGGTTTGAATCTAGTCTTTTCTTGTTTTTCACTATAAGAAGTCATCGAACCTTTGTAAATTCCACCAAATTTGATTAATGAAAATTTGGTCAGTGCAATTCCCTTAAACATTGAAGAGTTCAAACCCCATGAAAATCTAGAAGAGTTTTCACTCCTGTCCTTGAAGAGTTAGGGCTTTTAAAGCTTGCATCCTTGAAGAGTTGCAGCCACTGATCTCGAAGAATCGATGCCATTTCAACTTCCTTGGAGGCTTAGAAGAGCAACTATTGAAGTTTCTATCCTTTTCTTCATTTCGTCCATTCCCAATTCTCCCAATTCCATCAAAATTTGATAAGTCTATAGTGCTTATCTGAAAAGACTCGAAACACAAAAGTTGTAGATCTTCAAGTCTCCATTCTTTTGGCTTTGGAATCAGATCATTCTTTAAATCCACAAAATTATGCCTATTTTTCCGAGCTTGTGGAGAACAGAAACTTCTGCTTGATTTCGTGACTAAGTTTTCATACATGTAAGTTACTCTTCCGATCCTATTGTTTGAATAGCTAGCCCTGGGCTACTATTTTTGTTTTAATCCAACTAAGTATCTTTCTTACATGCGATTTGGATGATTGGTCTAACTTACCATCATGCACTAGTTGTAGATTGTGGTATCTCACTCTAGGCAGATTTAGTGTTCAGACTGGACAGGAAATCGGATAAAAGGGAAAACAAGTTTTGAAGTATAACAAAGGGCGATGTGGTTGGCGACTCTCCACCCTAGCTCCTTACCATGCCCGTGGCCAATTCTCCTCTGAATCACCATCCATTGAAGGCAAGTGAAGTTTACACAAGTTCTATATTGTCCCATGGAACTCCAATTTACAAAGCAAACTCCATGTCTGATGGATAGATAGAGGAAGAGAACTTAGGGTCTACTTGAGGGTCAATAGATTCACTTGCAACTGTTACATGTAGAGTTGTATAAGGGTCGATGTAAGGAGTGAGCTTCCCTCAATTTTTGCATCACTCTGAAGTAAATTTTTGTTACACGAAACATCCATCTACTTTCTCGTATTATGTGCAAGTCTCTGATGAAATTGGTTGTAATGTTTTCTATGTTGCTAATGAAACATGTGACACGAATCTCTAGCAATTGTCATGTTAATCCTGCGATGGTAGCATAATCTTGTAGCAATGGCAAGCTTGGCACATTTTTTTGTCATATTTTGTCTAATCAGCAAAATCCGATGTGGATCATCTCTAATCACGTTACTTAGAAGTCCCATATATACTTTTGATTAATTCAAACTAAAAGAAATTTAAATAATACGTGACATCATTTTTTATAGTTTCAGTAAATGTTTGGTTTACGATATAAGAAAACACCTTTATTTACAGATGTATATCAGTTGGAAACAAGACCGCGAGTTCAAATCAATGTGCAATGCAAGTATCGAATACATGCAATAATTTTTCATATGAACTCTCGGCAATATACTCAAATGCATATAACAGTATGCATGATACCGTTCATCGTTTATATAATTTAACACAAGAGTCCACATTTTAGTCTTGTACAACATAATTTATCGTCTAAATTAGCCCTATAGACAAGTGAAATATTAGCAGAGCTAAAAACATCCATTTCCACACTGTATACTACGTACTAACTCATTTACATGTCGAATTTGCCAAATTGCCATGTCCACAGTGATTTCTCGAAATCTTAAGGTTGGTTGTCAAATTTCCTTAAAATTTGAATATTCATCAATGAATAAATGTGCAACCCCGTTTTGGACTGGACCATTCTGATAGACCTACCCTTAATGACAATTGCTTCTATGGAAATATGTACTAACTGCAAATATGCAAGTTTATCCACAATGATAATGAGTATGGCCAATACATTTGCCTATATATACAATCCATCATTTGTCGCACCATGCTTCTTTACTCTAGTTAATAGGCCTCACAATCAGCCCCAATTACAAGGTTATTGCGCATACAAAAACGACCAGATTCCAAGCAATTGTTACGAGCGTGTAAGATTATTTTTTTAGTTTTTCGAATTTACAAACGTCATAAATATTATCTTCACAAAAATAACATTTTTTTTATCTCCACAAAAAAAATATTAATAAAAGAAATTTGTGATATGTAAAACACTTTGAGGGCTGAGCGGACTCCAGTCCAGCCTTTTTTGCTTTGCCCCTTCGTTTTTTATTCTATCTTAATTCACAAACCCCACAAAACTAAAAGAAATCAAGCAAACTCAAAAGGAAAACCTGAAACCCAAAATCCAACCTTCCCCATTTTGCCAATTTTCTCATTTTGTAATTGTTATTATCTTCTAGAAAACTTCTACCAAAACCTGCCATTGATAATATTTCTTACTATGGGAACATGCTAAATGCAAATTGTGCAACTAAATCCAAAACAATAATGAGTATGACTAGATACTTTCCTATTTATATGTGTCAAGTTTATCCAAAACAATAATGAGCATGACCAAATATTTATATATTTATAGAGCCATTCATCTTTTGGTGCTCCACGCCTTAGCCAACTGAATTTCTTTTTCTTTCTTACTAGTCCTTCAAGCACTTCAGCCGTATCAACAGAATTTCGTTTTGATGTTGTCCACATGGGATTCCTCGTTTGATAAAAGCGAGTTGCTGCTCTCCCTCCTTCGAAAATTATAAAGGAAGAGAACACGGGAACAGGTTGAATGGTCGATAAGTTTGACGTTTCATGTATCTAATGTAAAATTGTACGAGAGGCAGTCAATATGAATGTTTTGTGTGGGTGTGAGCTTCCCTTGATATTAGATCAAAATGTCAATCTTCAAATATAAAATTAATGTTAATTGTAGTTACAGTGCCTTCAATGATATGCAAGTCTATTTTCAACCATTGTATTTCAGCCAAAAAAGTATCCAAATTCAAGTGATGGTAAATTTTCTCATAATTGGATGACTAATCAAAATATTGACGTGATCAATGTGGTCATAGTACACAATACACTTCAGTTACGTAAAAAATTGACTTTTAGATGTTTAGTGCCGAGTTTGAAAATTGGACAAACATCAGGGGTTATTCATGTTTTCCATTTTGATATCAAACCTTGGGCTCAACCTCATGTAAGAAAATACGAGCAAATGCTTGCCATACTTCTAGTTCAGAACAGCCAGGTTAGAGCCTCAAGTTGAAAAGAAGTCTTTATGTTTATCATAAATTGATGTTTATTTTTCCTTCTGAAATTCATGTTTCGACTATTTTCTTTGAAAACAATAAATTTTCTATAGGTTATTTTTTCTAATCTCAAAATTTTATGGGATTAACATATCAAACACTCAATTGCGCAATCATTCGAAAGGGATAAATACAAATTATCCACTAATATGGAGTTACTTCTAGTACATACAATTTTGATAGATAGATGAAAATATATAAGACATAGAACAGAGACATTACTACGAACTTTTTTTTCTTACACGAAATTTTTTGATTCGCCAATCATCTCGAATTAGGTTGTGACCCTGTAGGACTGCAATGACCGTTTATTTGATTTTCCTTTGCAAGTAATATTCAATTGATTATATTAATGTAGATCGAGAATTTTTTTTCTAGTGGATAAACGACCTATGAAGTATGAAAGGAAAATAACATAAGCCAGATGTATTAATGAATTCCATAATTTTTGGAAATCCTTCCAATAGTTAAGTAATCATCTGGGATGTACTTTGCCATGTTTGTGGAGCGAGTCAATTATAACAAATCCTACCGATTACACTATTTCTGATTTTGCAAATGTATTATTGTTTGCACCAAAAATTGACTAAGCGGTCGATATGGATAGACACGTGGCTGGATTGTGAATATTATCAAGCACATGATTCATTGTCGACAACTAGGGGTGTCAAAAACCGAACCAAAAACCTAACCGAACTAAACCAAACGGAACAATTCAGTTTTTTGGGTTCGGTTTTCATTTGATTTGGTTCATTAAAAACCGAAATTTTTGTTATCGGTTCGGTTTTTATTGGTTAACCAAACCAAACCAAACCAACAAACCAATAAGAGCTTATTTCTTGGAAATGAAAAATATATAGAACAAAAAAAAAAACAAATGCAAAAACTGAAAACTTAAAGTTGAAAACCAAGAACCGAACCGAACAAAACCGAACCAAAATTTCGGTTTGGTTCGTATTCGGTTTGGGTCTCATTCGGTTCGGTTCTGAAGTTTTTCCTAATGGTTCAGTTCAATTTAGTTCGGTTTTTCAAAAAAATCAAACCGAACCAAACCGTTGACACCCCTATCAACAACTACAAGGATCGATATCAATATTAGGCACATTTCAACGATTACTACCAATCAGTTGTCGATACACAACAACATATAGTTAATGATGGTTGACAAAGGTATCGATTATTGAGGTTGGTAAATGTTAAGGAGCTGAAGGAAGTTGAATGCATAGAGAGTATCAAGATGTGGGTACAAGGTTGAAGTCGTTAGAGAAGAAAGTGATTGAGGTCGTGGAGTAATAAACACCCGTATTTAGCGGAACAATCGTTTGGAAACGAGGTCATGGCATCGTGGCTGAAAACTGCTTGAGAGCAGTTATGGCATGATTACTCCAAATACCGCCAATCACCCACTGGAGAGCTCCCCGCACAAAAAAAAAAAAAAAATGCAAATTTTCAATTATCATCGTTTTCTTGCACTCTATTTTCAGTTTCTAGACTCGCATGTCGGTTACATTCCAGCATCTCGATTAAATTCTGGCGTGTATTTCTACCTTGAGTGTTGCATTATCAATTAAATTCCAGCATAAAATCTTAACATTCTCAAGTTTTGTCATCAATTAAATTCTGGCACGGTTTGTTTACGTGCGATTCTGTTGTAGTGGCTGTATTCTCTAAGCCTTGTCATTGATTAAATTCCGGTGCGACTCGTATTTGTACAATTCTATCCGAAAGGAAATTGTTGAGTTCCTTATTTGCCCATGATATTTCTTCTCTAGAGTTATCGTAGGACCTTGTCTCCTTTAAGTGAAAACCAAAGAACGATTTTTTGTAAAACATATTTCGTCATGAGAGAAATTATGGTGAAATATCTTTTTGGCATGTCTGATAGGACCAGAGAGGCTAAAATTCGAGGAAATATGATGATGAAAACTGTGAATCAGCTTGATACCGACAATGCTAGTGGGAATAACTCGTCACCACAACCTAGTAATGACAGAGGAGGATGATATGAGAAATCAACTGCATGGCCGTGGCAGAACAACAAATGGTGGACTTGTCGACATCCCCAGACAACTCGCCGATAAGCAAAGAAGGCAGTTGGAACCAAATCCTGTAATGTTAGCTATCATGAGGAGAATTCTTGACGAACACCACAATGAAACGACTAACCGCGTGATGAAATAGTTTGTCATTATGGTCAAGCCAATAATCGTCAACACCTTCTATAAAGCCATGCATGGGCCGGGAGCATCGAGACATTTAATATGGATTCAAGCAAAGCCTACTAATCCTGCACATTCTGGGTATGATTTGTTGGCTAAAATCAGGTGTCAACCAGAATATTGAGTTTTTATTATTGAATATATTTCACTTAGACATCATTTAGGGTCTTATGGACCTTATCGCCTTTATTGCTCAATTTGTGGTAAGGAATTTGTCTCTGGACTTCATTTTTCCCTTTTATTCTTCGTCCATTTTAAAATTTAGAAACAATTGCGAAGCATTGACCGTAAACTTTTGTATGAGGGCTTCATCTCTCTTGGCTAATGCTGTTGATTGTACTGCTACGGCTATGTCCCATGACTTCATCTTTGTATCCTGTACTATACTGCTAATTCACATTGCATATTGTATATCTCGGTGATTTTGGTACGTTGTTTGTCATTTATAAATTTCAGAAGGATGGAAGAATACCTTTACATTCGGGATATAGATGGTCTGCAACGGCAGATGTCGAAAGTTTGGTGTGGGATCCACAGTCTGAACACTCCTTCATGGTGTGGTATGAACCACTGAAAGTTTTCAAAGTTCTTCTTTTCAAGTAGAAAGGCATCTGAAAGGATCCTGCTGGACATGTAGCTTATGGATTTAGTGGAAAGCTTGTGTAATGTTCAATTACAAACCAATTGAGTTTTTCAGGTGTCCCTTGAAGATGGCACCATTAGAGCATTCGTATGTGCAACTTCTAGTTCGGCCTCCGAGTCACGACCAAGTTTTATTCTTCATGCACACTATAAAGTAGTCGGCATGATTTCATACAACCCTTCGGCGCCTAATGTACAAATCAGGCAGTTCCTCCACCTCTGCTTTTCCATGTACATTCTAAACTTCACTCCCTAAAATAAGTAATAACTATTGCTTCCGCATGTAGTACAGCTTCTTGCGACGGGGTCAACAGATAAGATGCCATTCATTAGTTCTTCACGCAATGTTGTTGGCTTGATCTTTCCTGGTGGATGGAACTTAATATATGTATGTTCCTTGAACAAATGCAGGTAAAACCTTGGGATCTATTTAATAACCAGCCTTCATGTATTGCTTCAAGAGATATAAAAGCTGTAAGAAAACTAACTGTGGGAGTTTGAAGAAAATCAGCAGCTCCATCGGGAAGCGAAACTTCTTGCTTGACTTGAATTTTACCCAGTGCTGGTACCTTCAAGATTTCCCCGATTCTGTCGGCAACTTAGCATCATTAATAAAGTGCGTCTTTCCATGACAAGACTTACAAGCTTGCCTGATTCTCATGGAAAATTATGACGTTTGTTTATTCTTAACCTGTACAACTCATGTACCGCCGAAAAACGGGGTCCTCAGAGACGGCTTTGCAGAAAAAATCGATGCCGACTCAGCCATAAAGGCGGAGGCTTTAGCCCTCCGTGTGGATCTATCGAAATTGGCGAAGGAAAGAGAGAGAAAGTGTCCTTCCACGCTTCATCTGAACTCCAAGATGGAAGTACAATCTGACGGCAAATCTATGGTGAGAGCTTGATGGGCTTACAACCGAGCCCATGGACGGTGGAACCATTTTTAGAGGACTGCAAAGTGCTACTGGCCCAACTCAAGGGAGTCTAGGTATCTTATGTGCCTAAAGAAGCCAACGAATCCACCAACTGGATAGCAAAACCTCACCGGGACAACTGCTTTCCTCACAATTGGATTACATATCCCCCTCACCCACTATGGGTTTTATTTTGTAATGATTCCGAACTTAGTTGTGGGTTTACAACATATTAGTAATGAAAACAATTTTTTGACCAAAAAAGAAAAGCTCCAACTCAATTGAAAGATCAGTGGAACTAAATTCTCCTTGTCTATTTGACAATAAGTTAGAAGGACTTTGTAACTCCATCGGAAATTTAAAATCGCTGTATATTTTGAATTTGTTTAGTCACTGGGCTCAATTGGATGGCAATTGATGGGAGTTTCCTAATGTCATTGGATCATTGGAGATCTAGAAGAGCTTTGTCTTGGTCATCACGAAAATTTGGTAGGTGAATTCCTCTCACAATTGGAAATTTGTCCTCTCTAATTGTCTGGATCTAATAGAACCAGGATTTGTAGCGTTTCATGCTTTCTTGCCTCCTAACACTTAACTTACATTGGTATGATGAGATTGGAGAGTTGTCCGAGCTTCTTGTGAGTTTAGTCTGTTTACATTTTAAATCTAGTTCACTATTGTCAGTCCCCAATCTGTCAAATCTTTACAATCTAAAAGAGTTGAGCATATCTTATGGCTCTGAATATTGAGCTGAGGGATATAGAGTGCGGACCTATGACTTGGAGTGGATTGGGAGGCTAACCAAGCTAAAGAAGTTGGAATTGTGCCTTTCAAATGTCGCTGCACCGCCTGCAGAGTTGGGCCTCCTTTCTCTTCGAGAACTGACTTTGACCAGACTAGACCCACCTTTGGCTGCTTCCGCCTTCTTTACTATCCCTAGAACTTGAGTCCTTCAACAAGGGAGCCCTCGAAACCTAACAAGTATGTCCATTTATATTGTCCATCATTGTCGACTTCTCGAGAGAATAATCATCCCCTCAAGTGTAGGGACACTGGAAGTTTGTCATTGCCCAAAGCTGATTAAGATACAATTCCCTAGCATATTGGGATTACTGGAGAAATCATCAATCAGAAACTGCAGGTTTATTGAAAGGATAGGGTGCAATGGGGAAGGAGCCGTTGGGTTTCTCAAAAAATCATAGTCTTCCAGTGATGTGACTATCCGTGCTGGTATGGAGATGTGGGAAGTTGTCGGTCGCTCATAGAAGTTCTTTAGAGATGACAAAGAACTTCGAGTTGGCAAGTAATCAGTGGAAAGCTTTTGCGAGCAGTTGACAACTCTCAGATCTACATATCCATCTTCTTAAGAAATTATGTTGCCAACAAATTGTGTCTCCTTGAGCTCACCAGAATTGTAGACAACACATCCATGTCAAAGGGGAAAAAACTAACCTCCCCAATTGTTTATAATGTGGAGCTTGATGATGCTTAGTTTGAAACCCCACTATACAAGACGGCAATACTTGCACACAAGAAAATCTTTCCTCAAGAATTAGAATCCGGCAAGAATCTCTTATCAAGGTCGATTAGATCAAGGGCTAAGAACCTGCCAAAATGCAAAAGGTAAGCTCTAAAGAACTAAAATTTATGGCTCTAGAATCTTGCTCATCCAAATTACATGCTTTCTCACCTCTCAATGCTTGACTTAACATCATGGGATGAGATTGAAGAGTTGGTTGAACTTCCAATGAGTTTAGTTTGTTTGTTGCGAAGAGTTGGTTGAGCTTACAATGAATTTAGTTTTTTTGTTGTGAAAAGAAGCGATTGAACAATAAACTAGACGCGATTGAACAATAAAATAGACAAGAAAATAAATTGGACACTAGATCTATATGGTTCAATCGATGTGACCTAAATCCATGGGAAAGTAGTAAAGAATTTTATTATAAATCAAGCGATATGGTAGAAATTACAACTACGCTAGAATCACTCAAACACTCTTAAGTATTTTGTAGTCCCAATTACATCCAATAATTTATATAGTATTTATTCCCACAATTTATCATAAAATAATTTCTCAATTTCACAAAAAAATTAACAAATCTTACTACAAGATTTAATCAACTTCAACACATAAATCATTAATATAATTCCATGAAAATAAACCCTGTCAATCACTTAAAACGGCAACTTCAACCTTTGCACGTATTCATCAACAAAGGCGCATTAAAAAAGAATGAACCAAGAAGTTTATTTCTTTCCTTTCACTGACCCAAACAGCAAATCCATAGTTTCCTCGTTGAAGTCTTCTTTTTACGGTCAAAGTCCGTCATCACTTTGGACTCCAAAGGAGAAATAGGAAACTGACTCCAATTCATAGATGGAAATCCACGTGTTTTGCTTTGCTCGTTATCGAATGTCCAAAATCTCTAACTTTTGGACCGTTCATAAATTGACCAGATTCCTTAAAATTTGGGTTGGATTTTGTGCATAAATTCAAACTCAAGACATATTTTAACACTATTTATGTGTTAAATCTCGCTCACTACAAGTAGTCCCAAATCTCTTAAAGCTTACCAATTTGGTAGAGTGGGTCCTATCTGATGGCTCTAAATGTCAGCCTAATGCACACATGTGACTTGGGGTGGACAGGAAGGCTATCCAGACTAAAGGAGTTAAGAGTTTTGTCTTCTCATTATCACACATCACCTATAGAATTGGATCCCCTTTCTCTTCTAGAAGATCTTGCTTTGTATAGAATAGACCTAGAACCCTCATGCATTCAAATAGCTAGTTTTTGGCAGTCATCAAGTGTGGTGGGTTAGTGGTAAAGAGATCACGATCTTCAATGAGGTCACAAGTTCGATCCATGTTGTGAGTAAACATTTGATTAGCTTATGCCTTAAACTTTAGCTATCACATGTGAAGAGATTTCTCAACTTCTAATTTGGCGGTGGGGCTATAGTGACAAACTCACCTACTTATAGGTGAATTGAGTAGTTACAACTTCAATGTTATATTATGCATGAAAGTAGTGCCTAAAGAGGTAGCTATATCGATCGCTTTCCCTAACATTTTAACTCATAAAAGGAACTAGTTCTTTTTAAAACAAAAAGAGACTAAAATGAATATGTATATATACTAAAATAATTTTCCTTAGTGTAGAGTACAAATAGACAAGACTAACGCGCAAGTTGCCCGCTTCACCAAAATTTGGTCCAAACGGGCAGATTTGAGCAATGACCTTGCATAAAAAGGCCCGATCCACCTAACGTTAGGCCAAGCCTTGCTTGGCTACCCCTTACATTTCATTACATGTATTAAATGATGGATGGGCCTTGAACAATGCACTGAGCTTAACTTTTAGGCCGGGTTGATTTGGGTTTGCACAATGATCACCTCTAAACGCGAAGTATTAAATATATGCAAAACATAAGCCGTAGAAGGTATGGTTGGAAAATAATGGTCGAATTCCCTAAAAAAAAAAATTCCTTTAGGTTTATGTCCCAATTATGATATAATTCTTATTATCCCAATTGAAAAATAATGGCCAAATTCCACATGTTTAATATTATTCAAAACAAAGTTTCGTAATCCCTATTTATATATGTATTGACAGAAATCTGAAAACAATATCTTAGTAGGAAGCTATCTTCTTATTGTACAAAACATCAGTTTGTATTTGTACACTGATATCGAATGTATGTGTGTAAGATAGAAAAGGAGAGAGTTGCTTTTGATATTTCACTAATACAATAAATCTATGTTGAAAGATATGATTGCATTATTAGGTTCTTTGATAATATAACATTCTGCTGGACAAAGGAGAATATCATAAATATTTCATTAATCTATGAATAGAATTAAAATTGTATCATGCATGTACAACATGATTTTTGTGTAGAATCATTTTTTTAATTAATGAGGTGACGTAGGTGTATACTAGGAGACTTTAAAAGAATACATATTTCTATGGAAAAATATTTGGATTAAAACTTTGACATTGCTCAAATGAACAAAATCAATACAAGCTTAAAATTAAGATTAGTTTTTAAAACGTAGCATTTAAGGTGTTTTCAATCTTCTTTACAATCTACCTTTATCATTTGTATAGGTGCAATAATCATGAGATACAATGTTTGCAAAGAATTATGACTTTTCGGTCTATATATTGTTTTTTGGTAATTATAAACTAATGTGTTTTAAGTTAATTTATATATGCGTCTTCTTAGTAAAATGGTTTATCCATTCATATGTGAGTTGCATATTTTCTTGATAAAATGGATGTTAAGTATGGAAAACATAATTTCTTGCTCTTGGTTACCTATTAGTGAATCATATACACAAATTTATTTCTCCATATTTGCTTGATTACTAGGTCAGACAATGTCAATTCTCTCATAGAAATATCAAACAACATGTACGCTAGATGATGAGTATAACTATTGTTGGAGATCTTTCCAATTAATGGTAAGTACAACTACTTTTATTTATAACGGGAAAGAGAACCTGATATAAGAAATTATAATTTTCAGTAATAAATAGTAGTTTATACACATATTTTAAAGTTTTATAAAAAAAAAAACATGTAATACCTCCTTTCAATATTGTGAAATTGCCATCGACATTTCCGTTCATCAAAATCATCAACAATCTAACGGTCTAGATTTAAATTTCTCAAATAGGTAAGTAATCTTTGAGGGGGTGTATATGGTCGCACTTCTAGAGAAAATCAATTCTAACAAACCTTGCCGTTGATAATATGTTTTAGTATGGGAATGTATTAAATGCAAATTGTGTGAGTCTATCCACACTAATGATGAGCATGACTAAGAATTCACCTATTTATAGAGCCCTTCATCTCTAATAGCACCACACCTTAGCCGACTATATTTCTTCTTTCTTACTAGTCCTCCAAGTGCTTCAACGCAAGACCATTGTGATGCCTCATCTTTGAAAACCTCTTATAAAATGCATCCAACAATCATATCTCATATACTCCAACCTTGTATGTACATAAGATTCGGATCAATGATCTACCATATAGCATCCCCGATGAGATCTCTCTCTCGTGCATGAGTGCACACACGCACAAATGATGATTATAACACCTTGGATATCATTTTCTAAATGACAGGACGAGGCCACTATTGAAGCCTCTAGTAGGGAAAAGATCCCGAGCGATATCCTTTGGAGGGTTGCTCGGTGTGAGATGTGCCAGCGGATAGCTCTCATTTCAAACTTTGATCGCATTTAGACAAGAACAGGAGCTAAATGGGTAATGTCTCATTAGTGGTTTATGCAATTCCTACCTAACCTACCGTTTATCATATTTCTCGATATGGGACTGTATGAATGCAAAATATGCAAGTGCACCGATAATGAGAACGACCAATTATTTTCCTATTTATACAACTCTAATCTTTTGATACTCCAAGCGTCAATATGTTAATCCGTTTGAGTCACAATCTTACCACTCCCCTTCGTATACGAGCATCTCTATAAACAAATGATGAAGTTGTTCTATTGACTTCTTCAATCTTTTCCCCAAGAAACCTATTTATGCATCTAAATTGTTATCCATTTGTTACTTCAAAGATTATGGACCACATGAAAGGCACATAATTTAGATGTATCAATACGTTTCTTGGGGAAAAGATTTTAGACGCAAGTCAAATAAGTGATCTACCATAATAAGCTATCCGACTTCTCGTCTTCTTTAAGGGTATGAATTTCCAAGAGTAACATTTTTTAACTTAATTATTTTTGTCTTGATCCGACTAAATATCATTCTTACGTACGATTTGGATGATTGGTCTAACATTCCATCACTCACTAATTGCAAAATTATTGTGTCTCACTCTATGTGGATATAGCGTTAAGAGATGGCCTGTCGACACCATTGAGAGGAAAATAAATTTTGAAGTCTAATCAACGGTGATGTGATTGTCGACCCTCCGCCCTAGCTTCTTACCTCACCCGTGGCCAATTCTCCTCTAGATCGTCATCCATTGAACGTAGTGAACTTTGCACAGGTTCTATGTTGTTGAATTCCAATTTGCAAAGCAAACTCCATCTTCAATGGAAAGATAGAGGAAGAGAAATTAGGGCCAGCTTTAGGGTGAATAGTTCTACTTTCAAGTATCACATGTAAAATCTTAAAGAGTTCAATCTAAAGAGTGAGCTTCTGATAATTGTTTCATCACTTAGAAAAAAAAAAAGATTTGTTGCACGGCATCCATCTGTTTTTTTCCATATTATGTGCATATCTCTGATCAAGTTGGTTGTAATAATTTTTGTGGTGCTAATGAAACGTGTGATATGAATGTTGAGCCATAGTCAACTTAATCATGCCATAGGAACATGACCCTAAAACAATGGTGAGCTTAACAAATCTTTTTAGTCAGACTTTTCTCTAATCAGCAAAATCCGACATGAATCTTCTAGTTATAATTCAAACATAAAGAAACTAACATAAAATATTACTTCATATTTCTAGTTTTGGTAAATGTTATTTGGGTTGACATTATAAAACACCACCTATTGGAATCAAGAATTCAAATGGACATGAAATGTATGCTTCGGGTACACGCAATAAATTTTCATATGAACAAAACAATATACTATAAGTCAAACAACAATATGCACGATATCCTTCATCACTCATATTATGTAACACAGAAGAGTCCAAATTTTTTTGTAATGGAACACGATATATCGTTCATATTGACCCTATAGAACAAGCGAAATAGAAGAACTAAAGACATCAATTTTTCTATAGTATACTATGTACTAGCTCCATTTCCATGTCTGCTATTTGATTTGAGTTTAAAGAATTAGAGTTACCATAAGGTGAACACATGTAATCATATGTGCACCTCTCGATATTGATTTGGTGAACTTACAATGAAGATGTTGATATGTTAGAAGGTTCATATAGGATCTCTTGGGGTCCTCAATCAATCCAAGTCTTCTTCGAGCAAGTCAACCTTTTGTGCACTGGGAGTATTTCTTGCCAATGCTTTAAAGAACTTAAAAAACTTTTGAGTGAAGCACTGGGAAAACGTACTTCTGCATAGAAGGGTGCAAAGCTATATAAAAGTTAAGTGGTATATCGGGCTTGAATAACCTTCAACATTTGTGCATCTATGCGTGCTCCAGGCTGCAGGTTGTTGAGGGCCTTACCAAACTAGAGTTTTTGATTGAGTTGGTTGTCTATGAGTGTCCTTTACAGGAAACATTGCTTGACATATTAAAGCCGAAAATATAGGATGTGCCAAATTCAAGTTAGACGGTGCAGAGAATCGCTTGCTGTTCACCAAAAGGCCATATTCTTTTCAAGCGTTACAAAAAAGATGTTCTTTGGACAGATCGAAATCCAAAAGCATGAAAGCTGACTTTGAATCAGAGACAAACCCGATGCCTCAACCAAGATTATTGTAGTAGCATCAACGAATTTCACTCAAATATGACTAGATTTCAATTTCCCTCATACAAATATAAGTCGTGAGAAGCATGCCCTTGCATAGATCTATCATATGACAGATGAATTTATAGAATGTTCAAGAACTAAATCAACAATGTAACATACCAAAATTTACATTAGCCTGCAACTAATCTATAGGATCATCTAGTCACTTGAAATTGTCTAGGATTCTCAATTTTTGCCTACCATTGTGACCGTCTGATTTTTCTCTTATGTTTTCAATTAAATAAATCGGGCTTTTCGTCGATGTGCCTATAGCGCTATTCTCTGAGCTGATCACTCATGAGATAACTTGACTAATCGGGAAAGTTATTAAAGGATTTTGATGCAATAGACTTGAGAATTCGACCAGGAATCGATTGCTCGACCATGTTAGTCTACAAAGATCATTTCGCACAATCAAAAATCTATCAAAAATCAGAAATAGGTCGATTCGATAGAGATAAAATTAGGCTTGGGTGATTCCAACTAATTACAAAATTCTCGTCGATCGACACTAAACCGATTTTTCTGTTATTTTGGTACCCTGTGCTCGTAATTGAAACCTCGAGATTTTTCACGAGAATCGAGAGTCGTCAATGTATCAAAGATGTACATTGTGGCTCGGGAATAATTGACCACGGGTCAATACACCAAAAATTCCCAAAAACTAACCGATAGTTTAAGTTGCACTAAAATCACATTTTGACTGAAATTAACCGAGGAAATGATGTCGATTACAGAAATTAAAATTGTCACGTGTCACAATTCATCCCAAGGACATTGTTGCATCTTCTCAAAATTTATTGATGATGGGAATTGTTCATGAAATGTGTAAGATCAGCAAATTAAAAGAGCAAGGGAATTGCCACATTTTAAGTAGGATTTTAAGGCCTCTAATGTGAAGCAATTTAAGAGGTATTATAAGTTGTTACTAAGGGACTTGACCCTATTGAATTAGATGTTAGATTGGTAATTAAAGAAAGAAGGGAAGTCTCCTCAAAAAGGAAATTCGTAGGAATCCCTCTCTCCTACAATTTCACCGCAATTTCCTTGGTATTTAATGGAGATGGACTTGGAAAAGATAGAGGGACCACTTGATAGGGAAAGAAACTCAATCTTCATGGGAAAAAGCTACGAGAATCAACTTCAAAATTCGGATTCAGCAGTTTACATGGATTCCAACCATTTTCTTTCATCTCCTTTAGAAGAGACAACATTGGAAACTTTGTGGGGCCTATGATGGTGATATGTGGCCAAAATTTCCATGGAAAAATAGGCCAAAAGCTGAAGGAAACTTCAATGAAACTTCCAAGTAATTTCCACTCTCCTTCCCACCCTTTACCCACGCATGAACGTTTGCTGTATTTTATAATGACAGCTTCCACCTTTTCCTTTCTTCCTCTTATTTTATTCTTCTCCCTTGTCTCTTTCAACGTACAAGCTGTTGCTTTCTCTTCCCTTGAACGTGCTACTTCCATTTTTGCTCCCTCTTGAATGACAAACCGAAGACTAAGAAACAAAACAAAGCAAGGCGTGAACGCGACGTTACCAAAAATTCTTGGACCCACATAAATGTCGACCGCCTACCACCATGGTTTTTATATATAGGTCATATAGTTCGAGTGAGGAAAAACCCCCCTCACCCGCACAAGAACCGCACAACCAACCAAAATCCATATTTAGTTTCCTCTATCGAAAAATTTATAAGTTTGTGTGTTGCTGTTGCCATCGCACCACAGCACATTCTTCTGCGGTTTCGGCTCAACACCATCACCAAGAGGATCAAGGCTGGTCTCTGTGTTGCTGCCCAACCACCAGCGAGAGCCGCCGTTAGCTGTGATTAGGTGAGTTGTCTTCTAAATCTGGACTAGGAGTTGAGTACCTCTATTAGGAATTCATACAAGTTAGAAAGATGTAGACGGCGTTATATATGGATGGATGTTGGTTAGGGATGTTAGGATAGACATAGAAAAGCTTAGATATGGTTTAGAGAGCAAGACAAACGTCGTGGAGGAAGATTCGGACTAGAACAGTAGCTGATTTCTAAAACAATTTCCAAGACGTGTGTGTTTTGCTAATTTTGTAGACAACTATGTGTTGCGATTTTGAAAGAATTCTATTCTGAAGAAACGTTTTGGACATCCTAAATAGTAACATATATTTTCTTTAGAATTTTTAGAAATTAAAAAGATGACGATTTTAGTGACGTCATCCTCGGAACAGTAATTCGGACAGTTTTGTAACCCGTGACCTGTTATGATTCTGAGGGCTGTTACTGACCTTTAGAGGTCGAATTTCCAATTGGTTTCTTCATGAAAGTTGTTCGTTACAACTTATAGTTTATCATACTCGAATTTCAAATCAAACGGACCAGATTTTGACCCAAAAATGAATTGATTTCGATGAGTTAGGCTCTCTGGAACTGGACCCGATTTTTGTGCTGGATAGAGAGAATTTCTAGGCCGAAATCAGCTACTATTCTAGTCCGAATCTTCCTCCATGACGTTTGTCTTGCTCTCTAAACCCTATCTAAGCTTTTCTATGTCTATCCTAACATCCCTAACCAACATCCATCCATATATAACATCATCTACATCTTTCTAACTTGTACGAATTCCTAATAGAGGTACTCAACCCTAGTTCAGATTTAGAAGACAACTCACCTAATCACAGCTAACGGTGGCTCTCGCTGGTGGTTGGACAGCAACACAGAGACCAGCCTTGATCCTCTTGGTGATGGTGTTGAGCCGAAACCGCAGAAGAATGTGCTGTGGTGCGATGGCAACAGCAACACACGAACTTATAAATTTTTCGGTAGAGGAAACTAAATATGGATTTTGGTCGGTTGTGCGGTTCTTGTGCGGGTGAGGGGGTTTTTCCTCACTCGAACTATACGACCTATATATAAAAACCATGGTGGTAGGCGGTCGATGTTTATGTGGGTCCAAGAATTTTTGGTAACGTCACGTTCACGCCTTGCTTTGTTTTGTTTCTTAGTCTCCGATTTGTCATTCAAGAGGGAGCTGAAACGGGAATAGCACTTTCAAGGGAAGATAAAGCAATAGCTTGTACGTTGAAAGAGACAAAAGAGATGAATAAAATAAGATGAAGAAAGGAAAAGGTGGAAGCTACCATCGTAAAATACAGCAAATGTTCATGCGTGGATAAAGGGTGGGATGGAGAGTGGAAATTACTTGGAAGTTTCACTGAAGTTTCATTCAGTTTTTGGCTTATTTTTCCATGGAAATTTTGGCCACCTATCACCATCATAGGCCCCACAAAGTTTCCAACGTTGTCTCTTCTAAATGAGATGAAAGAAAATGTTGGAATCCATGTAGAATGCTGAATCTGAATTTTGAAGTTGATTATTGTAGCTTTTTCCCATGGAGATTGAGTTCCTTTCCCTATCAAGTGGTCCATCTATCTTTTCCAAGTCCATCTCCATTAAATACCAAGGAAATTGAAGTGAAATTGTAGGAGAGAGGGATTCCTACGAATTTCCTTTTTGAGTAGACTTCTCTTCTTTCTTTAATTACCAATCTAACATCTAATTCAATAGGGTCAAGTCCCTTAGTAACAACTTATAATACCTCTTAAATTGCTTCACATTAGAGGCCTTAAAATCCTACTTAAAATGTGGCAATTCCCATTGCTCTTTTAATTTGCTGATCTTGCACATTTCATGAACAATTCCCATCATCAATAAATTTTGAGAAGATGCAACAATGTCACGTTCACGACGGGGTGAGATCACATCTCAGCAAGTAAATCCCCTAAATCCAGAGTAGGAGAAGGATACACTCAACATGCAATCTAATCGTATTTCTCACACTTTCTTAATACCAGTACTTTCCTGCATATTAGTGTCAATTGAATTATGCATAAGATATCGAGATCATATATCATCAGAATACTTTTAACACATACATATGTAAGGACATAAATGTCACATAATTATACGGGCCCCTAATTACCAGATTAAACTGTTATGGCACGTCCCATACCGCACCACATAGTTCCGTCTTTTAATTAAGTCCCTCACTTTCACTCATTCATGTGTCACAAATGATTTCAATGTACAGATAACAATCTTCCAACATAACCGGGCATTTCATGTGTCACAAATGATTTTAATGCTTGGATAACAGTTTTCCGGCATAACCGGGCATTTCATGTGTCAGAAATGATTTAAATGCTCAGATAACAGTCTTCCGACATAACTGAGTATCGCCTCACACCGTCGAGCGCGGCATCATCTACATCTAGACGACATTCCATATAGGAGCATCGGTCCAGCCTCCACTGCGACCGGCATCCATTGACATGGGGCATTCCCGAAGGAGCATCACCCGGCCCCAAAGGCTCGTGGCGGAATCTTATGTCGTAAATGCATATGATCAATGTCACACTTCAATAATCAGTTACACATGGCATTCACAGTCTCAATTGAGCAATTTCATAGCAAGAATACTTCAAAACAAGCATGCACTTTTACTAACCCGAATTGACATAAAACAGTCCAATTACGCTCTTCTGAATTTGAAGTCAGAAACCCACTCGTATGAGCCTGAAAAATTCTCAAATTTGGACACATACTAGAAAACACATAAAAAAAACATTTTTCATGAAGACACCGAGATCCAGATCCCTCTAGATTCGGCCCAGAATTTCTCTCTATCCAACACAAAAATCGAGTCCAGTTCCAAAGAGCCTAACTCATCGAAATCAATTCGTTTTTGGGTTGAAATCTGGTCCGTTTAATTTGAAATTCAAGTATGTTAAACTAAAAGTTATAATGAACAACTTCCATGAAGAAATGATTGGAAATTCGACCTCTAAAGATCAGTAACAGTCCTCGGAATCATAACAGGTCACGGTTTACTAAACTGTCCGAATTACTGTTTTAAGGATGACGTCATGAAAATTGTCATCTTTTTAAATTATAAAAACTCTGAAAAAATATATATATGTATTATCATTTAGGATATCTAAGACATTTCTTTAGAACAAAATTTCTTCAAAATCACAATAAACAGTTGTCTACGAAATTAACAAAACACACACGTCCTGGAAACTGTTTCAGAAATCAGCTATTGTTCTAGTCCGAATCTTCTTCCACGACATTTTTCTTGCTCTCTAAACCCTATCTAAGCTTTTCTATGTCTATCCTAACATCCTAACCAACATCCATCCATATATAACGTCTTCTACATCTTTCTAACTTATACGAATTCCTAATAGAGGTACTCAACCCCTAGTCCAGATTTAGAAGACAACTCACCTATTCACAGCTAACGGCGGCTCTCGTTGGTAATTGGACAGCAACATGGAGACCAGCCTTGAGCCTCTCAGTGATGGTGTTGAGCCAAAATCGCAGAGGAATATGCTGTGGTGTGATGGCAACAGCAACACACGAGTTTATAAATTTTTCAGTAGAGAGAACTACATATGGATTTTGGTCGGTTGCATGGTTCTTGTGCGGGTGATGGGGTTTTTTCCTTACTCAAACTATCCGACCTATATATAAAAAACAATGGTGGTAGGTGGCCGATGTTTATGTGGGTCCAAGAATTTTTTTGGTAACGTCACGTTCACGCCTTGCTCTATTTTGTTTCCTAGTCTCTGGTTTGTCGTGCAAAATGGGGTAGAAACGAGAGTTGCACGTTCAAGGGAAGAGAAAGCAATAGCTTGTACATTGAAAGAGACAAGGGAAAAGAATAAAATAAGAGGAATAAAGGAAAATGTGGAAGTTTCCATCGTAAAATACAGCAGACGTTCATGCGTGAGAAAATGGTGGGGAAGGAGAGAGGAAATTGCTTGGAAGTTTCATTGAAATTTCCTTCAGCTTTTGGCGTATTTTTTCATGGAAATTTTGACCACCTATCACTATCATAGGCCCCACAAAGTTTCCAACGTTGTCTCTTCTAAATGGGATGAAAGAAAAGGTTGGATTTAGGGGATTGTTCACACGACACTGTTCATGCGCACTGTTCACGTGCATTGTTCACCCGAGAATGAAAAGTGATCTAATTTCATGTGTATTGATTTTATGAAGTGAATGGATGTGCAAAGGCATGGGCATCCGCATGAATTGGGAGATGTTTTGTGCTATTGTATGTTGATTGAAAACTATTGGTATTTAATTATAAAATACCAGGTGTCAGGTTTTGGACGTCGAAAGTATTTTTAAATACTATATCAAATTATGGGATTTTAAAAAGAGATGACACAAATTTTTGGTTTCGATCTGACCGTGTCCTCACACACGCTTATTTTACCATGCATTTTTAATATGAAGAAAATAGGCCGGAATCACCATTTTAATTGAGGTATTTGAATCCAATGCACGGTATCCTGGACCGAAATTGAATGAATGCATGAATGATATGAAATGTCGTCACGAGCCTTTGGGGCCAAACGATGCTCATTCGAGAATGCCCCACATCAACGGATGCCGGTCGCAGTAGATGCTGGGCCGATGCTCTTTCGGGAATGCCCCACGTCAACGGATGCCGGTCGCAGTGGAGGCTGGACCGATGCTCCTATATGGAATGCCGGCTAGATGTAGACGATGCCGCGCTCGACGATGCGAGGCGATGCCCGGTTATGCCGGAAAACTGTTATCTAAGCATTGAAATCATTTGTGACACATGAAATGCTCGATTATACCGGAAGCCTGTTATCTGAGTGTTTTGCTAATTTCGTAGACAACTGTGTGTTGCGATTTTGAAGGAATTCTATTCTGAAGAAACGTTTTGGACATCCTAAATAGTAACATATATTTTCCTTAGAATTTTTAGAAATTAAAAAGATGACGATTTTAATGACGTCATCTCGGAACAATAATTCGGACAGTTTTGTAACCCGTGACCTGTTATGATTCTGAGGGCTGTTACTAACCTTTAGAGGTCGAATTTCCAATCGGTTTCTTCATGAAAGTTGTTCGTTACAACTTATAGTTTATCATACTCAAATTTCAAATCAAACGGACCAGATTTTGACCCAAAAACGAATTGATTTCGATGAGTTAGGCTCTCTGGAACTGGACCCGATTTTTGTGCTGGATAGAGAGAATTTCTGGGCCAAATCCAGAGGGATTTGGATCTTGGTGTCTTCATAAAAAATGTTTTTTATGTGTTTTCTAGCACGTGTTCAAATTTGAGAATTTTTGGGCTCATATGAGTGGGTTTCTGACTTCGAATTTGGAAGAGCGTAATTAGACTGTTTTCTGTCAATTCGGGTTAGTAAAAGTGTATGCTTGTTTTGAAGTATTCTTGCTATGAAATTGCTCAATTGAGACTATGAATGCTATGTGTAACTGATTATTGAAGTGTGACATTGATCATATGCATTCACGACATGAGATTCCGCCACAAGTCTTTGGGGCTGGGCGATGCTCCTTCTACACCGGGAATGCCCCACATCAACGGATGAATCGTTGCGGAAGGATCGTGATTGGCAACCTCGGTATGAACGTGACTGTTGACGAACACGTGTCAACCAACCAACGTTATAGACGCCACGAGCGAAAGAATTCGCTATCTCGCTCGATAAGTCGAAGAGAATCTTGATTAGGTCAAGTCCTATAAAAAGAGAATTCTTTTCCTCAAAAATAAAATATATCCGTCCTCAAAGAAATTTGCAAATCCTTTATATAGGCTGCCACACAAACCCTAAAAACCAACCCTAAAAATCTAATGCGTTATATTCTAAAATATTCCTATTCTAGAATATTCTCAAACAAGAATATATATAAATTGACTTGGTCAATTATTTGGTGACCAGATAATTAAATTGCACCAAGATTTCCAAGATTTTTCAAGATTTGATCCAAGGTCATCTTCACGCCAAAGATCACGAACCATGACGTAGCTTGCCTGAATTGTTTGGCCCGCGTTCGAGTAATCGAACCAGTAGGAATAGACAATGGATCCCTAGCACCTCCTCCTCGATATGACTCGATGTCCACATCATTCCCTCCCCCGTGAAAAGGATTTGTTCTCAAATCATCACTGGCATCAAAAAGAGTCAAGTCAGAAACATTAAATGTGGCACTAACGTCATACTTACCTGGAAGATCAAGCTTGTATGCGTTATTGTTAACTCTTTCCAAAACCATGAATGGTCCATCCCCTCGCGGTAATAACTTAGAATGTCGCTGCTCAGGAAATCTCTCTTTGCGCATAAGAACCCAAACCCAATCGCCAGGTTCAAACACCACTTCCTTGCGCCCTTTGTTAGCTTGCCTTGCATATTGCTCAGTCTTGCGCTCAATATTTGTGCGCGTCTTCTCATGCAACGACTTGACAAATTCAGCTTTCTTTGCTCCATCTAAATCCACACGCTTATCAACAGGTAAAGGGGTTAAATCTAACGGAGTTAATGGATTAAAACCATAGACAATCTCAAATGGTGTAAATTTAGTAGCAGAATGCATGCTCCTATTATATGCAAATTCAACATGTGGCAGACAATCTTCCCAAGATTTTATGTTCTTTTTAATAATAGCACGCAACAATGCCCCTAAAGTTCTATTAACTACCTCGGTTTGACCATCGGTCTGTGGATGACAAGTAGTAGAAAATAACAACCGTGTTCCTAGTTTTTTCCACAATGTTTTCCAAAAGTAGCTAAGAAATTTAGAATCTCGATCTGAAACAATCGATCTAGGCATGCCATGCAAACGTACAACCTCCTTAAAGAACAAATTAGCAATATGGGATGCATCATCAGTTTTATGACAAGGTATAAAATGAGCCATCTTTGAAAACCGATCAACAACCACATAAATAGAATCTCTACCATACTTAGACCTAGGCAATCCTAACACAAAATCCATAGAAATATCAATCCAAGGATGCGTTGGAATAGGTAATGGTGTATACAAGCCATGCGGTTTAGTTGTAGACTTCGATTGCTTACAAGCAATGCATCTCTCACAAACACGTGTGACATCTCTCTTCATATGTGGCCAATAAAAATGTTCATACAGCACTTCATAAGTCTTATTAATGCCAAAATGCCCCATTAAACCACCACTATGAGCTTCTCGCACCAACAATTCACGCAAAGAACACTTAGGCAAACATAGTTTGTTTTCACGAAAAAGATAACCTTCATGCCTATAAAATTTATCAAATGCAGCGTGTTCACATGCTTCATAAACTCTCCCAAAGTCATCATCATCAATATATAAGCCCTTGATATGCTCAAAACCTAGACACTTTGCTTCTAAAATAGTTAGAATCACATACCTTCGAGAAAGTGCATCGGCTACCACATTTTCCTTACCTTTCTTGTACTTGATCACATATGGAAAAGTCTCAATGAACTCCATCCATTTGGCATGTCTTTTATTCAACTTTTGCTGTCCTTTCAAGTACTTCAAGGTCTCATGGTCGGTGTGGATCACAAACTCCTTTGGCCATAAATAATGTTGCCAAGTCTCTAAAGCTCGCACTAAAGCATACATCTCCTTATCATAGGTAGGATAATTCAATGTTGCTCCACTCAATTTTTCGCTGAAATAAGCTATGGGACGCCCTCCTTGCATCAACACGGCTCCAATTCCTGTACCAGAAGCATCGCACTCTATCTCAAAAGTAGCACTGAAATTTGGTAAAGATAATAAAGGAGCATTAGTTAACTTATCTTTTAGCAGATTAAAGGCTTTCTCTTGCTCTTCTCCCCACGTGAAACCCACGTGCTTCTTGATAACCTCAGTTAAAGGTGCGGCAATGGTGCTGAAATTTCTCACAAATCGTCGATAAAAACTCGCCAATCCATGAAAGCTACGCACCTCTCCTATGGTCTTAGGCGTCAGCCATTCACGGATTGCTTTAACATTTTCTTCATCAACCTGTATACCATTAGCACTAACAACAAATCCTAGATATACTAATTTGTTGGTAACAAAAGAGCACTTTTTTAGATTAGCGTATAATTGCTCGGCCCTTAAAACTTGCAAGACAGCTCGCACATGCTCAATATGGTCATCAGGACTTCGGCTATAAATCAAGATGTCATCGAAATAGACAACCACAAATCGACCAATAAAAGCACGCAAAACATGATTCATAAGTCGCATAAATGTGCTCGGTGCATTAGTTAATCCAAATGGCATTACTAACCACTCATATAATCCATACTTGGTCTTAAATGCAGTTTTCCATTCATCACCTTCTTTCATCCTAATTTGATGATAACCACTTTTCAAATCAATCTTAGTGAAAATACAAGAACCATGCAACTCATCCAACATGTCATCTAATCTAGGAATAGGATGTCGATACTTTACCGTAATATTATTGATTGCTCGGCAATCGACACACATTCGCCAAGTTCCATCCTTCTTTGGCACTAACAAAACAGGGACGGCGCATGGGCTAAGACTCTCTCTCACATGCCCTCGTTCCAATAATTCACTTACTTGCCGCTGAAGTTCCTTTGTCTCCTCGGGATTGCTTCGATATGCGGGTCGATTAGGTAATGGCGCACCAGGAATCAAGTCAATTTGATGTTCTATGCCTCGAATAGGTGGTATCCCTCCAGGAAGTTCATCGGGAAAGACATCTTCAAATTCCTGCAATAAAGACACAATAGGACTAGGCAAACTTGGGTCAAGATCGTTAGTAGAAAACAAAACCTCCTTGTACACAAGTACAAGTATTGGTCGATCTAGAACTAAGGCTCTCCTCACTTCACTTGATTTTGCATAAAAATTATTTTGCCTCTTTTCTTTCCTCTCTTCTTTTCCCTCAGTTTTTACCACAATCTTTCTCTCGGCCTCTCCTTTTCCTTGTGTCTCAGACACACCACGCAAGCCCTCGGATTTCTCACCTTTTCTTTCTCTCTCGGCTTCTCGTTGTATCTTTAATTGATCTTGATACACCTCACTAGGTGTCATTGGTACCAAGGTATAAGTCTTTTGATTCATCACCAATGAATAACGATTAGTATATCCATCATGATGTACCTTTTGATCATATTGCCATGGTCTTCCAAGCAAGATATGACCCGCTTGCATAGGTACAACATCACACTCTACCTCGTCCTTATATCTCCCTATCTCAAATGGAATTCGAACTTGCTTCGATACTTTCACCTCACCACTATCATTTAACCATTGAAGTCTATAAGGCCTAGGGTGCTTTGTTGTCTTCAAGCCCAACTTATCCACCATAATACAACTTGCCACATTCGCACAACTACCTCCATCAATTATCATACTACAGATCTTACCATTCACCACACACCTTGTATGAAACAAATTATCTCTTTGTTGGTGATGCTCCTCCTCCTTTACTTGCACACTCAGAGAACGCCTAACCACCAATAAGTCTCCTTTTATAGCCACTTCTCCATCACTACAATCCTCCAATGGTGGCATCTCATCATCATCTTCTTCCCTTTCACTTTCGGACTCAATAACACCATGTCCAGTCATGATCATCACCCTCCTATTAGGGCATTGATTCGCCATATGACCCCTGCCCAAACACTTAAAACATTTAATTTCACGAGTTCTAGTGTTAGGATTTTCGGTTTTACCGAAACCGGATTCGTTCCAACTTTACCGTCCCTCTCCTTCTCCTTTGAGGTTTCGGTTTTGGTGTTGTTTCCTCTCCAATTTGGCTTCTCATCTCTCTTCCAATTGGATCTCCAATTCTGACTTGAACCTCCTCCACTCTTGTGATTTCGGTCCAACTTCAATTGCCGCTCAACTTTGATGGCTTTGTCCACCAATTCCTCCAATTCAACATAGTGTTGCAGCTCTACCACCCTTGCTATGTCTCGACTCAAACCACTCAAAAATCTTGACATTGTGGCCTCACGATCCTCCATCACATTAGCACGGATCATGGCAATCTCCATCTCCTTGTGATACTCTTCCACGCTCTTATTGCCTTGTGTGAGATTTTGTAACTTTTGAAACAAATCTCGGTGGTAATGACTAGGTACAAAACGCCTTCTCATCACCGCTTTCATCTCATCCCACGTCTCTATCGGTCTTTCACCATTGCGCCTCCTACTAGTCACAAGTTGATCCCACCAAATTATAGCATAATCAGTAAATTCAACAGCTGCAATTTTTACCTTTTTGAGCTCAGAGTATCGTTGGCAATCAAATACCATCTCCATGCGTTTCTCCCACTCTAGATACGCATCGGGATCATTCTTTCCTTGGAAGGAAGGAATCTTCATCTTGATGTTGCCAAGTTCATCATCTCCTTGGTGTCTAAACCTTCGGCCTCCATTCCACCTTTCAAATCGAGCATCTCGATCATCCTCCATGTCGACCTCATCATCATCATATTGTCGTTGCCTTCTATGTTGTGTTCTAGAGGCATCTCGCTGATGTTGCGGCCTTCCTCGGGGTATCTCTCGATCACCATCAATCCTCATGCCATTCCCCATCATTCGGCCACTAAGCTCCTCTACTACGACCCTCAATTGTTGGATGCTTTCCACGAGCGCTTCATCCCTTCGTATGGAGTCAACCTCTCGTTGATTCATGCTTTCTTCGCGGGACATATTTTAGACCTGCAAGTAAACGTTAGTCTAAAAAAAATCCTCACCAATCGCTCCCTCACGTGTTTCTCTTGAGATGTTTGTCACTCCTCTCGTGTTTAACTCAAGTCTAGGCTTTTTCCACCCTCAATTAAGCTTACACACTCTTGCCTTTTTCCTCTCGTATTCTCTTTTCACAAGCTCTTTATTGGACTCAAAACCTGTCTCTCAACCCCCTCACGACAATCAATCAAACTAATCAAATAAGATTAGATCACTATTGATTTTGTTTCAGCAAGTAACAATTTCAAACCAACAAGTACAACTTTCGAAATTCCAATTGAAACGCAAATCACTACTGATTTTGCTTCAATTTGGTCTACTAACAAACGAGTCGCCTTCTTTTTTTTTTTTTTTTGTTCGGCTATTTTTCTTTTTTGCCGAATCTGTTTTTTTTCTCTTGCACACTTTTTTTGTGCGTTTTCTTTCTCTTTTTTTTTTACTTTTTTTTCTTTTTTTTTTGACGAACTCAGATACAATTTAAGATGCTAGAAAAGAAAATTTTAAAACTAACAGCAAACAACTACGTATGGAAGCACAAAAGCAATCGGATCCCTAAATTAGCTAGAACCGAAACCCTAACTCAATAAATCTCAAATTACTAACTATCAACAGAAAATTAAAGATAAATAGACCTTGTAGAAGCAAGCTCTGATACCAAACTGATGTGAATCGTTGCGGAAGGATCGTTCTACGAAGGCCCAGATGGTGCGAATTGCAAACCTCGACCTCCAATCAAACTTGTGATTGGCAACCTCGGTATGAACGTGACCGTTGACGAACACGTGTCAACCAACCAACGTTATAGACGCCACGAGCGAAAGAATTCGCTATCTCGCTCGATAAGTCGAAGAGAATCTTGATTAGGTCAAGTCCTCAAAAGAACAGTAAAAAGAGAACCTCTCAATTCTTTTCCTCAAAAATAAAATATATCCGTCCTCAAAGAAATTTGGCAAATCCTTTATATAGGCTGCCACACAAACCCTAAAAAATTGACTTGGTCAATTATTTGGTGACAAGATAATTAAATTGCACCAAGATTTCCAAGATTCTTCAAGATTTGATCCAAGGTCATCTTCACGCCAAAGATCACGAACCATGACGCCAACAGCTTGCTTGAATTGTTTGGCCCGCGCTCAAGTAATCGAACTAGTAGGAATAGACAATGGATCCCTAGCACCTCCTCCTCGATATGACTCGATGTCCACATCACCGGTTATGCCGAAACACTGTTATTTGAGCATTGAAATCATTTGTGACACATGAAATGCCCGGTTATGCAGGAAGACTGTTATCTGAGCATTGAAATCATTTGTAACACATGAAATGCCCGATTATGCCGGAAGACTATTATCTGTGCATTAAAATCATTTGTAACATATGAATGGGTGAAAGTGAGGGACCTAATTAAAAGATGGAACTATGTGGTGCGGTATGAGACGTGCCATAATGG
Organism: Eucalyptus fibrosa; assembly: GCA_017140475.1. Lineage (NCBI taxonomy): Eukaryota > Viridiplantae > Streptophyta > Magnoliopsida > Myrtales > Myrtaceae > Eucalyptus > Eucalyptus fibrosa. The sequence goes on along the minus strand of CM029509.1, from coordinate 22,304,361 downwards.
TTTAGTCTAGTAAGTGGGGGCCCGTGTAATTATGTGACATTTATGTCCTTACATATGTATGTGTTAGAAGTATTATGATGATATATGATCTCGATATCGTATGCATAATTTAATTGACACTAACATGCAAGAAAGTACCGGTATCAAAAAAGTGTGAGAAAGGCAATTAGATTGCATGTTGAGTGTATCCTTCTCCTACTCTGGATTTAGGGGATTTACTCGCCGAGATGTGATCTCACCCCGTCGTGGGCTAAAACTTTTCAGGTCCCTAAATGGAGGAAGGCCAAGTCGTGTACAGTCGGTCGTAGTAGAGGAGGAATAGGACTCTCGCTATCTCCTTTCAAGTGATGATGGGTTTTCCGTCAAGACTGGATGTAGAGTGACGCCTCACCCCTTAGAGATCGAGAAGTATGGTAGTGTGGTAGTAAACCCTAGTCTTGTTAGTAGAAGCTTAGTTAGTGGGTAATCGAACAGCTTCACTTTTGTTCCAGACCTTGGGGTGTTAAACTGGTCTATTTACATAAGTACTTTGATGTTGTAAGTGTGGCTTGTGAAAAATAATATCCTACGTTTCTATTCCACTGTTTTGTTATATGGAAATTGTTTTACGTTTCGCATGTGCAAAAATAACGAATGGGTCGGCAATAGTTCCTGAGATGTTGCAAATTTTAAATCGACCATTGAGGGATATGCATGCGCCCAGTGTTCGGGTCGTGACAACCATTGCAAACCAAAAGTCCCCATATGAGAGGAGATATCTTAAGGATATCAGTTTAAAGCAGAGTTAAAAGAATGAACTAATAGTGAGATTTTGGAGAACTTTTTGAATCTCTCATTTAGACCAATAATTATGCCTATTGATGGAGAAGAAACAAAATAAATGCATGCGAAGATACACATCGAAGGATGTGTGGATAATGCGGTGTTGGTCTTTTTGCATTCCCACCTTTCTTCCTTGGGTGTTATACCTTTGCATCATCTTTTCATCTCCTCATCTTTTCACTATTTCTATTGCTGGTAACAAACATTTTGAAAAGTGCTTTGTCATTCCTCTTTACCAAGTTGTCACTGTAATGGGAGTGAACACGACCTACATTCTTTTGTAATAATGCTTTGATCAAAGTATGATCTTGAGCTTCACACCTGATCTCTTTTCTAGTTTACCTTCAAATGATAGGATACCAAAAAAGAAAGAAAAAAAAAACCATTTTCCGCGGTATAGAACCAGATTGGTTGCCTAATATGAGAATCCATAGCCCGTGGCTGCCAATGAAATCGTGATGGTAATCCTTCCATAGTGGTTTTTGCTAAGAACGATGGATTGCATGCTGTGTTCTAAGCATGTCATTGCAATAAACGTGGGGGATGTAAGGATATATGCTCAATCATCACACAATGATGTCTATTGTCATGGTTTGCTCACTGTAGGTGGTGTTTAAAAGTAGAATCTACAAGTTCAAAACAAGTCTATGCTATTACATAATGATTCACTTCATATAGCAATTAGATTGCACTGAATTCCAATTTTTAAGAGGATATGTGGTTCGATTAGTTAAATAATCGGCCCCCCAATTGCAGTAAGTTGGAGTTAAATTGCAGATGCTAAGGATATAATGATAGTTTTGTTTATCAATAGTAAACGGACAAATACATGGACAAACAGAAGTGGAGTGATCTTCACCTAGAAACTACTTTTTCACACAGCAGCATCGATGCATAATTGTTATTGACACCTAAATTTTACTATTTTATTTAGGAAGAAAAAAAGAAAAAAGAAGTAAAGAGTAAAATAAATAACTTTTATTAAAATCCATCACGTATGTTTTCATTAAAATCCATTACGCATAGACATTAGGAGCAACTATCACTAATTATTAAAATTAAAAATTAAAAAAAACTAAATCAAAAAATGAAAATTAAAAAAAAAAGTAAAAAGTAGAAATTTTCATTAAAAGGTATAAGAAAAATCGAATGGGGCCGAGTAGAGGGCTTTTCTTCTTGCGTGGGCTCGCCCACCTATCTCTTTACCTTTTTTCCCTTTTGCGCTTGGGCCGGCCCCGTGCAGGTCATCTTCCTCCCCTCATGCCAAGAGTACGAGCAGAGGAAATAGGGATCGCCACGTGAAGCAGATGGTGGCGTGATCCGCGGGTCAAATCAGTCCGGCCGGCAAGTTGGCGGTGGCAAGGGCCATGCGCGCCTAACGGTTCTTTTGGGGGTTCGAGCTACAGAGGGAGAGAAATTGGAAGAGCTGGGGAGGGTTTAAGCGAGTGAGGGGGAGAGAACTAGATAGTGAGGGAGCGCGAGAGGGTGGTCGACCGTCGCCAGAGTCCGTTCGTCAAGCGCCGTCCTTGCAGTGCTTCCCACGAACCAAGTAGGTCTTGTGCGTAGCTTTTTGATTTGTGTCGAGTTGGGTCGCCTTCCCGAGGATCTCGCTTTGGGAACACCGTGGGATGGCCAGTCATCACTCGATCCATTTCGAGTTTTTCTCTCCCGTCGCCGCTGCCGAAGTCGAGTAGATCTCTCATTTTAAAAGCCTCTTCCTGTGAACCCCCGCTGCTCCGTCCTATTTTGGTAGGATAGGATGTTGGGTTTTGTTCCTCCCGTTAGTCACATGCGTACTGGGCTTCTGGGGGCTAATGTGGTTAATTTCGAATGCCCATTTGATGATTTTTTTAAGTTTGCTGCTGAGTCCAAGCACAAAAAGGGTTGATATCGTTCCTCCGTTCCATGCCCACCACATGTTCGACGATATGTCTAAGCCGGCCTAGGCGCGTGCATTACCGATTCCCATGTGTTCTTCAACGCGGATAAGTACGTTTTGCATGTTATGAATCTTTTCCGCTGTGTTTTATTTGTCTCCCGTTGGTTTCCTGGGTGTGGTGGTTGTAAGTGGTGCGCGGCTCGGAAGGGGCAGCAATGATGTCACGAAGTGATGGTGGCGGCAAGCGACGAGCTCAGCTGCTGCTTTGTTTATAGGGCTCGGCGTGAGAGAATAGGTTGGGCGTTCGGCGATGGAGGTATCGGAAGGAGGGGCCAATTTCGGGCGTGGGAGGAAACCATCGAAGAAGAAGAGGATGGGCAAAAAGAAGAAAAAAAAAAAAAAAAAGTGTAAAAGTGGAAAAAGACAAAAGGAAAAAGAAGACACTCGGAGAGGAAAATTCCTGGGGAAGAAGACCAAAAGGGATGAAAAAGGAAAAAAGCAAAACAAAAAACATAAAAAAAAAAACTATAAAATGTCAAAAGTTGGCTTCGGAAGAACCGTTGAGCAGAAGGTGGAGGAAAAAGGACGAAGTGAGGAAAAGATAAAAGAAAGAAAAAAAATATTAAAAAATGAAAAAAAAAACGAAAAATTTCTATCTTTTTTAATCCGACAGTGTTTTTGACAAAAAAAAAATTCAACAGTGTTGAATCCGGGTTTAGGTCGGGTCAATGGGTTGGATTGGGCCTACCCAGTCTAAACCCGTTTTCCTTAATATAATAATATTAAATATTAAAATTTCCAAAAAATTCAAAAAATCTCAAGAAAAATTTAAAGAATTCGAAAAATTATAAAAAATTCAAAAAAAATTCTGAAAATTCAAGAGCTTTTGAAGAAAAATTGAGTTGGGCTTGTGAGTTGGTTGTCTTCAATGGAATTTTCAAGCTCCGATGCCAAATGGACTTTGAATGGAGGGCCTATCTTCTGGGTGTTTTTGTAATAATTCCAAGGTAATCTTCCATATCCATATCGCAGCTTAATTCTGAAGCATGATCCACAATATCCGAAGGAAGCCCCCCAACAGCTTTGACAATATCTATAGCCAGCAACAGGAAGGAAGAGGAAGAAGAAGAAGAAGAAGGGAAGGGGTGGGGTTTCGGCCGAGAGAGGGGGAAAGAGAAGAGAGAGAGAAGAAAAGAAAAAAGTTGGGGGGGTGCGGGAAGTGACGTGAAGAGGAAAAAGAGGAGAAAAGGAAGAGAGAGAGAGAGGGAAAAAGAAAGGGAAAGGGGGGAAATCACGTGGGATCCGTTAAAGGCACCGCATCATGGTTGGCAGGAAAATTGGTCTTTTAAAAAGAGAATCGTCCTCCACGGGTCGGTGCACCGAAATAGGCGATTTGAGCCCTTCCTTTCGCACCCATTTCGCTACAAGGTGGTGACACGTGACGACGCGGAAGGTTCCTTCCTATTCTGTTGTTCTAATCTGATAAGATCAAATTCAAAAGTAATCACAAGCGGCTCTGTTTGAAAGTACTTTTTACTTTTGACTCTGCAGGGCGCGCATATCTAGGCGTTTCTTCTACCATTAAAGAAATATTTCAAATTATACCTTATATGGATGTGTAAATTCACGTGTAATTCTTTTCTCTTTTCTTGGTGATTCGGTTATATTTGAATTTTTTTTTGTGATAAAGGGGTAAAAAAGGACTTACTTTTAATAATTTAGAAGTTGCAGCAAACAAGAATGTGGGTAATTACCCGATGAAAATGAAAGCAGGTGATATGTAGATGAAACGTGAAGAGGAAAAAGAGATATCACATTAAATCGGGCAAATTATAGTAGCTCTAAAGAAAATGAGCAAAAAGGATATCGTCAGTGGTAGTAGTAGACAAAGATGATGCAATAATTCTGGTAGTGTAGCTCGGGTTTGTGTCTCTTGACCACAACTTTACTCTTGCATGTGGATTATGTAGTCCCTTTTGAAGCCTATATGGCCGCTTTCACTTCCAGTTGATGCCAAAAAATGACCAACTCTTACAATTGACAAGTGGTGAACTCGATCGACTGTAACTGAGACTTATTAGAAAAGTCGCAAATGAATAAGGCGAGATCAATAGATCATCAGCAAAGATTTGACAGCAATGTGATGGAAGTTATTGATGAAAAGCTCTCATTGATTGACAAAGTGCATCGACAATACATCTATTGCCGATTTTGATACGTCTTGAAGCTCGAAGACAGAAGGCATATCAATTCCAATACAAAAGTTACCGTTGGTTGTTCCACTAGCCTCGGAAGTTGTAACACCTTTGTCTCACACTAACATGTCAAAAGAATATAGTATCAACACAATTGTAAGTTTATTTTACATTTTTTGTTATAATGAACACCAAATTTATATTGTGGCATTTACCAAAAAAAAAAATTTATATTGTGACGAAAATAAAAAGATCGCTATAATATTTGTATTCTTGTAGTGTGATTTAGCTCTTAATAATTTTTTTTATTTAGACCAAAAAAATTGTTAATATATATTTTTCATTTAGACCAAAAGAACCTCTTGATATTTTTACACAACAAATATCTATTTAATTGATGAATTACCGAGATAAATCGAGTCAATTTTGAGTAAAAGCTAAGTTGGGAAGATCTCTGTCCTCATCACATGTCATGCGAATCCAAGTACGGGCAGCATGCCTGGAATCTCAGTGTACCAATAAATGTAACTAGGGAGTTAGTTGTAATTTTACTTTGTCTTCACTTCTCGTAAATTTACTATTCCTACACTTTACATTACTCCATTTGCAATTTACTTTTTTTTTTTTAACCCAAGCCATGGTCATACTTTGTTCAAGATCAGTGAAGAGCCCTTTTTTATATATATAAAAAAAAAAAAAGATATCCAAAATCGATCTCTTGGAAAAGATCTTTCACAGTCCAAAAAAAAAAAAAAAAAAAAAAAAATCTTTCACTTTCTGGGTGAAAACATCCTTTTTGCACTTGTGGTGGACCCTTTTTGTTGATCCAACGAAATTGTCGTGGCAAGAATAAAAAATCAACAGAAAACCAACAATACTTTTGGCGACAATTTATTGCCATTTGATGGCATTAAGAGGACTGTGCATTATGAATCTTCAACCACTCTAGGATCGACAAAAGAAAACCATGTGGTAAATACCAGCATCCCAAGATGCCTCACTGAAGAGCAAATTAGATTAAACCCTAGCATGGTATTGACCATGAGGAGATTTTATGAGAAACAACGAAAGGATATGACCAGCTATATAGTGAGGCACATGTTCGAAGATATCAAGCGGATGATCATCAAAGCAATCAATGATGCCATTTCGAGGCACGGATTTTCCAACTAATTGCTTCCACTCTAAGGGAATCTAGTGGTTCAATGGTACATTCGTACTTCACACCATTAAATGTAAAAGAAAGTGAGTTGAGATTTCTTTACGGTATCCCAAAAATGATGAGACAAGCCAGATGTGATTAGTGGACCCATATAATAAAGCAGACTCACTATTAACTTTAACCTTAAGCAAAATTACCAAGAAAAGAGGAAAAAAAAGAAAAGAAATAAGACAAAGATCTTCATTTTGAATACCAGAACCAATCCAGATCTTCCCGGCTCCTACTACCCACTAAAGGAAGAAGAGCACTCAAAACCTTTAGCCTTCTCTAATTTCCACACTTCAACTTTAGACAGAAAAAAACAAAGATAGCACACGAAAGCGCGTTAAGTAACCAATAATTTCTTAACAGACAAGCTAGTCGATTCACTTTATAATGAATTTTAGATGGGACCAAAATGTGTTAGATAATTTGTGACTTTCTCAATAAACACATCAGTTCATTAACATTATAATAAAGTTGGAAAAGATTTCCCATCATGACAAAAACTTAAGAAAAAAAGTCTTGTGATGTGCTCTAACTTTTAATGTATTGTTTTTGTAAAGGGTTAATAGCACGAATAAACCCCAAACTAGCATGTCTATGAAAAATTTATTCCAAATGACAACAAAAAATTCCAAATCGGTACACTTATGATAAATTTACTTCAAAAAATTTTTAGATGATCGAAATGTGTTAGGTAATTAGTGACTTTCTCAATAAACACATCAAATCACAAGTTGGAAAAGATTTCCCATTGCAATGAAAACTTAAGAAAAGAAGTCCTGTGATTTAACTTTTAATGCATTGCTATTTAAAATCAAATATAATTTAAATTTTAGCTTATAGCATTAAGTGAATGAGTTACACTGTACAAAAATTTCACCTAATTCAAAATAGAATGATATTACTAATTAAAAGATAAAAGAGATATGTCTCACTTAAAATATGTAATTTTTCTAGCTTTTGTAGCCTTTCTTGCTAATTTCAAATTCACCCAATATAAATTCATAGTGAATTCTTTGACTGCCACCATGAATTCCACATGATCAAACCGCTTAAAAGTGATTGGTCTGCACAATGGTGCAACATTTTTCGGCAGGGTAAAATGAATGACAATTGGATGACAAACTTCAAAAAATTCAACTCAAGAGCAATTTATGTCATTTCATAGGTAAAGTTCATCGTTCGTAATCATTATGAAATTTCTTTAGTAAATAGATAGTTGAGATTTGCTTAACCGTAATGGTTATTAAACCTTTTTGAAATCTTCATTGTAGTCCGTGTGAAACAACCTGGTTACGCATATTCTCCCAACTTTGCCCTTTAATAAGCAGAAATGAGGAATAGCATTGATAAATGGCAAAATGAACTGGTGGCATATTGTTTTGCATCTTTTGACAAATATTTATGATATTGCAATTGTTTCCAACGATATTCGCCCGAAATTTTTTATGAGAAAAAAGATGAGTTTTTAATCCAAATATTCTAACAAAAAAAAATGTCAATACCATGGAAAATCTCAAACGATTATGATATATCCCAAAAGCTTGCAAACCTGGGAGGACATTGATGCTTTGTCCCTGTAAAATAAAATAAAATAAAATGAGTTCACAATGGGACGGCACGTGGACCTTGCTCACAAAAAGATGGTCAAGGCACAAGCTTCGACCAAAACCAAAAAATCCGGCAAAAAACAAAAACAATGGAGTAAGAGGGCTGGAGACATTTTCTTTCGAACGAAAATGTCGCTGTCCATAGTTCAGGGGCTACCTATTTTGAAAATACCACTTTGGAGATACTTCGAAAAAAAGGCACCACTTTAGCGATATTTTTGAAATTTTCGGCTTTTAAATTTCTGATCTATAAAAAAAAAAAAAAAGCCATTTTATGACAGAAAAAAAATCTGTTGGCCAAAAACCAATGTCACACAAGTCCAACTCAGGTCTTTTCCGGAGTCTCACTGGTTGGATCTGTATTTAGATGTCCAAGTGCAAAGGTGTCCCAAGTTATGTAGCACTGACACGCGACACAACATAACACGACACGTTAACACGTTATTTATAAAAAATAAAAAATTCCGATACGTCGCGACACATTATATATTAAATAAATATTTTTATTTTTAATTAATTTGATTTAAATTCATAAATAAATAATTAATAAATAAAAAGAGTATATAATAAATTTACACTAATAATATTAATAAATCAATTCATTTGAAATTCGAAAGATATATTCATAATTAATGCGAAACATGTTTTTAACTTTAACAAAAGTTATTGATGAAATTAATAATTAATAAGAAATTAGAATCAATTTATTTAAATAAATCCATAATTTTCTAAAATAATCAAAATTTATCATTATTCAAAATTCAATATTTTTATTTTTCGAAATTACTTTTTAATTTCATTTATTTAATTTTTCAATTACAAAAAAATCCCTAAAGTTCATCCCTTCTTTCCTTCGTCCATTTCCTCCACCCCAAATTTATTTTACCTTTTTCCCTCCCCCACCACTGAACAGACAGGCTGTCAGCCTTCACTTCCCACCCCAAAAGCTCAAAAGTACTATTTTTCTTCCGTGAGGTCTCTCGAATCAGGGCTTTCTTGATTTTCGCAACCCCCAATATTTATCTTTTCTTGCTTTTTTTTTTACTTTTGCTTCTCTGGCAGTCCACCTAGAAAAGCTACGAGGGCTTCGCATAGTTCCGTACGGGGCTGCTTCAGTGCGTAACGTGTACTATCTCTTCTTCTCAGGTGGTGTTTAGCTTTTATGGGAGTGTCCTTGGCGGGGGCTTTCGAAGATTCGTGTAGCTCCGTAGCTTGTCCTGTGGGATTTCGTTGGGCCGATCGTCAGGTTTCTTTTCCGTTAAAGTTGCGATTTTTACGGGGAGCGTGGGCGTTTGAGCTGGTAAACTCAAGTAGAGAAAATATTGGCTGCAGCTCTGACTCCAGCGTGTCTTCCTCCGAATCATTCAACGGCGACACGTGTCGCCCGGCAGCCACGCTGGAGTCTGGGCACGTCCCTTTTATTTTCGGTAAAATAATCTTCTTTCTCTCTCCTCTAGCGCCTGTACGCTAGCCCTGGGCTCTCTCTCTCTCCTCTGCGAGTCTGCACGCATTTATTGTATTCTCTTTCCTCTTCCCTCGTTCTTTCCACCGAGTAGAAAGAAAAGCCATTCCAAGCGAGCGAACCTTTCAAATTTTGGATCTCTGGTTTCGCTCTCGTTTGCTATTCCGCGCTCGTTGTTGCTGCTCCGGCATTGCGTTTGTCAAGCGGCCGTTCCCCACCGTCGCCCGGCGCTCGCTCGCTCGCTGGTCCTGTCGCTTCCTCCGTCTCTGCTTCGGCGCTCGCTCTTTGCTCCGTTGCTCGCTCCATCTCTGCTCCGACGCCGCTTTCCTTCGCACATTAATCTGCTTGGGCGGCCGAGATTTGGGAGATCCCATTTCTGCAACCACCTGCAGAGCAGCGTCGACGCCTTCCAGGCCGGTTACGAGATGTCTGGGATGTGAGAGCAAGAGCAGTAGATTGCCGAAGTTCTGGCGGGACGCCTTCCAGGCCGGTTACGAGTTCTTGACGACTGACGTGCCGGGCGTTCGCGACATCGCCGTTTCGGAGATCGCGAAGATTTCCCTTCGCTCCTTCACCTTCTCCGATCCTCTCGCTGCTCATTCTCGTCCTGCAGTAACCCATCCTCACCCTTCAAAACCCCCCCTTCTTCTATATTCGCTAGCTTCATTTGCTTGCAGAACTTTTAGTGCTGAGAAGTTGGGCATTTCTTGCGAAATTTTGGGAGTTTGGTCGCTGACTTGTCCTTTTAGAGATTGGATGGAAGTCATGAGTTTATGAGGTCTTGGTTCTTGCCACGTCAGCACACGCTGGAAAGAGAGGGGGGTGGGGGTGGGGGAAGAAAAACGTGAGAGAGAGGAGGGGACTTGTGGGGGATTCATCCCCAACATGCCAAATTCAAAGATCTAGGGGTAGCCAAACCGGACAGAAACCTAATTGCAACCTAAACCGAATTGAATATTTCATGCATTTTTTGTTCAATTCAGAGTTATGTTTGGGTAAAGACACGTATTCCTCTTGACCCTTGGGCAAGGCAAGAGTTCGTTAGTGACAGAAGTGGTACATCGATTAGATTTCACGTACGACCAAAAAAAAAATTAGATTTCACATAATTGTAAAAAGTTGTAAGACTGAATCATATTAAATGACTTATTTGTGTCATTTTATGTGTGTGTTTTGGAATAATGTAAATCCAACATTGCCAAGTAATGTTGATTTTTCCAATTAATCGTGTTCGCATTGCGATGCATTTGCATTGTTATGAGCTTTTTTTTTTTTTTTTTTTGTGACCGAGGAATTTGTCGGAGCCTACTTTTGTCGGCTTACGTCAATTTGGGATCTCATGGGCCTCCGCGGTAGAAGCCCAACAGCAATTATATTTTGGGAAAACTGGCCTAGTAACCCACCACCAAGCCTCCCACTTTAATCGTTAACAACACAGGATTTTGAACATTTGACCTTCTTCGCTGGAGGAGAGATCTTAATTAATTGCACTACTCGCGGGTGGATTTATTATGAGTGTTGTGCACCTCACTATGTTGAAAGTTGCCACTCTAGGAGGCTAGATTCTTTTAACCCTGCAATCGAGCCAATTACTATTTTTCAAAAGCCTATTAGTCCATTCAATTGGCTTTATCACATGATTAAAGTTCCTATTACATGCAACCTTTTGGGCTAATTCCATAAGAAAAACCATAAATTATATCCATTATAACATAAATACTAAAAAAAATTTATTATATTACTGAATGGCCACTATAACATTAATACCTTGAAATTTTTTTGAGTTGCCAAAATCGCCAATGCAACAAACAAATAGGATTTTTTGGTCGCATGGTACAAATTTGGTTATTGGTGACACAAAAAGAATTTAAGGGTTAATGTCGAAGTGAGGAAAATTTAGCATTTTTTTTTTTTGCGGTAGACCTGGTGTATTTTTACCGTACCGGTACAAATTTGGAAGTTTTGATACGAAGTTTAAGATACTCGTGATAGAGTGGATATATAAATTAGGGCATTGAGCGTTACTTTTTCTCATTGTTTTCAAAATCAAGAGAGAGAGAGAGAGAGAGAGAGGACAGTTTGTATCTTATTTTATTATTTCTTTTTTTTTTTTTCCCGGGGGGTAATTTGGCAAGTCTTGTCAGCCAGATTCTCACGGCGGATACTTCAAGGACAAACGAGTCCATCTCCACACTCGCTCCTCCCCAAAATAAGACACGAGAAGAAGATAAAATAAAAAATCAAAGCAAAACACATTAATTTTTTTTTTTTACTTTTCCCTCTTTTGTTTTTTTGTTCTCCCTTCCCCCCATTTCTAAGGAAACCGTCCCAAAAGTCTCTTCCCAATTCCATTTCCTTTTCCGGCTTTCCCCTCTCCTTTCTTTAATTCCTCAACGTCCCTCTCTCCATCTCCCCCATCCGCCACGCGCACCCATCTTTCGCGAACCCAAAAAAAATAAAAATAAATAAAAGAAAAAGACAAAAGCTCTTTCTTTTTCCTCTCCTCCTGCTCCTCCTCCTCCTCCTCCTCCTCCTCTCCAAGCCTCTGCTTCCCACAAAAAAGCTGCGGCCTTTCGATTCGCCCCCAACACCCGCGACTTCGAAATTGGCTCGGTCTTTGCTTCTGGGTCACTTCCACTCTCTCTCTCTCTCTCTCTCTCTTTCTTACCGGAGCCGGGTCTCCTCCAATCTCCTCGGATTCCGGGTCGGTCTCTCGGGGGGTTCCAATTAGCCCCGCTCGAGTGTCGACGCGACTCGATTTGATCTCGGAAGGGGTGGCCGGCGGATTGATCGGCGGAATACAATTCGCCCCCGTCAGGTCAGTTCTTTTTTTTCTTTTTTTAACCTTCCTTTCCCTCCTTCGAATTTTTGCATGCTGGGTACTGGGCAGTGTTCGATTAGGACGTGGTTGAGTACTTCGTACTTCGATTCGTACGAGTAGTGTTGGTCTTGTGGTTTTGTTCGCGTTTTTCGTTTCGTTGTCGTTTCTTGGGGTGACGGCGCGCCGAGCTAACTAGAGAGGGTCGTGCGAGATTTTTTTTTTTTTTGGGGGGGGGGGGGTTCGTGGTTTTGGGGGGAGGAGCTTGATTGGCGGTGGGATTCGCGCGGTGTTGAATGGGAAAGGAGTGTTTTTGGGATTGATTTGTGGGGGAAGATGAATTTCTGGGGCGGTTGTGGCGTGCTTGCAAAGACTGTGTTTGCAATTTGCTGGTAGCTCCGAAGGATGGATTTCACTGTCCTGAACTTGAGGAGCGTTTGTTTCGGAATGATAAAAGGTGGGTTAGGGGGGAGATAGATAGAAATAGAATTGAAGACCCTCTTGGATAGGGGTGTCAAAAAGGCCCGACCCGACCCGACCCGAACACGACCCGAACACGAACATGTATTAACGTGTTTCGTGTTCGGGTAACAAATATAAAACAAGCAAACAAAATGTGTTTCGGGTTGGGTCAGTGTTCGAACATTGTTCGACCCGAAACAAGTTTTCTAAAGTCCAAACACGCCAAAACACAGAAACGCAAACGCCTTAGGCTTTAGCCCCAAAAACACGAACAGTCGAACACAACCTCGTCGGCTCCGCCTTCTTCTCCGACGAGTGCGCCTTCTCGTGGAGTCCGCTGCCGCCCTCCGATCGAAGCGCCTCCGCCTCGCCGTCGCCGTCGCCACCCCTCACCTCCGCCTCGCCGACGCCGAAACCCTTGCCACCGCGTGCGGCCGACCATCGTCGACAGCTTGGGGACTGGGTTCACTCGGTGATCATGGCGCTCGTTTCTCGCCTCGTTTCCAAGTCCCGGCAGGTGAGGAGCCCCCCTCCAGATCCACGCGCCTTCCCCCCTCTCGTCGCGCGTCAAATGCCGTCCCGAATTTCTGCTCGATGGCGCTCAACATTGGCCGTGGAGATCGGGAATTTTGCGTTTCGCAAAGTCGTCGCTTTCCGCTCGGGCGATTGTTGATGATTGTCTGTTGCTCTTCGTTGCGGGGCGATTTGATTCGGCGATTGTATTGGGTCGAATGTGTTTTTTTATGGTTCAATTTTGATGTTGGATTGGGGCTAAGTTGTCGGCATGACTTTGAGTTCTCTAGCTGGGCTGCTTCTGTTTCTTCGAAATCTATTTCTCTTTCTGGGTTTCTTTCTTTTAAATTTTCTTGTATTAAGGAAATTGCTTGTCTGATGCATTTAGTTGTCTATGAAATTCTTTGGGTTCAGGTTAAAAGTTAAGCTGAAGCAGCTAGCTAAGTGAGTGAGCAGTATGTGCTTTCTGAACAACATCATGAACAGGAGGTAAAGTTCTTTAAAATTGATTGATGGGTCTTTCTTGTTCGAGCAAAACTGTTAAAATGAATGGTTGGTTGGAGTGTGAATGGGTGGTAGAAGAGGAAGAAGGCTGTAGGCAATGTCTTTCGCCTTTTATCAAGCTTCAGTGTTTCAGTATCTCATATTAGCCTCGATTCTGGGCCCGGAACAGTTTTGCTCTTAGAAACTATTTTTGTACTTCCGAAAAACGGCTAGCTGGAATACTTACAGATGGAAGAGAATTATGGCATTTGTGGTTCGTGATAATTGCATTTGAGATTCTCAATTATGGATTGACAAGTTCTGGAGAATAGAGTAACGTATATTTGTTTTCCTGTGGATCTTTTGGTCTCTTCATATGTGTGGTGTTAGAAAGTTTGCTCTCCACTGCAGAGCGAGGAATACGAAGATTAATTTATGGCAATCAAAATCGATGTTTGCTGCTTGTTTCGTAGTGTTAAAAACAGAGGTCATTTGTGAGGGCGCAAAGTTTTGCTGTGGTGAATGTGATGAGATGCAAAATGAAGAGTTCCGATGGACTCTCACTTTGTCGTGCCTTGTCTCTCATTGTCACATTCGTTTCTTGTCCATCCTCCATCACAGTTGGTCTTTAGGGTGGATTTGGCCACTGCAGTGAGGTTCAAGATCATGGTTTGGAAGACCAAGAGGTATAAGGTAATAGTGGTGGGTGCTAATGTGACTCTCAATGATCAGGCTGCTAAGAACACCGGCAAGAAGAACAAGGATGTCAAATTAAAGTCTGGGGTGGGTAAGAATTTAGGGGGTTGTTGCTTTTGGCAGGTGGGGACTTCTGTTGTTGCTTTAGCTTTTATTTTGCTTGACTAAGGGCTGAGTTGGACTCTCCCTTGTGTGAGGAAGGCTGAGAATGAGATTAATTTTCTGGTATTCCTGGATAGTGGGCAGTGCTGGTTAGTGTTTGCATTAGAAATGAGTGCTGGTTAGCGTTTGGTTCTTATGATATGTAGTCCTTATCCTTCATTACATTGAGTTCTTCGGGGTTGTTCAGATTCCGGGTCTTTGCAAACAGAGTGAATTTTGTTTGCCTTCTTAAAATTCTTGCGTGAAAGATTCCATTGGGAGGAGAATCTGGTTTTGTTAATTTTTGTGTATCTTTGGTATGTGTCAGATCAATTATAGGACAGATAATGGCCAATCTTGCACGATGCATGATTTCATTTTTTATTTATAGGACAGATATTGTTGATGAAGCAATCACATTCTTCCGGGCCAATGTCTTTTTTAGGAACTTCAATATAAAAAGTGTTGCGGATAAGCTCCTCATTTATTTGACATTCTACATCAATGTGGCACTAAATTATGCTTGTGCTCATTTGTAGAAGATACATTCATTTGCGGCCCGATGCCCGTTCGATTGTCACCCGAAAAAAAAAAAGGAAAAAAAAAAAGGAAGACCCGGAAACCCGACCCGAATTTCCTATGTGAGTTTAACGTGTTTTGGGTCGGGTCGGATCGGGTCGGGTCGGGTCACAGTATGTGACCTGTATGTTTTGGGTCGGGTCAGGTAACATCAAGACCCGACCCGTTTACACCCCTACTCTTGGATCTTAATGAGGTCGGACCGATGTGAAGCCGAGTTCTCCTTCGTTGTTGAAGTGGGTAGTTGTGGGAATGTGCTGTTTAATATTTATGGAGTGCGGCGAATTCTAATGGTGGAATGCACTAAAGGGCAATGGAGAATTTTCTGGTTCTCGCCAGTCAATTTTTGGGTAAAATGTTCTGTTCGACAGTCCAGCGCCTTGTGCCGGCACAAAGTAGAGGAGTTCAAAGTCAAATGATTGCTTGTTTTTTCTGACTTGTGTTGATATAATTGCCCGCTGTTGAGGCTTGAGCTTGGGCAATCTGAGATATTCGGAGCTTAGACTGTTAAGAGAGCTTATATTCAAGGCTTGGTTTCTTGTCAACTCATGGGTTTAACTATTCTTTAGACCTTATTTGATGAATGCTGGGGTTATCAGAACAGATATGGTCTAGAAAGGCTCCTCCATTCCATCAGTTTTGTAACTGATTTTCTTCCTCTCTTTTGAGGGCTGAAAATGAGTTATACTAGATTCTTGAGGGAAACCTAGGTTGGTAAACTTGGAGTGAGGTGATGAACACATTGAAACCAGGAAATTCCTTTCTTAGACAATTTTTGGGTCCAATGCTGTTGATTCTTTGGGGATAAAATACATCTGGTACTTGCACTAATCCACTTAAATTATTCTTTACTTTTCAGGAGCATGTTGCGCAAAATCTAGCGATGGAGTTTGGAAGGGTTTAATTGTAAACTGCTCTACTTTCTGTTTCGCGCTGGCTGTGTATTGTCTCCCTTTGACTTCAATCAACATTCCCTGAATAGTTAGTTCAGTCTTTCTGGATACGCGTCGACACGCGTGTCGAGAGACGTTGACCGCGTGTCGGAAAAGTCCGACACGCTCCGACACGTGTCGGACGGAAGCACGGACTTCATAGGTCCCAAGAAGAGTCCATTTCTAGTTTAGATCAGATGGAGAGGTTTTTAGCAGCAGGCAGTATCGATGAGCTGAATGACTTGATCGAAAGAGATGGGCTCATCCTCGAGAAGATGGCTCTCAAAGGGGCCGGTAACACACCGCTGCACGTCGCTTGTCTGGCCAGCCGTTTGGATTTAGTCCGAGTGCTCTTGAAGTGGAGGCCAAAGTTTGCGGAAAAAGTGAACGCGGATGGTTTCAGTCCGCTGCACATTGCAGCAGCTAAAGGTGATGTGGAGATCGCGAGGGAGCTCTTGGGAGTGTATCCACACCTGTGCTCTGTGAAGGGAGTGGAGCGAAGAATCCCTTTATATTATGCCATCGTACACGGTGAGCTTGATGTCATGAAGGAACTGCTCTTGGCTTCCCCTGAGTCCGTCCAAGAGACAACCGCCCAAGAGGAGACGGTTCTTCACCTCGCTGTGAAGTACAATCGGGTTGATGCTGTCCATGCGTTGGTGGAGCATATGAAGGATTATAACTGCGCGGCTGTCATCGATCAGAAGGACAATGAAGGCAACACTGCATTGCATCTTGCCGTCGCCGCCCAAAATTTCGAGGCAAGTCATGCTACTCCCTTTTTTATCGCACTTTTCCTGGCGCAATATTTTGGTAAGGGTGTCAATTTGATATCGCTAAAATATGCATAAGCCTTCGCTACGAAGGAATCTATTAAATCGGATCTGTTTTACTTTCCACGGGGCTTTTTTAATCATTTTTTATTATTTTTTTAAAATATAAATTTAAAAACTAAAAAATTAGATGTAGTGATTTTATCTTATTTTCAATAAAAAAGAAAAAAGGAAAATTTATTTAAAAAAGAAAACAATTAAAGAAAAATGGCAGCCTCGTTGGAGGGGTCGGCAACCGTTGCCGGAGGGGTTGGCGACAGTTGCCGACCCTGGGCGCGGGTGGTCGGCCCTCGCCTGGGGCCCGCAAGGCCTCGCCCGGCCAAGCGAGAGCCGGCCATCCACACCTAGGGCCGGCGACCGTTGCTGGCCCCTCCCGTTCTTGGGCCCTCCGGCAATGCTGTCATTTTTTTTTAACTGTTTTATTTTTTGAATAACTTTTCTTTTTTTTTGTTGTTGAAAATAGGATAAAATCAATAAATCTAATTTTTTAGTTTTTAAATCCATTTTAAAAAAATGAATAAAAAACCATTAAAAAAAGGTCACTTGGGAAATAAAAATTAATTTTAAATGTCAAATTAGCATTTTTAACAGAAAAGGCTAATGGCGTCGATTTTATGATTTTAAATGAAAATTTTGACAAGTTTTAGGACTTATTTGTATTATTTGTAAGTTTTAGGACTCAAATGCATTTATATTAATTTCTAAAAATCAATGAGAATGAAAAAAGAAGATGATAAATTGCAGGTGGTCAACTTCATGCTTCACCAGCGACATGTGGTCGTGGACGTGAATGCCTGTGACAAGAATGGTAGGACGCCTCTTGATCTCTCGCGAAGGGAAGTGATCAGAAGCATTCTAACAAGAGCTGGAGCCAGACATGGAACCTTGAACAGAAGAAGATATTCTAAGGCCGACATACGCAACACCCTGATGGTCGCCGCACTCATTGCGAGTATAACCTACCAAACTCTGCGATATCTTTTTTCCGACAATGGGATGGTGAAGAATGGACGTGATAAAGAAACGTTCATTTTGAGCCTCCTTTCTTTTTTAATTGTATTTTTTTTTTTGCAAAAATAGAAAATTAACTTCTCATTATCTTTTTTCCGACAATGAGATGGTGAAGAATGGATGTGAGAATGTGCCTTTGTGTAGCTCTTTGGTTCTATAGCTATAATATTCTTACCTCTTACCAAAAAAAAAAAAGAATGGATGTGAGAAAGATATGTTCATTTTGAGTCTCCTTTTTTTTAATTGTATTTTTTTTTACAAAAATAGGAAATTAACTTCTCGTTTTTTTTGACAGATAAAAAGGAAAATAATAGAAAAATATTCAAATTGTATTTTTTGCTTCGAACCGCAAAAGATATACTCTGGAGTTTTCTATTCATCTGAAGTAAAAGGAAATATAATAAAAAAGACAATAAAAGAAAATGAAAGAATACAAAAAGAATAAGGTAATAAAATATGAAATATAGAATTTGGCCTCCACGATTTATAACAGAATTCAACAATACTTCCACAGAAGGCTTCCTCCCATCCCATTCATTTTGTATTACTGATCCTCTTGGCAGGTACCTAGCGTACATCCTCTTCACAAGTGGCAACGCTTTCGGATTCCTGGTGTCAGTCCAAATAATCATTTGCCTCACCAGAGATCTCCCCATTAGGCTGCCCATGTTACTTTCCGTGACCGCAATGGTTCGAACTTACTATTGTTACACATATTACCTGCCGTTCAAGTCGCTGGAAAAAGAGATTGGCCTGAAAAACGTGGAATTGTTGGGCGTGCTGCCGCTAACAATTCCAATTCTTCTTCTACTACTGATACAGAGGCGGTTGGCGCTAGCTTTAGATTTTTACAAATCAATATGAAGATAACAAATCGAGCAGAATATCAATGGGTTGATCATTTCGAGATCTTTTCTGATTTGTCTTTTATTCAATTTCCTTGTAGATAAAATTGTTATCTTTTTATCTTTAACTTTCACATGGTAATATTTCTAATATATATGTTGTACAACATATCAATAAATAAATAAAATGCTTCATCGACTCAATTTTTGAGTTTCTTCAACTCCATGCTTCGAATTCAACAATTCGTAATAACATATGTGATGATGTGCTTCAAAAATACCTAAAAACCTCTCTCGTCGGCTAGCTAGTTGGTGCATAAGAATCGGGCATAATGCTTAAGTCCTTGAGCATTAGTGTTAGCAAGAACAAGACAATCGAAACAAAGAACTCGGAAAGGAATAAGAGTAAAGAATTAGAAGTAAGAAATGGTAATTCACAACCGAATCATCACATTTGATAAATCTTTCAAAATACGACGGTATGGGTATTCCAAAATCAACAACTTAATAAAAGTATTCTTTGATTATTTTACCAGTCTGCATAGGAAAACAACAATCAAAGAAAAACTTAGATATGTCGATCCAATAATCTAGAATAAGCCACTTATATTGATGCATAGGGTACTTCTATAAATGTCTAAAAACTGCATTGATCCTAATTTTTATAAAACGTCAATGTGTATAGTTAATTGTCAAACCTTTTAATATTATGTCGACATTATGACACAATAGATTATGGCATCATCATGTCAATAAAAGTTAGGGATTGGAAATGTTAGTGAAAGTTGGAGATCCAGCAAGCGTGCATAAGTCAAACTAAACAAAACTTTACTGCTTTGTATATGAGATCTCGAACTAAATTTTTGGATGTTAGTGTAATTATACTTAGCATGAAATAGGATGTAATCGTAAAATAAACACATGTTGTGGAGTTCACGATCATTTTCATTTGATAATGAAAGGAATTTAGGGTATTCGAGATATTAATTTCTAGAGGGAAGAGTAAATCGTATGGCTTTACTGTTGCTTGAGATATGCACTCTTTATAGCATACACAAAGACGAGTCTAGGGTTCGGTTTCAGACTTCTTCGTCGTCGGTAGTCCTTGTTAGCACTTGAATATCAGTTGACATATTAAGCATAAATTTTAGTAAAATAATAATAATAATAATAATAATAATAATAATAATAATAATAATAATAATAATAATAATAATAATAATAATAATAATAAAATGTAAAAAAAAAAGGAGATTCCAATTTGTGAGTAAGAATTTGGCACGATTCCATATAAAAATAAGGGATAATGACATAAATGACCCATGAATTTTGATCAAATGTGTGATGTGATTCCTAAAATTTTAATTTGTTCAATGTCATCCATGGATTTTTTTATATATGTTTAATCTAATCTTCGAATTGTATGAAAATGTTTACTGTTGTTTTTTCATTAATTCAAGTTTAAGGACACAATTAAACATTTTTACATAGTCTACGGACTAAATTGAACATAATTCAAAAGTCCATTAGATCACATTAAACAAATTAAAATCTAGAGACCACATCGTACATTGGCAGTTCAAAGACCATATTAAATAAATTAAAGTTCACATATCATTGTACGCTGTGCCTAAGTTCAATAATCATTCTGAAGCCCAAGGTTTATTATTGCCCAGCCCAAGACAAACTCATCATTTGAGCCCACTGTGCGCAGCCCATTCCCTTCAAGCCCATCGGAATTGAATTCACCAAGTCCACCCATTAATCTCAGTCAAGGCTTTGAAACTCCCCACGCCTTCAGCCATCTTTTGGCCGCCGTTTCTCGCCGTTTCGAAGCCGTGCGCACCCCATTGTTTCCGAGACGACCGGGATCCCGAGGCGCCCGACGTTCCAGCCTGGCAAACAAGAAGGGCGCTCGGAGAACGACACGTGTCCTCTCCGTCTCTCTCCCCGTTCTCCTCTCTCTCCTCTCTGTCTCTCTCCCCTCTGCCTCCGCTGGTTGCTTCCATCGCCCCCCCCACCCGACGCCGACGCTCCTCCGCCTCCCTCTGGCGACGTCCGCTCTGCTCTCTCTCTCCCCCTCCGTGAAGTCGTGCCTCTCTTCCAGCGAAACGACGAGCTCGACGGCGCCGGCGACGGCGACGAAGCAGAAGCGCGCGCGCTCGGGGTTCTGGAAATGGCTCGTCGCCTCGGTCGTTCCGGCTCGCCCTCATCTACCTCCTCAGGAACCTCCGCCTATCCACCCGCCCCGAGGTCGCCACCCCTCTAACCAGCATTCGCCGCAGTAACGCCGCCTGTCTTCGCTCCGTCGATCGATTCCCGATCCCCGATCCCCCGTCCCCTCCTCCCTTGAAATCTTGGAGGTTCATTCTCTGATACGATTTCTGGTTTTTCTTGTTTGTGCCGCCTGCAGTTGGCAAAGGCTACTGGTTGAAGCAGTAGGCGATGTCTCCCTACGCAGGTTCGGCTCCGTTCGATCTCTGGTGTGTCGCTGTTTGATGCTTTGATCCCTTCCACAGGTTCCATGTATCACGGTTCCCCTTTTGCTGTTGCTCGTTCTCGGACCTCTCGCTGTCAAAAGGTAACTACCGGGGTATAATCGCAGATGCATTTTGAAGGCTAGGTTGATTGTGAGCTTTGCTGGTTATCTGCTAGAACTAAACTAGATTTATCCGGCGTTATCAAAGCGGAGGCTGTGGCTTGTGCGAAAAGTTGTTTTTCGATTCCGTAAATCGAATTTCTGGTAATTGGTATATGTCATGTCATAGTTGAAACTTGGATCCACTTTCAGTCGAATCCAACCATGTTTTTCTCGTACATGTCTCAATTCTATCTCCTTTGCCTGTGCTTGTGCATATGCAGCGTCTTTTGACCCATTATAAAAGGCCTCGGGTAGGGCAAGGTGCTACCTAAGTGCGTGAATCGTTGGCCATTTGTGTAAGTCTTCATCCGGGGCGGGCATGGCCTTCAATTGGTTGTGCATTTGCATCTCTCGTTTCCCGATGGCCTCGCATCCTTTTCTCCTTCTTCTTTAAATTTGGTTGCTTTAGATTGTAGTGTAATGATAGCATGCTTATATTGGACTTTTTTCCACTTAGCTTTATGCTGATGGAGATTCACTTGGCCATGTATCTGGCCTTTTTGTCTGCTTGTGATTTATCCATTGATCACAATTTAAATCGAGATATTTGCCCCGCATGGCATGCCGTTCTGCATACAGAGAACTTGGCGGTTGTAGTGCTTTAATGTAGTTTTATGCCGTTTACATATATGTTCCTGGGTAATATCTTTGCCTATGCCATGCAGATTTTGCCACTATTTAGCAAGCATAAGGTGGTACATTTCAATAAGACAGATGCTCGTTTGGCAAACAATGGAATTTAACTAGATCTTCGTGAGGCTCATATGTTGAGTCAACTTTCGAGGCTTTAAACTCCTCGGATCGAGGCTCACGGGGAACAAATTAGTCCACCTCCTTCGAGATAAGGGGCCTTTCATGGCTTTGCATCCGAGATACGAGATGGATATGTTGGCTTTCTCTCGGATGCACCCAAGGTTGTACAGCAGAAGAAGCTGAAGAGCTCAAGCGAATGAGGTTTGTCTTGACATGTGCTTGCTTTATTGTTTGCCATTGGAATAATTTTCATTTAACTCAATCAGCTGATGTTGTGCTACTTATGCCTCAAGGAAAAATCATGAGCCTTTTGAAACCTCAAGGTGCAAATTATAGGTTCTTGAACGAAGGTGTAAAATCTAGTTTAACTAGAGATGCACATTGTATTTAAGGGAAAGTCGATGAAGTTTTTGTACATTTCTCTGTACTTACTCATCTGATATTTCGCTCTAGGAAGGGATATGTTTTTTAAGTCTTTAAGTTCATGTGACTTTACCCTGAGACGGAACTCTAATATATTCCATGGCCTATGCTACATTTTAGTCAAATCCTGTGGCTTTAGCTCTGAAGCTCTAGGTGTCGCACCTGGGCAAAAGTAAGCTTGATTGAATACGAGGAATGTGGCATTAGATGTATTTCATCCTTTTATTTCATCAATTTATCTGTTTTTCTTGTTTCTCATATGTAAAATGTGTGGCCACATGAATTGTGCTTTTCATTCAGGTATGCATTCCCCTGGTGGAGGGAGAAAGAGATTGTATATGAGGAAAGGAGATCACAAGGTCTGTGTCCTCTGACTCCGGGAGAGACATCATTAGTTTTACAGGCACTAGGTTTTGACAAAGACACGCAGATTTACATCGCATCTGGAGAAATCTATGGCAGCGAACGGAGATTAGCCACATTGAGGGCTGCATTTCCACGGATTGTGAGTTAACATATTAATGTGCTGTTATATTTCTAATTCAGTGACCAACATCTTCTGATGCTAGCGGTGTTGAACTCTCTGAAGGTGAAAATCGTAATGGAGAATGTTAAAAAGTTCCATCTTCACCTTGAGGGTGTATGTAAAAATGATCCAAGAACGGTAGACAGTGTATATAAAAGGATGCTTTAGCGGCTGCTAATGCTTGGAGCATGTATTAGAACATCCATTGATGCTTTGCAATTGGCACTGGGATGAGTCCATCTCCATGTAATCTGACACTTAGTTCTTCTATCTTTTTTCACAGATTTTACTTTTATGTCAGATTAAAAAGGAGATGCTGCTGGATCCAAAGGAGTTGCAGCAGTTCCATAATCACTCGTCACAAATGGCGGCTCTAGATTTTATGGTATCAATAGCCAGCAATACTTTCATCCCCACATATGATGGAAGTATGGCAAAACTTGTGGAAGGTCACTGCAGGTAAGCTGTCGACTTGATTGATGTTCTTCCATCATTTCCCTTGCATTTCCCTTGGAAGAACAAGACAAATAAATTAGGCCTATCCAATTTTCTTTGAAAAGGCTGTGTGCAAACTGTGACATTTTTCTGCAGATATCTTGGATTTAAGAGAACCGTTCTCTTAGATCGTAAAAAGCTTGTGGTGTTACTGGATTTGTATCACACTTTCACAGAATGATTTTGAAGTTGCTGTACGTCTGGCACATGAGAAGAAGATGGGACAGCCAAGTCATTGTAGAGTTATTGTCGATAAGCCCAAGGAGGAGGATTACTTCTATGCAAATCCTCTGGAGTGCCTTTGCGAGCAACGCGACTGATGATTTGCTAGGCCTGGGCAAGAGGAACTCCAGTGAAGTCTCTAGTTGATTGACGGCGATGATCAACTAAATTGTCATCTCAACATGTTCTGTACAATATGTTCATGGGCTTGGGATTCAAGTTGATCTCTACAAAAGTTGCAGTGCGCGGCATAGCTGCATTAGTTTTCCTTACATTAAGATATGAAGACACTCTTTGAGTTTGTTGCGTGAGCTGCTCTGCTTTCATCATCGTGAATGGTTTTTTGTTTGACCATGATAAGCAAATGCCCGAGAGCCTAACAAGCAGCAGCCA
Organism: Eucalyptus fibrosa; assembly: GCA_017140475.1. Lineage (NCBI taxonomy): Eukaryota > Viridiplantae > Streptophyta > Magnoliopsida > Myrtales > Myrtaceae > Eucalyptus > Eucalyptus fibrosa. Next base: position 22,280,420 of record CM029509.1, on the reverse strand, counting down.
GCAAAGAATTCTTGTCTTCCTTCTAGGGCAACTACAAAGATAAATTCATCATTTTTTCTTGTCCATAGTTAACGATTGTAATCTGTTGAGAAGTCCCTGAAAGTGAGAGTGTACATATTGCCCTTTTTGTGATAACACAAAATGAAATCTTACTTGGTTCATGTCTATAAATTTGGTTGGTTAAGGATCCATTGAGATGATGACTTGAGAGACATCTGCAAGTTCATTTCAATTTTATTTCTTAACCTCATTAATGAGGTTTTGAGTAAGATAGTAAACGAAGTCAACTTTAGCCAAACCTAAATTTATATGGGGGTCGCAACATTCGGCAAAGCAACATTTCTTTGAGCTTCACTTTTTGACCGTTACATGGAAGTAAGAGAGCGCACCCTGTGATCACAAATTTGTAGGGACACAGTGATGCAACTTAATGTGCTCGTCAAAGAGATTTGGTTGATTTACGTACCGTACCAGTGATCGTTTCTTCTGGCAAAGCAATGCCACGAACCACGATACAAACAGAACTGCAGAAGTTTGGTTCTTTGCCTACTCAATGAAAATTGGCAAAACTAATACAAATCCCTCTAGTTTCTTTTGTTCCCTCAGAACTTCATCCAAATTGGAACTCACTCGCCAGAGTACGGTACACAAATTGTCGATCCATCTAAGCTGAGTCTGTAATGTTTAAGACTTGATACAACAGATAAATACACTGATTATGCTTACCATCCCTTGCATACTCCGGAAGTAGGAAAAAGTTTCTACAGTTTGTTTCTTACTTTTGAAAACAACCTCAAGGTAACGGCAAGATTAAACTTGCGTACTGGCTCTATAAGGTGGGTATAGAATCCTTCTTAGGCTGGCAATAAGTTTCGCCTTCCTCGCCAACCAGACCAAGCTCCTTCAATCTCCTCTCATGGTAATACTCAAGCTTTATCCAATTGAGCTTCCTTCTCCTTGACAATACCCTCAATTTGCTGCAACACCCGCTTCTCACCTACTCTAACCCTCACGGCTATCTCAAGTTTGTAACCAAGGTTTCCTTCCTGAATTAGCTTCTCGTCCTGCAAGTCATTGCATTTGAATGGGGGAAAGCATAGAGCAATTAGGTGGGATTTGCTTCTACAGCTTTCAGGAGAAAACAAAATAACCTGATCTAAGAGTTGCCAAACTTTTTTGCAGCAGAGACAAAAAGATGCATAGATATTTACAAATGTGATCATTGACAGAGGTTTTAGCGCTTCATTTTCTTAGACTTCCCTACTTTTAGTTTCACTGGGCTTAGATCGGGAAATGAGAACGCTCTGCAAATACTAGAACTGTTAAATGACTTGGCTAATTCCGACAATCTAAAACATTTTGCCACATTTGGCATTGAGCCTAACAAACATGAGATTATCATACCCTTAGCTACCAAAAAAGTTTACTACCATGATTGATTTCAGGATAGAGACGACTTGCTAAAGAACTCTCAGCTAGGCCATTTTAACCCTGTATGGTTCAGCGAAGTCCAACCAAACCAATTCCCCAGGAGAAACCATCCTAACAAAATTACCCAAGGGGAAATCAGAATGTTACATGTACCTGTTCAACTGTGGTGCGGTAGCCTGAAAGAGCTGATTCACAGGCATCTATGACCATCTTGCATACCAGCTCCTCGTTCACATGACTAACCGGTAATTCTAGAGTTTTCCAGATAGATTTCTTGTAGACAGGTTCCAGGAGGAATGCATCTGTTTCTTGAAGTGCCACAAGCCGCAGATATGGAAGAATTGCTGGTGGAAGAGGACGGTCCATAAAAAGATCTAAGTATGCTGTCTCACCCAAATCACTGGCTGCTGCAATATCAAGCTTCTCCTGATGGAAGGGGTCCGACTCAGATATGTTGAATGTAAGCATGTACGAGTCGCGATTGGTATTTGGTTCCACAAACCCATAATAAAAAGCCAAGTCAGCATTGCTCTTCTTTAATCCATACTGGATGAAACCTGTCCCAGGATTCTGTTAGTCACAATGAATGGTCACAAATCACTGCCCTACCGGATGAGGCTTGTGCAATACCATTTCTGGGTAATCAAATGAAACTTTCTCGACCTCTGGGGATTTCTCGACAGGTAATCAATTTGTTAATTACTACAGTTCAATTAGATTAAGATTCATTTCTCTGTGACTGACAGGGAAAAAGATATGCTGTGTGTTGAGAGTGATATCATATTCGTAATATGTCAAGTGGATCATCAATTACTGAATAAGTTCAACAGGCTTAAGAGGTTTACCTGCTCACCCTCTTTGACAGGCATTGTTGACTTCAAACAGAAAAGGAGGTCCCAAGAAAAAAAACCTGCTGGTCTATTAATCTCCTCTGCATTATCTTCTCTCGTTATGCTAGCGCTGTGGTTAATCTGATGCACGTAAATAATATGGAATTCATAAATTTTCTGGCAGACTGTTTAAGCCCGAAAGAAATGCAGACAAGTTCATTATCGATTTAGAATAGGAAAGATCGATTGACTTACCAAATCCACAAGTGGAAGCATAACAAGTTGGCCCCTAAGGTGAGAGAATGCCCTTGATCTCAGCATGCTAAATGCCCAAAGAAACCCATCCAGCGTAATAGAAGATGGAAACAGCTGCTCATGCCGCGATATGATTTCTTCTTTTACTTTATGGTATTGACTTCTACATGCTCTTTCATCTCCCTGGTCATCTGCAATAGTAAGGTTCCTAGATGATTCCGCGGAAAAAAAAAAAGGTTCATTCGTTGATATCCAGAGACAAGGCAATTAAACAAAGGCACATGGAGCAAGGGACGTCTGCGATGGAGAAACCACGCGGACCTTTTATCTCTGCAAGCTCTTCTTCTGACCTGCCCTGGAACCAGAAAACAGAAGCACACAACTAACCACCCCACAGTCTTAGACTATCCAATAGCGGACGTCACCGGAGGATGGGGGGCGATGGAAGCAACCAGTCGGGGAGAGAGACGGAGAGGACACGTGTCGTTCTCCGAACAAAATTCTTTAAATTGAGTTTGTATTAGTATGTTTCTCTGATTGTTGGATTATTTTGAGTGCGTATTGATTGCTGAGCACGATTTCAGTCAGATTTTGCTGTTGCCGAGCTTGAATCTGATCATATCTTTTTTCGTTTAGTTTCCACCCTTTGTCGGTGTGTCTTCCTGCTGCGTTCAATGTTGGTTTGCCAGAGAGGTCGGAGAGGATGTAATTCGAAAACGACACCATCAGTGCTAATCTCTGAACTCATTGGCACCGGTTTGTTCATGACGTTCCTTTTTGTTTGTTCGTTTTGATCATGCTGTGTCTGTGCGTATGAGTATTGAATGATTGGTAGTTGAGATGGTGGCGGATGGTGGCACTCCTTCGACGGCCAAAGGAAGTCGACAACAACGTATGGCTTGAACATTGATCTTGCTTGCATTTATTTAGAATAGATGAATAAGTAAGTATGTTCGATTTTGTGAATAAGAAGGAGAAAAGGGTATATGTGTGTATATATATATATACACACAAAAATAGAGAAAAAGAGAGAATGGAAAATGGCCTTGTTATAATTGAAAATGTACTTAGTGTGCGCTTCTTGTGATTATAGTCCAAAAGGGGCTTGGTACGACATAATAAAAAATGGGCTTAGTATGGTTATATATTTGTGATTGAGCTTGGTGAGGTTAGGATTAAAAGGGACTGGTATGATAAGCCCATTTATGTCCCCTGCTCAGATTAGCGAGTTCCCAGTACAGTTTATGTTCGGACCAAGCCCAGTCCGTATCCTCCATCTTAACAAATAGTAAATAATAATAAAGAATAGATTATAAGAAGTAAAAAATGAATAAGAAATACAAAAAAATCTACTGAAAATGGGAACTGATTGTGCAGACCTTTATAAAGCCCATGAACAATTTTCCTTTTACTTGGATATAGTAAGTCCCTTCTCTATATCACCCGCTCATGCACTTTGCCTGCAACTACGTCATTCTGCTATTGGTTATTCACCAATGTTGGCGTTGGCTATCCTCAGGATCACCTAAATTGACATCACTAAGATCTTGCTTGCATTATATATTGGCAAATTCACCTCCTTTCTCGAAGTAGGCACTTATTTTTTTTCTTTATTTTTCTAATTTTTTGGCATCTTTTTTTTTTTATTTGCCATCAGTTCAATGTGAAAAAGACAAAATTTGATGACAAATAAAAGAATAAAAATATGCTACAAAATAGGAAAATAGGGGAAAAAAGGGTGCTTACCTCGAGGAAGGATGTGAGTTTGCCACGATAGATATAATACATTGGACATCTCAGCAATGTGGACAGGGGTGATCCGGAGGGGATGTAATAAGCAACTCAATAGGTTGTGGGTGAAGTCTACAACCAGGCATCCCGCGAAAAAGAGAGATAGGATCATATACTCAAAACATAAATTTAACAATTCTTTTGGTTGATGGAGCAGAACAAGAGAGATTTTGATGGAGAACAATCTTTCATATATATTTTTATTGAAAATTGGCTTGAAATTATCCTCGTTTGGTGTAGTGGAGACTTGTGTATGAATGTAAGTGTCTTGGTTGACATAGTCCATAATCATTTTGTATTTGAGCTCCTCAAGGAATGAGGTGAGTTTGTCACGATATAATACATTGGATATCGTAATAATGTGGACTGGGGTGATCAAGAGGGGTGGCCAATCCCATCGTGGGCTAATAAGCAGCTCAACAGGTTGCGTGTGAAGCCTAAGAGCAGGCATCCCACAAAAAAGAGAGACAATATCGTATGCGAGTCAAACTCGATATATAAATTTAATAATTCTTTTGGTTGATTTCAATGGAGCGGAACAAGAGAGATTTTGATGGAGAATAATATTTCATTTCTATTTTTATTGAAAATTGGGTTGAAATTATCCACATTTGGTGTAGTGGAGACTTGTGTATGGACGTAAGTGCCTTCCTTGGTTGACATGGTCCATAATCATCTTGTATTTGAGCACCTTTCTGGTTTTGAGCTGTTTGTAAATGGCTTTTACTTTTTGGGCTCTTTTGCACATGGGTTCGCACCCCCTTAGTTCCTTATAGTTGATTTTTTTTATCCATCAAATCATGGATAGCTGAATTGTTTGCACTTTGTTGAGAGAGAGAGAGAGAGAGAGAGAGAGAGAGAGAGAGAGAGAGAATGCTGATGGCACTTTACCAAGAAATCGGTTGCCTAATGTACCGTTCGTATGCCATTTGCTGCTATTTTATTTTCTTTTCTCCTCGTTTTTAAGTTTTTCTCGATCGAGTACATTTTGATGATATGATTGAAGCGTTTACTTACTACTCTTTATGTGAAAGCTGAAAAAATAGACTTCACTTTGTCATTGATGTGTTTGGTCACATCATTTTAAGTGAGTCTGCTTAATATGATCACTCACGTTTAAAGGCGCAAGTAGTGGGAGGTCACAAAAGGATCAAATTCATAAATCAAGCAAATTAGAGGAGTCGATTGCAAGAGAAAAAGGATGATGCAATTGAAAAAAAAAAGGGTACAACTCAAGAGAACTAAACTAACTTAATCTAGAATTAAATGATATGGGCTATTGAGTCCTTCCATTATTCGCTAAAATTGCTGATATGGCTAATGGTGCCTGTGGTGGTCTTCTGTCCTGTTACTACTCATTAGATAAGTTTTGTGGTTTGAGATTGGCAATGCAATGTCTTGTGGAGCTGTATATGCACGAAACTTTTAACATATAATATATCCACTACTCCAAAAGTTATGGTTTTGTATGGGATGTTATCCTTGACATTGGCATTGCACAGACCTAGGTGCAAGTGGAGGGTGCACGTCTATTTGATATATGTGTTTAAGTCAAATGTTAGTTATTGCACAAAGCCTATCTAGTATAGGGATAAGGGATGCACTTGCAAAGGTGAAATTTCCGGACTTTGGCGTGATTAGTGGTTTTGTTTTGCATAAATACCAACTTCATTTTTTTTATGAGTAAATGTGCAAATGAGCCTGATATATCCCCACGAAACGGAAGATATCATACATCTTTCCGGTATCAAAGCTGTTAGGCACCTGCGTCTCACCTTTTGACGGCAATCTTGCAGTATCAAGCTCTCTGGCAATGTTCTCAGTGGATGCTAGTTCTCTCTTCTTGGGCCTCGTTTGACAAATTTAGTATTGTTTCATCTCTTGTCGTCTTAAAAAGCAACAACATCATCCTTGCCTATGACCTACTGGTAAGCATATTGTCTCTAGCTATGTCTTGTTTTTTCTCCGTGTCCAGGTTACTTCATGTCATCAATGATTCTGTATATTTGACATTAGTGTGGTCATATTTGGGCAGAAATTTAGAAATGAAGTAAATGAGACCTTTTAACATCAACAGCACCATCCGAGGGATTAATAATATCTTCAATAGTCACTAGGAAGATCACTATTCGATCATTTCAGGCATGTGTCTTAAGCTAGTATTCAGATTATTGTAATTTAATTTATTTAAAATATCAATCACATTGCTTATCTGTAAATTTTCAGCTGAATTATTGTGAATGGATGATTTATGTTCTAAGGCATGCAAATATGTGTGCACATGGACATGCACATGTTCATGTGCTTCTGCTCAGGTATATACTGATAAGTTCAGGTCCATGAGGACTATTATAGCCATTCTATGACTTGGATCCAGTCATCCTCCTCTCAACAATTGTTATTTCACTGAAGTTTTGCTTTGTGGAAGGAAAAAAAGCAAAAACTTGAACTGTTCCAATTACTCGAGACTCTGCAGTTGGTGAACATGGTTAATAAATGAAGTTGATATGCATCAGACCTACTTTTCGCCCCTAATTGTTAAGGAGTAGAGTATCCCTAATTGTTTAGGAGTAAAGTATCTGACCGATTACGCATCTGAGTTCTTGATTTCTTTTGCTTGGAAGCAGGAATCGAACTTTTGGACCACATATTAACCATGGCAGACCACTGATTCAAACGCAAATACATTTGCAACTGAGTTTCTATTGTGTTGTTTATTCTAATTTAGTTCCTTTTGCCAGCAGTCTCATCACTTGCTTATGTAGAGTTAAAATGTGTGAGTTGTGTTTTTTTTTTTTTTTTTTTTTTTGATGACCGAGCATCCGCCGGAGGATGCTCTTGTCGGCTTATGCAGATTTGGGATCTTAGGGGCTTCCGTGGTGGAGGACCTACAGCGACTATACCTCAGGGGAGACTAGCCCAGCAACCCACCGCCGGGGCCTCCCACTTGAATCGCTAGCATCGCAGGATTTCGAACTCTCGACCTCTATGCGCTAGAAAAGGAGCTCTCAACCAATTGCGCTAGCCACAGGTGGGTGTGAGCTCTGTTTATTTCTGCCATTGCTTTTCCATTATTGATGTTGATGTGCACATCATCTGAATTATATGTGTGGATGCTCTTCATTTGATGATGAGGTTATTACATTCTTCCTCTGTCTATGGAAAATGAAGTACTACCCTTTCATAGTAAGCCATATGAACTTGACATCATTTGCTTGTGCTGTATTGTACTGTCTCTTTTTAAGCCATCAAAATTCGACGATGTCGTTGTGGCAACTTTTCAACAAGAGAACTTATGAGAAGCAAAACACAAGAGGATGAGAAACACATAAGAGGAGAAACACAAGAAGCCACGAGGAAGAAAAAAACTAAGTTTCTTACATGTTAGAGGGGAAAAACAGATCCTACCCATTTTTGATGATGTGGAGCCTGGTGATGTTGAGCTTAAAACCCCATTATACTAGATGGCCATACTTGAACGCTAGAACAAGTTTCTTTACAATGTAGAATCCTGGTAGGAAGCTCTTATGAAGGTTGATGAGATCAAGGGCTGGATCCTACCAAAATGCAAAAGGTAAGCTTTAAAGATCCCTGAAATTTGTGGCTCCAGAATCTTGGCCGTCCAATTTACGTGCTTTCTCACCTCTCAATGGTCATCTCGACATGGTGTGATGTGATTGAAGAGTTGGCTGAGCTTCCATTATGTTTACTCTGTTTATGTGTTAAATCTTACTGACTGCAAGTAGTCCTAAATCTCTCAAAGCTTATGAATTTGGTAGAGTTGGTCCTATCTAAGGCTCTGAATGTCAACCCGCATTAGACCTAATGCACACATATGACTTGGGATGGACTGGAAGACTATCCAGACCGAAGAAGTTGGAGCCGTGTCTTCTCAATATCACCGCACCACCTATAGAGTTGGGTCCCTTTCTCTTCCAAAAAATCTTGCTTTGTGTAGACTAGACCTGCAACCTCTTATGCAGCTACTGCCTTCTTTACTTTCCTTAGACCTTTACAATTTCAACTTGAGAGGTCTGCCACTATGCAACTTGATAATTCTGTCTAGTTCACCTCCTGGTTAATGTCGATTGCAAGACATTTAACTCGATGGAGCACTTAAGTTGACCGCATGTCACCTTGAGAGATTATTAATGCCATCTAGCTTAAGGACACTGGCAGTAATCAATCGCTTCAAGCTGATTGAGACTGAGCTTCTTGGTATGCTGTGATTACTAGATCAATGGATGCCCGTGGGTCAATTAAAAGGATAGGATGCGATGAGTTAGATCTCTTGGGGTCCTCAATCAATCCAAGTCTTCTTTGAGCGAGTCAACCTTTTGTGCACTGGAAGTATTTCTTGCCAATGCCTTAAAGAAACTTAAAAAACTTCCAGTGAAGCATTGGGAAAATGTACTTCTACATAGAAGGGTGCAAAGGTATAGAAAAGTTAAGTGGTATATCGGGCTTGAATAACCTTCAACATTTACGCGTCTATGTGTGCTCCAGGCTGCAGGTTGTTGAGGGCCTTGCCAAACTGAGTTTTTGATTGAGTTGGTTGTCTACAAGTGTCCTTTACTGGAAACATTGCTTGACATATTAAGTCAAAAATATAGGATGTGCCAAATTCAAGTTAGATGGTGCAGGGAATCGCTTGACTGTTCACCACAAGGCCATATTCCTGTCAAGCGTAACAAAAAAGATGTTCTTCGAAAGACCAAAATCCAAAAGCATGAAAGCTGACTCTAAATCAGAGACAAACTAGGTGCCTCAATCAGGATTATCATAGCATCAACGAATTTCACTCAAATATGACTAGATTTCAATTTCCGTCATAACTTATACAAACCTAAGTAGTGAGAAGCATGCCCTTGCACAAATCTATCATATGACAGATAAATTTATAGAATGTGCAAGAACTAAATCAACAATGTAACATATCAAAATTTACATTAGCCTGCAACCAGTCTATAGGATCATCTCTTCACTAGAAATTGTCTAGGATTCTCAATTTTTGCCTACCATAGCAAACCAAAAGTCCCCATATGAGAGGAGATATCTTATAGGGGATATCAGTTTAAAGCAGAGTTATAAGAATGAACTAAAAGTGAGAGATTTTGGAAGAGAACATTTTGATTCTCTCATTTAGACCGATAGTTATGCCTATTAATGGAGAAGAAATAAAATAAATGCATGCTAAGATACACATCGCAAGATGTGGGGATAATGCGGTGTTGGTCTTTCTCCATTCCCAAAATACATATTAAAACGTGCACGTTCCTTTCTTCCTTGGTGGTTGTTATACCTTTCTATTCATCTCATCGTCTTTTCACTCTTTCTATTGCTAGTAACAGACGTTTTGAAAAGTGCTTTGTCATTCCTCTTTACCAAGTCATCACTGTAATGGGATTGAACACGACCTATATTCTTTTGTAATAATACTTTGATCAAAGTATGATCTTTAGCTTCACATGTGATCTCTTTTCTAGTTTACCTTCAAATTACAAGATACCAAAAAAAAAAAAAAAAACCCGCAGTATAGAACCAGATTGGTTGCTTAATATGAGAATCCATAGCCTGTGGCTGCCAATGAAATCGTGGTGGTATTCCTTCCACAGTGGTTTTGCTGAGAACGCTGGATGGCATGCTGTGTCCCAGGCATGTCATTTTAGTAAATGTGGGGGACGTTAGGATATATGCTCAATCATCACACAATAATGTCTATCGTCATGGTTCGCTCACTATAGGTGGTGCTTAAAGGTAGAATTTACAAGTTCAAAACAAGTCTATGCTATTACATAATGATTCACTTCATACAACAATTAGATTGCACTGAATTCCAGATTTTAAGAGGATAGGTGGCTCGGTCAGTTAAATAATCAGCCCCCCAATTGTAGTAGGTTGGAGTTAAATTGCAGAAGCTAAGGGTATAATGATAGTTTTGTTCATCAGTGGTAAACGGACAAATACATGCATAAATAGAAGAGGAGAAATCTTCACCTAGAAACTACATTTTCACAATCGATGCATAATTGTGCATGGCATGCAGGTCCTGTTTTAACTCCTTTTTGACAATAAATTCTCTTCATTATTCCAAGTTCTAGAGCTAATTCATGACAGCAAGCTAGAAGTCCACAAATTCTCGGAATGGCACAGGCACCTCTTGCAGACTGAGCAAGCATCACTGCTGATAGAATAGATGGTATATTCTAGCATGACTCTTGCTGGTGTTGGCTTGAAACTACATTCCTGTTGTTTTAATAATGATGAAGGAATCGGTTATGGTTCCATTACCGACGAGATGTCCTTCTCAATTCCTCCAGCAGACTAGAGAAATGCGTTAACGGTTGTGAAGTGGGCCATTACTTCACTGTGCAATGTGAAGCTCTTCTTATTGGTCCTTGGCAAGTGATCTTTGTAAATGGCGTACTTTATGGTTACCCGAAGAGATCTCCTTCTCAAAAGTTTCTAAAGGTCGAAGAATGATACTGTGTCTAGATTAAGGGAGGAGTGCACTTGCAAATTAGATGTAATGAGACCCTGTACTACTGATCACAATGCATTCCTGATTGCAATGCAATCCAGGAACCTTTTGCTAAACCTGTGTGCGCTCCCGAGTTATCATTATCAAATATAGGAAGCTTTGACTTAATAGAAGAAATTTTGTTCGTTATCAGTTGGAGAAGATTTGAACCACAACTTGCTCCTCAAGGAAGTGTAAACACTAGGCCTGAAAAAGTACTTGAAGCGAGATATATGCAATAAGAATATTCAATAATGGAACAAATTTCATGCTATTGTTTTGTAGAAAACCTAAAATTTGTGCCATCCAAAGCGTTAGAAAGTCTAATCTAGAATTTGTGCCTTCATGATGTTGCTGAATTGAAAATCTCTCAAGGCGAAGAAGCTTTTTCTCGTGGGTCGCAAGAACCTCTAACTAACAGCTAAAGACGCATGTCAAATGATATAGTAATGACCTAGATAGGTAAGTCGATATAAGCTGAACCTTTAAATACTCAATCATAAACAAATCTATGGTATTTTCATTACCCCCAGTAATATTCAAATATACATCACGATTTTCTTTTTTTAGAAAAATAGTTTCCTCTTAGATCTATTTTTCTTGGTTGTTTTACTTAAATCAATCACCCTCCTTTTCCATTTCAATATGTCAATGCTATATGTACATCTAAAGATTTGTAATTGATGCAAGGTGAGACTGGGAAGAAGCTGTTTGTTTTGTTTTGTTTTGTTTTTTGTTTTTTGTTTGTTTTTTTTTTTTTCAATGGAAACTGGAAAGTAACTTAGGGATAGATGGAGTACAACATTAAAGCATAAAGAGGTCTCTCACCGTTCGGGATAAAGAACTTATAAAATTCACTGCCAAAAAATTGGATAAAGAACCGAATTGAAAGATTCACTCGAAGAAAAAATTTCACATATATTATTATCCTCAAATGTGAATTTTTTCAGTGGAGAATGTGCCGCATATATATAGTGGTAACTAGGAAATATAAAAGTCAATAGGAAATTTAAAACACATGAAAACTTGCAATTCAACTGAAATGAGAATTCTTACGGTGGAGAATGTGCCATATTTATAGCGGTAATTAGGAAATATAAAAGTCAATAGGAACTTCAAAACACGTGAAAACTTGCAATTCAACCCTCCAGCCTTGAATTGTGTCAAGATTTGTGCAACGCAGTAAAACTCCAAAAGTGCAGGGCTTCTTCCTCCTCATTTGCTTGCCTAACTAACAAATGGGCTTTGGTTAATTGCTGAATCTTAGATTGGATGTGAGAGTTGATTGTCTTCAATGGAAATTTCAAGCTCTGATCCCCTTGCATAACTGACTCGAAAGGCAGCTTGCCTGTTTTTCGGATTTTCTTGCAATAATTTCAAGGTTGTTTTCCATGTATATATGTTCATGTTGTCGCGTAAAAAGGAAGCATGACGAACAATATCCGAAGGAAGCCCTCCAATAACTTGGACAATGTCTCTGGACAAGGAATCATACTCAGAAACATCTTCGGGAGTTTTCCCTTCAAAAGCATGCTCACGAAAGAGCCGAAGGGCGCCGTGATCTCTCATTGGTTCAAGCTTGTATTCCTCAACTGTCTGACCATCAACAGCTCCAACGTCGAAAGCATTCAAAACCTCTCTTTTGTTTGTTGTCACGATGATTCTACTTCCCGGACCAAACCAAGTAAGCTTCCCAGCTAATGTTCTAATCTGTTCATCCTCATCCACGTCATCAAGCACAATAAGAACCTTCGCATTGCGACATAGACTTGCTATTTCTTCAATCCCTTCACTGGAAGATTCAAGTGGTGCAGATTTTTGTTTTAGAAGGTCGGTAATCAACAGTCGTTGTGAAAATGGGACTCCTTCCAAGCTAATATCTTCAAGGAAGCTACTGGCATCAAATGACTTACGCATCTTGTTGAAGACAACCTTTGCAAGTGTAGTCTTTCCAACACCGGGCACACCCCATATTCCAACAACGCGTACCTCTCCTCCTTGTACTTCGACTGCTTGTCCCTCACCACAGGCTACACCAAGCTTTCTCATCATCTCTTGAACATGAAGATCAATTCCAACTAATTTGTCGGTCACAACTTGGTCCTCCCTCTTCAACAGTTGCGCCACATGTGCAACAACTCTTTTTACGAGCTCGCCCTCGTGCCTGCAAAACGTTAAGTGATGAAGCACGAGGATGACAAGAAAGTCACCAAAAATATTTGAAAGTAGACAAAAATGAAAGTGGAGAATGGACCGACAAAAATTAAATCAACCCGCACGGTCTCTTCTTATGCATTGTTAAATTTTCGATCATTATCGATAGGATCACATATATATTTATTCAAAAGGGTTTGGGTTCATTTTCACATCATCCTGCTCTTTTTTCCCCATATATCTCGGCAAGAAAAGGAAACCAGAAGCAAAAGCATTACCCACCCATTTAGGTCCCTCGGACTGAATCCCCTTAATCGCCCGATCTGTCGAAGAACCTCCTTCCATGTTTCGATGGTATTTGAGTCGACTCTGTCTATCTCATGGATATTGAAGGAACTTCCAAAATCCCCAGCCTGGTGCCTTACATCGGAGGGACTAACATCATAGAAAATAGGGAAAAAATCTGTCCATTTGTTTTTCTGCACTCCCACATTTGTACCAGCTCATTGAGGCAAAATTCACTGAAAGCGTAATTTTTGGAGAGGATGGCTATCGAGATCCTCGACCGCATGAGCGCCTCTTTTAGCTCCAGCCCAATCTCTTTTCCGGGACTCAGGTCATATCTATCATTGAAGACCCTGATTCCTGCTTCTACCAATTGTGTGTAAAGGTGAACCGTGATTCCGTCGTGAGTATCTAGATGTCTAAAATTCAAGTATACATCATATTTGAATCCAGATGATGACGATGAGGTTGAAGATGATATCTGTCAAATTAATGAAACCAAACCACTTCACATGATAAACATAATTGTTCAGACCAAGTCTTATGCTTCTAGCCAAACAAAAGAAAAGAAAACACGGTTTTGTGGTTCTGATGGAGGCGAACCATAAACAGCAAGTGAACTGCACCTGATCTTGCAAATTGCACACTTTGGCTTTTTTAAATAATTCAAAATACTCAAAACATTTGTAACACTCAAATGTCAATACATGATTCATAGTACTTTCAAAATTTAAACAATATTTTAAATTTTAGGAAAAAGCAAAAACAGTCAACAAGCCCAACAAATAATATCAATGAGAAAATTGTCCAAAAAATGCTACACCTATTGCACTTTTGCCAATTCAATTATAAACCTTTCAATTTTATTATTTGAGTCTTAAACATTTTTGACTTTTGCCAATTGAGTCAATCTAATCATTTTTTGCCAGAAATCGCTAACGTAAACATTGGCATCCAACATGGCATGACTGGCCTAACGTAGACATTTTTTTAATAATTTTTTTAGTTTTTTTTTTTTTCTGTTTCTTTTTGCCGGTAGCCAGCGAGGACTAGCTTCCACAGATTTGGTGAGGCCAAACCTTGCCTAGGCCATGATGGCCCTCGCCCACCAAATCTAGGGAGCTAGCCCTTGCCAGCCAACGGCAAAAAGAAAGGGAAAAAAGGGAAAAAAAAAAAGAAAAGGAAAATTATTTATAAATAGTTCTTAGAATTTGGATAGGATCTCCTGTTTTCCAAAATTCAGTGGTTCAATCGCTCATCTCAAAGAAGATTTGTAGAATTCTAGGCGAATTTTAGCATATGTTGGGTCGAACTGCAAGCAGAGGACCGATTCCAACGTATTAATGTAAAAGAAGTTTGAAGTGACAATGCAAATCCCAAAGATGCAGAGAAAACTCACCGGCTTGCTTCTAATATTTCTTCCAGCAGCAACAACTGCAGGAGCAGGAGCCGGAGCATCAACTGCTCGAGCCGAAGCAGATATTGGAAGACGTGGTTTTGGTCTCATCATGTTTAAAGCATTATCAACTGCAGAAGCAAACATTCCAAGAAGACATAGAAACGCCATGGACCAAGTTGGAGGCACCGTGAGAGACAGCATCACAACAACCACGGTTATCACAAACCAAACCACATCCCTCCAAGCCATCGTTTGCTCTCGCGCTTTCTCTCTCAGAGGCACAGGAGCTCTAAAAACATTGGACAACAGTATATATTACACTTTACACATGACAATATTATATTGTATACTTACATGACCAAGACCGCTGACTTCTGGGCACCGGCTCTTGGACAACGGAGGCAAAATTACCAGGTACTTGCTGTCTCTGTTTGGCTGACTTTAAGAGTTGTTAAAGGCACTTCATCGTGTCCAAGTACTGAAAGCATGGTCGGCAAGGGCAACGAGGAAATGCGTGGAAGGCAACGAATAAGCACTTGTAGAGGAAGAATCCTAGAAGTGAAGAGGAAAGGCCCAATTGGAGCAGAGAATGGAAAAATGATCATACACCGGATACTGCCAAGAAGAAGACAACTCGCTGGTCAATGGGAAAAGTAAGGCGGAGCTTCGTTTGAAATTATCAAGCAAGTTGGTGCGCGACTATCAAACAGATATAAATGATCATGCGTAGATTAAAAATAGCACACGACAAGTTATGATAGTTCAGCTTTATTATCAAGCCTATATCCATTTTCCCTGATAATAGTCTTAACACAGGCTGAAGTCCACTAATAATTTTTATGAGAAGTTACAATTAGCATGTATTGCTTTTACTACATGATAAATCACACTATTAAAACGCAAGTTTTGCTTTCACTCTTGTACACTTCCTCTTAACATCGAGGGCAATACAAGAGCACAACAAGGAAATTTAAGGGATGGCAAGAACGGAACAAGCTTTCTCTGTTTTTCATCTGACCCCTTTTTAATTACGCTGGTCCTCTTTATACAGCCATCTTTAATTGACCTGTTAGAGATGCTCACCTATTCTTCAAGGAACCAAAGATATCATGGATACAGAGATTTAGTTATGCTAGAATATCTAATACCCTTTCGATACATTTTCTCTTTATTTAAAAAATATTTTCTATAAGTAGTCTTAGTTAACTTTAATCTTAAAATACTAACATGCAATGTGTAATCATGCAGGTGCATAGACAAAAATTTAACACTGGGTAAATCAAAAGCCATAAATGAATTACTAGAAATATGGCAAAAAACTTGAATTCATTGAGCTGAGCAAAGCAAAAGCAAGGTCTAGTAGTTTTTCATTTGGGTGTTTCCTTATGGTAAATATGATTTAATTTAAATTAAATTAACATGCATAAATGAAGTAGAATGAAATTCAAAATGACATGCGAGTTATATCAAGTACTCCCGGTCTCTGTTTAGCTGACTTGAGGAGTTGTTAAAAGGCACTTCATCTTGTTCAAATACTAAAAGCATGGTTGTCAGGATGTACATAGATATAATTGACAGGAGAGTTAACAATCATCAGCGTCTTGCGAATTAGTCCCAAGTTAACATGTTACCTACCTCTATCTCACATCATAAATTGGTCTTTAAGAGAGATCCTTTTTACATGGGGGTCAGTGCTCCGAAATAGTTGATTTGAGCCCTTATCGATGCTAAATCAATTCACTGATCACTTTCACAGATCCCTTTCAAACTCACGTCGCTATAAAGTGGTGACAAAAGAAAGTATGGAAAGTCATTTTCGATTCTATCATTCTAATTTAATGAGATTAAATTCAAAAATAAGGATGAGCTTTCTTTGAACTTTCCTTTCACTTTCGATTTTAAAATTTGCGACCTCCGGATGTTGGCTAGCTGACGAGCTATTACGTTCTTATATTTCTTTTTTCTTCTTGCTTTTCGATACAATACTAATAAGTAATAAGCACGCGTCAAGGAAGGATCCTAGAAGTGAAGAAGAAAGGCCCTCTGGAAGCAGTGAATGGAGGACGTACACCGGATAATGCCAAGAAGGCAACGACTCGCGGGTCAAAATGAGCAGAGTAACGACCAGCTTTGTCAGAACTTTCGATTTTGTGACGTACGCATTTTTTACTTTTCTTCTATCGTAAAGGATACTCTTCAAATTATAGCTTAAATTGACGGGTAAATTCACATGTAATTATTTTCTCTCTTTTTTTTTTGGGTGAATTGATTGTTTTTGAATTTTTTTGTGACAAAGAAAAAAAAATTAGAGGTTGCAGCAAAACAAAAATTTGGGTAATTACCCAATAAAAATGAAAGTGGATGGATTATTTTGATGAAATGTGAAGAGGAAAAAGACATCGAATTATACCTGGTAATTATAACTACTCTAAAAACTAAGAGCGAAAAGGATAGATTAGTGAGAGGAGTAGACAAAGATGGTGCAATAATGTTATTGGTCGTTCTCCTGAGTTGTACGATTCAATTGGATCCATCCATTTATAAATCGAGTACCCTTGTTCGTTAGGTTTCGCAAATGGACGAAATTAACAGGATAGTGTTATTCCAGAAAACGGTACTTTTTTTCTTTTTGGGTATTTGATCGGCAAGACAACAAAAACCAATGTATCTTCTCTATAAGGTGTGAAAGGATGACTTCTCAAGATCTACAGCTCAGCTCAGTCGGTGTTCTCCAGTTGGAAACCCAAATTTGAATTAGCATTGTCCAAAGTAGTATGAATGTGGCAAGAGTATGTCGGTCCATCTTTTATTGATAAAAAAAAACCTTACCTAAGTCTCAACTAATCTTTACGTTGGGGTTTTCACAATGCACAACTGATCATTACTTGTGTACATTTAAATAATCCAATGAAAATCATTAAATATTAATCAATTTTTTGAAAGCAAATTGGTAGTGTTTGTTCCTCAATCATCATATCCCCATCCACTATGTTATTCGTTTTGGCTCCTCAAATTAATTTTTTTCCCAGCAGTCCTTTCATTAAATAAAGATTATTAATAATTCAAACAATTAGTAGGGGAATAGCATAGAAGAAAATTGGTTCACTGACAAAATTGAAAAAGCATGTCCAAATGGAAATTGAAAGCTATACTGAAGTACTGTTCAAAACATTATATAGGGTGCATTTGGTAACATTTCGTTTAAAAATTGTTTCGGGAATAGAAATAGAAAAAAGTGTTTATATTCTAGGAATAATTTTTTAACAAAAAAACGCATTTGGTAAATTTGTTCTAGAAATATAAAAAGAATAGAAACATGTTTGGTAAATTTGTATAATTTTTTTTATTTCTTTTAATTTGTAAATATTTTTATTTTATTTTTCTATTTTCTTATTTATTTTTCCTTTATTTTTTTTTTTTTTTTCTTCTTTTGGTCGGTCGCCGGCCTCGGCCATGGCCGACGATCGGCCGATGAGGGCCGGGCGACCTCGCCTAGCCACGGCGAGGGGCCCCCCAAGAAGGCCGAGCCTCGCCGTAGCCGGGCGAGGCTCGGCCTTGCCTTGGCTGGGCGAGCTCGATCTCGCCCAGCCAAGCGCGAGGTCGGCCTTGTCGCGCCGGGTTGGGCGAGCTCGATCTTGCCCAGATCCGGTGAGGCCGAGCCTCACCCAGCTACGGTGAGGCTCGGCCTTGCCGGGGGCTGGCGAGCCTCGCCGTGGCTGGGTGAGGCCGCCAACCCTCGTCGGCCGGTCGCCTGCCATGGCCAAGGCCGGCGACCGGCCAAAGAAAAAAGAAAGAAAAAAAAAAGAAGAAGAAAAAGAGAGAAGTGTTTCTAGATTTTGTTTAGAAACAAGAAACATTTTTTTTTTTTTTTTTTTTTTTTTTTTCCAAATGTGTTTCGGGAACAAAAAAATAGTTTTGGAACAAAAACGCAAACAAACACGTTTTGTTCCTTTTTTTGTTCTCAGGAACAAAAAAACAGAAATTTTTGTTCCTGGGAACAGAAACAAGTTGCAAACAAACAGGCCCATAGTACCATCATACCATTAAAAATTATATGCACACTATGTTAAACAAAGTGAGTTAAGATTTCTTTGTTGTATCTTGAAAATGATGAGACAAACCGACGTGGTTAGGGTATCCATATAGTAAAGCAAACTCACTATAAGTTTCAACCTTAATTAAAATTACCAAGAAAAGAGGGAAAAAATAAAAAAGACAAGGATCTTCATTTTGAATATCAAAACCGATCCAAATCTTCTCGGTTCCCACTACCCCAATAAAGGAAGAAGAGCACTCAAAACCTTTTGGCCTTCTCCAATTTCCACGCTTCGATTTTAGACATCGAAAAGACAAAGAAAGCAATACATTAAAAACCGTTAGATAACCGATAAGGTAATAACATTTAAGTAATCGAAACGTGTCAGGTAATAAGTGACTTTCTCAATAAACGCATCAATTCATTCACATTATTATAAAGTTGGAAATGATCTCTCATCATAAAGAAAACTTAAGAAAACAAGTTGCCTGATATGCACTAACGTCTAATGTATCGTTATTTTAAACTGAATATGAATTAAATAATAGCTTACTACATTAAGCGAATGAGTTACAGCATACAAAATATCTAATTCAAATACTGAATGAAATTACTAATTAAGAGATAAAAGAAGATAAGTGTCACTTAAAATACATAATATTTATAGCTTATGTGGCCTTTCTTGCTAATTTCAAATTCACTTAACATGAATTCACAATGAATTGAATAGCTTAAAATTTTTATATAAAAAAAATTGTAGAATTTAGTACGTCTAACTGTATATGTACATGCATCCATGTGTATATGTCTATAAGCATATCTATTAAAACAAGATAAAATTAAGATAATTAGGTTACAGATCAGCATGGATTAAATATTTGAGAAATTCTTGAATTTTATCTAATTTGATCCGAGTAATCATAATTCTGTGGATAAAGGAATTTCTTCATCAAGAATTCAATTTACAAAGCTAAAGATATATTTTATTAGTCGCTAAATTATCAATAATTTAATAACTTAAATTGTTTAAGTGATTTCATTCACTGCAATAAAGAAACACTATACTGAAAAAAAAAAATCGATTAATTTAAAAAATAATCACAGAAATTTAAAAAGTTATAGAATTTTTAAGATATTACAGATTGTGCTTGGTTACTTCAAAATTACAATAAAGTTACCATCAACGAATTAAAACTGTTTGTTCAAAACATGACTTATTTGTTTCCAACGTATTTGGACTTTATGACTTCTTCCCTCTTAATATCAACTTTGGTAATTGTGCACGGTAGATGCGTGAGATTTTCTCTTGTATAGATGGTCACAACCTTCCAAGATGAAAACATAAAGTTTTTTTTTTTCTTCTTGCCTCAGGCGGTTGACGGATTGCCAAGTAAGCACAAATGATTCCATTTACAAGGCGGCGCTCATAATTGACTTGGTTCTCCCAAACCCCACGAAGCGCAACATGATTTTTCGATTAATTATGAAAAATTGTTTTTATTTAAAGAGCTGCCACGAACCGATTAGAGGCTGATTTTTTTTTTTTTTTTTTTTTTTATCTGTCAATAAGAGGCAGGTTGCAAGCGAAGTAAAATGCGGAGGTCGTTTGGCTTCCACAAATAAGAGAATGTGGTCGGGGGACTTGATACCCTAAAATCTATTTCACTGCCAAATTTGGTACCTTTCCTCTTAGTTTTAAGAACATTTATTTATATAATCTTATTCATTTAAAATATTCTAGGCTCTTCCATGTGACAATGCATTGTTAATTTGCACAATTAAATCAACAATAAAACAACCTCTAAATTTTCAGTAGCCAGTTCTCTTCTTGAAATGAAAATTGTGGTCAACATAGCACCAGCAAAAACTAAATCTAATGTCGCCACCACGCTAGCAAGACTTATATTTGCTTCAATTTTCATGGTCGATAATTTATCTCACTATTTTTAATTACCCCAAGACTCCACCAATGAGCTTTAAGAAAACTGTAGTTCAGAAAATTTCTAGAAAACTCTATAAAATGGATCAATAAATTAACAGATTTCTAAGTCCTAAGGGGTCCCAAGAAGATATAAACCATCATTAGTTCCGATCAAAATAGAGCGAAGATTGGTAGTAGCATGGTAATGCATTTTTATGCAATAAATAAGCTTCAAAAAGCACCTTTTTTTATTATTATAAAAAGCATGTTGCGCCATGACTTCCATAATTCATAATATATGATCTCTGTCATTTTAAGGCACGAGTTTATAAAACTAAAAAAGAAATAAGCATCGCTCCCTCGAGAATGCCCAACCAAATAGGAAAGTAACCTCGACTTTGTCAGCTTTCTATATTTTTCTCTTTTCTCTCTTTGTTTCGCGCCCGCCTCTCTGTCTCTCACTCTCTTATTTTTCTTCGCCCTCTCCTCTTTTTGTTTTACTCTCGTTTACGAAGACTCCCTTCTCTCTTATTTCCCTCTTTGACTCTCTCTCTCTCTCTCCCCCTCTCTCTCCCTCTCCTTTTCTCCTCTCTTTTTCTCCTTTTCGTTTTCTTCTCCCTCTCTCGTTCACACTCACGTCTCTCCCCTCTCTTTCTCTCCTGTTTTTTTTGCCCATCTCTTTACCTCTTTCCTTCTCCTTGTCCCCTCCTTGTCTCCCACACTCTCTCTCAGTTATTACAGCGAGGGAACTCTGGACTTTGTGGGTCAACACCTATGCTTTGTGAAGGGAAGGGAGAGAAGAATCCCTTTGCATTATGCAGTCGTGAACGGAGAGCTCGATGTCACGAAGCTACTGCTCTCCGCTTTGCCGGAGTCCGTCGAAGAGACAAACGCCCTAAGGAGACTGCGCTTCAGCTCGCGGTGAAGGACAACTGGTTTGACGCGGTCGTTGCGTTGGTGGAGCATGGCACAAGAAGGAATAGGTGATCAATCAGAAGGACATCACAGGCAATATCGTCTTGCATCTCGCCACTGCCGCTGAAAAATTTCAAGGCAAGTTCCCCCCCTTTTTTTATTGCACTTTTCTTGGCTTATCATTTCGCTGAAATTTGTGTGGGTGGGGTATCGGTCAGGTTGGATATAAGTCAGGAAATTTGTATTATGATAAATGGGTCACGAAAATTAAATTGATCAATTTAGACTGGATCATTTATGACTCGACCTATGCCCGACCTGATTGACCCATTCTATAGGTTTACATTTTATTGAGGGTGTTATTTTGGTATTCTTAGGATATGCAAAATTCTTCTTAGGGATTTGGCATCCCCACCATATGCAAAATATTTTCTGTATTATCTAAATATCTGTAAATCAATGAGTACAAAACAAAGATGGAAAAAAATTGCAGGGGGTTGACTCTGTGCTCCGTTGGCATGCTATGGATTACGAGGTCGTAGATGCGTGCGCCTCGAACGAAGTGGCTTGACGCCATTAGGTGTCCCAATTCTCTTGCAAAAGGGGAGCAGGAGATGGAGAGATGAGAGAAATTCACGCAAGAACTGGAGCCATACACAGAAGAGGACGATCGAGCACACCCTTTTCACCACTTGTCTCGGGGGACGGCGGCGGCAATATCCGAGGACCTAACAGTCGTCAATCAGATGGGGAACGAGCAACGAATGCTCCTCAATCATCAATGGGTGACACACGCAATGCACTGCTGGTTGTCGCTGCACTCATTGCTAGCACGACCTACCAAGCCGTGATTCAACTTCCAAGCTTTGTTATAAAAGTTGATTCCACGAAGGGCTTCCACACATACTACGCATCTATCATAACCGGTCCTCTTGGCACGGACTTGGCTTACATCGTCTTCATGAGCTGCAACACATTCGGATTCTTGGTGTCGATCCAAATGATCATTTGTCTCACTAGAGATCTCCCTGTCAGGCTGCCGCTGTTACTCTCCGTGACCACAATGGTTCAAACTTACTACTGCTTCACATTTTACCTACCACTCACATTACAGGACAAAGGATTTGGTCTAAAAAACGTGGAATTGTTGAGCATGCTGCCAGTAACGATTTCAATTCTTCTTCTACTGGCACAGAGGCCATTGGCGCTAGCTTTAGATATTTGCTTGGAAAGGCTATCTCGGTTTAACCTCCTAGGGGATATGTACAGTCTGAGGGCCCAGTCTGTCATTGTTAAGGATAGAGAGATTGGAGAAATTAACGCACCGGATGGAGCCAAATACAGAAGAACCAACTCTCACGCTTCAAGACTAGTCTCGGAGGAAGATCAATCAGATGGGGAACCGGTTGCAAATTCGAAATTTTTTAACAAAGAAAGAGAGTCGATAGGAGACACACGCAATGCCCTACTAATTGTTGCCGCGCTCATCGCGAGCGCAACCTACCAAGCGGCGCTTCAGCCTCCAAGCTTTAGGACAAAAGTTGATGATCATTCGACAAAAGGCTTCCTTGCATACTATGCTTCTTGGGTGACTCGTCCTCTTGGCAGGGACTTCGTGTACATTGGCTTCATAAGCTGCAACACGTTTGGACTTTTGCTATCGATCCAGATGATCATTTGTCTCACCAGAGATCTCCCTGTCAGGCTGCCGCTGTTACTCTCCGTGACAGCACTGGTTCAAACTTACTACTGCTTCACGTATTACTTGCCATTCACATTACTCGATAAAGCGTTTGGTCTGATAAACGTGGAACTGTTGACCGTGCTGCCAATAACGACATCAATTCTCCTTCTACTAGCACAGAGGCCGTTGGCACTAGCTTTAAATTTTTGGTTGGAAAAGCTTTCTTGCTTTAACCTCCTAGGGAACATGTACAGTCTGGGGACCCAATTTGTTGATAATAGAGAAGCTGGAGCTGAACATCGAAGAGGGAGATCAAATTTCCCTGCTTCAAGACTACTCTCAGAGGAAGATCGATCAGATGCCAAATCAGCCACAAATGCTCCCCAATCATTATATTATTCCCCATCGAAAAATTTGAACAAAGATACAGAGTCAATGTGCGACATACGCAATGCCTTGCTGGTTGTCGCCGCACTCATCGCAAGCACCACCTACCAAGCCGTGCATCAGCCTCCAAGCTTTACAACAAAGGTTGACGGTAGTTCCATGAAAGGCTTCCTCGCATCCTATGAATCTTGGATGACTGGTCCTCTTGGCAGGGACTTAGCGTACATCGCCTTCATGAGTGGCAACACCTTCGGACTCTTGGTGTCAGTCCAAATGATCATTTGCCTCACCAGAGATCTCCCCATTAGGCTGCCGCTGTTACTTTCCACGATTGCAATGGTTCAAACTTACTATTGCTTCACGTATTTCCTGCCGTTACTGGACAAAGAGCTTGGTCTGAAAAACGTGAAATTGTTGAGCATCCTTCCGGTAATGATATCACTTCTTCTTCTACTAGCACAGAAGTGGTTGGCGCTAGCTTTAGATTCTTGCTTGGAAAGGCTTTCTCATTTTAACCTCCTTGGGGATATGTACAGTCTACGGACCCTATCCGTCATTGTTACTGGTAAAGAGATCGGAGAAATTAACGCACCAGCTGGAGCCAAACTCAGAAGAAGAAGAGCCAACTTGCTCGCTTCAAGACTAGTCTCGGAGGAAGATCAATTAGATTGGGAAACAACTGCAAATTTGAAAATTTTGAATGAAGGAAAAGAGTCGATAGGCGATATACGCAATGCCCTGCTAGCTGTTGCGACACTCATCGCGAGTGTGACCTACCAAGCCGTGCTTCAGCCTCCAAGCTTTGGGACAAAAGTCGAAGATAATTCAACAAAAGGCTTCCTCGCAAATTATGCATCTTGGGTGACTGGTCCTCTTGGTAGAGACATTGCTTACTTTGGCTTCATAACTGGCAATACATTTGGACTCTTGCTGTCGATCCAGATGATCATTTGCCTCACTAGAGATCTCCCCATCAGGCTGCCGCTGTTACTCTCCATGACTGCGCTGGTTCAAACTTACTATTGCTTCACATATTATCTGCCGTTCACGGTACTGGACAAAACGTTTAGTCTGATAAACGTGGAATTGTGGACCGTGCTGCCAATAATGACGTCAATTCTTCTTCTACTAGCACAGAGACGGTTGGCACTAGCTTTAAATTTTTGGTTGGAAAAGCTTTCTTGGTTTAACCTCTTAGGGGATATGTATAGTCTAGGGACCCAACCGGTCATTGTTACTGATAGAGAAGCTGTAGCTGAACACGGAAGAGGAAGATCAAACTCACTTGCTTCAAGACTACTCTCGGAGGAAGATCAATCAGATGTGGAACCAGTCACAAATGCTCCTCAGTCATTATCATATTCCCCATCGAAAAATTTGAACAAAGAAAAAGAGACGATGGGTGACAAACGCAATGCCCTGCTGGTCGTCACTGTGCTCATCGCGAGCACGACCTACCAAGCTGTGCTTCAGCCTCCGAGCTTTACAACAAAAGTAGACAGTAGTTTTACGAAAGGCTTCCTCACATACTATGCATCTTGGGTGACTTGTCTTCTGGGCAGGGACGTTGCGTACATCGCCTTCATGGGTGGCAACACATTTGGACTCTTATTGTCGATTCAGATGATAATTTGCCTCACCAGAGATCTCACTGTTAGGCTGCCGCTGTTACTTTCCGTGACCGCAATGGTTCTAACTTACTATTGCTTCACGTGTTACCTGCTGTTCACATTACTGGACAAAACGTTTGATCTGAAAAATGGGGAGTTGTGGAGCGTGCTACTGCTAGCGACACCACTTCTTCTTCTATTGATACAGAGACGGTTGGCGCTAGCTTTAAATTTTTGCTTGAAAAGGCTTTCTCAATTTAACCTCCTGGGGGATATGTACCGTCTAAAGACCTAATTCATTGTTGCTAATGATGGTATGTCTTTCCTTAAGGTTGCGCTAAGAAATGCAAGCTTCAGAAGTATCGAATGGAGTTTATTTGACAGGGTCAGATATTGATTTACCGTCCTTAATTCTCTGCAGTTGATTGTGTAATGTCCCTGAGTGATTCACTGTATCGTATTTTCCCAAGAATATGTGTCGCCAGATATCAGATTGATGTCCTTGATTCTCTGCAGTTGATTGTGTAGTGTCCACAAGTAATTTGCTGTGCATATTTTCCTAGTAGATGTTTCCTGAGTTTATAGCACGTTTGTGACTTCACGGACAGCAGTTGAGATTCTGAGATAAGGTTGCGCAAGTTTTCTTCCAAGTACTTATTTGGTCTTTGCTTCTTCAGATGAATGGGCCATCAAGAGAACATGTTTTCTTCGAACACATAGAACCACGAGTCATGCTTAGAGGAGGGCCTGCACCATATTGTTCACATTCACCATTATTAGTCATGTTCAGAGCAGATAAGTCCACTCAAATGGACCCACGATTGATCGCAGCAGCTCAGAGGCACAATGTTGATGAACTGAATGACTTGATCGCAAGCAATGCATTCATCTAGAGGAGACGGCTCTCCAAGGAGCCCAGCACACGCCATAGCATGTCGCCCATGTCGTGGGCCATTTGGTTTTCATCCTGGAGCTCCTCAAGTTGATGCCGAAGGTTGCAGAGAAGTGAGTAATGATCGCCGAGAGCAACGATCGGTCCATGTTGTCGTGATAGGATCTGCAGGATCCATCTCCACGACTTCTCCGTAAAGGTCTTCAACCTCTGCAAAATGTTGTCTCAATCCTGCATGGCATTGTGTGCTTTCACTTTCCACTTCTTGAGCTCCTCTTCATTATTCGGTGGTCTAATGTCACGACCTTCCAATCAGGTTTCATATATCTTGCTCAAGCAAATATCAGCCGCATCTGAATGCTCCAATGTATTATTTAGGTAGATATGATGGAGGGGCGGTAGAGAAAAACAAAAGACACGATACATGAAAAGGCGTTAGGTAATGGATAACTTTCAAATAAATGTGTTGGGCAATCCACACTATAATAAAGTTAAAAAATAAAAAGAAAATTCAAATTTTCACTAAAAGTCAAAAAAAAAAAAAAAATCCCCTTACTAAAATAACAGTGAGGTAACCGATGGCTTTTTTTATAATTATTTGGGTAGATATGACTGTTTAAACATTGAATGATAATGAATTATTTTCACAGATAACATTGAAATTAGGCCATTGTCAATCACATTTTTTTCAAAAAGCCTACCTAATCTCATTAATCATGCAGTGATCCAAAATCATATTAAATGATCTAATAATTGTCTCATTTTATGCTCTAAATAATGGAATATGTACCATGCACCTAATTCACATGGAAAGTTCCATTCCTTGACTATGACCAAGCAGTTTTCAACGATAAAGAATAAAGAGTTTTTTTTTCCCCCCATAATTATAGTATTAGCCAATTAAGCCCAATATCCTCATAAATGAAACTTTTTTTTTTTTGGGGGGAATTGTAAAACTTTATAAGCAAGGACTTTTATTGGAGAAAAGTACCAAAAAAATCATAAATATATTACATTCGTAACAATTTAGTCATAAATCTTTCAATTGAATCAATTTAGTCATAAATCTTTTCAAATTGATATCTTTCAAATTGATATCAAGTTAGTCCATCCGGCCAATTTTAACCGACCGACGCTGATGTAAATAGCAGCTGGTGCCTAGATGCTAACAAAATTTTTTAATAATTTTTTTCTTTGTTTCCTTTTTTCTTTTTCCTTCTACAAAGAAAGTCCAAGGAGGAAGAAGAAGGAAAGAAAAGGAAAAATAAAAGAAAAAGGAAAATAATTAATAAAATATTTGAAAAAAATATTAAAAATTGTCATATCAAGATCCGACCATTGTCCACATCAATATCAATCAGCTAAAATTATTTGAATGAATTAAATTGGTACCAATGTAAAAATGTTTAAAACTAAATTGGTTCAATGAAAAGTTTATGACTAAATTTGTACAAATACAATAGGTTTATAATTTTTTTGGTACTTTTCCCCTTTTTATTAATTAAATCAATTCATTTTCGTTGCTCAATAAACACACTTAGAAGGCGAATTAGGAATTAGCTGTTAAAAAGTCCCACTCTCATGAATGTTCCTTTGTTTTTCATGATTTATATTTCTACTGCAACTGTAAACTGTTGTAGATAATCGGAATGCTGCGCTTCATCATTGTTTAAAGGCGCTGTCTTTTCTGTTTCCTTTTCGGAGGATAGTCCCTTTTTACTTGCCATTGGAGGTTCAAAGGGGGGACTTGAAGCAAGTGGAAACCTCGGCCATCTTCTCATTCGCAATTGTAACTTCTTGCAATTTTCCATTCAAGGTTTATATTAATGACTCCTATATGGTTGGGAATCTGTAGGTGTGGAATACATTATCTGATGCAGCTGTATCCCGAAGATTCGGAAACTACGGCAAGCTGAAAAAGGCAGAACCTGATTCTTGATGCTGCCAAATGAGAACATGGTAAAAATATCTTAGATGTTTTCGTTGGTGTGCTTGCTCGGTTCTTTGAGCGCATTGAAAGGCTTGCAGTCGGGTAACTCTGGGGTCGAGTCATGCACTTGTAGCAGCATGTTACTAGGCATTTTAAATGTCTCCGTCTTATTTTTAGTTTTGAGAAGAAAGGCAAAGTGTTATTTCCTTAGGGGATCCGGGGAACAAGTGTTACGCATGATATGTGAAATTAATGGAGTAGTGTCGTTTTGACTCAGAATCCTGATCAAACAGTAGTTTCACGCGTCAACTTTGGAATTCATGTATTTGGTAGAGCGAAAATAGTTCAATTGAAAGGATAGGATGCAATGAGGTAGGATCTCTCGGGGTCTACAATCAATCAGAGTCCTCTTTGAGTGAGTCAACCTTTTGTGCACCTGGAAAACTTCAAGTGAAGCACAGCAAAAACCTACTTGAGATTCAAGTCGTAGGTACGTTATCATTGCAAGACTTCCATATTGGAGGGTGCAAAGCTATGGAAAAGTTAAATGGTACATCGGGCTTGAAGAACCTTCACCATTTGCGCATCTATGCGTGCTCTAGGCTGCAGGTTGTTGAGGGCCTTGCCAAACTAGAGTTTTTTTATTGTGTTGGTCGTCTACAAGCGTCCTTTACTGGAAACATTGCTTGACATATCGAAGCCAAATATATAGGATAAGTGCCAAATTCAAACAAACGAATAGTTTGAGGAGAGTGAAAATACCATAGATTTGTTGATGATTGAGTATTTAAAGGTTTGGCTTATATTGACTTATGTGTCTAGGTCACTACTATATCATTTGAAATGCGTCTTTAGCTATTAGTGAGAGGTTCTTGTGAGAAAGAGTTTCCTGGCCTCGAGAAATTTTCAATTCAATAATATCATGAAGGCTCAAGTTCTAAAATAGACTTTCTAACACTTTGGACAGCACAAATTGTAGGCTTTTTTCAGTACTGCAACATGAAATTTGTTCCATTATTGAATATTTTTATTGCATATATCTCGCTTCAAGTACTTTATCATGGGGAGTCCTTTACTGCATATAGTTTTTATTGTGTTTGTTCGTAAAATTCTAAACGCAAGTGCACGTATTGAACAAGTAATATAATGATGAGATAAAGTATCATCCCATGGAGATCGATGATTAATAAACCAATTAAATGCTAAAATAGACTAATTCTAAAATTTATCTGAAAAATCAAAATATAATTAAGAATGAATTAAAAACGAAATTTGTAGACTAAATGCAGTAAATCGATCAGATAAATATGTTAGAGTATCCAATTTCACCATAACCACTAGATATGAATTTCAGATTGTTGTGAATACAAGAACGATATCAAACATGCGATAGCGGAATTTCCTAATCTATTTACTATCCTATCTCTAGGTATAGCAAACCTACTCAGCTTATTAATCCACTATATCTCTATGTGAATTAAAATAAACATGAGTGCATTAAAAATTATGAATATTCCCGGTTTACAATGAGTCTTTTGGATCACCTTATCACCGAAAGCTACACAAATAACATGGTATATTTCTATCCACATTTAATTCATGGTTATATATTATAATGAGCAATTGCATATTATCACCTCTCAGTATCAAACATGCACATCAGATCATTTAAGTGGTGGCCAGTCACTCAAAAGCATTAAACGCAATAATATATAACTCACATGAATGAAATCAATTGTAAAACATAAAAATCATGAAATTCATATCATCATGGTTAGGCTACATCGTAGCCCTAACAAAAGAAAATTAGAACATAGTAGAATAAGAAATAAAAATAAAAATATAGATCAAACCCAGCATCTTGAATCAAAGGACAAGAATTCTATCATCACTTTTGTCTTCTTTTCAAAATACTTGAAAAACTCTCAGAAGAATGAAAAACAATCTAACCCCCCAAAACCCTAGCTGCTCTCTCTTCCTATTTATAGGAAATCTAAAATATCTACTTGTAGATAACATTAGGGAACAAAATAAAGAATTTCCTGATTTGATATCCATCTTCCATCGCTGCTTTTATTTGAATTCCTGATAATTGCCCTTCTTTTCATTATCTTCTCCATATCTCATTATTCTGCATAAACAAGGAAAATTTAAATAATCAGAAGGAAATCCAAATATTTTCTCATAGATAATGTATTAATTATTGCCTAAAATAGATAAAATAACTCTATTTTTATAGAGTTATCAAACCCCCAAACTTAACATTTTGCTAGTCCTCGAGCAAAATCAAGATATAACACATACTCAAGATAACAACCTCCTCCATGACATCTTTCCATAATTGCTCAAATTCACAATTCAAAGAAAAACACAAATTTTATCCAAATATTGAAATCGATTTATAAGTTAAGACCAATTCTAACTATATGATCCAAGTGTGTGTGTGAGAGTCCTCATCTTTTTCGAATTATATGCAATCTAAATAAATTCACATTAACATGCAACCTCTAAAAAATTCTCAATAATTATAACCAAATCTCATAGGTTTGCTTTTCATTCCTCTCTCCACTAATGTAAGCTAATTATCCAATCAAAAATCAATAGGAATTTTCTCGGGTTGTAATGTAAGGCTGAGCTAAAGGTGAGATAACGGGAATTTTAAGCTCAAATCACCCATCAACACGTTGATTTCAAGGATCTAATTAGAGCCAATGTCACTGTCCAATTTCACTCCTTCAAGATAATTTTTTTGCCGCCATATATCATCATTCTTTTTTTTTTTTTGCTCTTTCCTTTTCTCTCTCTCTTTTCTCTTTTTTTTTTTTTTTTTTGAATTGGTTTATGGTGAAGTTTCTCCCAAAGTCCCTCCAAATATAACATAAAAGTTTCCAACCCATTGAGTATTCAAAAGGCTCACTCAATTAAAAGTTGGATAGGGAACCATAAAAGCAATTTTTTTTTTTTTTTTGACAATACACTCCAAACAACCACTACAATCACTTTCTTTTTTTTCTTCTTTTTACTCCATCATTCCTCCCAAATTTCTATCAAGCTCAAATAATTTTTTTTTTTATCCCAAAAGAAAATCAACATGTTCATAGGGCATGGGATAAGGATATAATTTGATCATGGCTAGGCTAAACATATATAGGTGCCAATGAAAAATTGAGTAATAATTAAGGCTCAACGGGATGACTAGGGATAAATAAATAGGGTTGGCTTGAAAGGCTCAATCGATCCAAAAACTGCCTATATCATTTTCTCAATTAGATTTAGCTTAGGATTTTGCCTCAAGAGAAAATCAAACAAATTCTAAAATTTGGGTGAAATCTAAGAAAATCACATATTTCACATGAATGTTCTCTAGATTTACACATAATTCAAAAAGTAAGGACTTTTAGTGCTCAATAAGTGGATCAACATAATCAGAATTAAGATTAACTTACACCTCAACTGCAAGTTTAAATAAAATTTAAATTTTCCTAAGAATCGCAAAAATTCACAACCAAGAAAGCAATAATAAAAAAAAATTATCTAAAAATTTGTCTTCCCCCCAAACTTGAATGAAGCAGTGTCCTTAATGCGAAAAATAGAATAGGAAAAAGAAAACTTCCCTGGTTGTAGGATAAGTCCATAGATGATCTTGATGATTAAACTCTTGAAATGTGCTCCCTAAAAATTAACCTGGATAAAAAAGAGAAAAGTTAATCTTTTTTTTTTTTTGCAAAACATAAACTTAAAAATAAATAAAAACATAATTAAAATACTTGGGTTACCTCCTAAGAAGTGCTTGCTTTATAGTTTTCGGCCAAACTATCTCAGATGTCGCTATTCTGAAGGATGAAGTTCAATGGTGGTCTTCTACTTGTTGTAACCACCTTCAAAGTAGGCTTCAAACGTTAACTGTTCACTTTGAATGTGCCCTCAATGTCATGCGCAACTTCAACTGTTCCATATGGGAATACCTGTGTAACTGTAAAAGGACCAGACCATCTAGACCGCAACTTTCCTGGAAAAAGTTTAAGACGAGAGTTATAGAGTAAGACTTTTTGATCAATTTTAAACTCTCTTCTGAATATGTGCTTATCATGCCATCTTTTTGTACGCTCCTTGTACAACTTAGAATTTTCATAGGTCTCATTGCAAAATTCCTCCAATTCATTCAGTTGCAATAATCTTTCTTCACCTGCAGATTGCATATCAAAATTCAGAAATTTCAATGCCCAATATGCTTTATGCTCTAATTCCACTAGTAAGTGACAAGCCTTTCCAAACACTAGCCTAAAAGGAGACATCCCAATTGGAGTTTTGAACGCTATCCTATAAGCCCAAAGTGCATCATCAAGTTTTATTGACCAATCTTTCCTAGAGGCATTCACTATTTTTTCTAAAATTCTCTTGATTTCCCTATTTGAAATCTCTACTTGACCACTAGTCTGAGGATGATAAGGGGTTGCAACCTTATGTGTGACTCCATACTTACTCAAAAGTGCTTCAAATTGCTTGTTGTAAAAATGTGTCCCTCTATCACTTATGATTGCCTTAGGAGTGCCGAATCGGGTAAAAATATTTTTCTTCAAAAATTTCACCACAACTTTAGCATTATTTGTTGGTAATGCTACAGCTTCTACCCACTTAGACACATATTCTACAGCCACTAAAATGTATAAATTTTCATAAGAAGGTGTAAAGGGTCCCATGAAATCAATACCCCAAATATCAAATAATTCACACACAATAATGTTGTTTAAAGGCATCTCATTTTTTCTTGAAATTTTTTCAGTTCTTTGACACCTATCACATGAAGCTACATAGGAGTATGCATCTTTAAAAAGTGTAGGTCAATAAAATCCAGATTGTAAAATCTTAGCTGCAATTTTTGTGGCACCAAAATGGCCACCTGTCTCTCCATCATGACAATGATGTAAAATGTTTGTCTTTTCTTCATCTGGAACACATCTCCTTATGACATGATCTGCACATACTTTAAACAAGAAAGGTTCTTCCCAAAAATAATTTTTAACATCAGAAAATAATTTTTTCTTCTGTTGATATGATAATTCAAGAGAAAAAACATTACTTACCAAATAATTTACAAAGTCAGCATACCAAGGAATTGACTTGATGGAAAAAAAAAATTCTCATCAAGGAACTCTTCCAAAATTGGTCTTACCTCTTCCTTTGAATTTGGAATTCTTGATAAGTGATCTGCAATTAGATTTTCAGTCTCCTTCTTATCTTTGATTTCCAAATCAAATTCTTGCAGCAATAGAATCCACTTGATCAACCTGGGTTTTGATTCTTTCTTTTCAAGCAGATACTTAAGAGCAGAGTGGTCAGAATAAACTATAACTTTTGAGCCAATTAAATAAGAATGAAATTTATCAAAAGCAAATACTACCGCTAGAAGTTCCTTTTCTGTTGTTGAATAATTCAATTGTGCACCTGATAAGGTTCGACTGGCATAGTATATGGTTTGAAAAATTTTATTCTTCCTTTGTCTCAAAACAGCTCCTACTGTAGAATCGCTAACATCACACATCAGCTCAAAAGGTAAATCCCAATTTGGTGCTGCCATGATTGGTGTTGAAATTAACTTCTCCTTTAAAGTGTTAAAAGCCTGCATGCATTCAATAGAAAAATTAAAAGGAGCATCTTTTTCCAAAAGATTAGAAAGAGGTTTAGCAATTTTTGAAAATCTTTTATAAATCGCCTGTAAAATCCTGCATGCCCCAAAAATCCTCTGACAAGTTTCACAGATGTTGGCGGAGGTAATTTTGCAATGACCTCCACTTTGGCTCGATCAACTTCTATTCCGTTTCGAGAAATTTTATGCCCGAGCACTATTCCTTCCTGCACCATAAAGTGACACTTCTCCCAATTCAAAACAAGGTTAGTCTCCTCACATCTTTGTAAGACCAAAGCCAAATTATTTAAACAAGAATCAAATGATAGGCCAAAAACGGAAAAATCATCCATAAAAATCTCAATATATTTTTCAACCATATTAGAGAAAATAGCCATCATGCATCTTTGAAAAGTAGTTGGTGCATTACAAAGATCAAAGGGCATTCTTCTAAAAGCAAAAGTACCATAGGGACAAGTAAAAGTAGTTTTCTCTTGATCTTCTGGTGCAATAGGAATCTGATTATACCCTGAATATCTATCCAGAAAGCAATAAAATTCATGCCCTGCAAGTCTTTCTAACATCTTATCAATAAATGGTAAAGGAAAGTGATCTTTTCTAGTGGCATCATTCAATTTTCTGTAATCCATACACACACGCCACCCAGTAACTGTTCTAGTTGGAATCAATTCATTGTTGTCATTTTTCTGAACAGTCATACTACCTTTCTTTGGCACAACTTGTACAGGACTTACCCAACAACTATTAGAGATAGGATAGATGATACTTGCATCAAGTAGCTTAATTACCTCAGCTTTCACTACTTGTATCTTTGGGTTCAAACGCCTCTGAGGTTGGATAGTGGGTTTATATTGCTCCTCCATCAAAATTTTGTGCATGCACATTGAAGGACTAATTCCCTTGATATCAGCTATTTTCCATCCAATTGCACATTTATGCTCTCTTAATACTTTGAGCAATTTCTCCTCCATCAAATCTGTTAAAGAAGAAGATATAATTACCGGTAAAGAAGAAACTCCATCTAAATAAGCATATTTCAAATGAGAAGGAAAGGGTTTGAGTTCAAGAATTGGAGGCTCTTCAATTGATGGTTTAGGCTTTGTAATGTGTTGTTTTAACTCTTCAAATTTAATTGCCTTTTGTCTTGAATATAGTGGAATTGCCTCCATGAAATTTGCGTACTCCTTTATCTTCTCATTATGAATATCTTTGTCCCTTGGTTGAATCAGACATGCTTCAAGTGGATCTTCAAAAATATTTTCCTGAAAAACCTTATTCACTAACTTGTCAACTGTCTCAACTCTAAAACAATAATTATCATCAAATGGATATTTCATTGCTTTAAAAACATTAAATGAAATAAGATCATCTTGAACTCTAAGGATCAACTTCCCCTGTTGTACATCAATAAGAGCTCTTCATGTTGCTAGAAAAGGTCGACCTAAGATAAGTGGTACCTCAAAATCTTCCTCCATGTCAAGAACTATGAAATCTGCAGGAAAGATAAATTTGTCAACTTTTACCAAAACATCTTTCACAATACCTCTTGGATATTTAATTGATCGATCAGCTAGTTGAAGTGATACTGTGGTTGCTTTTACCTTGCCCAATCCTAATTTCTTGAAAACATAATAAGGCATCAGATTAATACTTGCACCTAAATCACATAATGCTTTTTCAAAGTAAAAATCCCCAATAGTGCAAGGAATAGTAAAACTCCCTGGATCTTTTAATTTCGGAGGCAATTTGTTTTGTAGGATGGCTGAACACTCCTCATTTAACTTCACAGTTTCATAATCCTCCAGTTTCCTTTTGTTTGCCAAAATCTCATTCAAAAATTTTGCATAACTAGGCATTTGCACTAAAGCATCTACAAAAGGAATGTTAATGTGCAATTTTTTAAATACATCAAGAAATTTAGAAAATTGCTTATCTATTTTATGCTGCTGGAGTCGTTGAGGGAATGGAATTGACGGCACATATGGCTTGGGATTATCTGGAAAAAATTTACTCTTGCTTGTCTCCTTCGATTATTTATTGATCATCTCTTCTTTGTCTCTAACAATCTCTTCTTCTCCTACTTGTTTACCGCTTCTCAGGGTAATAGCCTTTATGTTTTCAATTGGATTTTTCTCTGTGTTGCTTGGCAAAGAACCCTGTTGCCTTCCTGACATCATGCTTGCTAACTGACCCACTTGCATCTCCAGATTTCTGATTGAAGCCTCTTGGTTTTGAAATCTCACATCCGTGCTTTTGATGAAGTCATGAGTTGTGTTAGCAAGTTTGGTGACTATATTTTCCAAATTTGACTTTGTCTCTTCTGATTGTTTGAATCCAGGTGGTCTCGTCACATTTTGATTGTTCCATGAAAAATTTGAATGATTGCACCATCCTGGATTGTACGTGTTGGAGTAGGGATTATTCTATGACCTATTAAAATTCCCAACAAATTTAGAATTTTCATGAGATTGTTTGAAAGTATTACTTACCTGACACTCTGTGCTAACATGTCCTCCACCACAAAAATCACATGTCAAATTGTGAATTTTCATGGCTGAAACACTCATATTATCAAGCTTTTTGTTGAGTGTTTCAAATTGTGTAGCAATTGCAGCAAAAGCATCCACTTCATGAACTCCGCTAACTTTTCGCATTGGTAATCTCTTAATAGGCCACTGATAACTATTGGACACCATCTCTTCTAATAAATTGTAGGCTTATTCTGGTGTTTTATTATTTAGAGTTCCTCCTGCAGCTGCATCAATCATAGAAAGAAGATTTGCACTAGAGCCATTATAAAAAGTTTGTACCTGCATCCATACAGGTAGTCCATGATGTGGACATCTCCTAAGAAATTCTTTGAATCTTTCCCATGCATCATATAATGATTCATTATCCATCTGCATAAAATTAGTAATATCGTTACGCATCTTCGCAGACTTTGCAGATGGAAAGAACTTACCAAGAAATTTCTGAGCCATATCATTCCATGTAGTAATTGATCCTGCAGGAAGAGAATAAAGCCAACTCTTAGCTTTATCTCTAAGAGACAATGGAAATAATCTCAATTTAATAGCATCATCTGTAACTCCATTATGTTTAATGGTATCACAGATTTCAAGAAAAGCATCAATATGAGCGTTTGGATCATCACTTGGTAGCCCATTGAATTGCACTGATTGTTGAAGCATCTAAATAAGTGACGGCTTAATCTCAAAGTTGTTTGCTTGAATTGCACGTCTTCTGATACTTGATGTGGTGCCTTGAACTGTTGGCGCAGCATAATCTCTTAAGAGTCTACGTGGATTTTCATTATCACCGTCTTCCATCTTAGCGTGATTCTTCTGTTCTCTTAGTCGCCTTTTGAATGTACGCTCGATTTCTGGATCAAGCTCAACAAGTTCCCCTTGTTGGCTACGTGTCATAAACCGATGTACACCCTGAAAAATAAAAACAAAACGAAAGCTAGATTAAATTTAGAATTATCCGGTATCAATATTAATTAGTATTAAACAAATGATCCCTGGCAACGGCGCCAAAAACTTGTTCGTAAAATTCTAAACGCAAGTACACGTATCGAACAAGTAATATAATGATGAGATAAAGTATCGTCCCATGGAGATCGATGATTAATAAACCAATTAAATACTAAAATACACTAATTCTAAAATTTATCTAACAAATCAAAATATAATTAAGAATGAATTAAAAACGAAATTTGTAGACTAAATGCAGTAAATCGATCAGATAAATATGTTAGAACATCCAATTTCACCATAACCACTAGATATGAATTTCAGATTGTTGTGAATACAAGAACGATATCAAACATGCGATAGTGGAATTTCTTAATCTATTTACTATCCTATCTCTAGGTATAGCAAACCTACTCAACTATATCTCTATGTGAATTAAAATAAACATGAGTGCATTAAAAACTATGAATATTCCCGGTTTACAATGAGTCTTTTGGATCACTTTATCACCGAAAGCTACACAAATAACGCGATATATTTCTATCCACGTTTAATTCATGGTTATATATTATAATGAGCAATTGCATATTATCACCTCTCAGTATCAAACATGCACATCAGATCATTCAAGTGGTGGCCAGTCACTCAAAAGCATTAAACGCAATAATATATAACTCACATGAATGAAATCAATTGTAAAACATAAAAATCATGAAATTCATATCATCATGGTTAGGCTACTTCGTAGTCCTAACAAAAGAAAATTAGAACATAGTAGAATAAGAAATAAAAATAAAAATATAGATCAAACCCAGCATCTTGAATCAAAGGACAAGAATTCTATCATCACTTTTGTCTTCTTTTCAAAATACTTAAAAAACTCTCAGAAGAATTAAAAACGATCTAACCCCCCAAAACCCTAGCTGCTCTCTCTTCCTATTTATAGGAAATCTAAAATATCTACTTGTAGATAACATTAGGGAACAAAATAAAGAATTTCCTGATTTGATATCCATCTTCCATCGCTGCTTTTATTTGAATTCATGATAATTGCCATTCTTTTCCTTATCTTCTCCATATCTCATTATTCTGCATAAACAAGGAAAATTTAAATAATCAGAAGAAAATCCAAATATTTTCTCATAGATAATGCATTAATTGTTGCCTAAAATAGGTAAATTAACTCTATTTTTATAGAGTTATCAGTATTAACTTATATATTCCACTTAGACTCCATTCGTTTTACGGAAAATAACTTTCAAGAAAACGTTTTCCCCATATTCCGGCATTCGTTTCATGAAAAATAAACCGGTCGAGGAAAACATTTTTTGTCAATAAAAAAAAGTCTTTTAAAATAGAGAACAATATTTTCCACTTTTCAAGGAGGGGAAAATAATTTCTATATCTTCTTTCATCTCACTTTTTTTCACAAAACACATTTTACTTTTATTTTTATTTTTTTCTTTTTATATATTTTCGAAAATTTGAGTTTTATTTATTTATTTTTTTTTTCCTTTTCTTTCTTTTTTCTTGTTCTTCTTCCTAGGCTAGTCACTAGCCATAGGCAAAGCCTCAACTGATCTGGCAAAGCCAAGCTTGCCCAAGGCCGCCAAGCAAGCCCGGGCCTCGTCAAAATCGCGAGTTGGGTGGGACTCAAGCCTCACCAGCCTATGGCAAGGCTCAAGCTAACCTATGGCCGATCACCAATCATTGTGGTGGCCAGCAACCAACCAAGGAAGAAGAAGAAAAAAAAAGAAAAAAGAAAAAATAACTTAAAATGGATTTAAATAATAAAATAATTAAAAAAATATTGAAATGAGTGCATAAAAGAAAAGATTTTCCTTATCGAACGGTAGAAAATATTTTCTAGTTCATTTTCAAGTTTCGGCTAAACATAGGAAAATATTATTGTTTTCTTGAAAAATGGCTTTTGCAAAATATTTTTTAAAAATGCTACATTTTCCGCGAACAAATGGAACCTTAGATCTTCCTTCTTTTTTTTTTTTGTTCGTTTTACTTAAATAAATCACCCTCC
Organism: Eucalyptus fibrosa; assembly: GCA_017140475.1. Classification (NCBI taxonomy): domain Eukaryota; kingdom Viridiplantae; phylum Streptophyta; class Magnoliopsida; order Myrtales; family Myrtaceae; genus Eucalyptus; species Eucalyptus fibrosa. Next base: position 22,241,222 of record CM029509.1, on the reverse strand, counting down.
TTTTGCTTTCAATATGTCAATGCTACGTATGTATATCTAAAGATTTAAGACTGATGAATGATGAGACTAAGAAGAAGCTAAAAGCGTTTGATGGAATCTGGAAAGTAAATTAGAGATAGATGGAGCACAACAGTAAAAGCATAAAGGAGTCTTTCATCATTCAAGATAAATAACTTATAAGATTTGTCACCAAAGAATTGGATAAAGAACCGGATTGAAGGATTCACTTACTTGAGAAAAAAGATTCATATATTATCAAACTCAATTCTAAATTATTATGTGGAGAATGTGCCACATACTTAAAGTGGTAACTAGGAAACATTAAACTCATAGGAAATTTAAAACACGCAGAAACTAGACGCATTAAAGACATAAGAAATTCAAAACACATGAAAACTTAAAATTCAACCCTCCAGCCTCGCATTTGAGCAATGCATTCAAACTCCTCGTTGGACCCGTTGGATCATGCTATGCTCCTTGAATGGGCCAAAATCTATTACGTTTGCTTGTTTAGCTAATAAATGGGCTTTGGTTAATTGATGGGCCTTGAATTGGGATTGTGAGTTGGTTGTCTTCAATGGAATTTTCAAGCTCTGATGCCAAATATACTTTGAATGGAGGGCCTATCTTGTGGGTGTTTTTGCAATTATTCCAAGGTACTCTTCCGGACATCTATATCCACATGGTCGCCTAATTCTGAAGCATGATCCACAACATCCGAAGGAAGCCCCCAACAGCTTTGACAATGTCTACGGACAAGGAATCATACACAGAAACGCCTTCGGGCGCTTTCCCTTTAAAAGCATGCTCACGAAAGTGTTGAAGGGCATGGTCATCTCTCATTGGTTCAAGCTTGTATTCCTCAATAGTCTGACCATCAACAACTCCAATGTCGAAAGCATTTAAAACCTCTCTTTTTCTTTTTTTTTTTTTCTTTTTTTTTTTTTTTTTTTGTCACAATGATCCTACTTCCAAGATCAAACCAACTTAGGTTCCTAACTAATACTTTAATTTGTTTATCTTCATCCACATCATCAAGCACAATGAGAACTCTCGCAATACAATACAAACTTGCCATTTCTTCGATTCCTTCATTGGAAGATTCAAGCAGTGCAGGTTTTTGCATTCGAATGTCAGCAATCAACATACATCGTGAAAATTGCACTCCTTCCGAACCAATACCTAGAAGGAACCTACATGCATTAAATAAGTAACGCATCTTGTCAAAGACAATTTTTGTAAGTGTAGTCTTTCCAATGACGGCACATCGCACATTGCAACCACGCGTATGTCTTCTCCACGTACTTCGCTCGCCGGTCCCTCGCTGTGGGCAACGCCCAGCTTTCTTATCATCTCTTGAACATGAAAATCAATTCCAACTGGTTTGTCGGTTAGAGCTGGGTCACCCTTCACCCTTTACGGACATGATTACGTGTATATTTATTCAAAAAAGGTGGGTTCAATTCACATAATCCTACACTTCTTTCTTTCCATTTATCTCAGAAAGAAAAAGGAAATCAGAAGTAAAAGCATTACCCCTTATATAGTTTCCCACTATATCCGGGTAATCCCCCGATCTTTCGAAGAGCCTTCCTCCGTGTTTCGACGGTATCTGAGTTGACTCCAGCCGCGCTCTCATGTAGATTGAAGGCCCTGCCAAAATCCCCAGCCTGGTGTATTACGTCAGAGGGACTAACGTCATTGAAAATCGGGATGATAGTCTGTTCAGTTATCATTCCATACTCCCACATTAATTCCAACTCTATGAGACACCATTTACTGAAAGTATAATCCATGGAGAGGATGGCTATTGAGATCCTCGACTCCAAGATGGCCTCTTTTAGCTCCGACTGCATCTGTTCTCCGATATGGAGTTCTTCACCATCTTCAAAGACCAAAATCCCAATCTATACCTCTAAAATTCAAGAATACTTGATACTTCAATATAGATGGTTCCTGTCAAATCAAATAAACTAAACCACTTCACACGATAAATATAGTTTTCCTGACCAACTCTGATGCATCTGGCAAAAAAATAGTAATAATCTTATGGTTCCGACCACCAATGGAGGCGAACCTTACTTAACAGTGGGCTGAACCTGAATCTTATAGTTCGTGCATTTTTACTTTTTTAAATCCAAATATTTAAAACATTCGTAACACTCAAATGACGATACATGAATTCACGCCTACTTTTTTCCGCTATACTTCCGAAAGTTAAATAATATTTTAAATTTTAGGAGAAAGCAAAGGTACTAAACAGGCCCAGCATACAATATCGATAGTGCTTGGAGTTTGGATAGAATCTCCTGATTTTCAAAATTCAGCGGTTCAATCGTTCATGTCAAAGAAGATACGTAATATTCTAGACGATTTTTAGCATTTGTTGGGTCGAACTGCAAGCAGAGGACCGATTCCACCATAATAATGTAAAAGAAGTTTGAAGTAACAATACAAATCCAAACATGCAGAAAAACCAAACGGCTTTCTTCTCTTCTTTCTTTTAAGACCTTTAAATACAGCCTAAGCTACAACAGAAGCCACACGAGTCGCAGGAGTCGCACAAACCTTATGACGACGAGACGAAGCAAAAACCAGAATAGGTAGAGCAACAATTGCAGGAGCCGGACATCAGCTGGAGAACCAACTGCATGAGCCGGAGCATCAGCTGAAGCATCAGCTGAAGCATCAACTGGAGCATCCATCGCAGGAGCCGGATTTTCTCCCGTCTCTTCTACTTTACTAACTCTACGAGCAATCAGTACGAACAGAATCAGAAACGCCATCGACCAAATCGGACTGAATGAGAGAGAATCATAACTGCTGGTAGTATCCCCATCAAAGCCTTCTCCCTCCGATCCATCGCTCTCTCGCTTTTTCTCTCGCAGGGGCACACAGGAAGTCTATTAACATGACACAAGCAGTTATGACACCAGCAATATATTTTTCTTGCAATTACAAGTGGTCCTTTTTCTAGGGCAAATAGCTATAGGAAAGTAGCAAATAAGACTGACAGCATAATTTCATAGAGATTTCTTGCGTTTTTAGTTGTTCTAAAAGCATTCTTGTGATTCTCTTCAGGAGGAAACTGAAAATAGTCAAGCCACTCTTTGTCCAGGAGGAAAGCATGAGCTCATTTGCAATGAGGAAATTGGTTTAATTTGCCTCTTCTGTGATCAGATAGTGCTTGAGATAAAATATGTCTTGCCACCATTTCTACCATCTTTTGTAAGTTCTGTTGGTTTACCAAGTACTGTGGCTTTTACTGTTATATCCATTCTCAAAACACCGTCCACACAGTTGGCTTAGTTATGTTATCGACTGTCACTTCCCTGGATTAACTGTTTCTCTCACTGCCATCCTCAATGTATGTCTATGCTCTAGAATCTTCGAAAACCACTGTTTCCTTTTCTTTTCTTTTTTTTTGCCTTTTATTCTGTAGGAAAAATTCTCCATTGAAACGTCAGGCACAAAAATGCCACTCAACAGAGGGAATCTGTCTTTGTCTGGAGAGGATTGTCTTCAGCCTTCTGGAGATGACTCTGACAAACTCTCTCATCAGAGCGGCTCTGTTTTCGATCTCATCCCCTGTGACAGCAGTAAAATGTATCCGCACCAGCTGGAGGGATTTGAGTTTATGTGGAAGAACATATCAGGGTCTACTGATCTAAAAGACTTGTCCAACTCTGAGCCTAACGACGTTGGTGGGTGCATCATATCTCACGCTCCAGGCACAGGAAAGACTTGCATGACCATACTTTTTCTGCACACGTATCTCCGACTCTTCCCCAATTCCCGGCCTGTGGTTATTGCTCCTGCGAGCTTGCTTCTCACTTGGGAAGAAGAGTTCAAGAAGTGGAACAAGAAATGGGACACCAGCATTTTATTCCACAACTTGAATAATCCGGAGTTCTCCGGGGCAGAAAATCCAGAAGCTGTGAGAACGGTGGAGGCAAATAGCCACCTCAAGCGATTTAGCGATGTGATGCGGGTGGTCAAGGTCTATTCCTGGAGTAAGAACAGCAGCATACTAGTTACAATCTGTATGAGAAGCTTGCAGTACACAATAGGAAAGGCACAAAGGATCCAGTGAAGAAGGAAAAGATTGAAAAGAAGGATGAAGAGATGAGAAAGATTCTTCTTGATTTTTGCCGGGTGTAGTGGTTCTTGATGAAGGGCACACGCCACGAAACCAGAGGAGCAGCCTTTGGAAGCTTCTGCTGAAACTTCAGACTGAGAAGAGGATCATCGGGCACCCCTTTCCAGAATAACTTTCTAGAGCTGTATAACACCTTGTGCTTAGTGAGACCCACAACGGCCAACGAACTACCCCGAGTCTCAAGAAATTCTGCCAGACAACACAGTGGAAAAGAGCTAAAACAGATGATATCAATTCCCTTGTTCAGCCACATGACAAAGTGGCTGATGATGCAATTGTGAATCTCCGGTCTATCATGGCTCCGTTTGTTCATGTTCACAAACGCATTCTTAAAGAGAATCTTCCTGATATAAAAGAGTGCATAGTGGTGTTAAACCCAGGGGATAGGCAGAAGAAGATAGTCGAGAACATTCAAAGATCTCAATGCACGTTTGAGTATGAGTTCAAGCTGTCTTTGGCCTGCATCCACCCTTCTCTGATCCTAAGCTGCAATGCATATGCGAATGAAAAACCTCTCATCTGTCATGAGCGTCATAAGCTTGAAGATCTGAAGACTAACACAGATGCTGGGATAAAGACGAGGTTCCTAGTGGAGTGAATCCGGCTCAGTGAAGCACTCGGTGAGAAGGTTGTGGTTTTCAGCCAATACAAAGAGCCATTGTCCTTCATCAGTGACCAACTGAGATCCTTCCTTCTTTGCTCTTGAAGTTGGCTTGGAAAGCAAATGCAGACCATGTTTGAATTTCTGACACTACTAAGTCTCACGATACATCCATTACTCGTTCAGGTGAGTTTGGCTGGCTCCTGTCTGTGATATTAAGAGGAAGAGAGTGACATGTCATTTAAACGAGTGTTGTGTATTAGATGGGGCATTTCCATGTAATCCATTCTGATGCCACTTTTCCGGTATCCAAGTAGGAAATAGCCATCCAACTTCCTCTGGATGAACTAAGAAACTTATTAAAAGAAAAGGAGAACCAAGTACTAACAGAAAGGAAAAATACCTTCATCTTCTTCATCATAATTATCCATATCAGGCTCCCTCAAACCATCCATTATATCATCAAAACCAGATCGAACTTTGTCATTTTGGAACTTCTCCCTAGCACAGGGACGGGAGATAATGCAGTGGAAACTCTATCAGCTTTTTCAAGAGCAACCGCATCCATGTTTTCCATCATCCTTCTCACTGTCAGTATCTCCACTGCATGGATATAGAGCGCAAACCATAACTACAGAATATTTGCAATTATTGTTTCTCTCTCAACAATTTCACTAAAGCAAACAAAGCTGTCTCTCTGAAATAAGTTCTCCAACATACATTGGACAGCAGCATCGAGTCACAAGGAAAGAGAATGCAAAGACTATCCCCATAAACTCTATCATGGTAATTTTGGCCTCAGTGCTCTTGGAAATATATGATGTTCTTACATGCCCAAACAGGCTGAATATTATTATATCTTAATTAACTAATATAATATACATAAACAACTTTATTGGGTACTCCTTGCTAATTGCTAGTACTTCAATTCCACTGCACTGTTCTTGGTCACCGATTCAGCTTCATTTCACTGGACACAAAACAAGAATGACAGTCCACCTTAAAGGACAGCATTGATCTAATAAGATAGTTCAAGAACTTCACCTGAAATACAAGGGCCAAACCTTACATTAGTCGTTTGCACCAACACACCTTCAACTCTAAAAGGAGAGACCTTTTTTTACCTTCTTTCCAAAACTCCACTTGTCAAAATCTCTCGAACTTCCTCCTTGGAAGGCCATTCGGCCACCTCAGAGACTGCCTTGAAGCTCCTATAGGGATCCAAGATATCACCAATTTCATCCCTTTAAAAGACGAATGACCTCAATTCTATAGATGGAGCACCTTCCAAAATCACCTCACTCCAATACCTCAGCAATCAATGATGAGTACAGAAACCAAATGTAACACACAGTTCAAATGGAGTGCCTCGTCGGCTTGTGGGTCAACAAGAACGAGACCAGCATTCCGCCACTGAAGAGCCAGATGTGGAGTTCAGAGAACGAGAGCCAAGAGGCAAAAGTTTCCAAATGCCACAAGGGTTTTAGTCTATGTGGCTGGCAAAGGTTGTAGTAAACTGGGTGGACATTGAACAGGTCTCTATGCTGGTTGGCCCGGAGCAAATGGCAAGGAGTTGAGAGAAGAGACTTAGTGGGAACAAGTGGAAATAATGCTGAAAATAAAAAATTCAACACTCACGATTAAGCGTGTTTGAGTTCGATATTCATTGAGGTTCATTTGAGTTAAAATTCACTTGGGATATCAAATAAAGGAGTTTCTTAAGTTTATTCAATAAGAAGAGATTACTGAGATAGTACTGAGTGCTGCGGGTGAACATATCTCTTGGCTCAGCCTCTCTTCAGGCCATGCTTTTTCCTGAAAAAAATATAAACAGACAAAGCTGTGCCAATCTTTTGTAGAGAAGGAGAAATCATGAGGAAAACTAGAAATATACTCCAGAATCTGCTGCTCCATACAAACTATGATCTGGGTCATTCAATCCTGAATCGAACAACATTGTGGAAAATTAGAAAAGACCAGAAAACTAAATCAAAATTTACACTCAAACAAGAATCAACTTCAGATCAGCTGAAGTTGATTCTTGTTTGAGTGTAAATTTTGATTTAGTTTTCCGGTCTTTTCTGGCATTATCATGGTCTTATCATGGTCTTTGGACTTGGACCATGATAATGCCAGAAAAGAGCAGAAAACTAAATCAAAATTTACACTCAAACAAGAATCAACTTCAGATCAAGCTGCCGCTCATGCTCACAAGACCAGTCATGGGGTGGCGTCAGAGTCAAAGTTCTCAAATGCATTGGAATGGTAAAGTATCTGATCAAACATATCCTTTAAGTTTTTGCTGGAAGTCATCTCCTCCAATATTCTGTCTTCAGCAACCAGACTGGACATTCTTCCATCACCAATTTCCTTGTCAGCTGGGGAGAAAAACAGCTTGGACAATCTCTCTTTCTCCATCTGTTGGCCGAACTTGTTACATTCCGTGGTTCCTTTCGTGATCAGATGGTAGGTATAGACTACCTTCTCCTGGCCAATTCTGAAGGCACGGCTGATTGCTTGCCTCTCAACCGAAGGATTCCAAACCACGTCAAGTAAGACAACTCTTGATGCTCCGACTAGACTTATGCCCTCAGAGCAAGCCTTAGTCGAAGCTAACATTACTCTTGCTTGGCTCTGTGGGTTGTTGAATTTTCCAATCAAACGTTGGCGTTCCCTCAGATTGAGGCTCCCATGCATGTGTAGAAGCTCTTTTCCTTGGGAGGACCACTGGAAAGTCAATCTCAGTTGGTCACTGATGAAGGACAATGGCTCTTTGTATTGGCTAAAAACCAGAACCTTCTCACCGAGTGCTTCGCTGAGCCGGATTAACTCCACTAGGAACCTCGTCTTTATCCCAGCATCTGTGTTAGTCTTCAGATCTTCAAGCTTCTGACGCTCATGACAGATGAGAGGTTTTTCATTCGCATATGCATTGCAGCTTAGGATCAGAGAAGGGTGGATGCAGGCCAAAGACAGCTTGAACTCATACTCAAACGTGCATTGAGATCTTTGAATGTTCTCGACTATCTTCTTCTGCCTATCCCCTGGGTTTAACACCACTATGCACTCTTTTATACCAGGAAGATTCTCTTTAAGAATGCTCCCTTTGTGAACATGAACAAACGGAGCCATGATAGACCGGAGATTCACAATTGCATCATCAGCCACTTTGTCATGTGGCTGAACAAGGGAATTGATATCATCTGTTTTAGCTCTTTTCCACTGTGTTGTCTGGCAGAATTTCTTGAGACTCAGGGGTAGTTCATTGACCGTTGTGGGTCTCACTAAGCACAAGGTGTTATACAGCTCTAGAAAGTTATTCTGGAAAGGGGTGCCCGAGAGGATGATCCTCTTCTCAGTCCGAAGTTTCAGCAGAAGCTTCCAAATGCTGCTCCTCTGGTTTCGCGGCGTGTGCCCTTCGTCAAGAACCACTACACCCGGCAAATCAAGAAGAATCTTTCTCATCTCTTCATCTTTCTTTTCAATCTTTGCCTTCTTCACTGGATCCTTTGTGCCTTTCCTATTGTGTACTGCAAGCTTCTCATACAGATTGTAACTTATGCCTAGTATGCTGCTGTTCTTACTCCAGGAATAGACCTTGATCACCCGCATCACATCGCTACATCGCTTGAGGTGGCTATTTGCCTCCACCATTCTCACAGCTTCTGGATTTTCTGCCCCGGAGAACTCCGGATTATTCAAGTTGTGGAATAAAATGCTGGTGTCCCATTTCTTGTTCCACTTCTTGAACTCTTCTTCCCAAGTGAGAAGCAAGCTCGCAGGAGCAATAACCACAGGCCGGGAATTGGGGAAGAGTCTGAGATACGTGTGCAGAAAAAGTATGGTCATGCAAGTCTTTCCTGTGCCTGGAGCGTGAGATATGATGCATCCACCAACGTCGTTAGGCTCAGAGTTGGACAAGTCTTTTAGGTCAGTAGACCCTGCTATGTTCTTCCACATAAACTCAAATCCCTCCAGCTGGTGCGGATACATTTTACTGCTGTCACAGGGGATGAGATCCAAAACAGAGCCGCTCTGATGAGAGAGTTTGTCAGAGTCATCTCCAGAAGGCTGAAGACAATCCTCTCCAGACAAAGACAGATTCCCTCTGTTGAGTGGCATTTTTGTGCCTGACGTTTCAATGGAGAATTTTTCCTACAGAATAAAAGGCAAAAAAAAAAATAAAATAAGGAAACAGTGGTTTTCGAAGATTCTAGAGCATAGACATACATTGAGGATGGCAGTGAGAGAAACAGTTAATCCAGGGAAGTGACAGTTGATAACATAACTAAGCCAACTGTGAAGTGTGGATGGTGTTTTGAGAATGGATATAACAGTAAAAGCCACAGTACTTGGTAAACCAACAGAACTTACAAAAGATGGTAGAAATGGTGGCAAGACATATTTTATCTCAAGCACTATCTGATCACAGAAGAGGCAAATTAAACCAATTTCCTCATCGCAAATGAGCTCATGCTTTCCTCCTGGACAAAGGGTGGCTTGACTAGTTTCAGTTTCCTCCTGAAGAGAATCACAAGAACGCTTTTAGAACAACTAAAACGCAAGAAACCTCTATGAAATTATGCTGTCAGTCTTATTTGCTACTTTCCTATAGCTATTTGCCCTAGAAAAAGGACCACTTGTAATTGCAAGAAAAATATATTTTTGTTTATGCTCTAGCAGCATAACTGGAAATTATTTCCAAACTAAGAAAATGGCAATGTCAATGCAGAACAGCAATACAACAGCAATAAATATGACAATAATAGGAGTAGATTCATAAAAAAGTAAATGGGATCGAGCTAAGACAGCTGGAAACAAATTATGCGAGATTACAGACGCTTCAGATTGATCATTTTGTTCGAATTGGTCACATAATCATTCAACTTTCTTAGCTACTGAGTTTGATAGTCTCAGATATTCAAACCATGTGTGCATTGAGGATCAACTATCAAGTAAATAAGAATCTTTCTCATGGCTTCTTCTGTTTCTCATCCTCTTCCTGTGTTTTGCTTCTCATAAGTTCTCTTCTTGAAAAGTTTCCACAGGAACATTGAATTTATATGGCTCAAAAAGAGACGGTACAATACAGCACAAGCAAATGACGTCAAGTTCATATGGCTTAATATGAAAGGGTATTACTGTATTTTCCATAGACCGAGGAAGAATGCAATAATCATCAAATGAAGAGCATCCTCAAATATGATTCGGATGATATGCACATCAACATCAACAATGGAAAAGGAAGGCAGAAATAAACGCAGCTCACACATTTTAACTCTGCAAAAGCAAGAGATGAGAATCTGGGAGTTGCGAGACATAGAGAGGTTGTTATTTTCTAATTTAAAGAATGAAATCCCATGATCTTTAATCTATAAAAATCTGTTAGGCCAAAGAGAATTAATTCAATCAAGCCACACAGCAAGAAAGTTCCTATATGCGGAGCTGTGACCTTATGCTACACATTTTTAATCATAAGAGTGATGAAAAAAAAAATCTGAACAAAAGGATCAATCACTTCAATAGTTACCAATCAGGTATGGAACTCATGATGGGCAGATCACAGCACAACCGAATTCGAAAAAAAATTGTCAATTGTCTTATATAGACATCTCTGTTCATTTTGAGGTGAGCTTAGATGTAATACTTCTCACTCAATCATTAGCTCGAACTTATTTTTGACAAGGTCACTTCAAAGGACCATATTCCCGTATAAACAAAGTAATGTACATGTGCTTAAACAACCAATTCACTTCTATGACAATTAATTCGCATTGGTACCTTAACAACATATTTGAAAATACACAGAAAATTCAGGACAGATCAGTACTCAGCAGATAAGATTAAATCTATATCCGGTCTGTTTTGTTAAGAAAACCCACTCATCTTTGATGTGCCTTTAGGTTGCTAGCCGGTGTCATGAAACTTACCAGGGGTCCGGAAGAACCAATTTCACCAGCTCTAAGATAAAATTCCATCTGGCTCCACATCTTGTCCATCTCCTTCTCTGCTTCAGATTTTGGTGCCGGTTCTGGTTCCTCATCTCCCCAGAAGAACTTCACAGGAAGCGGAGGCACTTCCACCCGTGGCTCCATCCTATTTGCTGTCTCCCACACAACTTCCTTCTGACCAGCATCATCTTTGTTATCTCTGAATTTCTGAGCAGGACGTTTGAAATATTTGAGTTCTTTCGAACTACCGGATCTCTCCCAGCGAATGTGATAGTCGCTGGTGCTCCTACAATCTTCTCTCACTTTTTCCTGATGCACCCCTACACCCTCTTCATCTGACTTAGTTGTGATTTGACCGACTTTCTTCAGCTCGTACATATTATTTGAGCAGTCTCTTTTGATGTTGCTGGCTGTTGTGCCAAAAGTCTCGAACCCCTCTGTGCTTTCATTTCTCTCTTCCTCCACGGCACAGTCACCAGCAAACTGTTTCTCCTTCTCACTTTCCTTCTGTATATTGTCTTGAAGAATCTCATCCTTCCCCCATATGCAATCGGCGAGTTTGGATAACGTATTTTCCCTTGATTCACAAGCTCTCTCTCTCCTAGTTCTGGATTCCCAGTTGCCCCTACAATCATTCCTCACAGCCTTCTCGTTACTTTTGCAATGGTGGCCTATAGAACTATTCGCAGCATTTGTGTTGGCTACCTTGCATGGCTTGCTCAAGGTTTCACTGGCTGTCCTCAGTTGCATCACGGGTTCAGCACCGCTTCTTATTCCTGTAGCTTGCTCCCCAAGCAACTTAATTACGTTTCTCTCTTCCTCCATAGTACCATTAGAAGCCGATGCTTGCTCTTGCTCAGCACTTTTGTTCACAAATGCTTTCTCGCTGCTGCAATCCTCATATTTCCTTTTCTTTTGCAGTTGTCGGATGCTACAGGACATGCCTGAATTCCTCTCCTTTGGACCTTCTACTTTAGAGGAAGTCGCGTGTCTAATGACAGAATCAAAGTCTGACTGTACATGCTTCCCATATGTTTTCTCCTGCACTCTTCCGTTCTCATCATTGGAAGGACAGTCGATTTCTGCATTTAATTGTTCAGCATTATTAGCTTCTTCCCCTTTCAACTCCTCCAGCAACCATTCATTGACCCACAACACTCTAAATTCCACGTTCTCTTTCTTTCTCACATCGTCAATCACTGGATTATCCATGCACTCAATATCATGCTCAACATTAATCGCTTCTTCCTCTTTTTCCTCCTCCACATCATCCTGCAACCATTCATTGACCCACGAAACTCTACGTTCCTCATCCTCTTTCTTTTCTGCATTGTCAATCAACTCACTATCAAGTTCCCTAGTAGTTTCCCTTGCCCTGTATAAACTACTCAACTCGTCCTCGTTTTTTATCTTCTTCCTTATCTCAAGAATATCCTCACACTCAGTGCCAGACACATACTCTTCCGTGCCCGAAGAAGTTTCTCCATCTGCGCTCAAGCTTTCTGACACATTTGCGATGAAATCCCCATCGCTGGTGTTGTCAGCCTCAGTTGATCTAGTGGACGAAGAGGACAAACAATCTAAGCTAACATAGGTCTCATGACCATCATCAGTCACTGATGGAGTCCTCTTCCGGGACACATTTGGCGCATAATCATCATTCTTTGACCGACCAAAAAAATCATTATTCTTTGATTTGAAACTTCTGCCATTTCCCTCACCCTCTTCGCCCAAGCTTTCTCCTCATCGGAGCACAGCAAGTCATCATCAGAACAGGCATTAGACAAGAACTTGTCACCCCTAAACCTTCTATTTTCATGGCCACCTACACTCTCATCAGACTCAAAGTCTGTGCTGTCCTCTTCATCAGAGTCAATCCTACCGTCAGCAACAACAGCAGTTTTTTTACATTTATGAAAAACCCGGTTAGGCTCAAACCTTCGTGCTGTCTGAGGTCTGTAATCGCCGGACTCTTCTTCCTCCTCACCACTTCCACTCACGGAAATAGTTTTGTCACTGCCATCTTCACCGTCTGTAATAACAACGACCTCATGGCTGTCATCACCGGCACCGCCTCCGCCTCGGCCTCCCAAAGCACCCGAAATAGAAGAGACTCTTTTTCGAGGTCTGCCTCTGCGCTTTGGCCCCGAAGATTCGCTCTTCTGTCTTCCAGGCGAGACTCTTTTTCGAAGTCTGCCTCTGCGCTTTGGCCCCGAAGATTCGCCCTTCTGTCTTCCAGGCTCCGCCTTGGAGAAACGTTCGGCAAAGGAGTCTTCCTTCCTTGTACGGGCTCTGGTCCTTGATGCTACAGGAAGGCCAGAAGCCATGTTTTTGACATATAAGGACGACATACTCGGAGAGCATGAAAAATGGAGAGAGGAGCTACTCAGATAGAACAGGCACTGGTTGGCTTCGCATGGGAGAGAGGTTCAAAGTCAAAGAAACAGGGGAGAGAATATTAAAGCTTGTCTCAGACCAAATCTTTCCATTTTGGGCTACAAAATATTTTCTTTTGCTGCAAACAAATAAAAAGCAAAAGATCCTGGGAATTTATCAAATGTACAAGTTAATTTTTTTTTCTAAGTCAGGGCATTGATAATCTCCTCAGTTGTTGAAATGCATCATGTATGATGCAGATCACATGCATGTTGATGTTGTATTGATGGTTAATTTTGGAAGCAAAAATAAATAAGAAAAAGGAAAATGGTCTTTGGGTTACCATTCGCTTTTGGTTCGATTCGCAGGCTATATCCACAAGGGCAATGATCTCGTTTTAAGGCAAATTGTCTCTTAATTTAGCATATCGTGCTATAATGCAAATTACTTTATATTACTCTATATAAAGTCGTAGAACAAGTTCGTTTACTTACATGGACTTCAATTTGTCCGACCATCTCTCGTTATTGTCTTGATTAAATAGTGATATACATAAACAAAATATATACAAGGCAATCTTCCTTCTTCTCTTGCAGTTTGGTGAACTAAACAGTTAAACAAAATTGCTCAACATTAGTGTTATTGAAAATAATTAGAAAAAATCGTTGTTGTTTTGAACTATAAGAGTTCACTCCACTTGTGTATTAACTATGTATGCTAAAATTTCGTATATGACTCTTTAGGAAAGATAGTTTCTTAGCTCAGAGAGGGGGAAAACCGTATATGACCCGTCTTTATAATTAGTATCCTCTTCTAGTATAGAAACTAGACCGTATGAAAAGAAAAAAAAAACTATACTATAAGGGGTTGCTTAGCATTAAAATTAATTTAAGATTACTTCTATAAATACAGGTAAGTTCAAGTCATTTTTCGGAAGCTAATGCTGTGGCATAAGACTTGTATTTGGGAAATTATTTTAGAAGTTCTATTGATATAGCACTTTTTAGTAATCTTTTTCAATGGGGGTCATGCATGCACGGAGATCTTATTCATCCTCGTAGTTGGTAGGCCCCCACTGATATTGTACGGTTCTTTAGTGGAAAGGAAAGGAACGAAGCAATAAAGTAATAATTATTATTTAGTTTGGTTTGCAAAATGAAATTTTATTTCAAGACCATACTCTCGTTTGGTCCGCCTTTACACCGTAGAGAATAGGCAGGAATAGCAAAGAATTCTCATAAAAAATTTTGATGATAGATAGTCAAAGCCTAATGTCTTTTATCATCATGTTTTTAAAAATCATAAACAAAAAGATATAACAATTAATGTTTAATTACGTGATATTAACTAATTATAATAATGTTACTTAGGTATAATAATATAGCTATATTTTAATTACAAAAAATAATATCGCTTATGATTATAGTAGGATACCATCTCATAATTAAATAGTATTTAAATATTAGTACAATAATGCAATTATGTTAAGTTACAACTAACGAACACAAATCATTTGTGGATGATTTTGATTTATTTTAGATGTAATTAATATATTAACAGTGCAGGGACATTTATGAAATGCAAAATGGAAAGCTACTCCTAGTTGCAGGATAGGAACAGCTATATTTCACGACATGAAGCTTCACATGTTCTTCATCCAATTTCCATTTCTGCGCCTGAGCCTTGTCAGATCACAGATGGTCTCAGGGACAGCGGATGAGGCATTCGGACAGCAACATTAACATGCGCCCTAGAAATGTACCTTGCCTAAGACCAAAAAGGAAAAAAAGATGGCAGTGAAGTCAGACATTCAAATTAAGATGGCCTGGAGTTGGCTTGAAACCAAATCGATTTTTTTGCAGCCTTTTATTCTCGACTCGCAGTCGACGCTTCCTATATTTATATTTATATTTTTTAAATTTATATGGCTACTCTCATGACGCTTTTTTCTTTTTTTTTTTTTTTTTTTTTTTTCGGCTTTCCATTTGCTTATGGGCAACTTGATAGGAAGGTGAATGGAAAGAGACAATCAAATAGATTGTAATGTTGTGTGGACATTATGATTCGCAATTGTGGCTTGTACAGCTCTCCATCGAGCAAGTCGACAGCTTAAACAAAATAAATAAACCGACCTTTTCCACCTATCAATGGGGCAAGGAATAGGAGAAATATCCGAATTCGGTGATAGTGAATGGATGAGTATATGTCTATAGTTTTCATTTAATTACATTTTTTTCTTGCATGAAATCAATAGTTCTTAATGCGAAGTTTTTAAAGATTTTGCCTTTTCGTGTACGGTCGCGGACATAAATTTATGTGGGTTGATTTTTACAGCACAAGTAATAAGCTCTTTTCTCTTTTTTGTTATTCATTTTGGGCTCTTCAAATTTGCTGATGATGCTATAAATATAATTGTTGAACCTCGCACTTCTTATTCATATGAGGAAAGCGTGGGTAGGATTCTAGGAGCTAAAAGAAATTAATTTCGTGAAGATAATATTTATGATGTTCGTAATTTCGGAAAATTAAAAATAATCGTACACGCTTGTAACAATTGCTTGTATTTTCTGGTCTTTTTTTATGCATAATAACCTTGTAATGTGGGGGATGATTGCGAGGCTAATTAACGAGAGTAAAGAAGCATGGTGCCATAAAAGATGAAGGATTGTATAAATAGGCAAATCTATTGGCCATACTCATTATTAATGTGGATAAACTTGCACATTTGCATTTAATACATATTTCCATAATAGCAATTGTATAAATGGTAGGTCTATCATAATGGTCCAGTCCAAAAGGGTGTTGCACATTTATTCATTGATGAATATTTAGATTTAAAGGAAATTTGACTACCAGCCTTAAGATTTCGAGAAATCACTACATGGTAATTCGACATATTCGACATGTAAATGGAATTAGTACATAGTATACAAAGCAAAAATGGATGTTTTTATCTCTGCAAATATTTCACTTGTTCTATAGGGCTAATTTAAACAATATATTATGTTTTATGCAACTAAAATGCGGACTCTTTTGTGTTATATAATATAAATGATGAACGATATCATGCATATCATTATTTGTGTTCGAGTATATTGCTGAGTTCAAATGAAAAATCGTTGCATGTACTTGATATTTGCATTGTACGTCCATTTGAACTTGCGGTCTAGTTTCCAATTGATATACATGAATAATAGAGGGGTTTTCTTATATTGTAAACCAACATTTACTAAAACTAGAAAAATTATGTCACATATTATTTAAGTTCCTTCTAGTTTGAATTAATCAAAAGTACAGATGGGACTTCTGAGCAACATAATTAGGAGAGGATTCACATCGGATTTTGTTGATTGGAAAACAGTATGAAAGAAAACATGTGCCAAGATCGCTATTGCTTCAAGATTATGCTACTGTCGCAGTATTAATAGGATAATTGCTACAGATTCAGGTCACATATTTCATTAGCGACTTAGAAAATGTTGGAACAACACTAATCGAAGATTTGCACATAATACAAGAAAGTAGATGGATGTTCCGTGTAATAAAAATTTACTTCACAGTAACGCAAAAATCAAGGGAAGCTCACTCGCTATATCAAGCTCTTATACAACTTTACACGTAATAATTGCAAGTGAATTTCGCCCTGAAATAGATCCTATGTTCTCTTCCCCATCTATCCATTGAAGGAGTTCGCTTTGCAAATCGAAGTTCCATTGGGACAACGTAGAATCTGCACATACTTCACTCGCCTTCAACGGAAGGTGATTTGGAGGAGAATTGGCCACGGGCATGGTAAGGAGCCAAGGTGGAGAGTCGCCAACTACGGTGCCCTCGATTATACTTCAGAACTTCTTTCCTGTTTATTGTATCTCAGTTCAACTCTTAAACACTAAGTCCACCTAGAGTGAGACACCACAATCTGCAATTAGTGAGTGATGAAAAGTTAGACCAATCATCCAAATCACACGTAGGAACAATATTTAGTTGGATTGAGATAAAAATAGTTTAAGTTGACAATTTGTCACTTTTTGGAAAACCATACCTTTAACAAAGACGGCATTGAAAATAGATTATTTTGGTAAATCATTGATCCGACTTTCGAGGTTAAAGCATTTGACGATGCATCTCCTATCGAAATCAAGAGTGTTTTTCATATGCGGGCCATGATCTTTGACGAAGCAAATGGATTGTTATTTAGATGCATCAATGGTTTCTCATGGAAAAGACTACGGTGGTTGACTGAAAAACTTCATCAATTATCAAAAGAGATAGTCATATATGAAGAGAGTGGTGAAATTGTGGCCCAACAGGAATTAAATATTGAAGCTTGGAGCATCACAAGATGAGAGCTGTATAAATAGGAAAAAAAATCTAGTCCCATTATTGGTGGATACACTTGCATATTCTGCATTGGATTTATTCCCATACAAAGAAATATGATAAATGGTAGGTTAGGTAGGAATTTTGTAATCCACTGATGTGTCAATGCATATCCTTTGATCTTTACTTGACTTTTATAGAAAATCGATGTGTCAAACCTCATTTTATTGATACTTTTACTTGATTGAAATTGCGGTGAGATAACTGGATGATCAATATTCAATGTTGTTATTGGATACACCAATAAAATGTTGAAAGCCACGTACTCAACTTCAAGGTTACTATATGTAGCTAAAAGCCGTAGATTGTCAATTTGTTTTCTAAGTACCATCTTTGTGAATTAGGAGGATTTCCAACATCAAATAAACTCATTGGTCTTGCATATATTAATCGCTATTGGTCCGACATAGGATGGAGAGAAACTCTCTAAAAGCATTTAGCGACATATTTATGTGAGAGAGAGCATGCGGTGCTAATATCAATTATTGGCAAAAGAAAACTTCACATCTTTTTTAGCAAACGCAAGGTAAACATATCGTTATGATGTTATTACATAAGCAAGCACGTTTATCTTCATTTGGGATTTAACAGTTCTATGGTCGTAATATTTTTCTAAAAGAAGTAAAGGTGTTTGTTACTTTGTGTTTGCATATTGATTGGGTTGAGGAGAGTAGGGAAGATCGAGCTTTTTGGATCAAAGTGTGCAGCAAAAGTTTTGTGAATTCCGCTTATATTTAGATTAATATTTCACTCTTAATTTGGGTTATGGATAAGAGTATCAAAAGTCCTGAAACGTATCATGAAAGTGCAATTGAGTCATATAAATTGCAAAAAATACAATCAAGTCCTAAAACTTATCAAATTTGTATAATCAAGTCCCTCCTCCATTAACTCCATCTAAATTAGTTAACGGAAAATACTGACATTACTTATTTTAAAAATTTCTCTCTCCTACATGGTAAATGACTTAAGTGATGAACTCCATGTGTGTAAAACGTTGTTGTTTTTGCACTTTGCCTCAAATTGAACATTGAGCCCTGAATCATAGGTTTGCCCCGAACTTGTTCATCTTCTTCGTTCAAGCTGTGGTCTTCTTATCGATCTTTCCTTTGTGTGAGATCTCTTCGTGCTGGTTTCGTTCTTGTCCGAGTCCTCTTCTTCATCTACATATTGCCCCAATTTTTGTTCTTCGTTCGAGTCCTCTGCTTCGTTTGAAGGAAAAAACTTGCAGATCATCGACATTGCCATCGACGAAGCTGCAATTTACGAAGGTGGAGATCATTCAAAGCGTCGTTCTAAGCCGACGAAGTAGTTTCATAGTTTGCTTCCCGTGTATGGGTTTCCGGATGTGCACACGGAGGACTTGGTGCGGCGATTAATTTTTACCTCCAATTTCTGTGGTCATACTTGCCAAATCTTCCTTCTCTCAAATGGAAAGCTGGTTTCTTTTTCCGAGAGGTTATGTACTGGTAGGGAAATGACTATTTAAAATTTTACAGGGGTGGCTGAGGCACTAGCAAGAGTGAGCCTCCTCAGTGGTCAGCAAGATCGTCCTCGCCGACCCGAGGCTCTAAAAAAGGAAGGAGGAAAGAAAAAACAAAAAGGAAAAAAAAAAGAAAAAATAATAAAAAAATTATTACGTTAATGGCGGCCGGATGGCCGACGCCGACCTACGTCCACGTCAGTGCTAGCTAGCTAAAATTGAACAAATTGACTGAATTAACACAAATGCAAAAGATTAAGAACTAAATTAGCCAAAAAAAAAGTTTATGATTAAATTGGCACAATTACAATAAGTTTATGGCTGTTTTGGTAATTTTTCCATTTTTTATGTGTCTATATTTTGTCATTATATTGATTGTACAAAATGTGAGAGTTGGTGGGAAGTTTTTAAGTCTTCCATATTTCTGAGTTTCTAAGCTGGTTTTGTTACAATGCTATATACTGCTGAATACAACAGTGAATCTAAACTTCAACATTGCATTAGAGGAGACCATCACACTCCATCAAATTGTATTCTAACTAATAAAAGCTATTGCTAGTACTCGAGCTACTTGTGCTCGAACTCGAGCGCAAAGTTACAAAGAAATTGAGCCGAGTTATAAAAGGATTCCACGTCGAGCTTGAATACACGTCAACTGACTTTGAACGTAAATGATTATTGAACTAGATACGACAGCGCTTTTCGAAAGCCGTACGCCTTGCCATGAACCATGATCAAGCTGTTCTGTCTGACAACTCAAGAGCGTAGTCATTTTTAATTCAAGACCTTATCCAAGTACACAATAATTTCACATTTCCAAGAGGAAAAGGCCAACTTTGAACGACCAGCTTTCGACAGAAGAAGATGAAAAGCGTTTTTATGAGGGGGCCACAGGGGAGCTTTCCTCCAATTGAAACTCAATTTCTAGAACCGATTCGCAAGGGTTCCTGAATTCAGCGCGAATTTGCCGAGTTGAGAAGACAAGGTACGAAAAGCATCTCACTTTTGACCAAAAAAAAAAAAAAAAAAAAAAAATTCCTTTCAAATGAAAGAATTCTTTTTCTAATTACCTTTACAAAAGCTGTGCAATGAGGTATTCTCATTGAAGACTCTTCTGATTTGTGCTCAACTGCTATTATTCAGAGATCTAGCTACAATAGTGGTACAAATTGTCATGCTGCTATATATATACATATCAACATTGGGAAAGTGAAAATGACGGCTCTATGAGTCGTCTCTGCTGAATGAACACGATCTTGCTCAGCTTGATGCTACCTACACCAAGTGAATTGGTCCGTCGTCCATATCGACATGTTCAACACTCTTCTCACTAAGCTTCATGTCCACTTGAGAAAAAAAAAAAAGGTCTCTTGTTGATGTTCTGAAACTTTCGCAATGCACAGCTTCCGCTCCTGAAGAGCTCTTTCAATCTCCTCTTTTTGAGTTTTAACAAAATCACAAGTTAGTAAATAGTACTGCTTCTGCTGGATGAAATTAAAGAGGGAAAAGCAATAATTTACAAGACTGCAAGCATCGCTTGGACCTGTCTCAACAATTCCACATCTGCAGGATGCTGAAGTTCAAGTTGGCCTTTCTTTTGATCCTTTTGGAGGTGAAAACTAAGTGCTGAACCGAGTATGCTGCGTGCACATCCAGAAACCGATATTTGGGAAGCAATCTACAAAGCTGCTTAGTTGGGGTTTGAACGACCTTACCTTCATAGATTGCAGCTTCGTCTATGGCAATGTCGATATTTTGCAAGTTTTTTTCCTTCGGATGAAGCAGAGGACTCGAATGAAGAACAAAACTAGGGCCATCTGCAGACGAAGAAGAGAACTAGGACAGAACGAATTGTCCCAAAGAGATCTTGGACAAAAAAAGATCGACAAAGAAGAACACAACTCGAACGAATTTGGGGCAAACTTGTGATTTAATTATAGCAAAACTTTTTCCTATTATTTGAACTGAAAGCATGTACCCTTGGTTAAGTTCACGCAACAAAAGTCATAAAAGTAGCCAAGAAATGTGATTAATGACCATGTACCATGTGATAAAATTGCGTTGACATAAATAAATCGATTGTCATCCAATGTTATTTGCAGCATCCTTAACCATGAATGTCTCCCAAGTCTCAATCAAGGATGAGAAAATCAAGAATAAATTACTTGCAGAAATTGCATTATGCTCTCATATCCTTTATTCCATGTCTTGAAAGATTTTGTTTTTTATGATGGCATTCCCCACGGAAGTATGCAAAACCCGTCATTGCCACCACCCGTGGAACGGTTTATGGCCTAGATGTATATCCACCACTGGATGAATCGTTGAATCCAATGTTTTCTATATATAGTTCATACTTATTTGGATGTATACCCCAAGAACATCTTCGGAGAAGATATTTGATGTTAAAGAAGTTAAAGCTGGGTCTTTAAAATCGTGGATAGCCTAATATTGGTCCTCAAGAACATCTTCGGAGAAGATACTTGATGTTAAAGAAGTTAAAGTTGGGTCTTTAAAATCGTGGATGGCCTAATATTGATTCTTCTCATTATTGGTATGGATACACTTGCCTATTTTATATATAATACATTCTCAAAACCGGAAATAGTATAATGGGTAGGGTTTGTTATAATTGATTTACTCCGCAAACATGGCAAGATACATCCCAGATGATTACTTAACTATATGAGAAAATTAAAATCCAGCCGCCAGATTGTTAATGATCTCTATCCATGGAATAACCAACAAGAATTTAACAATACAATTTTGAACATTGTTATTAGGCGTATCTAGTAAATATTCAAAGCAGAAAAAGTTAAGGAGTAATATTTCCAGCCAAAAATTATAAATCGTGATGTCAAACTTGCATGTTTTTCTTATTATATATCAAATGTAACAATGCTAAGTATTGATCCAAAGGATTTCCACAAACGATCGAATTCATTAATACATCTAGCATATGTTATTTTCCTATCATACTTCACTGGTCATTTGTCCAATAGAAAAAATTCTCAATGTAAATTAATATAATCAATTGAATATTACTTGCAGAGGAAAATCTAATAAAAGGTCATGGTAGTCCTACAGGGTCACAATCATTATCCTCATTTTCTTTTCCATGATAATTTAATTTCTACGGCCAAAATAATATAGGAATTTCTAATATTCTTTGAAAAAAAAATTCAATTCAAATTTTAGTGTTTCCAAGAATATTTCCGATTGCAATCCGAAATGCCCTCAAATGTGCTGACTTTATTAATGGTGGATGAGGCCGCTTTTAAAACTTTATATTTAGATCAGCGGTGTACCCTTGATACTAATCCTGTTTCAAATAAAGAAACTAAAGTTGCATTTGATAATACTTCTATTCTGAAAAATAATTTCTTTTCATAAATAGTCTTTTTCTTTATTTATTCTCTAGAATAATTTCTGGGTAAAAGAATGCATTTGATAACTACATAAAATTTCTATTTTTGGAATAAAAAATATAAAATGTGTTTGGTACAACCTACAAATTTTTTTGTAACGTAGATTTTTTTTTAATTTCTAAATTTTTTGTTTTATATTTTTCTTGTTTCCCTCTTCTTCTTCTTCTTCTTGCTCCTTCTCTAGGAGGCGGTGGCCTACGGTCGCTGACAGGCGGCAAGTGACAACGGCGGGTGATGGGCGGCGAGAAAGAAGAAGAAAAGAAAAAAGAAAGAAAATGACTTATTTGTAAAAATTGCTCCGGAAATAAAAAGTTACTTTTTTCTATTTCTTGTTTTTGTTTAAAATCTATTCCTGACTACTTTTTTATTCTAGGAAATAAAAAAAAAATTAGTTAACATTACCAAATGAATTTCTATTCTTTTTTTGTTTTGGAGAACAAAAGAACAAAAGAGTAGAGAAAGTTGGCAAGTTATAATGCAAAGCCTAATACTACTAAATACAAAATCTATATGAGTCCAACCATTTCGATATTCATGTTAAACTAAATAAATACAACTAATTCTAAGACGATGTGCAAATCACACCAACTTCATATATATATATATGTATATATATATATATATATATATATATATATATGTATATATCTTCTCATATCTCCCAAAATTGTATGTACTTGGAGTAACGCCATTTAGTGCATGGATTGTATTTACATGATTCCACAACTGAGGGTTTGATATGTTAGTCTCATAAAATTTTGAGATAAAAAAAAAAGAATCCATAAAAATTTATTGCCTTCAAAGAAAAAAAGTTGAAACATGAATTTTAATAGGTAATAAAAACATTGATTCTTTAATTCAACTTTGCTTGTTTTTCAATTATATGATTTTTTTTTTCAATTTTCTGAAAATTTATGTTTATTTTCAGGAAATTTGTTGAGTCATAATATCAAATGTTGAAAAAATAACACCCCCCAGCACATTAGAAGTTAATGGCAATCCATGAAACGTTAACAAAAAGGGTAGATTTGCTAAAAGAATATAATTTTCAGTGTGCTTTTAATACATTTCTGTTCGTTTCACGAAAAATGTAGCGTTTTTGGAAAATATTTTCCAAGAAAACATTTTCAAGAAAATATAATTATTTTCCAATGTTTAACTAAAACTTGAAAATGAAGCGAAAAATGTGTTTGATATGGAAAATCTATTTCTCTATGCATTTTTTCAATAATTTTTTATTATTTTATTTTTAAGATCGATTTTTAATAATTTTTATTTTAAAAAATCGATTTTTCATTATTTTTCTTTTCTTTCTTTTTATCTTCTTCTTTTTTGGTTGGTTGCTAACCATAGCAATGGCCAACGACTGGTTGAAGAAGAAGGTGGAAAAAATAACGGAAAAAAGAAAAGAAAAATAATTAAAAATTCAAATTTTTAAAAAAGAAAAAAGAAAGAGGAGGGGCCAATAATGTATGAGATAAGAGTGAGTGAGTAGGGAAAATGTTTTCCCTAACTTGAAAAGTGAAAGATATTTTCCCTTCCTTTAGAAGATTTTTTTTTTCTTCGGTGGAAAATGTTTTCCACAAGTAATTCATTTTCCGTAAAACAAACATTGGAAAATCTAAAAACGTTTTTCTAGAAGTTATTTTCCACAAAATGAATGGAGCTCAGATATTTTTCTTTAAAGGTGAAAAGTCCCTGGACTTCATATTTGGACTGAATTGCTCCATTTTTTTTTTTTTTTTGGTTATTTGTCATATTTAGGAGTCCTTACATTCTTTAGTACTCAATTCTACTTTGTTGAAGATGTATATATATTTTGTTATACTAAAACTAGCAAAATTGTGATATAATGTTAGGTTTGGTGAAAAAGAGCAAAGTATGACAACCAAAAAAAGAAACCATTTAAAAATCTGCTAATGAGGGCCTAACGACATATCAATAGAACTCAACCTTGCAGGAACATTTCCGTCGAGGAACCGTAATAATTTCTTGGATTTTTTCCCTTTTCCTAATCATAGATTTTTAAGACAAAATATCTTCATATTCTACCCACAAGAAGTAAATGGAAATGCAAATTGCTCGATTTTACATACGGAAACGTAAAGATGTATTTTTTCAATGTTCAGTGAATCATGTCATTACCAATAGTGAAAAAATTACTAGAAATTTGACCATGAAAATAATAAGGTGGAAATTGTTAGAAATATGCTGTAAATGCAGTGTGAACTCATTATTTGACAACTTAGAACTTTTTAACAACAGTTTGTCGAACATGACACAGGTCATGAGTTTGTCCCTCAACTTTATTATGCCTATTCTATTTTCCTAATCATTATCGGTTGACTTGTCGATATACTTAGAATAAATTGACTTAATCAGATGAATTATATTGATAGAATTAGGGGATAATGACTACAGGACTCCTAAAAGTTGTGTCGGTTGAGCAATTAATCCTAAAACTTATTTGAGCGTGCAGTTAAGTCATAAAATTTCGAATACTTTCACATCTTAGGATCTCTATTAAATCTATTCTTTTCATGCATTTAAGTTCTAATGGAATGACTAAAAAGTCAAGCAAAACCAAGTGTTCGAGCTGAATCGCACGGAAAAAAAAAAGGTTTAGAACTAAGGCACCTACAACCGCCACAATTTTCAGACTTTGTGTTTTTATCCCATAAAAAATCGTACTCTTTTTTTTTATATTTAAGGCCAAATCTCTTAAGCATCTCTGACTTCACATCTTTTATAAAAACATATCCTAAACTTTAAAATGTACAGCGGGGACCCTCAAAACAACTACCCCTATGAGGCCGTTAATTGCTATATGCAGCTGAGATGACTCATTATTACCATCGTCAATTGTCAAACACGAACCTTAAAATAAAACATTGAAAATTGAAAAAGAAACAAAAGAAAGGAAGAAATGGAGTGAAAACAAAAAGATAAAAAAATTAAACAGGAGAAAGAGGGAAGGCAAAAGGCTGGTGGTGGCCAATGACCACCTCGGCCGTCCTCGGGAGTTGGACGGCGATCAGGCAGCCCTCGTTAGCCGGTTGGTTAGGCAAACCCTCGCTCCACCACAACAGTGGCCAATGTTTACTGATCTTGGTGAGAGTCATCTACAGGCCGCGGCTGTTGCCCTCTTCTCTTCTTTGCTTCATTTTGTTTGTATTTTGATTATGTACATTTTGGGATTTTCTTTTTCCAATTTTCTAAAATTTATGTTTATTTTCCGGAAATCTTTTGAGTTATAATATCCAATGATGAAATTATAACACTAAAGTAATGATAGGCCCCTAGGCAGCACGTCCTGAGTTAATGGCAATCTATAAAACCTTATCAATAAGAGTAAATTTGCTAAAATAATATAATCTTCGGTGTCTCTTTAATATATTTTAAAGCTCAAATATTTTTCATTAAAAGTAAAAAGTCCTAGAACTTCACATTTGGGCTGAAAATTGCTTCGTTTTTTTTTTTTTTTTTTTTTTTTTAAGTATTATGTCATACTTATCACATTGCAAATTCTAATCTCATTTTTATTTTTTTGAAGAAAAAAAGTTACTTCAAAATCAAGTGAAGAAAACAAGAATGCATTTAGTGAAGGCGATATATGTGCTAAAATGTATTTAGATCGCTAGATTTAGTGTGATCCACAATTATCATGTGTGTTCTCCATGTAAAGGGGGTTGTTCTCGGGGGATCCCATATCGACACGTGGCCATGTTTTCATAACATTAATAGAAAAATTATAGCGCTCTCTCCTCCCCCTCCCCCCCTCTCTCTCTCTCTCTCTACCCTCGCGCGTGCGCTTCTCATGACCGCCGATTGAAACCCTAGCTCGCCTTCCCGGTCCTCCGCGGCTTCCTCCTCTCCCAGGTAATCCCCCCCGCCTCCCTTCCCCACATCGAGCTTGCCCTAATCGGGTCTCTTGTTTTCCGGCGCTTGCCGTTTCTCCGATTTCCGGCGCGGCTGAATTCGAGCTCGTTTCGTTTCGTTTTTTTTTTCTTTTCCGATCCGTGTTTCCGGCGGCGGCGGCGGCGGCGGCGGCGGCGGTGGACAGGGTCAGGGATCGGCCCCGGAACGGAAAACTCGGCGCGTGGGAGGATCTTTGCAGTGTCGGGATATATGTCCTTCAATCAAGCCAGGTACCAGAAGAGCGAGGCGGCACAAGATCGTAGAACCGGGCGATCCGCAAGCTTCAACCAGCAGCGGAGCTCCTCGGGCGGTTACAGTAAGGGCGGCGGTGCCCCCGCCCCTCCCCCTTCTCTCTCCTCCAATCGAAGGTATGAAAAACAAATAGAAGAGGAAAAAGTTTCGGGAATCCGCCGGCCGTCCCCCCTCCCCGTCCGGGGATTCGGGTTCGGGTTCGGGTTCGGGCTCGGGGTTCCTGTTTTCGTAAGAAATTTCGGATTTTGATTTCTGGGTCGTGCGAGTTCGGCTTGTTTTGATTGACGGATTGCGGCGTTTCGCAGTTTCAAGAAGTCGAATAATGCGCAGGGAGGCCAATCTAGGTTAAACGTACGGCCTCCGAATATCCCTTCGGAGCCCGCGGCGGGTGCTCCTCCGACTCAGCATAATCTGCAGAATGGTGCCCATGTACAGCCCCAGCCCCAGCCCCAGCCCCAATCGCAGGGTACGATGTCGTCCGTGGAATAAATTTCGGAACTTTCCTTCAGCGTGTCGGGTGTCGTTTGTTTTTGATTGAGTGCGATTGTGAGAGGAAGTCAGGCTGATGGAGCCGGTGTTCTTGGGGAAATTGCCTTTCTTGAGCTGATATGATACTTTGCTATCTACCAAATATGAAATGTATATTTCTGCTGTTTAATTGATTTTACCATTTCTCATAGAATACTTATCCAGAATACGTCCAACTGGCCAGCGTGTTTAATTACTAGTTTCACTGATTACAAGGACCTGGCTAATATTCAGAATTTTCTTTTCTCTTGGCATAGCTCCTGGAGATGCCTCTAAAGGATTTTCTTTCCAGTTTGGCTCCTTAAGTCCCGGTCTCATGAATGGAATGCAGGTGATCTACTATTTTGAATGCTATTTGACTTCTTCAATTTCTTGTCTGATGGTGCTGGTTCCTCTAATGCAACTTTTCCCGCAGATTCCTGCCAGAACGAGCTCCGCTCCACCAAATTTGGAAGAGCAGAAACGTGATCAGGTTTGTCCTTTTGTTTTCCCCACTCTTCTGGTTCTTTACTTGTGAAGATTGGATTTGGTGCACCTGCACCAATGCGCATGTGTGCACATGCATGGGCTATTGATTTACTCTTTGCTAAGACAATGAAAGTAGTGGCACGCATATTGTTAAATTTTTTCTTGATGGCATTTAAGGTTGTCGTCTTAATGCCAACAGGCGTGCCATGATGCTATAAAAACTGGTCCACCAGCGCCAGTTCCTCCTCCTCCTAAGCATCCATTACCAAAGCGAGATTTAAGTGCTTCTGACCATTCTATTGCTGGCTCGCCATACTTTTTCAAAGGGCAAGAAGGATCAAGTCCCGCCCATTCCCCCATCAGTACAATCACAGAAACCTTCGTCCACGCCATATCTGGAATTCCCATACAAATGCTTTTTAACCAGCCACAAGTTCCTATTCAGTTCAGTGGCCCCAATACTTCGATTCAGTCTCAAGGAATGGCATCTGCTTCCTTCAAATGCCCAATTCCAGTGCCGTGGGAAATGCTCAATACCTGTGGGAAATGCTCCTCCAATGCAGCAGCAGATGTTTGTTGCGGGTCTGCAGCCCCATATGATGCAACCTCAGGGCATCATGCATCAGGGTCAGGGCTTGAATTTTGGGGCTCAGATGAATTCCCAATTCTCCCCCAAGTTGGGAACCTTGGGAATGGCCATCGGTCCATACAACAACAAGGAGCGAAATTTGGTGGTGGTCCTTGCAAGACTCCTGTCAAAATAACTCACCCAGAAACACGTCAAGAGGTGAGGCTTGATAAACGAACTGAGGGGTTTTCTGATGAAGTGCCATCACGCCGGTCTCATCCAAACGTATCTCCTCAAGCGCAACATATATCTTCATACTCATCAAACCATCCAGTCAACTATTGTCCGAACAGTTACAGTCCCAGCCCTCTATACTTCCCTGCCTCTAGTTCTCTTCCTCTATTTGGTACTCAGATAACCCCCGCCTCTCAGGCACCAAGATTTAATCCTCCCGTCAACCAAGGGGCTCAAAGGATGACATTAATGAATTCCCAAGATAATTCGCAGCTTCCTGAGAGGACTGGCATCTCTATCTGAGCAGCTGTGGAGCCACCCAAGCAGGATCAAATGCAAAATTCCCATGCTCCTCCTTCAGCTCTTGCACAGGGGACATCTAAGCCCAAAATTGGTTCTGATGGTGAAAATATTACTGGTTTGTCTTCTGTAAATCTCATAAATGCTTCTGATAAGGTTGAATCACCTAAAGCTGTCAACGTTTCTGCGAATTCAGCATCTAGAAATTCTGAGGTTCCAAGAGGCCCATTGTCAAAAGAACCTGGAAGTCAATTAGGAGCATTGCCAGGGCCTAACAAACAATATGTAGGGTCGACTGGTGCTTCCAGGGAACAGTCTGTAACCAGCTCTTCAACTGCCAATCGCTCTTCCACTGAAGTAGCTTTGACTAATTTCGCTGGAAGTCAAGTAGGAGCATTGCCAGGGCCTAACAAACAACATGTAGGGTCGACTGGTTCTTCTGGGGAACAGTCTGTAACCAGCTCTTCAACTGCCAATCGCTCTTCCACTGAAGTAGCTTTGACTAATGTTGCTGGAAGGAGAATGAAGAACCTTAGCAGGTCCAATTCTATCAAGAATCACGAGCAAGGAAAGAAAGGAGATGACCCACATCCAATCAAGGGATGATGTACCAATGATTCTCAGACTAGTTCTTGTGCAACCATAACCATAACTGCATTTAAAATTCTTCTAGGTCCATATCATATTGTACTTATTAATTGCAGATTAGCATGTAACATTTTTTAGCATTCCTGAACAGGTTGATGAAGAAGGAAACTCAGTCTCAGCTGTAGCTTTACGGGAATCCTCTCATAGTGGGGTGCTTGAGAATTTGGAAGCTAAGACAACTGACACCTGCCCATCATTAATTTTTGAAGATGTTCCAGAGTCTGTAAGTGAATTGCTTTCAACGACTGATGCTCTCTCTCCTGATATTTTGGAACTTAAGTGCAATGGTGTTGGGGAAGGCATTGTCTCTGTGTCATCTGAAATTTCTGCTGGTGTACCGGTTCTTGATAATTCACAGAGTTCTCAACAATCAATTCAAGATGACTCCGTGGAGAAAAATGAAATTTTGGATAATACAGATGCTGACAGGGGTGAACTAGAAAGTACAGGGCCTGTTGTTGAACAGCCAAAAGAGTCTGATAGTTCTGTGGTTTCTTCTGTCTCAGTCTCTTCTGATATCATCAGAGAGGGTGACCAGGATTCTGTCCCATTGGTCGAAGCTTCTGGGAAGGAGGTTCCAACTAGCACAACTGAAAGGAACGGCCTGGAGGAAGAGAGATATGATCGAGGTATTGATAAGACGAATTTGGAGATGCCTACATCCTCATCCGTGGATTTTAAAACCGGAGAAGCTACCCCTTGTGATGCTGTTCCTTTAGCTAGTGTTCATGGCGACAATTCTTATGCAGATGCCTCTTTAAATGGGAGGGATGAGGTGATCGACTCTTCTTCTGTTTCAATGTCCGACTCTTTGAAAGCAGGTTCTGGGGATGATGGTGATGTTACGGAAAGTCTTGAAGGCAGCTTGAAATCAGTTCAGATAGCAGTTCCCAAAGATAAGCCTGCTCCAGAAATAAGTAGGTCTTCAAGTAATATAGCTAGAGGAAAGAAGAAGAGGAAAGAATTTCTCCAGAAAGCTGATGCTGCTGGGCCAACTCTTGATCTGTATATGGCTTACAAAGGTTCAGAGGAAAAGAAAGAAGCATTTAAGTCCTCCAAAGGCACAGAGATTCCTTCTGAGGACATTCATGAAAACCAAGCAGCAGCTGAGACATCTCCAAAAGAAGCTGTGGTGAGCGATGATGTTGAGCAAATTAAAGCTGAGATAGATGACTGGGAAGATGCTGCTGATGTCTCTTCACCAGCATTGCAGTATGAAGTGGGTAAAATTCAGGATGGGGAAGAGGGTAGGAAGCAGAGACAGTTGAAAGCTATCCTAAACAAGTTGACTCCTCAGAATTTTCAGAAATTGTTTGAGCAAGTGAAAGCAGTTAACATTGACAACGCAACCACTCTTAGAGGTCTTATCTCTCAGATTTTTGACAAGGCTTTGATGGAACCCACATTTTGTGAGATGTATGCTAACTTGTGTAGCCATCTTGCTCAAGAGTTACCTGATTTCACTGAAGATGAGAATAGGATAACTTTTAAGAGGGTGCTTTTGAACAAGTGCCAGGAAGAATTTGAGAGAGGGGAAAGAGAGGAAGAGGAAGCCAATAAAGCTGAAGAGGAGGGTGAGATCAAACAGTCTGAAGGGGAAAGAGAGGAGAAGAGAATTAAGGCCCGAAGAAGAATGTTGGGAAACATCAGATTAATTGGGGAGTTGTACAAGAAGAAAATGTTAACTGAGAAAATAATGCATGAATGCATAAAGAAACTGTTGGGTCAACAGGAGACTCCTGATGAGGAGGACCTTGAGGCATTATGCAAATTAATGAGTACTATTGGGGCGATGATTGACCATGCAAAAGCAAAGGACCACATGGATGCATATTTTGAAAGGATGGGGATTTTGTCAAACAACATGAATCTCTCCTCAAGGGTTAGGTTCATGTTAAAAGATTTGATTGATTTAAGGAAAAATAAATGGCAGCAAAGGAGGAAGGTCGAAGGGCCAAAGAAGATTGATGAAGTTCATAGAGATGCTGCTCAAGAACGACATGCCCAGTCTAGCAGAAATTCTCGTGGGTCAGGGATCAATTCTTCAAGAAGTAGACAGCCAGTGGACTTCTCTTCAAGGGGCTCTAGTATGTTGTCCTCTCCAAATCCCCAGGTCAGTGGTTTCCGTGCGTTGCAGTCACAGGTCCGTGGGCAGGGCAGTCAGGATGTTCGGTTTGAAGAAAGACAGCCCCATGAGCCCAGGCCATTGGCAGTTCCTTTGTCTCAAAGGTTAGGTGATGATTCTCATTCAATCACCCTAGGACCTCAGGGTGGGCTTGGCAGGGGCATGTCTTACAGAGGGTCGTCATCAATGTCAAGCACTTCAGTAGCTGATATTTCCTCCAGCTTGATGGACTCTCGAAGAATAGCAGATGGTTCGAATGGATTTAGCTCTGTAGAGAAGACAAGCCATGGCTCAAGAGAAACTGGGACAAGTTCTATGGCAGATAGGCTTTCAGGCTCTGGTGCTTATGACCAAACCAGTGTGCATCGTAATAGGCCTGGCAGCCGAGAAGGTTTTGATAGATCTGGTGGAAATTCTCCTTCACTACGAGTACAGGGAACGAGTTTCTCTCAGGATATTTCTTCGGAGAAAATATGGCCTGATGAGAAGCTGAGAGATATGTCCATTGCAGCAATTAAAGAATTCTATAGGTACATATTAGTTGCTTCTCTTTTGTATATTATTGTCAGGATTTATCATTTTGGGAGGTTCAACCGTCGCTGGGATGTCCATTTAACAACTATATTTTGAGACTTCTTATGTTAGGCCTTAATAAGCAGCCAAGAGAGGAGGAGAGAGAGAAGAAAAGAGGAGGGGAAGGGGGTCGTTGAATTGGGAAATGTTTTTCAACACTTAAATCATTTCCTTGCCTCTTGATGCTTGTGTACTCTTATATTGGCAATTTTGACTGCTCGGTGCTGAGTTCAAAATCTTCAATTTGTGGGCAGTGGTCTCTGGTTTGGTTATACGTGGTTTGCTGCCTTAGTTTAGTATGATCTAAGAAGAATTTACGTGATCTTGTTACCATAGCATGTTAAGTCAGGTCTCTAATGCATAGTTTCTTGCCATTTTTTGTGGATTAACTTAACTGAAAATGAACGAGGTGCACTTGCCCTTTGAGTATGACTGTTTATCCCTGCTTTCATCCTAGCACTGGGAAATGTTTTCCAACACTATGTTAATCATTTCCTTCCCTCTTGATGCTTGTAGACTCTTGTATTGGCAATTTGGGTTGCTCAGTGCTGATGTTTGAAATCTTGGATCTGTGGGCAGTGGTCTCTACTTTGGTCATCTGTGGTTTGTTGCCTTAGTTTAGTGTAATCTAAGAAGAAATTATGTGATCTTGTTATAGTAGTATGTTAAGTTTTTAATGCTTAGTTTCTTCTTGTTTCTTGTAAATTAGCTTATCTAAAAATGGACAAGGTGTACTTGCCCTTTGAGTATGACTGCATCTACCCCTGTTTTCATCCTACACTTATACCTCCAGTATCCAGGCATGACAATCTTCTGCTTTTGGTTAGGTCAAGCCACTCACCACACTGTCCATGCAACAATATCATGGTTTAGGTTGCCCAGTGGTTCTTATTTGCTGTGTCATTGCTACCCCTTGGCTTGTTCTGACCTTCTTGGACACAAAATACTTTTATGCTCCAGCAGATCTGTGGCAACTTCAGTTATATTGTTATTTTAAGTAGGCAATTGTTCGTATTCACTGAAGCTGGTAGCTTTTTAGATCATTTCTGAAAACGGTTGGGGGAAAAAGAGGAGAGAAGAATCCCTAATAAAAGTTGTGCTTGATGTAATTTTGCTAGGCAAGCTGCATTGGGTACCAATTTATAGTGATCTAGTGTTACTTCAAATTGGACAGTTTATAGTGCTCAAGTGTTACTTTAAATCGGACATTACTTTCTTGCGTAAGCACATATTGCATTTGTAAGCTGATAAAGATATCTGTTGCAATTCCTTTTTAGGTTGTTTAAGAACACATGCTAATATTGTTGTGTCTACTTTCAGTGCCAAAGATGAGAAGGAAATTAGTTTATGCATCAAGGACTTGAATTCTCCAAGCTTCTATGCTACCATGATCTCTCTGTGGGTTACAGACTCCTTTGAAAGGAAGGACTCGGAAAGGGATCTTCTGGCCAAGCTTCTAATCAACCTTACTAGGTCTCAAGAGTGCATGTTAAGACCAGTCGACCTTATCAAAGGGTACAATGTTATGTTTAAGTTTTTCATTTTGAAGATTAATGGATGAAATGCACATATAGTCATTGCACTCTGCCTTTAAAACTGTACCAGGTTCGAGTTTGTGCTCACTACTTTGGAGGATTCAGTCAACGATGCCCCGAAAGCAGCCGAATATGTAGGCCGTATTTTTGGCAAAGTAATTGCTGAAGACGTGATTCCATTGAAGGAGATTGGGCACTTGATACAGAAAGGCGGAGAGGAACCTGGACAGCTTCTTAAAGTCGGGCTCGCGGCGGACGTCCTTGGAAGCACTCTGGAGGTGATCAAATCCGAGAGAGGTGAGACTGTTTTCAATGAGATTCGGTCAAGCTCCAACTTGCGGTTGGAGGATTTTCGGCTGCCGGGTACTAGAAGCTCGAGGATTTTAGACAAGTTCATTTAGATGATTAAGATGGTGCTCGTTGTATCTCTCGTAATTGCTATTTAATATAGAAAGTTTTTTCTAATGGTTGCGCGATAATCTGTTTTGGTTGTCCTTGTCCGCGCCATTGAATAGTTTTATTCTTTGAAAAATCAAATGCAATTTCCAGAGGTTCAATGGAGTATTAAACCTTGAGCTAAGTATTTGTTTTCATACAAGGGAGAATACAATATGGTCAATATATAGTTAATTAGCAATCTGATCTCGTATCTGTTGAGGTTTATCTTTTTAATTATATAATTGTCGTGGAAAGATTAGGGCTCGGATTGAATGCTTTTTTTAGTTTTCTTGTGGGATGGTTGAGTTGTGATCGCTTGGAGTCCAAGGAAACTGTTACTTGAGGATTTTGCCTTTCTGTAGTTACGATGTTGCTTTAGAAGGAGAAAGTGCTTTTGAGGTTGGACTTGTCTATTCTCTTCCAGAACCTATAGGATTCTTGGTACAGATTAAGTAGGGAACACTAGTTAATCGTCTCCTAGCCGTTCTTTTTGATATATATTTAAGACATTGATAATTGCTGAGGACATGCTTCTCTTCTCATGAAAAATCTGATGAATCTTTTGGATCCGGTGGGTGGTGTTGGAGTTCCGAGAGTTACGACAGTTGTCGACTGGCTGTCGGATCTAAGCATATGTTATGTACAATCCGAAGGCATGACCTCGGAGCTCAAGTCGCGCGGGGAGGTTTTGTAGAATGCCCTCTGGGCCTCATGAATTGGTTAAAATCAGGATTTTCAGCTTGCGTTATTCGACCTTGTTTGGTCCACAGGTTTTAGTTTCCATCGAATTTCTTGTTGCGTGCAGCTGGACATGATGGAACTTGTCAATTTTTTTTGTCAGGATTTATATGATAAATAAATAAATTTAAAAATATCATTTCAGCATTTTTATTTAAACAATGAGTTTTGTGTATTATTGTAACAAATTAAAATAATGAATGATATTATTTAACGTGTTAAAAACGACCAAACGCCATCCCAGTCACATCGCATGTCGGTATTTCCCTGGCCGAAATCTGAAATCTCGAAGCCGGGCTTTGCTTGGACTGTTCGTTCTTAAATACCCATCTTCGCTTTCGTCTCCTTGTGCAGCTTGTAGTAGTTTTCCTTGGATGTTCGACCGTCTTGTCTAATAACAGTTAAGTTTAGATCATGCCGCAAACTTAATAAAGTGTGATTAAGAGTACATTTGTTTCGGGGAAAAATATTTTCTGTATTTTTTGATTTAAGCTCGTTTTGAAAAATGATTCGACGAAAAATACTTTTCTAATCAACAAAAAGTATTTTTCTATCAAAACTTACATTTAAGAAAATGATTTTTCTTTTGAAAGAATTGGAGATTGTTTTCTCAAATTTTTTCTAGTTTTTGGATCCTTGGTTAATGAAACTTTTATTCTAATAAAAATATTATTTTTAAAAAACCAAATTATTTTTATTTTTAAATTTTAAAAAATTAATTTTTTATTTTTTTTTTTTTTTCTTCCTTTTTTTCTTCTTTTTCTTCTCTTTTCTTTTTTTCCCTTCTGCTGCTTCCTCCGCTGGCCACATGTCTTGGTGATGGCCAGTGGCTCAACGATTGGCCATGACACGAGATGAAGAGCTCGAGGCTCAACCGATCCAAGAGAGCCTAAGCTGGCTGAGGCAACTGATTTCAGGCTCGCCAAATCCAGGCTAGCTCAGCTCAACTGAGGCCAGTGAGCTTGGGACTCACTAGATCCCAGCAAACTCGCAGCTCACCCGATGCTTGTGAGCTCAAGGCCAGCAAGCTCAAACACCCCTATGGTGATCATTGCAGGGCAAGCCTCAAGCTCACCTATGGCCATCGCCAGCTGATCAGCGAAGTAAGTCCCAAAAAAAAAAAAAATTAAAAATTCGAAATTTTTTTTTTCCTGAGATTCAAATTATTTTCCAATGAAGTCCAAACATCCAAAAATATGTTCAATCATATATCACCAAATAAAAAAAATAAAAATAAAAAACCAAGGAGCCCAGCAAAAGCCGAGCCAACCTTTAGGAGACTTCGGGCCACCATGTCCAAGACCAACTTCTGGCCATCGTCATCACACAAATCAATTATTACGTGTACTACTCTCGAGCGTAGGAAGCCTTACTCAAGGCTAGACATAAGATATCCCTTCGGCACAACACAAGTCATCAGAAGGACTCACTAAAGCACGAAAGCTAGGATATGAATTCATGAATTCATCTTTGGCTAGGTCGTGCTTTTCAATTTTGAGACAATCTCCGAGCCCACCCATTCGCATTTCAGGCCTGGACCGGCCTAGCAAGGCCTTGAACAGGCGTGTACTCCCATACTCCATGTAGTCCTTGTACTCAGGCCGAGCTTTTCAATATGTTAGTTCAAATCATGTTCTATGGAAGGCAAGCTCACCGTTCACATGTAATCAACGCAATTATTATACCAAGGGGAACACATGTTGCTCCAGCAATATAATCAATTAATCAATCAATCCGACAAGCACGCAAGAAGTAACATTTCACAAGGAGAAACTCACGCCCTCCTAGTCCCTGTATTGTACTTAACTGTGCTCTAAACTGTACTGAACCTATATGGCAACGAAAATACAAAGACGGCAATCAATGTACTTGCTGACTTCATAGGGAGAAAGGTTTTGTGTACACGTCAAACGTCTGGCAGGCAGTTAATTGTGGCTCCTGTGGAAAGAAGAACATTCAGAAATCAGTCCAAAAATCTGAAATCAGTATAAGGTTTCTTATGAAGTCCCGTGCAATGTTCCAAATATTCATTCCCCTGCCACTTTCTTTGACGATGCTAACCTGAATTACCCATCTCATACCTTTTATGCTGGGTATCACTGCTAAAAGAGTGAATCTATCTTTTATGTGACGCCAAAAATTCTATGGAACTAAAACTAGAGTGAGACTATACAATATCGTTTTTTAACTAAGAGAAATAAAACACAGTTACCACTAAGAACACATGCGTTCAGTACCATCACATCTTGCGAAGGTTGTGACTAGATAGTGTGCCTTTAGTTTCTCTATCTGAAAGAAATATTTATCAAAAAAGGGCACTGTTTTCTTGAGAAAAGGAAGGACACTATGAGGAGCCATGACTGTCTCTAGTACTGACTATTATTAAAATGTGGATCATGCAGTAGTCAACACAACCATAAGGAAGCACCTGTCTTAGCCCACCGCCAATAGAACTACCACCAGCCACAAGCATGGTAATCAAAGATGTCACAACACCACCTCCAGCAAGACCAAGACCACCATCATTTCCTGTATTTCGAATAGTGGTGCGCATGGAACTGAGTATGCTACCATATGTAGATCCATGTCCACGCTCAATCGCTTGGATGAAGCAGAAGGTCATAGCTCCGGTTGATGTAATCCGTGACAAAGCCTGTA
Organism: Eucalyptus fibrosa; assembly: GCA_017140475.1. Classification (NCBI taxonomy): domain Eukaryota; kingdom Viridiplantae; phylum Streptophyta; class Magnoliopsida; order Myrtales; family Myrtaceae; genus Eucalyptus; species Eucalyptus fibrosa. The sequence continues at coordinate 22,203,861 of CM029509.1, read as the reverse complement.
TGGAAAGACACATGAAGTTAAACAAATTCCTTTATTGCATTCTGAAGCTGGATACTGCAATTATGATGCTCGTAGATATTGTGCATACTCTCTTGTAAATACTTACAGATGTGTCTGCTGAAGTTTGGTCATCATCGCAGCCACTGAATGAAATGACTTCTCCACCATTTGTTCCCTTGTAAATACCAGATCGAGGGCGATGATCCTCCCATATGTAACGGCCAGCCCTTTAACCATGAAAGAAAATCGCATTAAGGATGTAGATAAGAACTGGCATCACAGCTTAACATTGTAGCCAGAACTTGCATGTTGGATGTGGAACAAAATTAATATTGACGGTCCAAAAATGATCCATAATTTATGTGGAGAAATCAACATGCTTTCGGTCTGGCAATGTCAAAACCAGAATCATTCTTTTTTTCGGATAGAAAGATGTCATAATCTCAGTCATACCTAGTAAATAGTAATAGTGAATAGAAAAACTGACCTGTCCATTCGGCAAAGGAACGGTAAATCAAGTACAGTGCCACTATGGCAGGCATCTATTATCGCATGAAGCTTAACACCATGAGGAAGAGGTCTCACAATTGTTGCATTAATCTCATCATCGACAATCATACCCTGGGTTTCAAAGTCAAGGGGACACAATGTTTCATCATAACCATCAGCTTCATCACCATTATAGTTTCTTTGCCGTGAACCATGACCTGAGTAATGGAATACAAGGGAATCTCCAGGTTGAAGGCCCTGGACAAGCCAACACAATGCCATCCTCATGTTATGTTTCGTTGGAATTCTGTAAGGGTCGGTTTCTTCTTCTGCAACACAAGTTTAAAAGGACAACTTCCCTTTTTAAAAGGTGCATGCAGTGATGAAGAAACTCGCAAGCTGACACAGCCAGAGGAGGGTTCCTCATAGAACTAGAGTCCAGATTACAGCATGTTCAAGAAAATGGCACAAATTCTAAATCTCGGTGGAAGAGTTTGTAATTTCACTACAGTTGGTTGGTTACTACTGGCTTTCGCAGCATAATGCTTTCCAGAGAAGACTTTCCATTGAGATGATCGGTGGATGGTCACGAAAACAAAGCTCGGTTAATTTCCACAGAACATGATCAATGCCTACCCACTTTTCGAAGCCACGCATTGCAGTATTAATCAGGAAAAAGCCAGACTCATCTATGACTGGCTCAATAATGTCATAAAATCTAAGTAAAATCGGAACTTTTTTTTAGGGTCGAACTGCAAAATCAGAATAGTAGCTAGCGAATCCAACATCACCAAACAATTTCCTTTTTGGCCTAACCTATCGCATAATAATCAAGAAAGATAACGTGCGATTAGCGCCGAAATGCAGTTAATGACTCAAAGCCCGAATCTCCAAAGCGAGCAAAAGCAGTGAATCCAACCCTAGCGTCGGCCGACCTACGCTTCTAGATGGATGGATGGAGATACCGCGAAAAATTCTAACGCGCGGAGGATTTGATCGAAGCTCGATCGCAGCAGTACCTGTAAGCATCAGAATGGATTCCTGCGGGAAATGGAACTTGTTGATGAGCAGGTACCGCATGCACTTGGCGTCGTTGAGGCACCCCTTGAGCTCGTGCCTCGAGTACTTGTACGATATCCCGCAGATCACCGCCCTCTTCCGCCCGTGGGGGCTCGGCGGGGCGCCCGGCGGCGCGTGGCCGTAGGGCGATGGCGGCGGGGGCGGCGCGTAGGCGGCGTGCGGGGCCGGGGCCGCGAGGGGAGGGGCCGCGCGGTGCTCGGCGATGTGCGTGACGGCCTGGCAGATGGCGCAGCGGATGGATCGGGCCCCGGGGGGCAGCTGCAGCGGGGTGCTGCAGCCGGAGCAGGTCACCAGCATCACCGGCGGCGGCGGCGGATACATGTCCCCCTCACAGTACCTCGCCGGAGGATCGGGGGCGCGAAGGTTCCGGTCGTGGTCGTCGCCGGCGGGGAGGCGATCCGGCGAGCGGGCGGCGATCGGAGGGGCTTTTCTGGACGCGTCTTGAAGACGAGGAGGAAGAAGGAAGGGAGGAGGAGGATGAGGAGGGGCCTGGCTTCGATTAATTACGAGGAGATCGTCTGAATGACGTTGACATTTCGCATTGGGCACGCCGTTATCGTTGACCAGTGTGACCGGAAGCGATGGGCGAGCGGGGCGGGGCGCCGTGCCGACAGTAGGATCCGACCCGACCCGACCCAATCGCGTTCAGGGCATAACGAAGCCAATATCAGCCATGGTCTGGATAGGCAGTTCCCATCCTAAATCAAGATCCATCCACTAGAAATTGATTCCAAAAAATTGGAACCGAGAACCATCCGTTAGTTGAATTGGATGATACTGTCGGTCCCACCAAACTTCACGCATTTAGTGCAAAAAAAGTAAAGCAAAAAATAAAGAATTTTCATATTCTTAGTTATAATATCAATAAAAAGATTGATAAGCCGTGAGTCAATGAGTGTTGAGTTTGAGAGAAGCGATGAGTAAAAGATAGAGAGATGAATTAAACAAGGTAAGAGTGAGACCAAACGAGCACTCAATTAATGGATGTTGAGCACCAAATGAAGGTTTTTAAGATTTTCCTTTTTCTTAAATTGTTTTTGGTTGGAAACTTTTCTAAAAAATTAAATATATATTTATATATTACTCATCTAGTTCGAATGAGCAAATGGACGATTCTACACCGAGAACAAAGAACCAAATCAGTACCCTCTAGTTCTAATAAATTGGAATCGAGAATTGAACCAGCTCTCTTGGGAACCGCTGATTCTGACCCAAATCGGTTTAGTTCTGGGCGGTTCCCAATTCTTTTGTACAATCCTACCGCCCAATAGCACTTTTTTTTTTTTTTTTTTTATTATAAAAGTAATATTGTTAAAAAAAAAAATGGCCCCAAACTTGGCAAGGGCTGTTAATTATGCCTAGAAAATATGCTGCTCTTAAAAATGTGTTTTTTTTTCTTTTCGAGTTTCGGAGTAGGTGGATAATGCGTTTTCTTTTAAACTTCTTTTATTGATTTTCTTAAAATAAAAATAAATGCGCGAGTTCTAAAGCTTGCGATCAGTGTAATTGGGCCGGAATTTATAGTTTCACTATAGTCGTGATGACGAGTACTGTCAAGACACTAATTAACATGCTTAATTTCGAATGATCACACATGACATGAGAAGATCACTTGAATTAATTACTCTAATAAGTAACTATTAAGGCATTGGGCTGGAATTTATTGTTTCACTATAGCCGAGATGACAAGTACTTGTCAAGACACTAATTAAACATGCTTAATTTCGAATAATCACACATGACATGAGGAGATCGCTTGAATTAATTGCTCTGATAAGTAACTATTGAGGCGCTTTTCGACAAAGTGCTCGTTAGATAAAGAGGCCATCTCGAGGCGGTCCGAGAATATTATCTCCCTCGAGACTCTCGTTCAAGATCACACTTTTCAAAATTTTTATCTTTCAGGGACCGCCGTCAACACAAGTATTGTAGTACATCTTGAATAGAATATCCCAAGCGTTGGAAAGGGAACTCTGGATAAAGCCAGTAGACATGACCCTTTTCTCAAAGCATGGCGCGTTTTTTTATTCAAGATTTCATTAGATCCCGAATAGAATAACCCAAAAGAGAGTTTGAAAAGGGACCTTGGATAGAGGCAGCGGGCACGACCCTTTTTCTCAATGGACTTTGAGAAAACACAAAAAGGGAAAGTTCCATTGTGGTCCAAAGTTAGGGTTGACGATGGACCTTCCCCAACTTCCCATCCTTGCAATGACTTCCGATGGTCTACCGAATCAATCTTTAAGGCAACGCTAAAGAATTGCTTGTCTGAGATAAGAGGGAAATTACACAATCAATCCTAAATCTGTACGGAAATTAATTCAATCTTAAATTTTTTTAATTTTTTTTAATATAACCCTAAATATTTGTGCAAAATTTTAATGAAGCTGTTTGACCAATTGCCCCATTGTCAATGTGCCAAGTTGGACGTTGCATTAACAATTTTCAGAGGCAATTGGCTGAAAAAATGGCATTGACACTAGCACAAAGGTTTAGAACTATAATGATAAAATTTAAAAATTCAAAACCAAATATACATCCTTATAGTAGGTTTCGAAATGATGGGGTCATTATCCCATGTTTTGAAGTTCCGTAGCTAGGAAGCAAAGTGGAGGATAACATAGAAGCAACTGGGCTTTTAAAATGGATCCAATTCCCGTCTTAAAATCCATACAATCTAACTGGGCTCTGGGGGCGACATGATTTTCTTCCATGGGGCACCGGAAATTTGTACACTGCAGGATTCCGTACACCGCCCGGAATGGTTCTAAAATTTTCTATAACCCGCAAGACATCAAACCGAGTTAGGGGGAAGGCAACAGGCAACGCCGGGCAAGGGAAGAGCGGGTATCGGCGTTGTCATAACGACGTCGACCACCGTGATGACAGATAAGACCCCATTGCTATGGTCACCGTTGATAACGGACAACAACAAAAGCGGACGCGGTTTGACAGGAGAAACGACGGTTGCTCAATTCGGCCAGAGATCCCAATCGAGAGGCCGATGTCAATCTACTCTCCTCAACTTCCTTTTGTGGAGGTGGCCCCTCCCAAACGACGACGTCCACCACGACAACAAATGAGATCATTGTCTTGTCAACGGATCAAATTTTTGTTAGTATCTCTAACTTCTCAAGTTACATCGGAGGACTATGAGACAGTTTAAAAAAACGATTACTGTTGCATGTTTGATATTGAGGCTTATCATACATTCATTACGCCATAACTTTTTTATTTTTTAATAGAAGAATACCATAGCAAAACGTTTATTGGATTGAAAGAAAATCTGAGAGTTATCGCGATAGGTTTAGAACAAGGTTTTGATTATCCATACCTGTCCCATTTCCTAACGGCCTAAGGCCAGGACATCAATGACTCGCATGAGAAGATTCTCTTAAGACGAGAAAACCTTGCCTGCATTTCCGTCGCAATCCCTGTTTACTTGCATGTTACAGAAGGAAAACAGCAAAAGGAACAAACTGCTGAAATCTAATGTTGAGACCAGCAAGAAGCCCCCAGGGCTCCAAGATCATCACCACCGTGCCCAATGTTAGAACTTCATTTCTTCACCAAAACAAATGAATAAGATTTGTTACTTCACAGACAGACAAAATCCTAGCCAGCACACATGTATGTTGGAGTGGTGACCGGATCAAGCATGACATCAAGAGCACCAACCAAGCGAATCATGATCAAGTCATGAAGCCTACGACTGCTCTAGTATGAAAGAACACACACCTGTAAGACTGTTTAGCCCGAGCCATAGTTCAATCAGCCATCAATATAAACGAAATCTATTCCAGTTGCTGTGCCCATCAAGGTTTGGCAAGTGTGCTAGCCTATGGCCTATGGCCATGCCCATGGATCTGCAAAGATTCAGAGACTTTTACAAGCATCGGTACCCGAATTATTAAAACTCCACGGGATGGTGCCTTCCACTTCACACGTTAAGACTTGTGAATCTTGAAGCCGAAAACTCTTGGAACATAATTCTGCATTGCCTTTTGAGGCTTTAGGTGCCCATACGTCATCAAAAATAGATGAGGAAATGTTGTTCCAAAATATGCTCCATCGATGTCTTGTTCAAGTTAAGAAATTTCTCAGATGAAAAAATATAGGACACAAAAAACTTGTCAAGTATTGTGGGCAAATATGGTGCATAAAACCAAACTAAATAAACAAAAGACAGACTAGAATCAAACTTAAAGAAATCACAAAATATATATATATTTCCAATCTGCCATATTGGCCCCTGATTATGGGGAAACTACAACTGACTATCTGCCCTATAAATCATAAAGCAGCCAATTATACCAGCCATAGCAATGGCGGCTATCTCCTCTGACAACTCTTTTAACACTAGCAAATTACTTGCAACACGTTCTAGCAGGAAATTTCTCATGCATTTTTTTTTTTTAATATCATAAGATTCTCCTCAAGTAATCCCACGGAACTCTACTATAAATCTGGGACTTGCTGGCAAGTATAACCTAGAAGTTGGCTACAAGATAAATTGACAGAGTATTCACCATCCAAGACATGAAAATCATGCCCAAATGCATGACCATATAGTGAGCCTCAACCAAAACTTAGTGTAGCATCTAACTCTTAAACAGCTAAAATTTCAATGGTCCAGTATATGCTAAGATCAATATGAAACAATCCATCCAGTTTTGGGGTTCTGTATCTTTAGTAAGAAACTTTACTGAGAGTGATGAAAAACGTTTCAGGACAAGCATGTCCACAAATTGGTTGTAAGCAAAACAGAGTAGCCAAAAAGACAAAAAATGGCATTAAAAGAAAAGAGAGAGAGAGACCAGTTTCATTTATATGCTTAACAGGCCTATCCCATCAAAGATCAACAGTAGTCAGGAGAAAGAGATATACAGCCAGAGTACAACTTTAAAACAATCAATCAGCTTCACAAGAAAATGTCAGGGTGGCCAGTCTGCAGTTGCACTGTCTAAGAACTACCGCTGCCATTGCCTGGCTTTTTTCATCCTCTATGTGCAAGGCTTTTTTATTCAGCAACCTCATATATGTAAAGCACCTACCAAGTGTTCAAGCTTGACAATTATGTAATCGACCAACACTAGCATTATGACTGAGCTTTTCGGTTCTCTAGGCCCCTACACCTCTAATAGATTTATGACTTTTCCCCTATAATTCCAAAAGAAAGGACATCACAGATTCACAAATAATATAATCTTGTGAGAAGAAATTCATAAAAAATTCTCATGTGAAAATAAGGATACTGCCTTGGTACTTGGACCGTGGATAATAAATATCTTCACATTTGGGACAGTAGATCTTCACAGTGCTTGATCGAGGAATGTCTGATTGACCAACCGGAAGGCATGGTTGACCACAACAGTAAACTCTAGGACATCTGCTAAAATCACAATTCCTGTACTTCTCTAACTGCATCAGATGCAATTGCAACATTAAAGAATAATAAATTGCATGAAGAATTGATATTTCTTTGGCAGATGAAGAAAGTACACTCAGGTCTTACCATTGCAGCCATTCCCTTGCTAGTCAAAATGTACCTAACATGAATTAGACCATATAGCATCTCTGCTGCTGATTCAACTAATTCGTTTTGTTCTTCAGTGAACATATCACCTGAGCATACATTTATAAGAGAAGTTACAGACAATACCACCCATATCTATAATCAACAATTTCACCAGATGTTAGTCAGCCTCTCAGTTACTGAAAAGGTTGGTTATAATAGAAGTCATTCGTTCATTAATATTTAATTAGAACTTCAACATTAAAGTTAGATAATTACTTTGAAACTATAAACCAACTAAATATTGAAGTCAAAAGTGAGCATACACTTATACCAAAAGTAACAAACCATACCACCCATTTCTATCAGGTGACTGACAATTCAGCAGATGTCAATCAGCCTTTTAAATACTAAAAATTTTGATTACCTCACTAAAAACTATAATACAACTAGAAGCCATTCAAGCATTAATATTTAATTTGAACTTCAACACTGAACTTAAATATTTTCTTTAAACCTATAAACCACATAAATATTTAAGTCAAAATTGACAAGATGCCATTGGACTAATAGAACAACCTTCCACATGCTATAAAACAGACAAGCAAGGCAATTAAGTATGGCTTTCTCCAGCGCCCTCCAAATTTAGGGCTAAACTAACATCTTCAATCCACCCCGTAGGGAGATCACTCAATTATACTAGAGAGATCTAATGGTTAAGAAAGAAGCAACTTTTTTCTCCATGAAATATTTACAATAATTTCCTGATGCTGAAGTACAAATAGAAGTTGGGCCCGTTTGGTTCAACTTTGGGGAAATGGCTTTGCATTTCCCAAGTATTCTTGAGTGAATGGGCATTCTGTGAAGGCAAGTGTGTTTGGAAACCCAATTTTTTGTGTATATTTTGCAAAGCTACTTCAAGGTGATAAGAAAAATGAAAAAAATAAAAGAAAAGGGAGGAGGAGATGCAGCTGCAGGGGAAAATCGTGGGGGAGCGGCTGGTGGAGGTGGCGGTGGCGGTGGCGGTGGCAGCGGCGGTGGCGGTGGCGCTGGGGGAGGCGGCTCACCTGAGGTCGCCAACCTTAAGCGACACCCTGGGTCGCTCGACCACAGGTGACGCTGCCTGAGGTCGCGCGGCCTCAGGTGGTGTCGCCCAACCTCAGGCCACCTCGCCTGAGGTCACGCAACCTCAGGCGAGGCTTCTTGGCAGCCAGATCTGGCTCGGGGGCCAGATCTCCCCGGCAGCCAGATCTGGCCGCTCGCGGCTGAGCACTGCCCGCCGTGGTGGAGCAGCAAGTTCCTTGAAGAAGAAGATGAACAGTATTTTCGAGGGCCAAAGGGGAAAACATGATTATCAGTAAGGGTAATATTGGAAAGAAAAAAATTCATTAAACCTCATAGTAGCATTCCGAAAATGCTGAAAGCCCAAAATTCAGCATTCTAAATGCTAGCATTTGGCCAAGGACACCTCCAAATGCTGAACCAAACACCTAAAATATTTCCCAAGGGGCTTTCGGGGCTGAAATCCCCTTGGGAATGCTAAACCAAACGGGGCCATTATCCTGTAGGCTATAACTGAGTTAGAAGCAAAGGATTTGTAGAAGCAAAGGATTTGTCCATTCCTTTGGAAAATGATGGAATGGCATCTCAAGAGGTATTACAGATGTCAATTGACCACCCTAAATAGAGAATATCCAATCCTTCTCCACCATTCAAATAACTTCGAATCCACAATATCTGAGTCTATAGTCCAGTCCACAGATAAAACCACCTTCAAGCATAAATATGTTCTCAATCTAAATTCATAAAGGTGCAAATCCTTAAATTTACTAAATTTTGACCTGAGGTAATTGAAAATGCAGTCCTTAGTTGTTTTAAAAATCTTTAATTGACAAGTGTTCTCCAAAAAAAGGTCACTCACAAATGGGTAAAGAGCATTCCCTGCATCAAGATAAGCAAGATCTACACATTGCTACACTATATGTTCACAAAGCCAATGTAAAATGGCATTCAAAAGCCTATTTAAATGCTTGGAATAAATAAACTGAACTCTTGGCCATATTCAACAGAGTACTTTGTTTGCATATACTCTTGATTGCTATACTAAAAAGAGCTTTCTCCCAATCTCCTGTATATGAAAGTGGTCCTTTCTAGCAAATCCAAACTTCATTATTCTTGTAAAAGAATGTTGAAAACGTAACTATCCATTTTGCAGCCTCTAGCAAATTCAACATGGAAGAGATGTCCAAATGGTAGCAAATACTGTAGTGATTGAATGTAGCATATACCCCTAGAATTTAAACACTGAAAATGGAGGAAGGTTCAAAACAGACGAGGAGATCAATGTCAAGATAAAGGTCAGGATGAACTTACTATGAGAGGATTCAACATCCAAGATTAGATCAAGTGCATAGTCATAGTATGGGACTTGACTACTCAACCCACAAAGGTTAAAGTCATCTTGGATGTATTCGTCGTCAACTTCACAAAAAAATTCATTCCCTCTCAAGTTGCAGAACCATGAAATCCATGATGTGTCATCTCCATCAGAACCACTGACATCGGACTCTTCACTGTCTGTTTCGTGTTCCTCTGTTCCAAAAGGACATGCTGGTTAGTAATAACCAAACAAAACAATAGAAGATCTCTCTCCCCTTCCCTAAGAAAATCGTACAATACAACCAAAGCTCTTTCTTCATTCTGTTACTTCACACTACTCAATATGAACTTCAGAAAGCTCAATAAAAAGCATGATGTCGGCATCAATCATTATTTGGCAAAAAACCAAAAAAAAAAAAAAAATATGAATCACCAGAAGCATGAACCATAAGGGATATAAATCACTCTGAAGAAATACTTTAGGGGTCATCTGACATTGAAAATTAGACAGTAAGATTCAGAATCACATATGCACCATAATGTCCCATAGGAGGAAGCTAAAGGAGCCAAATGGATAAGAAAGGCCTTCGTTAGAAGTTAGAAAGCACAATGTCTCAAACAAGAGGAAAATTTTGCATAGATAACATATATTAACTGCACATAAAATTGACAGCAGATTCACATTTAAGGTGGAAAAAGACAAAAAGCTAAAAAATGCAGGATAGGAATTGTTTGTAGAAAAAACAAAAGGTTGAATGAAAGAGCAGTCCAAATCTTTTAAACTAATTCAACACAATAAAGAATACACCAATGAATATGACAACCACATCTGAAACAAGGCAATCATGAACCTTGTATCTACCAGCATTGAAGTAGAATCTCCCAGTCATGCAGTGGATTTCTTAAGAGGCGGCATTCCTAAATGTCAACTAGCTCAAAAAACTCCACAGTATAAAACTGAAAAGGGGCTAACAGTAGGGAACTCTACGAGAATGAGACCAAAAGGTTCTTTACCACCAGCCACCATACACCAGTAAAAGAAAAGAATTAAGATCAAAAAGGGAACTTTCCTACCATACAAGTGAACACGTGAGCTCTGATTGATCTTTGGTCATGGCAGTTCACTCCATATAATCGACCAAAATATTTATCGAAGAACAACTGACGCCAACTTAGATACATGAATGAACTACGAAAGAGTTTCAGAACAACAGAGCGTGCTCCACATTGCAAGCTAAGACATAACAAATTCAAATCTAAAGCATCTGGGAAAAAAAAAAAGCATCCTCAACGAGTTAACCCTTCGGTAAAAGGCAAACCGACCTTTTTCTTCCCATCATCACCTGATGAGCTAGAACGAAACCTAACAGGGTTTATCAACCTCCGCCACACGCGCACACACGGCATCGATCGCAATGCGCATCGAAATGACAGGGAATAAGAGACAAACGGAAGCTGGAAATGGCATTAAACCCAACAGATCCAGGGCTCGAGGCACGAAAATTGCCCCCAACGAGAACCACCGCGGACATCACGCACCGCGCAAAATCCGCCGCCCGCGAACAACAAAACCAACCGAGACGCCAAGAACAGCCACAGAGAGGGAGAGAGGGAGAGAGAGAGAGAGAGGAAGCGAAACTGACCATCGGAGCACTTGCTTTTGGACAGGGAAGTGGCCGGGCGAGGGTCGCGGTGATCGTGGTGGGAGGACTTGCCGGCGGAAGTGGAAGGGACGGGGATCCTCTCCTTGTCCTTGGATCTCGACGTGGAAGGGGAGGACTTCTCGAGCTGCTTGTCCAGGGCGTCGTTGATGATCCTCCTCCGATCGACCACCTCCGACTTCGACGAGCCTCCGCCGCCGCCGCCGCCTCGGTCCCTGTACATGTCGATCCCCCAACCGGGCCGCCGCCGACGATCACAACGGTGTGAGCAGCTACGACGACGTCGGTCGCTACGTCGAGACGGCGTGCGAAGGGGATACGGTGCTCCTGCGCATCGGGAGGAGATGACGCTTCCTCGGGGCTCTGAGCTGGACTCGGAGATGGCGAGGAAGAGGCGAAGTATCAGAGCACAGAGTGGGAAAGGAGGACGGAGGAAACTAGGGTTTCCAGGGGAGCAGAAGAGAAAGAAGGGGGGGAGGGTGTTGGATGATCACCTCCTCACCAGCTTACCCGAAGAGAAGGTACAGGGGAAATGACCTCTTTGTCCAATTGCTTTTGGACATTCTCGAAGTATTGTTATTTCCGAAAAGCAATCATTTCTGTAAAAAGATATTTTTCCGAATAAATGGATTCTAAGACCCCATAGAAACGTTCTACAAAAAAAAAAGTTTCTAGAACACTTTTATACTTTTTTTTTTTCTCAAGAACAAAAAAAGAATAGAAACGCGTTTGGTTGCGTTTCTATTCTTTTTTTGTTCCAGAAACACAAAAAGAATGGAAACGAGAAACAAAAAAAAGTTGTTTTTTATTCCATAAACGATTTTAAAGAAACGCTTCTCTTTTTTTTTCTTCTTTTTTTTTTTTTTTTTTTTTCGTCGGTCGCCGGCCTCGGCCATGACCGGTGACCGCCGTCGAGCCGGTGATGCGAGGGCCATCGAGGTTGCGACCCTCGTCGGCCTCGGCGAGGCCGAGCCTCGCCCTTGGCCGGGCGAGCTCGGCCTCGCCTTAGATCCGGCGAGCTCGAGCCTCGCCCGGCCTCTGGCGCAGACCGAGCCTCGCCTTGGCCTCGCGGATCGGGCGAGCCGAGCTCGCCTAGCCAAGGCGAGGCTCGACCTCGGCCGGCGAGGCCGAGCCTCGCCCAACCATGACAAGGCTCGGCCTCGCCAAGGGCCGACGAGCCTCGCCATGACTGGGCGAGGCCGCCGGTTGAAAGAAGAAAAAATAAAAATGAAAGGAAAAATGAAAAATAAAATAAAAATATTAAAAAATTAAAAGAAACAAAAAAAAATAAAATTTACCAAATATGTTTCTATTCATTTTTTATTCCTGGAATAAACATTACCAAACGCATTCTTTTGTTCAAAAACTATTTTCCGGAACAAAAACATTTTTTTTTGTTTCTGTCACTTGGAACAAAAAAAGAACACAAACATTACCATGCAGCCCCTAAGATGTTGTGTTACGTTATTGTGAGATAATCTCATGATATGTTATCACAATTTCTTTTTGTACTTAATTACGTTGAGGGAAATTTGAGAATAAGGGTCTAAAGTGACTTTATTTGCTCGTAATAAGGTTATAAGGCGGACATTATTTCAAATAAGCCGTGTTTTTTTTTTTTTTTTGGTAAAGGTAATGGATATATAGCTAAGGACAATAATACAAAAGCGGCACCAAAGACTTACCCTCTAACTACAGTAAGTTGAAAGAGTGGAAGAAGCCGAAGAAAGAGCTAAAGGCAAAGAGAAACAAAAACAAAAAAAACAGAAAGCGACCAACAAGGTCACTAAAACAGAAGTCACAATAGCTAACATGAAACCTTGACAATTCAAAAAACGAAGAGACCAAGAACGGAGAGCTGAAGTAACTTGAAGCAGGAACGCGATCCAAGCAACCTACATAGTCGAAGTACGGCCTGAGAAAATGGAGGGATGAAAGCCCCAGTTCCTCTAAAGATGCCTATTTCTCGGGATATCTGGAACATTTGAGAAGGTAAGCGCTTTCTCCTTTACAACTTTGATCAGGTGATTTTTCAACGCATGGACGACCAAGGCTTCCCCATGGAATATAATATCATTCCTTTTTTTCCAAATCAAGTAACATAAGGCAGCAAAAGAAAATCTAGCAATACAGTAGAAGAACCCTTTACCGGATAAGAATTTAATAGCCCAAGATAGGTTATCCACCCACAATCTCACTCGCCAAGGTAAGTTACACCTTGTCGCCCAAAAGAAAGCAAGAGAAGCCGAGACATGGCAATCAAAAAATAGGTGATTGATGGAATCCGGAACTTCATTGCATAATGCACAAGTGCAAAAGTCGATTCTTCCATGAGAGAGAAGGAGCTCCTGGGTAGGCAATCCATTCCTCGTAATCAGCCACAAATTAAACTGGAATTTAGGAGCAATATCAAAGTTCCAGATAAGAGAAGCCCAAGGCACCCGGTTTTTTTCTATTCAAATAAGCCATGTTAATCTCTAATAAAGACTTAAAATAGTTATGATAGCTTTGAATAAGGGTCTCATCATCGTCCAGTCACTAGATTTTTAAACTAGTCAAGGTGTTTTTTTTAAATATAATTTTAATTTTATGTTATTTTTGTCTTTTTTATTTTATCTTATCTTTTTTTTTTTTTTTTTAATGAGGACTCACCTTGCGCAAGGCAAGGGTGCAAGGTGAGGGTTGGCTTGTCGAGGCAAGGCCATCCTCACCTATGGCTGAAGAGACAGCCCACGCCCAGCCCTCTCTAGTGGCTGGCCAACGTTTGAGAACAGCCACCAATGAAGAAGACAACCAAGAAAAGAAAAATTAAAAAAGAAAGAATAAATAATAAATAATAAAATAAAGAAAATTTCAAAAAAAATATAAATGATGAAAATTCCATTTATCAATTGGGAAGATAGGTCCTTATTTGAAACTGAAGAATTGCTTTGAGCCTTTATTTAAAATAAAATCTACTTTAGACCATTGTTTGAAAAAATGATAGCATTTTCAACTCTTATTTGAAATAATGTACATTTTAGGCCATTAATTAAGAAAATGAGGGTATTTCAATCCCTTATTCGAACTTTTCCCTGATGTTAATGTGTATATAAGCCAATTTTGAGGTTGTGGCAGCTTGCCGTTAACCTTTTGATTTTGCAATTTACCCCCTAATTCAGTGAATTCATTCACAATGTGCCCCTCGATGTCAGCTTCAAGGGCACTTTGGTCACAACTCAAATATGTGACGGGATATGGAAGGTATATCAATCGTAAAAAATATATACATAAAAAGAGGGAATAATTAACATTCAAATAAGATAATTATAGAAATAGAAGGTTGCAGAGAAGTTGGGGCCTAGACCCAATTATTTTCACTAGGGACCCTAGGTAGTTGGTTCCATCGGTGCCTCCCCCTTGCCTTTGGCTTGTTTGGTAGCTAGCTGTCCATCTTGTGCTTTTCTTTTGACTTTGATGTTGTAGTGTGTGCCGCACTTAGCGGCTTTTACATCTCATCACCCTTTCACTCCTTTTGTTTCTTGTATTTGGAGTGTAAGTTTCTAGTGATAAGATCTTTTGTAAATTTGGCATTTTCTCAATATATTTATTGCATTTTATAAAAAATAATTAACATTCAAATAAATAATCAATAAACATTAGGAAAGGAAAAAAAAAAAGAGGAAGATGGATGAGTGGTTGCGAAAACTACCATTGCCGTGGCCGGCATGACACAATTCCGCCATCGCCACCGGCCGCACCTCGGCCGTGTAGACATGTGCTCGTGAGAAAAGGAGAGAAACATATAAAGAGACAAGAGTCGCTACCAAGGCAAGGAGGACTTCCCCAAGATTGGAATTGCCCTCGTCGGGCTCATGCAACCTCAGGCAACCGGATCGCCACATGACGGCCAAGGTGAGGGCGTCGCTGCCCTCACTTGCTCGTGATCTCACTCTTGGAAACTTGCAAATAGAGGGCGACGACGAATTGTCGTTGGCCGCAATGGTGGAGGCTAGTGCCACCGGTGAATTCGCCGTGGTATTGCCATATTGGCGACCTTGATGCGAAGTTTTCAATGGCCGTGGCCAAATCCCACCATTGCACCGTATCCCCGTGCGCATAGCGGGTCGACATGTGCGTTGGGCCAAACGCGTCATCCGTAAGACAGCAAGGAAGAGCTCGCGACAATGACGGGCAATTATGTTATGTCGTGAAGGAGAGACAAGATGTGACATGGAACAGTAGAATCTAGGATCTATGGCGGTAAGGGTAATTTAGAAAAGAAAATTGCAAAACTTTGTAAGGAGCAATTGTGGATTAAAATTGTTGGTTTTAAACATCGAAGGTGCAAATTACGATAGAAGTGAAAGCTAGGGCTGATAGAATCTAATCGGAAAATCGAACCGAATTTTCATGCATTTTCGGTTGAGTTCGGTTCAGATAATAAAATAAAATAACCATTTTTATTCTAGTTCAAATAGTTTTAGTTCGATAACAAATGGAACTGAAAAATGTCTCTCTTTTTTATATTACAATTCACACAATTTTTCTCCTTTTCTACTAAATTTTTTTATTATTATTTGAAAAAAAAAAACCGAAAAGCTGAACCGAGTCTTCATTTCAGATTATACTGGATTCGGCCTGTGGTTGGATTCAAGTTTAATACACACCCCGACCATGGAAACTGGAAACCCCAGTGAAAGTCACAAAGGATCTTTGAAATGTTCCCTTTAAACGAACCAAGCGCCCGAGCACGCGCTACGCAAATGCGGTTGCTTTTCACGCTCTTTTGAATTGGTTGATAAGATGAGTAAAAAATCATGATTGGTTCATGATCTTTGGAACTAGTGGACAAAGAAGCATGCATTTCGCTTGCCGCTCTAATTTTTTGTCTTTTTGTAACGTATGAATCACATTCAAAATGGCAAAATTGTCCAAAAAGATCTTTTAACTTACTATACTTTTATCAATTCAGTCATAAATCTTTTTAATTGTGTCAATTATTCTTAAGCATATTTGCATTTTACCAAATAAGTCCATCCAGTGAATCTTGATCGAAAATCTTTGACGTGGATATTAGTTGTCTAACATGATGCGATTAATGCTCACATAAACAATTTTTTAAAATTTTTAATAATCTTTTTGAATTTTTTATTTTTTGTTCTCTTTTCCTTTTTTTTCATTTTTTTTCCTGTGGCTGAGCCTCGCCCAGATCTAAACAAGGCACACTACCATTGGGTAAGGATGAACATGATTTCAAAGTGGAATCAAGAACTAATAAGTTCCAATGTGCTCCAATCCAATTTTCGATTCCAATTTTTAGGGAAACTAAACAGGGGGAATCGAGAATTCGAGTAGTAATATATCACCGGAACATGGCACACTACTTTATATTCTAAAAGGCATCAAAAGAAACTAGACGTATCACGACAATATCAAATAGTCAATGACTCGTCAGCGCATCTTTCCGTGAGAAATGCCTTCCAAGTAACACTAAAGAAATGCTCGAGTGGTTGGTCAAACTATGCATTCCCAGCAAGATGCAAGCCAATGGACGATGCAACCAGTATTTCCAGGAATCAGCCAAGAACAACATAAGGCAGAAGTAAGAAACAGAGGAGCACAGTTATGCAAGAAAATAAGGCTTCAATGTGTTAACTTGCGATTTGACCCCCAAAAAAAAAAAGTATTGACATGCAAAAGGAAATTAGCTACTGTCAGAATTAGTAGTCAATGGTGCCATCCATCAGTCTATACCCCAAATACAATCCTCCTTAATCGAACTAGCTCAAACATTGTAGGTACAAAAATTTAATAGACAAATAAGGGGTATGAATGATAGGAGTGCCATAAAACGCGTATTTGAGTGTTATAATTTTTTTTTTTTTGCTCATTTAACTGCAACAATTAAAAAATTGATCACTTGAGTATTATCGGTGATTTGTCTCACTTGGAAAATTTGACATGGATACGAGTCATTCTACATGATTTCACCAGTATTTTGAATTTTTTTATTTCTTATTTTCCCTTCTTTTTTAGGGCCGACAAGGGTCATTGACCACCCTTGTCGACCATGATACCCTCACCCTCGACTACAAAAGCCTCACTTATAAGTCGTGGGCGGGCCCTTGTCGCATGATACCATCTTCGATTGCAAAGGCCCTTAGGGCCTTTGTGGTCGAGGGTGAGGTGGCCCTCACCCAATTTGGGTGAGGGTTTTGCAACTAGCAAGGGTTGTTGATGACCCTTGTTGATCCTAAGAAAAAGTTTAAAAAAAGAAAAATTCAAAAATTCAAAAGAAAATTTTTAAAAAAAAAATCCATATTGGATGATTTGCTTGAATTGTCACTTAAATGATCAATTTTACTCCAACACATCACTTAAATAAATAAATAAATAAAAAGTTATGGTATTTAAGTGAGCATTGTATGAAAGTTATGACAACTTTTACCATTTAATGAGACTTAGCATTGGGTAACAGAGACTGCGATGATTAGAGTTGAACAAGCAAATGCAACGTTTACAACACAGGTGGCCTATTTTAGAATATTATCCGAGGAGACACTAAAACGACTTGAAGAAACTTATATGGCGAAGGACCCTGCAGCGGCTTCCTCGTTCACGAGCCATTGCGAATCCCCTTCATTGTCCCCGGGGAATGTTCTTTCCAAGTCCTGAATAATCGACATTGCCGTATTTCAGCTTTTGGACTGAACTGGTTTCACATGATGTTCTATTTTGGCATCATCGTTGTATTTGTTGACGTCAAATATGCATATTGTGCTAACATTGGTGTCTTGTTATAATTTATATCATTCTATATTGTTGATAGATTGAGATAAATTAACCTATGACATGTTATCCGGTGAAAATATGCAATGTGAAATTTTCATTTTTCTTATTGCATTCAATTTCATTGTACTTAACTGAAAATGAAACCAAAAAAGGAACATGTTAGACTATAGAACCTGTAACATGATAAATTCTAGGGTATGAAGGATAGATTATATATTTTGAGAAATATGTTCCAAATGGTAGGTTTTAGATTTTCAGGTGACACTTGTAAGAACTTAAAATCGTTCATCCCCATCATCAAGGATGGGGGCAAGGCAACCTTATCTAGATCCAAGCGAGATTGGCCTTGCTCGTGGTTGACGAGGCACTAGCCCGTTGGCGGCAAGGGCCCTAGTGACTCTCACCAACAACAGTAAAAAAAAGAGTAAAGAAGGAAAAGAGGAACAATAAAAAAGAAAAATAAAAGAATATAAATAAAAGAAAAAAATATCAAAATATTATTAAAAAGTATGCACTTTAGTGCTGGTCATGTCACGTAGGATGATCAGTATCCACATTAATAATTTCTAATCAAAATTGACCGAGTTGACTAAATTGGCAAGACATGAAAAATTCTATGGCTTAGTTGATCAAATTGACTAAATTGCTTGCTTGATTTATTCGTTCTAATACTTTGTGATTATTTGCCTCATAGTTATCTTTTGTTACAACCCTACTCTTAGCCAATCATGTTTAGGGAAAACTACCTTTTCTTATATGCCTAGGAAAATGAATTCACATATATAAAATTTGAAATGTGCATCTTAAATCAATAACATGGAAAATAAAAAATAAAAAAGGACACCTATCTCATTTATATAATACTCTTTATTGTAGCGATCAGATTTTGCTCAAACTAGCTTTCACGCAGCTAGATTAGTCCACCCCCTTGGTTGCACTCTTCCATTGAGATTAGTGCACTGAGAATTTGACCGGATAAAAACTAGGATAGGATATGTTTTATCATATTCTGTATTTGATAGCTATCTAGGATAGGATAAGGTCGGATATATAAGAGATATAAACTAGATAAAAAAATCCGAGGGGGTGGGATAAAGTTGGATATGATTTCTTTTATCCGAAACATAAAACCCTACGCTTTGTTTTTTCCTTCGTTGTTCACCCACAGACGACTCCAACTCCCCTTGTTTCCAAAGTATCGATGTTGAAGCTTTCTCTCAATAGATCTCCGATTCACATCGAAATTTTAGGAAAGCGACGAATTTTCGAAGGTAAATAATCATGCTATCTCTCTCTAACATTGACTTTTAAAGTAGCCATAAGATTGGTTGTGGATTTTTTCCTGTTTTATCTATGTTTCGACTTACGTAGGTCAGAATTGTAGTTCTATTAGTTTTTTTTGCTGGTTGATTGAAGATCGTCTTCTTGGTAGTTTTGAATCTGTAGAATTATAAAGGTGATTCTGTTTTTGTGAAAAATATTTGATATCTTCAACGCAAAATGTTCGTTCTTGGTTTGGTTCTTCGATACCTAGATTTCCAAGGCTACTGCATCTCCTATAGCAATTGTGGTTTCACCATGGACAACAGCTTGTCTATACAGAGTTTCACCTGAAGATGTTTGACCCATGGACTCCCCGTGCCATCTAACTTCTTTATGTGTAGAGGAAGGCTTACTTCGCCTAGGTGCTGAACCAATTTTCGGACTTTCCTCTGGATTTACTAATATGTCTTCATTCTCATCCTCTTCATCCTCCTCTTTTGCATTTGTGCCTCTTCCCTCTTTTATTTCCTCTGGTGAGTAGTTGGAATAGTACTCACCCCATACTCTATTGATAAGCCTAGTTGTTGTCACCTTCGTGGCCTTTCTCTTAGGTAAAACAGGTCCCATAACTCCCCTTGGATTTAAGTTTGGCAGGTTCTTCAGCAAAATCTTCTTCGTCTTCACAAGCCACTTGGTGTGGTGTCTCTCCTCCATTTTCTTTGAAAGACCGACCACAAAGGAACACTTCTTGATCTTTTCATTAGGATATATTGTAAACAGTCGCAGTATTATTTGACCGTGCACCACCACATACCTTTTAACAGCGGCTAGATTAGAAGAAATATAAGCCAGATGAGATTTGTCAAACTTTGAGACTTTCTTGATGTCGAAGGGGTAACCAAAAGATTATTTCAAAGGAATGAAAAAGATTATTACGATACGTAATCATGAAATTCGATGAGAATCTGTTAATTTGAAAATGATATATTGTTTTGGATGATTTTGTGAATATTAAACCTACAAATTTGTACTTGCCTAATGTTATTGTTTTTAAAATATCCGAATTTAAATCCATAGTTCACCAAATGATAAATTAAATAAGATATGAGAATATTATACTTTAAATCCGTAGTTCACCAAACAAAAGATTGGATATGATATAAGGATATTCGACTTTAAATCCGTAATTCATTAAACAGTTGATGGGATATGAAGAAATCCATGGATTTCTTATCCTATCATATTCAGTATTATCCTGTTTAGAAATCTGGACTATCAAACGTGCCCTTATGGTACTCCCACAGGATGGACTCAAGTTCACAATAAGAGGAGCAAACCTTTTGCTTTTTAGGCCAACACCCTGTGGGTAACCAACTAATAATTGAAGTCCTCTGTATAATCGTTCCAAAGAGGCAACTAACAGCAATATGCACGTGCAAACGGTGAGGGATCTATAATTCTGGTCCCCCTTGGTATTGAAAAAAGTCATGTACTTTACGATGTTGAGTTGGACAAAAGAAAATCTCTTGAACTAATTAAACCTTGGACCGAAACTTGTCAAATGGGTAGATCAGGTCGAAAATGGTTAGATTCAAACTCTAATTTTCATTTTTATGTAATACCAGTTTAGCGATCTATTCTTGACTTGACTTGTATTGTTAAAGCACTTTGCGAGTGAGCGCGCTATTGAATGGGTGTATGATCAATTTTGACAAGTCTACTCGAATCGAACTGAAGAGTCTTGTTTATACTTATAATTTACGAATCCCTTGTGTCAATTAGTAATGTCCAATTACACGAAGTACCTAATAAGGAATCCATTGAGAGAATAGTGAAGACCGTATTTGTTGATTGAACCAAAACTTTTAACCAGTCAAATTAGAAAAAAAAATTTGTTTTCTAAATTATTTCACGTTTCAAAGTAATATAAAATCCACCTAAAAACGTATGACCAACATAGAATTATTTGATAGCCCATCTCGATGAGTTTATGTGATACTAGTCTGACGCGGCACCGAGTGAGGGGGGAGTTGTATGGACATGTCGCTATTGGGCATCGTTTCTCATTGATAATCATTTGAACAATGCATTTATTTCGCGAAAAACACGAAAAGACTCAATGATAAGTGAAAATGTTTTCATAAAAAATGAATACGATTACTTTCCCTTTTTTTGGTGATATTTGATTGGAAATATTTTCTAATATTTGGATCTTATTGGAAAGTGATTTCAATTTCATAATTTTATTTTAGGAAAAATCAAATTTTTAATAATTTTTTACTTTTTATTTAACAAATAGAAATTTTTTTTTTATTTTCTCTTTTTTATTATATATTTTTAAAAATTCGAATTTTTAATTATTTTTAATTTTCTTTTCCTTTTTCTTTCTTTCATTTTCTTTTTCCAACTTCATTCGTTGTGACCTACAGGTTAGGAAACACCAATACTCTCCATGAGCCTTAAGTTGTGTCAAATATTTTGACACGTGTCCAATACTTTCCAATACTCGATCAACAAGTGTCGGAAAATTGACACCTGGTCAACTTTACAACACTTTTCAATACTCGAGTTGGAATTCTGACATGCAAGTTTTCCACACACAAAGTCAATTTTGAAATTTTTCAATAAATGATGGATCAAAATGTATGTATGTGAAAAAAATAAAAAAATAAAAAAATAAATAAATAGAGAAAGAAGAAAAATCCAGTATTTTCTTTTCTTTTGACTCTTACTTTCCATGATACACAATTTACTCCCAATTTTTTTCCCTTCTCTTCCAACACTTTTGACATGCGAGTCTAGAAGATGAATTATTTGTTTTTTTTTCCTCCAAGTTTTATGAATTATGATAATGTAGTTGAATTTGTCAAATTGAAACAATGAATGATATTAATAATTCACCTCCAATTTTTTATCTTCTCTTCCAACGCTTTGACATGCGAGTCTAGAATATGAATTATTTATTTATTTTCCTCAAAATTTTATGGATTATTGGAATGGAGTTGATCTGTCAAATTGAAATAATGATTGATATTAATAAATGGTGGATTAATGTTTTTAGTGTAAATTCATTCTAGGTTTTTTTTTATTATTTATTTATATGTGAATTTGAATCAAATTAAGTTGATTGAAATAATCATTAAAATGATAATTTATTATGCATAAATAAAAATGTACATTTAACATACAACATGTCCAAATGTATTGGAATTCTCTATTTAAAAAAAAAAAAAACGACGTGTTAGTATATCGTGCCGTGTCACGTGCCGGGTAATGGTATTGGTGCTACTTAGCCTGCCAATGATGACCACAAGTGAGCTCGTTGGCCCATGCGAATCCCCTTCATTGTCCCCTGGTAATGTTCTTTACAAGTCCTAAATAATTGACATTGCCATATTTCAGCTTTTGGATTGAACTGGTTTTCACATGATGTTCTATTTCGGCATTATCGTTGTATTTGTTGACGTCAAATATGCATATCGTGCCAACATTGGTGTCTTGTTATAATTTATATCATTCTATATCATTGATAGATTGAGATAAATTAACCTACAATATGTTATCCGGTGAAAATATGCAACAGGAAATGTTCATTTTCTTATTGCATTCAATTTCATTGTACTTAACTAAAAATGAATAAAAAAAAGGAACCTATTAGATCATGAAACTTGTAACATGATAGATTCTAGGATATGAAGGATATATTTTATGTTATGAGAAATATTTTTTAGTAGGTAGGTTTTAGATTTTCTAGTGATACTTGTAAGGAACTTAAAATCGTTCATCCCCTACCATCAAGGTTGTGGGCGAGGCACGCGGTTGATGAGGCCCTAGCCCGTAGGCAGCAAGGGCCTAGTGACTCTCACCAACCACAATAATAAAAAGAGTAAAGAAGGAAAAGAGGAACAATAGAAAAGAAAAAGAAAATAATATTAATAAATAAATAAAATATCAAAATATTATTAAAAAGTATGCACATTAATGCTGGTCATGTCATGTAAGATGACCTATATCCATATTAATAATTTCTAATCAAAATTAACCGAGTTGACTAAATTGGCAAAGCATGAAAACTTCTATGAGTTAGTTGATCAAATTGACTAAATTGCTTGCTTGATTTATTAGTTCCAATACTTTATGATTATTTGCCTCATAGTTATCTTTTGTTACAACCCTACTCTTAGCCAATCATGTTTAGGGGAAACTACCTTTTCTTATATGCCTAGGAAAATGAATTCACATATATAAAATTTGAAATGTGCATCTTAAATCAATAACTTGGAAAATAAAAAATAAAAAAGGACACCAATCTCATTTATCTAATAATCTTTATTATAGCGATCAGATTTTGCTCTGACTAGCTTTCACGTAGCTGGATTAGTCCACCCCCTTGCTTGCACTCTTCCATTGGGATCAGTGCACTGGGAATTTACTCTTATGGTACTCCCCCGGGATGGACTCAAGTTCACAATAAGAGGAGCAAACCTTTTGCTTTCTAGGCCAACACCCTGTGGGTAACCAACTAATAATTGAAGTCCTCTGTATAGTCGTCCCAAAGAGGCAACTAACAGCAATATGCACGTGCAAACGGCGAGGGATCTATAATTCTAGTCCCCCTTCGTATTGAAAAAGTTATGTACCTTCCGATGTTGAGTTGGACAAATTAAGAAAATCTCTTGAACTAATTAAGCCTTGGACCGAAACTTGTCAAATGGGTATAGATTCAAACTGACTAATTTTCATTTTTATGTAATACAAGTCTAGCGATCTATACCCGACTTGACTAGTATTGTTAAAGCACTTTGCGAGTGAGCACGATATCGAATGGGTGTATGATCAATTTTGACAAGTCTACTCGAACCTTAGAGTCTTGTTTATACTTATAATTCTAGAAGTTCATTTCGGACAATTGAACATTCTCAAACCGTTTCTTCTTAAGAACCAAAAATATTTGTGCCAAACTAACAGATGCCAAGAAGAACAAAAGGCCTTGGACACGGAATGGATCTTTAAGTACTATTTCCGCATCTCCTTGACCAAATCCACCCACATTAGGGTTACTCATTAATGGCTGATCAAGTTTGATAGATTCACCTTCGGAAACAAGAAGTTCTGGCCCTTTTCAAATCCTACTGTAGCTACATGAGCCCTTCCGTTGTGCCATAAATGACCTATGAATAGAAAGAATCGTAGAACAAAATGATAGGTAGCTAACCAACTTCTAGGAGAGACATAATTGACTGCATTGATCTCGGTAGCGACACCACCCACAGAATTTAAAGAACCTAAAGAAGCATGAGTCATATATTATGCGGAACAAAAAAATGCAAACCTATAGTTGCAGAAGTAGGAATAATGGCACCAAAGATAATATTGTTTTCATAAAAGAGAGATCCAGAAATAGGTTCACAAATACCATCAATATCTACTTGAGGAGCAGCAATGAAGGTAATAATAAATACAAAAGTTGCGATCAATAAGGTAGGGATCATCAAAACACCAAACCATCCCCTTTGACATCTCTTCATCTACAAAGAATTCTCGAACACAGAGACAAAGGGCTGATCTTTGAATAAGAAAAAAAGTGGATCTGCAGGGTCCCAAATGAATTGGCTTATTTGAAAAAAGCCTTGCAGATCCACTCTTTTTCCTATTCAAAGATCAGCCCTTTGTCTCTGTGTTTTCACATCGAGAATTCTTTGTAGATGAAGAGATGTCAAAGGGGCTTTGGATAGGCAATTTAGTACATGTCACTATTCCTGGATCTAGGGGGAAATACGATCGATGGAATAATTTTTTAGATGTATTACTGCATCTCGAAGGGTTAGGACCACTTATTACAAGTTAGTGGAATCTTTATGCCCAAAACCCCGGCTAAAATCATTTATTTTGGCTTTTTGACCCCATATTGTAGGGTAGATCTCAAAAGATATGAAAAAAAGATCTCCCTCCAAGTCATACATACGACTTTCATCGAATAAGGCTTTCCACAAAATTTGATAAGTATCTATGAGATCAAGTATGGAATTCTGTTTATTCACGTGAAATTGAGTATTCCCTTGTGTCAATTAGTAATGTCCAATTACACGATATATATCTTGACACATTGGGTCATGAGATGAAGTACCTAATAAGGAATCCATTGAGAGAATAGTGAAGACCGTTTTGTTGATTGACCCAAAACTTTTAAACAGTCAAATTAGAAAAAAAAAATTGTTTTCTAAATTATTTCACATTTCAAAGTAATATAAAATCCACCTAAAAACTTATGACCAACATAGAATTATTTGATAGCCCATCTCGATGAGTTTATGTGAAATACTAGTCGACGCAGCACCAAGTGAGGGGGGGAGTTGTATGGACATGTCACTATTAGGAAACACCAATACTCTCCGAAAGCCTCAAGTTGTGTCGAACATTCTGATATGTGTCCGACACTTTTTGATACTATCGGACACTCTCTGATAGTCGATCAACACGTGTCGGAAAATTGACACCTAGTCAACTTTTCAACACTCTTCGATACTCGAGTTGGAATTCTAACATGCCAGTTTTCCACCGGCAAAGTCAATTTTGAAAATTTTCAATAAATGATGGATCAAAATGTATGTATATGAAAAAAAATAAAAAAATAGGGAAAGAAGAAAAATCTAGTATTTTCTTCTCTTTTGATTTTCACTTCCCATGATACACAATTCAGTCCTAATTTTTTTTTTTTTTTCTCTTTTCTTCCAATACTTTTGACATGCACTCTAGGAGATGAATTACTTGTTTTTTTTCCTCCAAGTTTTATGAATTATGGTAATTGAGTTAAATTTGTCAAACACTTTTGACATGTGAGTCTAGAATATGAATTATTTTTTTCCTCAAAATTTTATGGATTATTGGAATGGAGTTAAATTTGTCAAATTGAAATAAGGAATGATATTAATAAATGGTGGATTAATGTTGTTAGGGTAAATTCATTCTAGGATTTTTATTATTATTTATTTATATGCAAATTTGAATCAAATTAAGTTGATTGAAATAATCATTAAAATAATAATTTATTATGCATAAATAAAAATGTACATTTAACATACAACATGTCCAAATGTGTCGAAATTCTTTATTTTTTAAAAAACGACGTGTCAATGAATTGTGTCGTGTCGCGTGTCGCGTAATGGTGTTGGTGCTACTTAGCTTGCCAGCGATGACCACAAGCGAGCTCGTCGGCCCATGTCATGGGCCCATGGCCAATTGGTGGGCTATCAACCGTTACCGAGGCACATTGCTAGTAGAAGTCTAAGAAAGGAAAAAAGAGAAAAGAAGAAAAATAAAACAAAGAAGAATAATGAAAAGAAAAATAATAATAAAAAATACTAATTTAAAAAAAAAAATAGTTAAAAAATTGAATTATAAGAATAGAAGTTTTATTAACCAAGGACCATAAGATTAGGAAAATTTTTGGGAAAATGCTTTCAGATTCTTTCAAAGCAGCAATTATTTATCTAAAATTAAGTTTTTGATAGGAAAACATTTAATGTTGACTAGGAACACATTTTTCGTTGACTCATTTTCCGAAGCGATTTAAACGTCGGAAAATAAGGAAATGTTTTTTTTTGAAAAATGTTTTCCGTGAAACAAACAAACCCAAAGATTCGAGTGGAACTACAATTTATTAAGGGTATATAATTGTATATTGTCAAGGTAAATAGATACTTATCTTACCAAAAAATTAGATATCCTAAAAGGTCCCATGCTACATTTTTATTATCTCGGAATCTAGAGTAAATTGTTGCTCTAATTCTTAAATACGTGAACTCATCATACTAATTAAACGTCACTAAATTGATACTTAATACATCAATTAAAAAAAGGAATATCATCACATAAGATCCCAAGTTTGTACACCTATAAAAATTCTCAACTTTCTACACACCCGACACATTTTTTTTTAAACTAATTTTTATGTCATAAAAAATTATAAACTGATACATTTGTGACAAATCTACCTTTTGTTAACTTCTGTTTAATATCCTTGTTAACTGTTGATGGGGCAATGCCTGATGTGGATCTAACATATAAATTTGACATAAATGACTTTTTAAATGATGTCGTTGTGAGAAAGCTGAATTTAAACAAAAATGAATTGAGATTCGAAAAGGGCAGAATTGAATCTGCTCCTCCTATCTCTCCCAAATCACCAAAATTAGGATGAAATTGAGGCAAAATTAGAGATTTCAGCAAATTTCTAAAACGCTAGGGAGCCCTTATCCGGAAGGGAAGCTATTTGGAGATGGCAATAATAGAGAGGAGTTGCTAATGCTGTTTGCAGCACTGCAGAACCAAGAAAGTTACGACTCTACTAGTTTGGGATTTTTTTTTAAATCAAAAAATTAGTCTGGGATAAATTATATGCTGAGTTGGAATTTTTTGTGAAACGGAAAATTAGGTCGGGGATAAATGTGTCAAAGACGTATTGATTTGAAATTTTTTTATGTTATTATATAATTAAGGAAAAACAAAGACGTCAGCAACACAATCGTTAAAATGCTTGTCATGCCAATCCTACACAAAGAAACATGTTCCCTTTAGAGGATTATTTTATGACTTGAAACTCAGGGGACGAGTTAAATTAATTCAAGTCAGCATTAACTTGGCAAATTATCTCATCAGCTTAAAAGCCTGCCTGGTGCAAAGAGTTTCATCATTGTGAAAATGAAGGCAAAGGAGAGTTCAATTCACTGTTTCAAAATGTGAAGTGACAATGCACGCATTTGGGAAAATACCTAATCAGTCTTAAACGTATTGTACGGATATGAATTTATTTCAGTTTTAAACTTTTTAATTTAATCCAAAACATTTGTGCAAAGTTCCAATATAATTCTTTCGTTCAATTTTAGTCGAAAAATCACTAACATGACAATCCAATATTGGCTATCCTACATAATACCCCACTAGGTCAATGATTTCCAATAAAAATTGGTTTGAAGAATTACATTAAAATTTCGCGTAAAATTTCATCACTAAATTGATAAAATTGGAAAGTTTATTATTGAATTGACATTTTATACAATATGTTTGACCTAATTGAATAATATTTGAAATTGTCTCTCTATACAGATTACGATACAATACAAACTTTTGAAACCGATTTGAGCATATGCACGAGAGTTTTGGGGGATTTTGCAATTGTGAAATCTCAAGAGAGAGCTCTACCATATGCATTTGCAATTCTTACAAAAGAAAAACACGTGGTGAAATTCTGGGATCATAAATTTGATCTATAGGTGCACGTGGGAAATGTATATGTACTAAGTATGACACGGCACGTATGTGCACATTTTTCTTTCAATTACATGTAAAGCATAAGCTTTCTGACTTCAACGACGTCCATGACAAATTCCAACCCCTCTAAAAGCTTTTTCAAACCCACGAAAAAATAAATCAAATTTCTAAGCCGTTACCTACCAGTCAAATCTTAAGAATGTCAACTAGCAAATTAGTATTGTTTTGTCATTTCGTCGAAAATGTTGGTGACAAAGACCACAATCAAAAGGACTAATAACACTATAGATAAATCAATCAATTATAGTAATTGGCAATAAAGCAAATAATAAATTTGAGAAGGGTCATCCCTAAAAAGAGCAAATTGAATTAAAATAAAGATAGATAAGCAGCTCTAGGATCACTGACTAGGTACGAGCATGGAAATGAGGGAATTGTTGCGAGCCAAGTGGCGCGAGAAGGCCGGAAGATGTCGCTTGCTCGAGCATAAGTTGGCACGAGGAAGAGACGGAAGGTGGGAGCGGTTAGTGGTTAGGCATTAGCTCCAACCGAAACATGCCTAATCCCACCCATACATCTCCTAATTTTTACTTGCCCTCGATGGTTTCGAATCGAATCGAATCCTTCTAGTGAAAGCTGCTATGTTTGACAATACATTGTTCATGACATCGATATGAGATTCTTTTGCCTGGATCCCAATCGACTGGGCCAGGCTCCTCGCGCTTTTGTGGGTGGCTTCAAGAGACGTGCAAGTGTGAGGATTTGAACCGTATATTGAGTGAGAAATATGAGAATTACCATGTATTGAGCTAGTTGAATTGAGCCGTGCTATACTTTTAAGTTATAAGTAGTGCTCGGGGGTGCAAAATGGTTTTGTATACACCGGCAGGTGAAAATACGACACCACTATGTGTTATTCATTATTTGTAAGCTAAATGATTTTCTAACTTTCAACCATGATATATCTTGTATGGCCAGAGCTTATTATCGTGTCATAGAAGCTTTCATGATCATTTACTCATCTAGCAATTCTTGGTTTAATAACCTGATGACACAATATTCACATGGAGAAAGTTCAATTATTTCCCTATTCCACACCACTAGTAAGTGGATATTGCCCATCTAATTCTTTGCTTTCTCCACATTAGACTAGTTTTATCGAGTCATGAGTCCCTATATTATAACTTATTTATCACAACCATAGTAAATAGTAATTTTTGAAAGCACAATATTGAGCGATGTCTGGTGAGTTTCTGAGAAATTGCTGAACATGTATGAAAGGATGAAGGAAAGTGTTTGGTGCTTGAGGCGAATTAATTTTGGAATAGAAAAGAGAGTTTGCCAATGAGGCATTAAAGAATGTCGCATTAGTTACCACAGAGAATTGGATGGAGCACTCACTTAAGAGAAATTCTCAAATAATATTAGCTCAAATCTGTATGCTTCCAATTGACAATGCACCTTATATATATATTGACAAATTAAGACTAGGAAACACCAAATTAAAAAAACCACTTGCATTAAGAAACCAACTTGAACTTAAATACTTATTCAGAAAAACAAATTTCTTCAAATAGGGCGTAAAATTTATTTCTTACTTTCTTTGTTTTTCCTTACTCTCCTGATTTAGATTTAGACCTTGGAGCTTTGCTCTCCCCATCTTAGACTTGTGAGCCATTCTCTCCAATCTAATTCTAGATTTAGGAGTTTTAATAAATAAGTACACCGCCTTCAATTTTAATGGTGTTCATGGCAGCTCCAATGTTGAATCTATGCTCGTTTAACTTGTTATTGTCAAAAGTCTTGGTGCCTCACGCTTGCTGAATGTGTCATTCTCACAGGTGTCAAATCAAGGCTTGTTTAAAATTTATGTTGTCTACGTACAATGATTATATTGGGGACACCAAATGTAGGTGCACATTGCCAAAAGGTAGAGCCGTAATTGAGATTCCAACGTATATTTAATACTGATGATGTATGATTCGGTAATTGACTACTGATCATTTTACCTAGATGTAATCACAGATTTGTTCTTGATAAATGAACACGCAATTATCTGTACTAACCATGTTATGATGATATCTTTGGTATGTTTTGGAGCTCTAAGGGCTTGCTTTTGTAATGGTAATCTTTGAGGTTTCCTATGAATCCTTTCATATATCATTCGAGTCATGAATTGAACTTTCTTTTGACCAAACAATATTAGGAAACTTCGCTCAACAAGGAAATCCACGAGGCTTTAATCAGGAAACAAACTCAAACTTGCAAAGTTACTCATTTAAAAGGATCAACATATAATTAGAGGATCTACTCATATTAGAAAAAGAATAGACACTAATTAATTAGCCTACTAAAAATCTATGAATCGACGTTCGACCTAAATCTGAAAACAACTCTTCAACCTAGACCTGGCCGAGGTTCTCCAATTTCTAAGAACTCCATCTCAGACGCTTTCTTTTCTCCATTGGACCCCCTTCTAGATAGCGATGTGGCCGAAATCTCCCTTCATCCGGCACGAAATGTCAAATGGACTAATAAAAGTTATTAGGTGGAGTCGTGAGTTGATCTTCAATGGATTCAAAGTAAAATCCCTCTGTAAGGTATAAAAGTCACGGCTCCTCAGTTTTTTCATGGGCAATTTTCAGATCGATTAGCGTGTCTCTCTCTCCTTCCCTCTCTGTCTCTGTCTCTCTCTCTGTCTCTCCATGTTCGTGACCAAACTGCACATCAACCGACTCTGCTGCCGTAAGTCTCACAGGAATCAAGCCCAAAGCTACAGACCCACCAAGAAAAACTTCACCTTCCGCGCACTCGCGATCGCGCCCGCATGGATCACTCCAAGAACTCCGTCTTGAACCTCACCGTCCTCTCCCTCCTCTCCTCCGCCGTCATCCTCCTCTGCTTCCTCTCCGCAACTCGCTTCCCCCGCCCCTGCCCCGCCCCGGCCCCGGTAAGTCGCTCGACCACCCCATCAAAGCTCTCTCTAAAATGTCTTCCGGCGTCGCTCACTCCGATCGTCTTTCAGGCCTCGGCGCACGCTCCGGCGGACGGCCTGGGGTCCGCGCTGGCCCGGGCGGCAATGCCTGACAAGACCCTGATCATCGCCGTCGTGAACAGGGCGTACGCAGAGCAGGGCGTGGAGTCGGACAAATCCATGCTGGGCCTCTTCCTCGAGAGCTTCTGGCTCGGGGAGGGCACGCGGGGGCTGCTCGACCACGTCCTGGTGGTCGCCGTCGACGAGGCCGCGCACCGGCGGTGCCTGTTCCAGCGGCTCCACTGCTACCGCCTCGAGACGGAGGGCGTCGACTTCGGGGGAGAGGCGGTCTACATGTCGAAGGGCTTCGTGAGGATGATGTGGGCGCGGACGCTGTTCCTGACGGAGGTACTCCGGCGAGGGTACAGCTTCATCTTCACGGTACGCACGGCCCGCGGCCATTGATTGCGTCATTGATTTCTTGATCTTCGGTTTCGAATTTGAAGAGATTAGGGAGGAAGATCGATCGCGATCCGTTTCTGCTTGGCGAATATACTTCACCAGTATTGACGGCAATAAAGAAGGCTGGAAATCGAACCAAATTTTCATAAAAATTCATTAAAGTAGGGAAATAGTAGGGAAATAGGATATATTAGGTTTCTAAATTAATTAATAACGTGATATATAAAGAGGTGTATTACGGTTCTCGAATTATTTTTTTATGAAATATTACATGTATCTTGGCTTTAGTATTGCGACATTAATTTAACTAGCCGTCGGTCGAGCGTATGCGCTAGGTGCGTGCTCCATGATTTTTGGTGACGGATTGAAATCATAGATAATTGTGCTTCAAGTGTTTCCGACTATCTATTTTAGTAGCACTAATTACTATTGAAAGAACTACATTGCTCAATGTAATGTTTATTTTTATGGGCGGTCAATTTTAAATTAGGAATGTTTGGAATGACTAAATTGATTCCAAGTTTCTGGAATCGAAGAAGTCAAAGTTCGAAACTGACCCTTTGTTTCTTTTTGTTTCATTGTTGTTAATAAATCATATTTATTTTTTATTTGAAATTCATGAATATCCCATAAAAAACAAACATGATCAAATAAAATACTTCAACGTAAAAAAGTAGAAAGTGTTTTAGATATATAGATTTAGGTTTGATTTTAAACCGATTCTCAGGTATAACTGATAGTACTTGACAATGGAAACCAAACAGTCTAGGTATAGTCCCAATTTTTTAAACCGATTCTCAGGTATAACTGTTCGATTAGGTTCGTGGGTTGAACCGGCCTGATTACTCCGCTTAGTGGATTTTCATAATTTTTAAGTTTATTTTGTTGGAATCAGGAAAAAAAAGAAGCTATAAATATCATATTTTAGATAGTTTGAGAGTGGATGGCAATCTCCAAATCCCTCCTTTCCCTTTTATTGATGGCATAAATGAGTTACATATCTAGCAAATCTTTCCTAGGGTTTCTCCACGTCTGTTTCAGATTAGCAACTCAAATTGTCAAATTTCACCTAAATTAAACTAATACATGACAATTAGGTAAACTGGATGCACCAAACTGCTAATTCAATATTATTTGCTTAACCATATACCTTCACGCTTCAAACCAGTCTTACTTAAAGTCAATTTTGGTATTTTATTTGTCTCTTTTTCTTAATTTTTCCATATTAATCCAATATTATTTTATTGTTCTATAATAGGTTCAAATTTCACATGATCATATGCATATGTTGTTGCGTCAATATGCAGTAACATTTTATCAAGCAACGTTTCCCTTTTCGCAGGACACCGACGTAATGTGGCTGAGAAACCCGTTCGCAAGGCTGAGCCACAACCAGAGCGTAGACCTCCAGATCAGCACCGACCTGTTCAACGGCGACCCGCGGCCGGAGAAGAACCTAATCAACACCGGGTTCTACTTTGTGAGGTCGAACAACAAGACGGTCGCGCTGTTTGAGACGTGGTACGCCCAGAAGGACAACGCCACCGGGAAGAAAGAGCAGGACGTCCTGCAGGACTTCGCGCGGGAGGGCGCGTTCGGGGAGCTCGGGCTCAACGTGCGGTTCCTGGACACGCGCTACTTCAGCGGGTTCTGCCAGGACAGCAAGGACATAAGGGCCGTGTGCACCGTGCACGCCAACTGTTGTCGGAGCATAGGCGCCAAGACCTTGGACCTCACGGTGGTCCTCCAAGACTGGAAGCGGTTCCGACAGTCTGACAAGGAGGAGAACGCTGCCGTCGGTGGTGTCAATGGAACCGCGGCGCCATACAGATGGTCGGACCACGTCGGCTGTTGGAAGTCATGGAAGAGGGCAGGGAACAGCACCCCGATTTCATAAGAAGAGAGAGGGGTCCGATTCGTTTAACAGTACCAAAATTTGAGAGGATAAACGTTTTTCATGGTGATTATCTTCCCTTTTGTATATCCCACTGGTACATTCAGTCATGCAATGTGTTTGGAAACTCACCAGTCAGAATTCAATCCATCGCTCACTCACGTCAAAACATGCAAATTCGGGCGACATGGCACTGCGCAACGATTTCACTCGGGACCCTTTTGCATTTTGATCTCGAAGACAGCCTTTTGATATCGTAAAAACCAAAACAGAACAGGCATTTCACCAAGATTTTGAACGCTATCAAGCTTGCAATATGACACAGCATTTCATCACGTATGCAGCAGTTAAAAAGGGTGTAGTCGCCCACGTGGGTAGTTGAATTTTTCCATGGGCCGACACTAAGTAATCAATATACAAGTCCCACTGACAATTTTATCAGTCGGGACCGTGTGCAGACAGCAGGAAATGGAACCGTCTTGGAAGGATTAGAATCCACATCCAAGAGCTTCGGCTCATCCACATCTAAAGTAAAAACCAAAAGGAAACATGGGAGGCAGACGGCAAGATCAAAGCTACAGAAAGACTACAAGATCAATGTGCATAAACCACTGCATGTATCTTCAAGACTGATGTGCAAGGACTCCCTCCAGGCATCAGACCCACATCAATTGGAACATCTGGAGGTCCATAAAAGCAAAGCTCGAAAGGACTTTGCCAAAGCGTAAATGGGACACTGAGCTGACATGGAAACCAGATAACAAGCTTCCCAAGCAGATCAGACAGGACCAGGTAGAGAGAGAGAGAGAGAGAGAGAGAGGACCAAAAGATGAAGTGTGTCAAGATAAGCTTAAATTATCCAACAAAGGTATTACCTTATGCATATTCCAGAGTCCCCCTATCACTAAAGACATCAAACAAAAAGAGAAAAAAAGAAAAAATCCCACTGCAAAACAGATCTATCTTAGCTCTCCTAACAATCAAATCCTACATAAAGACCAAAGCTTTTGCTCTTGCTCAGCTTTGTCCAACTCCAATCACTAACCCCTGATCTACAATCTTCCCTTAACCCCCTCTTGATAAGCGACCATCATCATCATCATCATTAGCCAACAGAAGCGGCAAGAAGCAACAGCAAAGTTCAGAAATTTTTCATCTTCCCTGCCGGTCGCCAATTTCGAATTCAGGCTTCCGGAGTAGGCATCCTCTTGGCCTTCTTTTTCCGCTCCGCGACCGCCTTGGCGAAGGCCTCGACGATCCGTTGCTGCGACTCGAGGATCATCTCCGTCCGCTTCATCTCCATCTCCATCCGCATGCTCTCGATCTCCCGGGCCATCTCCATCTTCATCTGCTCCATCCTCACGAACCCATCCCCCAAGACCTTGATGGCCCCTACCATCTCCTCCAACGGGTCCTTCTCTCTCCCCCTCTTCCCCATCCCGCTCATTTCCCTCGCGACCCTAGCTCCGTATCCGCCCGCGCCGCTGCCACCGCCACCGCTTCCTCCGAAATTAGGGCCGAAATTGGGGCTAAAATTAGGGTTCGCATCAGTGGCGGCAGGACCCATGTTGAATTTCTTGTCGAACTTCCGGTAATTCACTCCGGGCTGAGCTATGCTCACTCCGGTGGGGATCTTGATACGGAACCCGCCTCCTGCCGATTTGCTCCCGCTGGCGTGCTCGGTCCCGATCCCGTTGTGGTACAAGGCATGGAGGTTTCTTGAATTCGCGGAGGAGCCGTTGTTCTTGAACTTGTGATCGAACTGGGCGCTGCCCAGGAACTCGCTCTCGTCGTCCTCCTCCTCGTCGTTGAAGTTGTCGTCGTCGCTGTCGGCCTTCTCGGCCTTGGCCAACGTGGCGGAGGCCGGGTTCAAGGAGTTGGAGCCCTTCTCCATGGAGTCCATGCGCTTGAAGTGGACCCAGGAGGAGATGAACCGGGAGACGGGGATCGAGCGGGCGCGCTGGAGCTCGGTGCGGTACCGCTTCCGGAGCTTCTCCATCTTGTGCCGGCACTGCACGGCCGTCTTGGCCGGGGACGCCGAGGGGCAGCAGGAGGACACCGCGTCGGCGACGTCCTGCCAGTGGTTGGCCTTGAGGTTCCCGCGGCGGAGGGAGTACCACTTGTCGCGGTACGCGTCGATGAGGGCCACCGTCTCGTCGTGGGACCAGCACGGCGGCGGGAGCCGCCGCGGGTTGGTGATGGCCGGCTGGGCCAGGGTGATGGTGGTAGGCTGACCCATGGGCGGCGAGCCCGGGATGGCCGCCGACGTGGGGAGGGGAGGCGAGGACGCGGGCGGCGGCGAGGGGGAGGGCGACGGGGAGGGGAGGGCCGGGAGGGGGAGCGGCTCCGGCGAGTCCTCGTGGGGCTGGGGGGAGCCGAGGGGCTGGGCGGGGTCGGGAGGAGGGGAGTCGGCGGCGGCGTCGGCGGCCGTGGCCATGGGCGGCGGCGGGGGCGGCGGCGGCGGGGGAGGGACGAGGGGGTCAGATCTGAGCAGATCTGGCGATGGGAGGAGGCGAGGGGGCGGCGGAGGGGCGGCGGAGGGGCGGCGGCGGGGGGAGGAGAAGGGAGGAGGAGGAGGAGGCGGCGGCGCAGGATAGCGAGGGGAGGAGGAGGGGGAGGAGGAGGAGGTGGGTGGTGGAGAAAAAGAGAAAGGCATGGTGGTGGAGGAGGGCGGAGGAGGATAAGGTTAAAAGAGGCGTGGGGGGGGGGAGGGGGTGGGCGTTGGGTGGGTGGGGGTAGGGAGGCGTGTGCGGCTGATCTTGAGATCTAGAGAGAGAGAGAGAGAGAGGCCACCGCTGAGGTGGTGGTGGTGGGGGTGAGGGGGCGAGGCTAAAGTGCGCGGGGTTGGGCCGTGTGCACCGCCACGGGCAGGGCAGGAGGCGGGGGGGAGGGGTCCACCCTCCTCCTGGCCACCCTCCGTGAAGATATGCATTGATGACGTCGGCGGCCACGTCCGCCGCCCGCGGCTGTGGATGGTGACGTGGTCGGCATTTTCAATGTGGCTGTGGTGGTGGTGGCGGTGGTGGCCTGGTCTGGTGGCGAGGCGAGAGAGAATGCTGAGGGGGGAGGGATGATGAGTTTTTGGAATGAGGGGTGAGGTACACTAATTTCGATCGTGGGGTTTCCGTGAAAAGAGCTCCTCCTCCTCCTCCTCCTCCTCCTCTTTGTTTTTTTTTGTTCTTTCTTTTTTGGGTCAATGGAGGATGATGATGGTTCCTGCGATTTTATAAGGGCATTTTTGATATGGAGTTGGATTTTGCCAAAGGAAAAAAAATTAAAAATCCGGAGTTGGATAAGTTGGCCATTGGAGCGTCCAAATGACGGAAAGCCCAGAATGAAAAAAATAATGACGCCCCTTTAGTTTGAAAGGACACGTTTGCCCTTCCGATTCGGTGAGGTTATGCGCTTAATTTTCAAATTGTGGGCGGGGGGTTTTACGAGTAGTACTCGGTTTCGCACGTCCGCTAGTGAACACGGCGAATCCTGACCCTCAATCGCCTGCGACCCCCAACAAACCCCCCGTCCCGGGGCGGCCGCCGCTGTCCTCGTGGCGGGGCCCACCACCGTTGACGAAGGGACCGTCCCACCATTCTCTCTCTCTCTCTCTCTCTCTATCTATCGGGCGGCAAATAATGGCCCGACGCCCATTGGCCAAATTTTGTATATGTCTGGGAAAGGATTTTCAGAAACCGCCTCGAAGGAGGCCGAAAGTGTTCGTCTTTCTCGTCATTCAAGTTCGGCAATTTTTTATTTCAAAATTACCATCCCTATTTTTTTTTTTAATTTTTCGATTTTAGCCAAGTTTATAACTATTCGTCATCTTCCCCTTGTGAAGTCGACTGGTGAGGCTAGATCTAGTTGTTAGTGAGGTTGCGCAAACTAAGGGATTATCACCCGAGGTTGCATGACCTTAGGTAGCCCTCATGTCATGCGACCCTAGGCAAATCTTATTGAGGGTTGCTAGGGGCCACTTGAAGTTGCGATTTTAGATAATAGTTGTCGATGCCAAATCTCGATGGCCGGCTTTATTAGAGGGTTTGGGTTTTTTTTTTCTCTCTTTTTTAATAGAAGAAAGAAAAGTCAATTGCAAGAATGTTTTTTCCAAATACTATTTAATCCAAAGTAGCTTCATAATGGATTTTTAACTTATAATTTACATTTAAGAAAAAAAATACTTTAATTTAGACTTTGTTTATTTTGTAAAAAATGAATGATTTGAAAATTATTTTCTAAAAAACGAGTACTTGTATCATTTACTAAGTATGAAAATTTTTACATATGAATTGTTATAAATAATGAAAAAATTACCAATTAACTAATTATTTTAAGTAATGAAAGCATTAATTTGCAAAAAAAAATAAATAATTATTTTTTATGAAATAAATGGAGTCATAAAATCCTTCGTGGTTTTCTTTAAACTTTTCTCCGAAAGTCCCAACAAAAATGCGACCTCCATCCAAGTCATGAAATCTTGGGAAGTAGATTCTATCCCTTCCACTCCGACAGGAAAAAAAGAAGAAGAAAAAACTCTTATCTCTTTTAAGCTTGTCCTTTCCTTCTTTCTTCTTCACTGCACATGGCCAAAATTTTCCCAAACGAGCAAACCGAAGCAGAGCCAAGCCAGGATCCAGAAATCCGCGAAATACCGAAGTTCATCGTTGGAATCTTTTCAATTAAAAACAAAGAAATACCGAAGTTCAGTGTGGAATCATTTCAATTAGAGTCGTGCGATTTCAGACAATGGCCCGTTGGCGCCAAATCTTAATGGCCGGGTTTATTAGAGAGTTTGGGTTATTTTCTTTCCCTTTTTTTCTAAGAAAAAAGAAAAGTCCTTTGGAATCTTTTCAATTGAAAACAAAAAAATTAACTCCCCACGAAATCCTTGGAAATGGGGGACCAAAGAAAGGGACGAGGGTTTGCGACTGAATCAGAGCCATCTCTCTCTCTCTCTCTGAGCTTCTGCAATGGAGAAGTAGAAGAGCCCGAAGTCATTATCCACGACCTTTCCTTCCGTCGCCGCTGAGGACGATTTGCTCACCATCAGCACCAGCACCAGCACCAGCACCGACCGCGGGAGTGCGACTTGATCGAGGAATAGAAGTCGAGGAGGCGGCTAATGGCGGAGACCGTCGGCGAAGACCCAGGTGCAGTGACCTAGCATTTCAGCAGTCATAGAAGATGAGCAGTGGCCGAGTGAGGGCAGGAACAGAATTTGATAATTAAAGAATGGCGGGAGCAATTATGGAGAACATAAAAGTTTTGGAAATTGCATTTCTAAAATGTTGGAAGTCAAGACAAGGAATTTGACTTTGCCAAAACCAATTTTCCTTCCAAGTGATTAAAAAAAATTAGGTTGTTTTTTGGAATTTACTACCCAGGAAAGTTAAGCACACTGAGGCCTATTTAATTTCAGGTAGACCCTCTACTAAAGTCAATAAGCTATATAAGGAGTTTGTAATTTATTGGAATAGTTGATAATTTCTAAATGCTTAGAATAAATGCTAGTGAGTTAATAATTCATTAGACAAACGCACCAATCGCTTTTTTTTACCAGCATTATGTAAAATTTACTGATCTAACTAGAAATTTACCAACATGATATTTTTTTTTTGAATTTTTCCCCAATGGACCTATAGAATTTTGTGGGCATGTATCGAACAAAGACAAGGGCTTGTCCAATACTCAACAAAACAACCCTAATTTTCTGATCCTTTGAATGGGTAAAGTTGTTTTCAAGGTGATTCGACTTTAGTGACGACGATCATTAGGCATTGAGCAAGTGCTATTGTAACAAGTTACTGCTTTGGTCGATTGCTTGATCGAGCCCGGCTACTTTGCCATGAACTCGAATATGCCTAGGTAGAAATGCCCATGACTTCATCCTCTTATCCCGTTCAAAGGTGGATCGCCTTTGAACAGGAGGGGCTTGACACCTCCCGGTGTCTTGCCCTCCTCGAAAGGGAAGCTGGCAAAAGAGAGATAAAACATAGTTCTCGCAGAAGCCGAGAGTGCAGGAGAGCCACTCGCCCATCGAATGTAAAATATGGTTTTTTTGAAGTCAAAAAGTCAAAAGAAAAAAAGAGGAAAGGCAAAAATGAAAAGTTGAAAAGTCAAAAGTAGCAACTGCTCCGGATAAGGAAAAGAAGAAAGAGGAGGAAGGAAAAGGAAGAAGGGTGAGGAAGAAATAAGAGAAAGGGCCAAAAAAAGGGGGGTTTTGTTGTAATATCAACGTGCATATATTCTTGTAAATTAAGTCAATCTGAAAATATTAAAGAAATGAATGACAAATAATAAAGATATTAAAGATTTACATGATTTAATATGACTATTCAGAGTTATAATTACTTGCATATTTGAATTTTTTCCATATTTAGCTTTAAGCTAGAATTTAAAGAATTTACAAATAAATAACTCCGACTGAGCAGGCAGCTCACTTTCTCAAGGATTTTACTGGCTTTTTCTTGTGCGGCGCTGTTCACTGAGCAAGCCCTTGATTTTATTTTATTTTAATTTTTCTTCTTTTGTGCAGTTTCAAGGAGTCAAACGAATTGTCCCTTTGTTGACCGACCAATCGCAGAGCACAAAGGAGACGTTCATTGTACGGAGCTAAAGAGGATTTCTCTTAAACGCAGTCTTCAATATTTTCTTCAATAGAAAAAAACTAATATCTTCGTGATCAAATACTAGAACTTATCCAAGCGCGTCATATTTCGTAAATGGCTCAAATTGGAGACATGATCTAATAGGTTTTGTGCCAGAAACATCTTGATGAGCTGGATTTACTACATATCGCAACTCGGTAAGTGATATCGCTCTTTGTTCATGTAATCAAAGTAATATTTGGGGTTAGGGCATATGGGGTTCTTTTAAGGAGGTGTTAGCTATAAATATAGATAGCAATGATAGTTTAGGATATTATGAAATTATAGGATTCTATGAAATTCAATTTGAGCTTACAATTTGCTTGAAACAAAATTTTAAAATTGCTGCAAGTGATGAACAACGCTTGACTAGTGGCTTTCTGACCCAATTTTGTTGGTTTTCAGCTCGATTTTGGCTAGGCCAAGTTGTGGGTCTTCTAGTGCTACGGAAGATCTTTTTGTTTTTTATTTATTTATTTTTTTTTATTTATTGTAAGAGTTATGGCGTGACCAAGTTTTGCATTCAAGCTTTGCATTGCAAATAATTTTGAATATTCGCTTATGTTGAAAGTTTTGTTAGTGAGTATGGATCATTTTGTTAGCGTTTAAAATTAATATAGTTGTTTCGTATTTGTTGTAGTATTTTATTTAATTTGATGTTGATTCTCATTTAATTGATAAGATTACAAGATCGTTGTCTCATATAGCTGTGGGTTATTGGTTTTTGGGCATTCCCGATGAGTGGCGGTATCTCTTTTTTAAGTTTGTAAATCCATATTTCAAAACAAAATGGATAAGTTATGTTATGAGTTAAGAATGGACATATTTCTTGCATAAATTGAATAGGGAATTTACTACCATTTGCGTATTAAATATGAAAATGTTATCTTTGTATTATAGTCTAAATTGATTGCCTACAAATGGGCTTACAAAACCTTTTGGGAAAGATTCATGAGAAGTCAATGATTACATACTGATTTGCAGGCTAGTTTATGAAATGAAGTTTGAAATAGTTTGGGAAACGTATCATGATATATGAAATAGTTTCTAGATTTGACTTTATGAATTTTAGAGGATGTTGTGGATTTGTGTTAATACTCAATATTATTGTGAGCCCAATGAGGGGCTTGTAGATATACATACTAGTTTTGGATATCCTTGTAAGTCAAGCCACCGACAATATAAGTGAAGACCATGTCAAATAAAGAACTTGGTTCCTTTGTCATGGGGCACTATACGTGATCATGGTTGATATTTGAACTTGAGATTGTTCATTTGAATAGACTATTTACATGTGTGATGAAATTGATTAGTGGATTGAACTATTGATTTTTGTTACAATGTTATTGAATTAAATGAATATGTTATTTTGATATGAATATTTGTTGTAGTTCGGATTTGGTGTAAATGAGTTGTGTGTGTTTTAAATGTGCATAATGATTGCTTGATTTACGTAGAAGAGATGTATTACTTATTGGTTGTGGTTGTTCCTTTCATTCGTCTTTTGTGTTTTTAGGTTTCTCCATCAATGACAAGTAAGGCGAGAGTATTGGTAGAAAACTTTTGGGAGTTGTATTTTGGATATGGCTTAAGGGAGTTGTATATATAATTGTTAATAGTTTGTTGGGTTATTTAAGTTCTAAGTTGTACATATTCTTTTTGATGAATTATAGAAACTTTGATATTGTAATTAACCAATGGTTTTATTTGATATATATGTTTATAGCAAGTTGTTGGTTGTCCTTTGAGATTGTGTCCTTCGAGTAGTAGGACAGCCGTGTTATCTCCTACTCTCGTTAGTCTTGGGGACACTTGCAAACTCGTTTGAAACTTGAATCACGAACAAGGGTTACAAGGTGACACATGCAAGCCCCAGCTTGTAGTGGCAAGCCGTGCTTCAACCCCTTGGTGGCTTGGGCAGGATGATTCAAGAACAAGGTTACACGCATTAACAGTACTGATATCATGAGTTTTAAGACTTTAGTTTATTGTACAAGGCCGGCCGAGCGATTTTGAGTACCACATATCACTCTGGATGCGGCCTTGTTGGCCACTGCTTGGCCCTTGCATGGACTGCCTTGGCCTATGCTTGGAGCTTTATAAAAATTCAAACACTTGTTTTCTACTTCAACCACTTGGACAGTGAGTTCAATCACAAAAGGCCTAACGCAGTCTACCCACACAAACACCTCTTTTGACAGCTCTAACACACACCTAATACCACCATCTAAACTTGCAGACCTCCAACCATTCATTCTCCACCTAGACAGACAGCAACGTTGGCATTGTGTGATCACAAATGCAAAGATCCTAAACTCCAAACCAACTACAAATCCATTGCCCATCCCGAACGTAACCCATGCTAGTCAACCGAGGAAACAGCAGCATTGGGAACACAGAGGCAGTAAATCACAAGCCATGAAATCAGGCCCCCGAGTAACAGCTTTTCTCTCCCTTCGGCTTTGTTGAAGGTCACCTTCCACTAACTTCGTCATTCACAAGAGCATACAGACAATGCGCCGGGAGCATCCATCAACAAATGGATCATCAATCTACATGAAGAAGTCAGAGTTACCACGTTGCAAGCACATAATACATGTTAGCTTCAAACCTGCATAAACCCTCTGTTAAGACCCTAAATTTCCAAAAGATGTAAAAATTTCACTTGCCCCATGCTTTTCGCATGCAAGAAATTGTCTCCCTGGGTTGACCTCAGTCCATGATGTCCTCAATCGACCCTTTCTTTCAGATCAGCAGTTTGGATTTGCCATTTCCGACCGTACAAACCCTAGCACTCTTCTTTCCCAGTTTGGGGAAATAGTTTTTCAGATCAAAGTACCCCAATTCAACGGTAACAAATGAGAATGTGGCCATCACATGGTCGCCGGGAGGTGCTTTTTATTGTTGGTGACGAGGGGGGTCATTTGAAACCCAGCAGTCTGATCTCGGGCTCATTTGAGAAAAGTGCCACTCTGGAGACTCTTTTGAGAAAATGCATCTAATAGAGGTGTAATTTGGAATGTTCCCATAAGAAAAAAAAAAGGTTTCCAGAACCAAACTCAAATCTTTTTCTTTTTTCTTCTCTTCTCTCTCCACTCTGTCTTCTCTCTTCGATTCCCAAAGCCACGGTTGTCCAGCCATACCACGGTCCAGTCTCGCCGCCAAAATGCAACTTCGCCGGTTGCAACCTCAATCCTGCTTTGCTGCACTCAATCCAGTCACCGAACCCCTACTATAGTTGACGGCGGATGGGCATGGTGGCGAGCCATGGCCATGGAGGCTGACGATTGATTTGAGAGAGACTAATGGACGAACAAGAAGAAGGGGCGAGGAAAAAAGGGAAAAGCAGATGAGGAACGGCATGAGAAGATTTAATAACAACCAAATTTGAAACCTAAATCTTGATTATTAGTTGGAGGAAAGACAACATTTTAGCAGCACAGAATGTTTCCACTCTCGATAACTTCAGAACTTTTTTAAAAACAACCGTTTGTTGCTAGCTTCAATTCAACAAATTGGTAGGGAGAACGTACGCGGGATTGAATCCTGAAAAACTCTACGTGCAGGGAATGAATATGAGGAATGGAAGATGAACGCAACAATCATCGAAAGAATAGACGTTCTCTAAAATCGTGCTTGCAGAGAGCAAAGAACAAACTGAGGTTAGATTTGCAAGGTTTTGGGGGACACGCAAGATTATCTGAAATGTCGAACTTAAGTGATACTAGAGGACCTTGAGGAACGATTCGAACTCGATTGATTTGCAATTTTGAGAACT
Organism: Eucalyptus fibrosa; assembly: GCA_017140475.1. Classification (NCBI taxonomy): domain Eukaryota; kingdom Viridiplantae; phylum Streptophyta; class Magnoliopsida; order Myrtales; family Myrtaceae; genus Eucalyptus; species Eucalyptus fibrosa. Next base: position 22,159,681 of record CM029509.1, on the reverse strand, counting down.
TCAGATCGAGGTTAGCCATTGCTCACCAAATTCTATATCTGTTATTCATGCTACATGTTGGAAAAATATATTAAGTGCGAAAAATATTTGAATAGTAACTTTGATTTGGTGCCTATAATCTTTTTTGAATTTTAACTTTTAGACATAAGAACTCGACGCATTATAAAATTCATTGTTGGAAAGACCAATTTTACATGCATTTCATTCTTTTGAGAAGGTTATAATTTGCTACGACACTTATAAACAGGTCATCATTACCGTATATGCGACGACTAATGAGACATTCTTTTGTATTACTCGTGAGACCACGCTGCGATTTCCCGATGCTATTGCTATTGCTGTACTCGTAGTGAAGTTAGCGATTGGTGGACTCACACAGCAAGGAATTCCATTCAGCGATACCAATATCTATGCATATTGCAATATCGAAATGGTTATGCTGATGTGATATATTAGAGGTATTTATACAATGATAACGTTTACAATTTTTTGCTTTTTTAAGGTGATGAAAAATCAAGGAGAATACCAATATTAACTCTCGTGAAACAAATAGGGAAATGCTTGCATGACCGTTCACTGCCAAATGACAGTGTAACGGTCACAAGACAGCCTCAAATTCATTTTGTGGAAACTGGTGGACTTCTTAAACTGGTTTCAACTTTTGACTCTGTTTCCTTTTATTTACTTCTATATTTCCTTATTACGAACTTAAATATAGAAATGAAAATCAAAAGAGACCCCCTAAATCAATGTTTTTAAATGTTATTACTTTGACTCGTTCTTTACATCAGACAATAAAATCGTTCTTGTTTTATGCATTAGTGATATCATTGATCTTAATTTTAGGCCATTGAAGAGTTCTTTTATAGTAATTTGATTCCAGTGAAAAAAATAAGGAGCTGTTTCAGCCAAAATGCCAATGTGGCATTTTTCCGACAAGACAAATACAAAACGATGTCATTTTACCTCTTATTTGAATTTTGATATAAATATTAATTAAACTATATATATATTTAAAGGGATTGAAGGCAAGGGCTAGCCAAGCCCTTGCCGCTACCTCTCCATCGTCGCTGGGCCCTAGCCAGGGGTTGACGACCTTGGCTGACAAGTGGTGAGGGCCTACAAGCCCTCCTCTAGATTCCCAGTGGGTGGCGGCCCTTGATTTGGTTGGGCAAGGGCGGGCGACCCTTGCTAGATTTGGGGGAGGGCTGTGATCCTCGCCTCGATTTGAGGCGAGGGCTTGAGGCCTTCATCGCCGATTGGCCAGGGTCACTGGTCTTTGGCCAGGGCCTGACGACCTCGGCCAACCCTCCCCCACCGTCGTTGGCCTTTCTTGGTAGCAATGGGGGGGGGGTAAGTGGCGACGGCTTGCACAGCCCTTGCTTGCAATCCCTTTTTGGTTTTTTTTTTTTATTATATAATTTAGTCTTAAATTTTAAATCTAAAGCAAAACAACATTATTTTCAACCTATTTGACCATGTCAACCTGCAAAACAACATCGTTTTGCCATTGTTTTGCCCCAAAACCACCACGTTGGCATTTTGATAGGAATTTGTTGACATTTAATTGATCCATTTTGCTTTGATTTTAATACTTAAGCGAACCTTAATAAACTTTTGGCATTTAAGTGTCACCCGTGCCAAGTTTTGGCACTTGAGGTGTTCATGACTCATTAATTTCATTTTTTGTTGTAAAGCTAACGTTTAAAGTTTTTTTTTTTTTTAACTTTTTAAATTTAATAAATCTTTATAATGACATTAATGATTTTTTTTTTGATAAGTGATAACTTTTTTCTACTTATAATTATTTAGATTTTGGCATTTAATGTATTTTCCCTTTCTTCATATTCAAGAACATTAATTCGGTGGCTTCCCTTTTGATTTTTGCCTCGAAGAAAAAAAAAGAAAAGAAATCGAGTCTAAAATTGAAACCGGTTTAAGAAGTCTACCGGTTTCCACGAAATGAACTTGTGTTTGTCCTGTGACCGTTCCACTGTCTTTTGGCAGTGGACGGTCATTCTAGCAGCAGACGGTCATTCTAGCAGCACCCAAACAAATACACGAGCCAAGATTTATTTCTATGTTCAATCATCGCTTCCGCGCATTGCACGAGTGTCATGCTAGAATTTCAAATGAAGTTTAACGTAGTCGTCACAAATGGGCAACAGCAATCCATCTCACTTTTCGGGAAGCAGCAACATAACATATCCCATGAGAAAATAAGGGCATCATATTGACATCCGACGTTAACCTTCATTTGAATGTCATTACATAATGGACTTAGAGAGAATCAAGGATATCATATCGAACATCGGACATTATCGACGGACTTGATTCCAATACCGCTTGCATTTCTCAGCAAAACCCTCAGAGGAGAGAAATATACTATTCCCATGGTGAGAACTTGCGTCTATACTGTACATATCACTTGGCATGGTAATCCAGGAAATACATAGTATAAAGAATCTTAAACCCAGTGCTATAATTTTCTGTAGAAGTAGAAGAAAAACTGATATCGCCATCGGCAGCCCGGCCAACAATTCTACGCTTATCAGACTGAATTTTTCACCCAGAGCATCTGAGAACGGCATGTACCACATGAAGCAAAAGTACGAATAAACCATTGCGGAAGTGGCGAGTAGCACTGGCGACCGCAATGGAAGCTTTTTGGTGAGACAAATGATCATCTGAACAGACACCAAGAATCTGAACGTGTTGCCGCTCATGAAGCTTAAGTAGTTCAAATCCCTCATGAAGGCACTTGCCATGAACGATGCGCATGTTGCAAGGAAGCCTTTCTTGGTACTAGTGTCTGCCATTGGGGTAAAGCTTGGAGGCTGAAGCACGGCTTGGTAGGTCGCGCTAGCGATGAGCGTGGCTATGACCAGCAGGGCACCGCGGATGTCGCCCAATGTCTCTTGTCTTTGGTTCAAACCTTTTGGTGGATGCAAATGTTCAAGTACAGTTTTTGAAGAAATTAAACAAGAAGACACGATTTAACGAGGTTCAGCAATGTGCCTATGTCCTCGAGTAATCCTTTCTCAAAGTTTTCTTTTTGTCATATCGTCTTTGAGAGAGGGATTGCCATTTTATTGATGAAGTACAGGAAAAGAAGACAATGAAAAAATAAGGCAATTCCCAAAATTACAGAAATAAAAAATAAATCTACATAATTTCTTCTCAAATAAAACAAATCTAAATAATTTCTTCCCAAATAGAAGGGCCAGCACCAATCATGACACTCCCCCTCAAGTTGGACTGAAGATATCATCGGAGCTCAACTTGCTCACTATCTCTTGAAATGGCCCCTTAGGAAGAGCTTTGGTGAACACATTCGCCAATTGTTCTCCACTCTAGATATAAGTTGTCTCAATGGTTTTGTCTTGAACCTTTTCCCGTACGAAATGGCAGTCCACCTCAATGTGTTTAGTCTTTCATGAAACATAGGGTTTGAGGTGATGTGAGTAGCAACTTGGTTGTCACAAAATAATTTTGTAGGTGAATCTGAAGGCCTACAACCCAATTCCTGAAGTAGTAATTATAGCCAAACGATTTCACTAGTAGTAGATGCCATTGCCCGATACTCTGCTTCAGCACTTGACTAAGCAACCACGGATTGTTCCTTACTTTTCCATGTGACAACGTTACCTCCTACAAACATATAGAATCTAGAGATGGAATTTCGGTCTTGAGGGCTTCCAACCCAGTCTGCATCGATATATCTAACTATTTCTGTATGACCATTGTTCTTCATCAATAAACGTCTCCCTGATGTGGCCTTTAAGTACCTCAGCAGATAATGAACTACACATATGTCATTGTGTAGGATTTTCCATGAATTGACTCGCGAAACTAACGTCATAAGTAATATCAGGTCTAGTAATAGTTAAGTAGATTAGTTTGCCGACAAGACGCTGAAATTGACCTACATCTTGCAACGGAAAGTCATCTAAAACCATTTTCTTGCTATAGTCCATAGGAACACTAGCTGGTTTTGCACCTATCTTGCCAGTCTCCTTCAATAGATCCAAAGCATATTTTTGTTGTGAAAGGAACAAGCTTTTGCTAGAATTTGTCACCTCAATACCCAAGAAATATTTCAGCTGTCCAAGATCTTTAATATCAAACTCTTGACATAACTGAGTTTTGAGTGCATCAATCCTTGACTGATTACTCCCAGTGATGACAATGTCATCGACATATACAAGTGGTACCGCAAGACCGTTTTCATCAGCCTTGGTAAACATAGAGGAATCTACTGCTCCTCAATTATATCCAAACTTAAGAAGAGAGGTGCTAAATTTTCCATACCAAGCTTGGGGGGATTGTTTGAGTCCATATAGAGACTTCTTGAGTCTACACACCATCCCTTCTTCTCTTTGTAAGTGGTGCCCAGGCGGAAGATCCATGTAAACTTCCTCTTTGAGATCACCATGAAGGAATGCATTCTTCACGTCCATTTGAAATAGAGGCCACCCGCAATTGACTGCAACCGACATAAGAACCCCGACAGTATTCATTTTTACAATAGGAGCAAAAGTTTCATTGTAATCAATACCATAAGTTTGGGTGTACCCCTTAGCAACCAACCTGGCTTTGTACCTCTCTACCGAGCCATCACCATTATATTTAAACTTTATAAATCCAGCGACACCCAATAGTGCACTTTCCATCAGGAAAGCGAACTACATCCCAAGTATTATTCTTGTCAAGTGCCTGTAGCTCATCTTTCATGGCTTCAACCCATATGGGCCGCTTGCTAGCTTCCTCAAAACTATTAGGTTATGTGGTCTCTTCAAGAAAAGATAAAAAACCAACAAAACTAGATAATAACTTCTCATAGCCAATGTGATTCTGGATGGGATATTGTACCGTATGATAAGTGGTGAAATCCCGAAGTCATGTTGAGGGTCTAGACACACGGGTAGATCTCTGAACATGAGCTAGAGTTGTAGGAGCAGGTTCGGAAGAAGTGGGAACTAATTCTGCAGCTGTTTGATCCGAAGCTATCCTTGGTGCAGGCATTGATTCAGGGCTATCATTGCTGATTATTTCTTCAATCTCATCTATTCCTTTGGGGTCATTCTATGGGTTACTTTCAATTCTAGGGCCATTGTACAACTCATTCACCATAGGAATAGGAGCTAATTCAGTTGTCAACTCATTGTACTCCCCCTGAATTGGACTCCTGGAATGAAAAAACATAGTAGATTCATCAAATGTAACATCACACGATATATACATCCACCTAGTGGTTGGATCAAAGCACTTGTATCCTTTTTTTGTTGATGAATAGCCCATGAACACACCTTAGCACGAGGGTTAAGCTTACCATCACTTCGAGAGTGCATATAACACACACACACACACACACACACACACACACACACACACACACACACACACACACCAAAAAACTCTTAAATGTAAGATATTAAGTTTGCGTCCGTAAATAATTTCCATAGGAGTCTTGTAACCTAGAACACGACTAAGAGAATGATTAATAAGATAACATCTAGTTAAAACAGCATTGCTCCAATAAGTCTTCCGCATGCCTCTAGAAAATAATAAAGCTCGAGTCACCTTAAGAAGGTGTCGATTCTTCCATTCGGCCACCCTATTCTGTTGAGGTGTATCTACACATGAAGTTTGATTAATAATGTCCAAGTTGCTCAAATAAGATTGGAATGTCTGATTGGAATATTTCGTACCATTATCAGTGCATAAAACCTTTATGCATGTTTTGAATTGATCCTGAATCATGCTACAAAATTCCTGAAAAATAGTGACTACATCACCTTTAGCTTTGAGAAGGTATAGCCAAGTAGCTCGCGATTTGTCATCAATAAAAGAAACAAAATACTTAAAACCATCTCTTGAATCAATTAGAGCACTCCAAACATCCGAATGTACTAGATCAAACACCTCAGAAGCTAAATTAGAGCCTTGAGGAAAAGGTAATCTATGTTGTTTAGGATAATGACAAGAGTCACAAGTATTGCAATTAAGAAATAAATTTTTATCAATAGCTCACAACACACAGTAAGAAAGATGACCCATGCGCATGTGCCAAAGTCTTGAAGCCTCCATCGCATTCTTCCTTGCCACCAAAGCATTCGTATGATAGTCAAGGACATAGATGCCATTTTGTAGTCGTTCTTCACCAATCGTCTTCTTGGTACTGCAATCTTGAAACATCACATTTGAAGGAGAGAAGATAACATTGCAATTTAATTCTTTAGTGCACTGCTCACAGAGAGTAAATTAGAAGACAAATCAGGCACAACCAAAACATCAGAATTTTGTGAGAACAACTTAAGCTGTCCTGCTCCTTGCATTGGAACCTGCATTTCGTTAGCCACAGTAATAGGTGGATATGAGGCACTTGAGGAGACATTAAAAAGTAAATCTGTCGAGTTGCACATGTGATCAGTAGCTCCCGAATCTATGACGAATTGAGTACTAGATTGGGTTAAAAGAGCGGTACCCGATGTCTTAACCATGTTGACCGAATCTAATGAAGGACCCGAAGATCCCGAACCAATCACCCCTTGCCCTTGCATTTGAAGTAGTTGTTGAAATTGTTGTGCCAAGGACTCCAGTTTCAACTGAAAATCTGTAGAGTTTCCTGGAATAGCAAGTTTTGCATCTTGAACCTTATCTTTGTTGGCAAGAAGATGAGGATGGAGTAACCAACACCTGTCTTTGGAGTGACCATCTCTATCACAATGGTCACAATGAAATTGAACAGGCCTTTTATTTATTCTCTTTGCAATTTCGCCATAGATTCACCACGTTGGTTGTTCATCACAACCTTATGAGCTGAACTTTTAGAGATTGGTTTATCAAGACTAGGCGAGACACTCATCACTCAACGTGTTGTCTCTTCTCCTTGAATCAAGCCACATACTTCATCAAACGTAGTCAATTTTGGACTCATTAGAATTTGTCTTCTCATGTCTTTGTACTTAGGCCCAATGCTAGCCAATAGCTGGAAGACATGATCTTGCTTCTCTTGTTGAATATAATTAGCCACATTGTGGGTTGCTAGCCTATACATACGAAGTTCATCCCACATTCTCTTCATATTTCCAAGATGGTTGGTGAAGGATTGAGAGGGTTCTTGCTTAGAGTTAGCAATCTCTTACTGCAGTTCGAATACTCGAGATGCATTATGAGCTTGTCCATTTCAACAATTCCCACAAGATTAGAGCTATAGGGGAATATGCAAAAATCTCATACACTTAAGATTCCATAGAGTTAAAAATCCAAGACATAACCAAACTGTCGTTGGCTTGCCATTCATCAAATTTCGTATCCCTCTTAAGAGGCGCTTTTATTTGGCCATTAATATGACCAAGCTTCGATATGCCCCCAAGGGCCACAATAATAGCACGGGACCATGGAAGAAAGTTCTTCTCATTCAACAATATGTTGGTGAGTCGCTGATCGATGGCGATGGAGCTTGGTTCGGGATTGGCCGAACTCGAATCAGTCATGATTTGAACAACAACCGTGTATACACCAAGAAGGACACTGATGGATCAAACGCATAAAAAAATACGTACTTGCTCTGATACCATGAAGAAATTAAACAAGAAGACATGATTTAACGAGGTTCAGCAATTTGCCTACATTCTCGGGTAATCCTCTCTCAAAGTTTTCTTTTTGTCATATCGTCTTTGCGAGAGGGATTGCCATTTTATTGATGAAGTACAGGAAAGGAAGACAATGAAAAAATAAGGCAATTCCCAAAATTACAGATTCAAAAACAAATCTACATAATTTCTTCCCAAATAGAAGGGCCAGCACTAATCATGCCAATAGTTTTCATAACCGATGGATGGCTCGTAGCTGCTTTGACATCATTTTTTTCTCAGTCCATTGGGACTATTTTTGAAGAGGGCAAGTTTCCGACTCGCATGAGGATTTTTCTAATCTCTCGACTAGAGTGAGATGAGACATCCAGAGCAGTTAAGCCACTCTCGTTCAAGACGTTCACCTCTATGACCTTGTGCTTGAGAGCATGCCCACCAAGCATGAAGTCGACCACCTACAATATCGTTTTCCTTATGTTTGTTTTGTTTCATCCTCCTTGATGTTTAGACATTCAGATCATACAAAAAGAACAAGCGTAGAAAATTGATAAGGAAAAAGGGAAAGGTGCAAGAGATTGCGTGCCTCAAAATTTTTGGCCGCGGCAGCTAGGTGCAAGATGGTATCCCCGTTCTTGTCCTTCCAATTGATAACTTGCTCATTGTTGTGCTGCTTCAAATGCTCCACTAGCACAACCAACACCTTGAATCGATTGTTCTTCACTGAGAGGTGAAGTGCTGTCTCCTCTTGGGCAGTTGTCTCTTTGATGGACTCAGGTGAGGTGGAAAGCAATTCCTTCATGGCACCGACCTTCCCGTTTGCAGCGGCATAATGCAGAGGGATTCTTCTCTCCCTACCCTTCATAAGGCATAGGTGTTGAGGTGCACCCGCCTTTAGAATCTCCCTCATGGTGTCAACATTGCCTCTAGCTGCCGCGATGTGCAGCAAGCTAAAACCATCTGTGTTCACAATCTCTATGAGCTCCACGATCAACTTGAGGAGCTCTTGGACGAAATTCGAATGGCCAGCGACACAGGCGACATGCAGTGGGGGTAGCCGGCTTTGTTGCAAAAGGGCAAGCGATCGAATAATAATATAGACGGAAGAAGAAAATATATCGGACACCAGATTTACGTGGTTCAGTCGTAAAGACCTACGTCCATGGGGAGAGCAGCAACGAATTTCATTATAGATCAAGTGATACAAGAAGATTACACACTCAAGTCACTCAAACACTCTTTCGGTGTTTCCCAAGCCCCAATTACACCCAACAACACACTCAGTGTTTAGCCTCGAAATTCCTCAAGAAATAATCTCTCAATCTCACGAAGGAATTACACGCAAGCCTTACCACAAGATTTAAATTGGCTACAAACACTAATTTTTCTTGGATGTAATTCACGGACAAGAACGACAAAGAAAATCCCTCCCAAGCACTCGACGACTAGACGGCACTTCAAGAACACTTCTTCATGATCAACCTCCTTCCATCCATAGCCACAAGTCTATATATATATAAGTGAGACCTTTATTCTTTTGCCAACTTTTCATAAGATTATGTTTCCTATCTTGTCCGATTTTATCTAAAACATATCTCTGTATATTTTAAACAATATCCAAGTCCAAGTCAAAGTTGAACTTTTCTATTTCAGCGGCCAAATTCTCCAACGCAGATCCAAACTTTGGGGAGTTGATCTTCGGATCTTCTTTGCTCAATTTCGAACATCCGCAACATATCCAATTCGGAATATTCAGAATTTCATATTGGACTCAAACTTGAGAAATATTTTAACAATCTCCACCTTGGCTCGACATTTGAGCCAAATTGCAATCGCTTCGCAAATATTCAAACTCTGCTGCTACTCTTCCATAGCCCCTAATGGGCTCAACCGCCACATATATTATCTAAGTCCAAACCTTGTTTGAACTTTGCCATAACCGAGGACCTCATCAGAATACCAACTCCACATGCACCTTTAACTGTTTCGCAATGATTTTTCAACGCAACCTCCTTAACTGCAGATAAAACAAAACCATTATTGCATCCATATTTATCAGGAGATCGAATACGTATCTTGTTAATTTTAGCAGTTACGACAACCGTCGGCTCTATAGGCTCCACCTCGCTACAAGCACCATCTGTGTCGATTACTTTGTTAGTACCCATATACGCTACCTTAGGAGTTTCTGGTCGCAACTCCACCTCAAGCTAAACACCGTTCAGATCCGTTTGAATACTACTATAATCAGTCAGAGCTAGAAGTACTGAAGACTCATCAAACATAACTTTGCTGTTAACGGTTGAATTTATATCTGGGCACCACAATTGATCGCCCTGCTCACCTTGTGCATAGCCATGGAATATGCACCCTGCCCTCCAATTGAGCTTACCATCACTTACTTGAAAATAACACGAGCAACCAACATTTTAAAAATAGAATAACCAGCAATGTTACATGACTATACTTCAGGAGTCCGCCATTCAATAGCAGTTGATGGAGGATCTATTCACTAGGCAGCTTATCATATTGAGCACATCAGCTAGGATTCTCCTAGCAATACCAGCACCAAAGATCATTTTTCGGTTCGTCTCTAGTAATGTTCTACTAATCAATTTTGTGAATTATTGTAATTTACTTGCACTAGTGCGATGTTTCATTAGGCCCTCTTTCATGTAGAATTTATTTGCCAGTTTCGAGCAGAACTCCATGCTATTGTTAGTCTACACATGCTTGATTGGCTTACTAGTCTCCATCTAGATCAAAGCTCTCAACCACATGATCCTGACACTAGCATCAAACTTGTGCATTAGCACAAACACCTAGGTCTTCCTCGAGCAGTCAAAAGACTCTCGAACAGATTCATCCAACGTCTTTGCAACGAAATTTGTCACTGTCTCACCTTGAAGTTTATACAGGCCTCTATGCTTGATTCCTTTCATTATCACTAGGGCACCTCGAACAACTTTCAGAACTTCACATTCTGAAGAATACCTGCAACTAGCTGAATCTATGGCACCCAAAGAAATTAAGTTCTTTTTCAATTTTGGAATGTATCTTACTTCAGTCAATGTCCTCATAATACCATCATGCATTCTGATTTTAACATCACCAACACCCACAACATCGCACTTAGGGTTGTTCCCAAACTGGACTTTACCACTATTTGTGCATTGATAAGTGATTAACCAGTTTCTATTTGATGTGACATGAAAAGAATAACCAGAATCTATAATCCATCCATCAAACAATGAATCATTAGTGACAAACAAGACATAATCGGCATTATCTGCTATAGCTGTAATATTATCTACAGAATTAACTATAATTTCCTTACCCTTCTCATTCTTCAGCTTAAGGCAATTCCTTCTAAAATGCCCCCTCTGGCCACAGCTCCAACAGATAACATCACTAGTCCTTGATTGGCTATGCCTGTTCATATTAGTACTACTATTACCTACATGTATTCTAGATCTTCTTCTATTTTCACTTACTATAGTAGCATATATAGGTTCGCTAGATTCTCTTCTACGGATGTCCTCACTCAGAATCAAATCTCGAACCCCATCAAACGTCAAACTTATTGACTCATAAGAATTACTAACAGCAGTAATAGTAGTAATCCAACTATCAGGCAATGTGGATAATAGAATCAAAGCACGTACCTCATCTTCAAAGTCATTCTCAACTGAACTCAATTGACTAACAATCACATTGAATTCATTGATATGATTTGCAACTGATGCACCTTTGCTCATCTTTGAATTAAACAGACATCGCATCAAATAGACCTTGTTGATTGCAGAGGGCTTCTCGTACATATCCGATAGGGCTTGCATCAAATTAGCAGTGGTCCTCTCCTTCAGGTTGTTAAACGCGACGTTACGAGCCAATGTCAGCCGAATAACACCCATAACTCGTCTATCTAGAAAATCCCAATTAGTTTGCTTCATCGACTCTGGTTTTTCCCTTGATAAGGGCAAGTGTAGTTTTATCTGGTAAAGATAATCTTCAATCTGCATCTTCCATAAATTAAAATCATTTCCATCAAATTTGTCGATTCTCACTTTTACTTCTTCTGTCGCCATTGATTCGCTTCAACTTAGCCAAATTCGGCTCTAATATCACTTGTTGCAAAAGGGCAAGCGATCGGACAATAATATAGATAGGAGAAGAAAATATATCAGACACCGGATTTACGTGGTTTAGTCATAAAGACCTACGTCCATGAGGAGAGCAGTAGTGCATTTCACTATAGATCAAGTGATATAAGGAGATTACACACTCAAGTCACTCAAACACTCTTTCAGTGTTTCCTAAGCCCTAACTACACCTAACAACGCACACCGTGTTTAGCCCTGAAATTGCTCAAGAAATAATCTCACAATCTCATGAAGGAATTACATGCAAATCTTACCACAACTTTTAAATCGGCTACAAACACTAATCTTTCTTGGATGTAATTCATGGACAAGAACGACAAAAAAAATCCCTCCCAAGCACTTGACGACTAGATGGTGCTTCAAGAACACTTCTTCATGATTAAACTCCTTCCATCCACGACCACAAGTCTATATATATATATAAGTGAGACCTTTATTCTCTTGCCAACTTCTCATAGGATTCTATTTCCTATCTTGTCCGATTTTATCCAAAACATATCTTTGTATATTTTAAACAAAATCCAAGTCCAAGCCAAAGTTGAACTTTCCTATTTCAGTGGCCAAATTCTCCAACGCAGATTCAAACTTTGGGAAGTTGATCTTTGGATCTTCTTTGCTCAATTTCGAATGTTTGCAACATATCCAATTCGGAATATTCGGAATTTCACATTGAACTCAAACTGGAGACATATTTTAATGGGCTCCTTGGAGAGTAGCATGAGCACGTTGCTTCGTATCAGGTCATTCAGTAGACCTATGTCGCCTTTCTGAGCTGCCTCTAGCAGCCTCAGATCCATTTGAGTGTTTGTACGTGTGTATGTGCCTTGTACTTAAGAACAGCAATGGTGGATGTGCATGGATCGTGCTTTTGTAGATTGGAAATTGCCTGATCAGGGGAATAGCTACGTCATCTCACGAACGCCTAATCTCTTCGAGGAGTTTGTCCTGTGAAAAGGGTTACTACCGAATTGGGCAATTCTTTAATCCCTCAAAGCAGTGAATGGAATATGTTCTGCAGCTAGATGCCTACCATGTGTCACATGTGTTTTGATTTTCAAGATTTTTTATTTCCTATGTTAAAAAAAAGATTTTCCTTTCGTGTGGATAAAAATACTGTTGATTAAAAGAATGAATGGGGTGTTTTTTCAATAAGTGTCGGTAAAGGTCAAAATATCGTTGGAAAAAAAATGACTGGTGAATTTTTTTCTAGATAAATTGTTGGGAACTTACTGGTACTTTTATGAAATTATATCTTTTCTCCACAGTGAAACTTAATCATTTCGGTAGTTTTTGTTCATTGGCTATGCTTATTGTTTTGCTTAATAATCATACTAAAAAGAAACATGGCGTTTCACATTTACCATAACATTATAAAGTCTGTACATCATGATTCTAAGTATGTAATTATTGGACATGTGTAATCTAATATCAAGCAAATTTTAATTCCATTTTCAAGGGGTTTTTTCTTCTTAATTACTCAGGAATTGAAGTGAACTTATGTTTGTCCAATTAAATATGTTTTTCTCCGTTCTTTTTTGGAGGAATTAATTTTCTCATAAAAATATTTTTGAAGGATATACTCCTGTGAATAACCAAACTAATTTTAAAAGAAATGATCTCTCTCACAAAACCCTCCTCCTCCTCCTTGATACTCTCTTTCTTCACCAAACTCAAATGGTGTTGCTGCCGGCTGCTGCTGCGCCTGAACTATTGCTGTGTTCATAATGCTAAGTTATGTCGTTCCTATCCCCTTTGAAAGGTTAAAGAGAGAGACAGAGAGATTTGAAGCCCAAGGTTTCCTCTTTGGCGTTAAATCTCCAGTGGCTTGAATCAAAGCTTTGATGTCATCACTTTATCCTCCCATCAAAGAAAACTACCTATAAGTGAAATGTAGGGAAGCAAAAGAAGGAATGGCGGGCCTGCACATGTTCACCAAGAATAGGCAAGAATTGTGACAACCCAAACCCGGGGCAATTGGAGGGATGGATTAAGATTGCCTCGGCAGTATGCGGGCGAGGCTAAGGGCATGTCTCCTGTCCCATATCGCTTAGGGAGGGAGTTATGGGCTAGCTTATAAGGCTTAGGTCCCTCTAACTGTACATACGCATTTTCTTGGGGTAGTATGGGCTGCCTTGAGAAGAACAAAATCGTGAGGATTTAGTGCTCAAAGCGGACAATATGTGTACTGTTGAGGCTTGGGTCCTTAAAGGTGGTATCAGAATTGACTCCCGCAGCATGTGGGGCCATAGCGAGGGCGCTGTGCCTTAAGGGGTGGAGAATGTGACGACCCAGACCTAGGGTAGTATGGAAGGACAGACTAAGATCGCCTTGGCAGTACGCGGGCGAGGCTAAGGGCATGTCTCCTATCCCACATCACTTATGGGGGAGTCCTGGGCTAGCTTATAAGGCTTGGGTCCCTTTAACTGTACATACGCGTTTTTTTGGGGTAGTATGGGCTGCCCTGAGAATAACAAAACCGTGAGGACTTAGTGTCCAAAGCGGACAATATGTGTATAGTGGAGACCCGGGTCCTTACAAGAATACTTCTTTGTCAGATCTCTTTTATTGGGCCTTGTCACTTTCCTAAGTGAACAAGTTTAGTTACAAAACATGTCACTCATCAAGACAGTGAATGGATATCGTGATATGTATCACTTAAGTTATGTTCTTTTCTTGTTGTCATTGGTCTCTTTATCTTGCTTGGTCTCGTTGCATTTCATTCATAAAATTCAAAACACTCATTATATGTTTCTCTTTACACACGGGAGATACAAATTGATGTCTTCAATGGATACATCACGCCCAATTTCCATCATGAAATCTTTCTTTCTTGTATGCTAGGTCGTATCATGTAAGGGCCCAAATTCTCTAAGCAACTCTAAAAATCACTAGCAAAACACATTTACCTCTTAAAGAAATCTTGCAAAATGCCTCCTCTTTTTCTTTAACATAACCATCAAAATAATTCAAGACCTATCTAAATCAGAATCTAAAAAAAAAGAAGAAGCATAAATTTAGCATAATCATCGAGATCTTGACGAGAATCATTCGACTAAAGTTAAATATCAACCTCCAATCTCTATCTTCCACCTGATAATCAAAGTCATGAATCAACGAAAAACTGGCCAAAGATGTACACGAAGGGAGGCAACTTCCAGGTCACATCAAAGATGCAAATTGCTCACAAAAAGCAATGCCTCGAGCTATGGACCAGAACATGAGAAATGCAAAATGTTTAGTAAAGGGATTAGCAAGCCACTAACTTAGCAAGTGAACTCTCAAGCTTCGGGAATTCACATAATAAGTGATAAATAATAGTTATACAAGTATCCTGATAAGGTTTCATTTCCAAGATAAAATCCTAAACCAATTGTATTGACATCAATTCTAAAACATCCTCGATTCCAGTCTTTATTTTGGTCCGAACTAGGAGGCTAAGCTAGATAAGCCTTGAATTAGTCAAACATTCCTAAAAAATAAGTGTGAACAAGTGTGAAAAACATTAAATGAGGATAATGAGTGTGGAGACTTATGTATCCCAAATAATTAATGAAAGGAGATGACTCATGGTCTAAGGGAATGGTGACAAGTGATCTTGCAAGCCAAGTAGGGCGCCATCTCTCCCCTATAGACTTGGCACATTGAGTTTCATGGGTTTTGACTTCCCAGTTTTTCAAAACTGTTGGACCTTTTCTGTTTTCCAATTTTATAGAGCTCTTTGAATTTTGAATTTGGAGAAACTTCCTTCATGAAAGTTGTTCAAACCATCTTAATCTATAACATATTTAAAGTTTAGATTTTTATGAGGTGAGATGATTGGGAAGAATATCCAATCAATTACTGTATAGAACCTGCCCAGTATAGTGAAAACGATAATCAAGTTGCTTTCTTGAATTCTTATAAAATATTCCCTATTGAATTTGGATATGTTTCATTCACAAAAGTTTTAAATGACATCCATATCTACAATATATTAAAATTTCAAAGAATTTTGTGAAGATTTTGATTTCAAAATGAGTTTCTCTCTTTGACCATTGAATCTACTTGACAGATGAATTTTTGGGTTGTGTTCAATGATTTGTTACTCTTCTCATAGAACGAATTTGGCTTGGATTCCTTCATGATTTTTTTTTAAGGTCCTCTCTACAACATATTGAAATTTTATAATTTTCCGAGCCCATTTGATAAGGTAATGGTATTGATTTTGAAAGTTGCTCAAAACTATTTTCGCCTTGGAATGGGAGAACCACACGCCCAACTTGGAGAGGAAGGGGGCTGCACACCCAACTTGAGGAGAAAGATAATCTAGAGTTTTCTTGGCTTGAAGATAAGAATGTATTAAATACTTTTGAAAGCTAGCTACTTAATAAGCTTAATGAGTCACCTGCTCATGTGGTTAACTTGGAGAACAAGTTGTCCAAAATCCAAGTTTCTTGATAACCAAATCTTAGTTAAATCTAAGGGTATGATGGCCCTAGATTATAACCTTGGTGAATAAGTCAAGAACTAGCCAATTAGAAGAGGACATGATGCATCAAAAGGCCTATGTGTCTCATTAAGTACTAAGGCAATAACAAACCTAAAATGAGCCTTGGAGAACAAGTCAATATGTGAACTAATCACAAGTGAACACTAAGGGACTTGGGGGCCAACTCAAGAGAATAGCTAGGCCAACTTGCTTCTTAGGCATAATCATGAGCTTGCAATAAAAATCTAAGAGGAGGAGGAGGCCTATAAATAAATGAGACATCCTTACATTTTAAGGCTTGGCCTTTCTCTCTTTCACGCCTTTCTCTTCCAAGTTGCCCTAGATGCCGACTGACCACCAAAGAAGCATCTTGAAGCTAGGTCCAAAAAAGTAGCAAGTAGATTTTTCTAACTTTTTGATAGGGCGATGTGCTACGCTTATCGATTTTAGGATTATGTCATCGTTTGTTTGTGTTGGCTTTGTATTGTTATGCTTGTTGTGTTTCTATTGCTTGTTGTTGCATTAAGTAAGTTCATGATCCCGCGTGAGTGTTGAGCACACTCAGATGTCGAGGAGAGGTTTCGATGACTATGGACAATGCTAAAACCTGAGCGAATGGTTTCAAGTCAAGGTCACGAGCCCGAATCGCATCCGGTATGAGTTTGATTTAATAAGACATAAGAGTCATTCATTAGTTCACCTTGCATGACATGCCTTTGGGCTTTTTCATTTGACTGAAAGTTTACACATAAAATGAATTGATTGATGCTCGAAATGCATGGATACACGATAGACTTATATGTTGACACTAGGGGATATAGGGTCGTTGCCTGGGGTAAAGCCCCGAATGCTATCCCGATATTGAGATTGTGGACGATGTCAGCTCGGGTGAGGCGATGCATGTTCATGATAACGCTGGTATAAAACGATGTGTTGTGAAAGAAGAAACCTCTATGTTGTGGCACTGGAGATTGGGACATATCTCCATAGAAAGAATTAACCGATTGGTAAGTGATGAAGTACTCAGTACTTTAGATTTTACTAATTGTGATACTTGTGTGGACTACATAAAGAGAAAGTAGACCAACAAGATGAAGAAATGTGCCAAGAATAGTACAAAAATATTAGAAATCATACATACGGATATTTATAGTCCGGATATGGATTCATGTGGTCAGAAATACTTCATCTCTTTCATAGATGATTACTCACGTTACATGTATCTCTACTTGATTCATAATGAGCATGATGCATTAGATGCCTTTAAGGTATTTAAGGTGGAAGTAGAGAAACAACACGGTAAACAAATTAAGATCATGAGATTAGATAGAGGTGAAGAATTCTATGGTAGATACATTGAAAATGGACAAGCACCTGGTCCATTTGCAAAGTTTCTTTAAGAGCATGGGATAGTTACCCAATATACTATGCATGGTTCTCCAGACCAAAACGGTATAGCGGAAAGAAGAAACCGAACTTTATTGGACATGGTGTGTAGTATGCTTAGTGGCTCAAAACTTCCTAAGTTCTTGTGGACTGAAGCACTTAAGACGGCAGCGTACATATTAAATCGAGTTCTGACCAAGGCTATCCTAAAGACACATTTTGAGTTATTTAAAGGTTGGAAACCAAGTTTGCAATATGTATGCGTTTGGGGATGCCCGTCTGAAGTGAGAGTTTACAATTGACAAGAAAAAAAGTTGGACCTAAGGACCATAAGTGGGTGTTTTATTGGATATGTCGAAAGGTCCAAGGGATACATGTTTTATTGTCTATCTCACACCACTAAGATTGTGGAATGAAAAAATGCAAAATTTCTTGAAAATGACTTGATTAGTGGGAGCGATCAATCAAAGGACCTTGTTCCTAAGAAAGATCATTCAGACACTCAACCTTCCACCTCAAGTTTAAGGTTGGTTGTTGCTCATAATGCCCCTTCAATTCAACCGACTATTGAATAACCAATCGTTGAAGTTCCATAACTTGCTGATATTGATCTAGTAGATCCAGTTGTTCAGCAATTACTAAAAACTATCGAACAATTAGTTGAGCAATACGCTCCTCAAGAGAATGTTGATGCAACATTGAGGAGATCTACTAGAATAAGGAAATCGGCTATTTCTAGTGGTTTTATTGTGTATTTACAAGAATCTAACTATAATATTGAAGCTGAGAATGATCCTGAAACGTTTTCACAAGCCATGAATAGTGATAAATCCAATTTGGGGTATAATGCCGTGAAGGAAGAGATGTGTTTTATGGCCATCCAACAAAGTTTGGGATTTAGTTGAGTTACTTGATGGTGCGAAGGCCATTGGTTGTAAATGGGTCTTCAAAACTAAGAAAGATTCATTGGGTAACATTGAAAGATATAAAGCTAGACTCGTTGTCAAATGATTCACTCAAAAGGAAGGAATCGATTACATGGAGACTTTTTCTCCTGAATCTAAGGAAGATTCTCTTCGTATTGTTTTGGCATTGGTTGCCCATTTTAATATAGAATTACATCAAATGGATGTGAAAATAGCGTTCCTCAATGGAGAACTAAAAGAGGAGGTTTACATGAAACAACTTGAAGGATTCTCCTCTAGTAAATCTGAGTATTTGGTGTGCAAGCTTAAGAAATCTATATATGGCTTGAAACAAGTATCCTGCCAATGGTACTTAAGGTTTCATGATGTCATCTCTTTATTCGGTTTTGTGGAGAATGTCATGGATCAATATATATACCATAAGGTTAGTGAGAGCAAAATTTGTTTCCTTGTGCTATATGTAGATGATATTTTACTTGCAACTAATGATAAGGGGTTGCTACATGAGATGAAACAATTTCTCTTTAAGAGTTTTGATATGAAGGATATAGGTGAGACATCTTATGTCATTGATATTAAGATCCATAGAGATAGACCTTGAGGAATTTGAGGACTATTTCGAGAAACCTATATCAATAAGGTCTTAGAGAGATTTCGGATGAAAGATTGTTCACCAAGTATAGCACCTATTGTAAAGGGTGATAGGTTTAATTTGAACCAATGCTCGAAGAACGATTTAGAATGAGAACAAATGAATAACATTCCATATGCTTCCACTGTCAGAAACTTGATGTATGCTCAGGTTTGCACTCGACCTGACATCGCTTTTGCTGTGGGAATGTTAGGAAGATATCAGAGTATTCCAGGTATAGACCACTGGAGAGTTGCAAAGAAAGTGATAAGATACCTTCAAGGTACCAAAGGTTGCATACTTATGTATAGATGGACTGATAACCTGGAAGTAGTCGGTTATTCGGACGCGGACTTCGTGGGCTGAGTTGATTCACAAAAATCAACATTCGGATACATTTTTATGTTGGCTAGCGGAGCCGTGTCATGGAGAAGTGTTAAGCAGACTTTGACTGCTACTTCCACTATGGAGGCTAAGTTCGTTTCTTGTTTTGAGGCTACCTCACATGGTGTATGGTAAAAGAGTTTCATTACTGGGCTCAGAATTGTTGATTCTATTTCTAGGCCATTAAGAATTTATTGTGACAATTTAGCTGCAGTTTTTATGGCTAAAAATGCCAAAAGTGGCAGTCAAAGTAAGCATATCGACATCAAGTATTTAGCCATAAGGGAATGTGTTAATGAGAGCAAAGTGGTCATAGAACACTTTAGCACTGAATTGATGATAGCCGATCCTTTAACTAAAGGCATGCCACTGATGAAGTATAAGGATCATGTGACTAGTATGGGAATAGGTCTCATTATGTGATTTATCGTCATATGGACGATTTTATTGTATGAAACTCTTATTCTGTTGTAATGTTGATTCTCAATTTTGGTGTACACATTTTGTTATTTATGAGAATAACATTTATCCTTGTTTTGGAATAAACATGGGTTTATTCATTAAGATGTGTTGTTATATATAGGCTGACATTAAAGAAATAAGATGCATTGTGATACATGGAATATATTACTCACTCTTAAAGGACATGTCGCTATGATCCATATGTTTTGTTTCTTTTCTTTAAGCATAAAATTTTTCGTGGAATTAGTTGGATAATCCGTATGATGAAAATGATGGGATCAAGTGGGAGAATGTTATTTATTTTTGTGATTCCACATTTTTGGATCCACATTTTCTCTTTAAAGTGGTGATTATTCAACATGTAGTTTTTCCACATTTTGTACATTTTCGTGACAATGGCCCATTTGGTAACCGTCTTGATGGGAGACGGTATATAAATGAATGATCGTTCATTCTAATGGGGTAATTACAAGGTCTAACACAAACCCTCTATTTTGGAATACACCATCAGTATATGTGAGGGAATTGTGTTAGTAACATGTGCTCGATATTTCTTTTAATTTTCAGGATTTTTTGACGAACGTGAATACGAATATTGGCTAGAGGTTTGTCTATAATCGATCTTGGTTTCTACATTATGAATTTTTATGTCTTTCAATTTTTCCATAAGTTCTCTCTGCAATTCTCTTCACTCATCCTCTCTCTTCTCTATCATTTTTCATTGGGACAGACTTTGGCAAAGTGGAACAACTCCACTTATTCTCTTTCCGATCGAACAAGGATCAAGAGATAAAGAAGTGGCAGATTTTGGCGGTTTATATAGAAAGAAATGAAGATTGAAGGAGATCTTCGTTGTTATTTGACTATCAAAATCTACAAAGATGCTTCGAAGTTGCTAGTTTTATCCTGATTTATAGAAAAAAGCAGAGCAAAGATTCGGCTAGGTCTTCTTAATCTTTACTTTTATATTTGTCGTACTTGGATTCTGATTTGAAGAGATTTTGTTGACTTCGATCTCGTTGATTTTGTTGAAGAAGAAGCTGAAGAAACGAGCTCATATTCGTAACATCAAAGAGAAGATCATAAACTTTGAGTTTGTAATCAAGATGTCTGAGGATGAACTTGAAGTTAATGTGTATTTGCTACTCGGTCGTAGCAACAAGATCGAATCGTCTCATGTCATTGTAATATGCTCCTCCATTCGGCGATTCCAACGGCAAATGCTGTCTTCATCGGCAAGCAGTACTTTTGCTTCAATGAGTCTAGAAATGACAAGCGATCTTCATCCTCCACTGAGCCTTGCTTTAATGTTCTTCTGATTTGATCGTGTTTTTGTTTTATGCTTAGAAGTTGCGTTGATCTCTCTCATTTGTTCTTGTTTTTTTTTTTTTTTCATATTCTCGTTTTCTCAGCTTTACACGAAGTTAGATCAACGGTCGAAGAACTTTGAATCCAGCACCAGATGAAAGATCGGTGTTCTCCACTATTCAACAAGCTCCAACAATAGAATCGAAGCTTCAACGTCACTAAATGGCGCACATATTCGAAGGTAAGTGCGTTAAAACTCCTTTTAACGGCATTCGATGAGGCGAGAGCTTCTCGTTTCGAACACATAATTGACGATGAAGGTTCGAGGCTAGGATGCACTGTAAATCTGATTAGAATCAATGCTTATATGATCTGGAATTGATTATGTTTAGATTTTTGAGGCTATGGGATTTTCAAGTTTGGATGATCATGTTTCCGTTTGGCTTGTTTTAAGCTCTTAAATGTCATTATCTTGTGAAGTGATGAACTAGAAATTTGATATACATATCTTAAGCTTTGAATCGATAGGTCGCATGCTCCAATCAAGCATCGATTGGCCTTTGACAAACACCTCTAAAGATGAGCGATTCTACAGTAGTTTATGTTAGTTTCAATTCTGTTCTTGTTCCGCCTTCTATATTTTCTATTTTTGTGCAATTTCCTATGTTGATTTTTGGAAAAACTTTCCTTCATAAAAGTTGTTTGTTATTGTCTTCAGAATGTTCTGCATTTTTTTTTTTTATAGAATTTTTGGACATGATTAGCTAGGTTAAAACAGATATGAGCCTAGGTCAATCTACTCTATGTTGATTCTTGCTTTTGTCATTTTTGTACTGATTTTTGTGTTGATTTTTGGAGGAACTTTCCTCCATGAAAGTTGCTCATAATTATGTGGAAAATATTATGTAATTTTTTTTTTCAGAATTTTCGGATGTGTTTAACTAGGTCAAAATTGCCTAGATTTGAATATAGGATAGTTTGCCCTATACTATTCCGAATTGTGATTTGGAGAAATTGAGTCCACAAATGAGTTTGTTTGGTCTCAAATCCTTCATGAAAGATGAAATAGATGTTGTATGTATTCAATTGATGCATGATTTGCAAAGTCTTGATGTTGTCAAGAGAGTCAATTGCACGAGTTAATGTGAAAAGATGCTGCAGCATTATATAGCTTAGATATGCATATCTGTTTTGCTATTTTTGCTATGACTCATGCGATCATATTTAAGTTTTGAACGGTAAATGTGCATCATTGCATACTTTGTTTGTAGAATTTTTCGTAGGATTATTGCATATTTTAAGATGATTGAAATCATGCCTATTCTGTGAAGTATAGTGAAATGAAATTTTACTGTATATGCATATTGCCATGTTTGTTTAAGTCATTTAGAGACCAAATTTTGCAATCATGCCTTCTTGACAATTAAACTTCATGTTACAAGGTTCGCATACATGCTTAGGTAATATCCTTTGGATATCATCTCGTACGTTAAATTTGTGCCCCAAAAGTATTCATCACACTTAGGATTCCCAAGTATACCATTAGGAATTTTGAATCATTTCATAATGTCATTTAAATTGTATGACATTTTGCATGCCGATCTAGGATTAGATGGTTATCCAAACTTTCCGTCACATCCAATCCTAAGTTCCATGTGATTTCTTTATGCCATTTGTGCCTTATTTGAATGACTTTCAGGTTTTTTAATGCATGCTCGTGTTATGTTTTTCTTAATTACTAACACACACACCTTTAGAGATCTCGATTTTAAGGTACCTAATTGACCTAGTTTGGACTCAAGCCCTTCTAAGAAGTTGTAAGGCACGCCTAGAGGTTTCCAATGCCACTAATTTCACACAGATCGCTTATCGTTTGGATCATTTTCTATTTTTTCAAAACTAGATCAGAATCTGGATATGGTATCAAATTTGGACCCTTGTCCTCACCCCTGTTTGGACAGACTTTTAATATTTTTGTTCAATTTTTTCTATTAGGATTCTGTGCTTGGCCTCTTAACAAAACTTGTTTTTCATTATATTAGCTATGTTATGTGTAAATTCAATGATTTTTAGACCTATTTTAATAGGACGAACCCTTGTGATATTAGCTCAATGTCTTGCTGTTTTGACAATTTTTTGATATTTTTTTTATAGTTTGATTTTTATAAAATCATGTGTAGTTCATTTAGGAAAAATTTCATCATGAAAGTTGTTTTTATCATGTCATGAATCTTAGGAAATTTTTTCATTGCCAAATTTCTATTGGGCATTACCCAAGTTTACTGTCTTTACATGTTTATTCTGAAATTTCCTAATATGAGTTTGATTGTGATTATTTAGATAAACTTCTTATGTTAGTTTGTGCATGAACCTATGTCATTCTATCTTAATAAAAATTGCTTTAAATACCTTGATATTCATTGTTAAATGATTTTGGATGAATCTTCTTTTCAAATCAAATTTAAAAATGTTTTGGTACATGTGATGTTTCCAAAAATAATTTGTTAGAAAGTTTTATCCAAAGCTTGATTTGGCTTAAGGAAGAGTCATGATTTGTACCATATTCAAAATACCTATGACGCTTGTGAGTGCATTTATGTGAGCTCTGAGGTAGCCTTGGCAATTAATATGTTCCATAACCTAGATATTCCTTAATTCGAAATATTTTCAAAATTTTTCTTAAATCATGATTTGACAATTATGAAAGTCATGGTTTGAATTATATTCAAAATGCCTGCAACGCTTGTGAGTGCGTTTATGTGAGGCTTGAGTTAGCCTTGGCAATTGAATGCTTTTTATAGGCGAGACATCACTTTGTCTCAAAACTTTTTGTGGATGATTTTTAATTTTTTTTTTGAAATCACATGTACCCCCATGCATACAATCATGTAATTCATTTAGAAGTATTAGTGTTTGTGATTGGTGCATGCCCTTGGTAATAAGTGACCCGTAGACGGTTCACTTTCTTACTTGATTGGTTGAGAAACAAGGTCCAAAAGATCTGCATACATGTTTAATTCCTGCAATGCATGTGATTTCTAGATGAATGGTAGGGTCGATGCATGATATCGAGGGAAAACCCTAGGATCACATGGATTGCTTGGTCAAGAAACTTATAAATGTTATTGATCATGCAAGAACACAATTGGTCAATAATGTCTGTAAGTCATAAAATAAATTGGGTAGATATCTTAGAGGGACCTGCGCTTGAATTTCAAAGGCCGATCTTGAGGCCAAAATCTTCTTTTTGTATTGAATTTCTTTCGAAAGATTGATTTTGGCATGATGTGATGTTCTTGATTGTTTTGATGTGTATGCTTGTTTCTTTCCATTGTATGTACCTAGTTATATAATTTTCTAGTCTAGGTTTATATTAGGATTTTGAAGATGGAGAAGACATGAGGACAGTGGAGGTCGATGTCCATTCCGACCATAATCATGTACTATTTATTTCCTTGATATATGTCTCGGATTCCTTTTGTTATATAAAGCCCGACGAGGTGGAGGTCCTCTCTTCTTCTTATCCTTTTCAATTATGTTTTTTTTTTTTTTTTTTTTTTTTTTTTTTTTTTTTTTTTTTTTTTTTTTTTTTTTTTTTTTTTTTTTTTATATTTTCTGAGATTGCATGGTAGATTTACCGATTTCTTTGTTTGTTTACTTACTGCTTTGCAATTTTCAATATAATTGAGCGTTTTCTTTTCATTTTCCTTAGAAATAGATTAGTATAAGAATGACCAACCACGTAGAATCGCTTAATTTAGGACTAATGATCTCAAAAATGTAAGAAGAAATGTATGGACGTGTTAGGTAAATATAACATATAATTAGGTACTGAAAGGGCACAAATAGAAATATTGGCATAACCAAAGTCCTCAGACTTAGATATCTAGTTGTGTAGAAATCGAGGAAACACTCTCGACCCTCGATTGGGTTTCTAGCCAACACCAAAAAAGAGGCTAGTGGCGACTCTCGTCTTATTTTTAGGTTGTCCTAAAAAACTAGATCGTATAAATGAACTCGTCACGAGGTATATGGGTCTTGGTAAGACACACCGCGATTTAGCATACTCGATGTGGCAATACCCCAAAAGATGAAATGATGCTATTCTTATGGGTGAAGTGTACTATGGAGAGAACTATCGTGGTAAAGGTACCCTTAAATCTAATATTCACACTTGACCTCTTTTCCCGAGGTGTGTCTCTTGTGTGGGTATGGATCATGACACTTAGTTGTCATGCGGTGTACGAGCTTGAGAAAGCTCACGGTCTCATGGACTCACGAGAGGCTTGACTCGAAAAGTAAGGTGATGACGTCTTTAGGAACACAAGCCGTGAGGGAACTCTTGTGATCAAGTGCCCATAAATCTGACCTTTCCCATCTTTTCCATTCCTTGGAAAGGGATAAAGGGGCAGCGAGATCAGGACATGACAAAGGCATGACGAAACCCTGCCCTAGTGTTAGTGAATCACAATAGGTGGTAGAGTTAATGAGTAGAGTATTACTAGAGACGAGTTATAAAATGCTCTCTAGTATTGATATGGCTAGGGATTCATAATGAATGCGCTTAATATGATAAGTTACTTGGTAATAGATCCCCATGCATGGCGCGAGTCTCATTCTAGAATATCAATAAAGGTTAACATGGTCATCACAAATGGACAATAGGAATGCATGCCACTTCTCGAGAAACAACGGCATAACATTTCCAATGAGAAAATTAGATTTAAAATATGGTATGACGAATCATTCCAAACATTACTTACGCTTTATCAACAAACTCGATTGCGACATTGCTTATGATTTGCATTTCTCAAAACCCTTAAAAGAGAAAGAATACCATCTCAATCAACACGAACTTACTTGTCTTAGACTGTAGATATCACCTACGATGTTAAACCGGGAAAGACTTTGAATGCAGATAACTAAAACAAATGCAATTATTCTTTGCATAAATAGAAGAACAATTGATCTCACCACCGGCAGTATGCCTAACAATTCTACACTCATCAGCCTGAATTTTCTTTTATCTACTGACGATGAGAATGTCATTGAACATGTGAAGCAAAAGTCAATATAAACCATTGCAGACGTGGAGATTATTGGCGGAAACTTCATTGGAAGATCTCTGGTGAGAAAAATGATTGTTTGAGTAGACATCGAGAATTCGAAATTGCTACTGTAAGAGTTTTCCTAATGTGGGCTACATTAATTGATATTGTAATTTACTGTTTTACGAAGTTGGTCTAAGGTGAGGTAGAAAATTTCTTGATTAGTCTAATATATGGCTGACTAGTGTGGGCTGAGTTGAATCTAGCTTGTAATGAGAGGGCTTGGTTAGAAACTCTATAAATAGTGCTCAAGTCTCTCCTCTAACTCTAATTCTCACAATTATCCCTTACAAAGGAGTGTTTATCTAGTGCAAAAGGGAGAATGGGCCGCCTTATTGAGCTAGTAATAAAGAGGGCAATAGAGGAGAAGTTCTTGAGTTTGAATCGTCACTATTCCACATCAAGAGCGGCGATCCAAATTATGTTTGTAAATATGTGGAGTTGCAAATAGGTGTATGAGCTCATTAGTTGCAAATAGGTGTACGAAACTAAAATGGATTTCAAAGAAAGATTGTAGAGTTTAAAACCAAACTAGTAGCCAAAGTTTTCACTATGAAAGAGGAGTGGATAATGAAGAAATACTTTTTCTAATCTCTTCTAAAGATTCTTTCAGAGTGCACATGGCATTAATAGCTCATTTTGATATGGAGTTACGGCAAATAGAATTTTTTTTTTCTAAATGGACACATTCATAACGAAATCTAAATAATGTAATCGAAAGGTTTTGCAGCAAATGATTCAGGTAAGCTTATGTGTAAACTAAAAAGTCTTATTCATGGTCTTAAACAAGTTTCTACACAATAATATTAAAGTTTTATGATATTGTCACTTCGTTTAGTTGAGAACAAAGTTATTTAGTATATATATATTGCAAGGTCAAGTGGGAGGAATTTTTTTTTTTCATACTTTATGTACATGATATTTTGCTTACAAGCAATGATCTTGAATTAATGTATGAGATAAAATAGATATTATTGAAATTTTTTTGACATGGAGGACCTTGGGGCATATTTTGTCTTTTGTGTTAAGGTCCGTAAGGATCGTTCTCGCCATATATTGGATTTATCTTAGAGGACATTTACTGATCGTATTTTGGAAATATTCAGTATACTTCACTAAACACTAGGAATTGCTCCTGACATTAAGGGTAATGAACCAAATTTGTTATATTGTCCTTAATTAGATATTGAGAAAATCTAATTAAATGGTGTACCTTGTGTCAGTGCACTTGAAAGTATCATATATGCTCAAATTTTACAATAGACTAGACATTGATTTTATGACAGGACTTGTAGGCACATATTAGTCAAATCTAGGACACGATCATTAGATTATTGCCAATAAGTTTTTTGGGGTATTTAAAAAAAGGACAAAAGACTATATGCTGATTTACAGACTTGTTCAAGCCTTGCAGCTAGTAGGATATTTGGATGTAAACTTTGCTGGTTGTTAGGATGATATAAAATCAATAATGTAATACATATTCATGTTAGCAGGAAGTGCAGTAAATAGAAATTTATGTCGTCTTCTACCATGTAAGTGGAGTTTATAGCATGGCTTTAGGCTGTTATTTAGGTTATTAGACTCCGGAACCTCATTAGGGAGTTGACTGTATTTAACTTTATGGATATGCCCATATAGTTATATTGAGACAATAACTCTGTAGTATTGTTTATTAACAATAGATGTCTCAAGGGGTCTAAATATATGGCAGTCAAATTTTTGTCTATAAAGAAACGATATAAAATGGTGACGTTGTAATAGAGCATATTTTCATAGATGATATAGTTGTAGATCCACTAACTAAAGGACTTCGCTTTTCTGTTTTAAAATGACATGTCATTAATATGGGCTTAGGAGTATTATGAGATGCCATTGTTTAGTGGGAGTTATTTCAATCTTACTCTGATAAAGTTTACATATGTGTTTGTTACACTTAGCAACGGTTTGATATGTATCAACTTTTGCATTCAATAAAATATTTTTGAATGTGTTATCATTATGTTGAATACATTTTGATAAGAGTCTCAAGGTATTATATAAATCTTGAGTGAAGGCTAGGGGCATCTAGTTATTAACCTTGAACATATGTCTTGTTATACATAAAGAAATGTTAATTGTAAAGATAAGATATATGTGGGTTTACTAGAACCATAAAAACATTTTTTAATGGCATAGTTTTGATGACATTTAAGGTAAGGGAATGATGACTGACAAATTGGATCTCTCTATAATAGTTGTTATCCATTTGCAATAAGATGGCTTAGTTAGAAATTCTATAAATAATACTCAAGTCTTTCCTCTAACCCTAATTCTTGCAATTATCCTTACAAAGGAGCATTTACCTAACGCTAAAGAGTGAGGGAGTCGTCTCATTGAGACAGTGATACAAAAGGTAATGGAGGAGAAGTTCTTGAGTTTGGATCGTCGTTATTTTGCATCAAGAATGGTGATCCAAATTAGGTGTATAAATTTGTTTACATGATTACATTTGTGTTCTTCTTTCTAGTTATGGAGATCTTGGGTTATGCTTTCGTGTCTTACAGCTGCCTCTCATGAAGCATAAGTAATTCACATCCCTCATGATGGCACTTGTCATGAAAGATGTGTATACTGCAAGGAAGCCTTTCTTGGTACCATTGTCGGCCGTTGGTGCAAAAGCTTGGAGGCTGAAGCACTGCTTGGTAGGTTGCACTGGTGATGAGCATGGCTATGGGCAGCAGGGCACTATGTAATTCTGATCGGATGATTTGAAGGTGATGAAAACATTGACAACTTTCACAACTCAAGGAAGAAAATGAGATCAATAGGTCTTTTTCTTTTTATTTCACTATATTTCACTTTATTGAAAACAATCGCAAGACTTGTCTTTATATATACTTTTTATTGGACTCTTACTCTTAAATGACAGAATGAGACGAGATAAATTCCGAAGTGATAAATTCCTGGGCACTTACAAAATATTAAACTAGAGATAGATACACAGACAGTAAAGATGCTTGCTTGTAGGACATTCATGAATTTGGTCTAATTGCCAACAATTTTGCCTAACGACACTTGTCCTTGGTTCGAATCTTTTGGTGGTGAAAATGGCGGGTGATTATATTCGATTGCAGTATTCATGACTTATTGAGAGCTGAAAGCTCGCTCGATATCATCTTCGTTGTCGTCCCCCAGGACCATTAGTGAAGAGTGCAAGTTTGATTGTTTGTGTTTGGCTCCGGCTGATATGAGGATTTCTCTAATCTCTGGATCAGAATGAGACGAGACATCGAGAGGGGTTGAGCCACTCTTGTTCAAGGAGTTCACCTCCACAACCTCGCGCTGGAGAGAATGCCCACTAAGCATGAAGTCAATCACCTGCAATTCGTTTTTCCTTTTGTCATTTTTGTTTTGTCCTCTTTGATGTTCAGACATTCGAATCATACAAAAGGAACAAGCAAAGAAATTTGCAATGGAAAAAGGGAAAGGCCCGAGAGATCACGTGCCTCAATTTTTTGCAGCGGCAGCGAGGTGCGAGATGGTATCGCTCTTCTTGTCCTTCCAATTGATCACCTGCTCCTTGTGCTGCTTTAGGTAGCGCATGGTAACGCTCTTGTTTCTCCCAATTTCTGTTCTTTTGTTCCCTGGAACAAAAAAAGAACAGAAACCTGTTTGGTAAAACATTTGTTCCCGGGAACAATTTCTCAATTTTTTGTTCCCGTTTTGTTCCTGGGAATAGTTTTGAGAAGCAAATAAAAGTTGCTTCTTGTTTCCGGGAATAATTTCTAGAAGTAAGTTGATTTTTTTTTAAATTTTTTTTTCTTGCCGCGACCACCGTCAACGGCGTCTGGCCTGCTCCTTGGAGAGCAGTATCTTGGAGGATGAGTGCATTGCTTCGGATCAGGTCATTCAATAGACTCACATTACTTTTCTGAGCTGCTTTTAATAACCTCGAATCTATTTGAGGCTACGTTTGGTCGTTTGGATTTCTAATCGGGATATGATTAGATGTAATAGGATATAAAATCCAGGGGATTTTGATATATTCTATCAACTATTTGGTGATTGTAGTAATAAAGTCAAATATATTTATATCATATCATATTATATACATTATTTGGTATAAATGACATATTAATAAAAATAAACCAAAAATTTTATAAACGAGATAGTAAAAATCTCTTGCGACACTCTTACTTTATTTTATTTGGTTTTTTATTTTAGTTTCCTCTCTTTTATGAATTAATTTCTTCTCCTCCCATCATTCTCTAATAAAATTTTATTAAATAGTAGACTGTACTAATATAACCAAAATGCTAAAATATCTAAAATCTATAATAAATATAAATAATATTTATATTTATATATTGAAATTATTTTGTAAAATATAATTACATTCGAATATATATAAATAAAAATAAATTAAATGAAAATAACTAAATTGTTATTTTTTGTTATATTGAATTTCTTATGTTGGAATTCACATATTATTTATATAGAGATATAATCTTAATTTTGTTAATTTAAAAAATCTATCATTCGAGAAAAAATAACTTTTCTATTATGGATGTTAGAAATCTTATCCACTTTTATCCCACTTCTCTCACGGGATAATTTTATTCGATCTATATCATCCTTAGTCTTCTTTATCCTCTCTTGACCAGGCACTAAACATATGATAAGATAAATTTTATTCTATACCGAATTTTATCCTAACTACCAAACGCAACCTGAGTGTTCATGTATTTACACGTGCCTTTCTACATAGTGTTAATAATGGTGGATGTGCATGAATCATGATTTTATACATTAGAAATTGCCCGATCAAGGTGTTGGAAATGGATTCCTAATAAAAAAGGTTACTTGAACTATTAAGTAACAGTATAAATGCAGAAACATGCCCAAGGATACTTTTAACACTGATCGTAAAGCAGATCACCAAGACGGAAATACCTTGTTTTTCACGAATTAAATACTGTTGCAGTCTCAAGACGGGTCGGTACTTTGATCGTCAATTGAAGCCTCTATGGTTCTTTTTTCTTGAAAGAGAGAATCCATACAAAATAATTTAACCAGAACGTCGCTTTTCCTTTTAACGTTCTTTTTATATTGCAGTTAATTTTACACAAAAAATAACTGCCTTATCTTATGGTCCCTTTTCTTACAGGTCAGGTTCGGCCCAACATGGGCAGCCCAACTCCTTTTAAAAACCCCATCACAAGGGAATATTGAAATTACTTCACCAACACTTAATTTTTCCAAGAAGTTTGCCCTGTCAAAAGATTATTCCCGAATTGGACTATACTTTAATCCCTAAGAAGTGAATGGAATATGTTTTGGAATTAGATGGCAATTTGTCTTACGTGTTCTAATTTTAAAAATTAGTATCTTATATTAGGCATGTTATTTTAAAATAATTGTCTGATTATGTTTTATAAAGGTCAATTTTTATTGGTTTTATCTTTTAAAATTTGTCAAAGCGTTCCACTTGTACTCTATACTACATAGCCCCCGTTTTCTAAAGTTCAAGAGTAAATCATATGGATATTCATCTTTCAAAATTTTATATAATTTAAAATGATTATATATTTTATATTGGAAGCTCAACGGATTGAATTGTTGAGATACACTTATGATTTGTATTAGAGAAGTCCCATATCGAAAAGTTAGTATGGTACTAAGCAATTAATATATCATATTTAACTCATAATTGTTTAATTTAAGCTTTTTAGTGAAAGTAGATCCAACTAGATACATTGACTGGCTCGGACTTTGGCTCCCTTTTGGAGATCTCTCCATGTGAAGGTATTGAGCTTTTTCTGCGGGCTCCTAATACTATTATTAGAGTGCATGGACCCAATAGTCACACGGGATATACAGGGTGATGCGGCTTCGACCCAAGGCTTGAAGTGCGATGAGAGATTGTTAGAGTTTATCTTATATCGATTGTTGAAGGGATTGGTGGTCAGTTGATAAATGCAAGGGAAAATTTCATCCTTTGGCCTAGATTTTTGGGTGAGAGAGGGCCAAGACCACCACGACAAAAATTATAGTAAATAATCTTGTGGATTTTTGGGTGGTACTATTTTGAAATTGCAAATTGGCCCTCTCATTCAATAATTTACTTATTTATTCACAAAATAATTGTTATTTTCTCCTATCAAAAATACCGTTACTCATTTCTCTTCATTGAAATTTCACTCAAGTTCAACTATTTATGGACAACACTTTTGCAGCCTTGCTCCCTCCACCGGTCATCTATGAACTCGCGGTTGCCATCGTATTCACCAGACAAACGTTGGAAGATGCAGAAACTTTTAAATGCGGATAAACTATTTATTTAGAAGTTTGTAATTTATTGGAACAATCAATACTATGGAAAAATAATTTAAATTAATACTAATGAGTTGATAACGGAATTGATAATTAACTAATATGTTACTAGATAAACAATGTACCTACCGCATTTTTTTAACAGGATTGTCTGAAATTTACTAATCTTTCTAGAACTTTATTAATGGAATTTCTTTTCGCCTTTTCCCCAACGGAATTATAGAATTTTGCTAGCGTGTAGAGAGCAAGGACAAGGGTCGGGCCAATAAGTCAACGAGATGATGCTCGGCCCTTGCGACTGCCTTGGCTAACCCTTACATTCTAGATCCATTTATAACTCACAAGCCTTTAGAAAATCTCGAAAAGCAGTTAATCTATAATGCCTAGACTTCACGTTGTCTAACATTCTTCCGATGATGAAGAATCGCGTTAGAATCACCCAATGGGAAGATGATTGCAAGAGCTAATTCTTTTCAATGCATCCCACAATTGGAGCCTTTCTTGGGGAACACACGGTGCATGATGGACAAAAGTTACTTTCTTTAATCATTTGTCTTTACAAACTGAGTGAAACAAACTCCCTCGAAGCAAATTGCACTGTCAAAGCAGCCGATTCAGTACACAAAATTGCTGACACTTTCCTAGTGAGTTAAGTACACTAAAAGTGCCTTAACTTGTGTACATCATTTACTTTAGTGCTTCAACTTTTTTGCGGATTCACTTAAGTGCCACTATTTAAAAAAAAAAAAAGTATCACTTAAGTGCCAACTCCGATCTGAGTCGCCGAAAATATGACGTGGTAATATTTTATTAATTTCTCAATCCTATGTGGCTTGTCGGCATGCCCACTCAGCATACAATCTCTCAAACAACATCATGTAGCAAGTTAAAAAGTAATCACTTCAGTCTTTGGTCATTGTAAAAAAATGATTATTTCAGTGCCAATCGTTGTTAAAACGTGATAATTTTAGTCCAATCTTAATGAAAAAGTAATCACTTTAAATGATCACTTTAATGCCAAAAAAACCCCTAAATAACGTTATATAACAAGTTAAGAAGTGATTACTTCAGTGCTAATCATTGTAAAAAAAGGTTGCTTTAGTGCTTATTGTCGTTAAAAAGTGATAAGTTCAATGCCAATCTTAACGAAAAAGTAATTACTTCAGTGCTAAAAAATATTACCTCACATGAAATTTTTAATAATAAAAGCCACGTAATTTCTTTAGTTGGAGTTTTTTGCCGGAGATAGTTAAGTGATTGTTTTTCTCTAATTTTGGCACTTAAGCAAGTCGGCAAAAAGTTGTAGCACTAAAGTGAGCGTTGTACAGAAGTTAAGGTGTTGTACACAAGTTAAGACACTTCTTGTGTACTTTTCCCCTTTTTTGGCAATACATGCTGGATTTATTGCAAAATAATGCTGAAATTGGAGAGGCTTCTTCAAATTATGAATCACTGGCACTTTTTTTGCCTCTATAAGAAAGATAATACAGGGTCATTCTTAAGGCACTAAGGCTTGCAAACTTCAATTGTATATGCCCAACTCCTAACAATTTTAGGTACTTAGATGGCT
This sequence comes from Eucalyptus fibrosa, assembly GCA_017140475.1. Lineage (NCBI taxonomy): Eukaryota > Viridiplantae > Streptophyta > Magnoliopsida > Myrtales > Myrtaceae > Eucalyptus > Eucalyptus fibrosa. The sequence goes on along the minus strand of CM029509.1, from coordinate 22,125,365 downwards.
TACTAGAGCTAGTTACCAAAACCCATACTCGAGAGTCTTCCAAAACCTGAATTAGTGTGTCTAGAAATTTTGTTTCATCAAGTGCCATTGAACTCATCCTTTGAGAAGTAGGGATGGTACCTTTTCATCTATTTAGGATTTGTTTGGTAACACTTTTGTTTCGGGGAATAATTTCTTTTTAGAAATAGTCTTTTCTTATTTCTATTCCTCAGAACAATTTCTAAGTAAAAAAATGTGTCTGGTAACTATATAAAATTTCTATTCTCAGATTGGAAATAAAAATGAATGTGTTTGATACGATCCATAAATTTTTTTGTAATGTAAAATTTCTTTTAATTTTTTAAGGTTTTTTCTTTTCTTATTCTTCCTTGCCTACTATCGGCAGTGATTGGTGGCGGTGGATTAGTAGTGGCAGTTGATGGTGGTCTATGGCGGTCGACGGTTGGCCGGCGAAGGTGGCCGAATAGCAAGGGGAAGCAGCGGGCGACAAGGAAGAAGAAAAAAAAAGAGAAAAGAAAAAAATAACTTATTCCTAGAAATTGTTCTTGGAAATAAGAAGTTACTTTTTTCTATTTCTTGTTCTATTCCAAATCTGCTCCCTAGTCATTTATTATTCTGAGGAATATAAAAATTAGTTAACGTTACCAAATGATTTTTTGTTCTCTTTTAGTTATGGGAAACAAAAGAACATAAAAAAAGAAGAAGAAAGAAATTGGAACATTGCCAAACTGACCTTTATTCGTTGGAGGTTTAATTTCTTTGCTACTTCTTTAGGTAACTTGCAATCCCCCCCTTCCGAGTATTTATTGACAGTGATTTGGTACTGGACGTACTAACATACTCTTTTTAAGAGCATAAATTAAGGCGCCCGAGAGGTATGTGCTTAAACCTTTTTGAAAGGTATTTCTTCAACGAAATCCACTTGCTTCTCTCCTTGTATTTTAATAGGAATCATTATCTTGTTCTTCCAAGTTAAGGAAGATACAAGTCCAATTATCATAGCCAAATCACCCTCTGGCTAAAGTTTGTTTTTTTTTGGTTAGAAAGATAAGTATTATTTAAGTATTCGAAACAGTACAGAGATGTGTAACATTACATCCATAAGCTATGGCATTGGCAGCTACCAAAGCTTGCAAAATAAAAGGATGAAAGATATTCCAGTTGTGGGCTAGGTCAGATCTGTCGTGGGCTTTAGCAGCCCAATCTGTTGCTCCATTATCCTGCCGGTTACAGTGCTGCATCTGCAAATTAGGGTAAAGGAGCAACAAGTGTCGAGTTTTGGCAAATAGTGCACGTTCTTCCCACGATGGCTTCCTTCTCGCGTGGACAATGTCAATCAACATCAAGCAATTAGACTCAATCACCAGATTTTCCCTACTGAGACCTTGATGCAGCAGGTGATGGAGAGTTAAGGTAAGTGCCTACACTTTCCTTTGAAAAGCCGAAGCTGCTGTAAATTTGCCGGTGTAGACATCTGTAAGAAGCCCCCCATGATTTCGGCTTATACAGGCCATAGTGCCTTCACGATTGCCAGGACGATAAGATCCATCGATATTGCATTTCAAGAATCTGCAGTCCGGGGGTTGCCATAAGTTTGCATTTGTGTGAACAGAATCCCCTGTTTGCGAGAGCCCTGTTCTCTGGTTGCTTTGTTCCGAGATGTGTTGGATTCGTGTTTGTGCCAAGGCGTCTACAACTGCTTGGTTGAATCAGGGCGATGTCGATGAAAAATGCTGTTGTTGCGGAGACACCAGGTCTGCCATAAGACATGGGCTATCGTCTCCAGTCTAGGTAAGAGTCTCTGATTTGTTGCTCTTTCTGTGATCCACTTGTCTAGACAATGCATAGTATGAGGCGATACAGAAATGTTGAGATTAGGGTGATTCCAAACTCCTTTAGTCCACGAACATAAGAAGAATAGGTGTTCGATGGTTTTTGGGGATTGCTGATTGCAGAGAGTGCATATAGGATCAGGGGTGATATGTCGATGATATAAATTAGCTTTAGTAGCAAGGGCGTTCTAGCAAGCTGTCCATAAGAATATGCGGATTTTCCGTGTTGTTTTCATTGTCCATATTTTGCGCCAAAGTATTCTGGGATTTTGGTATGATGTTGAGGCCTGATGACTGCTTTGCGTGGTTGCTGTGCTGACCAGAGTAGTGTAATTGCTTTTCACTATGTGATGCCCATCCTTTGTAGCTGTCCAAACTAACTAATCAGTAGCATGTAAGGGTCTGATAGGGATCTAAAGTATTTCTGCGGTGATCGTATCATCAAACATTTTTTGTTGTAAGAGGAAGATTCCAAGTATGGTGGACAGAGTCAATAAGATCAACCACCATCCCTGGCTCCTCTCTTGCAGTTGGTCCACCTATAGGCCCAATAGGTAACTGGCGATGCTCGCATATTTTGATCATCTTGCCATCTCCAACAGACTATCGTACATTAGGTAGGATGGCCTCTTTGCCAATAAGAAGACTCTGCTAGCCCTAGGATGGGCGCGCACCTTTACCTGTTGATTGAAAGTCCTTTGACTGAAAGTATAGCCCCTTGAAGAGCCGACCCCATAACAAGTGCGGTTGTTGAAGTAAACGCCAAGCCTACTTTCCAAGCATCGCCTTATTGAATGCTATGAGGTTTCAGAAGCCTAGCCCTCCACTATCCTTGCTGGTTTTTAGCAATTCCCATTTCTGCCAATGAACACTGACCCTGTTTTTATCATTACACCACCAGAAACTAGAAATTTTCTTTTCAATCGTTCGACAAAGAGATAGGGGAAGCTTGAAAATTGACATAGCATATTGTGGAATAGCTTATACAACAGATTTGAGTAGGATTTCCTTGCCACCCTTCGACAGTAAATGTTCTTTCCAACCCTCAAGTTTGGCATTTTTTCTCCCTAATATCCAACCAAACATCTCTTTTTTAGATCACCCCCATTCAGAAGGAATACCTAAGTATTTTCCATATTGCTGTAGCACTGGTACCCTAAATTCTGTTGCTAAATTGTTCTGAAGACTCAACGGACAAGAATTGCTAAAAAAGAGTCCAGATTTGTTTCTATTGATCACTTGTCCCGTTGCCATGCAATATTGGTTCAATATATTTGCCAGGTTTTGGTATTCCTTCATAGTGGCCTCTAGGAAGAAAACTGAATCATCAGCGAAAAAAAGATGGGAGAGAGTTGGACATGACTTGTTGAGCTTTATTCCGTTGAGCTGGCCCATAGGGATTGCTTGATGAATAAGGGTTGAAAGAACGTTCACCACTAAAATGAAGATATAAGGATAAAGAGGGTCTCCCTGACGTAATCCTCTTGATGGTTGGAAGTAGTGTAGTTGTTCTCCATTAAATCGTACACTCAATGTTGTCGTGGTGATACATTGCATCACCAATTGAACCCACCAGGGATGAAATCCCAATCGAAGTAGATAGTCCTTTAGGAAATCCCATTCAACTTTGTCGTAGCCTTTCTGCATATCCGTCTTGAGAAGAGCATTAAAATGTCGCTTTCTGTTCCTTGTCTTGAAATGATGAAGAACTTCCTGAACGATTAAAATGTTATCTTGTACTTAGCGCCCACTCACAAAAGCAGCCTGTTCTATTGAAATTAGCTAACAAAGCCAAGGTTTTAGACGATTTGCCATGACCTTGGAAATAATTTTGTATGCATAATTGCACAGGTTGATCGGTCTAAACGAATCAAGGCTTTTAGGGTGATTGATTTTGGGAATCAGAGCTATTGGGAATCAGAGCTATTACTGTCTTATTTCGTTCGCCAAGCATCACTCCCGACCTAAAGAAGTCTCGCACTAATTGGATCAAGTCATCCTGAATGATATCCCAATGTGTCTGGTAGAATAATCCGTTCAAGCTGTTTGGACCTGGAGCCTTTATAGCACCCAGTTGAAAAGTCGCCCGTCTTACCTCCTCATCTGTGACCAAGGTAGTTAAGTGTTCGTTCATCTCTACAGTTACAACTGGTTGACATTGAGCCAGAACCGGGCCATAGTCACGATAACCCATAGTTGTATATAACTGTGAGAAAAAAATGGATGTCATATCCTTCAGGGCATGAATATCCCGTACCCAGTTATGATTATCATCCCATAGCATCTCAATCCTATTTCTCTGCCGTCTTTGAATGGTAGTTGCATGAAAGAACTTGCTGTTCTTGTTGCCCCATCTCAACCAGTTAATCTTGGACCGCATAGCCTAAAATTTTTCTTCTCGCTACCATATATGTCTGATCTCCTCTCGAAGGTGAGAGGCTTCCTCTTTATTAGTGATGGAAATGTAAGGTTTGTTAATAATAAGTTGCAGTTGCTGTTGCAAGGTTGGCACTCTCAGTTGGCCATGATCAAATTTTGATCTACTCCACCTTCGTAAAGCATCAGACACAATTCTTAGTTTGTTCGGTAGGTTGGAATTTCTTACCTGGATTGAATTCCATGCAGTAGAGATGATCACTCTACACTCCCGATCTTGGTTCCAATAAGCCTCATAAACAAAAGACCGCCACCGTTTTTTATAGGTTGCCGCTGTGGACAGAAGAAGGGGGCTATTGTCAAATCCCAGGGCTAGTAATGCGAACACCTCTGCATCAGGATATAGAAGTCGCCACTCCGTCATACATATAACCCGGTCTAACCGTTCCTTTACTAGTTCAACACCTTCGCGATTATTCGTCCATGTGAACGCAATTCCTTTGCTTTCTAATTCCATCAAGGCACAGTCATTTACAACAGCTCGAAAGGAGTTAAGCCAATACTCGTCTGAAGAACGCTTACCAACCTTTTCCCATGGATAGAGTATTTCATTAAAATCCCTGGCACATATCCAAGGGAGAGTGTTGAATGCGCTGATCCTTTGAAGTGTCTCCCATAGCAACTGTCTATTATGATAGGATGATGAAGCATGAAGACAGGTGATTTGTATTAGCCTATCTTCCATTAAATCCCGACAAATCATATCAAAATATTCCTCCGAAAAGCCTTCCATCTCTAACGATATAGTATCATTCCAAAAAACTGCCAGACCATTTACTAGATTGGCTAGATTTCGCACAAAAGAACTACCAAAATATAACGTTCATTGCAATCGTTGAAGCGCATTCTCATGGTTCTTTGTCTCCATTAAGAACAGTAAGTTGGGCTTTTCCTTGGCCATCAAGGCCTTTAGAGCTTGAACTGTTAGGGGATTGTCCAAACCCTGACAGTTCCAGCAAAGTATCTTCATTTGTGTGGTGGTGGCTGTTTAGGGCCAGCTGCCAAAGTCCTGTGATTCACTTCATGTGCTGCTAATACTGGTGCATCTAGAAATTGTGTATCATCGAAGTCTTCAGTTGCGATGTGCCTCATATCATAGGGAGAATATCGTTTCTGCTTCTTAGTTGGTCCCATTTTTGAAATAGCTCGGGTACCCTTTAGTTTCTTTGGTTGTTGTATTTCCATGGGATAACTTATAATGCCCTTCTTCTTGGCTTGCGTAAGAATCAATGCTGTTGTAAGAGTATTCCCCTAGTGGAGTGAAGGTTGCGGGGTTTTGATGGTGTGGCGCTGCCGTGGTAGAATGATGTTGTTCTACTAGTTGTGGCAAGGTAACTTCTTTGGCTTGTTCTGTTGTAGGCAATAGAGGTACAGTTGGTAGTAAAGCTAAAGGTGTCTAAGGTATTGTCTCCTCATTTTGCTCCTTATTCTCAGGGGGGGTTATAGAATGCTTACCAATAAGGACTATATTCTCGAACCTCCGCTCTTAGCCATTGACCGTAAGCCATTTTTTCTTTGCCATCCATTTGCGCTTCATCGAAAGGGAATTCTTTACAATACGTGGTATAATGACCAAGTCTCCCACAGGAATAACAAAAATGAGATAACCACTAATATCTGAAATCTAGCCATAGCATCCTCCCATCTACACGAATCAACTTTCCAATTTTTAAAGGTTCAGCCAAGTTTATGGCTGCTCGGACTCGCCCAGCCCTTAAGGCAGAACCCTCTTTGAAGTGAACTTTAACTTCTAATACTTCTCCGATCTGGTTAACCGCCTTTTTAAGCATCTGTTCTGTAGTCCACTCCAAAAACAATCCAAACACTTGCACCCAAATGGCACAGTGAGTAAAATCATAACAGTGTAATGGTGTGTTAGGTGTCCATGGCTTGAAAATTACTAAGTGACTGGAAAAGAGCCACGAACCACCTTCTAAAACTCGTTGTTTCTCATTTTCTGATTGGAATTTTGCTAGATACAGACCACCTTCTCTTTGAAAAAACTCAACATGGTCAGTCCGCCAGACACGCTTCAAGGTATTCTGGAAGGCTTGGAAGCTAATAGATGATTGTGATATAACTTTACCCACTAGTGTCAACTGACATTCTTTTTAATTTTTCTGGTGGAGGTTCCTCCTCCCATATCTCTATTTCTTGTGCAGAACAGAGACGTCCCAATCGTTGACACAATATAGCCAATTGTGAAGCTTCCTCTTGGCCAACTAAAGCCATGACCAGAAAATACTCAAATCAGGCCTAATTGGAAGTAAAGAGGGCAGATACCATGGTCCTAGCAACTACCATTTCTTCAGAACATAACAGCAAGGGGGTGAAAGACATTGAGATATCAGAACTGCAGATGGAAGGAAGTCACCTCTGGAGAGAATTGCGCAGAAATCCGATGCATGCAGCCAAGGATAGAAGACCACAATGTTGTCGAGGTTTCGATATAGATGTGAAGAGCAGCAGGGAGAATCAACGGCAAATGGAAGCCATGGGTGAAAGCCTTGCTGATTAAGTGCGGAAAGACAGGGCAATAGAAGAAAGGTGGGTAAAGGGTTGAATTGGGAAATTAGGGCAAAGGGTAAACATGGAGACTACCATTGGAGGTAGACAGAGATCTACATGTCGAGAGGTTTACGATATGATGTTGTCTCTGGCTAAAGCTTACCAAGTTTTGTTTTGCAGAGAATAGCTACCTGACTGTCAACCTCTTCTTCGCTCACCATTTTTTTTTCTTATGCTTCGCATACAGACGACATGACATTGGGAATGGTGATGGAAGGAACCATGAGAGAATGGGGGTTAGGGTTTATGAGGGTGGAGGAAAAAGAGATATATATATAAAGATGCGGTGTGTTAATTATAGTGGAATTCCCAGCTAGATGTAACCCTATTTTTAAGGTGAATCATTATAAAACCTAATGTTTCAAATTATCTTTCTCGCTTTTACTTTCTATTTTCTCTGTGCTTGTCCGTCAAATCCTAACATCTGGTATTAGAGCTTGGTTTGAGGTTAGGGTTTCTTAGTGAAGAGATATCTGAAAGAAATCAAATTTTTGGAAGATGTTGGTCGGTCAAGCATGAATTCAGAAGAAAGGGTTTCGAGTTATGGAAATTGAAGATGGAGGCCTTGCTCAAGGATAGAAATTTGTGGCATATGATAAACCTGAGGGGAGATCGAAGGGGAAGTTGAAGGAGGACAAGGCAAAAGAATCTAGGTCTACCGAATTGAAGGAGTGGAATATTAACGATATGAGGATGAGGCCTGATCTGGCTATGCCTTGCTAATAACGTCATGATAAACATGACTTATGAGAACACGACGAAAAATCTCTGGACGAAGTTGGAAAACCTTTATTTGAGTAGGTCGCTCGTGAATAGGCTGTTTTTGCAAAAGCAACTATACAACATTTGGATGAGTGAAGATGATTCTTTTTCTGCACACTTAAATGAGTTTAATACTATTTGTGGGCAACTTGCATTGATTGATGTCAATTGGAACGAGGAAGATAAAGCATGTGCCATGTATTTTGCTCTAAGATAAGCAAATGTCATATGTGATCTTTTGATCCAAAATTATTTTAACTCTTCCTCCTATAAATTTAAAATATATTTGATTTTATTTCTCATGTAGACAATAATGTTCACAATGTGATGCCCCAACTTTTCTTTTGCTCGACAGTTAAGTATAATATAGATTAAGGTTACAATTAATTCAAATGCCCCATGTTTTATGTTCGTGGAGCCACAACTCCATGGCGTGCATGGGGTGATGACTCAGGGGAGGATTTCTCCCCACGTGGCTCAAGTGACATGCAAAAGGGGGAGAGAAGTGACCGTTTTTTTTTTTTTTTTTTTTTTTTTTTTATCTTTTCCCTCTTTTGTTCTCTCAAAAATGGCTGAGCGGCAGCAACTATATCCCTTTGGCTGTGTTCTTTTCTTTCTTCTCAATCGAGACATACCACCTTCCTTTCCTTCCACTTTCGTTCATCTCCGCCGAGCCCGACCCCATCTCAGCCTCTCACAGTTGGCGCCTCCATCTAGCAGCGAAATCGTTGCTGCCCTGTTTCGTTCGGAGCCCCACCGCTTGCCGCGAAGCCCCAGCTCACTCGACACCTCCTCCTTCTTCGGCTGGTGAAAGATCCAGGCAAGTGGGGCCGTAGTTAGTGTCCTGGGTTCATGAAATGGCTGTGTTTAGTTGTGCATGTGAAAATCGGGGTAGTGTTCGGGGTTGAGTGCAAAAATTTGAGAACTAAAGCCCTGTTCAGAGCTGGGATGTGGTTGCTTTGTTGATGAAGCCACGGTGACGAGAGGCCGTGGGTTTGCCATGTGGGCCATCCGGTTGATTGGTGGAAGGGAGTTGCAACCTATTTTGGGTTGTTTCGCTGTGCAGGTCGGCAAGAATGCGGCATTGAGGAGGCTGTGAGCTTGGCTCACCCCTGCATCTTCGAGATTTCCCACATGCATGATGAAGTGCAGTTTTTATTATGCTTAGATTTTGAGATTAATTGCTAGTTGTTGGTCTTCTTCACGAGATGGAACCGCGGGCGAGGCAGAAGAGTGTGAGCCACGAGTTAGGAGGATAGCGAGAAAGAGTCGCAAGTTTGGTTTGATCTACTAGGTTCTGAGGTGAGTCGATGAGGTCACTAAAGTCGGTTTTAGCATAGTTGTCGAACGGGTTTGAGTTCGGATGAGTAGGTGTGGTCGGGTGTAGGTGAGATAGGGAGCGTGAGCAAGAACGAAAAGGAATGAGGCCATGTAGTGCAACCAAAACCGTGAGCTCTACAAGTGGTGAGCTGTGAACTTAGGTGATTCATATGAAGTCCACAGTTTAGAAAGACGTGAGTTTGGTTAATTGGTTGGAGTTACATAGATGGATCGATGAAGGAGTGAAAGCTGTGGGTTCGTGAGAGGACTAAATAGCTAGGAATAGCTGAGTGCAGATGTTAGAGTCCATAGTTGATCTATCTGAGAAGAAAAGCCAGTTGAGGATGCTGGTTTGCCGGTTTTCCGTCATCAAATGCTTTGAGAATTGGTTGGACTTACCTTCTAGAGAGTTGTGCAATACATCCTGACCTACGACATATATTTAATTGAGATTTTTTGAAGTTAAATTGATCCACACGAGGACTTGATTTTATATCGTTTGTGAGCTGTCCAGAATTGTAGAATCCCAACCTCAGTGTGCTTTCAAGTTTTTGTAAAATTCTTGAGTTAGAATATGGATTTACTTCCTTCATGAAAGTAGTAGGAGACATGTAGGTGCAGAACATATCAAAATTTCAACGCATTTTACTGAGTTTTGAACTTCGAAATGGACTAAACCTCCCAGTTGTTGATTCTGTTTGGTGAAAGGAATTTTGAGCTGTATGAACCACATTTCTGCTCTCTTTACATACAGAATTGGACTTGGCTTTCTTCATAAAAAGTGTTCCTTTAGGGCCTTGCTATCACATGTTAAAATTTGAGAATTTTTTGTGATGGTTTAGTATGATTTTGGCTCTAAACACCGAGACTACTCGCTTTCGTCTAGTTTTGTCTATGTTGGTAGTTTCTGAGTTTTCTGCAGGCAAATGTTGGACTCTCACTGTGTCACCTCTAATGAGAGTTCCTTTATACCTTGAAGTATCTAATAATGTATGTTTAGACCTATTTGTGATTATTAGCATACTGGAATTGTTGGTGCTGCAACAAGGTGAAACTATGAATGTGTGTAGTTGGCTAAAGAGCCAATGTGAGACCCCGGGTGTCGGGATGCTTAGAGAGGGATGAAAAGAAGTAATGGTATTCTCTCTAGAGGACTAAGAAGGGTTGAATAACTTCTCAGGGGACCTCGTGATGCCAGGTTGGGTGCGAGGGGTACAGGATGGAGTGTCATCTTCCCCTGGGTGATTGTTGCAACTAGACTTCCATAGATTCTACAAATTGGTAGTTTGTTTACTTATTTGTCTTACTATCGGCCAACTCCAAGTTAGGACTAACTGCCCACTTGCTGAGTTTTTTATTATAAAAACTCACACTTGTTTGTTGTGTCTTTTCTTCAGATTAGAAGATGTCTTCTGCATCGCCTGCTGCCACGATGACTATTCTCTATGGTGCCCCCTTTGATTTCATATGGCGGCAGGAGGAGATCCACGACCGACATTTCCCATGCGTGGTCTTCGTCAAGTGCACATCTTGCTTGACGGTGGACACGGGGGCACTTGCAGGGCCGGCATACTTGGCCTTTGTAGCCCTCTACGCACGCATGGATGGTCGACTGGTGGGGCCTCTACCACTGTACGATGATGGTCCGGGTCATGGTGGCAGTCCAGCGTGTAGGTGGTGACCGAGGAGCGCTTGATGTGTGGGAGAGTTTTGTTTTTTGTTGTTCTGACAATATGTACATACTTGATAGGAGGTGGGATACTTAGTGTTAGTGGCTTCTAGTGTTTTTTTTGTAGAAATCCCCCTCCATTACCTCTTCTCCTGATGTGTACGGACAAAGTTTATGGTAAATCTCTCACACTTATTCTTTGTGGATGACGTCTTCCTGTTTTGTGAAGCTGACTTGCCTACAACGACACTCCTCAAAGAAGGCCTCCAAACCTTCTTGGCTTGGAGTGGTTTGCACCCAAACTCAAGCAAGAGTGAGGTTTTCTTGGTAGGAGGTACGCCTTCCTTAAGAAATCAAATTCTTCTTGACCTTGGTTTCCATGAAGGTAGATTACTGGTGCGATATTTGGAGGTTCCAATTATTACATTAAGGTTCACTAAGGCGGATTGTTGCGCTCTCGTAAATCGTATTATGGTGACAGTAGCATCCTGGACACATCGTTTTCTCTATTTGCTGATCGACTTCAGCTTATCAGGTCAGTCCTTCATGCCATACAAGCATATTGGGCAAATGTATTCATTTTACCTGCAGCTGTGTTAGACTAGATAGAGCGAATCCTCAGACAATTCTTGTGGAAAGGCCCGATTTTAGGTAGAGGTGATACTATGGTATCTTGGGAAGATGTCTGTCTCCCAAAAGAGAAGGGAGGACTTGGTATCCAGAGGCTTTGGGATTGCAACAAGGCTGCCATGTTAAAGCATATTTGGCTTCTGTTTTCAGACAAGGAGTTGTTGTGGTGCAAGTGGATTCATTCCACTTTTTTAAAAAGAAGGAACTTTTGGGTTGTTAAGAAGCCAACCTGCTATTCCTGGGCTTGAAAGAAGATCTTATAGCTCAGGAGGGAATTCCAGAATGACTTCTATTGGAGGATTAGAGATGGCCTCTCGGTTTCTCTTTGGTTTGACAACTGGCACTCGAGGGGTCCTCTAAACTTAATCTTTTCAGATTTGCTCATCTATAGCTCCGGCCTTTCTAGGTAGGCAACAGTGGCAGATCTTTTCTCGGATGCTGGGTAGGCTTTCAAGATGGTTTTAGAGTCGTGGGAGCACCCCCTCCTGGGCCTTCTGCAGGACTCGGATTGCTTTTGCTGGAGGGAGAGCTCCGTGGGCCGGTTCACGGTTGCAATGGCTTGGGAGACCATCAGGCAGAAGAGGCCCCAAGTCCATTGGCATGCATTTATCTGGAATAACGCAATCACACCACGCTATCAATTAAATCTTTGGCTTATGGCCAAGCGTAGGCTCCCTACTCAAGTTCTCTTATTGTCTTGTAGTAGAATAGAGAGTGGTTCCTGCGCTTTTTGTAATGATGTGTCTAATTCTCTTGACCATCTGTTTTTTAGTTGTCGCGTCACAGCCGGTGTCGTTTTCTTTTGGGTGGCTAGATGCAATCTTCCTTGGCATAATAGGTCTTGGGGGGAGAATCTCCATTGGGCCATTACCTTGCTGTCGGGCAAGGATTTCTATAAGTGCATTGCCTGTTTTTCCTTTGGTATGCTTTGTCATATTATTTGGAAAAAAGGAACAATATTCTTTTTAGAGAGCAGCTACTTGCCGTCCCGGCTATGAAGAACCATCTCTTTAAAGTGGTTAGAGATAAAGCTGTTACCTTCAGAATGTGGAGGATAACTTCAAGAGCATAAGGTTGCAGCGGAGCTAGGGAATTGACCTGGTTATCTTCTCTGGGGACCCTTGAGCGCCTCCCCACTTTCAGCTGACGTAGTTCAATGCTTGCTGCGGGTGATAGTGGGTTCTCTCCTCCCTCACCCAGAGTGCTTTGTGTATCCGGATGCCGGTTGTTCATGCCGTGCTGGTGTCTTGTTTTTGTGATTGTGTTGTTATTTGTTTGCTGCTTGTGGCGTCCTTTTACATCTCGGCATCCTTCCACTCATAATAATTTGCTCATCTTGAGTGTAAGTTTTGATGCCGTGATCGCTTTTGTATAATTGGTCATTGCTCAATTTATCTATTACTTTTACCAGAAAAAAAAGTTTATGGTAAATAGAGTTGAGTGCAATTCAATTTCTTATAATTCGGCTTAGAATGAAATTTATTTTATAATCTGAAATTAATATCTCTCCTAATTTATAAAGAAAGTCTTGTAATTTGGTTTGAGATCCAGGGTGCCACACACAAAATCCTAAACCCATAAAACAACTTGGGATTCCATCTACCATCTTCATTGAGGTAAGGGTCATCAATCATTTCTCATCGATATGACCTAGACTTTGATGAGTAAGAGACAGAGCACAATTGCTTTATCTACCACTGAGTAGACTACATGACCCTTAATTATATTGTTAAGGAAGTAATTTGGATGTACAGATTATGTAAAAAGCTTGGTTTTACCTAAGGAAAAGTGAAGATTGGGTAAGATAGTTAGAGTGTTGTCTTGTTGGTTAAGAATCCTAGATTTCATCAAGAACAAAGCACATTGACATTCAATATTACTTCATTTGAGAGAAAATGGAACGTAAAACACCATAATGCTAAAGAAAATTAACATCCACGTGAACAATGCAGATTTTTCAACCAAGGTAGTGAGTGCAAAAAAGTTTGAATGATGTACAAGTATATTGGATTTAAAGAAGTATTTGGAATGTTTACCAAGTGAGAGAATGTTGGCGGTGTGGTTCATACTCCCTATTAAGTGTGTATGATTAGTGTTCCCGCAACGCTAGAGGTTGAGCTCATATTATATTGATAGTTTGGACTTGGGCTTATAAATAATTATTGGATATATATATATATATATATATATATATATATATATATATATATTCTCTTTTTATATTTTATTGATAATTTGGGCTTGGACTCATGAACAACTATTAAATATATATTATTTCTCTCTTATAATTAAAAGATGAAGCAAAGAGATGTGAGATGCTAATTATAGTGGAATCCTCAACGGGATGTAACCCTAGTTTAAGAGTAAACTAAGATAAAACCTCACATTTCAAACTTTCTTTTTTACTTTTACTCTCTATTTTCTTTGTGATTATTCGACGAATCCTAACATTCATTGGATAGGGAGAAGCTCTTCCTTTGAGAGATGGATTGTCGTGTAAATGGTTTAGTTACGTGAGTCATGTGAGTTACTCGATTGATTTACAATATGAGAGCTTGGAATAGAGGTGAGTGATTGCTTACTAAATTTTATATATACTTTTATACTATATGTTAGAAAAGTGAATGAAGAATGACAAATACTTGAAAAATATCTTTTAGAAAAGTGAATGAAGAATGACAAATACTTGAAAAATATCTTCCATTTGGATATTTTCTGGAACAAAATTTCTGACACAAAGGGACTTGACATATTTAATTTGATTACTTTGATACCCAATCCTCTTATTCTACTAAGCCGATTCGAACCCTAAAGGGGACTATGCATTCATATATTAGTATATCAGGTTGAGCCAACGATCAGTGTGAACTGAACTTCTTCGAGCGATGTCACTAGGCAAATTGTCAATCGAACCACCAGCTAAAGTGGATCGAACTTATTTGTACCTTTGTCACAAGGCAAATTGTGAATGAAGCCATAGGTCAAATATGGATCGAACTTATTTGTGGGCAAAAGAATAGCACAAGTACCAAAACTTGGCATGGTGGGACATTTAAATACCAAAAGTTGCGAAATATACACTTAAGTGCCACTTTTTTTTTTTTTTTTTTTAATTGGGATACCTAAGTGCCAAGTCCGTTGACTTTGGTCGGAAATCTCACGTTGCATTTTTTTTTTTTAAATATAACTTACTTAGGTGGCTCAAAGAGTTGAGTTAGCAAAAAAAAAAAAAAAAAACAAAACAAAACAAAAAAAGAACCAAAACGACGTCGTTTTGTTTCTTTTTTAAATTTTAATATAAATATTAATTAAATTAAATTTAAAACTTGAAAAGGGGAGGATTGTAGATTGGCAAGGGTTGTGCAAGCCTTCGCCGCCTTATGTGCTCTCACCGTCGATCGCCTAGGGTCGTCGGCCCTTGGCTAGGGCCTAATGACCGTGGCCGACCCTAGTCCCATTGTTGTTGGCCCTTCCCATTTTTTAAATTTATTTTTAAATTTAATTTAGTTAATATTTATATTAATTTTTTTAAAAAAGAAGCAAAACGACGTTGTTTTTAGCTTATCTAGTCACGTTAGTATGCAAACTTGTCTCACGGGAAAAATGCCATGTTAGCATTTTGGCTAGATTTTTTGCTGTTGGCACTTGACTGATCCATTTTACTATGATTTTGGCACTTAAGTATAAATTTCCTAACTTTTGACACTTAAATATCCTCTGATGCCAAGCTTTGGTACTCAAGGGGTTCAGATCTCCTTATTTGCGCCTTGTCATAGGGCAAATTATGAGCTCAGCCACTGATGGATGTAGATCGAACTTCTTTAGTCGTTCTCATGGGGCAAAATATGGACTCAATTTGAATTTTCAAAATTTTGTTTTTTCATTTTGAAAATTGTTCTAAACTCCACTTAATTATGGTGATAAATCTTATCATTTGTCAATTATTTGTTTTGAATACCTATCCTGAGATCAGCTATTTTATCTTTCAATGTTTATTTCTTCAATTATATGATAAGACTCTATTGTGAACTTTCAATGGCTTATGGGCTTTTAAAGTGAAATGTTTTGAGCATGCTTGATCCCATAAGGAGGTGAGTAGTTGCTGGCTAAGCCATCGTGCTCGCTTATCTCCAGAAATTTCAGATTCTGAAGAAGATCAGAGAACGAATCAAGGACTTTGGAGACGAGATGAAGTACTTCTTCCACAGCTTAGATGCCAAATAAATTTTGGTTTCTTCGTCCATATAGTATTCGAAGTTACTCTCGATTATCTTAAGGTATTAGTTGCTCTACAGTTATCTGTTATATTCGGATTGTGTTGAGGTTGTCGGCTACTAAAGTTTGGACTTCCACCACTATATTAATTTTAAATATGTAGTCACATAAGAAAAAAGAAGAGGAAAAGTCAATACTCACACTTTCATTTTTTTAATCTATTCCAAAAGAAAATTAACATATTTAACCTTGAAATTCGTTGTAAAAAATCATTTTCAATTCATTTCATTCATTTAAGAAAAGATTAGAATTTGCTATGTCACATATAACCATGTCATCATTACTTCATTAGCGACAGCTAATGAAAAAATCTGTTGTTTCACTGGTGAGATTATACTGCAATTTTCCAATTCGATTGCCATTGCTATACTCTCAATAATATAATAATTATGGGATTGACACAACACTGAATTCATTCAGTGATATCGTAGATGTTGCTAATTATATCAATGGAGATAGGCAAGACCAATCTTTCATTAATTTTATTTCCTTCCCATCCCTTAGAAAAGTCAAATTATGTGAATTAATGTTACGGACCATTGCATATCAAGCGTTGCTTATCTATTAAACATATTCAAATGGCTATACTAATACGATATAGTAGAGATGTTTGTACAATTATAGTGTTTTCCATTTTTGTTTCTAAAAGTGAACAAAAAAAAAAAATTAAGTACAATACTAACATTAACTCTAGCGAAACAATTACATTAGAGTCAAGATTTATTTTTATATTTAAGCATCGTGTGCCCCGTGCATTGCACAGGGCTTATTCTAGTTGTTCAAATTAAGTCAACATGGTGGTCGCTAATGGGCAAATAAATATGAGCGCTACTTCTCGGGAAGCAGCATCAACATTGCTGCCTGACAGCAGCGTAATGTTTTCTATACTAAAGTGAAAAACAGATGTGTTATAAGCTCAAGACACATTCAATAAGAAAAATAGGATTAAGGCACTCGGCGGACATTACACAATCAACTGGAGAAAACCAAGGGTGTCATATCGACACATGGCGTTATTGACAAACTCAATTCCGACGCTGCAAACATTTTGCATTTCTCTGCACGACCCTTAAGTAGAGAGATATCTTTAACGACGACAACGACTTTTTTGCGGTTGTCTGTGACACCTAAGGATGTTTATGGCAAGAAAATTCTTTTAGAGAAACCTGGTTCTATTTTATTCTGTAACCTGATGATCAATAATAAAAGAGCCACTGGTATCAAGATCGCCGGTGCAACTACATATCCTACGCATAGAGGACTGTAATCTTCAACCTCTAACGACCTGGACGGCACGAGCACCGTGAGGATATAATAAGTAAGAACCATATAGAGCGTGGAGAGCCTCAGCAACAACTTCAATGGAAGATCTGCGGCGAGACGATTGATTATCAGGACAGACAACAAGAATCCGAACGTGTTGCTGCTCAGGAAGCAAAATAGTGATATATTTGCTCCGAATTTAGTGTTCGTGGTGAGGAAGGCTTCAAGGGAGCCTTCCTTGCCATGAGTTCTGGCTTTTCTAGGAAAGGTTGGAGGCTGAAGCACGGCGTCGTAGGTTGCACCTGCTATGAGCACGGCTACAACCAGCAGGTCGCTGCGTATATTGGCTGGGGGGTGATCATTTTTGACAGCAGGTTCGTTACCCCATTGATAGCTGGCATCTCTCTTGATTTGTGAAGAGGGCAAGTTTGATTGCCCGTGTATGGCTCCAGCTCGCACGAGGATTTCTCTGATCTCTGGATCAGAGGGAGATGAGACATCGAGAGGGGTTGAGCCACTCTCGTTCAAGGCGTTCACCTCCATGTCCTCGCGTTGGAGAGTATGCCCACTAAGCATGAAGTCAACCACCTGCAGTTTGTGTCCTCTTTGATATTCAGACATTCAGATCATATGAAAAGAACAAGCGAAGAATTGCAATGGAAAAAGGGAGAGGCGTGAGAGATTGCGCGCCTCCAAATTTTTTGTGGCGGCAGCAAGGTGCAAGACTGTATCGCCCTTCTTGTCCTTCCAGTTGATCACCTGCTCCTTCTTGTGCCGCTTCAGATGCTCCACCAGCACAACGAACGTGTCGAACCGATTGTTCTTCACTGAGAGGTGGAGGGCCGTCTGCTCTTGGACAGTCGTCTCCTCGACGGACTCAGGTGAAGCAGAAAGCAATATCTTCGTGGCACCAACCTCCCCGCTTGCGGCAGCATAATGCAGGGGAATTCTTCTCTCCCTGCCCTTCACACGGCATAGGTGTTGAGGCCGACCCGCCTTTAAAATCTCCCTCACAGTCTCAACATCACCTCTAGCTGCTGCGATGTGCAACGGACTGAAACCATCCGGGTTCACCTTTTCCGCGAGCTTCGGCATCAACTTGAGGAGCTCTCGGACAAAATTCGAATGGCCAGCGACACAGGCGACATGCAACGGGGTGTGGCCAGCTCCTTGGAGAGCCGCCTCCTCGAGGATGAGTTCATTGCTTCTGATCAGGTCATTCAGTAGACCCACGTCACCTTTCTGAGCTGCGTTTAACAACCTCGGATCCATTTGAGTGTTTGTATGTGTATATGTGCCCTTGTACTTAAGAACTGATAACGGTGGATGTGCATGAAACGTGCTTTTATAGATTGGAAATTGCTTGATCAAGGGAATATCTATATTACTCTACTAACACTTCATTTCTTCGAGGAGTTTGTCCTGTCAAAAGGTTACCCCCGAATTGGGCAATTCTTTAATCCCTTGAAGCATTGAATATAATATGTTCTGCAACTAGATGTCTACCTACTTAGATGCTCATGTGTAGAACGTGTTTTCATTTAAAAAAATATATATTTCCCAAATATTTTTTTCAAAAAAAATATTATTCTTGATTCTTAATTTTAATTTCTAATTTCATTATTGTGTTTCAAAAAAAGGAAAAAAAGGGCAAAATATAATTGTATAAATGCACGAAATCCTAAAAACTGTCATCAAAGTGCAAGAAGTATAATCAAGTTCTTTTGTTAATTATATCCAATTTAACTAATATAAAATGCTGACGTGACTTTTTTAATTATTTGTATTCTCCTATATGGCATTGATATTAAAAAGAGTGAAGCTTAAGACTAAAACGATGCCATTTTAGTCCAAACTCACTTTTTTACCCAAATCTTAGTTAAATTAGATAAAAAATTAAAATGGAAAAATTTTTTTTTTTAAAGCACAAACTAAAAAAATGAAAAATAAAAAAAGAAACACAGACTCCTATGGGTGGCATCGCTGCCACACCATTGTTGGAAAGGGCCACGAGGGTTGCTAGGGCCTCAGTGACTCGTCAATCACAAGAATGGGTTGCAACGCTTGTCTAGATTTGGATGAGGACTGGTGACCTTCATGCAAAACTAGGGAGGAACAGTGGCCATCGTCAAGGCCTCAGTGACCATCCCCAAATCGGCGATGGTGGTGCATTGACTACCACATAGGCGCCTGTTTTTTTTTCCTTCTTTTTTAGTTTCTATCTTATTAAAAAAACTATTATCCTTTCTTGTTGTTTAATCGAATTTAACTAAGATTTGGGGCAAGAAAATAGGATTTTGGACCAAAACAATATCATTAGTCTTACACGCCATACTTTAGTTGTTGTTAATGCCATGCAGGACATAAAGAAAAAAGTCATGTTAGGATTTTTCATTAGCTAAATTGGTGAATGCAAAGTCAACAAGAAGACTTGATTGCACCAATTTAATAAGTTTCAAGATTTCATTGCACTTTTGAAATATTTAGGACTTTTGGTGCACTGAACTCTTAAAAAAAACTGAAAAAAATTAGGGAGAGTTGCATGGTTAATAAAGTTAAGAAAATGCCTTAGCATCTTATGATGGGGATTGGGGAAAATGATGATAAAGGATCTTCATCCTGATGGCTAAGCAAATTAGACTGCATTTGATTCATCTTTCCTAAGGGTTTTAGGCGAAAATTTGTGGTGTTTGGCAAGTTTTTGAAGGGCCTTTATGCCAAATACTAGCCTTGGGAAAATTGAAAGATTAAGGCAAGTCCAATTGGCCTTGAGCTGTCAACATTCTTGGAAAATTGAAAACTCAATTAATGAAATTTGGCTAGTTTCCTATTTTGATGGATAGATCTCCTACGCATGTAGTTGTGTATTCGTGTAATTTTTTCGTAATTTCTATACAAAATGTCATGATATAAAGGGATGTAAAAACTTTGCGATCAATGGGTGAAATTTATTATGTTTTTTATGACGACTATCTAGGTGTTAAACAATCTCCTATACATCAACATAGACACAATTAGTTGCGATAATTGAACGCTCTATTATAGTAAGCTTAAATATTGTATTGCTTCTCTATCTCCTATACGTTCAATTAGATCATGCAGGCAATCTCCTACATAATAATTGTGTAGACGCAAAATTTATAAATTTGTGTAATTTTTTTTTTTTCGTGCTGATAAAAATACTGTTCGTCAAAAGAACGACTGGTGAGATTTTTCAATAAGGCGTTGGTAAGTGTTGGTTAAAAAAAATGACCATTGATTCTTTTTTTCCAGGTAACTTGTTGGAAATTTTCCAACACTTTAATGAAATTACCACCTTTTCTCTACAGTGAAACATGGATATTATCTGTAGTTTCTTTTGATTGGCTATGCATATTTGTTTGCTTAATAATCGTAATAAAAAAAATGTGGTGCTCCATGTTTAGCACTTACATTATAAAGTTTGTACGTCATGATTACAAGAACGTTTGATTAATTATTGGACATACATATGTAATCTAATATAAATAAAATTTTAATTCCGTTTTTAAGGGGTTTCCGTCTTCTTAATTATTTAGGAATTGAAATGAACTTACGTTTGACCAATTGGATATGTTTTGCTCCATTCTTATTTGGAGGAATTAATTTTCTGAATGATAGATTTTTGAAGAATTATACACCTGTGGATAACCAATAAAAAAAAAATGATCTCTCTCACACGAGAGAGAGAGAGAGAGAGAGAGAGAGAGAGAGAGAGAGAGAGAGGGCAAAGGTTTTTCCTTTGGCGTTAAATCTCCAGTGGCTTGAATCAGAGCTCAATAAAATTTGACGTCAACACTCTTCCTCCCATCCGATAAAACTACCTGTCAGTGAAATGCAGGAAAGCAAAAAAGAAATGGCAGGCCCACACCTGAATATTTCTTTCTTGGATCTCTTTACTTGGGCCTTGTCACTTTCCCATTTGAAAAAGTTTGGGTATAAAACATCCCCATCCAATATCAGACGGATATCTCTTAAATTATGTTCTTTCCTTATCATCATTGGTCTCTTTAACATGCTTGATCTCACTGCATTTCGTTCATAAAATTCGAAATGTTCATTAGTTGTTTCTCTATACCCATATGAGATACAAATTGATGTCTTCAATGAATGTATCACGCCCAATCGTCATCATGAAATCTTTCTTTCTTCTATGCAAGGTCATATCATGTAAGGGCCCAAATCCTCCAAACTGTTGGGGGTGAAGTGGGCAACAATTTATCAAGAACTAGCCCAATCAAGGATCAAGGTGCTTAAAAATCATACGCGATCTTTCAAAGTCTCAATTCCATGAAATATTTAAACTCGGAAGCTCGACTGATTGACCCGCAGTATTGGAGAAAAAAAGTTAGAGCTCAAGAAGCGGAAGGTCAAAGTACGCAAGGCCGTGTAGGATTGAGACGGGATTTTGCAGAGGTTGAAGATCTTTTGGAGAAATCATGGAGATGGATCGTGGAGATCCTATCATAACAACAAGGATGAGGACCATTGCTCCCGATCCAAGATCTGAATGTAATGGTGTTGTTACAGCTTTGGCATTGCTCGTGGGTTACAATCATTGCTCACTTCTAAACGAGATCTCGGCATTGACTGAGGAGCTCTGGAGGAAATTGAAATGGCCGCCAACACGGGCGACGTGCAACGGCCTGTAGCTGGCTACTTTGGGGCCGTCTCCTCCAGGATGAGTTCATTGCTTCTGATCAAGTCATTCAGCTCATCGACATTGCCACTCTGAGCTGCTTCTAAAAACCTTGGGTCCATTTGAGTGTGTATATGAATATCTACCCAGCTGCTGCTGATTATAGAGCCAATAACGGTGAATGTGCACAATGTGGTGGAGGTCCTCCTCTAAGCATGAATCGTGGTTTTTTTATGTTGGAAATTGCTTGATCATGGAAACTTTAGAATTACAACACGTACACTTAATTTCTTCATGGGATTAGTCAGTAGTCACAGATCTTTTAATTCTATCTGGAGTATTCTTCGTATCTTCGCATCTAAGATATAAAAAAGAAGAAGAAAAAAAAAAACCAAAGGAGAACGGCAACGTCTCGGGAAATAAAGGATTAATCTCTATCAAAAGAGTGACTAAAGCCCCAAACGATAGAGTACTTAGTATTGTTGCCATGGAAAGATATGTGTGTACACGGATCCTAATTCCAATTGAAATGTATAATGATTCGGTATTTTCGTATGAGTATTCCCAAAAAATATTCCCTTCCCTAGTAATTTTTTTACAATGGGTTTCATCTTTATGTCTATATGAACCTTCTATTGTTGTTAGATGTTGTAGAAGACCGAATCAAAAGATTAATCTTAAGTTGGATGCGTTCTAGAATTTGATCTTAACCTTCTCAAATGGTATTACTCTTGTTATCAGCCTAAATCTGCCCTTACTATGCAGTAATGATTCTTTCGATTTCATTTGAATTACTATCGGCACCATTCGGTTCGACCCAACCAACTATGCATATCCTGCGCTTTTGTTCCGACTCCATGCTCGCGGCTTGTCTCGTATCAATCCCTATTAGTTTAGCGAGCGCCAATAGGTATTAACATTATTTCTTTCACCTGTTATCACAGACAAATTCTCGACCTCACAAGATGTTCTTTCTTGATGGCCATCAATTCATCTAAAGAAGCGAGGTCAAGGGAGTACTTAGACCTCATCTCGAAATCTCGACTGCTATTGAAGTGACCAGCGTCATATAAACTCAGGACACATCTTATTAGGTAAAATACGATACAGCATATCGCTGGCGGAAATTACACAATCAACTACTGAGAATGGAGGACGTCACATCAATGTCCGACCTCGTCGAACGAAGTCCATCCGATACTGCCAAAGGCTTGCATTTCTTAGCTCAACCGCGAGGAAAGAGTAAGTACCATCATTAACGACGAGGAGTTGCGTGCTTAAGGCTGTACATTTCACTTGTGAGGTTCTGCCGGAAAAGTCCTTCCAGGTAGAAATCCATAGCTCGCGCCAACCACTTCTGTATCAGTAGAAGAAGAAACGATATGATGAACGGCAACACGCTCAACAGTAGCGCGGTTGTCAGGCGTAACTCTTTGTTCATCGACGTGAACGGCATGAATGGCACGAAGCAAATGTAAGTTTGAATCATCGCAGCTAGGCAGAGTCTCAGGGCAGCTTCAAGGGGAGATCTCTGGTGAGGCAAACGATCATCTGGACCGACACGAAGAGTCCAAATGTGTTGCCGGTCATGAAGATGGTGTGTATGACGTCCTCAGCATGGGAAGACACAAAAGTAGGAGGTGGAGGAAGCCTTTGCTGGAAATAGGTTCGACATTTGACAAAAAGCGCGGAGGCTGGAGCACGGATTGGTAGGTTGCGCTTGTGATGAGGGTGGCGACGACCAGCAGGGCGTTGCTCATGTCACCCAACGACTCCTTTTCTTTGTTCAGATTTTTCCATGTCGATTGTGATAATGATTGAGGAGCATTTGTGACTGGTTCCCCATCTGATTGATGACTGTTAGCTCCCTTGATATCATTGTCGTCCGCCAAGAATGATATTGAAGCGGGTGAGTTTGATCTTCCATTTCCGTGCGTGGCTCCAGCTTGGGCGAGAATTTCTGTGATCTCTCTATCTCCTGCTCCTCTTTGCAAGAGAGTTGAGAGATCAAGAGGCGTCAAGCCCCTCTCATTCGAGGCGTTCACCTTCACAACCTCGTACTTAAGCGTGAAGTCAACCACCTGCAACTCTTTCCCATCTTTATTTTATCCTCATTGATTTTCAGACAGTAAGATACTACAGAAATTCTTGTTGCATGCGATCAAATAAATTTCTCTGCTTAGAAGATCTTTGTATGTTGTAGGGACACCAAATTAACACCATCCCTGAAATAATGCACAAATAAAAGTGCGATAAGATAAGGGAACAGTGTGACTTGCCTCGAAATTTTTGACGGCAGTGGCGAGATGCAAGACGTGTTGCCTTTGTGGTCCTTCCAATTGATCACCTGCTCCTTCTTGTTCTACTTCAGATGCTCCACCAACGCAACGACTGCGTCAAAGCGGTTGTTCTTCACAGCAAGGTGAAGCATTGTCTCCTCTTGGGCGGTTCTCTCCATGGCAGATTCAGGTGAAGCGAATACCAGTAGCTTCATGACATGTAGCTCTCTGTTTGCAACGGCATAATGCAAAGGAATCCTTCTCTCTCTTCCCTTCACGAAGCATAGGCGTCGATCCACACTCAGGAGCTCCCTCGCAATCTCGACATCACCTCGAGCTGCCACGATGTGCAACGGACTGAACCATCGACGTTCACTTTTTCGGTGAGCCTTGGCATCAACTTCAGGAGCTCTCGGACGAAATCCAAATGGCCGGCCACACAAGCGACGTGCAACGGCGTGTTACTGGCTCCTTTAAGTGCCATCTCCTCGAGGATGAGCCCATTGCTTTTGATCGAGTCATTCAACTCATTGATGTTGCCCTTTTGAGCTGCTTCTAACAATCGTCGCTCCATTTTAGGTGTGAATATATGGATATACGCCCTACTAGGAGGATGCGCACAATGCAGTTTGCACCTCATGGCAGGCATCATTGCTTTTTTATGGGGGAAATTTCCTGATCGGGGTAAGGGCTCTTCTGGGGACACGTTGAATTGACATGGATATACAGGTGCATTCTGCATATCTATCGGGGTGTGGGTGCCGCTGCATCGACTTCGTGCGTCATTGGTTTTGGCCAATCGTTGAAAAATGTATATCATTTCAATTTCTGACAGTATTGACGAAGTCGTGCGGAAAAATCTGACTTCTAGTTCAAATCATCGGTGGGTGAATGTTTTGAAAAAAAATTATGATATTCAAATGATCAATTAAAAAATTATGATATTCAAGTGATCACTTAAAAAGTTATGTTTCATTCAAGTAATTCTAAAAAAGGTCATTACATTTAAGTAAGTATCATGCATAAGTTATAGTACTCAAATCATTGAAAAAAGTTATGGCACTTAATTATGTGCTATACGAAAATTGTGACATTTATGATGCCATTTTCTCTATTAAAGAAGTTATGTCATATAATTTGACTTATAATTCAAATTGATGGCGAGTGAATGAAATTTTTGTAAATAATGTGTGCACCAAGCTCAGATTACCTTTGCTTGAAATCGATTGCGGTTGCGTTTTCTCTTTCTTTATATAGGGAGTCTTGCCGATCAAATGCATATCCGTTGGCTTCTTTGGTGCTATGGTTTGGTTGGAGAGCACGTCGCCCAGCGCTGCGATCGTCAGGCAGAAAGGAAACTAATACATAGGTCGTGTAAAATAACTTTTTCAAATGAAATAAAAAGAACAAAGAGGAGCAGCTAGAACCAGTAGGCCTTCCGTGGTCACTAATCTTATGGAATTTTTATATTGAACTATAGTTATGTCACGCTGCCTGTGATCTCATCGTTTAGGGTTGGCGAGCCTATTGCTATAATTCCCGTCCTGACGTAATAGGATCGTTTTGCTATATTTATAGCACACATTAGTGTTTATGATTGACCAACTTCACATTTTATATAGACAATGTTTTTTCTTCAATTTTCTTCTTTAGTGGAAATAATGTCAATGTTATGGTCTTTGAAAACTTTGACCATTACCTCATAGTCATGATTCTAGGATGTGGTCACTTGCCATGATGTAATTATAATATGACTTTTTCAAACAACACTAATTTCACAATTCTTATCTAATATTCATTTCAAGCTATAATTATTCTATTCTACTCAGGACCTAATCCCACTAAAATACTAGCAATTGGAAAGTCCCTTCACATGAGGTATGTTGCAATTAGGTATAACGAATTGTTTAGAGATCCGTTTGTGATTTGAATCGAACTCGTGACCTAGGGAAAGACAACTAACCTCTTTATTAGTAGGCCAAACACCTCATTGATAGGTCATGTAAGATAACTTTACATCTCCTTGCGCATGGAAATTGGATGTAGAAGAGATACCAAAGACTAGACTTATGGAAAACAAACAAAGTGAAATGTATACAAAACACAAGAAGAGAACGCCATTTGGCATTCTATAACAATGTCAAACTTTGAATTCTTAACTATTAGCTAGGTAGAATTATTGTCCTCTATAAAATTTTTCTTCTCATCTCGTCAAATCGGTGATGGCTCACCTAGGACTCTTAATATTTCTTTTTTCGTCCTTTTGTTTCATTGACCATATAAAGTTCCTCATCATCTCACATTATAGTAATAGATAATTCACTATAAGAAATTTCTCATTTCCTTTTTAGTAGGATGATGGGATATATATTATAGGGAGTTTAGTAGTTCATTTTCAGTGAAAAGCCTATGAAAGTACCTTTTGTCGCGACCTCTTTTTTTCGGCGCCCGCAATCGGGTACGGGCGCCTAAGGAGGCTAATGGCTCGGCTGAAATTAATTATGCCCGGACTCTCCCAAGTCCACCAATTCACGACTTAATGGTTCAACTTTTTAACTTGTAAGTTGATTTTTAAAATGGAGTCGCCACTAATCAATTTTTGGTGGGTTGATTAGAAACCCAAGTGAAGTATCGGGAGAAATACTCACTCCTGCGCAACCAGAGAAATTAGGATCGGGGACTTGATTACACTAGTTAATCACTAATGCCCTTTCGGTACCTAATCTTTGTTTAAACCCCGAGGTTTTTTGGATGTTCGAGGGATTTTCCATGCATTTTTGGGAGGAAAAACATTTTTTGAGTCATTTTCTAATTTTTGGACACAAAAGGGATTTTTGGGACTTTTTGGTATTTTTTTTTTTTTTTTGGGAAAATACAAGTCTTTTTGGCTTTTTCTAAATTTTTTTGGCTTTTTCATGAATTTTTGGCCTTTTTTTGGATTTTTGACATTTTTTGGAAAATATGAAATATTTTTGATTTTTTTGATTTTTCGGAAAATAAAATATTTTTTAATATTTTTGGAAAATAAATTATTTTTATTTTTCTCGATTTTTTTTAAATAAAACATTTTTAACATTTTTTAAATAATTTTTTGAAAATAAACATTTTTTGATTGATTTTTTTATTTTTTTGAAATAAAGTATTTTATTTTTATTTAATTATTTAAAATATTATTTTATATTAAAATAATATAAAAACTGACCCGGTCGGATCCGCGGGTTGGGTCCGACCGGCCATCGATCCCGAATGAGGACGGGCCCGCAACGCGGGCCCGACTCGATTTTTTCCTTTCTTTTTTATTTTTTATTTTTTATTTTTATTTATCAAAACGGCCCGATGGCCCGTCGTTTTGGGAGGGATCCAGCCCGGCCCGAATTCCAGCGAGGACCCGGTTCCCACGAGGAACCCTACCCGACCCGGATCCGACCCCACGACCCGCTTTCCAGCCGCCCTAAAACGCACAAAACCCTACCCGGCTCTTAGCCCGAGTCCGACCCGACGACCCAGGGGCGCGACCCGAAAAAATCAGGAACCCTAGGGTTCCCGATTCGCAGCGCTGGTGAAGGGCGGCCGCTCGTATCGTTGATGATAGCTACGCGGAGGACGGCAATGGTCGGTCGTTTGTCAGAATGAAGAACACGACTCAACAACGGCGGCCGATCTATTTGGCCGGTCGGGACCGAGAGATTAGGGTTTCACGGTCAAGGGGGGCAATGGCAGTGACGCGATAGACAGAGGCGGCGACCAGATCTCGAACGGAAAAGCGGCGGCGAGTGGTGGCGAGCGGCGGTAGATACCTGGCTGCAGCAACGGAGCGACGAGGTGGCAGTGGCGGTGACAGAAGGTAGCGACAGCAGTGGGCCTTCAACCTTCGCGGATCTGGAGCGGCGTCGGGCACGACTCGAGGTGACGTCGGGGGACCTCTTCTTCCACCCTCTTCGCGCACCCAAAACTCCTTCGCCTCCTCCGAGCTCACTTCTCTCTCACTTCGGTCAGATCCGAGCCTCCACCGGCCGGATCTGACCTCCTCGGACTCGCTCACCGGCGGCCTCCCCCGAAGTCTCTCAGTGGGAGGTCGGCCGAGCTCGCGACCACCCGATTTCTCTCTCGCTCACTTGTCGATTCCTCCCCCGAAGTCTCTCAGTGGGAAGATCTCAGAGCTTGCTCCTCCCTTGCCATCGTCGGGAGAAGCCTATTTATAGGCGAGGGGGCGGCCGGTTGATGGAGCTTCGACCGCCGATCTTCGCACGCCGAACCACCTCCACCGGCCGAACCAACGTCCCATCCGAGCTCCACCACAAGGCATGCTCGGCATTAAAGGAAATCCATGATGGCGCCCGAGATCTATCTCTTCTGGCCGACGTCGGCCTACCCTCCTCAGCCATAGGTTTTCTTCGAGCGCGTCGTCGTCGGTGCGCGTGAACTACAGAGGCGGAGAAGGAAGGAGCGATGAAGAAGAAGAAGGAAGAAGAAGGAGAAAAAATGGGTGGGGGGTAGATCGTGCGAGCCCATGTGAAGAAAAAGGGGGTGGGCTGCAGATTTTGCTTTTTGCTTTTCTTGCTTTTTTTTTTTTGTTTTTTTCTTTGTTTTGTTGTTTTTATTTGTTATTTGTTTATTTATTATCCGAAATGACAAAATAAAATAAAAAATTAATAAAAGAAAATTAACCTAATTAAAATTGAGGTGTCAACAGTTGCCCCTCTTTGAAGGTGAGCTTGCAGAGGTTGCATTCAAAAACAGACTGATGCCTCAATTTTACCTATGCATGCGTAGTAGATTATATTTTATTTGGGACCTATTATTCTTATACGGAAAAAGAGCAATATAACTTTACATATACTAAGACAGATAAGAATATACCTGTAGTTACTTACCGGGAATGAGTGAGATAGGATGTGAACCCCGAGTTTGGCAAGTATCAAGGCGTCATCTTACCTGGTGATATGAAGAGGTTGCTTTTCCAAGGCTCGAACTATTCTTCGGTTGCCTGTTAAAACAATCAATGATTTGTCTAGGACCTGAACCTTTCTTCGGTCGCCTTGACGGGAAATTGCTCCTCTAGGACCCGAACCATTCTTCGGTCGCCTGTTGGAGTAATGAGTTGGTTTGTCTAGGACCCGAACCTTTCTTCGGTTGCCTTGACGGGGAACTGCTTTTCCAGGACCCGAACCTTTCTTCGGTTGCCTGTTAGAGCAATAAGTTGGTTTGTTTAGGACCCGAACCTTTCTTCGGTCGCCTGTTAGAGCAATAAGTTGGTTTGTCTAGGACCCGAACCTTTCTTCGGTCGCCTTGACGGGGAATTGCTTTTCTAGGACCCGAACCTTTCTTCGGTCGCCTTGACGGGAGATGCGCCGACCTTTCTTAGGGCATCTGCTTGTTGGGAGATAGTACTTGGATGATCACAAGTACAAACTCTTGGAGGATACCTGGATGATCACAAGTACAAACTCTTGGAGGATACCTGGATGATCACAAGCATCGAAGGGGTACTGGATGATCACAGGTACAAACTCTTTGGGGATACCTGGATGATCACAAGTATCGAAGGGGTACCTGGACAATCACAGGTACAAACTCTTGGGGGATACTTGGATGATCACAAGTATCGAAGGGGTACCTGGATGATCACAGGTACAAATTCTTGGGGGATACTTGGATGATCACAAGTATCGAAGGGGTACCTGGATGATCACAGGTACAAACTCTTTGGGGATACCTGGATGATCACAAGTATCGAGGCGTACCTGGACAATCACAGATACAAACTTTTTAGGGAATACTTGGATGATCACAAGTATCGAAGGAGTACTTGATAATTGAAAATATTGAGAACATACCTTGGATATTTGTGAAGGTGTCCCACCTCCTGGCAATTGGGAAATATCGAGGGCATACCTAGGATATTCGTGAAGGTCTTTCACCTCCTGGTAGTGGGAATATTGAGGATGTATCTCGCATATTCGTGAAGGTCTCTCCCCTCCTGGTAGTTGGAATATCGAGGACGTGCCTCGCGTATTCATGAAGGTCTCTCACCTCCTGGGATATTCGTGAAGGTCTCTCACCTCCTGGTAATTGGGAATATCGAGGACGTGGCTCATATATTCGTGAAGGTCTCTCACCTCCTAGGAGTTGGGAATATCAAGGACGTGCCTCGCATATTCATGAAAGTCTCTCACCTCCTGGTAATTGGGAATATCGAGGACGTACCTGGGATATTCATGAAGGTCTCTCACCTCCTGGTAGTTAGGAATATCGAGGACGTGCCTCGCATATTCATGAAGGTCTCTCACCTCCTGGTAATTGGGAATATCGAGGACGTACCTGGGATATTCATGAAGGTCTCTCACCTCCTGGTAATGAGAATTTGAATGAAGCACAAGGCTTACCTGGATGGCCACAGACACTCAAAAGGGCTAGAACACCTGGGTAGCCACAGGTATACAACGTACTGGAATACTTGGATGAACACAAGTATTTAATAATATGATCTGGGACCACTCAGGCAGGTCCAAGTATTATGATGATAAGAGAGCATACCTGGGTAACCGCAGGTGCACAACGCAGTGGAGTGCTTGGACAGCTACTATATCATTTGGGGACAACCCGGGCAGGTTGAGTGTCATGAAAAGGGGCTATCCGAACAATGGCCGGTACTCGAAGACAATAGGATACTTGGACAATCACAAGCATCCAAACTCAAGGGACGATTTGAATAAGTCGAGTGTCAAGAAGAGAGTACCTGGACAGTGGTAGGTACTTTAAGACAAATGGGGATAGGGATATGCTTACCTAGCAATACCTCTAATCTCTGAGAGTATGTCTGCTATTTGTACAATATGCACACATGATTGTATATGCTGTAAATTCATGAGTTCAAATGAGATTCACGCATGATAATTTTGTCAGTTTTGCATCATCTGATTTCCACTGGGGAAGATTTTGAAAGACAACCTTCATTTAGAATGTAGATGTCTTGAGCATGCCAAATGAGGGACTTTTAGTCTAAAAGGACTTTCCGCTCACTCTCATGGAAAAGGCTATCCTAACCATTGATGCAGGATTTATAATGACCACACTATCTCACTGTCATCAAGTCAGCAGGGGTCTGAGTATTCTCGCAAACAGTGTGGATTTACCAATGTGAGAGGTCTTTGTCGAAATTGTGATGAAGACTTGGTCAATGGCTCATCAAATGGGACCATCAAGGTCGAAGCCGATGGATGAAAATGTTGCACGATCATCTCCGGGTTTACAAGTCAAGAACCCTGCGAAAAGAGATAGAGTAATCTTGCTCGTACTTCTTCGAGCGATGCTTATGCACATATGAAATCCTACGTTAATTGAAGTGCCCCTAGTCTAAAGAGACTTTTTACAATGGGGATGTAACGTAGACTTGGCTCACATGTAAGTGGGTGAGAGTTGGTGACTGTCTTGGCATTTGTCACTAGTATTTCTTGTCAGATGGAGGTTCTATGGACCACAACAGCAACTTTTCTTGGCTGTATTTTTGACTGGAGGGCATTGGCCTTACTTTTACCAGGCACACTGCTTTTTCATGCTCCTATTTTTTTTATTCCAGTTCTTCATTTATGGGCATTTGACCTTGCTTTTACCAGGTACACTGCTTTTTCATGCCCCTAGTTTTTTGTTTTGTTGCTTGAGGAACTGATCTAGGCAAGTTCAATCGAAGCACCATTATTTAGACTCTTGAATCTTCTTCTTCAGCCGGCACTTTAGGCTATGGCAATAACTTCTGCTTTGTCTCAATGTGAGGGTAAAATTACAGACTTGCTTGGGTTGTACAATGGATACGAGTGCGTAAAGAAAGAATTGCTATTCATGACTCTAGGGCACTTAAATTAACGCGAGTGTTCATATGCAATAAAGACACTCAAAGATTGATGCAAGTGCAAGCAAGAAAATTTCTATCTCTCTTCTCACCTTGTGATGCTGCTTTGCCTCTGATCTGCCCCAGTGTGGGGTGGTTCTTGACGAGAATATGAGAGAAGCTTCACCAGTGTATGGGGCTCAAAGGGGTGAGCAATGAAATGCCTCTCACTATTTTAGTTATCGTACCATTCGCAAGAGAACTCTTTACCCTGCAGCCATGGAATCTTCTGCACTCATTTCACAAGTGTATAGATGGGGACTGTGTGTAGGATATGGCTTGCCTTTCATCATTCTGACGCACCTCATCCAGCATGCTCAATTAATCTTGTATTATTCACTTAGCTGTCTATTCTAATAATTCTCAATGGAATCAATGATTTAGACAGGCAAAATCATCATGCAGAATTCATCTGGAAACGACATGCAACATTTCGAATATAATGGAGTTTGAACTCTTCAAAACAAGTGAATGGTTTTGACTCAAAAAATACCCTATTGACAACTTTAGGGGCTAACATAATGGTGTTTCCAAATATGTTAGATTTTGAACATCAAAAGGGCTATTCGCAAATGGACGTCGATGGTTGTCCCTATTGATTAGGAATATGACACATGAATGATCAGTCGGGGTTGGGAATCTGATCAAGCATCTCTGCTTTTGCCCTTGAGACGCCATTTTGCTTGGGAGAGTTTGTCATGCCTCTCATTGATTTGTTATCTTTGTTTTTGACAGTCAGGTAATCCTGCAACAAACAAGACATGCTTCTCATTGATTCGTTATCCTTGCTTTTGACAGTCAGGTGATCCTGCAACAAACAAGAGGGAATGTGTTAGTCATGAACTCTTTCAAGAGTTGAATAACTGGAAGCGATACAACTTTACCCTTCACTGGTTTGCAGATGATTGGATGGACCTGAAATGAGATGGGGACACGAAGTCCTATGTCCCTTGCTTTGTTAGGTGACTTGTTCTCTCGTAATTTGCAAGTGCAAGAGAAGCAAAAATTTTTTTATTATTTTTTTTACCAAGCGGCTAACTGCCGCGTCGGGGATTCGAATCCCCGACTTCGGACCTTTTTGCTTCTTCCCAGATACCACTCGGCTAGAGGCGTTGATGGTGTCCGTAGGGCGCTTCCTTTTTTATTTAACCGAACCGGCTCCTGGACGACACTTCCTTTCATATCGAGCTAGGTAAATCGATATGGGTCACTTGATTTGCTCAAATTAACCATTAAGCTTGTTTCTTGAATCCTATGCTTCCTGTCAATAGGAGAAAATATGTCAAAAGTGAGTTCAGACACTGGGAGTATTGGAAACGATACCAAATTACTCTTCTCCAAAGTTTGTATTTGCTGACTCCTAGGGATATTTGAATGTCGATGACGGCCTTTTCGTCTTGGCATAGTTTGACATTTCTTTCGATTGGCCTTCCTCACTCATGGCCATGTATGTATGATTGATGGTTGTCGATTTATCTTCAACGCCTTCCTTCTGTGGAATTTTTCTTTTGTCTTTGACTATATGACCATTAGTAGCATTGAGCAAAGTCATGTACTTCAAGCTTCTATGGAATCTAAGATGGACAATCAAAACCTCCAATTTTTTATGGCAATTACTTCTTGCGAGAATATGCGTCTGAGTGAAGCTTCTAAATTCCAAAGTCATTGTGGGTGTGGGGCTATAGATAGCCTTGACTGTCTAGATTTTCTCCCTGTTGACAGTAATCACTTAAAAGGAAGAGGAGGAACTCCTTCCTTATGTTGTAGTTGATACTGTAACATCTAGCTGTTTAGGCGCGTCGTGCGACAAGATAGTCATTTGGCTTAGGATGGAGCTGGGCAGGAGTGAGGCATGTCATGGATGCTTCGATTTCAACTGTATGCCTGTACCTATTACGTCTCACCTTTTGTATCCTGTAAATAGAAAAGAGGGGTTGTCATTCTCAATATTATGTTAAGGGAATAAAACTTACCCTTTTTTTGAAACGGGATGCTCCTTTCTATTTGCCCCTGTTTTCTTGGCAGGGTGTCTTTGAATTTGGCGAGTTCACCTGATGTGCTTGCTTCAAATGCCCTCTGTCACACTAAGTCAAAGGGGACGAGAATGATTTTCTAAGACATGAAGTGAATGAGTCAGAAAGATAAACATGATTAAATTTATCCTCTTGTTTTAACAAAAACTTTCGGGTGATGAAATATTTTTTATTTTCAAAATATGTCTTTGGGGGAGAAAAAGCATGAGGAAGCCCAGCCCTCAGTATTCTCCTTGGATGATATTTTTTTTCATGGTTGGATAGCATCACCGGGCTGGTTTGGGATACCGCCTCATGCTCTCAAAATATTTTCAACTTTATTTAATAAGTGGATTTACATTTTGGAAAAGTGTTTTCAAAAGTCAGTTCTTCAAGCGGAACTGATGTTGAAAATAAAACAAACCAAGCTTAAGAAAGATGTACAAGTTCCCACGTAGGGGAATACAAAGGAAATTAAAAAGGGTTCTACTCAAGCGGGCCTACACCATTTCCTCTTACGGTCCTTCATTGATGGTGTCCATGAAAAGGTCTTCAAACATGGTGGTCATGTCATCTGGCCCTTCTTTCTCTATTGCTAAGGGTGGCACTTCATTGCCTGAATAAAACCCGGCCTTCACCAGCCTTGATGAATGTCAGTAGTATGTGCTTCGACATTTCTGCTCTGACTATCTTCATAACTGAATACCGTGTTTACTTTGTCGGTGTGATCAAGGAGCGGATTGTCTTGGAATGAGAAAGCTTTAGTGTCTAACAGGTTTTGGATTCGACTCTTGAGGGTGAAGCACTCATCAGTCGAATGCCCCCACTTCTTCCATGTGATAGTCACATATTTTTTACGGGTCATAGTTGGAAAAACTTTCAGCGTTGGGTTGTTTTGGCTCAATCGAAAGGAGGTTCTTTTTCCAGAGGACTGCCAGTACTTGTGACGGAGATCCAGGAAGAGGAGTAAATTGTCTCTTGTTGTTGTAACGCTGGGATGGCTGACGGCTGGTGGTCTGTTGCTGTCTTGCACTTGTCTGAATTGTTGGAGAATGATTGTAGGTCGCATTGACATCTACCAGGGGTTCTTTATCTTTCTTCATGCTGAACCTGCCCATGGATGCAGGTTCAGTGAACCAACCATCCCTTAATCCTATCTCGATTTGCTCCCCTATTGGAATGAGTTGATTAAATGATTCGGCGATCGTGGTTACCATTCGATTGCGGTACTTGTAAGGGAGGGTTTTGATAAACATCTTTCTTAGCTCAAAATCGGTTGGTTCAGGACTGATTTGGGCGGCCAGATTCCTCCATCGGATAGTATATTCTTTGAACGATTCATGCTTTTTCTTTTCGGTACGCTCAAGATCCTCACGAGAAGGGGTAATGTCCATTATGAACTTATATTGCTTGAGGAATGCCTCACTCACTTCGCTCCATGTTTCAAGGAGATTCATGTTCTTTGTAATGTACCATCTCAGGGCAGGGCCTATTAGACTTGATTGGAACAACCGGATCATTAATGGTGCATTATTAACGTATTGGGTCATTCGAACCAAGTACATTTGCAAATGAGCCCTAGGGCAAGTCGTGCCATCGTACTTCTCAAACTCAGGCATTTTGAATTTTTCCGGCATTTTGACATTGGAATAAATGGAGAGGTCCGTCAAAGTAGGATCTTGGAGGCCTTGCAGTTGTTTCAGCCTCTCCTCAAGCTTTTCGAGGCGTTTGTCATGCTCAGTTTTAGACAAACTGTCTGGCTTCGCTTTCTCAATCGCGGTTTGGTGCGGATCATCCTCTAATTCAGGCATATTATCGTCGGTATCTCCACCTTGATCATCCCTAGTAGATGATTGTGGTAACAATACCTCGATTGAGGCCGGGGTGGGAGTGAGTTTGCCTTGGATGGAGTCTATCTGCTTTGAGAGTTGTTGAAGTACATTCAAAACTTGCTTCATTTCACTTTCCATGATCGCAATACGGCTTGGTACATTTTCTTCGGCCATTCTTGCTCTTACTTTTGAGCGAGTTTGGATCGGCGAACGTTGACGCTCCGTGATTACCTGGTCGTGAATAAGCAAGCGTGTGTGAATACAAGGCGTAGATAGAGAGTCAGTCCATGATGACGACCTAATCCTACTCATTTCGTTTATTCATGAAAAGGTAGACGATTTCCTAAGCATGGATTGAAAAAGGGCATGTGACATGCTAGCATGGGCTAAAAAGATATTTAATTTGAAAGGCGAAGAAAGCATGAATTGCAACAAATTTTGAAAAAGACTTTTATCTCTTTTGAAGCAAATGAAAATTCTTGCGAAAAAGAACTTTGTAACATGCTTGAGAATAAAAAGATCAACTGAAAGTAAATTTTTTTTTTTTTTTTTTTTTTAAAAAGCTTTATGACAATTACTTTCAAATTTAAATGACCGTGGTATTAAATCCTAGACTAACCATGGACCGCTCAATATATGCAGGAAGGTAATTAAATTGCAAAGTACACGAAAAAAAACTTACATCACGTGAGAAAATTGATGACAATCACATAGACGTGCGCATGATATGTGTGGCTCGATTTCTAACTGAGAAGGTTTGTTGAGATTAAAAGGATATCCGCCCATCGCAGTCTCGCGTTAGCAGCATACCCTCCTAACCTCGGCTAAGAAATTCGGGGAAAAGAAAGGCAACCTCTACATCGCAGTCTCGCGTTCGAGGTCGTATCTTTCTTAACACCATCCTAGAAATCCTATGGCGGCCCAGGTCCGGCGGACGGGTTGTGTGTGCCATGTGTAGTGCTAAAACAGTAAAGCATGCATAACAGTTTATAATCACAAGATAATCTATTTTAAGCAACATTAAAATGAATTTCTAAGCTTTTGACCTGCATAAAGAAAAAACCTAAGTCAGTAAAGAATTTAAACAAGACAAAAATGGCCTAAGTCCTCAAAGTCCCCAGCGGAGTCGCCAAGCTGTCGCGACCTCTTTTTTTCAGCGCCCGCAATCGGGTACGGGCGCCTAAGGAGGCTAATGGCTCGGCTGAAATTAATTATGCCCGGACTCTCCCAAGTCCACCAATTCACGACTTAATGGTTCAAGTTTTTAACCTGTAAGTTGATTTTTAAAATGGAGTTGCCACTAATCAATTTGGGGTGGGTTGATTAGAAACCCAAGTGAAGTATCGGGAGAAATACTCACTCCTGCGCAACCAGAGAAATTAGGATCGGGGACTTGATTACACTAGTTAATCACTAATGCTCTTTCGGTACCTAATCTTTGTTTAAACCCTGAGGTTTTTTGGATGTTCGAGAGATTTTCCATGCATTTTTGGGAGGAAAAACATTTTTTGAGTCATTTTCTAATTTTTTTGGACACAAAAGGGATTTTTGGGACTTTTTGGTATATTTTTTTTGGGGAAAATACAAGTCTTTTTGGCTTTTTCTAATTTTTTTTGGCTTTTTCATGAATTTTTGGCCTTTTTTGGATTTTTGACATTTTTTGGAAAATATGAAATATTTTTGATTTTTTTGATTTTTTGGAAAATAAAATATCTTTTAAATATTTTTTAATATTTTTGGAAAATAAATTATTTTTTATTTTTCTCGATTTTTTTAAATAAAACATTTTTTAACATTTTTTAAATAATTTTTTGAAAATAAAACATTTTTTGATTGATATTTTTTTATTTTTTTGAAATAAAGTATTTTATTTTTATTTATTTATTTAAAATATTATTTTATATTAAAATAATATAAAAACCGACCCGGTCGGATCCGCGGGTTGGGTTCGACCCGGCCATCGATCCGAATGACGCGGGCCCGACTCAGTTTTTTTCCTTTCTTTTTTTTTTTTATTTTATTTATCAAAACGGCCCGATGGCCCGTCGTTTTGGGAGGGATCCAGCCCGGCCCGATGACCCGGCAAAACCCCACTCGGATCTGGCCCGAATTCCAGCGAGGACCCGGTTCCTGTGAGGAACCCTACCTGACCCGGATCCGACCCCACGACCCACTTTCCAGCCGCCCTAAAACGCACAAAACCCTACCCGGCTCTCAGCCCGGGTCCGACCCGACGACCTAGGGGCGCGACCCGAAAAATTCAGGAACCCTAGGGTTCCCGATTCGCGGCGCTAGTGAAGGGCGGCCGCTTGCATCGTCGACGACGGCTACGCGGAGGACGGCGGTGGTCGGTCGTTTGTCGGAATGAAGAACACGACTCAACAACGGCGGCCGATCTATTTGGCCGGTCGGGGGGGCGATGGCAGTGACGCGGTAGACAGAGGCGGCGGCCAGATCTCGAACGGAAAAGCGGCGGGGAGTGGTGGCGAGCGACGGTAGATACCTGGCTGCAGTAACGGGGCAACGAGGTGGCGGTGGCGGTGACAGAAGGTAGCGACAACAGTGGGCCTTCAATCTTCGCGGATCTGGGGCGGCGTCGGGCACGACTCGAGGTGACGTCGGGGGGGACCTCTTCTTCCACCCTCTTCGCGAAAACTCCTTCGCCTCCTCCGAGCTCACTTCTCTCTCACTCGGCCGATCCGAGCCTCCACCGGCCGGATCTCGACCTCCTCGGACTCGCTCACCGGCGGCCTCCCCCGAAGTCTCTCAGTGGGAGGTCGGCCGAGCTCGCGACCACCTGATTTCTCTCTCGCTCACTTGTCGATTCCTCCCCCGAAGTCTCTCAGTGGGAAGATCTCAGAGCTCGCTCCTCCCTTGCCATCGTCGGGAGAAGCCTATTTATAGGCGAGGGGGCGGCCGGTTGATGGAGCTTCAACCGCCGATCTTCGCACGCCGAACCGCCTCCACCGGCCGAACCAACGTCCCATCCGAGCTCCACCACAAGGCGTGCTCGGCATTGAAGGAAATCCATGATGGCGCCGAGATCCCTCTTCGGCCGACGTCGGCCTACCCTCCTCGGCCATAGGTTGTCTTCGAAGCGCGTCGTGTCCTCTTCTGCGCGTGAACTACTGTTTAGGCGGAGAAGGAAGGAGCGATGAAGAAGAAGAAGGAAGAAGAAGGAGAAAAAAAGGGGGGGTAGATCGTGCGAGCCCACGTGAAGAAAAAAAGGGGGGTGGGCTGCAGCTTTTGCTTTTTGCTTTTCTTGCTTTTTTTTTTTCTTTGTTTTGTTGTTTTTATTTGTTATTTTTTTATTTATTATCCGAAATGACAAAATAAAATAAAAACTTAATAAAAGAAAATTAACCTAATTAAAATTGAGGTGTCAACACCTTTCTCTATCGTTGATGGAGTTTATAACAATGCGCCATTGTTTTGACACCAAAAAAATTAATAGCTAGGTTTGCATGCTATCATGACATGAGACTCATTTTATTTTATATTATATGGATAGAGTATCTATCTACTCCGAATTCCAAAAAGCTCGTGGAGTTATTGAATGATCTTAAAGATTATTGCGAAGATAACCATATCTCGCTGCAAACTTTAATAGATTAAGAAAAGCTAGTGAATCGACTTTCAGCTTCCTGTCGACGTCTTTCTCTTATGCTCCGGGGTTTTTGTTGAGATAAACGCTAACATATTGAGGGAAACAGTGAGCGAAAGCTACACTTGCACTTCTTCGTTCATGTACTTAGGTAGCACTTTAATTTCATGTAGTCCAATGTACTATGCAGTACCATTGTTTGATGTAATCCCATGTTCTAGGCTGTACCTTTATTTTCGTGGTCAACATCTTGTAATTAACCAACGCTTCTAGATTCTATTCGTTTCGTAGAAAATATGACAATTCTAGAAAGCATTTTCCAAAAAATTATTTTTTCAGGAAAATGACAATATTTTTTAATATTTGGTTGAAACTTGAAAATGAGTTAGAAAATATTTTTTGCCATTCGGTTTGGAAAATCTCATTTGATTTTCATTTGTGCATTCCTTTGATAATTTTAAAAAAATATAATTTTATATAAAAATCAAATTTTAATTGTTTTTTTTTCTTTTTCTTTTTCTTCTTCTTTTGCCAATTGTTAGCCACAACAACAGCCTATGACCAGCCTTTGGCAAGCCGAGCCTCGCTAACCTCAAGCGAGGCTCCACCTCACTAGATCTGGCGAGCTTGAGTCTCGCTTGAAGCTAGCAAGCTTGAGTCTCACCAGATCGGCCGTTGCATCTCCATGGGACAAGACAAGGGACGAGACGAATTGCTAGGCAGCAGCGGAGGAGAAGCAGCTTTGGAGAGGAGGGACCAGACGAAGAAGCCCTAGATTGCGTGAGAAAGATGGGGAGAAGGGGCAGCTCTGGAGAAGGAGGGGAATACGCGTGAGAAAGAGGGGAAAACAAAGAGAGACGCGAGGAGATGCAAGGGCGATAGGGCGAGCGAGAAAGATAAGAAAATGACTTCCTTTCTTTCCCTCAATGTTAGAAGGTTATTCTGGAAAATATTTTCTTTGACCACTTATTTTCCACCCCTAACACCGGAAATTATGAAAAATGTTTTTTAAGAAGACATTTCTGTGAAATAAATGGCGCCTTAATGAAAAGTTAATTCCCCTCGCGTCCTATCTCCCTAATTTCATCTGCAGAACATACAATATTCTTATTCTC
Source organism: Eucalyptus fibrosa (assembly GCA_017140475.1). Taxonomy (NCBI): domain Eukaryota; kingdom Viridiplantae; phylum Streptophyta; class Magnoliopsida; order Myrtales; family Myrtaceae; genus Eucalyptus; species Eucalyptus fibrosa. Next base: position 22,085,223 of record CM029509.1, on the reverse strand, counting down.
GCCGACATTTGCAACTGATTAATGCATAATTAATCAAATTATACAATCCGCGATAGACATGCGGTTCTAAATCGTCCAACTGGCGCTATTATCTTCTTAGTTAAGGAGTTAAGGAGAGCAATCATTGCGCCTTATTGATCTTTTCTCTATTGTGTCTAAGCCAAAGGATGAGACGCACCTTATGATTATGACGTCACCATCTTTTCTGTATTAGAGCATTGATAATGCACCCCGTCTTTCCAACTTCCGTCGATGCGGTCTATATAAACTGCACTTGTAGTTAAAAAAATTACATGCATTCGCCAAACGGTAACCTTTTCCTAGGAGTCACGAAGTTACAAAATCATTGCTAACTCTTTTTTCACCTGGTGATCCTTTCCTAGTCATGGCTTTTTCTCCTTCAGAGTCTACTGTCAATCCTCTGTTCAGTGATGAGTTCGTCTCAAATTGGAAGAGGCTGCTCGATCTCCTTTCCCTAAAATATTCTCTCATAATATCTAATACTGACGTCGAAGGGCAAATTGGAAGAGGCTGCTCGATTTCCTCTCCCTCAAATATTCTCTCATAATATCTAATCCTGACGTCGAAGCGGAGATTCAAGTGGTCATGGAGGATGTTAAGCCGCATAGTCTTCCTCCGACTCATTTGTTTGAGACAGACTTTGATGAGTTCTCCGCTCGTGTTTGACCATGGCATACAGGATTTTCTAGCCAATGAGGCCAAAATTGACTATTTCCGCTCCTTTGAAGCGGATTATAAGATAGGAAAGAGTAGGCCTACCATGCTGAGGAGGTACTCGAGGGGTCGTAAGAAGGTCCTTGAGTTGGCTGAGAAGATTCATGCCCGTCTGGTCCACGCGAGGGAGAGGTTGACTAAGAAGCTGGTTTCTGTCCACGCGAGGCAAATGGGGGGAGAAACATCGTTGAGATGGAGATGGAGGTGGAGAAATTCTCTCCAAAAGGCTAATTGACTTGGATCATGGCATTCAGGTCTCTCAGTCTCTAGTGACACATGCCAATCAGCTCGTGGAAGACGAGACACCCGTGCTTGATGAGCCGTGGGATGATTGTGACCATCTGTTTCCATTGATGCAAGTGCGTTCTTCGATCGCTCACCAGGCTATGGAGGAAAACAACCGCATGGAGGATCACCTTGCCGCTTTCATTTTTAAGTTTAGGGCACACGTTGGTCTGATATGACCGACTCAATTAGTTTTGTCGTGCCGCACTCTCCTTTTGAACCCATGCTTTTCCTTCTAGGATCGATGTACTTTTCCTTTCCATCAATGTGGATACACCTAGTTCATGGCACTTCAGTGTCTAACTCATTTTCCTTGCTTATCTTGCATTTCTTGCATTTCCCACATGGTTGGATGATATTTCTTTAGATACTTTCCATTCATTGATCTTGGCATTTCTCTTCCATCAATATTCATCAATCAATAAGTGTTGCCGACCAAAATATCCGTGACCAAAGAGGGTCCTTCCTAATTAGAGGATCGCTTGCCAAGTTTCTAAGGACTTTGCCAGCATAATAGTCATTGGGTATTGTAAGAATAATAGTTTACTGTTAGCCACATATTCTTAAAAAAATGGGTCTTATAAAAATTTATAATTATTTGTGATTTGGTTTTTTCATGATCTAATATATAGACTATTATTTTCACAATACATTAGAGACTGTTAGGCAATCATTTCTCAATTTCTAATTATTTGTGGTCATTGACAGTATGGTCTTCCATGCTAAGTCATCAATGTCAAGATGTTTGGCTTTACATGTTCGTTATAGGCTTTGGTCTTTTGAGCAATTACTCATTCTAATGTAGAAATTTTATCTTCACGAAGTTCATCATTGTTCATATATATCAATTCATCATACTCATCCTTAGTCATATCACCTTGTAACTTGACTCTTAAGGATTGAACCGTTATCACTAGAGGAAGGACAACTTCTAGACCATATGTTGACAAATATAGGCTTACTCCAGTACTTCACTTAGATGTTCGACAAGCCCACAACACTGTCGATAGAAGGGAGTCCCATTGCCTAGGTTTTTCTACAATACCCGGTCTTTCAAAGTCTCAATCCATGGAATTTTTAATTTCGGAAGCTCAACATGTTGAACTTGAGTAAACAAGCTTGGGGATGGCGACGTGGTCGGCATCTTCAATCGTGGGGTTATTTTGGGTGGTGGTGATATTGAAAGATGGTTTTGGGTGGTACTGTTTTGAAAGTGCAATTTGGCCCTCTCTCATTTCAATAAAATTACTTTTTTATTTACAATATATTTTTTCCCCTTTCAAAAATACCATTACTCATTTCTCTTCATTGAAATTTTACTCAATTTCAACTATATATGGACACTTTGGCCAAAACCTCTCTGCCAACTCTTCTGCTTGTTAGAAATTTTAAAAATCACATTTTCATCCAATAGTTTAAGCTTTTAGAATAATTGATAGTAATTCCATAAAGTCTCTCAACGTATTAAAACATGAAGTTTTTAGTTCACATCTTCCATACCCCTATTTGCTTTCCAATTACATATTTCTACACTTAGACCAAAGACTAGCCTACGTGTGAGGGGTATTAAACCATGCGCTTGGCATTCCAAGGTGGAGGATGTAGAAACTTTTAAACGGTTATAACCTATATAAGTTAAAGTTTGTAATATATTGGATCAATCAATAATATGGAAATAATTAAATAAATACTAATGAGTCAATATCGGAATTGAAATCTACTAATAAGTTACTACATAAACAATGTACCTACTGCAATTTTTACCGGCATTATCTGAACTTTACCAATATTCCAAGAAATTTATATGAACGTAATTTTTGTTTCGCCTTTTCCACGTATGGGTCAATAGAATTCTGCGAGCATGTATCGAACAAGGGTGAGGGTTGATCCAATAAATCAATAAGATGATGGCGATTTTCCGATCTTTCGAAGGGATAAAGTTATTTTATAGGTGGTTGACTTTATTGACCTTTCTGTAATGCCATAGGATTAACAACTATGACCCTTTTACGAGTTGTCGAATAAGCGACGATAGTCGCTATGCATCCATCGATAATCACTATAAGTAGTTGGATCGTCGCTCTTGTCGACTGTTTGATCGGGCACGGCTACTTTGCATGAACTTGCGGCTACGTAGAAATGCCACGACTTCCATACTTGATGGACGTCCCCTGAATTGAACAGAGGGCTAGTGGAGGGGGAACGTCTTGAAGGGAAGGGCCTCGGCCCCTCTTGATATGTTGTCCCTCCTTGAAAGTGAAGCTAGTAACAGAGAGATCGGAGAAAGTTCTCATGGAGGCCGAGTGCAGAAGTAGATGCACGAAACTTGACGACCGACTCTTCACTAGTAGTGGTGACTACCCCGCCGGTACCGTTCCACCAACCAGCCCACTAGCTCTTTTTTTTTTTTTTTGGTCTCCATAAGAAAGATAATTGAATTGCCGGAGGTGTAGCCAACTCCAGACAACTCTAGATACCCCGGTGGTTCATTAGTGCTAGTCACCAAAGTCCATACTTGCAGTCTTCCAAAACCCGGATCCGCATGTCAAGAAACTTCGCTTCATCAAGTGCCATAGAGCTAATCATCCCCCCGAGAAGTATAGGGATTGTACCTTTTCAGCCGTTTATTAGTAGAAGATTCAATTTCTTTGCTGCTTTTCTTCAGGTTACTTGCGATTCCCCTCCAAGGATTTACTGACGGTGAGTTGGTGCTGGAGGTATTAACGTATACCCTAAATAGGAATATAAACTGCGGGCACTCGAGAGGTATGTTTGCCGAACCTTCTCAAAAGGCATTTCTGTAAGCCAGTCTGTTCTTTTCTTTTCTTTTCTTTTTTCTGTTCTGATAGAGAAAGCAAAAGATCCCGGTATCCACTTGGGCAAAAGTAACCAATTTTACCCTCCAAGCTTTCGTTATCGTGTTTTTGGAATACTTGGAAATGGATTTTAGGTTCTGTTTACGATAAGCCCAAGAAGGGGTTAGACGACATTCCTCCAATCTTAGCCAAATCGCTGTCTGGCTACAGCTTACCAAGGTTTTTATGCAGAGTACAGCTAGCCGACTGTCAGCCTCTTCTTCACTCGCCATTTTTTTTATGCTTCGCAGACGACCCAGACGACTACAGAGGGGTAAACGTAACACCGGGAATGGTGATGGTGTCGGAGGATTAGGATGGAAGGAATCGCGAAGAAACTGGAATTAGGGTTTATGAGGGATGAGGGTTTCAGATTCTGTGTACAGAAGTGAAAATTCAATAGAAAATGGAGAAAACTTTTAGGGATTATAGTACAGGGGGAAGCTCTTCCTTTGAGAAATGGATTGTCGTATAAATGGTTGATTGATTTACAATTTGATAGTTTGGAATAGAGGTGAGCGATTGCTTACTAAATTTTATATTTACTTTTTATACTATGATAGATAAGTGAATAGAGTGTGAAAGATACTTGAAAAATATCGTTGATTTGGATACTTTCTGGAATAAAAATTTTGGCACTAAAGAACTTGACATATTTGTTTTGATTAGTTGGATGCCCAATCCTCTTATTCTACTACAATCAGAATTTCGAATCCTAAAGTGGGCTATGTATCCATATATTAGAATATCAAGGTTGAGCCACCAGTTGATGTGAACTAAATTTATTCGAGCTGTATCAATATAGATTAAACTCATTCGGGCCTTATCTTAAAGGCAAATTATGAGCCGATCCACTGGTCAATGTGGATCGAACTAATTTGGGCCTTCTCATAGGGCAAATTATGGACCAAGCCATGAGATTTTGAATTTTCAAACTTTTGAATATTTGTTTTGAAAATCGTTCTAAACTCCACCTAATTATCCTGACAAATCTTTTTACTTGTAAATCTTTGTTTTGAATACCGACCCTGAGATCAGCTATTTTTAGTATCTTTCAATGTTTATTTCTTCAATTACATGATAAGACTATTGTGAACTTTCAATGGCTTACGGGCTTTGCAGTTAATTGCTTTGAGCGTGCTTCATCCTACAAGAAGGAGGTGAGAAGTTGCTGGCTGAACCATCGCGCTCGCCTCATCTCCAAACATTTCAGATTCTGAAGAAGATTAGAGAACGAAATCAAGGACTTTGGAGACGAGATAAAGTAAATTTTCCACCGTTATCATTTCTATACTAGCGACAACTAATGAAATAATCTGTTGTTTCACCAGTAAGATTATAATACAATTTCCCAATTCGATTGCTATTGATATAATCTCAGTAACATCAATAATTAGGGGATTGATACGACAAAGTATTCATTCAGTGATATCAAAGATATTGCTAATTATATTGATGGAGATAGGCAAGACCAATCTTTCATTGAGTTTTTTTCTTTTTTTTCCTTCCCATTTCTTTGAAAAATCAAATTATGTGAATTGCTAACATTATTCGTGTTACCAACCATTGGATATCGAGCCTTGCTTATCTATTAAACATGTTCAAATGGCTATACTAATATGATATATTAGAGATGTTTACACAATAATAGTGTTTTTAACTTGTTTTTTTTCTGAAGGGGATAATGTTTTCTTAAAGTGATATCTCATATCAAGTAGAATACTAACATTAATTCTAATGAAACAAATACATTAGAGTCAAGATTTATGTTTCACATTTAATCATCGTGTCTCGTGCATTGCACTAGGGTTATTCTAGTTGTTCAAATTAAGGTGACATGGCGGTCGCTAATGGGAAAATAAAAATGAGCTCTACTTCTTGGGGAGCAGCATTAACATTGCTGCCTGAAGGTAGCGTCACCATTTATATACCAAAATAAGATATAGATCTGCTATAAGCTCAAGACACATTCAATAAGAGAGATAAGATAAGGCATTTGCAGACATCACAGAGTCAACTGGGGAGAACCAAAGGGTATCAGATCGATACACAGCTTTACCGACAAACTCAATTCCGACACTGCATACAGTTTTCAATTCTTTGCACAACCCATAAGTAGAGAGATATCTCTTTAACGACGAGAACTACTTCTGTTGTGGACCGTCCACAGAACCGAGGATGTTAAGTGTCGAGAAGAGTTCCTACCGCACTTATTGAGCCTCGGTAGTATCTCCATACCGCACCTAAAAGGCGTACTAATTTATTCTGTAATAATAGAAGAGCAACTGATATCAGGGTCGCCAGTATGAATATCAAGATTGCTCCTGGAAAACTGTAATCTTCATCCAGTAACGACCTGGACGGTACGTTCGCCATGCAGGTAAGGTAAGTAAAAACCATCCCAGACGTGGAGAGCACCAGTGGCTGTCTCAATGGAAGTCCTTTGGTGAGACGAATGATCATCTGAACAGACAACAAAAATCCGAACGTGTTGCTGCTCAGGAACACAAATAAAGCCAAATTCCTACAGAAGGTACTTGCCTCAAAAGATAAGTATGCTCAAGGAAGCCTTTCTTGGTATGAGTTTCAAATTTTTTAAAAAGAGTTGGAGGCTGAATCACTGCTTGGAAGGTTGCGCTTACTATGAGCACGGCTACAACCAGGAGGTCACTGCGTTTATCGTCCAAAGGCTTTTGTCCTTGGTTCGAATCTTTTGATGGTGGATGATCATTTTTATTTGCAGGTTTCATAACTGATTGATAGCTGGTAGCTCTCTCATTATTATCTTGGTCGCCAACCGCCAGGACTATTTCTGAAGAGGGCAAGTTTGATTGTCCGTGTTTGGCTCCTGCCTGTATGAAGATTTCTCTAATATCTCGATCAAGGTGATATGAGACATCGAGAGGGGTTGAGCCACTCTTGTTCAAGGTGTTCACCTCCACGATCCCGAACTCCAGAGCAGAACCAAAAAGCATGAAGTTAACCACCTGCAATTTTTTTCCTTCTTTGTTTTGTTGTCGTCAACATTGAAATATAAGATAATAAAGATTTTTTTTTTTCTTTTGCATGAATGAGATATCCTTCATTCTAGTGATGATCAAAAGGGAACAGCGTGACTTGCCTCAAAATTTTGGACGGTAGCGGCAACATGCAAGACAGTGTTGCCTTTGTTGTCCTGCTGATTGATGACCTGCTCCTTCTTGTGCTGCTTCAGATGCTCCACTAACACAATGACTGATTCAAACCGGTTGTTCTTCACGGCGAGGTGAAGTACCGTCTCCCCCTAGCGGTTGTCTCTTCAACAGACTCAGGAGAAGCGGAGAGCAGCACCTTCATGACATCGAGCTCCCCGTTTATGATGGCATAATGCAAAGGGATTCTTCTCTCCCGTCCCTTCATGGAGCACAGGTGTGGACCCACTTCCAAGAGCTCCCTCGCGATCTCAACATCACCTCGAGCTGCCGTGATGTGCAGTGGACTGAAACCATCCGCGTTCACTTTTTCTGCGAACTTCGGCATCCACTTCAGGAGCTCTCGGACAAAATCCAAATGGCCAGCCACACAAGCGATGTGCAGCGGTGTGTGACCGGCTCCTTTGAGAACCGTCTCTTCAAGGATCAGCTCATTGCTTCCGATCAAGTCATTCAGCTCATCAATATTGCCCTTTCGAGCTGCTTCTAGCAACCTTTGCTCCATTTGATCGGATCTAGTAATGGTCACTCTCTTCTTGGGACACTTGGACTGGGAAATGTTAAATTATCGATCCATTTTATAGAGTTTCCCCCATATTTCTCTCTAAATTACAATTATCTAGAAGCTCCTAGGCGAAGTCTTGTGGTAGTTAAGAATAGGGGTTTGCTAACTTAACAATCTGACTTACTGGGAAAATAACAATTTGGTGTGAGTTACAAATTTTTAAAGAAATGAACCCTCACAATAATTTATAATTATTTGTTAGTTGATTTTTTGTGATCTAGACTATAATGTTGTTCGTATAGTAGATTAAACATTGTCACCTAATCATTTTTCTAAGAATAGTGGCTAATAAATTGTCCAGCAAGCAAATTAAAGCAAATCTCTCCGAGACAAGCAGATGAAATAAGTCGCGAGTTGTGACTGTAAACAGGCATGGATGTTATGTCGTATAAAGTACAGGACAACTAGCAACACCAAAGCTCTATGCACATTGCCACTTGTCATACCCAACTATTCAATAAAAATTACTATACCTTGTCTCGTTGACGCTGGATGATGTAGCAAACTTGTAAAACTGATGTTTAATATAAATAAAGAGGTATATGTACATTATCTAAACTCATGTGATTTTTCTTGTAAGGGATGTTGCAATTTGTACTACTTCTGCATGCATAAATTATAATTATGAATTATAATCAATAAATACATGTGTGGTGCACGACGTTCTAGGGCATCACTACTCAGATCCCCTACACCTGAGCATGGGACTTTGGCACCCTAGATCGGCTCCCCAACACCTAGGCTCAAGTCTTTAATGCTTGGACCAAGGTCCATTGAGGCCAAGCTTGAGACTCCTACACTTAAGCTTGAGACTCTTGCACTTAAGCTTAAAGACCTCAGTGCCCCTTTTGCTCAAGACCCCAATGCTAGTGCCTAGATCCACAATACCTAGGCCCGTGTCCATTGAGGCCAAGCCCACAACCTCAACGGGCTTGGGTCCATCAAGGTTAGGCACAGACTCACCCACCATCACCGATTGCTAAATAGAAAATTCATGAGAAGAGATTTTTCATTTTTCTTAGGGTTAATATTACGAAAAATCCCAAATTGATACACTTGTAACCATAAAAAAAGCTAAACTAGTACACTTGTGACAAGTTTCACCCAAAACTAATTTTTTTATTACTAAAAACCCAAAACTGCTACATTTATAAATATACCATTCATTAAATTGAATTAACGTCACAAAAAATCACAAAAATCGCATAACTATGACAAACGAAGAGTAAAATCTCAAACTAACATATTAGTCAATTATCACGTATAATTTAACTTAGCAATTTGATAGTGAAATCTAACAAAAACTAACAAATGGTAAATTTATCACAAATATACCAGTTTAGGGTAAATTTGTCAACAGTGTATCAATGTGGAGTTTTTAATGGTCAAAAATTTGGTTTGGAGAAAATTTGTCATAGATGTACCGGTTTGTAATTTGTAGTATTAGGAGAAAATACATTATATGGACTTTAGTAGTTCAATTTTAGTAAAAGGTAACTTTGTATTCCTAAAGTTTTGGAGATAGGGAAAAGGGTTAAAAAAGTCTTAAACCTCTTGCATTTATACAGATTTAATCCTGAACTTTTTGTTGGTACCGATTTAATTCTAAACATTTTTACTTTGTGCTAATTTAATCTTTTCTGGCTAATTTTGGTCGGATTTTGCTGATTGGAAGCCAGTCGGTTGACGTGGCACAACCGGCGTTGATATTGACAATTTTTAATAATATTTTAATATTTTTGAATTTTTTATACTCTTTTTCTTTTTTCTTTTTTCCTTTTCTTTCTCCTTCCTCTAGCCGATCGCTGGACCTTGGCGATTGGCTAGAGGCGACAATCAGTGAGGTCAAGGTCGACCTTGTTGGCCTCTGGCGAGGCTTGAGCCTTGGCCAAAGGCTGCAAGGTCAGCCTCGTGTTGGGCTAGCGAGCCTCGACCTTGCCAAATCCAGCGAGGTCGAGCCTAGCCTATGGCTAGCGAGTCTTGACCCTCAACTAATCTGGCGAGGGCGAGCCTAGCAGCTCCGTGCAAGAGTGGTCACTAGCAAGGGCTCAAGCCTCATTGGCCATCGCCTCTAGTCGGTTGCCGAGGTCCGACGACTAGCTAGAGAAAGGAGAAGGAGAAGGAAAAAAGAAAAAGAAAAAAGAAAAAAATTCAAAAATATTAAACTATTATTAAAAGTTATCTATATCAATATGCGATTGTGTCACATTAGCCGGCCGGTCCCCAATTAGCAAAATTCGGTGAAAATTAGCCAAAAAATATTGAATTGACATCAAGTGAAAATGTTTAGGACTAATTTGGTACCAACAAAAAGTTTAGGATTAAATTGGCACAAATGCAAAAGAGTTACGACTTTTTTTAACACTTTTTCCTTTGAAGATGAATGGCACCTACAAAGGCACCTTTCTCTATTGTTGATGGAGTTCATAACAAAGTACCATCTTTTTGTGAGCCCAAAGATTAAATCCATGAGCTATTATAACCTGAAAATCATTTGAATTTGTTTCTTTATTGGGACACACTATCTATCTCCTCTACAGTTTGAAAAGCTCGTCGAGGTAATGACAGGTCTGGCAATGTCATTTTCTCTCTATTTATCTCTTTGCGGTGGAAATAAGTTCGATGTCGACCATCGGAAACTATTCCTGTTACATCATAGTAGTTGAAAAAGATAACGCGAAGACAAATTCCTAAAGTAGTTCAGTTTGTAAAAATACATTATGGGGACTTTAGTAGTTCAATTTCAGTAAAAAGTAACTTTGTATTCCTAAAGTTCTTGAGATGAATGGCACCTACGAAAGTACCTTTCTCTATTGTTGATGGAGTTCATAACAAAGCACTATCTTTTTATGAGTCCAAAAATTAACTTCATGAGCTATCATAACGTGAAACTCGTTTGATTGGGACACACTATCTATCTACCCTAAGTTTGAAAAGCTCGTCGCGTAATGACGTCTAGCAATGTCATTTTCTCTCTAATTATCTCTTTGCGGTGGAAATAAAGTCGATGTCGACCATCGGAAACTATTCCTGTTACATCATAGTAGTTGGAAAAAATAATGCGGAAGACAAATTTCTAAAGTAGTTCAGTTGTAAAAATACATTATGGGGGACTTTAGTAGGTCAATTTTAGTAAAAAGTAACTCTGTATTCCTAAAGTTCTTGAGATGAATGGCACCTACGAAAGTACCTTTCTCTACTGTTGATGGAGTTCATAACAAAGCACCATCTTTTTGTGAGCCCAAAAAATTAAATTCATGAGCTATCATAACATTAAACTCATTTGAATTTGTTTCTTTATTGGGACACTATCTATCTCCTCTAAAGTTTGAAAAGCTCATTGAGGTAATGACGGGTCTAGCAATGTCGTTTTCTCTCTAATTATCTCATTTCAGTGGAAATAAAGTTGGTGTCGACCACTAAAAACTATACCTGTTACGTAATGTAGTTAAAGAATAATAATGCGGAAGACAAATTTCTAAAGTAGTTCAGTTTGTAAAGATACATTATAGGGACTTTAGTAGTTCAGTTTCAGTAAAAAGTAGATTTGTAGTTCTGAAGTTCTGGAGATGAGTGGCACCTATGAAACTACCTTTCTTGTTGATCGAGTTCATAACAAAGCACCATCTTTTCGTGAGCCCAAAAATTAAATTCGTGAGCTATCATAGCGTGAAACTCATTTGAATTTGTTTCTTTATTGTGACACACTATCTATCTACCCTAAGTTTGAAAAGCTTGTCGCGATAATGACGTCTAGCTATGTCATTTTCTCTCTAATTATCTCTTTTCGGTGGAAATAAAGTTGATGTTGATCATTAAAAACTATACCTATTACGTCATACTAGTTGAAAATAATAATGCGAAAGACAAATTTGAGGAACTTCCATTTAATTTGATATATTCATAATGAGGATTACAATAGCCTATTTATAGGTTTCACGTGATAACTATTATAGGTAGCAAGATAAACATAATATCAAATACAATCAATCAAGGATATGCTCTATAAAAGGAGATATATGCATAATCCTTAAAGATATGTGAAATCAACCAAATATCCTAATATTGCTAACGATAGTCATGACCTTAGGATGATGGCACTTGCCTCTGTGTCATTATCATTTCACAAATTTCTAAATCTATTGTACATCGGTCAATTTAGTTCTAAATATTATAATTATGCCGATTTAGTTCTAAATATTTTAATCATGTCAATTTAGTCATGAACATTTTAATAATTTGCCAATTTAGTCATTCTGAGTAATTTTAGTTGGAAATCATTGAGGACTACATTGACAAATCATTAAAATGTTTAAAAATAAATTGGCGTATTTGAAGGGCTTATGATTGAATTGGTCATTATATAAAGGTTTATGACTGAATTGACATAATTAAAGGGTTTAGAATCGAATTGGTTGGTATATAATAAGTTTATGACTTTTTGGACAATTTCTCCCTTCAAACACACACTAGGATTTTTAAAATTCCAACTTAGTTGGAAGCATCAAATTAAGGAGTCATTTATTAGGGAACTGCTTGTTTAAACGCATACTAGGCTTTTTGACGTCTGATGGTTGATCTTTATGACGGGACCACACAGGTCGACTTCTTATACTTGTTTTGCTTTCAGATTAGATTTCTGTCTTTTTCTCTCATTGAAAATTTGGGAAAATATCTTGCATTGTGTAATGCTGCACACATCCCATTTAAGAACTTGTCAAATTAAATCTCGTGGGAATCAATTATGATTTCATAAACATATATTAAAGATGTGAAACATTTAAAGGGGCAGTACGCTTATGCCACCAGTCTGTTAGCCTTTGTCAATGCTAATCCTCATTTTTGGTTTTGAAGGATACGGTTAGGAGAATACACCAAAAGCCGCAAACATTTATCCAGACTCCGATGAAAAACTAAATATTTCAAAAAAGAGTTTCAATAAACATTATAGTCAAGTAAAATCTCTTTTGTTTATGTATCTACAAAAATCTGGGGTTGTTGATTATGAAATTTATCCATGAAATAACATAGATTGCCTTTGGGTTGCATTCTTAAGTATGTTTCACTTTCAGTGGTATAATCACTCAAAAACAGTGCATGGTCTATAGATCATGGTGACGTCCATACAATTAACTTTTCAATGATATTGATCTATATGATATGTAGTAGAGGTGTTCACGGGCTGGGCTTTTGTTAAAATTAAAGCCTGGCCCAAACATACTGGGCGTGCTTACTCTAGGCCCGGAACACTAGCCCAAGCCACAACAAAACGTTTGGCTGCCAAACTAGACCGTTCCTATTCGATTCAGTCCTAGCCAAGTCCGAAAATCTGTTGTGAAGTTTGAAAAATCTGCTACTCCATGACAGTTGAAACTGAACCCGAGCAGGGATTTGCGTTTGTGCCACTTAGATCTGGTGATGAAGATCTGCAACTGGTCCAAAAAGAAAATAGTTCCATAGGTTAACATGAAGCCCCAGATGCTCCACTGTGTAATGGAAAGTAATCCAAGATCAAATAATGGAGCGGATTCTGCAGCTGTCACTTCTTTAGCGATGGAAAAAGGAGCTTGAGGAGATTGAGTGGTCGCTGCAGAGTGGAATGAGGTGAGATGTGAGAAGGGAAGTGGCTGACAAGCGTGGGAAGGAGAGGTTTTATGGTGGTGGTTGAGGCAACCCCGGTGGGAGAAAAATCAATAGCTAGTCCCGGGCTTCGTTAGCTCACTCCATACAAGTCGTTAGATCCAATAGGATCTGCGTGATCTGACGGTTCATGTGAAATAGACTAAGTGGGCCAGGAAGAAAAGGAAAAAAAAAAAAAAGCTACTTCGTGTTCCTTTTTCAAGTAATAGCTCGGGCGGGTCTAGGCCCATTCAGGCTTCACCATCTAAAGCCCGGTAGTCTGGACCGACCCGAATAGATAATAACCTCTATTGAGCCCATCATCTTGGCCCAATTTATTTTGGCCCCAAAAATTCGGTCCGTATTTTCGGGCTACCAATCTGTGGGCAATATAACATTTTCTGATAACCCACCACTCTCTCAGCTATTTGGAACTACCTCTACCTCCTCCCCCCTCTCTCTCTCTCTCTCTCTTCCTATTTTTCCCTTTGAATTAATAATAAAGAAGATTTCAATTGATCCAAAGATAATAAATTCATATTTATTGATCTAATAGAAAATTTTCTTATGGTTTGATAGGTAAATTAAATATTTAGAATAATTTCTGCAACCCACTTAAACTTTAGCATTTTGAGCAATACAATCTCTCATTTGTAAAAGTTATAGGTTACCCTCTTGAGCTTTTGGCGCTGATACTCAATAGCCTGCAAATCTTGAAAAGTTCAAGATTCGCTCTAAACTTTGATTTTTGTCGTAGCCATTGGGTTAAGTGTTTTCTAAAATTGGATTAACTCATTTTTTGTTATCAATATATTTACTACTTGGTTAAAGAAGTTAAGAAAGTAGAATACATGGTTAAAGTTTTAAAAAGTTAGTAGAGGACCTTGGATTTTTCGAATATGATGAAATAATAAAACTCACGCGTTTTGCATCTGATTTTAGGGATTGGAGACAATGATAATAAAGGATCCTCATCTTAACGACTAAGTAACTATATATTTTCAGTTGCAAATTGTTGTAATTCTTTATATTTTGTTACGTAACTCCTATACAAAACGTCATGCCATAGAAAGACTGAATGATTTTGCGATCAATGCGTGAGACCTACTTTTTTTGGCGGCTATCTAGGTATTGGGCCTCTGTCTGTAAGAACTCTTAGTGGCATATTCCATCAAAGGTTAGAAAGCCAAAAAGAGAAGGAATAGAAAATTCGCACCAAACTCTCTTTCCTTATGGGCGAAAACCACTAAAAATACCGTAAGAACTCATTTTATAGAACGTTTTCAGGAATTTTTTATTAGTTTAAATTAATTCTTTGATTGCAGTGTAGGTGAGCATGACAATAACGTCTTGACACAATAGGTTAAACTAATTGAGCGCTCCATTAAGTAACTTAAATGTTGTATATCTTCTCTATCCCCTACATGTTAATCAATACCTTCATGAAGATAATATCGTTCTTCTATAGTTTGCAAACTACCAATTTTTGTATTAACTTACCCACATTTATTTTTATAACCTACTACCACTTTGAATTTACTAACTCTTACATGAAATTATCACCCTAAATTCAAGTTTATCAACTTTTTCAGATTAAAATCATCAATTAATTTTGGATTACCAAATCTTATTTGAATTATTTATCATTTTTTAAAAAATTTTAACTTGCCGACTTTCCTATTAAGTTACAAACTTTTACTTGCATCAGTTAGCTTTTAAAGGTTACCGGCCTAAATCAGGAAATTCATCAACTTTTTCTCACTAATTTACTGCATATTATTGAGTTATTAACCATCACCTGAGTTATTTAGTGATGTTTGTTTGTTTTATTTATCATTTTTTTTAATTTTTAAGCTGCTCCTTATTATCATTTACATAACTTCACTTAATTTGTATTCCTTGATGAGTGAGTTCTCAACCAAGGCAGATGCTATTAAAAAATTGGAATACTGGTTGGGAGTCTAAACACACTCATTATTTAGATGGTAATACAAACCGGGGCTCTCCCTGACCGTTGGCAAATAATTATCAGCCCACCATAAAAGATTGGGATTCATTAAAATTAGAGGCTAGAGGAGTTTTCCAACTTCTTTTTCCTCTTTTGTGATTTGACATGTAAAACTTTAAAAACATTGTAGGTTATATCTCATTCAGATAATGCATATTCTTTGAAATTACAATAAGATTCTTATTTGTACTTGTTGACACATATATTTTGCCCATTCATTTAGGATTTAATTGCATTAAAAAATTATAGATTAATTTTTAAACAATAAATAGAAACAATTTTCATTAAATTGCATAGCATATACACGTTAGGTACATTTGCATTTATATTTATAGAATTTATTAGAAAAATATTTTAAAAATAAAAAATAAACTAATTAACTGAAAAGAGAGAGAGAGAGAGAGAGAGAGAGAGAGAGAGAGAGAGGGGCATGATTTCCTGATCGGGGCCAAGCCGGCAGGGCAGCTGGTGGTGGCAGAAGCCATACGCACCTCCCGGTGGCCGTTAATAGGAGAGAGCTGAGAGAGAGAAAGAGGGGAGGGAGAGGAGAACGGAGAAAAGAAGCAGCCAGAGAAGAAACGGTCTTCCTTCGGACTCTTTCCGCCACTGTGCGGTCCTTGCGCTTGCACAACCGTGAGGTGCCCCCTCCCGCACCGACGTTCCGCCAGCATCTGCAGTGATCTCCGGCGCCACTCCCAGCAACATCTTGGCAAGTTCCGACAGTTTTCACCGCCTCATCTCATCGCACTTGGCCATCATTACCGAGCTTCAGGTTTTCCGACGCTGATCAGGAGCTTGACGCGCCTCAGATCCCTCGCCTCAGCAAGCAAACAACCCCATTGAGAAAAATCGTGAGAAGGGGGTGGAGAAAAATCGCCACCATCTCACCCCCGTTACCTCCTACCTTTATACGCCCATGTCTAACATAAGGGTACAGAGAAAAGACAATAGGAGGGAGAGGCCTTCCCTTGGGAGGTGAACGTCCCTGTGAGACTTCAATTTTTCGCTGCCACTGCCTCAACGAGTTACTGTCCGAGATCTCCAACATCAAGGCGTCCCCGCAGCAGTGTTCACCGAAAGCCCGACTTCTTAGCACCATAGCCACCGCTCCAGCGAACCAGATGAGTTGCTGCCTCCCCCGACGTTGGCTCAACACCACAGCCACCGCTGCAGCAACAAGCTGCCGCCAAGCTTATCCCAGCAACCTCACCGTGACTCGCCCCTGCTCCAACTCGTTTTTCATCAATCCCCCAGTGCGGACGCCAGATTTGCAAGCAACAACCCAGCAAGCATCCCGTCGTCACGCACGACGGTCGACGTTGCTCCCTGTCCGAGACCCTGACGCTGGCACCTCGCTGCCGCGCCTCGTGAGCCAGTTGCAGCTATTCCACCACCACTGTGGTTGCGTTTCATTGAGAGTTCCCCCGGCGTCCCACCTCGCCAAGCGTCACCTTGAGCAAGACATACAAAATAATTTCTTGTCTAAAACACGTGTCATGTTACTCAAACAACACCTATGTGTCGAAAATGTAAATATGGAGCCACCGTTCATACATACATATAACAAGGAGAGTAACTCAACAAGATCCACAGCATTCGTATCTCATTTTAAAATCCTGACATTTAAACCATTTTATAGCTTAAGAGGACGTATTCAGTGATGAATCCATAACTATGTCAGATGAAAATCTATTCGATCCCACTCATTAAAGTCGAGGCAAACCAAACCGATTGTGCAGCACATAATAAATTACCCACTTGAGCAATCGGGATATCAATCTACTGTAAATGGTGAGTATTCGCTTACCTCAATTCCAATCAAAATCACAACTTGCATGAAGAAAGCCATTCAAGTAAATCTAACCACCAATGACACAAGTTCAACCTATCAAAATAGGCACGACAATCTTTTCACTTCAGTAACCTACATAAGATGAATAAACTTTGACCGAAACGATCAATATGAAGTCGAAAATGGTCACACTGGGAAAGTGCCATTAGCAGTACATGACGTTCAGCTTGCGGGCCAAACTTTGCTGCTTTGGTTCTCGCTCCAAGGGTTTTGTTTTTGAGCAAACCACACATCATTTCGAAGCAAATTATAACATCCTACATTTGTTTCTTCTCTATTCATAAAGTTATCACTAAAATCTACATTTGCTATACTCGAAATTATCCCGTAGTGTCGGCAGTGTGTTGCTTGATGGCGGATTTTGTTATTTATTTTTTGTGATCCCACATTTTTGACCCAAATTTTTTCTTAAAGTTGCGACTATTCGACTCCACGCTTCGTACCCTTTCGTGACAACCGCCCGTCTTGATGGGAGACGATATATAAATGAGAACGTACGTTCATTTCTGACGGGGCGAACACAAGGTCTAACACAAAATCCTTACATTTAGAATACACCATCAATACGTGAGGAGATTTGGTTAGTAGAGTGTCCCTATTGTTTTTCTTGATTTTTCAGAACATTCGACGAACGTGAATACGAACAATGGCTGGAGGTTAGTCTATAAACGATCCTTGCTTCCGCATCATGTTTTATTTTGTCTTACATTTGGTATCAGAGCGTTCCTAGTGCCTCTGCCTTGTTTTTGTTGTATTTTGGTGTATTTTCGGTGAATTTTTGGTGTGTTTTTCGGGCATTTTGGAGATGAACAGTAATTCGGTTTCTTGAGGCCGAGAGAGAAACTCGTAAATTCCGGCAAAATCCGCGTGACCCACCCTTTGATTTCGGAACCCATACGGTCGCACCGCCATGAGGAACGTTAGCCATGAGTTTTTCCGGTATATTGGTGTTCGCCGGAGGCTAATCGGGCGGCGGAAGTCTCTGTGGTTGAGGATTTGTGTTTTTGGGAATTTTCTTATGATTTGGGGCTTATTTCTTCGTTATTTTCGCCGAAACTTGAACCCATGTAGTCGTGCTGGCATGCTCTTCAAAACCCATCATTTATTTTGGTCTTAGATGGGTTGCCGGAGAAGAAACGGCCGGCGAAACCGCGGTGGAACGGCGAAAAACAGAGAAGAAATGCTTCTGTTCGTGTGAGGAAGAAGGCGCGTGGAGCCCACGCGCGCGCTGCGGTTGCAGGCGCGTGGAATCCATGCGCCACGCGCTCTCACGCGCACGGCAACCGTTGCGCGCATGGGATCCATGCGCGCGGCAGTTGTCAGGTGCGTGCAACGCACGCGCCTGCGCGCTGAACCGCGCGCGTGCGGGGCACGCGCTCGCGAGGATTCTGGCGCGTGCTCGGCACGCGCCTGTCGTTCTCCCACCGCGGCTCCTTTTTACACTTTTGCCCCAATTTTTTCGTATTTTGCAATCTTGCCCTTGGCCAATTTATTTATTTACTGTTATGCCCTTGATGTATTTATTTATTATGTCATTTCATGCATTGTTATGAATATTTTATGCATGAAATTTAATGTCCAATGATTCATATAATTAATTAATTAGAGAGTAGCCACATCATCTTTAATTAATTAAATTATACATTAAGAGCCTCCGGATCATATTTAGAAATGGACATTGATTGTAATTAATTATATTAATATGATGAATTTTATCCCACAGGAATTTTCATTATATTAATGTGATTAATTAGGAAGAAATATCATATTACTTTCTTAATTTACCCACAGGGGATTAAGAAAAGGCATATAATATGGTAGTTTCTTCATGAAGTAATTATGAATCTATTTAAATTAAAAACTTAGCCCATAGGAAGTTTTTATGTTATGTGATTCATATTGTGACATGTTTACATTGGTAAAACATGATTTATTTATATTTGCCTCAATTTTTGTGACATAAGCATGATTATTTGATATGCGGTTTCGCAACCTTTGTGAATTTCTCTGAATTTAAGTTTGATGTTCCTATACTTGAATGGTGAGAATTATAAACTTTGGAAGGAGTCAGTTCTTCTTCAATTGGGGTGGATGGACATTGATTATGCTATAAGGAAAGACGAACCACCTGCTCCTACTGATTCGAGCACTCCAGCTGAAATAGCTCTTTATAACCAATAGGAGTGGTCCAACCGCGTTTGTGCCATGTTTATAAGAGCTAAGATATCTCCTAGTATTCGTGGTTCAGTTTCTCAGCATAGCAATGCTAAGGCTTTATTGGAGGCTATAGATGCGCAGTTTGAAAGTTCTGAGAAGGCGCATGCCATGACCCTGATTATGAAGTTTTCATCATTGAAGCTCACTAGTGTTAGAGGTGTGCGTGAGCACATCATGCAAATGAGGAACATTGCGGCTCAGCTTAAGAACCTTGAGGTTGAGATATCTGAATCCTTCCTTGTGTATTATATTCTGAACACTCTCCCACAACAGTATGCACCTTTCAAGATCTCTTATAACACACATAAGAATAAATGGTCAATTAATGAACTCATGACCATGTGTGTTCAAGAGGAAGAAAGACTGATTATGGAATTGGGAGAAAGTGCTCATTTGGCAACACAAGGAAAAAATAAGGGCTATGGCAAGCATAAGGGAAAAGGTAAAATACCTCCCCAAGCTGACATTAAGAAAGAATCCAAGTGTTTCTTCTGTAGACAGAAGGGGCATATAAGGAAGTATTGTGTCAAATTTAAGGCCTGGCTCGAGAAGAAAGGTAATCTAATCTCTTGTGTTTGTTATGAATCTAATATGACTGATGTAAGTCACAACACTTGGTGGATTGATTCTGGATCTACAATCCATATTTTGAATTCCTTGCAGGGTTTTCAAAACCACTGGAAGCCAGTGGGAAGTGAATAAAGCATCTATTCAGGAAACAAGATGCGTTCGCATGTGGAAGCTATTGGGACATATAGACTAGTTCTCAATAGTGGTTTTGTTTTAGATTTGAAAAAGACATTTTATGTTCCTAGTTTTTCTAGAAACTTAATTTCAGTTTCAAGACTTGTACCTTTGGGATACTCTTTTAACTTTTCAGATTCAAACTTTTGTTTATCATTTAAATCTGAAATTGTTGGGAGTGATATTTTGTACGATGGTCTTTTTCGAATTAATTTACAAGACAATGCCTATTATGATGCGATGCATGTTCATGATAAAGCTGGTATGAAACGATGTGTTGTGAAAGAACATTCCTCTATGTTGTGGCACCAGAGATTGGGACATATCTCCATAGAAAGAATTAGGCGATTAGTAAATGATGGAGTACTTGGTATTTTAGATTTTACTGATTGTGATACTTGTGTGGACTGCATAAAGGGAAAGCCGACTAACAAGTCAAAGAAATGTGCCAAGAGGAGTACGGAAATATTAGAAATCATACATACGGATATTTGTAGTCCGGATATGGACTCATGTGGTCAGAAATACTTCATCTCCTTTATAGATGATTATTCACGTTATATGTATCTCTACTTGATTCATAATAAATATGAAGCATTAGATGCCTTTAAAGTATTTAAGGCAGAAGTAGAGAAACAATGCAATAAGCAAATTAAGATCGTGAGATCAGATAGAGGTGGAGAATTTTATGGTAGATACACTGAAGATGGACAAGCACCTGGTCCATTTGCAAGATTTCTTCAAGAGTATGGGATAGTTGCCCAATATACTATGCCTGGTTCTCCGGACCAAAATGGCGTAGCGGAAAGAAGAAATCGGACCTTATTGGACATGGTGCGTAGTATGCTTAGCAACTCTAAACTTCCTAAATACTTGTGGACCGAAGCACTTAAGATGGCAGTGTACATATTAAACCGAGTTCCGACCAAGGCTGTGCCAAAGACACCTTTTGAGTTATTTAAAGGTTGAAAACCGAGTTTGCATCATGTGCGCGTTTGGGGATGCCCGTCTGAAGTGAGAGTTTACAATCCACAAGAAAAGAAGTTGGACCCAAGGACCATAAGTGGGTATTTCATTGGATATGCCGAAAGGTCTAAGGGATACAGGTTTTATTGTCCATCTCACACCATTAGGATTGTGGAATCAATAAATGCTAAATTTCTTGAAAATGACTTGATCAGTGGGAGCGATCAATCGAAGGATCTTGATCCTAAGAAAGATCATTCAGACACTCAATCTTCCACCTCAAGTTTAGGGTTGGTTGTTGCTTATAATGCCCCTTTAGTTCAGCCGGCTATTGAACAACCAATTGTTAAAGTTCCACAATCTGCTGATATTGATCTAGTAGATCCAGTTGTTCAGCAATTACCAGAAACTGTTGAATAACCAGTTGAACAACACGCTCCTCAAGAGAATGTTGATGCAACATTGAGAAGATCTTCTAGAATAAAGAAATCGGCTATTCCTAGTGATTATAGTGTATTTACAAGAGTCTGACTACAATATTGGAGCTGAGAATGATCTTGAAACGTTTTCACAAGCCATGGATAGTGATAAATCCAATTTGTGGTACAATGCCATGACGGAAGAGATGAGTTCTATGGCATCTAACAAAGTCTGGGATTTGGTTGAGTTACCTGATGGTGCGAAGGCCATTGGTTGTAAATGGGTCTTCAAAACTAAGAAGGATTCATTGGGTAACATTGAAAGATATAAAGCTAGACTTGTTGCCAAATGATTCACTCAAAAGGAAGGAATCGATTACACGGAAACTTTTTCTCCTGTATCTAAGAAAGATTCTCTTCGTATTGTTTTGGCTTTGGTTGCCCATTTTGATATGGAATTACATCAGATGGATGTGAAAACGGCGTTCCTCAATGGAGAACTAGAGGAGGAGGTTTACATGAAACAACCTGAAGGATTCTCCTCTAGTAAAGGTGAGCATTTGGTGTGCAAGCTTAAGAAATCTATATATGGCTTGAAACAAGCATCCCGCCAATGGTACTTAAGGTTTCATGATGTCATCTTTTCATTTGGTTTTATAGAGAATGTCATGGATCAATGTATATACCAGAAGGTCAGTGGGAGCAAAATTTGTTTTCTTGTGCTGTATGTAGATGATATACTACTTGCAACCAATGATAAGGGGTTGCTACATGAGGTGAAACAATTTCTCTCTAAGAGTTTTGACATGAAAGATATGGGTGAGGCATCTTATGTCATTGGCATTAAGATTCATAGAGATAGACCTCGAGGAATTTCAGGACTATCCCAAGAAACCTATATCAATAAAGTCTAAGAGAGATTTCGGATGAAAGATTGTTCACCAAGTATAGCACCCATTGTGAAGGGTGACGGGTTCAATTTGAACCAATGCCCGAAGAATGATCTAGAAAAGGAACAAATGTACAACATTCCATATGCTTCTGCTGTTGGAAGCTTGATGTATGCTCAGGTTTGCACTCGACCTGACATCGCTTCTGCTGTGGGAATGTTGGGAAGATATCAGAGTAATCCAGGTTTAGACCACTGGAGAGCTGCAAAGAAAGTGATGAGATACCTTCAAGGTACCAAAGACTATATGCTTATGTATAGACGGACTGACAACCTGGAAGTGGTTGGTTATTCGGATGCGGATTTCGCGGGTTGCGTTGATTCAAGAAAATCAACATCTGGATACATTTTCATGTTAGCTGGCGGAGCCGTGTCATGGAGAAGTGCCAAGCAGACTTTGACTGCTACTTCCACTATGGAGGCTGAATTCATTTCTTGTTTTGAGGCTACCTCGCATGGTGTATGGTTGAAGAGTTTCATTGCTTGGCTTAGAATTGTTGATTCTATTTCTAGGCCATTAAGAATATATTGTGACAATTCAGCGGCAGTTTTTATGGCTAAAAATGCCAAAAGTGGCAGTCGAAGTAAGCATATCGACATTAAGTATTTAGCCATAAGAGAACGTGTTAAGGAGAATAAAGTGGTCATTGAACACGTTAGCATTGAATTGATGATAGCCGATCCTTTAACTAAAGGCATGCCACCAATAAAGTATAAGGATCATGTAACTAGTATGGGAATAGGTCCCATCATGTGATTTGTCGACATATGAACGATTTTTTGTTGTATGAAACTCTTATTCAGTTGTAATGTTCATTCTCAATTTTTGTGTACACATTTTGTTGTTTATGAGAATAGCATTTATCCTTGGTTTTGGAATAAACATGGGGTTTATTCATTAAGTTATGTTGTCACATATTGGCTGACATTAAAGAAATAAGATGCATTGTGATACATGGAAGGTATTACTCACTCTTAGAGGACATGTCGCCATGATTCATGTGTTTTGTTTCTTTTCTTTAAGCATAAAGTTTTCGTGGAATTAGTTGAATAATTCGTATGATGAAAATGATGGGATCAAGTGGGAGAATGTTATTTATTTTTTGTGATCCCACATTTTTGACCCAAATTTTCTCTTAAAGTTGTGACTATTCGACTCCACGCTTCGTACCCTTTCGTGACAACCGCCCGTCTTGATGGGAGACGATATATAAATGAGAACGTACGTTCATTTCTGACGGGGCGAACACAAGGTCTAACACAAAATCCTTACATTTAGAATACACCATCAGTACGTGAGGAGATTTGGTTAGTAGAGTGTCCCTATTGTTTTTCTTGATTTTTCAGAACATTCGACGAACGTGAATACGAACAATGGCTGGAGGTTAGTCTATAAACGATCCTTGCTTCCGCATCATGTTTTATTTTGTCTTACATTGATTTTACATGTGATGCTTATCTGTCATTATTTGCCACTAGCCGAGGTATCGTCCTTGATGTCTTTTGCAAGCTATATTATCAGTCTTTTTGTGTGATTGAGTACAATATCAACGTTGCATGCACAGAATCACGGATTAGATTAAAGTTTTTATTTATTTATTTGAAATCATATTATATTTTCTATTCAATTTGCAAATAAATACATCAAGTGCATAAAATAAAATTAAAAAAAAAAAAAAACAAGAGAGTACTTCCTTTCATTACTCTCTTGTGTTTGTCTTGTGATTATTACAGTGA
Source organism: Eucalyptus fibrosa (assembly GCA_017140475.1). NCBI lineage: Eukaryota > Viridiplantae > Streptophyta > Magnoliopsida > Myrtales > Myrtaceae > Eucalyptus > Eucalyptus fibrosa. The sequence goes on along the minus strand of CM029509.1, from coordinate 22,061,081 downwards.
AAGAGGAAGGGTGGATAATATTTCATTTAAGATGATTTTGCATATAAAAAATAAATGTAACTATCATTGCACTTGAGACTAAATAATATCATTTAAGTTACTGAAGTGATTCCACTGAAATAACTTTCTTGTTTTTGTCATTATTGATGTGATTTTAGAGTGCATTTTTTTTTGTTTAAGGAAAAAATTGGAAATAACTTGTTCACTTTCCCAATAAAATCTAATGTATTTTAAAATTCAAATTATCAAAAAGAAAAAAAAGAAATAAGTTATATGTGCATCTAAATGTCAATATTTATATACTTTGTAAAATCTCAGATAAAATGGTTCGGACGCTATTTAATTTCAGATTTACTCTTAATTTCATTGAAGTTGCATATATGAATCGAATAACAAATCATTTAGTGAATGATCATATCTAATGTTCTTCTTCAAAGAACGTTTTAGATCTGGGCTACCAGTTTTCCTTTTCATCAGCTTTTCATGATTGCCTCCAACAACAATCCAAACGCTGCGCATGTTCATGTTGCAACTTGTACATGCGAACAATCAGCTCACAACCTAAAGTCAAAAAATGGAAATAGAAAGAAAAAGGAATGAAGGGTTTTCACCGAACTCTACTTTGGGAATAATTACCAAATCAGGCATAAATTTTGAAAGAAAAGTTAATTGTAAGAAAAATTATCTTATATACCCTTGATATAGCAAGTGAATAGTTTTTTTTTTTTTTTGAAAATTGGTGAAGAAAGTGGTTCGGTTTCCATGAAATATGAATACTCAAGAATGCTCTGTTATTGTCAAAAAAATGACGATGCCTTTAGCATAACATAACCTTATTTTAAATTGTGATGATCTCAGTTGCATAGTTATACTCCATAGCATTATTGATGGATCGAGCCACTAAGATAGTAAGTACAATCCAAACTATATGCTCGTCGGTGGAAAGTTCAAACTTTTGTTACAACTTTCTTGTAATAAATACATTTATGAAGAATGCCGTAGAATTCCTCGTATCTGTAGGATCTTATAACCATGTTTAGGAAGCTGTATTATCCGAAAGCAGATCCTATCTTGCCTACCACAGACGACATCATCCGCGGCACACTTCAACGGTTGACACATGTCAACCTTTGTTTCTCTCCTTTTGGCTCACTCCCTGTCTCCATATTATTCCTCTCTAACTTCTCCTCCAACCCAACGCTAGCCTATAAAACCGTTGAGATACGGGCGAGGTCTCGACAGCAGCACCAGCTCCACGTTGAGATCCGGTGGCAGGGCAAAGAGATGGGAGGTAGAGAGAGGGCCATGAGGTGATGATGGACCTGATGGGCAAGAGTCGAAGCCGCAAGCTTGGTGGAAGCCACGGCGTCTCAGGTGGGTGGTAGCCAATCGTGGTGGTGGCACGGTGGAGGCAGGGACGGAGGGAGGGAGAGATAAAGGAAGAGGCCGATAGCCAGCGAGCTAAATCTGACAGCGCTGTAGAAAGTGGGTGTGTGGTAGGCAGCGACGAATTCGCGTCCGTCTTATTAGTTTAAGATTCTGTAACTTTAACCATGACACGAACGCGCCCACTTGTATTTTCAAGGATTGGATGCTAGAAAGAGAGAAGAAAATACTTGATTGGGGTTGGCTTAGGTTCAGCAACTGACTCATCTCTCAACCATCTACCGTAGGGAAACTATAAATGATTGGACTCTTTCACCTCCAAAAGGTCCTCATCGAATCGACAAAAATAAATGAAAAGCAAAAGGCCAACTGAAACTAGAACGTGTTAAAAGGGGTTGAGCTTTTGAAAATATACCGGGCCAATACAATCCCTCCAATGACGATGAAGCTTTGCATGTGCGTACCACGACCAAACATTCTGCAGACTCTTTTCATGGTCACGGCCATCACTTTATATTTGACTGAATGGCCAGAAAAGTTCATTATTCCCTTCAAAAAGTTCTCCCGGGAAATATCATCAGAGTTCACCTCCTCTCTCTCCAGTGGCAAATCCTCCAGAGAGCCCGACGAAATTGATCAAGGTGTTGCTCAACCACCACGGCCGTGACTTGGCCTAAAAATATTCTTCTTTTTTTTTGTTTTAAATTTCCTCGAAAAGGTTAAAATTAATATTTGGAGTAATTTTCTCCTAAAAATATGAAGTTTTCAATTTGGAATTATGTCCAAGTTTGACTTGGCCTTTAAGGTTTTACCATAGGGTTTCAATTGTCCTTAGGGACAAATGCCCTTGATTGTGCAATATTGGTATATTGATTTTGGCTTCCCTTTAGTCTAGTTAAGATTAATATTTACTTTTTTCCTTAGTGTTAAATTTTTGCTATCCCATGATGTGCATTTAATGCTTTTCTTGATTGTTGATTACCTGCATGATCACCTCATGTGTTAGCGAATATGCCTAAAATCAATCCAGATTACCTAGCAAGAGAAAATCTTTTTTTATAAAATAAATAAGATTATGTATCAAAAAGGCACTAATTGGTTAATTAGTGTAATCAAGTCTCCGATCCTAAATTTTCTGGTTGCATAGGAAGTGAAACATACTTCCATACCTCACTTGGTTTTTAACTGATCCCAATAGGCTAGTGGCGACTCATTGTGGCACCCCTCGACGGCCCCCGATCCGATTGGGGTCACCATAGTTCGCTTACCTTTCACTTTCTCTAATAACATGACACTCTAATACTATTTCAATTGTAGCGGGTCCATACAACCATGGGGGTTTACATCTTTTATTATCGGTCCCTTGCGCATTTCATATGGTGGAAGCACATCTATCAACTCATTTCCTTATATTCAGAAAACGATGCACACCTACTAAACATTTATAGGTAAAAGCCGAACATTTTTATTTACTTAAACCATATGGACATCATTCATCGGTACATCAAAATGCCGCAGTCTTCTATACTCGGCTATACTTCAAAAGATGACCAACATCTCCTTAAACAGTCGTATACTTAAAGTCCATTGATCAGTGCCGGCGTCCAAAAGTTCCTTCATTTGCTATCCTCCTCCTCGCCGTCATATCCAACCACTTGATCCATCTACTGGTAGCAGTAGCGGCAGAAGTATCTTATCTAGTCTAAAATGTTACTCTCCAAAAGGGATGAGTACAACCACTCAACAGTAAAGATCCACCAAACTACTCATTGCGTCAAACAGAACAATCAAGGTATCATAACAAAACACATATCATTCATGCATATCAAGCATACCTCACCTCGCAACCATACATATATTATCATGCCAACATCATCAAGCATTCATGCATACCCATACCATATGTGCATATATCACCATACACTCATCATCAAGCATTCATGCATACTCATGCCATATGTGCATATACCACCATGCACTCATAATCAAGCATTCATGCATATATCACCATGCAACGTGCATATACCACCATGCACTCATATCATCCATGCTATCAAGCATACATCACCATGCACTCGTGCATATATTGCCATGCAGTCATGCATATCTTGCCATGCCATCGTGTATATATCACCATGATTCGTATCATCCATGCTATCAAGTATGCATCACCATGAGATCCATTCAAGCCTTCATGATTACATTCTCAATGTCAAATGGCATCAATTTATTTTCATAAGCAGATCATGCATCATGCCATATGCATACACCCATGCATATGATTCATTTTCAATTCTTATCTTTCACAAAGATCTCATTAGTTTTTCTTTCCAAGGACCAATGTTTGCATCCCACAATTTATCGCTCGCACCTAACCTGGCATCGCAGGGAACCTCCGGCACACACCTCCGGGCATCTGGTACACACCTACAGGCATCTTGCATCCCAATTAGCATCATGAGGAATCCCCCTGGCACACACCTCCAGGGCTTCCAGGATTACGTACCGACATACCACCATGCACTCCCCCTAGAATTACGTACCGTATACCACCGGGCATCTCGAAACTCCCAAGGACCCTTTGGAATTACGCCACTAGGCCACCGGGCATCCAGCACCCCCACATTCTGGGCATCTCGACACTCCTAGGGCATCGTCGGCTCACACCTTCGACGGTCTTGTTACCATCTCAATTCTCATTTATACATGTATCTCAATTTCAACATGGCATTTGATGCAACAATATCAAGGATCTCAACCAACTTTTCATGCCAATTTACATGCCATATGCCATCACATATGCAGCACAATCAACCACTCAAAGTATTTCATCGCATGGAGAATTTCATTTATTTTCCAAAACACATCAGTTTTTCAAATAAATCAGAATGCATTCCTCTAATTAAAATTCCAGAAAAATTAGTAAATGGCATTAATGAATTCTGAAAATTTGACACATCATAGATGAGATCTAGAGGCATTTATCTCATGAAGAACACAACACCACCAGCATTTCATTCAAAATAGAATAGTCATAAATTACAGCATTTGAAATTCGCACAATCCAGCTTGCACAGTTTTAGAAAATATTTCCATTAAATACCCAAATGACCTTCGAAAATTATGAAATTCGAACATGTGATAGTCAAGACATAATGGCAGATATTTCATGAAGAACACCACACCAAAACACCCTCATAACATGCGGTATAGACCAAACCTCACAGCACCATTATCATGACCACTCAACTTGCACAGTTTTCGAAACATTCTCAGTTAAATAGGCAAATGATCTTCAAAAATTATGAAATTTGAATATGTTGCAGGGTAGACATAAAGAAATATACTTCATGAAGAACACTTTGCCGAAAGAGCTTCATACAAAATGATATAGCCCACGCATTGGAACTGATTAAGTCCGAACGCGTCAGATTACACGATTTTTGAAATATTTCCGATTGAATACCCAAATGATCTTCAAAATTCATGAAATGCGACTATGTTTTAGCCAAGATCCTAAGGTAGGTTTTTCATGAAGAAACCAAAGTCAAATTCGTTCTAGGTGATTAAATATAGGCGGATAAAACTTCTGTTTCAATACCGAAATTTCCAGATCTGACTACTTCCGAAAAGCCATGATTTCACCTATCTATTCTTGTTATTTTTCTCTAAATTTTTTATATGTTAAACCACAAGATGTTATTTACAACTTTTGTTAAGAGATCAAGGTGAGATTTTCACAAGAAGGTTACTTTACAGACCACGAAACCACTGAAGGTCACCACGACGAATTCCAGATCCAGTCTCTCCAAAGAAAAATCATTTCACTAACCATTTCTTGTTCGTTTTGCCTCAAATTTTAGTATGTTGTTCTTCAAGGTGTTCTATAAAACTTTCATGAAGAAATCGAAACAAGATTCCGACTAAAAGGTCACATGCAACACACAAACTCAAGGACGGTTGGGCTGGTCTTTCCAGAAACAGCATGCATGACCAACGAATTTCTCCCCATAGCTTCGAGCTTTCATCACATCTACCACACCCAATATGCACCATCTTCTACACACACATCACAGCAAGCAAAGGGTAGGTTTTAGGACTCTACTTGCCTTAGATTCAAGCACAAAACAGCAGCAAACAGAGGCAAAGCAGCAACGAACGGCGGACGAACAGGCGGACGAATTCTCTTCCTTTCTTCCTCTCTTTCTCTCTTCCTCTCTTTCTCTCTTCTTTCTTTGGATGGTACTCTCTCTCTCTCTTCTCTCTCTTCCGGTCGAAATCCCCCTCCCTTTTTGCTCTTTGATTAACAATTAATCTCTATTTTTGCATGTAAGGGACAAGTGGAAGATGCATGGACAAGTTGCTTTAAATAATGAACAAGTGGAGGCAATTCAAAGACAAGTGTCCACCATGCTTCACCTCCTTCATGCGTTGGCTACCCCATGGGCTCCATGGGCCTGGCTTTGGGCCCAAGTGGTGGGGGTCTTGGGCTGGGTTTTTGGGCTAGCTTGGCCTAAGAATTTCGGCCCACTAACCTTTTAATAATCTATTAACATTTTCCACTTAAATAAATACCTAACTTGCAAAAATAATAAGGCCATAAAACTTGTAGTCACAAATCCATAAATTCCAATTTATAATACACATGGCCAATGATAGAATTTTCTTTCTTATCACATAATTATCCATTAAAAGCTTGGCCATAAATCTTATTACAAATTATGGATTAAATGGCAATAAAATAACTTGATGGTACTTCCATCACCTATTCATAGACTTTAAGGTAACTGGAGGTCGTCATGAATTTTGGGATGTCACACTCATCCTTTAGAAAAATTTTATACCTTCAATTTGAACACCTAATGTCACGCGAGGTATAAGCTTGGGAGGATTCGTGCTTAAACATGGGTCATAGCCGCAATGTTCAGGCAATACCCCTAAACCTATTCCCTTCTCCGCGGGGTAGGTCGTGACAAGGATAAACTTAGTGGCAACTAGCATAGCTTTTGTAGCGTACTTCACCCTAAACTCTCTACTGAACCAAGAGTTTGGAGTTCTAGAGGTGTTGTTAAAGACCTTGCACTTAAATTCTTGGATTGCTTGTGTTGATTTAAGAGCAACCACAAAGAGGACAATGAAGAGAAAAGTCGAGTAGGCCTAATTTTTGTAAAGGATGACTAAACTAGCTCTTATTGATGCAGTCTCTTGAATCTATTTGTTGATTATACACAATTTTTGACACCAGTGAAAACCATGGAATATATATATAGTTGACAACTATGCTTTCAAAAAAATTTATTATATGTGACAATTGTAGATTATCTCTTGCTCAATTATATTGCCTTAAATTTGATTCTATTAATTTTTACCATCAAATTACTGAGTTGGATGACGCGTAGCAATTATCAAATGTATTTATTAGGGGTTTTATCATCTGTTTGTCTTAGGTTTACGAGTCTTGGATTTTGGTGATATTAATCCAATTTAACAAAAATTAATGAGTGGTAAATTTATCACAAATGAACCAGTTTAGGGTTTTTGGTTGCCAAAAAATTAATTTTGGGTAAATTTGTCATAGGTGCACCAATATAGGGTTTTTGGTAATCAAAAAATTAGGTTTTGAAATATATATCATATGTGTATCAATTTAGGATTTTTTGCGGTATTAACCCTTCTTCTCAAAGCACCTCCAAGATCATTATTTGACTCAAAGTAAGCTCTATAATTGGTGATTTTGTTTCAATTGAACCCCCTACCCAATCTCATCGGCAACACGGATGCTCGCTGGACGATGACCATGTGCATGTCGCATGCCATTATTCGTGCTGTGAACCGGGCGTTTTTGTCCGAAAGGAAAACGCCTCCGGGCCTCCCACTCCACTTCTTGCGTAACAGAACATTCGACAGAAGAAATTTCTCATTCTTTCAAGTTAGTAGAATGAGGGAATCTACATTAAAGGGACTTTAGTAGTTCATTTTTAACGAAAGGTATGGGAGTACCTTTCCATATCGTTTTGTTTTTTGTCTTATGAGGCAAGAGTATCTACGTCTTCCGTCGGTGGAAGTGAAGTCAATGCCATGGTCTTCATAGACTAATACTAGGGTCATGACCCTAGGATGACGTCATTATCCTATGACTTTATTTATGGAGTCCCACTTTGTCGGAAGCATCAGACATTATTGAACTACTTTAGGACTCCCATATCATAATTTCTTTGGGGCAGCAACGGAAGCATATTTGTATTTGTGTCGGTGTCTATGTGGTTTGATTCAAAGTGCGTGTCGTTTTCATATAAGCGGGTCAAATTTTCATCCGTGTTTTTCCGAAGGGGTAGATTTCTTTTCTTTTTTTCTCATTGAGATTTTGGGCAACTATCTTATTTTGTGTAATGCTATGGGCATCCAATTTAACCAATTGTGATTTCATATATGACAATCGAACATTTAAAGAGTAAAATTGCTAGGTTTGCCTTAAACTGTGTTGATCTGGAGTATTGGCTGAGAAAGATGCACGATTCTTTGAAAGTATCAAATGAACTACGATAAGTGTAGATCGCATATCAAGTCTATTTACAGAGCATATTTTGATCCAATTATGTAGCTTGATCCAGCTCTATGCTATCCAGTCTAAGAGACTCTTTGTATCAGAGTTTGCCACCTAGTATAAAGTCATCTTTGTGCTCTAGAATTCATTCTTTTCATGTCAAAGAAGAGGTATTATCTCATAATCATTCTTTTCTTGTTCAAGAAACTGAATGCATTCTACTTTCTATTGATCCAAAATACTAAATTCGAAGTCTATTTCTCAAGCTTCTTCCATTGAGCAGGTAATGCTTTAAGAAGGGTCCACAAAGCTTGTCTCTGTGCAGCTCTCTCTGTTGTAGACATCAAAGTTGAGATGGAGCAGGTAATACCAATAAAAAAAACAAAATAACTTAAGAGTTATGCAGGCATCTTCTGGGAATTCCCCTAGCGGAACCTTCTAAATGGTTTCCACAATGCTTTGCTGCTATTTAAATGGACATAACTCGCTATTAGGGAATGTTAGCCAACTCACTGGAACTCTATTACAATCATTTTCTTTTGTGATATACATTTTTTTGGTGTGTAGGTGATGGACATCTTTTAGGTTTTTTTTATTGGTATTTTTATTTTAGATAATGGCAATTACTTTGGTGTTGCTAAGTGTTGTAAGATATATGGTTGCATATCTTGCATTCCCATCAAATTGAGGAAATCGGAAAGCTGCACATAGGTGATAAGCTGTAAGGGTAGACCTTCATATCAGATCTTTAAAGAACGCCAAAAAGTGGTTTAGCAAACTATATTTTAAAGTGCCTGTTGAATTAAACACATTAACAAAGATTGAATTTTTTTTTTTTTCTGTTATTGCTAGACGTGCAACTCAAATGCCAGGATGGGTTGTACCTATGGTAGCAAATAGTACATCTTAAGGTAAGTGTAACTGAAAAATATCATGCATAACTGCACCATCTTTTATGAGCAACATGATATTTGTGAATGTATGTTAAAAGTAGCATCTGTTTAGCTTCTGGTCATTCTCTATAAAGTTCACCATTTTAAGAATAAGCATTGTAACAGAAGCCTTTGGAAACTGATATAGATTAATCTTGAGATTTTTTCCTTTCCTTGTCCCAAATAGATTAACCAATGACTTGAAGCGATACTCTTTTCTCCTGAACCTAACTGGAAGATCTTTATACACTAGCATAATAGCCACTTGGGCAACCATCTGCCTCCAGTTTGGTTTGAAGGAAGTTTTTGGTGCATATGTAGGATTTAGTTACTTATAACCTGTTTGGATTGGGGTTTGTAGTCGAAATGCAAGAAGTATTAATATAAATATTTGAAGTAGGCTTTGAAGAGGGTTCTCTGATGCATGACTAGTGCTCGCTGATAACATTTTTGGCTAGAATTTTGTGATCATAGAGTTGTGAGAATCAATGAATGGAGCTACTGATATCTATTCCAATTGATAGTTGCGTAACTACTTACTCAACAGCAGGGGATCTGGTTGTAAAAACATGTAACAAATCTTGGGGTCACATACCTCAACAGAAAAGATATTTGACTTGTTAAATTTGGTCTCTTGGTGTCTTAGTGAAACAGATGAATTCGTGTGATATAAGGGGAGTGTGACTACAGTTCTGAAAAGGGACCATGGATTCAAGTAGGAGATTTCAGTTACAATAGAATTTGAGACCTACACAATGATATAAAATGAAAATGCAAGAAGCATTTGTAATGTAGAGATTTAAGATTTTATGTGCCTAACTATACATTGGTGATAGGATAGTCCATGAATAGTTTTCTTCTCGTCAGACAAAGGGAATCTAATTTTTCTGATTTTTGTTCTGAACATTTCAAAATTCACCGAACATATATCGAGATCTTAGCAAGTGTAATTTCCAACTAGTTTTACCACTTTTGCATTTTTCCTTGCTCTTGTTATCTTTAAACCATGTTAATAGCTACAATTGTATGTGTATGTTTTTCTAGTTTTTCTTCCATGGACAATACGTTTCATAGCGTGATTAGCGAGTTGAGGGAGTTGTCGCCTATTGAGCTATCCACTCTTCCTCTATTACACAAGGTATTGCTCTCACACCCCCCTTACTCTTCCTCCCTCCCTCCCTCCCTCTCTCATACTTTTAGCTACACTGTTCCATCTTCTACGGCTACTAGTGTTTGAGGTGGAAACATAAGGAGTGGACGTCATGAGGATAGCTGGTCCCTTTGCGATTACTGCTTTTGAATTTAGATTGAGTTACAGGTTCCTCTCCATTTCGATCATCTTGCAAAACAACCCTAGGGGTATATTTATGTGCAAGATGGTGATGCTTTATTTTAGCTACTTAATACTTGTTAGACATGATAAGGAAAGAAGGTTATAGACTCTCTCGCACGAATGCAAGCACGCACGCATGCACATAGGCACAGCTCCCTTAAAGGCGCAAATGAAGAATTCTTCTTGATTGTGATCACTGATGGTACTTAGTTGTAATTAGAATCCCTTTGCGATATCCTTATTTCTATACTTTGTAGTAGTTTCACTCTTCATTATTACTTGGAGAATGCCTATTTATTTATATCAATGCCTATTTATTTATATCAAGGCTAGAAAAGTTCTGCCTTTTCTGTTTCCATTTAGTAAAAAGCTATTAGTTTCAGGACTCCTCTTCCATTTACTTATAATCTTATGGATTACTCGACTTATCTCTGTTGATTTCTGTTAACTTTGCCAATCCAATGGACATCAATGTAGGTGTGGTCATGGTAGGCCTTTTATTTGGAGTGTATCTGATAGTCTACCTAAATGAACTATTAAATTATAACGTCTGTGCAATTTATGTTGTTAGTTTTGTTCTTCCAATATCATGCACACACATATCATTGTGGGCCAATGTAGTTGATATGATATTTGCGTGCAAGGTTTAAGCATAAGCTTAGATTAATTTTCATGACATTCCATGTTTTCATTGCCTTCAGCTCCGGTGCCTGTACAATGAGAGATGCATAATGCATGGGTTCAACAGCTCAAAGCACTTTTCAACCATCCTTGCGGTTGTCATGAGAATGGGTCATGATTTGAGAAGGGGGGTCATGTGGAAGATCATTGCAGTAGCCAGCTCAAGGATTGCAACAATTGTCAACACTTATTGAGACCAACATTTGCTACTTCCCTCCCTCTCGATTTGTCAATTTCTTTCGCTTTTTGTTCAAGTGTGAACACTTTGGAATTACAATTCAATTCATTGATCTACTTAAAGGAAACTATAGTCTCCCTTGAATGTTGATCTTAATATGCTTAAGCTTGCAATATAGAGTACAACTTCATGAATCGCTGAAGTGCAATACTATAGCCACTAGTGATGAAGTTCAAAAATGTCCTTTTGTTTTGCGCAGCTAGATTTGCAAGTATTCTTACTGACTTCGATCCTTGCTTGCTTGTAATTCTTACATGAATTTAGTGCACATGGACCAAATGCATTTGGATCATAGAGTATAGAGAAGTCGGTTGACTTTCACTAGGTCTGGTATCTTGGTTTCTAATTCTTAGTCCTTCATTTCTCTATATTACAAAGTCGCATGATACATCCACAAGCTCAAACACACATGTTGATATGTCCACAAGCTTAAAGTTCATCCAACGAGTCCAACATCTGTTGAGAAAAAGCACCGCCTCTCTCTCTCTTTCTCTCTAGAGTTCTCCAGACCTCTCTCACTCTCCACTTCTCCAGACTTTTCTCTCTAGATAATTCTTCAGCTCCAGCCGCAATTGTTGACCCAACAACTTGCAATAAAATAATAGAAAGATGGTGTGGGAAGTCGGTGGATGTGCCGACTTTACACCCTATAAATAAGGGACTTGCCTCTTGTCTGCGTGTGTAAGAGGATGTTGTTTAGAGTGTAGAGGGTCTTGTGCAAGAGTGTTGTGAAGTGTGAGTGGAGTGTGTACATGAGTGTGTGAGTGGGTGGAGTAGGTGACGTGAGTGTGGAGTGATAGAGAGTGAGTGGGTGTGTGCAAGAATTGTGTTCGTGTGAGGGTTGTGAGTGAGTAGGAAAGCTAAGTACAATGAGTTGTTGTGAGAGATTGATAGAATAAAGAGTTGCAATATTGTTTTATAATAAAAGTAATTATTTTTACATCCACTTACTTCTCATTAAGTGGTATCAAAGCAGGTCGTTGGAGACCGTCTCAACCATTGTAAGTGAGCAAAGCGGTCAGGGATCGTCGAGCCAAGGAGCGAAGAATCGGAGGACGTCGGAGTTCTGCCAGTGCACAATCTGGGATTGTGAAGTCGGTTGGTCCGAGACCAGGCTTACTTGGTATAGTACTGGGCATTATACTCAAGTCATGATGGCAGATTTCTCGAGTTCGGTGAACGGCATGGAGAAGCTCAACAACTTTAATTATAATAATTGGAGTATCCGCATGCGGTATTATTTGCTTGGACAAGATTTATGGGATATTGTTGGCGGCAACAACACCACACCACCCACAAATGATAGTGATCTAAGAAAGTGGAATGTCAAATCAGGTAAGGCTCTTTACGTTCTTGCCGTGACTATTGAAGATGAATTATTGCAGCACATAAAGAGTGCAAAGACCCCGATGGAGGCCTGGGATAACTTGGCGACACTCTTTGCGAGGACAAATGATGCCAAGTTACAATGCCTGGAGAACGAGCTCCTCTCAATCTCACAACAAAGTATGACGGTAAGTCAATACTTTTCTAAAGTTAAATCTATTTGCGAAGAAATTTCAAAATTAAATCCTCAGAATGCCAACTCTGAGGCAAGAATGAGAAGAATAATAACTCACGGGTTAAGGCCGGAGTATAACGGTATTGTTACGGCCACCCGTGGATGGGCAAATGAGCCAACTCTAACTGAGTTGGAAAATATATTGGCCAATCAAGAGACCTTAGATAAACAAATCCCTAAGGTCACAATTGAAGAGGATGAAAGTGCCCTCTTTAGTAATAAAAGAGGGTTCAAGGGCCAGAATGGAAATAGAGCAGGTGCAAGAGATGGCAAACCATGGAAAAATCATGGAGATTGGCGGAGGCAACCAGACAAGAAGGGTTATCAGTCAGGGGGAGCTCGTCAAGATTGCGATGATGACGATGGTGAAGATAAGAGCAACAAAAGGCGTAGCAAACGGTGCTATGTTTGTGGCAAGGTAGGACATATTGCTAGATTTTGTTGGTACAAGTGAGAAGAAGGAAATGTCGTCACTTCCTGCAAGAAGGAGATTGAAAGCGAAGAAGAATGGGACTTTCAAGCGCCTGTTGCAGTGAAGGAACGAGAAGAGCTTGCAACTGCTTGTATAGTTGAGTTGGATAATTCGACAGGTTCTATCACAACCCCGAATAAGAGCAAGCCAAGGGAGAACTCGAAGAAGCAACTAACAACGCCAACAAGCAGTTGTGAAAAGAAGATGCAGGAGATGATAAAGAAGCTAAAAGTTGAGAAGGCAAAGATGGAGAATATGTTGAAGAAGAGGGACGAGATGCTGAGGCTGAAGAATCGAGAGCTCAAGGAAAAAGATAGGGAGCTAGAGAAGTTCCGGTGTGAGTTCAAGAAGTTGCAGAAGCTTCAGGATCTCAAGCGCGCTATGATGTTCCCAATTGGTCATACTGAGAGAGATATCAAACACATGAAGGAGAAGAAGAAAGGTTTCTTTGAGGAAAGGAGGCCATCTACACCCTACATCCCATGGTGTAAGGATCAATGGAATAAGATCAAGGGGAAGAAATTTTATGAGGAAAAGGATCAAGAGGTCTACATTGAAGTGCTTCGGATGGGATTGAATCGGTTGAAGCACAAAATGAAAGTCACAAATGAGAGGCTTGATCGAATGAGTTCTAATCTCAAAATTTTTAGAGGAGATATGCTAAATACGAAGACTGAATTGAGTAAGAAGAAGGAAAATGAGACTAAAGGGCAAAATGAATTGGCGTTGCAAAAATTCAAGGATCACAAAACTCTGTGGAAAGACGCAGCAGGAGAAGCAACTGAAGATGGAGCCATGGGGCCATCCCCATATGAGGAAGCTTCGCAATATACTGAATGGAGGAAGACAGTTGAAGAGTCCAAAAGCAATATCGGCACGGTTATTATATCTAAGTTAAGAGAGAGTAGTCGGTGAGGGGGAGTGTTGAGAAAAAGCACCACCTCTCTCTCTCTCTCTCTGGAGTTCTCCAGACCTCTCTCACTCTCCACTTCTCCAGACTTTTCTCTCTAGATAATTCTTCAGCTTCAGCCGCAATTGTTGACTCAACAACTTGCAATAAAATAATAGAAAGATGGTGTGGGAAGTCAGTGGATGTGCCGACTTTACACCCTATAAATAAGGGACTTGCCTCTTGTGTGCATGTGTAAGAGGATGTTGTTTAGAGTGTAGGGGATCTTGTGCAAGAGTGTTGTGAAGTGTGAGTGGAGTGTGTACATGAGTGTGTGAGTGGGTGGAGTAGGTGACGTGAGTGTAGAGTGATAGAGAGTGAGTGGGTGTGTGCAAGAATTGTGTTCGTGTGAGGGTTGTGAGTGAGTAGGAAAGCAAGTACAATGAGTTGTTGTGAGAGATTGATAGAATAAAGAGTTGTAATATCATTTTATAATAAAAGTAATTATTTTTACATCCACTTACTTCTCATTAAGAAGCTGCAAGAGATGCAGGAGATGATAAAGAAACTAAAAGTTGAGAGGGCAAAGATGGAGAATATGTTGAAGAAAAGAGATGAGATGCTGAGACGGAAGGATTGAGAGCTCAAGGCAAAAGAAAGGGAGCTAGAGAAGTTCCAATGTGAGTTCAAGAAGCTGCAGAAAACGGGATCTCAAGCACTATGATGTTCCCAATTGATCATACTAAGAGAGATATCAAACACATGAAGGAGAAGAAGAAAGGTTTCTTTGAGGAAAAAGCTGCAAAAGCTTCAGGATCTCAAGCGCTATGATGTTCCCAATTGGTCATACTGAGAGAGATATCAAACACATGAAGGAGAAGAAGAAAAGTTTCTTTGAGGAAAGGAGGCTATCTACACCCTACATCCCATGGTGTAAGGATAGGTGGAATAAGATCAAACAGAAGAAATTTTATGAGGAAAAGGATCAAGAGGTCTACATTGAAGTACTTCGGATGGGATTAAATCGGTTGAAGCATGAAATGAAAGTCACGAATGAGAGGGTTGATTGGATGAGTTATAATCTCAAAATTCTTAGAGGAGATATGTCAAATATGAAGATCGAATTGAGTGAGAAGAAGGAAAAGGAGACCAAAGGGCAAAATGAATTGGGATTGCAAAAATTCAAAGATCACAGAACTCAATGGAAAGTCGTAGCAAGAGAAGCAATTGGAGATGAAGCCATAGAGCCATCCACATATGAGGAAGCTTCGCAATATGTTGAATGGAGGGAGACAGTTGAAGAGTCCAAAAGCAATATCGGCACAGCTACTATATCTAAATTAAGAGAGAGTAGTCGGTGAGGGGGAGTGTTGAAGATCACCGCCTCTCTCTCTCTCCTGGAGTTCTCTAGATCTTTCTCTAGAGTTCTCCATACCTCTCTCTGGATTTCTCCAAATTTCACTATCTCTATTGCTCTAGATTTTTCTCTTCTCTAGAATGTTCTAGCAAAATCTATCAAGAAAAGCTACACCACTTCTAGACTTCTCCAAAGAAATCTAGTTGTGAGGCTATAAATAAAATAATAATAATGCTTCTAGAATAGTGTAGAAAGCTAGGAAAATCACCAACTTTCCATCCTATAAATAGGAGCAACTTGCTCCTCATTTGAGGGTCCAACTAAGAGCATGTGAGTAAGAAGTCCAAGGGGGTGTGTGGGTGTGTGTGTAGGGGTCTTGAGAGTGTGTTGAGTAGAGTGTGCTATGTATGCACGTGAGTGAGAGAAATTGTGTAGAGTTGTTTGTGTATTTTATGTGGTGTGAGAAAATATTGTAATAGTGAAAGTTATATTTTGTAAATTATGTTTGTACCACGTTTCCGCAAGATTCAACAACATCTAGAGCAACTGAAAGTCCAACACAAATGGACGCACCAAGAGCAAAATGATAAACCAAGCTAGAAACACATAGGGAAATCGAGTCCCAAGAGTGGGGAGGAGAAAGCATGTGAGGTAATTGATAATGCTGTTCTTGTCTCGAGTTCGAACTTGTGCACTGAATGGCATTTGAGTTTTGAGAAGACGCCTGAAGAAAAACCACACTAACCAATATGCTTAGAACAAAAGTTTCCTTACCACTCAAGCACCGGCGAGCGGTTTAGTGTTGTGTTTAGTTGACAAATGGAATTCTTGCGATGCCACCTGTTTACATATTCAACGCCATAGAAAGAATTACAAGGACAAAAGAAAGAAACAAGAAAAGAAACCGCAATAGTAGGACAGAGTAGAGTGAAGGAATGCAGACGGACCCTCCAAAAAGAGCAACTCCATGCATCCAAAATGAATAATTTGAACAATATGACTTAACTCTTTGTACAGACACCAAAAGTATGTCACGTATTCTTTTCACCATCTTTTCAAACTACACTATGATTCACCTCCCTTGCATATTCTCCCAGCCACATCTCTCCAGCTTCCAAAGCATACCTGTGTTGCCCCTACGTCGTAGGAGGAACTTTTGAGTGACAGAGATTGCGAATATTCCCCAAATTCTTTCAAAGCCGTCTCCTAGGGATGCTATGGGGTTCGCTGTCTTCTAGAACTCTATGGACACGGTTGTAGACAAAAGCAGGACGTGGGATGACCATCTCTTTACCTATAAGGCGTTCTACTTTATCAAAAGATATGTGGATTCATTTGAGTCATCTAAATTCATTGACTCTATCAATGACATCCTCTTGCTCAGTTTTTCGTGCTTCTTCAACCTAGCCTTGAAGGAGTCCAAATCCTAGCTCTTACTGATTCCCAACTGCTGTTTTCTCTCACTTATGTCTAGTAACATTAGTCTTCAGCAATCAGTAAAGGCGAGTAGGTTTTGGCAGACGCGTCTTTAACATCATAGCTCCATTTATCCAGTGACAGGAGGCTTCCTATTTACCTCGGACCTGCAACAACACACCACATCATCTATGTTTTGGCATGAATTTACCACTATGGAGTTCCTTTTGCTATTGTAGAGGTGCTGGTTGGGTGGAAGCGGTGGTCAAAAAATGACAGAAAGTGCTCTCGAGTTTAACTAAGCCGGTATTCGCCCATTCACCAACCCATCCGAAGCCATGATGAGCTCTGCTGCAATCAGAAGCAAAAACAGAAATATCAAAAAAAAAAAAAAGGCAAGCTTGAAAGCATTTGAGGTTGGTAGTGGGGATATCTTACTTCGCTGTTTTTGTGGCAATTGGAACAAGCTTATGTAGAGTCTGCTCCATCTCAACTTTGATGTCTGCAACAGAGAGCTGCACAGAGACAAGCTTTATGGACCCTTCTCAAAGCATTACCTGCTCAACGGAAGAAGCTTGAGAAATAGACTTCGAATTTAGTATTTTGGATCAATAGAAAGTAGAATGCATTCAGTTTCTTGAACAAGAAAAGAATGATTATGAGATAATACCTCTTCTTTGACATGAAAAGAATGAATTCTAGAGCACAAAGATGACTTTATACTAGGTGGCAAACACTGATACAAAGAGTCTCTCAAACTGGACAGCATAGAGTTGGATCAAGCTACCTAATTGGATCAAAATATGCTCTGTAAATAGACTTGATATGCGATCTACACTTATAATAGTTCATTTGATACTTTCAAAGAATCGTGCATCTTTCTCAGCCAATACTCCAGATCAACACAGTTTAAGGCAAACCTAGCAATTTTATGAACTTTTTTTTCCAAAGACAATGAGATTATAGAGCTTGGAAGACCTGCTCCATTGACTCACATTCAAGCCATAAAAACCTGGCGGCAAGGGATCCTTCATCTACGAAATGAAGTTCATCTATGTTTCACTTCAATAAACAGATAAGCACATTATTAACAGAAGTTAAAACTCTACTGAGCAGAATCCGTAGCAAAACCCTAACCTTCGAGACGCAGAGGACGTATCGGGGCCGCCAATAGGGCATTGACAGGCGGTGGTGGGGCTCGGGAGGCGACGGCGTCGACGACGTCGGTGGCGTTGGCGTTCACAAGCAGGGGGCGCTTCGCGGAGAAAAGAAAGAGAGAACAGTGCGGAGGTCGCGAGGATGAGGGACAAACGCGACGGCGGGTTGGGGAGGCGACGGCGGAGGCGGAGGCGGAGGCGCGTCAGTGTCAATGTCGGCGTTCTCTAGCAGATTCAGCGCTTTGCGGAGGGGAGAGAGAGCAGATTGATTCAGCGCTGAGGCGCGGCGGCTCGGGAGGCGATTGCAGAGGCAGGGGTGCGTTGGCGTCGTGGTTCGCTGGCAGATTGCCTCAACACGGTGGCTTGGGAGGCAACGGCGGAGGCAACCGACGGAGGCGCGTCGGCGTCATGGTTCACCAGCAGATTCAGCACTTCACGGAGGAGAGAGAGAGCAGATTGCTTTAGTGCGGAGCCGGAGGCAGAGCCGTCGGCGCGGTGGCTGGGGACGGCAAAGGGGGAGGCATGGTGGTTCGCTAGCAGTTTTAGAGAGTGGGGGAGCGAATTGATTAAGCGCAGAGTGGGGGGAGAGAGAGCGCGGAACCATTTTGAATGAAGGGAAATTTTTTTCACTCGTAACGGAACGGAGTTTAACGGGGAGAGAGGGCGTCAAGTCAGAGCAGCTGCAGTGGTGGGCCAGGCCTTTCGAAGAGAGAGACAGAGGCTCCTTCTCTCCTCAGTCAGTCTAGATGATGGGTCCCACGGGAGGACATGTGTCGCGCTCCGAGCGCCTTCTTATTTGACAGGCTGGAGCGTCTCACGTACCTAATATTTTCTCCTGTTTCTCCGATCAAGGCGGACACGAGTTGACCTTTTCTCTCCAAAAGAACTTTTTTTTTTTTTTCTAATTTCCACTCACCAAACCCCAAGAACTCCTCACGTATTTTGCTCTCAAGTTTTCGAATTTCTCCCCCCTTTGTCGTACACGCACATCACCTTATATAGGGGAAGGAATTAAATTTTGGTGAAATATTTTGCTTCCAATTTTGATTGTGCATAATCCCCCTGAATATATCGTTATCCTCGCACAATATTCTCTTTTGTATTTTTTAAATAGGGATAATACCTTAAAAAACCCCAAATTAGTACACTTGTGACAAATTTACCCTAAACTATTTTTTTGACCATGAAAAACCCCAAACTGGTAAACTTGTGACAAATTTACCCCGCTGATTATAAAAGACCCTAAACCGGTACATTTATGACAAATTTACCCAAAACTAATTTATTCGACTGCAAAAAAACCCTAAACTGGTAAATTTGTGACAAATATACCCTATGCTAAATTGGATTAATACTACAAAAAAATCATAAAAATTGTAAACTGTGACAAACGGAACGTAAAATCCTAAATTGATATACTGGTTAACTGTCACGTGTCATTTAACTTAATAATTTGAGAATAAAATTTAACGAAAACTAACATAGGGTAAATATGTCACAAGTGTACCAGTTTGGGGTTTTTTAGGGTATTATCCCTTTTATATATTCCATCAGAAAATTTCCTTTCGGCTCAAAAATATGTCCCTTAGTGTATATTACTTGAATATGTGAAAAATCTCAGCGGAATATGTGAAAAATCTTGCACTCACTGTTGATCCAATAAATAAATGCAAAAAATGTAAATTAAAAATAAATGTACCTAAACTATATGCCATGCGATTTTTATTTTTTGGGATAAAAATTAACCCATTTTTATGCAAAAATTTAGGTGTCAACATACATGTTTAGGATCATTAAATTAAAATGCATGACATGTTGGTGTAGTTACATGTTGGTTATTGCTTGTCATTAGAGTTAGATTATCCCTAAAATTAACATAGGTTTGGGAAAGCCCGAGCTCAGTTTAGACTATATATTCCATTAGTCAAACCTTACGTGGTGCATCTCGAGTGTAGTTTGTGATACTTCTTATCCCCATTTTGTTTTTGGATTAGATTATCTTCTTTTTTTTTTTTCTCAATGAAAGTTTTATGCAAATTTCTTGCATTGTGTAATGCCACGCACATCCAATTTAAGGATTCTTAAAATCAAATCTCGTTGGAACCAATAGCGATTGCATGAATAATTATCGAAAGATGTCAAACATTATGCTTGCTAATCCTCATATTTGGCTATTCAATGGTGTAGTTGGGGAAATACGCCAAAACCCGTGATCGTTTTGCACGAACTACAATGAAAATCTAAACATTTAAAAAAGTTTCAAGATCTATATATATCCCTTACAGTTGATTAATCAATATTATCTATAGGGTAAAGGAATACGTGGTGGCTATGGACAGTAAACTTTACGCGTGAAATGACATAGCTTGCTAATTTTATTTTATTTCGGGTAGTTTGTACAAAGACGTTTAGGCCGTTGATTATATAGGATATGCGATGGCACCCACACAATTAATAGTTTGGAAGATATTAGCCTACATGGTCTGTAGCAGGGGTGTGCACGGCCGGAATTTTGTCAAATTTAAAGCCTGGCCCTAGCATATCGGGCATTCTTCCTCTAAACCTGAAACCCCGGCCCAGACCGCAACAAAACAATCTATTCATCCCAATACCGCAATGGATTTTTATGACGAAGTAAACTACAAACATATATCGAGGGTCAAAGCACCTTATGTGCATGTTATCTAATCCCAATAGCGCAGTGGATTATGAGTTATAGTAAAGGGAAGGGAAAGCCTTTCTAGTATTGATTCCAATTATTTACACGTCAATGCAATATCAATGGCTTGAGAAATGAGTTGAATGAGTTCAACTTATACAAGCATATATTGTTGTTCAAGTGACCATACAAAACGATTTCGGAGCAACTTATGACATGCTACATTCGTCTTAAAGGTATCGCATAACTTTACCCCCAAATTTTAAATTTCCTGTACTGGAAATTGCTCAGATGGGTCGATAATATGTTGCTGAGTGTGGATACTGCTTATGGCCCGAAGCTGCCATTATTTGCTAATAACTGAGGTATCGTCCTTGATTCTTCTGTGAGCCGTTTGTTTGTAATTTTCTTTCCCTTGTCCTTGGAATCATTCTTGCTTATTGTACAAATACTTGATGGCACTAGTAAACATTTCTTAGTACGTGTAGCATTGCCCTTGGTCAACGATAAATTTTTCCTTCCTTCTTTCTTTCTTCTTTCCTTGCAAACCCCATTAATAGAGGAGCCCAAGCTCTAGTCAGATTCGTACAATGTTGGAGTGGAGTCGCGTGACCTCCGATTTGAGTTGCATTACCCCGAATTTGAGGTCGCGCGCCTCAACTACGGATGATAACCTAGGTAGACTATAAGGCACGGAGGGGAGGAAACAATCTAAACCTTGTCAGGGACGGTGGTTCTATGGAAAGCTTGGGCTCGTTTTGTCATTGCTCGGGAGCATATTGGGTCTACAAAGCTTCGAGGATAGCCGAGTGAAGGTGGTGGCCGATAAAAATGCCTTCTTGAGGGTTGAAAAATTGGAACGAGAAATGATGGTCTTGGCCGAGCTGACAGGAGATTTTTTTGGAGAAAAGTGCCAAAAAAAATCCTAAATCTTTTGTCTTTGTACCGATTTAGTCCTAAACATTTTTTTTGTGCCGATTTAGTCCTAAACCTTTTTTATGTTGTGCCAATTTAGTCCTTTCCGGCCAATTTTGATAGGATTTTGCTGACTGGACACCGACTAGCTGACATGGACAACTTTTTAATAATATTTTAATAATATTTTAATTTTTTATTTTGATTTTTTTTTTTTTTTTTTTCTTCTTTTCCTCCAGCCAGTCGCCGAGGGCTGCGACCGGCTGGAGGAAGAAGAGGAGAAGAAAAAAAAGAAAAAGACAAAAATAAAAAAAAAGATAAAAAATAATTAAAAGTTGTCCATGACCAAGCCATGTCAGCCGCCCAACGTCTAGTCAGTAAAATCCGATCAAAATTGGCAGGAAAGAACTGAATTGGCACAACGTAAAAATGTTTAGGACTAAATTGGTACAAAAAAAAAGGTTTAGGACTAAATCAGCTAAAAAACAAAATGTTTATGACTTTTTTGGCACTTTTCCCGATTTTTTTGTTGCGAACCATCGTGGAGGGGTTGCCAGTGGTTGTGGCACGGCATTAGAGGTCTTGGTGGCGATGGGTGAGGCCCGATGAAGCTGTGGCTGGAGAGGCCGTGTGAAGAAGATGATGAACATTGATGAGGAGGAGCACGATCTTGATGGTCAGTCTGGGTCTGCATGGAATATGATGTAGATGTTCAATCTTTTCCTATAATGATCCATCTGCTTTGATACCACATAAGCAAGTTTCTTGCCCAAAAGCTGATCCATTTGCATTTATTGACAATTATCTATCCTGTCCGTGATCTAGACCCTACCAAGATACTAACAATTAAACAATCTTTCCACACGAGATATGTTGCAATTAAGTAACACAAGCTGTTTAAAGGTTTATTCACAATCTGAGTCAAACCCTTGATTTAAGGAAAGCCACCCGACCTCATTTTCATGGGGCCAAACACTTCAGTGGTAGATCGTGTTAGATAACTTTAAAACTCCTTACGCATGAAATTGGACGAGGAAGACATAACAAAACAAAGCATTGAAAATGAGAAACCAAAGAAAGTGAAATATACGTGGAATACAGGATGAAAACGATGTTCGCTTTTTACAATAATTTCAAACTCCTAATTCTTAACTATAAGCTAGGTAGAATTATTGTCCTTTATAATATTTTACTTCTCATCACAGCAAATAGGCGATGGGACACCATATACCTTTTCGTCCTTTAGTTTCATTGATCTTGACAATATAATATTGCCAATCCTAATTTTATCACATTCTAGTAATAGATAATTTAATAGAAGAAATTTCTAATTTTTTTTTTTAAATTAGTAGGATGAGGAGATACATATTATAGGGACTTTAGTAATTCATTTTCAGATTAATTTTGTACTCATAAAATTCTGGAATGGACGTGCGTATGAAAGTACCCTCATCTATGGTGGATGGAGTTCATAACTAGGCACTATCTTTTTGTTAAAAGAAAGAATTTTCTGAAATGGATTCATATGTTATTGGTTATTGTGATGTGAGATTCCTTTTAACTTTATATTATAGGCATAAAGTATCTATCTCTTTCAAGGTTTGAAAAGCTCGTGGAGTGATTGAGTGCTTTTGTTTAAAAGATTATTAGTCTAACTATTCTAATTCCCTAATTCACTTAAAAAGCACAAACTTTTGATTGGATCCCAATTCTGGCTCGCATCTTTTCAATCTCATAAAAAATCATCAACTTTCATGTTTTTATCGAAATCCAGCCTGTTAATTGTCCGTCCAATGTCGCCGTTAAGGTTCAATGTGCCAATTCCATGTGCATTTCTCCCCCTCAACCCGTCATTGACGGCGCATAATTTTCAGCTTAATTAGATATATTTAAAGGAAAAACCTTTGTTCTTCCTATTTCCTTATGTTATTTTTATCCTTCTTCTTCCTTCTTTGCCACCTCCATTATGTTCTCTTTCCTATTTCCTTGCTTGGACCTCCATTGATTCTCCCACCTGCTCTAGCATAGAAATCCGTTCTCAACCTCGCAAAGATGTTTTACTACACTGCCAATCCATCTAAAGAAGCAAAGATCAAATGAGTACTTAGAATGGAACTTGAGTCACCATGTCTCAAAATCTCAACTACTACTCATGAAGTTACAAAACGTGATATAAACTCACAACACATTTTATTAGGGAGATACGATACAGCGGATCACTTGCAAACATCACACAATCAACTGCAGAGAATCAAGAACATCATTTTGATGTCTGACCTCGACGAACAAACTCCAATACCATTCTACTAAAGGCTTGCATGTCTTAGCTCAACCTCAAGGAAAGAGAAATACCATCATCATTTACAACCATGACTTTTGTCCTTCTTCTTTAAGTCCTTCTTCTTTGAGTCCTCATCTAGCCTGTACATATCACCTAGGAGCAATCCAACAAGCCGTTCCAAGGAAAAATCTATAGGGTCCTTTAGCCACCGCTGTATCAGCAGAAGAACGAATGATATCATGAGTGGCAACAGGCGCAGAGCTTTCTTGGATGGACTTTTTTTACCAATCTTCGATAACAGCAGGGATAACGTGAAGCAAAAGTAAGTTAGAACCATTGCAACTAGGGACAGCCTGAGCGGCAACTTAATCGGCAGTTTGGTGCGGTGGTGGATATCTTTGGTGAGGCAAATGATCATCTGGACCGACACCATGAATCCTAACGTGTTGCCGCCAAGGAAGAGACCGTACACCAAGCCTGCACCATAATATTCAGTCATGGAAGTATTGTTTGATAAGTTGTGGTCGACTTCTATTATCTTTGGAGGCTGAAGCACAGATTGGTAGGTCGCACTTGCGATGAGCACGGCGACGACCAACAAGGCGTTGCGGATGTCACCAAACGACTCATTTTCTGCATTTGAATTCTTCAATGGCGAACGTGGTGATGACTGTGGAGTATCTTTGACTGGTTCCTCCCCAATTGCTTGATGACTGTTAGCTCCATCGAAATCGTTGTCGTCCGGGACTGGGCTTGATGCGGTCGAGTTTGATCTTCCTCTCCCGTGTTTGGCTCCCGCTCGAACGAGGATTTCTCTGATCTCTCTATCTCCTGCTTCCCTTCGTGAGGGAGTTGAGACGTCTAGAGGTGTCGATCCACTGTCGTTCATGGCGTTCACCTCTACGACCTCAGACTCCAGAGCATGCTTAAAAAGCAGGAAGTTCACCACCTGCAATTATTTTCCATTTTCCGGACATTAAGATTATACGGACAGACTTTAGGCATAGAGGAGACATCCTTTATTCCAGTAATGATCAAAACAGACCCGATTCGATAAATTCCTTTGCCTAGAAGATCTTTGCATATGGTAGGGACACCAAATCAACGCCTTCACTGAAGTAATGCACAAAGAAAAGCGTGATAAAATTAGGGAATCGTGAAACTTGCCTCAAAATTTTTGCCAGCGACAGCAAGATGCAAAGCAGTGTTGCCTTTGTGGTCCTTCCAATTGATCACCTGCTCCTTCTTGTGCTGCTTCAGATGGTCCACCAACACAACCACCACATCGAACCGGTTGTTCTTCACGGCAAGGTGAAGCATGGTCTCCTCTCGAGCGGTCGTCTCTTCGACAGACTCTGGCGAAGCAGTGAGCAATACCTTCATGACATCGACCTTCCCGTTTGTAGCGGCGTAATGCAAAGGGATTCTTCTCTCCCGTCCCTTCACGGAGCACAGGTGTGGACCCACTGTCAAGAGCTCCCTCGCGATCTCGACATCACCTCGAGCAGCTGCGATGTGCAGCGGGCTGAAACCATCCGTGTTCACCTTTTCCGCAAGCTTTGGCATACGCTTCAGGAGCTCTCGAGCGAAATCCAAATGGCCAGCCACACAGGTGACATGCAGCGGCGTATGACCGGCTCCTTCGAGATCCATCTCCTCGAGGATGAGCTCATTGCTGCTGATCAAGTCTTCCAGCTCATGGACATCGCCCTTCCGAGCTGCTTCTAACATCCTTCGCTCCATTTGATCGGAACTAATAATGGCCTCTCTCTCTTTTTGGGACACCTTTGGACTTGGACATCTGTTAAATTATATCGACCCATTTTATAGAGTTTTCCGAGCGTCAAGAAGCTCATTGGTGAATGATGAAATAAGACTAGCAACAGCAAGATTCCATTCACATTTCCACTCGTGAAAACTCAGCTTTTCAGTAAAATAATGACAATATCAAAGCACAGATCCAACCAGTAGGACCACGGAGTAAAGGAACACCAGCATTGAGATCGTGCGGCACAGGTTTGTGGCGGAAAGTTAGTTTGGTCATAAAATGGCTTTTTAAATACATCGGAAATCAAGAAGAGAGAACATCTCGAAAACCCTCCTCAAGAGTGTGGCATTTCTCTCAAAGCACCTCCGAGATCGGTGTTAGCCTGAAATTAATCTCCATAATTTGGTGATTTCGTCTCAATTGAACGGCCCAAATCTCGCTGGCGACACAGATGTTCGCCGGACGACGACTACTTGTGTCTCACATGCCATTCTCCACGCCACGGACGGGGGCATTTTTTGTCCGAAAGAAATTACCTCTGGGCCTCCCGCTCCGCTTGCTCTTCCGTCCGCACCACTCTCCGTGCCAGCTAAATAACAAAAAATTCAGTAGAAGAAATTTCTCATTTCTTCATTAGTAGAACGGGGAAATATACAGAATAGGGACTTTAGTACTTCATTTTTAATGAAGGGCAATTTTATTGTCCTAGGGTTGTCAAATGAAACGGCACCTTTCAAAGCACCTTTCTACGTCGTTTTGTCTTATCTTATTTTCTTTTCTTGGGGTCTGGTATTTTGTTTTATCTCAAGAGGGCAGAGTATGGAATATCTCCTGGCGGCGGGAGTGACTCAATGCCATGGTCTTCATAGGCTAAAACTATTACGTCATAGTCATGACGTCACTTGCCGCCACAACAATATCACGTGAATCGACCGGATACAAATTGTTGAACTGCTTTTGGACTCCCATGTCATAATTTCCTTACTTTACACATATTTAGGACAACAATGGGGCATATTTGTATTTGTGTCGATGTCTATGTTTTAAAATGCACGTCATTTTCATATAAGGATCTTTTGTCATTTTTAGAATTACTTTTACGTCGGCGCTAGCCAAATTAGAATATTATCACATCTTTAGGGTCTTGTCCTTATTATTATTATTATTATTTTCTTTAGTTGTTGTTTTGACTGTTTTTCCCCTACACTTTTCCATAGGGTAAATTCAGTTCAAATCTTTAGGAAACCTGAACTGAACTAAATCATTTGAGTGTATTTTAGTTTTGAACCGAATAATGACCCGAACGAATTGGGTTTTCTGTTTTTTTTTTTTTTTTTTTTTGGTAATACTAAGAAGAGGTTTAGTGACAAATGGAATATAGTGAGTAAATTGTAATATTAAGAAGAGGGCAATTTTCAGTTCGGTTCAGTAAATCGAACTGAAATAAAAAATGGTTATCTTTTTTTATTATTTGAACCAAGTCAAAATACACAAAAATTCAGTTTAGTTCTAGTTTTGGTTCAGTTTTTCAATTTGATTTTGACACCCCAACTTTTCTAAGCCTGTTCATATTTATCACAGGTTGACCAAGCGAGTCAACTTTTGATCCATGTTTATCTGTATCTTTTTTTTTTTTTCTCATTGAGATTCTAGGCGAGTATGTTATTTTGTGTAATGCTATATGCATCCAATTTAACCAATTGTGATTTCATATAAATATCTGCCGAAAGATATTAAAGAGGCAGTATACCCGTCCATTGTATCCTCTGTCAATGCCAATCCTCATTTTTAGTTCTTAGACGACACAAACTACAATGAGAACTTGACACATCTCAAAAAGGTTCAATAGAGTTCACAGTTGAGCAAATCTCTATTATCTATTTACAGATGGAATTCGCGGTGGCTATGGATGAAATGGCATAGCTTGCCTTTGAATTGAATTGTTTGTAGATTGTACAAGGATGTTCCAGTAGTTTAATCCCTTGATTGTCTTTTGACCCACCGAAGGCACATTATCTACCCCAAGCCCATCTAGGCCACCGATCATATGGAGTCCATGGCAGCACTCACACTATCAATTATTTAGATGATGTTAGTCTACATTATATATGGTAGAAACATGCACAGGTAACACTTTTGCTAATATTGAAGCCTAGCCCAAACATATCGAGCTTGCTCACTCTAGTTCGATACACTAGTCCAAACTATAACAAATTTAGCTTTTCGCCCCTTGCCCAGTGACTAGCGAGGATTTATCCATGACCATCACCAGCCTAGAGTTGAAAGGAAAAAAAAAAAAAAAAATTCAGAAATATTGCAAAAATTATATACATTAGCGCCAGCTTTGCCAAGTAAAATGTTCAGTGTCTACGTTATTGATTTCAGACTAAGGCTAGAAGGACTACATTGACAATATCAAAAGGTTTAGAATTACATTAGTCAAATTGAAAGATTTAGGATTGGTTTGGCCACCATACAATAGGTTTATGATTTTTTTTTTGGTAATATTCTCATTTGTCTTGAGGACAGACTCAATAGCAACTACCAAAGCTTCCGCAGCATACAACTTGATCTCTCTATAGAATCGAGCATCCAAAGTTCCAAAGGTGTTGATTTTACTAGCTCTTATTTATGCAATCTCTGGAGTCTTTTAATTGACTATATATAAGTTTTGACACTATTTAAAAATGTTAAATATGCTCAATTTTGATATATATGTCTCGATTGTAGATTATCTCTTGCTCAATTGAATTATCTTAGGTTTGGTTCCAATAAAAATGTAATCATTTAATTTGTCTCCTTTTCCGTTTTTAGTTGGGGTTTGTCTTCATGAAAATATTGTCCCACATCTCTTGATAACTGATCATATATATTTTTTATATTCATATGATTTCCTTATATCTATCAATTTAAATTTTTAGAATGAGATTTCTAGCATAGCACAGGAAGTGGGAGGGACTGATGACTAGCGACAAGTGTAAAAAATCTGACTGCGTTCTCGGTTTTAAAGTATGAATTACGAAGCGTGAAAGTTTCAGCATTTCTAAATGCAATTATGACACAACAAAACTATATCAAATAAATCCTCCCATCTCTATTTTTAAACATAGGAGGCTAGAAGAGAAAAACCCTCAGTTCGGGTTGGTTTTAGGTTCAGCTGCTGACTCGTCTCTCAATCATGTACCGCAGGGAGCTACAAATAATTGGAATTTTCACCTCCAAAAAGCCCTCATCAGATTAACACAAAATGAAAGGGAAAAAAAAAGCCAGAACAGAAGCTAGAATGTGTTTAGCGTGGTTGAGCTTCTTAAATGTAATTGGCCAGCACGAACCCTCCAATTTCAATAAAGCATGCATGTCGTGCCATAACAAAATATTTGGGAAAATCTTCCCATGGTTGGTGACAGCCATCACTTTTTATAAAGTGACCAAATGACAAGAAAAGAATAAATTTGAAGTAAATCTCCGAGAGAATATCATCAAAATTTACCTCCCGAGTTATCGAATGACCAAATGACAAGAAAAGAATAGACTTGAAGTAAATCTCCAAGAGAATATCATCAAAATTCACCTTGACCAAAAGACAAGAAAAGAATAAACTTGAAGTAAATCTCTGAGAGAATATCATCGAAATTCACCTCCTGATTTATCGAACGAGTAATTTTAATTCCTCTCTCTCTCTCTCTCTCTCTCTCTCTCTCTCTCTCTCTCTCTCAAATTACTCCCTCTCATAAAGTGACCAAATGACAAGAAAAGAATAAACTTGAAGGAGTATCGAAGGAGTAATTTCCTCTCTCTCTCTCTCTCTCTCAATGGCCGTCACCTATTGCTCAGCGGTCTTTGCTGTTAGTCCTAAGTCGCCCAACCAATTCTACTGGCTGCTCTTCACCGGCTTTGCGCCGTTCATGGAGTTATTTGAGTGGTTTTGTTAAGTTACTCTATCTATTTTAATACCTAAGCATTAACTTTCAGTCGAATCTCAATTTTGCCTCAAATTTTTTAAATTTTAAAAAAAAAATTACAAATTTTCACTTTTTATCGAAATCTTGCCCCCATAAATTCTTCGTCCAATGTTGCCGTTAAAGTCAATGTGTCAATTTTATATGCACGTCTTTATCTCCATTCATGTGTCATTGATGACGTGGAATTTCAGCTAAACTAGATATTATTAAAACAAAAACCTTTGTTCTTTCTATTTCCTTATGTTCACTTTCTTCTTCTTCCTTCCTTGCACCCTCCATTATGTTCTTTTTTCTATGTCCTTGCTCGACCTCCATTAATTCTTCCACCTGCTTTGACAGAGAAATTCATTCTCAACCTCCCAAAGATGTTTTAATTCGCGGCCAATCCATCTGGAGAAGCAAAGACCAAATGAGATATTGAGAACAAACTCACCCAATCACATCGTAAAATCTCAACAGCTATCTGTGAAGTTACAAACGTCGTATAAATTCTCAACACAATTTATCAATATCACGTTCAACACGGAAAAATTCAAACAAAGATGGTGGAGAGTCGCGGGGCAAGATTGAGGCCTTGCTGATTGTTGCTGCGCTCATCGCCAAAAGTTTGACCTGCTCCTTCTTGTGCTGCTTCAGATGCTCCACCAACGCAAAGACCGCATCAAACCGGTTGTTCTTCACGGTGAAGCATGGTGTCCTCCCTGGCAGTTATCTCTTTGACAGACTCAGGCGAAGCGGAGAGCCGCACCTTCATCACATCGAGCTCCCCGTTTATGACGGCACAATGCAAAGGGTTTCTTCTCTCCCGTCCCTTCACAGAGCACAGGTCTTGACCTACTCTTAGGAGCTCCCTTGCAATCTCAACATCACCTCGAGCTACCGCGATGTGCAACAGACCTAAACCATATGCGTTCACTTTTTCCACAAACTTTGGCATCAACTTCAGGAGCTCCCGAACAAAATCCAAATGGTCGGCCACACAAGCTACGTGCAGCGAGGTGTGACTGGCTCCTTCAAGAGCCATCTCCTCGAGGACGAGCCCATTGCTTCTGATCAAGTCATTTAGCTCTTCAATATAGCCCTTCTGGGCTGCTTCTGGCAACCTTCGTTCCATCTGATCGGATCTAGTAATGGTCATTCTTTTCTTGGGACACCTCGGGGATTAGAAATCTATTAAATTATTGATCCATTTTATAGAGTTTCCCCTATATTTCTCTCTAACTTATAGTTATCTAGAAGCTCTTAGGCCAAGTCTTGCGGTTGTTAAAATAGGGGCTTTGTTAGCATAACAGTCTTTATTATGAGAAGAACAATTTATTACGAGTCACAAATTCTTAAACGAATGGACTCCACAATAATTTGTAATTATTTTTATTTGATTTTTTTTTATGATTTAGAATAGAGTGTTATTTTCATAGTGCATTAAATACTGTTATCTAATAATCTTTCTAAGAATTGTGGCAAATAAATTTTCTAGCATGCAAATTGAAGTAAATATCTGAGAGACAAGCAGATGAAATAAGTCGTGAGTTGAGACTGAATTAAGGCATGGATGTTACATCATATACAGTAGAGACCAACTAGCAACACCAAAGCTCCATGCACATTGCCACTTGTAATACCCAACTATTCAATAAAAATTACTATACCTTGTCTCGTTGATGCTGGATGATGTAGGAAACTTGTAAAATCGATGTTTAATATAAATAAAGAGGTATATGTACATTAATTAAACTCTTGTGATTTTTTCGTAAGAAATGTTATAAAAATTTTAAATTGCTTCTGCATACATAAATTATAATTATGACTTATAATATGTAAATACATGTGTGGTGTGTGACGTTCTCAAGCGTCACGGCCCGAATATCTTGCACCAAAGCTTGGGACTCTGGCACCGTAGACCAAGTCCCTAATATCTAGGCTCAAGTCCCTAGCACTTGGGCCTAGGTTTGTTGAGGCTAGCTTGGGACTCCTACACTTGAGGCCAACACCTTGGTGCCCGTGCCCTTCAAGACCCCGTGCCAATGCCTAGATCCACGATACCTGAGCCCATGTCCATTGATGTTGGGCCCACAACCCCGATGGGCCTAGGTCCATAGAGATTAGGCATGAACTTTAGTAGGCTTGCCATTCACCATCATTGATTACGTAATAGAAAATTCAGAGAAGAGATTTTTTTATTTTTCTTGGTAATAGTATCAGGAGAAAATACATTATAGGGACTCTAGTAGTTCAGTTTAAGTAAAAAGTAACATTGCATTCCTAAAGTTCTGGAGATGAATGGCATCTAAGAAAGTACATTTCTCCGTCGTTGATGAAGTTCATAACAAAGCACCATATTTTTGTGAGTCCAAAAATTAAATTCATGAGTTTGAACCTCTTATCGAGGTAATGACAAGTCCCGGCAATGTCGTTTTCTCCCTAATTATCTCTTTTCGGTCGAAATAAAGTTGATATTGATCATTGAAAACTACACTTGTTATGTCATAGTAGTTGAAAATAATAATGTAGAAAACAAATTTGAGGAATTTTTGTATAATTTTGATATATTCATAATGAGAATTAGATCAACTTATTTATAGACTTTAAAAGATAACTATTAAAGGTAACAAGATAAACATAATATCAAATACAATCAGTCCAGGATGTGCTCTATCAAAGGAGATATATGCCTAATCCTAAGAAATATATGGAATCAACTAAATATCCAAATATTGCCAACATCCCCTCAAATGCAAGATGAGTTGAAAAAATCAACTTGAGTTCGAAATATAATCCAAACAGCATCACAAAAATCTTCAACTAGAATAAGCTAAACAAGGCAAGATGAGATGGCTTGTATAATGACTCCAACCTTTTGTTGACGAGAAGATTTCAGTATGTTGCTTGTGCGACAGCTGCGAATTTGGTGGTGGTGTCGGGTTGTTGAAACAAGAAGTGAAAAATCAAGAATTAGAGGTATTATAGCCAAGCAGCATGCGTCTTTTGCGGTCGATTTTGCTGTCAAGATAATAACTTAAATGCGATTGATACGGATGGTGTGGTTATAGCAAGTGGAATAAGCCAGGCTCGGCATCAAAGAATACCTCCATGGAAAATAAAAGCTTGACTTGGTAACACGTTGCCAATGTTGTAATACCACCATAGCAGCACTTGGTTAGAGGCAAATGAGGTAGTTAGGTGAACATTGTCGAGGGCGAGATAGATTTATTTCACTAGGGGAGCAACGGGTGCAAAGTTGAGAATGATAAAGTAGAAAAAAAATAGAATTGGGAAATTTTGCACTCGGTGCATTAGGATTGCCTTAGGAAAAGAGGCTCTAGTACCAAGTCGAGAATAATAATGCGGATGAAAAAGAATTAAGGAATTTCAATATAATTCGATATATTCATAATGAGGATTACATTAGTCTATTTATAGGCTTTATGAGATAACTATTAGGCTGTGTTTGGCGGTCAAGATAAAATTTAGGATATGATAAGATATCATATCCTATGTTTGGTGTCTACTCATGATAGAATAAAATCGGATATAAGAGAAATATAAGGCATGATAAAATTATCACATGAGAGGGATAGGATATATGTGAATATGATTTTTAATGTCCATAATAAAAAATATATATATTTTTCTCAAATCACAACTTCTTAAATTAACAAATTTAAAATTACATTTCGATATAAATAATATTTGAGTTGGAATATTAGGAATTCAAAATAACAAAAAATAACATGTTAGTAATTTAATCTTATTTTTATCTATATATTCGAGTTTATTTTATCCTATAATATAAATTCAATAAATATATATATATATATATATATATATATATATATGTAACTATAACATATTTTAGGTGTTTTAGTATTTTAGGTATATTATTAAAGTATTTATTTAAAAAATATTATTAGAGAATGATGGAAGGGGAAGAAAGAAATAAAAAATGAAATTAATTTAAAAAGAGACGAAAATAAATTAAAAAAGCAAATAAAACTACAATAGATAAGAGTATCGCAAGAGATCTCTACCATCTCTATTTGTAAAAGGGAAAAAGCTATCACAAACTCGAGACTTTACCCATAGTGACAAATTTATCCTTACTCGGGCCTGATTTGGTGAGGAATGCCCTCGCCTATGTTGGGTGAGGGTCGCCCTCTCCTGGGTAGGTGTCGAACAAGGGTCACACTTGCTTGGGTCGGGTGAGAATAGCCCTCACCAAATTTGGTGAGGGTGACCCTCCCTTGATGCAAGTGAGGATGGCCATCGCCTGAGCCGAATCTAGCAAGGAATGCCCTAGCCTAATGCTGGTGAGGGCGGCCCTCACCTGTGTTTGGCTTACCTCTAGCAAAGGGAAAGAGAAGAAGAAAAAGGAAAAAAGAAGAAGTAAAAAACATAAAAACATAAAAATAAAATAGAAAAGTAAAAGAT
Source organism: Eucalyptus fibrosa (assembly GCA_017140475.1). Lineage (NCBI taxonomy): Eukaryota > Viridiplantae > Streptophyta > Magnoliopsida > Myrtales > Myrtaceae > Eucalyptus > Eucalyptus fibrosa. The sequence continues at coordinate 22,027,102 of CM029509.1, read as the reverse complement.
GAAAATGCCCTATAGTTTGAGGTTAATATATTACGCCGGTACATGTTTGGGGTTTCTTATATCGCAAAAAATATTTGGGGTAAATGTGTCATTGACAAAGTTTGAACTTTTTGGTGTCACAAAAACAATTTGAGGTAAATGTATTATACTGGGCAAAGTTTGAGGTTTTTTTTGTGGTTTTTTCCCTTTGTAAAATTTGTGGTTCATTTATATTGATACATTGTTTATACCAAAAAATATATAGGGAAAATTCCAAAAAGGGACCCAAAGTACTATTATTTTTTCAAATAAGGACCCGAAGTGGATCTTGTTTCAAATAAAGACCTAAAGTAACATCAATTTCTCAAATAAAGACCTGAAGTGGATGTTGTTTCAAATAAGGACCTGAAATGACTATATTCGTTTCAAATAAGGACCTGACTTTCTGAAAATCAATGAAATTTTTGTCATTTGCCATTCCCCCCCCCTCCCTTCTTTTTTTAGTTCTTCTTCTTCCTCTTTGTTGGTGGTTGGCCGACCATTGGCGATGCCCACAAAGGGCTGGGCGAGGGCCGCCCACACTGGCCATAGGTAAAGGATGGCCTCGCTTGGGCAAGGCGACCCTCACTAGACCGACCACTTCTTGCTTGGAAGGGTGGCCTTGCCCGTGGTTTGCAAGGGCTAAACAACCTCACCGATCGCTAGCTAGAGTGGTCAAGCCTTCATCTAGGGCAAGTGAGGCCGACCCTTGTTAGATCTAGTGAGGGTGGCCTCGCCTACGGTCGGTAAAGTCACCCAACCCTTGCCGGTTGCGGTGAGGCCACCCTCGCCAAATCTGGTGGGGGTCGGCCTCGCCTAGGCCATCGAGGGCTGACCTCATGGATGGCCATGGGCAAGAGTTGCCTCACTTGTGGCCAACGTGGGTGGCCCTCGTTGGTGAGGGCAACCCTCTCCTAGCCCTTTAAGGGCATCACTAGTGGTTGGCTGGCCACTGGCGAAGAGGAAGAAGAACCCAAAAAAAAAAAAAAAAAAAAAAAAAAAAGGAAGAAAATAAGGGAAAATGGCAAATAATGAAAATACCTAGACCAATCGGAAAATTTAATCAATCAGCAAGGTCAGGTCCTTATTTGAAACAACCAAAGCTACTTTAGGTCCTTATTTGAAACAACCAAAGTTAGTTCAGGTCCTTATTTAAAACAAATTCCACTTCAGGACCTTATTTGAGAAAATAAGAGCACTTTGTGTGCTTTTTTGAAAATTTCCCAAATATATATTATCGGACTTTATTACTACAATCACCAAATGGTGGATAGCAAAATCCCTTGAATTTTATGTCATATTCTATTCAATTCTATCTTAATTAGAAATTCAGACAACCAAACGTAACCTTAAAGATAACAAGATAAACATAATATCAAATATAATCAATCAATGATATGCTCTACCGAGTGATATATATGCATAGCCCTGAGAGATATGCACAATCAACTAAATATCCTAATATTTCTAACAGTAGTCATGACCCTTGGATGACGTCACTTGCCTCCATGTCATTATCATATGACTTCTTCGAATGCAGGATAATTGTCTAGAAATTTCTAAATCTATTATACGCCAATCAATTCAATCATAAATCTTTTAATTATGCCAATTTAGTTTTAAACCTATTATACGATAACCAATCTAGTTTTAAACCTTTCAACTATATCAATTTAGTCTTGAACATTTTAATAATTTGTTGATTTAGTCCTAAATATTTTAACGCTTATCAATTTAGTCCTTCCAAGTAATTTTGGCTAGAAATCATTGGAGGACTACATTGGTAAATTATTAAAAGGGTTTATGACTAAATTAGTATATTTGAAGGTTTTAAGACTAGATTGATTGAAGGATTTAGGGCCAAATTTACTGTTGTACAATATATTTATGATTTTTTGCACAATTTTTCTCTTCAAGCGCACACCAAGATTTTTAAAATTCCAAGTTAGTTGGAAGCATCAAATTAAGTAGTCATTTATTAGGAAACTACTTGTTTAAACACAGCTAGACTTTTCCAAGTCCAATCTCTGGTTCGTCTTTATGATGGGGAACCAAACGGGTCAACCTTTTATCCTTGTTTTGCTTTCAAATTAGATTTCTATCTTTCTCTCTTATTGAAAATTTGGGAAAATATATTGCATTGTGCAATGCTGCAAACATCCCATTTAAGAACTCGTCAAATTTAATCTTGTGGAAACCAATTGTGATTTCATAACATCTATTAAAAGATGTGAAACATTTAGAGGAGTAGCATGCTTATGCCACCAGTCCATTAGCCCCTGTCGATGCTAATCCTCATTTTTGGTTTTCAAAGGACACGATTGGGACCAAAAGCTGCAAACATTTATACAGACTCCGATGAAAACCCTAACATTTCAAAAAGACTTTCAACGAACATTATAATTAAGCAAAATCTCTATTGTTTATGTTTTAAAAGGAATCCGAAGTCGCTGTCAACAATGAAATTTACCCATGAAATGACATAGATTGTCTTTGAGTTGCATTCTTAAGGATGTTTGGGTGGTATAATCACTCAAAACATTGCATGGTCCATAGATCAAGTAGACCAAATCCATCTACCCCATTAATAATGTGGAGTTCAGTGTGACATCCATACACTTAACTTTTCAATGGTATTGATCCATATGGTATGTAGTAGAGGTGTTCACGGGCCAGGCTTTTGTTAAAATTAAAGCCTGGCCCAAATATAATGGGCTAGCTTACTCTAGGCTCAAAACACTAGTCCAGACAACAACAAATTATTTCAGCTTAGACCAAACTAGATACTTGCTGTTCGATTTGGTCCAGGCCTTAGTTCGAAAATCTAGTTCGAAAATCTATTGTGAAGCTTGAAAAATCTGCTACTCCATGGCAGTTGAAACTGAATCCTAGCAGAGATTTGCATTAGTGCTTCTTAGATTTGGTGATGAAGATCTGCAGCTGGGCCAAAAAGAAAATAGTTCCATAGGTTAAAATGAAGTCGCGGATGCTCCACTGTGTAATAGAAAGTAATCCGAGATCAAATAATGGAGTTGATTCTGTGGTTCTCACCTCTTTAGCAATGGGAAAAGGAACTTGAGGAGACTGAGCAGTCGCTGCAGAGCAGAAAGCAATGAGATGTGAGGAGGGAAGCAGTAGCAATAGAAAAGTCGGGGACGGAGAGGTTAATCGGTGGTGGTTCAGGCGACCACAGTGGGAGAAAAATTATTAGGTAGTCCCTGGCTTTGTTAGATCGCTCCGCACAAGCCATTAGATCTAATGGCATCTGTGTGATCTGAGGAGTCATATGACATGGACTAAGTACACCAAGAGTAACCAAAAAAAAGAGGCTACTTTCTTTGCGTTACTTTTTCAAGTAATAGCTATACGACCAAAAAACTAACAAAAAAAAAAACAAAAAACAAAAAGTAATAGTTCGGGCAGGTCCAGGTCCACTCAACCTTCATCATCTAAAGCCCGGTAGGTAGGACAGACCCAAATAGATAATAACATCTATGAGCCCAGCATCTCAGCCCGATTGATTTTGGCCCCAAAAATTCGGTCCGGATTTTCGGGCTACCAATCTGTGGACAATCTAACATTTTCTCCTGAGCCACCGCTTTCTTAGCTATTTTAAACAACCTCCTCTCTCTCTCTCTCTCTCTCTCTCTCTCTCTCTCTCTCTCTCTTCCTAGTTATCCCTTTGAATAAATAATGAAGAATATTTTCCATTGATCCTAAGATAATAAATTAATATTTATTGATCTAATGGAATAATTACTTATAGTCTGATAGGTAAATTAAATTTTCAGAATAATTTCTTCAACTTGCCTAAACTTTAGCATTTTGAGCAATATAATCTTTCATTTGTAAAATTTATATGTTACCCTCTTGAGCTTTTGGCGCCGATACCCAATAGCTTGCAAATCTTGAAAAGTTCAAAATTCGCCCTAAACTTTGATTTTTGTCTTAGTAATTGGGTCGAAAGTGTTATCTAAAAATGGATTAACTCATTTTTTTATTATCAATATATTTACCACTTGGTTAAAGAAGTTAGAAAAATAGAATACATGGCTAATGAAGTTAAAAAAAAAGTAGTAGAGGACCTTGGATTTTTCGAATGTGATGAAATAATAAAACTCACACGTCTTAGCATCTAAATATAGGGATTGGCGACAATGAAAATAAAGGATCCTTACCTTAACAGCTAAGTAACTATATAGGGCCTTCTACGGTTCTCTAGTGGATGGATTTTTAGTCGCAACTTGTCGCATAATTCTTTATATTTTTTTACATAACTCCTATACAAAATTTCATGCCATAGAAACACAATGATTTTGTGATCAATGCGTGGGACTTACTTTTTTCGGCGGCTATCTAGATATTGGGCACCAGTCTGTAAGAACTCTTAGTGGCATATTCTATCAAAGGTTAGAAAGCAAAAGAGAGAAGGAATAGAAAATTCGCACCAAGCTCTCTTTACTTATGGGGGAACACCACTAAAAATGCCGTAAGAACTCATTTTATAGAACGTTTTCCGGAAATTTTTGTCAGTTTAAACTAACTCTTTGATTGCAGTATAGATGAGCATGACAATAACGTCTTGACGCAATTGGTTGAACTAATTGAACGCTCCATTAAGTAGCTTAAATGTTGTATATCTTCTCTATCCCCTACATGTTCAAGGTAACTTTTCGATAACTTATCAATACCTTTATGAAGATACTATCATTTTTCTATAGTTCACAAATTATCAATTTTTGTATTAGCTTACCGACTTTTATTTTTATAACCTATTACTGCGTTGAATTTACTAACTCTTACATGAAATTATCACCCTGAATTTGAGTTTATCAACTTTTTTCATATTAAAGTCATCAGTTAATTTTGGATTACAAAATCTTATTTGAATTATTTATCTTTTTTTTTTAAATTTGCTGACTTTCCTATTAAGTTTTTTTGGTAAAGGACTTTCCTATTAAGTTACAAACCCCTTTTTGCATTAGTTAGCTTTTAAAAGTTACCGGGCTAAATTAGGAAAATTCATCAATTTTTCCCACTAAATTACAGCGTATTATTGAGTTATCAAGTCATTTCCTGATGTTGGTTTGTTTTCTTTATTTGCCAATCTTTATTGTCATTTACAAGCTTTTAATTGCCTATTTGGCAAAGCTTTAAATTTACCAAAAATTTTCCAATTACTAACATTAATTAGAATGATTTACCAACTTTTCTCAAATTAAGTTACCGATTAATTTTGAGTGACCAGCTCTTGTTTGAGTTACTTAACAAATTTATTTTTCTTCTAGTTATAAACTTTTCTTTTACTATATTGAATTTTGTTTTTCTTTTGTTAACTAGGCCTCAAATTTTATCAACTCTTATATGTGATGACAACCGTTATTTTAAGCGATTTATTATATTTTCTCTTACATAAGTTATCAAATAGTTTTGCGTTACTGACTTCTCATTTGAGTTAGTTACCAAAGTTTATTTGTTTTTCTCCTTAATTTACCAACTTTTATGTTGTTGATAAAAAGTAGTCAGTACATTTATGGTGTTGGCAAACGTAAGGCATTGGTAAGAAAAATAAACAAAAGTTGGCATATGAAAAGAGAAATTTGTTGAAAATTAATTGAAATAAAAGTTAGTAACGCCTAAGGATGATTGGTTTTAGGTTGGATAGGTTCCAAACTTGAAAACCGGTGCCTAACATATTAGGATTGGTTCCTACTTTTTGGAATATTGAACTTACTTTGTAGACTTAAGAATTGAACTTATCTATTCGTTACCTAAGAACCGGCAGTTCTTATTTTTTTGTTTCATTTTTTTTATTCCTCAAAAGTTCAAGCTTATCCTGTTAGTTTATCAAACAGAAAGAAGTAAAACATCCCAATTAGCAATTATAGCAAAATGGTAGAGCTACAAAATAGCCATGTTCTTGTCAAGTACTCTCGGATAGGGGTGAGCATGGTTCGGGTTGAGCTAGTCCACCCCTTAACCCTAGGACAAACCCGTACAGTGTTGGTCCTCAATTTTTAGGACCAAGAACCGACCCTATTGAGCTTGGGACCGAGGATTGGACCGACCCAATGGGTTCGGTCCAGTTCCAGGGTCAATTCGAGATCAACCAATAATTTTTTGTTTCATTTTTTATACTCTTTAAAAAAGCGATTGAGAACCGGACTAATCCAATGGGTTCAGTTCAATTTCAAGGTCAATTTAAGACTAACCAATAATTTTTTATTTCATTTTTTGTATTCTTTGAAATAGCGACCAAGAACCATACTGATTCAATGGGTTTGATGATGAACGAGATCAACTAAGAAAGGCAAGTGGTGAGGGTCAAGTGTGGTGAGCATCAAACATAATGAGCATCGAATGTCGAGTGGGGAGCAATAGGCCAAGCGAGCATTGAGTGATGAGCATCGAGCAGCAAGTGGCATGAGTGACCCAAAGCGAGCAAGGTGAGTGTCAAGTGGCGAACGGAGAAGTTGTTTCTTTCGATTTTGGCAAATTAAAGACTAAGATGACAAATAAGACAAAAAAGAACAGATACTTGAGAAGTATATTACAAGGAGTTGTTTATACCTTTTTGGATGCCGTGATGACTTCTTACAAAAATATTTTCCTCTTTTATAAATTATGACTATTGACGCCGTAAAAGACATTAAAGATCTAAATTATTAAAGAACAATGTAAAATTAATTGAAATCCTCACTAAAGAGCTATTTAATGTTGTTGGTTTTCTCTATATAAAAAAATTATAAATAACATATATATATATATATATATATATATATATATATATATATATATATATATATATATATATTCAAGGTTGGTTCGGATTTGACCGATCAAGAACTCTTACGACCGAGGACCAACCCGCATAGTGCTGGTCTAGGAATTCTAGGACCAAGGACCGACCCAGCCTCCTTGAGAACCAGACCAAGACTAGCAAGGTTGGGCCAGTCCAGAGTTGGTCTAGAGTTGACCCTAAGCCGATGCTCATCCCTATTCTCAGAGTATGGAATTTCCATACCAATGAGCTTACTATAGAGCTTTTGAGTTCACATGAGCCTTATTATCATCAACACAACTTCAGCTGATTTGTATTCCTTTATGAGTGACTTCTCAACCAAGGTAGATACTATTAAAAAATTGGAATACTGATTGGGAGTCTAAACACACTTATTATTTAGATGGTAATGCAGTCCAGGGCTCTCTCTGACTGTTGGCAAATATTTATCAGCCCAGCATAAAAGATTGGGATTCATTAAAATTAGAGGCTAGAGGAGTTTTCCAACCTCCTTTTCTTCTTTTGTGATTTGACATGTAAAACTTTAAAGACATCGTAGGTTATATCTCAATGCATACTCTTTGAAATTACAATAAGACTCTTTCGTTAAATTGCATAGCATATAGATGTTAGGTGCATTTGTATTTATATTTATGGAATTTATTAGAAAAATATTTTAAAAATAAAAAATAAAAAATTAACTAATTAATTAAAAAAGCTGAGAGAGAGGGGCGTGAATTCCTGATCGGGGCCAAGTCGGCAGGGCAGCTGGCGGTGGCAGAAGCCATACGCACCTCCGGTGGCCGTTAATGGGAGAGAGCTGAGAGAGAGAGAAAGAGGGGAGGAAGAGGAGAACAGAGAAAAGAAGCAGCCAGAGAAGAACCGGTCTTCCTTCTGACTCTTTCCGCCACTGTGCGGTCCTTGCGCTTGCACAACCGTGAGGGCCCCGCGCACCGACGCTCCGCCAGCATCTTCAGTGATCTCCGTCGCCGCTCCCAGCAACATCTTGGCAAGTTCCAACAGTTTTCATCGCCTCAACTCATCTCACTCGGCCATCATTAGCGAGCTTCAGGTTTTTCGATGCTGGTCAGGATCTTGACGAGCCTCAGATCCCTCGCCTCAGTAAGCAGACGACCACATTGAGAAAGATCGTGTGAAGGGGTGAAGGCGATCTTCCATCAACGCACAACGCCACTTTCACTAAGAAAAATCCGCTACCATCTCACACCACTTACGTCCTACCTCTATACGCCCACGTCCAACACAAGGGTACAGAGAAAAGACAATAGGAGGGAGAGGCCTTCACTCGGAAGGTGAACGTCCCCGTCAGACTTCAATTTTTCGCTGCCATTGCCTCAACGAGTTACTGTCCGAGATCTCCACCATCAAGGCGTCCCCGCAGCAGCGTTCACCGAGAGCCCGACTGCTTAGCACCATAGCCACCGCTCCAGTGAACCAGACGAGTTACCGCCTCCCCTGACGCCGGCTCAACACCACAGCCGCCGCAGCAACAAGCTGCCGCCAAGCTTACTCAGCAACCTTGCCGTGACTCGCCCCTGCTGCAGCTCGTTTTTCGTCAATCACCCAGCGCGGACGCCGGATTTGCAAGCAACAACCCAGCAAGCATCCCGTTGTCGCGCGCCTCCAGTGACCGCCTCAACCACCGCGACGGTCGACGTTGCTCCCTGCTCGAGACCCTGACACTGGCCCCTTGCTGCCGCGCCTCGCGAGCCAGTCGCGGGTATTCCATCACCACCGTGGTCGCCACCGTGGTCGCCTTTCGTTGAGAGTTACCCGGCGTCCCACGTTGCCAGGCGTCACCTCGAGCGAGATACACAGAAAATATACAATTTCTTGTCTAAAACACGTGTCATGTTACTCAAACAACACGTATGTGTCGAAAACGTAAATATAGAGCCATCGTTCATGCATGCATTTGACAAGGAGAGTAACTCAATAAAATCCAAGCATTCGTATCTCGTTTCAAAATCCTGACATTTGAACCATTTTATATGAAGAAAGCTACTCAAGTAAATCCAACCACCTAGGACAAAAGTTCAACCTATCAAAATAGGCACAACAATCTTTTCACTTGAGTAACCTACATAAGATGAATAAAATTTGACAGAAACGATCAACATAAGTCGAAAATGGGCACATTGGGAAAGTGACCATGTTCAGCTTGCGCACCATACTTTGCTGCTTTGGTTCTCGCACCACGGGTTTCGTTTTTGAGCAAGCCGCACATCATTTCAAAGTAACTTATAACATATTACATTCGTTTCTTCTCTACTCATAAAGTTTATCCCTAAAATCTACATTTGCAATACTCGAAATTATCCTGTTGTGTCGGCAGTATGTTGCTTGATAGCTGATTTTACATATGATGCTTATCTGTCATTGTTTGCCACTAGCTGAGGTACCGTCCTTGATTTCTTTTGCAAGCTGTATTACTAGTCTTTTTGTGTGTACTACGTTGCATGCACAGAGTCAAGGATTAGATTAAAGCTTTTATTATTATTATTATTATTATTATTATTATTATTATTATTATTATTATTATTATTATTATTATTATTATTATTATTTGAAATCAGATTATTTTTTGTATAGCTTCAATTTGCAAATAAATACATCAAGTACATAAAAAAAAAGAAAAAGTAAGTCCTTTCATTACTCTCTTGTGTTTGTCCTGTGATTATTATAGTGAAAGGGGAAGAGTGGCTAATATTTTATTTAAGATGATTTTGCATATAAAAAAATGTGTCTATCAATGCACTTGATACTAAATAATATCATTCAAGTGACTGAAGTGATTAGATTGAAATAACTTTCTTGTTCTGGCCATAATTGATGTGGTTTTAGAGTGCACTTTTTGGTTTAAGGAAAAAAATGGAAATAACTTGTTTGCTTTCCAAATAAAATCTAATGTATTTTTAAATTCAAATTATCGAAAAAAAGAAATAAATTATATGTGAATCTAAATGTCAATATTTATGTACTTTGTAAAATCTCAGATGAAATGGTTGCGATGCTATTTAATTTCAGATTTACTCTTCATCGAAGTTGCATATATGAGTTGAATGACAAGTCATTTAGCGAATGATCATATCTGATGTTCTTCTTCCAAGAACGTTTTGGATGTGGGTTGTCAGTTTTCCTTTTCATCAGCTCTTCACGAGTGCCTCCAACAACAATCCAAACGCGCCCTGACTCATCTCTTAACCATCTACCCTAGGGAAACTACAAATGATTGGACTCTTTCACCTCCAAAAGGTCCTCATCGAATCGATAAAAATAAATGAAAAGCAAAAGGCCACTTGAAATTAGAACGTCTTTTAATGGATTGAGCCTTTTGAAAATATACTGGGGCAATACAGTCCCTCCAATGACAATGAAGCCTTGCATGTGCGTCCCACAACGTCCCGGGAAATATCATCGGAGTTCACCTCCTCTCTCTCCAATGGCAAATCATCCAGAGAGCCCGATGAAATTGATCAAGGTGTTGCTCAACCACCACGGCCGTGACTCCCCAACAGAGGTCCACAACGTCCTCCTCGTGGTCGCCACCCTCATCGCAGCCGTCACCTTCCAGACTGGGGTCACTTCCCCGCAAAACACTCGGGGTGGCATCTGGCAGGACAGCTCCAGTGACCACCTCCCCCGGCAGGCCATTTACGCCTTCCAATAAGGACCTTTCTTGTCCTCCATCTACCTCATCATCTCTCTCACCTGGGCTTCCCGTTCTTCCTCGAGGTCATGGTGGCCACTGTGTCGATGGCTGCCACTCCCAACTCGCCGGAACAGTTGCAGGACAGCTCTTCACCAGCTTCGTGCCATTCTTGCTCAGGACGCTGGTCCAGATGGGCAAGTATTACGTGTGGGCTATGTCCGAGTGAACTTCATCAAGTAGGAGGTGCAGTTTACTCTCGATTAATTAATTAGTTTGTTTAGTTCTAATCTAATATTCAGCCTCATCTTGCTCTGAGGATCAAGTACAGTGTGATGACTTTGTGGGAATAATTTAATTTTGTCAGAATTAATTTGTTCAATTTGGATCATATCTTCTTTAGGCAATTTTACTTTTTACATGCTTGTGCAAAATTTCTAATTCTAATTCTTTTTCTTTTATATTTTGAATTCACTAAAATAAATGACAAAATCATGACGATTTGTCAATATGATTTAGATGTTTCTTTATCTATTTTATATATCATTTTTGATAAACTTCAGAGCATAAACAATGAAAAGTCCGTGAATGGCGACCCTCAAGCCGCCGTCACCGATCAAATTCCTCTCTCTCTCTCTCTCTCTCTCTCTCTCTCTCTCTCTCTCTCTTCGCTAGTAAAGGACCCGCTCCGGCAGATCGGGGGTCGCCAGCCTCGAATAGATATAAGGAAGTTTGACGTTTAGGCTGCCGTTTCATGCTGCGACTGTGACAGCAGAGGTTGAGCTCATGGCGTTGCACGAGCGAGCCCTAGGCTGGGTTCACCGCGGGACTGAGGGAGGAGAGAGATAGTTTGACGGTGTAGTGCGGCGATGTGGCGGAAATAGGCAGCGCAACGTCGGTCGTGATGGCAAGGTGGCTGGTGCACTGGCTATCGGAGAAGAGTGATGAAATGTGTTTTAGGCTTTTTTAGATGTGTAGGGAAAATTTGCTTAAAGGCAAGTGGTATTTTGATCCGATGGGGTAACTTTATCGGGTAAAGATAATCATTAAATTCTATCCTATCCTTAAAAGTCATTTAATGTACGAACTATTCTATGGATAAATTATATTTTAATCGATGAATAAATTCACATTACACTTTATTATGATTGCTCGTGAATTACACAAAGATTTAGATCGGGTGGTATATTTTCAATTATTCATAAGAACAACGAAGTATATGTGCAAAGTGTGCTCATGCCTTCCAGCTTCATAAATAAACTATTCTATGGACGGTAAACCAAACAACTTAGTGCTAGATTGGGTTTGTTAACTTTGAAACTCCTCGCGTGTGGAAATTGGATGCAAGTTAATTTTGTACTCCTAAAATTGTGGAATGGACGGCACTTATGAAAGCACCTTTTTCTATGATTGACGGAGCTCATAACTAAGTACCATCTTTTTGTGAGGGGATAAAAATGAGATAAGTTCATATGCAATCATGACGTGAGACTCGTTTTATATTATATTATAGAGACAAATTGTCTATTTCCTTCAACGTTTGGAAAGCTCGTGGATTTACTGGGTGTTCTTTTTTATAAGTTTATTAGTCTACCTATTTTAAAGCCTCAATTCACTTAAAAAGCATCAACTTTCAATTGGATCTCAATTTTGTTTCCAACTTTTTTAATTTTATAAAAAATCATCAATATTCATGTTTTTACTGAAAATATGGCCCCACGTTAACTCTCCATCCAACGTTGCTGTTAAAGTTTAATGTGCCAATTCTATGTGCACTTCGCTCCCTCAATGTGTCATTGATGATTTGCAATTTCAGCTCAATTAGATATTTTTAATAGAAGAACAAAAAACCTTTGTTCTTTCTAGTTCGTTATGTTCTATTTCTTCTTCTTCTTCCTTCTTTGCTTCCTCCATTATGTTCTTTTTCTTTTTTTTTTTTTTTTTTTGCTTGATCTCCATTAATTCTTCCACCTGCTCTAGCAGAAAATTCATTCTCAACCTCACAAAGAAGTTTTACTTCATGGCCAATCCATCTGAAGCAGCAAAGACCAAATGAGTACTTAGAACAGAACTCGTAAAGCCACATCTCAAAATCTCGACCGTTATTCATGAAGTTACAAACCTCATATAAACTCACAACACAATTTATTAGGGAGATATAATACAGTGGATCACTTGCAGACATCACACACTCAACTACAAAGAATCAGGGACATCAATCTAATACCTGACCTCATCAAACAAACTCCAATTCTATATTGCTAAAGGCTCGCATGTCTTAGCTCAACCTCAAGGAAAGAGAAATACCACCATCATTGACAACCAAGACTTTGGTCCTAGTTACTATTGCGCAAACGGCCCAAGCATCGAATGATCTCTTCCGAGAAAAATTTTAAAATCATCACCAGCTTCTTGTTTATTAGTAGAAGAAAAACTGCTATAAAAACTGCTATTATAAGAGGCAACACGTGCAGGGCCTTTTTTCCTCACCATTCGTGTATTTGATCAGCAGGGATAACGTGAAGCAAAAGTAAGTTAGAACCATTGCGATCATAGATAGCATAATCAGCCAAAAGACGTACCGTTCTTGGTTCTCTTCTTCTCGAACCATTTGGACATTTTGGTCTTGTCCTTTCTTTTCGTCTTGGATCATTTTAGTGAGGCAAATGATTATTTGGATCGACACCAAGAATCCAAATGTGTTACCTACCAGGAAAAGGACCTGCACTAGGCTCACGTCATAAGTTGTTCTGGGTGCAAGGGCAGGGGGAGTACTATCCTTAGGTCCCCCGGAAGTATCGTTATGTTCCACAAGGCTTGGAGGCTGAAGCATGGATTGGTAGGTCGCGTTGGCGATGAGCCCTGCAACAACCAGTAGGGCCTCAATCTTGCCCCACCTCTTTCCATCATCTTGCTGAGGAGCATTTGAGAATGGTTCCCCATCTAATTGATGATTGTTACCTGCCTCAATATCGTCGTCATCCCTCAAGACTGGTCTTAAAGCTCCGCGTTTGGCTCCTGCTCATATGAGAATTTCTCTAATCTCTTTGTCTCGTGCTCCCCTTTGCGAGTGAGTTGAGACATCTAGTGGCGTCAAGCCACTCTCGTTCAGGGCATTCACCTCCACAACCTCGTACTCCAAAGTATGCCCATGAAGCAGGAAGTCGACCACCTGCAACTCTTTCCCATCTTTGTTTATCCTCATTGATTTTTAGACATTAAGATACTACAGACTTTTTTTTTTTTTTTGCATAGACAAAACAGCTTATATTCCCGTGATGATCAAATAAATTCCTTTGCATGGAAGATTTTTGCATATGGTAGGGATACCAAATTAACCTGGGAAAAGTACCAAAAAAGTTTTAAATCTATTGCATTGGTATCAATTTAGTCCTAAATTCAAGTCCTAAAGATTTTAATATTGGTATCAATTTAGTCCTAAACATTTTAATATTGATACAAATTCAATCTTAAACCTTTTAATATTGGAACAAAATCAGTTTATCAGGCCAATTTTGGCCCACCAGCGTTGACGTGGACATTAATTGGTGGTTGGACATTGACGTGGCAATTTTTTTTTTTTTTTTTGATTTTTTCCCTTTTTCTTTTTTTTTTTCTTTTCTCCCTTATTCCTCCTTGGACTATTTCGGCAACTGGGCGAGGGCATAGTGGCCCTCGCCTAGTGGCCGGCGATCCTCCGGCCTGGAAGCCCTTGCCTCTACCCTGGTGATAGCTACCATGGCCTCGCCTAGATCCAAGCAAAGCCTCCTCATCGGTAGCCCTGGGAGAGGTTGGGTGAAGGTTGGCAACCCTCGCCGGTGGCCCTAAGAGAGGCTAGGTGAAGGGCGGCAACCCTTGCCGGCAGCAGGCAAGAGCTTCGCGACCCTTGCCAGTGGCCAGCGAGCCTCACCGTCCAAGGAGGAAGGAGGGAGAAAAGAAAATAAAAAGGAAAATATTCAAAAATATTAAAAAAAATTTTAAAAAATTGCCACATTAGCATCCAATCATTGATCGGTGTCCACATTAGCACCGGTCAGCCAAAATTGGCTAGATCGACCAAATTGGTATCAATATTAAAATGTTTAGGATTGAATTGGTTTAATTAAAAAGTTTAAAACTAAATCGATACCAATGTAATATGTTTAAGACTTTTTTGTTACTTTTCCCAAATTAAAATCCTCATTGAAGTAATGTACAAAGAAAAGAGCGATAAAATAAGGGAACCGCAAGTCTTGCCTCGAAATTTTTGCTAGCGACAGCGAGATGCAAGGCAGTGTTATCTTTGTGGTCCTTTAAATTGATCACCTGCTCTTTCTTGTGCCGCTTCAGATGCTCCACCAACCGAACCAGCACTTTAAACCGGTTGTTCTTCACGGCGAGGTGAGGCGCGGTTTCCTTTTGAGAGGTTTTCTTTTCAACAGACTCAAGTGAAGTAGACAGCAATATCTCCATGACATCGACCTCCCTGTGGATGACGGCATAATGCAATGGGATTCTTCTCTCCCGTCCCTCCACGGAGCACAGGTGTGTACCCACTTTCAAGAGCTCCTTCGCGATCTCAACATCACCACGAGCTGCCGCGATGTGTAGTGGGCTGAAACCACACGGGTTCACTTTTTCCGCAAGCTTCGGCATATGCTTCAGGAGCTCTCGGATGAAATCCAAATGGCCGCCCATACAAGCGATGTGCAGCGGCGTGTGGCCGGCTCCTTCGAGAGCCATCTCCTCGAGGATTTGCTCATTGCTGCTGATCAAGTCATTCAGCTCATGGATATTGCCCTTTCGAGCTGCTCTCTCCATTTGATCGGAACTAATAATGGCCTCTCTCTCTTCTCGGGACACCCCTGGACTTGGACATCTATTAATCATTGATCCATTTTATAGATTTTCCGAATATCGAGAAGTTCATTAGTGAATGATGAAGTAAGACTAGCAACAGTAAAGTTCCATGCACATAACCACTTATGATAACCCAACTATTCAATAAAATATTGACAATATCAAAGTACAGATCCAACCAAGTAGGACCACGTGTTAAAGGATAACCAGCGTTGGAATCGTGCGACATTGGTTCGTAGCCAAAGGTCAATTTTTTTGGTCATTGAATGGCTTTTTAAATACATCAGAAATTAAAAAGCTGGAAAAATCTCGAAAACTCACCTCAAGCGGCGCATTTTTCTCAAGGCACCTCCAAGATCATTGTTCGCCTCATAGGAAGCTCTTTAATTGGTGATTTCGTCTCAATTGAAACACCCTAATCTCGCCGGTGGCATAAATCTTCGCCTGACGACGACTGCGTGCATGTCCCAGGCCATTATTTGCGCCATGGACAGGGACATTTTTTTCCCGAAAGAAAACGCCTTCGGTCCTTCCGCTCTGCCTCCTCAGCCGTCCGTGCCACTCCTGACTTCAGCCTCATAACAGAAGATTCGGTAGAAGAAATTTCTTTTATTTTTATCAGTAGAACGAGGAAATACATAGTACAAGGATTTTAGTACTTCATTTTTAAGGTAGGGCAATTTTATTGTCCTAGAATTCTGAAATGAAACGGCACCTATGGAAGTACATTCCTATGTCGTTTCGTTTCATCTTTGAGGGCAGAGAGCGTGAACGTCTCCCGTCGGCGGTAGTGAAGTCAATGCCAGGGTCTTTGCAGACCAAGTTCCATTATTGTCGGTAGCATGACCCTAGGATAACGTCATAGTCATGACCCTAGGACAACGTCACTTGCCTCCACGTCATTATCATATGAATTGATTTACGAAATTCCATCTTGTCGGAAGCATCAAATTGACGAGTCCCTGTATACAAATTATTGAACTCCTTTGGGACCCTCTTTATCATAATTTATTTGCTTTACATATATTTAGGGCAGCCATAGGTGTATCTATATTCGTGTTGATGTCGATGTCGTTTGATTGAGAATGCATGTAGTTCATATATAAGGGCATTCCTCTTACGTTGGCACTAGCCAAATTGGATGTCACGGCCTTAGTCTTGTGTCTCTTATTATTATTATTATTTTTTAGTTGTTTTAATTATTTTTCCCCTAGACTTTTTCATAGGGGTGTAAAAAAAAATCAGAAACAAACTGAACAATTTGAGTTTGCATTAGTTTTTAACCGAATAGTGACCCATACCAATTTGGTTTTCTTTGTTGTAATATTAAGAAGAAGTTTAGTGACAAAGGAGAGAGATTGAATAAATTGTAAAGTTAAAAGTATTACGGAAAGTGAGCGATCGAACAATAACATAGACAAAATAAGAAAATAAATCGGACATCAAATTTATTGATTTGGTCGTAGATATTTACATTTATGGAGAAAGCGGCAATAAATTTTACTACAAATCAAGCGATATAACGGAGATTATATACTTAAGTCACTCAAATACTCTTAGTATATTCCAAATCCCAATTACATCCAATAATGCACATAGTGTTTAGCCTCAAATTCCTCGCTAACTAATCTCTCAATCTCACGAAGAAATTCACAAATCTTATCACAAGATTTCATGGCTACAAATACTAACTTGATAAATGTAATTTACGAGTTTCCTTTGCATGTCTTCATCCACCAAGCACTCGTACACAAATAACGCTTCAAGTCTTCTCTCTTGCTCTGTGTCGCGACCAAAATTTTCGGGGTTTGGACCACCTAGGGTTTGGCTAATGGATTGTTAAACCTAGACTTAACTCGGGCTCTCCCAAGCTCATACCAACTCGCGACTTAGGTTTGAATTGTTAACATGCAATTGAATTTTAATTAGGAGTCGCCACTAATCTATTTTTAGTGGGTCGATTAGAAACCCTAGTAAAGCAACGGGAGATTTACTTTACTCCTACGAACCAGAGACTAAGGATATGGGGACTTGGTTATGTTAGATTTCTCTAACGCCCTTTCGGTACTTTTCTTTTTATTTTTGAAAAATGTTTGGCAAGCAATTTGGATTAATTTTAAATCTATTTTCCTAACATGTGAGGTGTTCATACAGGTGCGCAAACCACCAATTTAACACCCAAGAAAGCAATTAAATGATGCAGAACTTACCTCAAAGCAATGAAAGCATCTGCATTGTTAAGTTAAAATCCACATCAACAACCCTAGATATAGTTTCTAATTAACAAGCAATTTCTTTCCTTTTGTTTTCACTTATTAAATGAGACTATAATCCATATGCAATGCAATGCTTTTAATCTAATATAAAATGATATGGCATGGCAACATATCCTAAACATATGAATAAAAATTTTATGATCTCTTAATGAACATGCAATTGTTAAATATGCAATTTAAATTAACCAAAATGACTTAATTTTAATGACGTGCAATGCAATGCAATGACGTGCAAAATTATTTCAACTAAAATGACATGCAATATGCAATTTAATATGCGAGCTATATGTCACACGGCATTTATTAAATGACCTAATCTAATGACGGACAATTTCTAATTAGAAATGAGCCTAACAATACTCATTAAAATGACATGCATTTCATGAACCTAATTCTATATGACATGCAAATGACATTTTTTATTTTAAAAATGCAATCTATCCTAGAAATTGCAACTAATTTATCCTAAGACAAATTTTATGAAATTTGATATGATCTAGCTAGATTAAGATTCTATCTAATTTAAACTAGGGATTAAGTCATATTAAATCCTAATTTAAACTAAGACATTATCTAAATCTAAAATGCAATTTATCTAAAAAAGATGATCTAAATTTAAAATGAAACATGCAATTCTAATCTAATATGCACAATGATTTTTTTTGGTGTTTTTATTTAAGAAATTCGAAATTAAAATTAACACATAATTAACATGCAATTCAAATAAAAAACTAACAACCTAAATGAATGCACTTTCTTTTTGGATTTTTTATTTAAAAATTCGAAATAAGATTACGATTTTAAATATGCAAGATGACAACAAACCTAATCCTAATTGAGATTTTTTTATTTTTTATTTTACGAAAATAAGAATTGACTCAACCAACTTGACGATAGCAAATCAAACAAAAGATAATATTGATATCCAAAAATTGGACGAACCATATCTCGCGCATGAGATTGGGTCAGCTAATTTTAAATTAAATCGCAAATCGAATCCATTGCTTGCCAGATTGAATTGTCGATTTTTGTAAGGGATGACTTCCTCTTCTTATGCTGGACTCCACCACGAAGACCACACCGCTTTCGATCAACAACAGCGTGATCTTGCGGCAAAATGAACAAATATATATAATATAATATGCATGACGCGTACTGTGGCCAACTTCAACTCGGAATAGGAAACTTGGACACTTCGGTCAACAAGTCCAACTTAGAGTTTCCTATTTTGTTCCTCGGCCGACTCAGGCAAGGAATTTCCGTGTTTGTGCCCGATCAGTAAGCCCATACTTCTTTGAAAATCAATTTCCACAGTCAAAGTCCAAAAAACTCTCTTGGACTCAAACGTGGAAGTAACAGGCCAACTCCAAATCTTGAAAAACAAACTGGTCGTGTCCTGCTTTGCTCGATTTCGTACATCCATAAATTATTATCTATTTTGAACAGTTTTATTTAATAGGTTCAAATTCAAGATATATTTTAATAAAAAAAATAGGGCTGATTTTCAGTTTGGTTCTGTCGAACGGAATCAAAATAAAAATAGTTATTTTCTCATTATTTGAATTGAGCCAAAAATGCACGATCATTCGATTCGGTTCATTTTATGGTTCGGTTTTGACACCCTACTTTTCTAAGCCCATTCATATTTATCATGGGTTGACCAAAGGAGTCAACTTTTGATCCCTGTTTATCTTACGAATCAAATTTCTGTCTTTTTTTTTCCTCATTGAGATTCTGGGCGAGTATATTATTTTGTGAAATGCTATCCACATCCGTTTTAACAAATTGTGATTTTATATAAATATCTGCCTAAAGATGTGGGACATTTAAAGAGGCAGCATACCCATCCAATGTCGCCTCTATCAATGCTAAATCCTCATTTTTAGTTATTAGACGACACAAACTACTATGGAAACATAACACATCTCAAAAAGGTTCAATAGAGTTTACAGTTGAGCAAATCTCTCTTATCCATTTACCGAAGGAATTAGCGGTGGCCATGGACGATGAGAACTCCACCAATGAAATGGCATAGCTCGCCCTCGATTTAAATTGTTTTGCAGTTTGTACAAGGATGTTCCAGTAGTTTAATGCCTTGATTGTCTTTTGACCCACCGAAAGAACATTATCTATAGAGCCTGTACGGCAAGCCCATCTATGCCACTGATCATATGGAGTCCATGGCAGCACTGACACAATTAATGATTTAGATGATGTTAGTCTACATTATCTGTAGTAGGAACGTGCATAGTTAATGCTTTTGCTGATACTGAAGCCTAGCCTGAACTTATCAAGCTTGCTCACTCTAGGCTTGATACATGGGTTCAAACTGTAACAAATTTAGTTTTGCACCCCTTGCTTAGTGGCTGGTGAGGGTTAGCCAATGACCGTTGTTGGCCTAGAGTTGAAAGGAAAAATGAAAAGAAAAAATAGTAAAAAGAATTGGAAAAATTAGAAAAATTATCCACATAGTATTGGCATTGCCACATAGAATGTTTAGTGTCCACATAATCAGTTTTAGATTAAAATTAGCTGGAAGGACTATATTAATAATATCAAAATGTTAAGGACTACACTAGTTAAATTAAAAGGTTTAGAATTTGATTGATAATCATATAATGGTTATATGACTTTTTTGGTAATTTTCTCATTAGTCTTGAGGATGAACTCAATAGCAAGCTACCAAAGCTTTTGCATCATATTTCACCCCCACCTCTCTATAGAACCGAGCATCCAAAGTTCTAGAGGTGTTGTTAAAGACCTCACATTCAAATTCTTGGGTTACTTGTATTGATTTCAGAGCAACCACAGAGGACGACAAAAAGAAAGAGCCAAGTAGGCCTAATTTTTGCAAAGGAGTGTCAAAACCTTCCAGGAGATGAACTGCCAAGGGAAAGGCTAAAACGGGAATCAAGGTTTTTCTATCGAGGAAAACGCTTGCATTTTGCATAGGCTCTTTCAAGCCCCACCAATCGCAACCTAGTACTCAATTAAACATGCAATTAAACCTACCTATTGGAGTCACCACAATGATGATGACAAAGACACATTTCTCCTCTTTTTTTTCTTCTGCCTCTCAATGGCTCGTGAAGTCTCTTCTTATAGCAAAAATTTCCATTACATATTGGAAAGTCACGAATCTTGCTCTTTGATGGTGCGGATTGCTAAATTTTAGTCCTGAATTGTGCGTCAAATCCCATCCATCCTTGTAATGCTGCCATGGATGCGTCCATATTCCTTCACCATTATATACAATTCCACGGCCAGCTCATTCCACAAGTATGAGCTTCTTGATTGTTTCCCTTAATTTCCTCTCCCCTCAGTTTTTCCTGTCGGCTTTTCTTGGTTGTATTGCCTTGCACATGAACGTCCAATATTCGGCCGAGTGTCAATTTTATTCCATATTACTTGATAAGTTCCGTCGATTTTTCTCTCATTATCTTCACAATTTCATTCCAGCAGCCCGAACTTCCACAAACTTTATGATTTCTTTCCTTTATTTTGTCCGTTTTCACCAATTTGTCTCTCAATCGCGACACTTTCATTTCCTGCTTTTACCAATGCTACCGTGAATGTGTCCACATCATTCACTATCATTTTCGTCTTCTTCTCTTTTCAAAATCCGCTCGATCTTTTGCTGATTTTGCCTCCCACCGGCCATATCTTCGAGTAAAAATATTCCATTGATTTCTCCTCTTGTCTGGCCACGATCTCTTTCTTGATATTGCCTCCTCAAATCATGTCAAAATAATAATCCATTTCATATTTCGTGGGCCTGATTTTCTTCGGGATCACTTACCTTTTTCATTCAGAGCAACATACGATTTTGCTCATGCGATTTTCAATCATGGGTCGGCCAAAATTTGCTGGAGAATATCTCCTGATTGATTGGTCTCTTTCCTTCTCGTGGATAACCGGCTATTCACTTCTCCCTCTTGATCTATTTATCCATTTTCTCACATCATGGGCGAGATTCATAATCGAGCACATTCCGAGGACATTTGCTAATCTATGTGCCAACTGAGAGTATTTCATGGCTTCTTGCATTCAAGCATAATGAGGCTAGCTCATATGAAATCACTTGGGAAAATTGTCAAAAAAAGTCTTAAACCTATTGCATTTTTATTAATTCAGTCATAAATCTTTCAATTTTATCAATTTAGATCTAAACTTTTCACTTATCACTAATCGAGTCCATCTAACCACTTTTGGTTGGAATTTACTGATGTGGACGGCCGATGTTGACGTGACAATTTTTAATGATATTTTAATAATGTTTGAATTTTTTATTGCTTTTTTTATTTTTCTTTTTCTTTTTACTTTTCTTTGATTTTTTTTTGGGGGAGCTTGGAGTTTGGCCAGTCATGGTGGCCGACCGACCCTCACGACCATAGGCAGGTAATTTCCGATCAAATTAAGACTAGCAATAGTAAAGTTCCATTCACATTACCACTCATGATAACTCAGCTTTTTAGTAAAATAATGACAATATCAAAGCACAAATCCAACCGGTCCCCACGGATTGGAGGAATGCCAGCATTGAAGTCCTTGGCATGGGTTTCAAAAACCCAAAATAAAAAAGTTTTTTTTTTTTTTTTTTTTGGAGAAAATCATAAAAAAATTTAAAATACTATTAAAAATTTTCCACATCAACAACGACCGTCTATTTCAGCAACTTCCAGTCAAAATAGGACTAGCAATAGCAAAGTTCCATTCACATTACCACCCGTGATAACTTAGCTTTTCAGTAAAATAATGACAATATCAAAGCACAGATCCAACCGGTAAGACCACGGATTAGAGGAACGCCAGCATTGAAGTCGTGTGGCATGGGTTTGTGGCAGAAAGTTTTTGTTGTTATAAAATGGCCAAAGTAAGCTCGAATACTTCTCAAAGCACCTCCGTGATCGGTGTTTGCCTCGAATTAAGCTCCATAATTTGGTGAATTTATCTCAATTGAACCCCCAATCTCACCAGTGACACTGATGTTCGCCGGACTGCTTTTGCATCACGTGCCATTGTCCACCCCATGAACGGGCGTTTTTTGTCCGAAAGAAATTGCCTCTGGGCCTCCCGCTCCACTTGCTCCTGTCCGCACCACTGTCCGTCGCCAGCTACATAACAGAAAATTCAGTAGAAGAAATTTCTCATTTCTTCATTAGTAGACCGAGGAAATATACATTATAGGGACTTTAGTACTTCATTTTTTAATGAAGGGAAATTTTATTGTCCTGGAGTTGTGGAATGAAACGGCAATTTTATCTTATATTTCTTTTTCTGGCGTCAGGTGTTTTGTTTAATCTTAGGAGGGCAGAGTCTCTAATGTCTCCCGGCCGCGGGAGTGAAGTCAATGCCATGGTCTTCGTAGGCTAAAACTGTTATGTCATAGTCATGGCCCTAGGATGGCGTCACTTGCCTCCACAACATTATCACGTGAATCGATTCCCCTGGTCGGAAGCATTAGACTGAGGAGTCACTGGATACAAATTATTGAACTGCTTTGGGACCCCAAGTCATAATTTCTTTGCTTTACGTATATGTGGGGCAGCAATGGGGCGTATTTGCATTTGTGTCGTTGTCTATGTCATTTGATTTAGAATGCATGTCGTTTTGATATAAGGGTCTTGTGTCATTTTCAGAATTGCTTTTCTGTTGGCGCCAGCCAAATTGGAATATTATCACATCCCTTTAGGGTCCTGTGCCTCTTTATATTATTATTATTATTCTTTTCAGTTGTCGTTTTAATTGCTTTTCCCATTGGAAATACTTGTCCATATAAGTGTCAATAGTTCTGTGCTTTTTTGTTGGCGCCAGCCAAATTGGAATATTATCGCATCCCTATAGGGTCTTGTGCCTCTTCATATTATTATTTTTTTCAACTGTTGTTTTAATTGCTTGTCCCCTAGACATTTTCATAAAAGCGTAAATAGTTCTATTCGATTCAGATTACTCACCAAATGAACATTATCAGTAGGCAGCAAGCTCATTTAGGCCACTGATCATATGTAGTCCATGGTAACCACTCACACAATCATTGATTTAGATTATATCAATCTACATTATCTGTAGTAGGAATATGCACAAGTCACGCTTTTGTTTTGGCTCGAACATATCGAGCTTGCTCACTCTAGGCCCAATACACTAGCCTAGACTATAACAAATTTAGGCTTCACACCTCTCGCCTAGAGATTGGTGAGGGTCAATCGATGACCCTCGCCAACCTAGAGTTGAAAGGAAAAAAGAAAAGAAAATTAATAAAAAAAAATTCAGAAAAATTTATAGAAAATTTGGAAAAATTATTTATGTTAGCACCAGTTTAGCCACATAAAACAGTCGACGTCTACATTATCAATTTCTTAGCAAAACTGGCTGAAAAGACTATATTGGCAAATTGTGAAAATATTTAGGTCTAAATTAGTAAAATTAAAAAATTTAGAACTAAATTAGCCACTATACAATAAATTTATGATTTTTTTGGCAATTTTTACCCTTTTTTTCTTGAGTATGAACTTAACGGCAGCTAGCAAAGCTTCCGAACTTTGGACTCGGTATTGAACCAGGTGTCTAGAGTTCCAAACTATAATGTATCAATACTTTTCGAAGTTTTCATATTGTATTGAATACTCCGAGACGTGTTAAACATTTTATGATACTCAATCAATAGGTGTTAAAAAATCCATCACTTGGTCAACTCTCCCGACGCTCTTTAACGTTGTGGCTTTTGAGCTCTGTTCGCTTACAATCCTATGTCATGCGAAACTAAGGAATTGAGCAATGAGATTGAATGGGAGCTAAGATAGAAGGTGAAGTAAAGAGTTAAAAGATGAAAATTGTCAATGTAGATTTGAGCTGAGCAGCTCCATCTCCATTAATGGAGGTTGCAAGGAACGTAGAAGAGGGAAAAGAAAATAAGGCTATTTTTCTATGAAGGAAATATCGAATTGAGCTGAAATTTCACATCGCCAATGAGTCATGGAGGATCAAAGACTTGCACAACGTGAAATTAACACACGAACTTTTAGTGGCAATATTGGATGAAAAATTTAAGTGTCGTGACCTCCCTTTTTGGTGCCCATTTAAGCACAAGTGGGCACAGACCAATGGCTCACTAAGTCTATTAGGCTTAGTTCGGACTCTCCCTAAGTTGATCAATTCACAATTTATGATTCAAGTTTTTAAGATGTAAGTCAATTTTAAATAAGAGTCGTCATTAATCAATTGGGGTGGGTCGATTAAAAACCCAAGTAAGATATCAGGAGAAATATTTTACTCCTATACAATTAGATAAACTAATAATGGAGACTTGATTACATTGATTAATCACTAATGCATTTTACCTAATTTTGTTTAAATTTGAGGTATTTTTTTTTTTCAAGGATTTTCCATGAATTTGTGGAGAATAAAAACCATATTTTAGGCTTTTTCTGATTTTTTGGAAAATGTAAATCATTTTTGGCTTTTTTTTTTTTATATATCTTCTTAAAAATATTTTTTAATATGAAAATAATAATATAATATTATATAAAATAAATGGACATGGGTCGGACTCCCGCATCCGACCCGAGTCTCGGCCGGCTCGGGCAGACGACCCGAGTTGTCAGGCCCTCAATGGAACTGGGCCGAACGTATGGGCCCAGTCTAGAACAAAATAAGCCCTTACAAGCCTAATTCATCTCAGTCAAAATACCAACCCCTAAAGACCCGACCGGATCTGATCCCAACCCGGATCCGACCCAGCTCCCTCTCGCGTCCCTGTTCCTCACCGAGACGGAGACGGCTGGCGCGACTGGCGTCAGTCGCCTCGGCCCGGCTGAGGGCGTACACCGGCGACGCCTCAGCCAACCCGAGCCGAGCGCCTGGCCCTTGCCTGGCCGGCGACGCCACGACGATGGCCACGATGGGGATCGTCGGTTGCCCTACATGCCTGAGACCAGTGACCTCACGGATGACCACGGCGGCCCTCCCCCCTCCACAAGTCGACAGCCTCGCGGCCACCACGCCGGCGTCGTTGGGATGCCTCGACTGGGTGAAGCGATGCCTGGACAAGTCGACGCCGGCCAAAACAAAAGTCACAACAACTGGATCTCGTTCAGACATATCATCGAGCAGTTAAAGCACACTACAAAAACGAGAGGTTTTTGGCTCTACTGGGGCTCAAACCCAAGCCGAGACTCTCGCCAAACAAACAAATACACACGCGGCAGCCAGAAAGAAGAGAGACTGGGGGCGGCGTTTGCGCAACCGGGCAGCCGCGAGCTCGGCCCGACATGCCCAAAACAGGGCAAAAACAGGGCTGAGGTGGCTCACGTTTGGCTCAGTCGGTACCACGGCGGCTCGTCGGTGCGGTCCAGGTGCGGTGTTCACCGGCGGCCTCTCTCTTTGACTCTCTCCGACCTCACCCTCTCTCAGTTCTGTCTCTCGCTTAGCATCGCTGTATCTTTTTAAGGCAAAAAATCCACACTGTATAATATCATAGTTTATGTTTCCTTGAATAACATGAATACCCAATCCAAGAACAACTTACCCTTTGTATTTCTAAAGAACACCGGGATCATAAGACGCAGTATCTGACAAAACATGAGGATTGCTAGAGAACATACAATACGGTCTACTCCCACAAAATTCCTCAACGACTACTTTAAAATTTCCAGATCAGCAACCCACTCTGTAATTGAGAATATCTTGCAACAACATTCTGCTTGACTCTCCACCACCAAATTGCAGGAGGTGAAAACAAAAATGACAAAAGAAAAAAGGCAACTTCCAAGGCATTCACAAGACCCATTAATAGTGCCCAGTCTGTTGATTAGAGTGCCACAGCAAGTGCACCAAATGGGGCTTGTTGCGCCACGTCGGATTAGGCACTAGGATGTTTTTCATACAAGTCAGCTGTCTTTACCAAGACAACGTTATACCAGATTTCCCAAAAAGTAATTCTAAAGGTCCAAAAAAAAAAAAAGACTCTTTCGGCTAGAAGGTGTTGCTTTCACAAAGTACCGACCACTTCCTACTTTCCGAATTTATCGCGGTTCTCAAGCCTATCCATTTCATCTTAAAGAAGGACCAATGATAGACCACATACATTAGGAGTTGTTGATACTGATCCAAAAGAAAAATAACTCTGCAGTTGTTTGTGTTTCAAAGTACAAGCACCATAACATAAGAACCAACAGTTTGAAGAAGACACAACGAATAACATACGGTTGCATCTTTCTTTCATAAGCAAGAAGCCATGAGACACTACAGTTCTATAACAATGTCATACTAACTTGTGTGATCTTGTCTTACGAAAGAAAAATTCAAAGAAGTTTTCAAATTAAAACTTCCCGAGCAGAAATTAAAACACCTCACATAATCAACCTTTTAAAAGTGGAAAATAAACAAAACTCCAGCCAAGGCAAACCCCGCAAGATGGAAACCTAGAACTAGGCAAATCAAAGAATCAATCCATGCATCCAGATCAAGAGACCCAAAAACCAAACCCCATCGTTCGATGCAATCAACCATGCATGAGACATTTAGCAAGCCATTTTCTACGAGAAGCAAAGCATCCGTCAACAATCACGAAGCTGAGCCTCATTTACTTGAAAAGACGGTCGAAGCCCTTAGATTAGCAACCCAAGCACCCGCAAAATCAAGAAGCCAACGGATAAAGCTCAAAATCGGACAAAATCCCACAACTTTAAAGCACAAACGAGCGTGCACAAAACCCTCAACATGTCAATAATGAGTGCAGCAAAAAAATTACGGTGGCAAAAAACACGCCTATTCCGGTGCCACACTGGCGCTGACTTTTGGAGAAGCAGATCAAATTATTAATGTTAAGTAATGTGTGCATCAATGTCATAAATCTCAATGGGCAAGATTAACGTCTCACTTTTGTACTCGTAAAGAAGATCCACGCAACCAGCGCAGATGCACCACTGCAATAATCACATGGACCTCCTCACACCAGAGAAGCTCATATCAATTTGCCCACAGAACTTTGCCTCGAGAAAGAGGAGGAGTGCATAACTGGCTCTGATCGACGACATCGACGAACACAACGAGCTTACCACAGTTGATGAGAGGAACCCTTTCGATCTCTACGTCTCTCTCGAAAGGCATTTTCACTTGTGCTGAATGCTTTGTAATGTTCCACAATAACCGCCCACGAATATGCGATGTTCGTTCTTCACCATCTCCGAGTCCTCGTTCAATTCCAAGAGCAGTGGTACAACGGCAATTCCAATTTGAGAATCCATAAAGCAATTATCCTTAGGATTTTTGACAAAAATATTAGAAAATATGAAAACTAACAATGATTATTGGAAATCTATTGAAAAAGATGAGAAAATAAAATCAATTGTCTAAGGCGTGCTAGCATTGTTCTTAAGGATAATTCCACCTTTGGAGTAGGAAACTCAGTGCGTGAGGCTTTGGCAGCTATCTTCTCAATATACAACATACTTTCCATACTCAACACTGAATATTCGAAAGAACAAGAACAACGTTATGCGCATAAGCTAGCAAAAAGAAAAAGAAAGATATGAGAGGCCAATATCTCCTAAAAAATAGCGGTTTGAAGTTTAATCTATATTCAAACAAGAGAGAAAGAGCCGTTGAGAAACTATTACAAATCTGTTGTAAAATAATTTAGGGTTTATGAAGAAATAAATCAAACGTTACAAAGCCATTATAAAGTCGTTATATGATGGTTTTATAATCATTATATGACCATTATCAAATATTAAAAAATCTTTTTATATTAATGGCAGACAAAAATCATTACAAATCGACGACGGTAAAAAATCGTTACAACATTAATAAATTTTAATATATTAGAACTATTGAGATATCAAACATTTTTTTGTCATTGAGATTCTGGGCCAATATCTTTATTTTGTGTATTGCTGCTATACGCATCCGATTTTAACCAATTATGATTTCATATAAATATCTGCCGAAAGATGTGGAACATTTAAAGAGGCAGCATACCTATCCATTGTAGCCTTTGTCAATGCTAATCCTATTTTCAGTCATTAAACGACACGAACTACAATGAAAACCTAACACATCTTAGAAAGGTTCAATGCAGTTCGTAGTTGAGCAAATCTCTATTATCTATTTATGGAAGGAATTTGGGGGTGGCTATGGACGATGAGAACTCCACCAATTAAATGGCATAGCTTGCCCTTGAGTTGCATTGTTTTGTACTTTCTACAAGGATGTTCCAGTAGTTTAATCCCTTGATTGTCTTTTGACCCACCGAAAGAACATTATCTATAGACCGTGTACAGCAATTCCATTTAGGCTGCTGATCATGTGGAGTCCACGGTAACACTTACACAATCAATGATTCAGTTGATTTTAATCTACATCATTTGTAGTAGGAACGCGCACGTGTCACGCTTTTATTAAAATTGAAGTCCGGCCCGAAAATACAAGGCTTGCTCACTCTGGGCTTGATACACTAGTCTAGACCATAACAAATTTAACTATGTGCCTCTCACCAAGTGACCGAAGAGGGTCAGCCGACGACCATTACTTGCTTAGAGTTGAAAGGAAGATAGAAAAGAAAAGGAAAACAATTTGGAAAAAAATTAAAAAAACTGGAAAAATTATCCATATTAGCGCCGGTTTTACCATGTCTGATATCCGGTGTTCACATTATTGATTTTTTTTTTTTATCAAAATTGACCGGAAAGACTATACTACAAATGTTATAAGGTTTACGACTAACTAAATTGACCAAACTAAAGGTTTATAATTGGATTAATCACTGTATAATTAGTTTATGTTTTCTCTGGTAATTTTCCTATTTGTCTTTGGGATGAACTTGGTGGTATCTATCAAAGCTTCTGTAGCATACTTCACCCCGACCTCTCTACTGAACAATAATCTGGAGCTCTAGAGGTGTTGTTAAGGACCTCGCATTCGGATTCTTGGATAGCTTGTTTTGACGAAGAGAAAGAGCCGAGCAGGCGTAGTTTTTTTGTAAAGGATGATTTTACTAGCTCTTATCTATGCAATCTTTTGGGTCTACTCATTGACTACATTTAAGTTCTAACACCAAAAAACCGTGAAATATGTTCAATTTTTTATTATCCTTTCAAAAATTTATTAAATATCAAGATCACAAATTATTTCTTGCTCAATTGAAGTACAATCAAGTCCTAAAATTTATCAAATTAGTAAAATCAAGTCATTCATTAACCCCATTTGACTTGGCTGACAGACAATTATGATTTTTTTTTTTTTTAAAAATGTTTTATCCCTCCTACGTAGTGATGACATGGCTAAATCACGAAATATAAGGTTAAAATAATATTTTTTTTGTCCAAATTTGTTTTCCAATACAAATTTTATTTCATTTAAATAAAAATGAGATAATTTTTTTTATTATAAAAAAGGAGAGTTGTAACCAATCGACGAGAGCCCTCACCGCCAGCCAACTCCTCGCCCCCGCTTTCTTTTTAAAATTTAGCTGATTTTTATTTAATTTAAATAAAATTTGTATGAAAAATCATATTTGAACCAAAATGACATCACCTTTGTTCTTCCTATTTTGTTATGTTTTTTCTTCTTCTTCTTCCTTCTTTGCCACCTCCATTATGTTCTTCTTCTTCTTTTTTTTTTAATTTCCTTGCTCGACCTTTATTTATTATTCCACTTGCTTCAATCTTTCTACTCAATTATGTGTTTTTGTTATAGCTATGGAGATTGTAGGATTGCATTTTCGCGACTATAATGTGGTATTAGAGCCTCCATACACCAGAACATGAATGGATAGATTTTACCATTTTTTGTGATTTTTTGTCCATCAAAAAATTAATTTTAATTATATAAATAGAAAAAAGCTAGTCTAGATAAGCAAAATTGTGGGTGGCGCATTGCCAGGGGAGGCCGTATGCGCCCTCACGCACGATCACACACCCTCATGCGCCAAGGCTGACGTCAGTGATCTGGCGACTCAGGCAACTTGACTCGACCTGATGATCGACCCGGTTGACCCAACTTGAGATCTGGCCCGTTGACCTACCTAGTTTACCGTTGAGCAGATCAATCAACCAGTCAGACCGTACAATCGAACCAAGAATCAATCAAACCGTTACTGGTTGGACCAAAAAGTAGGCTCGGGAGCCACCCACATGTGTGCTCCACATGCTACGCACTCAAGTGACACGCGCGGGTACATGGAGCCTCCAATCAACGCGTGGTTGATAGCTACATGCTTGTACGGTGATTATTTACAATATGGTATATTTATTTTATATTTTTGATGATTTTATAGATGTGAAAATACATATGAAAAACCTAA
This sequence comes from Eucalyptus fibrosa, assembly GCA_017140475.1. Taxonomy (NCBI): domain Eukaryota; kingdom Viridiplantae; phylum Streptophyta; class Magnoliopsida; order Myrtales; family Myrtaceae; genus Eucalyptus; species Eucalyptus fibrosa. The sequence goes on along the minus strand of CM029509.1, from coordinate 21,996,218 downwards.
ATATGTCTATTTTTACGGCATTTTCACATATTTTCCTGTATTTTTCTATAATTTTGGAAATACATGTGTTGGTTCACGAGTATATTATCACATCAATGATGTTTAGAGTGTGATTCATTGATGAAATGTATAAATTTTGATATATATCATTGAATAAAGCAATATAATTAGCATGATATGTGATTTTAGTGATAAATTGCCCCTGTCATTAAGTTTAAAATTACATATATGTGGTGTGTGTGAGAAATAAAATTTATATCTTTGGTATGAGAGAATTTCGGGGATTCAATTGAGTTGTGACTGTCAAAATGACACACTTGATTGGGTTTGAGAAATATCGGCCTCATATAATGATGGAATGTCTCATGTTCTAATGCGTGGTCATACCTCAAAAGGAAATGATTATGTATTAGTTCACGGAGGAATACATGAATAGCATATGATGGAGTAGTGACAAATCCTAATGGTTCATACACCCAAAGGTGTCGAATTCACGAAAGTTAGAATATATTCTCATGACCGCTATCATGTGGGGAGTATACAACTGCATGCTATGTATTCTATCCAGAGATGATTATATAATGATGTATGTAACTCTTTGGATGTGTATTTGTACATCTTCAAGTTACACAATACTCACATGATGCTAATTATATACATTACTTGTTTTCCAATCACATTTTCTATAAATGGTAACTCCGTTATTATTGAGATTCTTATTGATTCAAACTTTAAGAGATGGAGATAGTATTATTATTGTTTGGTATGGACATAGTAGATGTTTATATTGCTCTTACCATCAATAAGTCAGCAGATCTTACTGTTGAAAGTATGGAAGCTTATAAAGCACAATTTGCTTCTTAGGAAAAAGATAATCAAATTTGTTTGTTGTCCATGAAGCATTCCATATAGTAATACCTGAAAAATTGGTTTACTAGCTAACTGCACCGCTAGATAGATGATGGAAGTCTTGGTCGCTAGAAACTGTGTCTCGTCTAATGCTAAGATAGAAACACACTTGTAGGCACTCTTTAATATGAAGTGTGATAATTCAAGTGGAGTTAGAGATTATGTTTCGAGAATGGTAGGTTTGCAGAGAAAAATTTAGAATCTTAATATCATTGTTCCTACTACTCGCATCATGCATTAAGCTTTAAATACTTATTCCTATTCCTACTACTTGCATTTTGCATCAACTTTTAAATACTCTTTCTCCTAATTTTGGGATTATCAAGACCAATTATAATTCACAAGATGAGACCGAGTCAATTAATGACCTGATTGCAAGGGTGGTGATAGAAGAAGAGAAATTGAAGAAAGATAAAAGGAATATTACCCTTTATGCCTTTGGTTCTGGTAGGACAAGGGTAAAATGTTCAAAAATCATGCTCATGAAGGAAATTCTGAAGTGGTTGGTTATTCCAATCATCAAGGAAATTTTGAAACTGCTGGTCCTTCTGACAATCTGGATCTTAAGATAGCACCCTTCAAGAAGGATAGTGTTCTATACTACTTTTGTAAGGAGAGTAGACACGTAAAGAAACGCTGCAATAAATATAAAATTTGGTTATCCAAGCGAATTAAGAATGAGTCTAAAGGTACTGATTCTTTCACAGTTATTTATGAATCCATCCTATCTAAAGCTCCATCCAGTTCTTGGTGGCTAGACAGTGGTACAACTATTCATGTTACATTTACTATATAGGGATTCGTAAACCGAAGGAAGCTAAGTCAGGATGAATCAAAGCTAACTGTGGGAAACTATATTAAAGTCAATGTCGAGTTCGTGGGAGACGTTATTTTAATTCTAGATTCTGATTTTAGTTTGATATTAAGAAACACTTTTTACGTACATTGCTTTAGACAGAACTTAATTTTTGTGTCTTATGGCTACTCTTTTGAAATAAAGAACAAAAGTATTTCTATTTTTTTTTTAAAATTTAAATAAGGTTGAGTACTACAATTTGTCCAATGCATTGTACTAATTATGTTTATCTCCCAATTATGTATATCTCTTATTCAGCTGAAAATATTGTTTCCAAAAGGCATTTACCTAAGGAGCAGTCTTATGCATTGTGGCATAAACGTCTTGGTTACATCTCTACAGAAAAATGTAGAAAGGCTAATAAAGGTTGACATTCTATTTACTCTTAAAAGTGATCTAGAGATATGTGTAGACTATTGTAGAGATAAGATGACTAAGAAAAAGAATAAAACCGTAGTTCGAAGTTATGATCTATCTATTAGAAGTCATTCACACTAACATTAGTGGACCATGCATTGCAACTTTGTTTATAAATTTTTACTCCATCACATTTATTGATGATTATTCTCAATATAGATACCTATACTTGATTGAAGAAAAGTCTTAATCCTTGACAAATTCAAGATTTTTTGGACTAAAATAGAGAAACAATTGGGAAAAGTCATAAAGATTGTTAGATCTGACCATGACAATGAGTATTTTGGCAAGTATGGTAATGTTGGACAACTTAAAAGCATCATTTGCCAAATACTTAGAGGATTTTGGGATATTAGCTCAATTTACTATGCGTGGGAGTCCATAACAAAATGGTGTGGCTGAAAGGTGCAATCGCATTCTTATAGATATAATGAAGAATATGATTAGTATGACCAATTTACCTAGTTTTCTATGGGTTGAAACTTTGAAAATGATGTTTTACATTCTAAATCGTGCTCTTACCAAAGCAGTTCCATTGATTTCTTTTGAGTTATGTACTAGACGTAAACCTAATTTGATAAATTTTAAGGTTTGAGGGTATCTCATAGAAGTGAAATATTGGATTCCAAAACTGCTCAGTGTTACTTCGTATCTTACCTAGATTATTTACAAATGTACCAATTTTATTACCCCAATGAAAACACAAGAATTATGGAATTGCAAACAGCAAAATTTTTGGAGTTTGATATAGCCGAAAATGGTAGATACTCACAAATTATTGAAGATGATAGTATGGTGGGGATTACTGAATCCTCGTCTCTTCTTATGCAGACAATTATGGAACCTCCTACGCCACAAACTGAGCTTATTATGGGCTAGGATCCTATTATTGAGGCAGTTCCTGATGAAGTTCTTCAAGCCCCTCAAGTTCAGAATGATGTTGCAGTAGCTCCACTTAGGATATCGACTAGGGATAAACATTCAAGTATACCACCAGATTATGGAGTCTATCTAAGAGAGCATGACTAAGATATCAGCTACATTATTGATCTAGTGACTTATGCAGATGTTGTTTCTTGTCATCCATCAAATTTGTGATTAGATGTGATGAAAGACGAGATACAATATATGAAACATAATGGTGTTTAAGAGCTTGCTGAATTTGCCTAAAGGTTACAAGCCCTTCGGCTGTAAATGGGTGTATAAGAGTAAAATGGATACCAAAGGAAATATTAAGAAGTTTAAAGCCAATTTGGTAGCTAAGGGTTTCACTTGAAGAGAATGAATAGATTATAAAGCAACATTTTCTCTAGTTTTTTCTAAAGATTCTTTTATAGTGATTATGCGTTAGTAGCTTATTTTGATATGGAGTTATACCATATGGATGTTAAAAATGCTTTTCTAAATGGAGATTTTAATGAGGAGGTTTATATGGTGCAACGCAAAGGTTTTTCAGTAGATAGTTCATGTAAGGTTGTATATAGATTGAAAAAGTCTATTTATGATTTCAAGCAAGCTTCTAGACAATGGTACTTAAAGTTTAGTGTTGTCACTTTATTTGAATTTTTTGAAAACAAAGTAGATCAATGTATATACTGCAAGATCCGTGGGAAGACATATATCTTTCTCATATTTTATGTGAATAATATTTTGCTTACAAGTAGTAATATTGGATTACTGCATGATATAAAGCGGATGTTGTCAAATAATTTTGATATGAAGGACCTTGATGAGGCATCTCCTGTTCTTGGCATTGAGATCCATAGGAATCGTTTTCGTCGTATATTGGGTTTATCTCAAAAGGCATTTATTAATTGTATTTTAGAAAGATTTCATGTGCAACACTACAAGTTAGGAATTGCTCATGTTATTGAGGATGATAAATTGAGTCTCTCATAATTCCCTAATTTAGACTTTGCGAAAACACAAATAAGGATGTACTTTATGCTAGTGTACTCAAAAGTATTATGTATGCTCATGTTTGCATTAAACTAGACATCGCTTTTGCAACAAGATTTCTAGGCAGATATCAATCAAATTCAAGACACGACCATTGTGTTGCTGCCAAGAAGATTTTTAAGGTACTTAATGTCACACCTTGAACCTCGAGCACGCACACATCCCACTGCAGTCGATAGAAATGCGACTTCCCAAGACACGTTGCCGACCCAATCGATTAATTACACATGCAGAAGCAGATAAATAATCCTTAGACAAAACTCAATTGGGATAGAAAGTAGGATCACATTTCAAAACCGAACCACATACTTTTAAACACATCAAACTAGTTCGATTATAGGGCTAGGCTAATAACAAAAGATATATAGAAGATCAGTCCTAAAAAACTAAGCTGTCCTAAGACCAGCTAATCAGATCCATTCACCGACTCTTCAGCCCCCACAGGCATCGGGGGCGTCGGGTCCTCCACTGACCCATCTGGAAGATCAACAGCACTCTCACCTAGAGCGACATCCATAATACCGGGGGGGATATCAAAACACCTAAGAGGGCCATCTAGGAATCCATCAGGCCTATAGCGATACCACACTCAAAATCGATGAGGGACCTTACCAGGAAGGTTCTCATCGACCTAGATAGTAGTCACCACAAGCTCATAGACCCAATGAGATTCGGGATCGGCATAGTCAAAAATCCTTTCAGTGACCCTCACTGGTCTACCAAAAAGCTCCGAAGGATCCACCATCTAGGGACCTAAAAATATTATCCCACAACGAGGTGAGACAATATCTCAGCAAGTCCTACCCTCTAAAACTCGATTAGGAAGAAAATAAGCCCCAAGGTGCTCTCGCCACACAAAGAGAATTGAGGACTTACCTCGCCTCACTCCATTTCTGTATGTCAGTACATTTAAATAATCAATCAAATCATTCACTAAAAATCACGGTCGAAAGAACATGACCTAACTTTAGGTGTCAAATTACGGCCCAATGGGCGTGACCTCTAATAGGTGGCGGATTACGGTCTTATCAAGCGTGACCTTTGTTAGGTGGTAATTTACAGCCCGACGGGCGCGACCTTTAATAGGTGGTGGATTACGGCCTTATCAGGCGCGACCTTTGTTAGGTGGCAAATTACGGTCTAACAGGGCATAGTCGAACTTCGACGATTTTCTAGATCCATTCACAACCTTTCACAATCAAATTCCAAGAAAAAATAGATACTAAACATCTTTGGGATAAATCCCTATATAAACAACCATTCAATCAATCGATACAAACTGGTCCTACCAACCAATTACGGTGCTATAAGCCAACACCGGGTATTTTCAAGTTAAATACCAAAAACTTCTCCAATTTCACTCAATTCCATACTTTTGGAATAATTAACCAAAATCATCAATTTACACAACTTCTCAATTAAACATACAATTGGCACAAACTTACCGCACTGCTGCGATCATCGCAAAATTCTAACGACTAGCCATCTCGGCAAAATTTCCGAAATTATGAAATAATTAAAGTTAATTCCGAAAATTAAATAATTAAATATAATATAATATAATATAATATAATAATATTTATAAAATTCGAAATAATTTATTAATTAAAAATAAATAATTAGGGCTTAAACTAGATTACACTAATTTAAACATACAATTAGCCCTAATTAAACATCAATTAAACTAATCATACTACTAATCTAACTTACATTTGAATAATCTAATCTAACCACATAAACCTAATTAGACTAATCTAAACACCCCTTAAGCATGATTAACTTACTAAGCGAGGTTTAGAGGATAAACTCACCGGTTTTGCGTACCGGTGAGTTCACGACGACCACGACACCAAGGCGGTCGATAAACCCCGAAGCGGCGACACCAACGGAGGCTGGGAAGACACCAAAAATGGGCCTCGAAGCTTCCAAGGCTTTGCTGTCTTTGGCTACTGATCTTGCTAGAGACGAGCTGTTTGGTGGCCTAGCTTGCCGGAAACGACGAGGAAACGGCCAAGCGGTGGAGAAGAGGTGATAGCGGGGCTCCGGTGGCTTGGATGGTGACTCACGGTGGCGGTGCAACTTTGAAGATGGCAAGAGGAGGCTTGGGGGTGGTGACACAGCAAGGAACGACGAGCAAGGGCATTCGACTGGCGCAGCTCACGGCTTGGTGCACGACGGCCAAATGGCAACCAGTGAGCTTGGTGGGTCGCTCTGGGAGCTGGACGATGGTGGTGACGGCTCAAGCAACCACCACAGCGACCAAGGGTTGCTGGCGAAGCTGGACAACAACAGAGGAGGCGCTAGAACGCGCGGAGCAGCAGGGTCAGCTTCGGTGCTAGCGTGCAGCTTGCGACGGTGAAGGGGCAGTGGTTCGATGGCCGGATGAGCATGCGACAGGAAGGAGGGAAGGCTGTCCAATCGGATTCTCCCTCTCTCTCTCCAATTTTGAATTCCCATGAACCAAGCTTGAAGATGATGGAGATTGCTTGGAAGTGACACCTCACCTTTTAAATAAAAAATCCTCACCCTCCACTTGTCATGATCTTAGGCACTCTAGCCTCACCATGACATCAATTGATGATGTCACACTCCATTATCTCCAATCTCCTATAACCTTATTCCAATGGTTGCAATTTCATTTTCCGTCGTGGCATGAAATCTTGAACATCAATTTCATTTAATTCTCTTCTAATTGAACCAAATTGAAGTCTATAAAATTAATCCAATGTCACCACACTTCAATTCACATTTTCTCTTGTCCATGGAACCAACTTAAGTCCCAAAAGCATGACCAAAGGCGGGCCTACTAATTTCTCGAGCCAAATTAGCCATTATTTGTTTAATTGCTGAAAAACTCTTATTGCATGAAAAATCTTCCAAAGATGAGTCAATGTTCCTAAAATAAATTGTGACATGTCAGAACCTTCAATTTCTGAATTCAGGTTTAAAATCACGGTTAATTTCAATTTGGCACAATTTGAGCATGTCCTAATCTACCGGGTAGCTTTTAGGAATTTTTAGTGCAATTAACCCATGGTTGATTATTTTCAAGCCACGACATAATCTTCAACACATTGGCGACTCTTGATTGTCGTGAAAATCTTGAGGTTTAAATTACAAACACAGGGTACCCAAAATGACAGAAGAATCAATTTAGTATCGGTCAACGAGGATATTGAAATAAAGTTGAATCACCCACACTCTAATCACATATCTCAGTCAAATCGACCTATTACTAATCTCTGTTCGATTCTGACAGTGTCGTAATGATCCTTGTAGATTAATACGGTCGAGCAACCAATTCATGGTCAAATTCTCGAGTCTATTGCATTTAATTTCCTTAACGGCTTCACCTGATAAATTAGTTATCTCATGAGTGATCAGCTTGGAGAATTGAACTATAAGCGCGTCGATGAAAAGTCCGTCTCATTTAATTGAAAGCAGAATCAGAAATTTGGGATGTCACACTTAAAGAGGACAATAGATTATATGTTGATCTATAGACATATTCCAGATCTACAACTAGTAGGATATTTGAATGCAGACTTTGTTGGTTGTAGTGTGATATGAAGTCGATAACAAGATATATCTTTATGTTTTCAAGAGGTGTAGTATTTTGGAAGAGCGAGAACCAGAAATCTATATCATCTTCTACCATGTAAGCGGAGTTTGTAGCATATTTTTCAATTGCTACTCAGGCTATTTGGCTCTAGAATCTTATTAAGGAGTTAACTAATTATTTTTTTTTTAGATAGGTCCATACAGTTATATTATGACAATAACTCTGTAGCGTTGTTTATTAATAATAATGGAGGTCTCAATGAATCTAAACACATGACGGTCAATTTTTTTTTTTTATCATAAATGAGACAATACAGAATTGTGACGTTATAGTAGAGCATGTTTCTATAAATGATATGGTTGTAGATCCACTAACTAAAGACCTTCACCCTTGTGTTTTAAATAACATGTTATTAGCATGAGCTTAGGAGTATCATGATATGTTATTTAGTGGGAGTTTATTTTATTTTTACTCTTATAAAGTTTATATTTGTGTTTGTTACATTCACTAATATTTTGATATGTATCAACTTTTGCATTCAATAAAATATTTATGAATGTGTTGTTATCATGTTGAATACATATTAATGAAAATCTCAAGATATTGTATAAACGGTGAGTGAATGCTGGAAGCATTCAGTTATTAGCGATATATGTGGGTTTATTGAAACCATAAAGACATTCTCTAATGGCACAAGTTTTAGTGACACTTAAGGTAAGAGAATGGTGACTGACAAAGAGGATGATGCAAAAGTTATTACTCTCTATGAGAGGTGTTATCTATTTGATACACTATTTTATTGAATCAATATTAGTAGAGTTAAAAGCACTTGTAACCATGGTGTAGTTACTGTCATGGTTCGGTATTTGAGACTTTATGGGATATGATTGATTATTAAGAATTATTTCTAAATCAAAATGCACACATACAATAAAATTTTAATTAATATAGCCCAAGTGAGAAAATATAAGAGTTTTCCTAATGTGGGCTACATTAATTAATATTGTAATTTACCGTTTTACGGGATTGGTCTAATAAAATGATATAGAAAGTTTCTTAATTAGTCTAATATGAAGATATGTAGTGTGGGTCGAGTTGAGCCTGACCCATAATAAGAGAGCCTAGCTGATAATTCTATAAATGGTATTGAAGTCTCTTTTCTAATCCTAATACACACAATTATCCTCACATAAGGAATGTTTACTAGACGCTAAGGGCCAGGGGCCCTCTCGTTGAGCTAGTGCAATAGAGGGCAATAGAGGAGAAACACTCGTGCTTGGATTGTCACTTTTTCCCATTAAGAACGATGGATTCCAAAACATATGCATTAATCTTTCTATTTGATTATGTGTTCTTGTTATAACTACAGCGATCGTGGAATTGCATTTTTGCGACTATCACGGAGAGATTGATTGGTGGTGGTCCCTAGTGAAAGAAAAATTATTAGGTAGTCCTAGGCTTCATTAGCTCAGTCCACACAAGCCGTTAAATCCAATGGGATCTACGTGATCTGAAGGTTCATGGGAAATGGACTAAGTGAGCTAAGAGTAAAAGAAAATAAAAAGAACTACTTTATGTTTCTTTTTCAAGTAATAGCTTGGGTGGGTCCAGGTTCATTTGGGCTTCACCATCTAAAGCCCGGTAGTCTGGACCAACGCGAATAGATAATAACCTCTATTGAGCCTAACATTTCGGCCCAGTTGATTTCCCAAAAATTCAGTCCGGATTTTCGAGCTACCAATCTGTGAGCAATATAACATTTTCTCTCTCAAATATTTTAAACCTATTTTCTTGTGGTCTAATAGGTAAATTAAATTTTCAGAATGATTTCTCCAACCTGCCTAAATTTTAGCATTTTGAGCAATATAATCTCTCATTTGTAAAATTTATACGCTACCGTCTTGAGCTTTTGGCACCAATACCCAATAGCCTGCAAAATCTTGAACAATTCAAGATTCCCCCCTGAACTTTGATTTTTGTCGTAGCCATTGGGTTAAGTGTTATCTAAAAATGGATTAACTCATTTCTTGTTATCAATATATTTACTAGTTGGTTAAAGAAGTTAAGAAAATAGAATACATGGCTAATGAAGTTTTAAAAAGTTAGTAGAGGACCTGGGATCTTTGAATGTGATGAAATAATAAAACTCAAACTCAAACGACTGAGGCCCGCAACGTCCTCCTCATGGTCGCCGCCCTCATTATATCGGTTACTTTCCAGGCCAGGGTCAGACTCCCCGGTGGCATCTAGCAGGACAGCTCCAGTGACCACGTCCTCCTCATGTGCAACATGCTCGCGCTCTCGTCATCCATCTACCTCATCATCTCTCTCAACTGGGGCTTCCCATTCTTCCTCGAGGTCATGGTGGCCACCACGTTGATGGCCGTCACTTACAGCTCAGCAGCCTTTGCCATCACTCCCAACTCGCCGGAACAGTTCCGGTGGCTGCTCTTCACTGGCTTTGTGCCCTTCTTGCCGAGGACGCCGATCCAGACGGGCAAGTATTACGTGTGGGCTATGTCCGAGGGAACTTCATCAAGTAGGAGGTGCAGTTTACTCTCAATTAACTAATTAGTTGGTTTAGTTCGTCCAATCTAATCTTCAGCCTCATCTTGCTCTGAGGACTAAGCACAGTGTGATGACTTCGTGGGAATTTAATTTTGTCAGAATTAATTTGTTCAATTTGGATCATATCTTGCTTCTTTAGGCAATTTAACTTGTTATATGCTTGCGCAAAGTTTCTATTTCTACTTCTTTTTCTTTTATATTTTGAATTCACCAAAATAAATGAGAAAATCATGACGATTTTGTAATTATGATTTAGATGTTTCTTTATCTACTATATATCATTTTGGATCAACTTCAGAGCATAAACAATGAAAAGTCAGTGCATGGCGACCCTCGAGCCGCCGTTACCGATCAAATTCTCTCTCTCTCTCTCTCTCTCTCTCTCTCTCTCTCTCTCTCTCTGCGAGTCTTAAAGGACTCGCTATGGCAGGTCTGGGGTCACCAGCCTCGGGTAAATATAAGGAGGTTCAATGTTTAGGCTGCCGTTTCACGCTGCGATGGTGACAGCACAGGTTGAGCTCGTGGCGTTGCACGAAAGAGCCCTAGGCCTGGTTCAAGGTGTAGTGCAGCGATGTGGCGGAAGAAGGCGGCACAACGTCGGTCGTGATGGCGAGGTGGCTGGTGCACTGGTTATTAGAGAAGAGTGAAGGGATGTGTTTTATGCTTTTTTAGATGTGTGGGGAAAATTTGCTTAAAGGCAAGTGGTATTTTGATCCGATGGGGTAAATTCATTGGGTAAAGATAATCATTAAATTCATAGGATGTCTATCTTATCCTTAAAAGTCATTTAATATACGAACTATTCTATGGATAAATTATATTTTAATTGATGAATAAATTCGCATTGTACTTTATTATGATTGATCGTAAATAACACAAATATTTAGATCATGTAGTATATTTTCAATTATTCATAAGACCAACGAAGTACATGTATGAAGTGCACTCATGCCTTCTCGCTATAAATAAACTATCAATGGATGGTAAAAAAAATGATGATGATGGAGCTTGTTCCTTTAGCAAAGCTCAAGCTTTGTCGAGCTAAATTAGCGAATTACAGAGAATGAGCACTGTCATAATTGAGATAGCTAGTATAAGCACCTAGAGGGGGGTGAATAGGTGCACAAACAATTTATCGAAATACGGAAGCAATTCTTGGCAAACGATAGAAAGAAAGTTTATTATTGATTAACAAAAATGAAGTACGATCAAGGTAAAGAGAGTAAGGAAGAGAAAATTGAACATAGCGTTTATAGTGGTTCGGCTTATTTCAAGCCTACGTCCACTCTTTCGCACTGATAGCCCACCGGCTGGATTTCACTATGAACAAAAGAGTAGTTACAGCACAGCTTTTCCTTGATTCCACAGTGTAGATGTTCTACCACACTTCCTCAAGGTTTCTTACAAATATAAACTCTCTTTTGAATACAATGTTTTTTCGCTCAAAGGAATTGTCTAAACAACAAGGAGCTTCAGACTTTGGAATTCTTCTATCGCGCACATCTCGAACAACTTAGAACGTCTTCCTTATATACTCCTTTATGCCATCATACCCATTGGCACTTACCAAAGGAATTCCTCCAATCTACCCGTTGGACGGAATCAATTAGGAAGATTATTCGAGCTATTAAAGGAACATGTCGATAACCCATCAATCCTGTTCGCCCATACAATCAGGATCTCGATTTCCATAAGTAGAACCTTCCAAGAATATTTAGGCAATTTTCGAATCTTCAATCATCGAGTCAATCTCGATCAATCAAAGGATTCCGTTATGTTTTTCTAGCCATGAGATCTTCTCCAGTTGATAAGGTCAAATCCTTAACGAAACATCCGATTCGGATAACCTTTCTTCAAGGGATTAGAGACTATCAATGAGGATAGACTTTGAGTCTTGAGTGCGGCTATCCGGAGGTCTTCGGACTTTAAATAGCGAGTCGCAAACCTTCGACTAGGCGATGGAAACGTTTTGTCGGCTTCAAAACACTTCAAGAAAATTTCTCCAACAATCTCCCCCTTTTTGATGGTGACAAAACTTTCCTGCAGATTTGGACAACTTTGACCTGCAAAACATTTCTCAAACACATATACATATCTTATAGAGATAAATGGCTAAATGAATAACACTAAAATCTGCAACCACAGAAAATAGGTTAGTCTAATAAGTGATAAAGCCATCCATAAGATACCAATGATAGTTAATAAAAGCAGTCAAGTCCAAGTCTAGTTCAGTTCTCATCTAGATACAAAAACAAAGTCAAACAGATCAAAACAATCCAACAAAATATCCAACAAACTGTAACCACACAGTCCAACAAACCACACGATTTAAAAGTCAAATTGTTCAAATCTTGCATCTCTCCCCATTTTTGTCAGCATTAAAAAAAAGGTTGAGATGAAAATGGAATGAAGTCAAGATGGCTTGGGAACGCGGACAAGCTGGAAATCTCCCATAGACTGAACGATGCATTCCAGCCTTTTCAAGTCTTCCTTCAGTTGTGCAATCTCCTCACCCTTGGCATTGGCCTGAATCTGAACAGAGAGGGCTTGGATTTTATCATTCAATGAACATGAAGAAACTTGACCCGCAGTTTGCAAGTTTTGAACCTCGCATCCCAAGGCATAAATTTGACCTCGCATCTCCAATAGAATATCCATGATTTTGCGAAAATCAGCTGAGCTATCGGTCTGCATACTAGCTTCAGCACGTTCTGCAGATGATGGTATATCAGAATAATCTCACAGGTTTGGCGATGAAACTTCATGACCTTCTTCTGGAAATTGAGAGCCATAAACATCCTCTGGGTCTGCAGGTGAGCGACTGATTCCTTCACTTGCATCAGGATATGAGGACTTCCCTCCTTTCTCTTGATCTTCCCCTGTTTCCATGCCTATAGGTGGAGAAGAGTGTTCCTCAGGTTCTCCTTCTTTTCTTCTTTCTTCTAAAGGTCTTTCCTCCTCTGCTTCTTTTTCACCAACTGCTTTTTCTGCTTCTTTCTCTTGTTCTTCTCGTTCTTCTTCTTCTTTCTCTTTTTCTTGACCTTCTCTTTCCTTTTGGCCTTCTCTTTCCTTTCCTTCTGTCTCACGTTGTTCCATTGACTTTGGAACAGTACGACTTAGCTTCTTCAAAGCTATGGCCGAAATGGTAAGGTCATCATCTTCTTCATCTTCCACAATAAGAGCTCTCATTTTTGGTTTTGAAGCAACCAAGGGCTCCTTTCCTTTCCTTTTTGAAGAAGTTTGATGAGCTTTGACTGGAGTCTTCTCCTTGAATTTCTCCAACTCCTTGTTCAGTTCCTTCAGACACATTTTGGTTACCATCTTCAGTCTTACCACCAAATGATCGCACGATCGAACACAAAAGATTTGCGGAGGCTGAATATTCAGATGTCTGAATAACTTCGTCATAAAGCTTGGGTAAGGGAGTTGATCTCTGCCCTTCATCATCGCTCTATACATGTGGAACATGATAATGTGAGGGAGAGAAAACCTTTTCCCAGTGAAAATGGCATACATCAGCTTTGCCTCTGAACTTGAAACATCAGTCTTGGAAGTTGATTTTGGTCGGAGGCAATTGATCACAATCTTGTGAAGCAAGATGTTGAATGCACTCATCCTTAAGTAGGTGATCTTCTCATCTGTTCTTCTATCCTTCACCAATTCTAGTGTGGCCCGAGCAATGGAAACTTTGATCGGTTGATATCTTCCTCTTTCAACTCCTAACACATCTGTCAGCATGTCCATATCCACAACATAATCTTGATCTTTGACACTGAAAGAGAATCTATTCGCATCCAAAAAGCTAAGATTTGAATAGAAATATGCGGTTAATTCAGCATAGGCCTCTATAGTGTCGGAACAGAACTTTTCAAGTTGAAGATAACCGAACTTTTCTCTCAAGTTCACATTCACAGCATCCAGAAAGTCAAAATCCACACTTCTAGGGTTTATCACCCCACGTTTTAGCAATTTCGAGTACAAATCCTTTTGTTCCTTCGATCTGAACAAATCTCCCTTTTTTCCTCGACTTTCAACCACAACACCCATTCTCGGTTGAAATTGACTATACAATTTGTCATCGTCATTCCAATCTACAGGATTCGGTCCCCAATCATGAGGATCACTTGGGATATTCGCAAGGGTTTCCTCAGCCACCCCTTTACGAGCAATTCCCAAACTTTCCATTTTTTGCAGAAAGATATATTCGTTCCCATATCCTTTGTCTTTAAGAAAATCATCGACATAGTTTAAGGGAGTACGAGTTCCTTTTAAGGCATGATATAGCTTATAAATATAAGCGGGCTTTTGAACTCTTACCGGATCTGCATCCTCAATGATTTCTTCTTGCTGTTGATGATCAACGCCTTGAGGACTAGAAGGAGGAGAATGACGCCGCTGAGAATGTTGTGGGCTCGGTTGCTATTCTGGAGACACTTCTTCTTCAGTGAGATCAAAGTGCGTAGGCCCCTCACTCATTCGCTGTGGTCCCCTGCGTGCGATTCTCGAAGACTTTCTTAAAGATGACATCTTTCTCAGTTTTTGGAAGATTCCTTGCTTGACTTTCCCAAGAAACATGACAACTTTTTGAAGATTAAACAATGGAAGAAAATGGGAATGGAGGATCAATGCTTTCTAGGGTTTTTGAGAGTAAAGTGAAGAGGAATCAATAGTGCACGATCGGTTAAAAAGAGAGATAAACGAACTGTCACAAAGGAAATAAAAAGATGCCTTTTTAAAAATAATTGTCATTTTTCCGTGAAAATAGTCATTTCAAAAAATAACTTCTCTTTCGAAAAGGAAACGATGCAATAATTAAGCCGATTAAAGATAGCAATAAAACATGGTTCACAATCGTACCTTTTCAAGATAAGATTCGAGAGAGAGAAAGACTAGCTTACAGTCTGACGGTCGTACCAAGACTGGCTTACAGTTGAAGTATTGTATGTCTGAGTCTGAAGATCTTTAGACTTTGATCTCCTCATACCTTAAAATGTTGAGTCTGGAACGGATGGTTTCAAATTGATTTTTCTCCAAAGGCTTTGTAAATATATCCGTCAGTTGGTTCTTTGAATCAACAAATTGAATTGAAACATCTCCATTTTGAACATGGTCTCTAATAAAGTGATGTCGAATCTCTATATGCTTTGCTCTTGAGTGGAGAATTTGATTCTTGGTGAGGTTTATAGCGCTGGTGTTGTCGCAATTAATCTCTGTGCATGAGTCTTCAATTCCAAAGTCTCTTAGCTGCTGTTTTATCCACATAATTTGCGAACAATAACTTCCGAGAGCTATATACTCTGCTTCTGTTGTAGAGAGAGCTACTGTACTTTGCTTTCTTGAAAACCAAGACACTGTCCTGCCTCCAAGTAGTTGACAAGTACCTGAGGTGCTCTTTCTATCGACTCTTTATCCAGCAAGTTCTGCGTCTGAATATCCAAGAAGAGTAAAGTCTCCCCTTTTTGGATACCAGAGACCAAAGCTTGAAGTTGATGAAACATATTTAATAATACGCTTTGCAGCATTCAAATGAGATTCTTTTGGGTTTGACTGAAATCTGGCACAAATACAAACACTAAACAGAATGTCAAGTCTAGAAGCAGTAAAATAAAGAAGTGATCTGATGATACTCTGTACAGCTTTTGATCGACTTTCTTTCCTTTTTCATCTTTGTCTATCTTCAAGGAACTTGACATCGGTATGTTAGCCTTTTTGCAATTGTCTAGTCCAAACTTTTTGACAAGATCATTTGCATATTTTTCTTGATGAATGAAAGTTCCTTCCTCTAGTTGTTTTATTTGAAGTCCAAGAAAGAAGGTTAACTCACCCATCATAGTCTTAGAAAATTTCTTGCACAGACTTTCATTAGAGGATCCAAAGATAATATCATCAACATATATTTGAACAAGTAGAAAACTTTTGCTTTCTCTTTTAATAAAAAGAGTAGTGTCTAATTTACCTTTAACAAATCCATTTCGAATTAAAAACTTACTTAATCTGTCGTACCAAGCTTGAGGTGCTTGCTTTAAGCCATACAAGGCCTTTTTGAGTCTGAATACTGAGTTTGGTTTCGTTGGGTCTTCAAACCCTGGCGGTTGTTCCACATAGACTTTCTCATGGATGAATCCATTTAGGAAAGCACTTTTGACGTCCATTTGAAATAACTTGAAATTTTTATGACAAGCAAATACAAGTAATAAACGAATTGCTTCTAACCTTGCTACCGGTGCATAAGTCTCGTCATAGTCGATCCCTTCTTCTTGTGTGTATCCCTTGGCCACGAGTCTAGCCTTGTTTCTTATGACTTTTCCTTTCTCATCCATCTTGTTCTTGAAAACCCATTTAGCTCTAATAATTATTTTACCTTTTGGTTTAGGAGCTAGCTCCCAAACATCATTAATTCTGAATTGTCTGAGTTCTTCTTGCATAGCTTCAATCTAGCTCTCATCGGATAAAGTTTCTTCTATGCTCTTGGGTTCTATTTCAGAAATAAGAGCCACAGCACTAGACTCTTCTCGCCTTTTGAATCTTATGCGGATTCCTTCATTGATGTCGCCAATAATAAGATCTTTGGGATGACTGGACTTATGTTTCCAGTTGCTTGTTAATTTGTCAGATTGATGGTCACTTCCTTCACTTAAATCTTCAACAGTCACTTGTTGCTAGTCCTTCAAAGTCTGAGCTGCTTCTTGAGATTTAGACTTTGTAGAGTCTGGAGAGCGATTCAGTCTCTTCAAGATGAGTGCGAATAGATTCATTTTGAATAGAGTCTTGGAATTTGACATTCATTGATTCCTCCACAGTTTGGGTCTTCTTGTTGTAGACTCTGTACGCTTTGCTAGTGGTTGAATATCCAAGGAAGATGCCTTCATCTGACTTTTCTTCAAACTTACCAACTCGATCATTTGCATTTTTCAATATGAAACATTTACATCCGAATACATGAAAATATGAAACAATAGGCTTCTTTTCTTTAAATAGTTCATAGTTTTTTTTTTTTTTTTTTTTTTTTTAGAATAGGCCTTAGAAAAACTCTATTGATGATATAACATGATGTTGAAATTGCTTCAACCCAAAACCGTAAAGAGATATTGCTTTCAATTAAGAGAGTCCTAGCCATTTCTTGAAGCGATCTATTCTTCCTTTCCACAACTCCGTTTTGCTCTGGAGTATATGGAGAGGAGAACAAATGCTGAAAGCCAGATTCATCACAAAATTTTGCAAAATCTTGATTTTCAAATTCCTCCATGGTTTGTTTTTATACTTGAAATAACATACCATTTTTCATTTTGAACCTTCTTAGCAAATTTTTCAAAGTAAGAGAAGGTTTCAGACTTACTTGCCAAGAAATATACCCAAGTAAATCGTGAGTAGTCATCCACAATTACTAGGCAATATTTCTTACCTCCAATGCTCTGCGTTCTTGTTGGTCCGAAGAGATCCATATGCAAGAGCTGCAGTACACGGTTTGTGGAAACTTGATTTATTGGCTTAAAAGAATTTCTTACCTGTTTTTCCAATATACATGGTGTACATAGATCAGACTTTTGGTATAATAAATATGGGTAGACCACGAACAAGCTTCTTTGCTGAGATTTTGGCTATCTGCTTCATGTTGATATGCCCAAGCTTTTTGTGTCATAAGCTCGCTTCGTCTTGGATTGAGATTAGACATTGCAATTCATCTAGTTTCACGTCCAAGAGGTAGATATTTCCATGTCTTCGACCCATAAATGACTGAGTAGAGTCTTTACTGGTTCCTGAGCAAATACCCTCTTGAAAGTTGATTTTAAAACCGGCATCACACAGCTAACTAATACTGAGCAGATTGTAATCGAGCCCTTCAACTAAAGAAACATTGCTTATTGTGAGGTTCCCAATCTTTACAATTCCAAATCCCACTATTTTTCTTTTGTTGTTTCCTCCAAATGAGACTTTTCCACCATTCACTTGAACAATCTTTATGAAGCAATTTGAGTCTCCTGTCATGTGTTTCGAGCATCCACTATCCAGATACCATTTCACTTTTTTCTTGATAGTGACCTGCATTTAAAAAGAAACTCAAGCTTTCTTTGGTACCCATATTTTCTTGGGTCCTTTTGAGTTAGTTTAATATACGGTTTTTGCCCAGACTTTATTGTGAGTCTCCAAACCATAGGACAATCTTTCTCAAAATGTCTCGCACTATTGCATTTTGAACATCTAAGAGCATTGCGACCTACTGGTTTTACAAAGTTTCTTTCAAGATGATTTTTGTAAGCATTTCTTGTAGGTCTTTGTTTAATTCTTTCTTTTACTTTAGGAAAATCAATTAAAGGAATGGTTTTAGCAATCATTCCTAAACCAGATTTATTGAAATACGGTCTTTGAACAGAAAGTATTTTCTCCAGTTTTTCAGATCCTAGAGAAAATCTTTTGAAAATATTTGAAATATCATTTTTCAAATATGCATTTTCTTTTAAAAGATTATCTTTACTTTCTCTAAGAGAAGAAACATTCTGGTCTAAGTATTTCACTTTTTCTTCCAAAACATTCTCTTGTTGTTTTAAAGCAGAATTTTCATTTTTGAGTTCGGAAATTCTTTTAAGAGAAGTCTTAAGATTAAAACATAATTCATCAATGTATTTTGAAACTTTAATAGGGATTTTGAAAGTACTTACCTCGAATTCACTTTCCAAATCTGAATCAGTCTCGGAGTTTGATTATGAGTCTGATTATGCCATTAGACATATGTTGGCATAATCATCATCACTATCTTCGCACTCCGTATCACTCAAGGTTTCAGCTTTGAGAGCTTTTCGATACTTTTCAGTTTTTCCTTTCTTCTTTCTCAGAAGAGGACAGTTGGGTCTGATGTGTCCCTTTTTCTTGCATTCAAAGCAGACTACATCTTTGTTTGATTTATCATCTTCAGAGACTTGATGTCATTTGCTTTTGAAAACTTTGTTTCCTTGAATTGAATATTCTTCCTTTTCTATTCAGCTTTCTGAATCTTCTTATCATGAGAGCAAGTTCTTCATCATCCATGTCGTCTTCGGAATCTGTTACATCAGAATCATCATTAGATTTTAATGCAATAGATTTCTTACCTTTAGGATCTTCGTCTTCATTGATTCGTTCCACTTCATAAGACTGAAGGGTTCCAACCAACTCATCGACAGACAATGGCATGATTCTTTGGGTCTCTCTGATTGAGGTCTTTATATGATTCCAATTATGGAGAGTCCACGCAGTAGCTTGTTCACTTTCATGGGATCAGAAATTGGTTAACCTTGATTTTCAAGACCATTCACGATTTCTGTAAAACGACTAAACATGTCAGTTATAGATTCTCCTGGTTTCATTCTGAAGGCTTCGTATTGACCGAGAAGAATGTTGATTCTAGTCTCTTTCACTCGATCGTTCCTTCATAGGTAATGTGTAATCTATCCCGGACTTCTTTGGCCGTATCACAAGAAGATATTCTATTATATTCAGTAGGTGATAAAGCACAATATAAAGAATAAATTATTTTTGCATCAAGAGCTTGTCTCTTGATTATCTCTTCTACGACTCATTTATTTGGACTCAATAGTGTCCTTTCCTCTTTCTGAGACAGATGCAGCTTTAGGAATGATTCCTTTTTCTACAACGTCCCATTCCAGAGGATCCTTTGATCTTAAGAACGCCTTCATCTTGTTCTTCAATATGTTGTAGTCCTTCCCATCAAAGTAAGGTGGTCTGGTGTTGCTTTGCCCTTCTACCAGCCCTGAAGCCAACATACTAGCCATGGATCTTTTACTCTGAAGTAAAACACTTCAAACAAAGTGAGTACACGAGCTCTAATACCAATTGAGATAGCTAGTATAAGCACCTAGAGGGGGGTGAATAGGTGCACAAACAATTTATCGAAATACGGAAGCAATTCTTGGCAAACGATAGAAAGAAAGTTCACTATTGATTAACAAAAATGAAGTACGATCAAGGTAAATAGAGTAAGGAAGAGAAAATTGAACACAGGGTTTATAGTGGTTCGGCTTATTTCAAGCCTACGTCCACTCTTCCGCACTGACAGCCCACCGGCTGGATTTCACTATGAACAAAAGAGTAGTTACAGCACAGCTTTTCCTTGATTCCACAGTGTAGATGTTCTACCACACTTCCTCAAGGTTTCTCACAAATATAAACTCTCTTTTGAATACAATGTTTTTCGCTCAAAGGAATTGTCTAAACAACAAGGAGCTTCAGACTTTGGAATTCTTCTATCGTGCACACCTTGAACAACTTAGAACGTCTTCCTTATATACTCATTTATGCCATCATACCCGTTGGCACTTACCAAAGGAATTCCTCCAATCTACCCGTTGGACGAAATCAATTAGGAAGATTATTCGAGCTATTAAAGGAACATGTCGATAGCCCATCAATCCTATTCGCCCATACAATCAGGATCTCGGTTTCCATAAGTAGAACCTTCCAAGAATATTTAGGCAATTTTCGAATCTTCAATCATCGAGTCAATCTCGATCAATCAAAGGATTCCGTTATGTCTTTTCCAGCCACGAGATCTTCTCCAGTTGATAAGGTCGAATCCTTAACGAAACATCCAGTTTTGGATAACCTTTCTTCAAGGGATTAGAGACTGTCAATGAGGATAGACTTTGAGTCTTGAGTCTGGCTATCCGGAGGTCTTCAGACTTTAAATAGCAGAGTTTGCAAACCTTCAGACTAGACTGATGGAAACGTTTTGTCATCTTCAAAACACTTCAAGAAGATTTCTCCAACAATAATGTTGAGAGAGCCGGCATGATGGATGAGTGTTGTGACTCGACTACAAACATCGAGTGAAGATGAAGATTTGTAAGAATATGCATTTCGAGTTTGAGCAATTGAAATAAAACTTGACTCAGATTTAATCAGGAAAGTCTGGATTGTTGCCACAATCTTTTGGTGCGTGAAAAAAACTAGGAAATGAACTTCCAATTGTAGCCAGCAAAAATCTTCAAGAACTTCCCTTCAAGGTTCGGCCAACCCCATCTTTAGGGGCCCACACATTGTTTGAACAAATATAAGTGAAGTTTGTGAGGTTCATATGTTTTGCTAAATACTATTGATTTAGGTATACTTTATAGTTGCAAAGTACTCAAGCATAGGAGGGATCATGACTCTACAATCTGCAATTGATTAGTAAGTTTTATGCGACTAACTCTTCCATGGAGCAGATATTGTCACTCTTGTGTTCTTTATTATTCCTTATTTATTTTTATGGTAATTTAATTTCCGCGTTTGACTTCAATAGCAAGATGCATTAGTTTTCGCATTATTTAGTAGTAAGATCCAACAAAAGGAGTAATTATTATATTTAAAAAAAAAAACAAAACAAAAGACCTGCATTGAATTCGTGCGCATTGGTGTTTGGCCAACGGATCGTTCTTTTGGTCTTTAAATGGCTTTTTAATCCATCGAAAATTGAGACGTGAGAAAAATTTCAGAAAACTCTTGAAGCGGAGCATTTTTCTCAAAGTACTTCTTGATTGGTGTTTGTCTCAAAATTGCCCATGAAATTGGCGATGTGGAATTTCAGCTCAATTAGATACTTAATAAAAACCTTAAATTTTCCAACCTAGTTTGCTTTCTTTCTTTCTTTCTTCCTGTTTGTTCCTTGCAAACTCCATTAAGAGAGGTGCTACAGCTCAAATCAGATTCCCAAAACCTCGGAGCGGAGTCGCGCGACCTTCGATTTGAGTTGCATGACCCCAAATTTGAGTTTGCAGAGTGCCTGAATCGCAGGTGGCAACCTCCACTGATGGAGGTGGACCATAGTGCATAGAGTGGAGGAAACGACTTCTCGGCGACGGTGATCCTAGGGAAAGCTTGGGCTCGTTTTGTCATTAGTTAGGAGCGGATTGGGTCTATAGAGTTTTGAGGATGGTTGAGTGAAGATGGTAATGCCTTCTTGAAGCTTGAAAAATTCGAACAAGAAAGGCTCTCGGCCGAGCTTGCAGGAGTTTTTTTTGACAACTAGCAACCATCGCGGAGGCATTGCCGGAGGTCATGGCATAGCGTCAGAGGTCTTTGTGGCAATGGGCGAGGCCTAGTGAAGCCATGGCTGAGAGAGGCCTTGTAAAGAAGATTATGAACATTGATGAGGAGGAGCATGAGCTTGATGATCAATTTGGGTCGCAACATATCTAGCCCAAACCAATAGGTATAGGAGACCACATGTACATAAAGAGAGTGTAGAACTCATAGATAAATGTTGTGAGATGCTTTTAACGCCCTCTCTCTCAAGAATGACGTTGGTATAAGAGTTTTCCTAATGTGGACTAAATTAATTGATATTGTAATTTACTGTTTTTACGGTTACCGTAAAACATGGTTGGTCTAAGGTGAGATAGAAGGTTTCTTAATTAGTCTAATATGGGCTGGCTAGTGTGGGCCGAGTTTAGCCTGGCCCGT
This sequence comes from Eucalyptus fibrosa, assembly GCA_017140475.1. Taxonomy (NCBI): domain Eukaryota; kingdom Viridiplantae; phylum Streptophyta; class Magnoliopsida; order Myrtales; family Myrtaceae; genus Eucalyptus; species Eucalyptus fibrosa. Next base: position 21,973,512 of record CM029509.1, on the reverse strand, counting down.
AATGAGAGGGACTGGCTGGAAACTCTATAAATAGTGCTCAAGTCTCTCATCTAACCCTAATTCTCACATGTATCCTCACCTAGGGGGCGTTTACCTAACGCTACACGTGAGGGGGGGCCGCCTCATTGAGCCAGTGATACGAAGGGCAATAGAGAAAAAGGACTTGCGCGTGGAACATTGTGTTTCCGCTTCCGCTTCAAGAATAATGGATCCCAAAACAGGTGCATTAATCTTTCTACTTAATTATGCATGTTCTTGTTCTAGTTATGGAAATCTTGGGATTACGCAATTTGCATCCAACATGTGGTATCAGAGCAACCATAACCCTAGAACTTGAACGCATAAATGTTTTGCCATAATTTATACGGATTAGCCATAATTAGTACAGATCTTGCCATAATTTGTGATTTTCGAGACGTTTTGTTCAATAAAAATAAAATTAAATCACAAATTCGGACTGTACTCGACGAGATGAGCAAGAAGCTTGGCGGCGCGTCGCCGGAGGAGGCCACACGCACTCCCACGCGCGGCCACACGCCGCCTGGGCGTCAAACGCGCGCCGCGCGTGAGCTTCACGCGCCGCGCACTCAAGCGGCGCGCGTGGACGCGTGGAGGCTCTTGTGACACCCCGAACCCTCCGCAGGTCGTCACCAGCGCCGGTGTTACATCTTTTACCATCTCTATCTCTTGGCTAAATTAAGCCTTGCCGGATTACAGGCATTTTTTTTTTTTTTTTTTTTTTTTTTTTTTATAAAGCGGTCCCATGCGCGACTCATAGCGGAAGCAAAATTCACATCGTCATCTATCTCCCTTCTAACCCATGATACAAATACACACCAGCTACACATCAGGATTTTATATACGAACATCGACACTTTATTTACATATTCTTTTAAGATGGGACTCCTCCTTTCTCGGGTCGATACAAAACAAGAAAAGCGAGGACTCTGTCATGTCCTGCCTAAAATCTCAAAAAGAAACTATCAACCCTCTACATCAAGCGCACAAGCTCCCATCAAAGGTGTCGATTATCTACATCAAAAAGCTCGGCTCCTACTCGTCGCACGTGAGTCTCACACCCAACCCGGTGCATCGGGTGGTGGCGGGCAGCATCCTCGCATAGCACCATCTCGACGGATGTGAACGAAATGAACTCTTGTATGACGGGGCCCCCGTGGCCGATATCATACATAACTAAGCATCGCACTCGGATAAACGTCAATCCGGGCACAGAGGGACAATCTAACTCCGTACACTCCACCTCAACATCAGACGGTAGACCGTAAAATACCCCACGCGAAACAGCAGGTAGCGGCATAGTGCTAATCTGAAATGTTATCTTCAAAAGGGGTGAGTACAACCACTCAGCAGATAGGGAAATCCAATAACAACTCAGTGCCCCATGCATACCATCATACAATGCAGGCATTGCTTACCTTTTTGATGTGAAGCGTATTCATGCATCATCATAACATATATATCATCATCATGGCATCTCATATATCATTATCATTACATCATCATTAACCATGCATCACCATGCATATCACATCATATCATCATTAGCCATGCATCACCATGCATATCACATCATCATTAGCCATGCATCACCATGCATATCACATCATATCATCATTAGCCATGCATCACCATGCATATCACATCATATCATCATTAGCCATGCATCACCATGCATATCACATCATCATTAGCCATGCATCACCATGCATATCACATCATCATTGGCCATGCATCACCATGCATATCACATCATCATTGGCCATGCATCACCATGCATATCACATCATCATTGGCCATGCATCACCATGCATATCACATCATCATTAGCCATGCATCACCATGCATATCACATCATCATTGGCCATGCATCACCATGCATATCACATCATCATTGGCCATGCATCACCATGCATATCACATCATCATTGGCCATGCATCACCATGCATATCACATCATCATTGGCCATGCATCACCATGCATATCACATCATATCATCATTAGCCATGCATCACCATGCATATCACATCATATCATCATTAGCCATGCATCACCATGCATATCACATCATAGATCAATTTCCACTTTTATTTATCAATTGATCCCCACATTTTCTTTTCTTAAATCATCAAATTCACCATCATCACCATCCCTTCGGGCAGAAACCTCCGACACGGGGATCCCAAGCATTCCCCGGCCATCTCATGGCCACTTGGGCTTAGCCCCCACATTCGGGCATCTCGCATCTCAACTAGCATCATGAGGCATTCCCTTCGGGTAGAAACCTCCGACCGGGGCTTCCGGCCTTTACCCTTCTAGCCGGGATCTCGCACCCCAATCCCGGCATCGCGAGTCACTCCCTTCGGGCAGAAACCTCCGACGGGGCTTCCGGCCCCCCACATTCGGGCATCCCGAAACTCCGGGGAATCTCCGGAATTATGCCACTCGGCCACCGATATCATCCTCCGCCACAACCTCTTACTCACATACCATTTTCCCTTTTTTTATCATCCTTTTCATCTTGTTATTTCATGGCATATGATTTACATACATGCATCACAATTCATGATCATTCATACATCAATGCCATATAACAATACATCATAATTAATGATCATACATGCATCAATGTCATATAGCAATGCATCATAATTCCATAGGACTCATGGCCAATAAAATAATCCACCTTTTATTTTATTATTACTTTATTATTTTATTATTATATTATTATATTATTATATTATTATATTTATTTATTTTCATAAATAAATATTATATTTAATATTTATGATTTTCCAAAATCATAATCTTCAATCAATCCTTAAACAAACAATTAGAATCAAATTTCACATAAAATCCATGGCTAATTTGCATTTTACATAATTTCCCAAATTTCCACAAAATACACACAACATTCGGATCATGGCCAGATTGCACAGTTTTCGAATTAATTCAATTAAAATACTCATATGACCTCCAAAACTTCCCAAATTTTACAGGATGATAGAAAACACATTTTCGTGCATTTTTCATGAAGAACTCTAACCCAAATTCTTTATAGATTAATTTATATAACTCCACGAAGCTTCTGGAACCTCTACCGTTTCGTCCAGAACGTACATCACCGAAAAACTTAGGTTTGACCCATCAAATCTCTTTCGTTTCTTCTGAAATTCTAGTATGTTATATATCAATATATCCTTTACAAGTTTCATGAAGAGATCTAGGTTAAATAACCAAAGTATGATCCTCTTTTAAGTCCTCGAAGTCTCGGGTGTCTCGGTTCACTTCAACAGAACCATCCGTCTCAAAGATCTAGCTGATTAACTAGGCTATACTCATTTTTTTCTCCTCAAATTTGAGTATGTTATAGTTTAAGATGTTATATACAACATTCATGAAGACAACAAAGTGATATCTCCAACAGAAATCAACATGCAACCAAGAAATCAACAAAAGGTCAGTAGGAAATTCGCAGATCTAAAGCCTCCGTGAAATAGAACTTTTGACCCCTCATATCACCATTGTTTTCCATGAAATTTGAGTATGTCATACCTCAAGATGTTAGCTTCAACTTTTATGAAGACACCGAAGCCAAAATCACACTCAAAATACACATGCAAGCTCGAATAAGATACTGTCTACCACCAACCGAACGGAAACAGCCACATAACATGAACACAGTCAACCCTTTACTTCGGTATTTCGCCCAAATCCCCCCTAAAACCGAACATGCAACCATCAAAACAACATGCAAGAGAAGTTAAGGATCCCCCACTTGCCTCCAAAATGAACGAACAGCAAGCACAAGGCGGCGTAGGACGGTCGGACAAGGCGGCGACGGCGAGACACGGTGGCGGCAACTCTCGGCTCCACCTCCTCTCTCTCGGTCCCTCCCCTTTCTCGAACTCTCTCTCTCTCCCTCTCTCTCTCACCTTTCTCGGCCAAAATGAAGCAAAGAACCGGCCATCTCTCTCTCCTCATCCCTCTTATACTCCCCTAAAGCTCATGATTACTTGCCTAATGACTCACCAATGCATGCTCTTCCCTTGGCCACTTGTCATTTCTATTTTTGAAATTTGATTTGGGTTAATGGGCTTGGGCTTAGGCCCAACCGGCCACTCCTTCTTGGGCTGGTCGAACTCCCCTCTTGGGCCCAATGGGCCGACTAGCTTGGCCCACCAAGCTTTAGGCTAATGGGCCCAAGGCCCATTTCGAATTTTCGATCCCTTTTTCTTTTTTTTTTTTTTCCTTTTAATTAATATTTCTAAATTCAAATTTCATCTTGGCCAAAGTCTTGGGATATTTTTAATCATTGAAATTTAAATCATATGGCCAAGCATTTAAATTTAAATTTCCACAACACAAGCAAAATTCATCAAATTAAAAGACAAATTGGCTAAAGCATAAGTCATAAAATTCTATCACCTAATTAAAGACATTTAACACACCTTAAGGCTTGGCTTTGAATTTCCGGGATGCCACAGCTACGATCGGCGCCTGGCTGGCGGCGTTGGACTCGTATGGTGATTTCCTATCTCGTGGTATATTAATTTTATATGTTCGATAATTTTATGGATGTGAAAATACATACGAAACCATAAATACATGTATTTTTAGTGTATTTTTGCATATTTTTCTTATATTTTCTGTGAAATTGGAAATATAAGTGTTGGGTTACAGGTATGTTATCACATAAACATCATAATGGTGTGATTCATTAATAAAAATTAAATTTTATTGTGAACTGAAGTTGGCTTAATGAGATACAATCAGTATAGGATAGTAATTGAGCTATGTATTGAGCTAATGAGAAACAGTAAAGGTTATGAAACTTTTGTTGCTCATGCATACTCCTTGATATGCTAGTAATCTTTGAATGATGGATGTCTTAAGAACTCGTGACCAAACTGATTGTACTGATTTACATATCTACTGTTATAGTTTAGATATTTAGTTCTATGGTTTGACTCAATTTATAGGCCACTGGTTGAAGTAATGATATTTGTTACCTAAAATTGATTAATAAATCAGTTGTTAGCCTTGGAGCCATTTTTGCCTTATGAACTCATGAGTGATAATGGATCAGCTGTTAAGCTTGTTGATATGGTGTACCCTGTATTACTATTGATGTTAATTTGTGAGAGATATTTTAGATCAGCATTCTTTTTATGTTGTTCTGGTAATATGTAATTGGGGTGCATAAGAAATGTTTTATTCTCTGCTATGGGAAGTTTCTTGTGTTACTGTGATCAATTATCTCATTGGAATCTGTCTTTCAGGTTCGCTGTATATATATTTATATATATGTATGATTAATTTTTATTAATGGATAAAGCAATGTAATTAGCATGATATGTGATTTTAGTGATAACATACCCCTATCACTAAAGTTAAAATCACATGTATATGATGTATGTGAGTAGTAAATTTTATATCCATGGTATGAGAGAATTTCAAGAATTCAATTGAGTAGTGACCGCCAAAGTGGCACGCTTAATTGGGTTTAAGAAATTTCGGTCTCATATGTTGATTGGGATGTCTCCTGGTCTAATGCGTAGTTATACTCCCAAAGGAGGTGATTGTGTATTAGTTCATGGAGGGATATATGATAGTATGGTGGAGGAGTGACTGATTCTAGTGATTCATATGCCAAAAGGTGATGAATTCACGAAGAATTGGAATATATTCTCATAACCGCTATCATGTAAGGAGTGTACAATTGCATGTCATGTATTCTGCTCAAAGGTGATTATATGATTATGCGTGTAACTCTTTAGATGTGTATTTGTACGTCAAGTTACACGGTACTCACATGATGCTAATTATATATATTGCTTGGTTTTCAGTCACCTTTTCTGTAATTAATAACTTCATTATTATTAAGGTTTTTATTGCTTCAAATTTTAAGTTGTGGACATATGATTTATTGCTTGAGAAAAGAGCAATTGAATTTTGCTTACTGTCCATAAAGCATTCCATTCTGGAACACTTGAAAAGAGGTTTGCCTGTGGACTGCACTACTATAAGATGATGGAAGCCTTAGTTGCTTGAAATTATGTCTTATCTGATATTGAAATTAGAACACATCTGCAAAGATTGTGTTTAAGTCCTAATGACATATACATCTCGTATATGGTTAAAAGGTTGTTTCCGAAAGTTTTCTATTTAAGGAAAATTACCGAGATAAAGGTCTTAAAAGGTTGTCAGGCTTAACAGTGGCCGTGAGTATTTTGACAGGTATGACAATGCGAAATAGTTTAAAAGGTTATTTGTCAAATACTTGGTAGATTATGGGGTGGTAACTTAATTACTATGCCTGAAAATCCTGACAAAAGATTCACTCGAAATTATTTTGTATCTTACCTAGATTGTTCAAAAGGTATTGATTTTAAGATACAAGAATTATGGAATCACATACTCTAAAATTTCTACAGTTCGACGTAATTGTAGATGATAGCTACTCTCAGGCTATTAAGGATAATAGTATGATGGAGGTTACTATATTTTTGTCTTTACCTATACAGATAATTATGGAATTTCCTGTACCATAGACTAAACTTGTTGAGGTTCAAGGTATTACTATTGATATAATTTATAATGAAATTTCTTAAACCTCTCAAGTGCAGAATGAAGTGGTTGCAACTTTATTAAGGAGATTTGTTAGGGAAAGACGATCGGTTATATTATCATACTATATAGTCTATTTGTGAGAGCATGACTATAATATCCACTACATGGTTGATTTAGCGACATAAATAAATGTTGTTTCTTATTCTCAATCAAGTATGTGATTAGATGCCATAAAAGGCGATATACAATCTATGAAACATGTTTGGAAACTTACTGACTTGTCTAAAGATCACAAGTTTATTAGTTGCAAATTGACGTACAAAACTAAAAGAATTTCAAAGAAAGATTGTGGAATTTAAAGCCAAATTGGTAACTAAAGTTTTCACTCTGAAAGAAGAGTGGATTGTTTATAGTGAAGAAATAACTATTTCTTTAAAAGATTCTTTCAAAGTGAATGTGGCATTAATAGTTTATTTATTTATTTATATATGGAGTTATGTCAAATAGATACAAAATTTATATTATACAATTGGAGAATTTTGCAATAAATGTTTCAAGTAAACTTGTGTGTAGACTGAGAAGTCTTATTTATAGTCTTAAGCAAGTTTCCAAACAATATTATTAAAATTTCATAGTGTTGTTATTTTGTTCAATTGGAAACAAAGTAATTCAATATATTGCAAGGTCAGTGGGAGGAAATTTATTTTTTCTTATACTTTATGTACATAATATTTTTCTTACAAGTTGTGTCCTTGAGACATCTTATATCATTTGTACTGAGGTTTGTAATGATTGTTTTTGCCATATTATATTAGATTTTCTTAGAGGACATTTCTTGATTGTATATTGGAAATATTCAATATACATTATTGCAAGCCAGGAATTGCTCCTTTGTTGTTAAGGGTGATGGACTAAATCTATCACATTGTCCTTATTTAGATATTGAAAAAATCTAATTAAAGTGAGTACCTTGTGTCAGTGCACTTAAAAGTATAATGTATGCTCGAATTTGCACTAGACTAAATGTTGTCTTTGTGACGGGACTTCTAGGCAGATATCAGTCAAATCCAAAACATGATCACCAGGTTACTGTCAAGAAGGTTTTAAGGTACTTAAAGAAGACACGATATTATATGCTAATTTATGGACATGTTTAATTCTTGCAGTGAGTAAGGTATTCATATGTTAACTTTATAATATCAATAACAAGATACAGATTTATGTTAGTAGGAAGTGCAGTAAATAAAGTTTTATGTCATCTTATATTATGTAAGCAGTGTTAGTAACATTCTTTTAGGCTGTTACTTGGGCTTTTAGGCTCTAGAATCTCATGAATGAGTTGATCGTTTTAATTTTATGGATAGATACATATGGTTGTATTGAGATAACAAATTTGTAGTATTATTTATTTACTACAGAGGTCTCAATGGGTCTAAATATATGGTGGTCAAAATTTTTTACCAAAAGCAAATGGTATAGAAAGGTGACGTTTTAATATAATATATTTTCACAGATGATGTGATTGCAGATCCACTAACTAAAGGCTTACGCCCATGTGTATTTGAGTGACATGTCATTAGCATGGGCCTAGGAGTATCTTCGGATACTGTTGTTTAGTGGGAGCTATTTTGGCTTTACTCTGATAAATGTTTCATCTGTGTTTGTTATACTTTGTAACGGTTTGATATGTATCAACTTTTGCATTCAATAAAATATTTTGAATGCATTGTTATTATGTTAAATACATATTGATAAAGTCTCAAGGGATTGTATAAACCTTGAGTGAAGGCTAGGGGCATCCGGTTATTCTTGTGATATATAAAGAAAAGTTAACCATAAGGACAAGACATATGTTGGTTCATTGGAACCATTAAACATTCTCTAGTGGCACAAGTTTTTGTGACACCTAAGGTAAGAGAATGGTGACTGACAAATGGGATCTCTCTATGAGAGATGTTATCCATTTGACACACTACCATATTAAATCTATATCAATAAAGTTGAGAACATTCATGACCATGGAAGGTTCTGTGTGTATACATGTAGTTACCGCCATGATTCGGTGTTTAAGACTTTATGGGATAGGATTGACTATTAAGAATTATCTCTGGACCAAATGTGCGCGCATACAATACGATTTCAATTAATATAGTCCAAGTGGGAGAATGTAAGAGTTTTCCTAATGTGGACTAAATTAATTGATATTATAATTTACTGTTTTTACGGTTACCGTAAAATATGGTTGATCTAAGGTGAGATAAAAGGTTTCTTAATTAGTCTAATATGGGCTGGCTAGTGTGGGCCGAGTTGAGCCTGGCCCGTAATGAGAGGGATTGGCTGGAAACTCTATAAATAGTGCTCAAGTCTCTCCTCTAACCCTAATTCTCACCTGCATCCTCACCTAAGGGGCGTTTACCTAACGCTACACGTGAGGGGGGTCGCCTCATTGAGCTAGTGATACGGAGGGCAATAGAGAAGAAGGACTTGCGTGTGGAATATTGTGTTTCCGCTTCCGCTTCAAGAATAATGGATCCCAAAACAGGTGCGTTAATCTTTCTACTCAATTATGCATGTTCTTGTTCTAGTTATGGAGATCTTGGGGTTACACAATTTGCGTCCAACAGTTGGGCCATACATGTAAAATAAATTAAGGTAGAACTTGGCTCTAATACCATATTAAGGTTGCAGAAGAAAGAATTATGTAATCACATGTTCTTTGGTGAAGACTATAATAGTCTATTTACAGGATATATAAGATGACTAATTAATTGAGTTAACAAGATATTACAATATTTATCTACTATCAATTAGAATTTATAAAGGATGTGAGTAATTAAAGGAGATACATGCGCCATCCTTACGTATATGGAAAGTCAGGAGTGATGCACAGAATCTCCTAATACATCTCTACCAGAGTCGAGTGAAACAAGGGATGAGGTTTCGACGTGATACACAAGGTTATCCGTGCTGCGGTTCTTTCCCTTTCATCATTAGGAGCCTGTATTTGTGCGTTCACATTATGATTATAGGGACTGAAGGAACCTTAGCGAACTGGAGAGATATGGAGTAGATGTGGCATGTGAAGTTAAACTCACTTAGGTTAAAGATAAGCAGACATGACACCAATGTAACTTAACGTTGTGGCTTTTGAGCTTTTTGTTCACAAAAGGCACATTTAGATCTAACATCTTTGTGCCTCGTTGTCCTGTGTCATGTTCTACGGAGTCTGCCGGTAAGATTGAATAGGAGCTGATATAGAAGGCACAGCACAGAGTTTAAGATGAAAATCATCCATATAGGTTTTAGCTTGAGCGGCTCCATTTCCATTAACGGAGGTTGCAAGGAACGTAGAAGAGGGAAATGAAAATAAGGATACATAAAAAATGAAGTTTTTTCTATAAAAGAAATATCGAATTGAGCGGAAGAGACACATGCACACGTGAAATTGACATGCAGACCTTTAGCGGCAATATTGGATGAAAACTTTAGGGAGATAAGATTTGAGTACGGAGTAAGAGTTCGATGATTTTTTTATGAAAGAGAGTTTGGGTCAAAATAAAGATTCTATATAAAGTTGTGCATTTTAAAGGAGTGGGACTATTTTTTTATAGCACACACGCTCGTTTTTCTCATTGGCAAACCTCATATATCATAAAGGCTATGTCTTTTCTCTTTAATTAACTCTTTTCGGTGGAATAAAGTCAATGTCCAGGCCAATTGCCCTTGTGACTTCTTCAAACGATTGCCCTCTATGGCCATCACTAATCTCACACTTCTTATCTATTGTTCATATTGAGCTATAATTATTTTATCTAATTCATGACCAGAATCCTATTGAGATGCTAACAGTTAGAAAATCTCTCCATACAAAATATATTGCAATTAAGCACCACGAGCTGTTCAAAGATTTATTCATGATTTGAGTCAAACTTGTGATTTAGGGAAAGACAATCGACCTTTTTATAACACCTTAGTGGTAGATTGTGTTGGATAACTTTGAAACTCCTTGCGTATAGAAATTGGATGAAGAAGAGATGTCAAAGAGTTATAAAATGGGAAAACACAAAAAGTGAATTGTATACGGAACACAAGAAGAAAAATCCAAACTTTAGTATGTTCTTAAACTGTCACATCTGAACTCTGGAATGTAAAATTTGAGAATGTTCCCTAGATAGAGGGAAGAAAAACTTTTTCCCTAATTTGGGGGCTAAGGCACGAGGGCATTGGCATGTTTAAATAAAGAATACAATATTGTCAACCCACCAAGGTAACTTGGCAAGCTAGGCAGCTTGTAGTGGAGCCATCAAGACATTTGGCTTTTTATGATAATTTCGAACTCCGAATTTTAGTTCTTAAGTATTAGATAGGTAGAAATTATTGTCCTTTATAAAAAAATTTCTTCTCATCACATCAAATGAGTTCATTTGAACTTTGGGATGTAAAAAATCGGGGGTATTCCCTTATGGGTGGGGAAGAAAAAATTACACTCGGAAATTAGAGAATCCTCCAAGTGGAGAGAATAGACTCCACAGCACCTCATAAGAGGTGTTTGAGGAACTGGTAGGTTAGTATAGTAGCCGCCCATGTCGGTGAAGGTAAAGGGGTGGGTGAAACACCCACTACAAGGTCCACCTATGCTTTACATAGTGTCTCTGAACTAACTCATTGGTCTTGTACCCCCAACTGAAAAACACTACGATATCATTTTTTTCTTTTCGTTTCATTAATCATGTAAAATTGTCAATCCTAATCTTATCACTTTCTAGTAATAGATAATTCAATTGGAGAAATTGCTATTTAAAAAAAAAAAATTAGTAGGGTGAGGAGATGTATATTATAGGGACTAGTTCATTTTTAGTGAAAGTTGATTTTGTCCTCCTAAAGGTTTGGAATGAATGGCACTCACGAAAGCACCTTTCTCTATGGTTGATGGAGTTCATAACTAAGCATCGTCTTTTTGTGAGGAAGAAGAAAAAAACATGAGATGAGTTGGCACTGTCCTTAATCGGGGAATTGAGTTGACCTATGGTTGAGGATAGTGCCGTAAGATGTGTCAACCTAACCATGGAAATTTAATCCACCCTCACTCACTCCAAGTGCAAGAGGCTACTATATATGCCTACCCGGTAGTAGCCAGGACTGAAGTCCCGACGTGGTGTCTACCTTCACCACCGTGAGGCCCCCTAATTCCCTGTCTATCTTTGTCTTCCCGACAGAGAGGGAATAGGAGGATAGTGCAGGGTCTCTCACCCTAGGGCGGTTCTCTCGACTGTTTTCTCCATGAGCCTTTTAAAGACTTGCTCAAGTCTGAAAGCACCGTCTTTTTGTGAGGAAGAAAAACATGAGATAAGTTCATATGCAATCATGACGTGGGTCTTTTTCCTTTTAAAATTATAGAGAGTCCATTTCCACGATGTTTGAAAAGCTCGTGGAATACATGAACATGAACTCGGGGCATGCCAAAAGATCATCAACTTTGGAAGTAACGGTTCATGTATTCCTTCCCTAAGTCTCCCTTCTGATCCAGATGGTTTCCACCTATGAGGGTTGCCTACGGTAATCCCCTAGTGGGGCACTTAGTTAGGCTACATTATTTATTTTAATGTGCCGATGCCCATATGCCTCATACACCTCATTGGTTGGTGGATATTTTTTCCCCGCGAACCAAGGAGTACGAGAGGTGACATTGCAAGGTCTCTCACCCCTCCCGCCTATTTCTTCTCCCTTGAGCCTTTTTAAGGACATATTTTGGTCCATATGGAGTTCATAACTAAGACACCATCTTTTTGTGAGGAAGAAAAAAACATGAGATAATTTCATATGCAATTGTGATGTGAGACTCATTTTATTTTAAATTATGGGGACAAAGAGTCTATTTTCTTCATGGTCCGAAAAGCTCGTGAAGTTATTGAGTGGTTTTGTTTATAAGTTTATTAGTCCACCTATTTTAATGCCCAAATTCACTTAAAAAGTATCAACTTTTGATCGGATCCCAATTCTTTTTCAACCTTATTTAATCATACAAAAAATCATCAATTTTTACTATTTTATCGAAATTTGGCTGCCTTTTAACTCTCTGTCCAATGTTTCCGTTAAAGTTCATTTTGCCAATTCTATATGCACTTCTCTCCCTCAATGCATCATTGATGACATGCAATTTCAGCTCAATTAGGTATTTTTAATAGAAAAACCCTTGTTCTTTCTATTTCCTTATTTTCTTCTTCTTCTTCCTTCTTTGCCACGTCCATCATGTTCATTTTTACTATTTTTGTGCTCGACCTTTAATCAATTCTTCTACCTATAATTAAAAGAGAAATTCATTCTCAACCTCACAATAGTAGGGTTAATACCCTAAAAAATCCCAAACGGGTACATATGTGACAAATTTACCCCAAACTATTTTTTTGACCATCAAAAACCCCAAACTGGTATATCTTTGACAAATTTACCCTAAACCGGTACACTTGTGACAAATTTACTCTTTGTTGGTTTTCATTAAATTTTAATGTTAAATTATTAAGTTAAATGACACGTGACAGTTGACTAGTATACCAATTTAGGATTTTATGCTCCGTTTGTCACAGTTTACAATTTTTGTGATTTTTTGTTGTATTAATTTAATTTAACGGATGGTATATTTGTCACAAATTTATCAGTTTTGGGTTTTTTGTGGTCGAATAAATTAGTTTGGGAGTAAATTTATCATAAATATACCAGTTTAAGATTTTTTTATGGTCAGTTAGGATAAATTTGTCACAGGTGTATCGGTTTGGGGTTTTTCATAGTCAAAAAAATAGTTTGAAGTAAATTTGTTATAAGTGTACCAATTTGAAGTTTTCCAGGATATTAACTCAAGATGTTTCACTTCACAGCCAATCCATCTGAGGAAGCAAAGGACTAATAAGTACTTAGAATAGAATTTGCACAACCACATCTCAAAATCTCAATCGGTATCCTTAAAGTTACAAAACATGATACAAACTCACAACACATTTTATTAGGGAGATACGATATAGCGGATCACTTGTAGACATCACACAAATCAACTGCAGAGAATCTAGGACATCATCTAACATGTGACCTCGTTGTACAACCATGATTATTCTGCTAAAGGCTTACATGTCATAGCTCAACCTCAAGGAAAGAGAAATACCATCATCATTTATAGTCATGATTTTTGTCCCAACTCAGACTATACATTTTACCTAGGAGGTGAAATCCAAAAAGCCATTTCAAGAAAGGACCCGTAACTGCAGCCAACAACCTTTGTATCAGTAGAAGAAAAACTGCTATCATAAGAGGCAGCACGAGCAGCACAGTGTCGGTTGCCGTACCACTCGTGCATTTGATTATTAGGGATAATGTGAAGGAAAAGTAAGTTAGAACCATTCCGATTAGAGATAGCATAAGCGGTAGCTCAACGGGGAGACCTTTGGTGAGGCAAATGATTATCTGAATCGACATCAAGAATCCAAATGTGTTGCCACCTAGGAAGAGGGCGTACACCAAGTGCGGGAAGTGGACATGGTGGTCAACTTTTTGTGGAGGCTGAAGCACAGACTGGTAGGTTGCGCTTGCGATGAGTGCGGCAACGACCAGTAGGTCATTGCGTATCTCGCCCAAAGACTCTTTTTCTATGGCTGGTTTCCTATCCAATTGATGACTGTTACCTCCCTCGATGTCGTCGTCTCCCGAGACTAGCCTTGAAGCTTCGTGCTTGGCTCCTGCTCGCACGAGAATTTCTCTAATCTCTTTGTCACGTGCTCCCCTTGGCGAGGGAGTTAAGATATCTAGAGGCGTCAAGCCACTCTCGTTCAAGGCGTTCACGTCCACGACCTCAAACTCTAGAGCATGCCCACGAAGCAAGAAGCCGACTACCTGCAACTCTTTCCCATCTTTGTTTTATTCTCATTGATTTTCAGACATTTGGATACTACCAAATTTTATTTTTATTTTTTTGCATAGACTAAACATCCTATACTCCTATGATGATCAAATAAATTCCTTTGCATGGAAGATTTTCGCATATGGTAGGGACACCAAATTAACACCCTCATTGAGGTAATGCACAAAGAAAAGTGCGATAAAATAAGGGAACCGCGAGACTTGCCTCGAAATTTTTGCCGGCAGCAGCGAGATGCAAGGCCGTGTTGCCTTTGTGGTCCTTCCAATTGATCACCTGCTCCTTCTTGTGCTGTTTCAGATGCTCCACCAACACAACCACCGCAGCGAACCGGTTGTTCTTCACGGCAAGGTGTAGCGCAGTCTCCTCTCGGGCAGTTGTCTCTTCGATGGATTCAGGCGAAGCGGAAAGCAATAATTTCATGACATCGAGCTCCCCATTTATGATGGCATAATGCAAAGGGATTCTTCTCTCCCATCCCTTCACGGAGCACAGGTGTGGACCCACTGTCAAGAGCTCCCTCGCGATCTCAACTTCGCCTTGAGCTGCCGCAATATGCAGCGGGCTGAAACCCCCCGTGTTCACTTTTTCTGCAAACTTTGGCATATGCTTCAGGAGCTCTTGAACGACATCCAAATGGCCGGCCACACAAGCGATGTGCAGCGGCGTGTGACCGCCTCCTTCAAGAGCCATCTCCTTGAGGATGAGCTCATTGCTGCTGATCAAGTCTTTCAGCTCATCGATATTGCCCTTTCGAGCTGCTTCTAACATCCTTTGCTCCATATGGTGGGAACTAATAATGGCCTCTCTCTCTTTTTGGGACACCTTTGGACTTGGACATCTGTTAAATTATTGATCCATTATATAGAGTTTTCCGAGTGTCAGAAGCTCAATGGTGAATGATGATGAAAAAAGACTAGCAACAGCTAAGGTCTATTCACTTACCGCTCGTGACAAATCAACTTTTCAGTAAAATACCGACAATATCCAAGCACAGATCCAAACAGTAGGACCACGTGTTAAATGAATACCAGAATTGGAATCGCGGACATTCGTTTGTGGCCAAAGGTCAGTTTTTTTTTTTTTTGGTCATAAAATGGCTTTTTAACCAAATCGAAAATTAAAAAGCGGGAAAGTCTCGAAAACCCTCCTCGAGCGGGGGTGGAGGGGCGGGCTCAAAGCACCTCCGAGATGTTTGCATCGAATTAAGCTCCGCAATTTGGTGAATTCGTCTCAATTGAAGTCCCCTCAATCTCACCAGTGACTTTACCAGTGACACAGATGTTCACCAGAAGATGACCGTCCCCGTGTCGCATGCCATTATTCGAGCCATGGACATGGGCATTTTGGGCCTGCATGGTTGCACCTTGTTTTGTTCCCGGTGAACAAAAATTTCTGTTTTTTGTTCTGGGAACAAAAAGAAACAAACGCGTTTGTGTGCGTTTTGTTCCTTTTTGTTCTTTTGTTAAAGGAACAAAAAAGAAACAAACAAGAAACACAAATTTTGTGTTTCTTGTTCCGGAACACAAATGAGAAATACTTTTTTTTTTTCTCTTATTTTACTGTTCTTCTTTCTTTTGGGCGGCGGCCTCGCCCAGCCACGGCGAGGCTCGCCGTCCCCCGGCGAGGCCGACGCTCGCCGTCCCCCGGCGAGGCCGAGGCTCGCCGTAGGCCGGGCGAGGGTGACTGGCGGTGGCTCGGCGAGGCCGAGGCTCGCCGCCGCCGGGCGAGGTCGGCCTCGCCGGATCCGGGCGAGCTCCGGCTCGCCCGGCCATGGCGAGGCCGACCTCGCGCCGGCTGGGCGAGCTCGATCTCGCCCGGATCCGCGAGGCCGAGCTCGCCCGGCGGCCGCGAGCCTCGGCCTCGCGGTGGCCGCGAGGCCGCGCCTCGCCGCCGGCTGGCGAGCTCGGCCTCGCCGCCGGCGAGCGGCTCGGCCTCACCGGATCAGGCGAGGCCGACCTCGCGCCGGCTCGGGCGAGCTCGATCTCGCCCGGATCCGGCCTCGAGCTCGCCCGGGCCGGCGAGGCCGAGCTCGCCCGGCGGCCGCGAGCCTCGGCCTCGCCGGGCGGTGGCCGGCAGGCCGCGCCTCGCCGCCGGCGGGCGAGCTCGGCCCTCGCCGGCCGGTCGCCGGCCAAGGCCTTGGCCGGCGACCGGCCAAAAGAAGAAAAAAAAAAAAATGAAAAAAAAAAAGAAAAAATAGAAAAAATAGAAAAAAATAGAAAAAATAAAAGAAATAAAAAAATTATCCAAATTTACCAAACATGTTTGTTTATTTTTTGTTAGAACAAGTTTACCAAACACGCTTTTTGTTCAGAAATTGTTCGCAGAGGCAGAAACACTTTTTTCTATTTCTATTCTCAACAATTTTTAAACAAAAAACGCGTTACCAAACGCGCCCTTTGTGTCTGAAAGAAAACGCTTCCAGGCCGGTCCGCGCTACTGCCCGTCACCGTCTATATGACTGAAAATTCTGCAGAAGAAATTTCTCATTTTCTCTGTTCTTTATTAGTAGAACGAGGAAATATGCAGTACGGGGACTTTATTAATGAAGTGCCTTTCCTTGTCGTTCTGTGTTATCTTTTTTATTTTTTTTGGGGTCATGTGTTTTGTTTTATCTTACGAGGGCGGGAGTGAAGTCAATGCCATGGTCTTCGTTGGCCAAAACTATTACGTCATTGTCAGGACTTAAAATGACGTCACTTGCCTCCACGACATTATCACATGAATCGATCCATCTTGTCAGAAGCATCAAATTGAGGTGTCACTGCATACGAATTATTGAACAGCTTTGGGACCCCCATGTCATAATTTCTTTGCTTTGCACATGTTTATTGTATTTGTATTCAAGCCGATGTCTACGTCGTTTGGTTCAAAATGCAGCGCCGTTTTCATATGAGGGTCTTGTTTCGTTTTCAGAATTAATTTTTTGTTGGCGCCAGCCAAATTGATATATTATCACATCTCTTTAGGGTCTTGTTCCTCTTATTATTATTATTTTTAGTTGTCCATTTAATTATTTTTTCCCTGGACTTTTCAATAGGGATGTCAAAAGTTCTGTTCAGTTTGGTTCGGATGTATATTAGTTGTGAACCGAATAACAACTAGAACTCCACCAATGAAATGGCATATATTGCCCTTGAGTTGAATTGTTTTGTAGTTTGTACAAGGTAGTTGTGGTAGGTTAATTGCTCAATTGTCTTTTCACCCATCGAAAGAACATCATCTATAGATCTCGTCAGAATAGAGTTTATGGTAGCCACTTACTCAATCAATGATTTAGCTTATATCAATCTATATTATCTATAGTAGGAATGTGCATAGGTCGGGCTTTTGTTCAAATTGAAACTTAGCTCAAACATATTGGACTTGTCACTATGGGCTTGATATGCTAGCCCAGACTGTTACAAATTTAGGCTTTGCATCCCTCGCCTAGAGGCTAGCGAGAAGGAAAAAAAAAAGAATAATAATAAAAAATCAGAAAATTTTATACAAAAGATGTGGAAGAATTATTCACATCAACATTAGTTTAGTCATATAGAACGGTCGTCATACACATTATTGATTTCTTACCAAAATTGTCTGAAATGACTAAATTGACAAATTGTAAAAATGTTTAGGATTAAATTAGCTAAATTAAAAAGTTTAGAATTAGATTGGTTGCCATATAATAGACTTAGGATTTTTATTTTTTTTGGAAAATTTCCCTCTTTTTTTTTTTTTTTCTTGAGGATGAACTTAGTGGCAGCTAGCATAGCTTTCGCAGCATACTTCACCCTGAGCTCTCTACTAAACGAGGTGCTGCTAGAGACCTTGCATTTAAATTCTTGGATTGCTTGTGTT
Organism: Eucalyptus fibrosa; assembly: GCA_017140475.1. Classification (NCBI taxonomy): domain Eukaryota; kingdom Viridiplantae; phylum Streptophyta; class Magnoliopsida; order Myrtales; family Myrtaceae; genus Eucalyptus; species Eucalyptus fibrosa. Next base: position 21,955,177 of record CM029509.1, on the reverse strand, counting down.
GATTTCAAAGCAACCACGAAGCGGACAATGAAGAGAAAGAGCCGAATAGGCCTAATTTTTGCAAAGAATGACTTAAGTAGCTCCTATCTGTGCAATCTCTTGAATCTACTTGTTGATTATATACAAATTTTTGACATTGGTGAAAACCATGGAATATATATAGTTGAAAATTATGCTCTAAAAAATTTATTATATGTGAGAATCGTAGATTATCTCTTGCTCAATTAAATTGCCCTAAGTTCGATTCAGTTAAATTTTATCCTCAATTAAGTTGGATAACACGTAATAATTGACAAATGTAATAGTTTGGAGTTTTATCCTCTATTTGTTTTAGATTTACTAGTCTTAGGTTCTTTATAATATTAATCCAATTTAACAGAAACTAATGAAGAATAAATTTGTCATAAATGTATCAATTTGAGGGTTTTTGGTTGCCAAGAAATTAGGTTTGAATAAATTTACCATAGGTGCACTAGTTTAGGGTTTTTAGTGGTCAAAAAATTAGTTTTTGAAAAACTTGTCATAGATATACTAGTTTAGGATTTTTCCTTATTCGACTCAAAGTAAGCTCTATAATTGGTGATTTCATCTCAATTGAACCCCCCACCCAATCTCACCAGTGACACGGATGTTTGCTGGACGATGACCACGTGCATGTTGCGTACTGTTATTTGCGCTGTAAATCAGGGCATTTTTGTCCAAAAATGCCTCCGTAACAGAAAATTCTACAGAAGAAATTTCTCATCCTTTCTAGTTAGTTGAATGAGGGAATCTACATTAAAGGGACTCTAGTAGTTCATTTTTAATGAAGGGTATGGGACTACCTTACCGTATCGTCTCTTTTTTTTTTTTTTTTTTGGGTCATACGAGGCAAGAGTATCTATGTCTTCCATCGGTGGAAGCGAAGTCGATGCCATGGTCTTCATAGACTAATACTGTTACGTCATAGTCATGACTCATGACCTAGGATGATGTCATTGTCATATGACTTTATTATGGAGTCCCACCTTGTCGAAAGCATCAGACATTATTGAACTACTTTTGGACTCATGTATCATAATTTATTTGCTTTACATATATCTAGGGCAGCAACGGGAGGATATTTGTATTCGTGTCGGTGGTCTATGTGGTTGGATTCAAAGTGCGTGTCATTTTCATGTCAAGGTCTTGAGTGGTTTTCAGAATTGCTTTTATGTGGCACTAACCAAATTGAAATATTATCACATCTTTAAAGTCTTGTGCCTCCTTTGCTCAAAAAAAAAAAAAAATTGTCTTGTGCCTCCTTTTGTTATTATTGTCTTTTAGGCACGTTCATATTTATCACCGGTTGACCAAGCGGGTCAACTTTTGATTCCCATTTTTCCGAAGGATTAGATTTCTGTTCTTTTTTTCTCATTGATACTCAGGGCGAGTATCTTAATTTGTGTAATGCTATACACATCTAATTTAACCAATTGCGATTTGATATATAACAGTCCAACATTTAACGAGGTGGCGTGCCCATCCAATGAAGCCTCTAGCAATGCTAATCCTCATTTTGAGTTATAAAATGACATGAACATGAAAACCTAACACATCTCAGAAAGTTTCAATATAGTTGAGCAAATCTCTATTATCTATTTACTAAAGGAATTCGCGATAGCTACGGATTGTTTTGTAGTTTATACAAGGACATTCCAGGAGTTTAATCCCTTGATTGTCTCTTGACCCACCGAAAGAACATTATCTATAGAACCTGTGCAGGAAGCCCAAATAGGCCGCTGATAATATGGAGTCCATAGTAGCTCAAACAATCAATGATTTAGATGACTACATTATCAATAATAGGAACGTGCACAAGTCACGCTGCTGCTAAGATTGAAGTCTGGCCTGAACATATCAGGCTTGCACACTCTAGGCGCTCAGTTTGTAACAAATTTAAGCTTCACGCCTCTTGCCTAATGGCCAGTGACCCTCGCAAGACCAGAGTTGAAAAGAAGAAATAAAAAAAATAAAATTTCAATTTCTTTTCAAAAGTGGAAATATTGTCCATGTCAGCATCGATTTTACCATGAGCCTAACTTTCATGTTATCAATTTTCGATTAAAATCGGTCAAAAGGACTAGATTAGCAAATTTTCAAAAGGTTTAGAACTTAATTAACTAAATTAAAAGGTTTAATATTAGATTAATCATCGTACAATAAGTTTATGACTTTTATGGTAATTTTCTCATTTGTCTTGAGGACAAACTCTGTGGCAGCTAGCAAAGCTTCTGCGACGTACTTCACCCCGACCTCTCTATTGAACCAGGCATCTAGAGTTCTAGAGGTATTGTTAAAGACCTCGTATTCGAACTCTCGGATTGCTTGTGTTGATTTCAAAGCAACCTTAAAGAGGACGGCAAAGAGAAAGAGCCGAATAGGCCTAACAATTGGTGCAAGGAACCCTCGGATACTTGGACCCTAAGTATTACCAAACAAGTCAATTTATGGACAAAAGTGATGTCTATAGCTTTGGGGTTGTCCTTGTCGAGCTACTAACTAGAGAATGGCCAACTTCTCAACGTAGGGCAGAAAAGGACAGAAATCTAGCCTCGTACTTCATCATTTCAATGGAGGAGAATCGCTTGTTCAATGTTCTTGATAAGGTGGTATTAGACCATGGTGAGAACGAAGAAATTATTGCAGAGTCCAACTTGGCAAAAAGATGCTTAAGACTTCATGGAAGGTACATGCCTACAATGAAGGAAGTGGCTATGGAATTGGAACGAGTACGATCACTATATATAAATTTTGACACCAATGGAAACCATGAAATATGTTCAATTTTGATATAGTTGATGACTGGGCTTTCAAAAATTTATTACATGTCACAATTGTAGATTTTCTCTCGCTTAGATAGTCAATTGAATTGCCTTAAGATTGATTTTGATACAAATGTAATAATTTCATTTGTCTCCTTTTTTTGCGTTTGGTCAAGGTTTGCCTCAATGGAAATATTATTCCACACCTCTTGACAATGGGTCATATGTGCTTGTTATATCATGTAGTCTCCCTATACTTATCAATTTAAACTATATAGTATGGGATATGGGAAGGGTAGATAATAACAACAAGTGTCAAAAATCCGATGGTGTCGTAGAGAGTGCATGTTTGGAAAGTTGAGTATGGTTCATCCTCCCAGTAGATAGCAATACACGAGGATCCCACAGGGGGAGGAAACACAATGCAAAGAGTCAGGTAAATATCAAGTTCAACCTCGATCTGGTGCTTTTACACCCTCTCTTCGACTTGAAAGGCGTAGTAGTCGGTCTTGATACGAGATTTAGCGGGGGTTACTTTGATCATAAGTAAGAGCACCTCAATTTACTTGAGCTAAGAGCGAGAATAGTTACGAATTTCATTAGCTTGTGTGAGAGAAGCAGGTCATTGCAAGAAGGACGATCCCTGTGAGAGTTACTGACATCGGGGAAGTTGAGAAGATGAACATGCAAACATGCGTAAAAACGACTTTCTTACTCCGGCAAAGCAATTCCAGCGGGGTAGGCTTCATCCAATGCAAAGCATTTGGGTGTCAAAAATTGAACCGAACCGAAAACCGAACTGAACCAAAAATTTTGATTTCGATTTTCATTCGGTTCGGTTATCATTAAAAATCAAAAAAATAATTTATCGGTTTGGTTTTTATCAGATTTTTTTTTTTTGGGGGGTCAAAAGATAGCATTCTATTGCTTAATTATAGAGGAGACTTACAAAAAGCAGATGTGGAAATATCTGCACATAAAATATTCCATAGTGGTAAAGGTGGGGAAATCAACCAATTACATGGAAGAGACCGATGGCGGTGTTTCCTTGCTATCCAGTCCGTAGCTTCATTCGTTTGGTGGGGGCTATAGGTCACCGAAATATCTTTATTTCTACTGAGCCCATTTCGGCACCTCTGCACTATCTCCTTAAGATTCCAAGCTGGTTGAGCCCGGCCCATGATCATGTCCACGACGGATGAACTGTCACTTTCAATAATCCACTTTCCTGTTCATGTTCCGAAGACTTGCACGTGAGACGATTTGAGTTCATGCGTATAGGAGATCCCATGTAGGATTGCTTGGGCTTCCGCTTCACTTGCCAAGGAAACCCTAATCGTTGCAGCGAAACCCTCGAGCAGTCTTCCTTCTCGATCACGAACAATACCCGCCGCAGATCCGAGAAATTCACCGAAGCACCATGCCGCGTCGACATTTATTTTCAGCCCATCCCCTTCCGGAGGCCTCCATCAGTCAGGTTTTGCTAGATCCATTGATTTTTTGCTTCTCTCTGTTTTTCCTCGACTAAAGAACTCGTTTTGTTCCCTGGCTGTGCTCACCAGATCTGCGGGTCTAGGTTCTTTGGATCGGAATATCCAGTTGTTTCGCGCCTTCCAGATGCGCCACAAAACCATTCCCGTGAGTTCTCGGTCGGGTAAGCTCTGATTTCGATGGAAGGCGTTGGCAATCCACTGATCTGTTCTCCTGAGACTTCCATCTGGTTTTATCTTCTCAAAAATTTGTTCTTCCCATACTCTCTTCGTCCACTTGCATAGAAATAACATGTGTTCTGTCGTTTCAATATTCGACCAATAGAAGGGGCATAAAGGATCAGTAACCATTTTTCTTTTATGTAGGTTTTCCCTCGTAGGAAGGGCGTTCTGACAGAGACTCCAGAGGAAAGATCGAACTTTCGGTGGCACATGCAGACTCCAAATTTGAGTCCATAAGGTACACGGTGGTTGATAAGAGCAAGAGGGTCTGTTTTGTTCTGGTTTATCTGTTGTTTCCCGTGCTCGATTATATCCGCTCTTGACAGAGTATTGCCCTGTTTTGTTGCCTGTCCATATCAGCATATCTGGCTTTGCTTGCTGACATATAGGGATTGCTAATATTTCATTTGCAATTGATTCATCATACAATTGAAGAATTAGCTGTTGTTTCCATACTTTGTTCTCTGCATCTATCAGTCCGGAAACCATTTTTGGCTTTGTCTGATTTGGTTGTCCTCCTATTACACCTTGCGTTAGCCATCTGTCTTCTCTGATACGAATAGTTTCTCCATCACCTACTGCCCATATTATGTTATCCTTTATGGTGTCTCTGCCAAGCATCAAGCTGTGCCAACCCCATGATGGTCGGTGGCCCTTCGAAGCTGTCCAAACATCCCCATTGGGGAAATAAATCCCTTTTAGCACTCTGCTCCATAGAGCTGAGGGGGAAGTGGCAAATCTCCAAAGTTGCTTTCCGAGCATGGCTCTATTGAAGGTTAGCAAGTCCTTGAACCCTAAACCTCCTGCATCCTTTCGGGTCTTCAATGTCTCCCAGTTTTTCCAGTGCAAACCTCTTTTTGCATTGCCATTTTGCCACCAGAATGATGTTATTCGTTGTTCTATGGCTTTGCAGATTGATATGGGCAGCTTGAAGATGGACATTGCATAGGTAGGTAAAGCTTGTACCACGCTTTTGATTAACACTTCCTTGCTTGCCTTTGTCAATAATTTTTCTTTCCAACCTGCTAACTTTGAATTTACTCTGGCCAGGATCCATGCGAACAGCTCCTTTTTGAATTGTCCCCATTCAGTAGGTATTCCCAGATACTTTCCTGTTCTCTGTTGGATAGGGACTCTCAATTCTATGGCTAGATTATGTTGTAGCACTGCTGGACAGCTAACATTAAAAGAAACTCCTGATTTATTTAAGTTGATTGTTTGACCCGTAGCATAACAATATTGATTTAGAACTTGGGCTACATTCTGACATTCTAATATAGTTCCATCCAGAAAGAATATGACATCATCAGCAAACATTAAATGTGATAGCTTAGGGCAATTCCTGTTAAGCTGTATTCCTGTGAGTGTGCCTTCTACTAATGCTTTTTTCATCATCCAGGTGAACACATTGGACATTAGAATGAAGATATAAGGTGAAAGTGGGTCACCTTGTCTCAGACCTCGTGAAGGATGGAAGAAGGGGGTAGGTTCTCCATTAACTTTTACACTGTAGGTGACTGTTGAGATGCATTGCATAATTAAAGAAACCCATTTGACATGAAACCCCATGTGCAGCATAAGATCCCTCACAAAATCCCATTCTACCTTATCATATGCTTTTTGCATATCCAACTTCAAGATGGCCTGATTCTTTTTCTCCCTTGTTGTTTTGCGTAGGTGATGCAGTACCTCCTGTACAATGAATATATTGTCCTGGATTTGCCTCCTGGAACAAAGGCCCCCTGCTCTGGTTCAATGATAAGTGGCAGCCATCTTTTCAGTCTATTGGCTAAAATTTTTTATATAACTTTGTAGCTAAAATTGCACAGACTGATGGGCCTGAATTGGCTGATATTTTCAAGACTTTTTACTTTGGGGATCAGCACAAGGTGGGTCTGGTTTATCCGGGGGTCGAGGACTCTTGTCTGGAAGAATTTATGTACTAGCTGCAACAGGTCAGGTTTTATAGTCTTCCATGATTGTTGGTAGAACATTCCATTGAAACCGTTGGGGCCAGTAGCCTTATAGGCTCCCAATTGAAACACTACTGCGTGGATCTCCTCTAAAGTAGGAACTGTCACCAGATTTTCGTTTATATGGTCAGTTATAGGGGATGGACATTGGTTCAGGATAGGCTGATAATATCTTTGACCATAAGTTCTATATAGGTTCTCATAATAGGATTGAATGTGTGCCTGTATCATCATGGGTTCTCTAGACCATCTGTTTTCCTCTAATTGCAGCATTGAAATACGGTTTTGTTTTCTTCTATTGACTGTTGTGGCATGAAAAAACCGTGTATTCTGGTCCCCCCACTGAAGCCATTTAATGCGTGATCTCATTCCCCAGAATTGTTCTTCTTGTTTTTTGAGAAAATCTATTTTACTAATGAGTTGCTGCTTTGTCTGCTTACTTGTATTCTGATCCGTTTGATTCATCGGACCTATTAATGCTTGCTTTAGATCTTTGATCTATGTGTAGGCATTTGAGAAGTGTTGTTTGCTCCACTTAGTTAATGCTTGTGATGTTCTTCGTAGTTTCTCTGCAAATGTGGCTGTTTGACTTGAATACTCTGCCCATGCTTGCTGGATAAACGCCTGATACTCTGTATGTTCTGTCCAGAAGACTTCCATTCTGAACTGCTTTGTCTTTTTTCTTGCTCCAGGATACAGATTGAGAATTAAAGGACTATGGTCCGATCCTATGGCTGGAAGGGCCTAGACTTCAGCATCATGGAAGGTAACTCGCCATTCTAAAGAACATAATACTCTGTCAAGTCTCTTTTTAACCAACTCTGCCCCCTCCCTATTGTTTGTCCATGTGAAAGCACAGCCATGACATTCTACATCCATTAGGGCTAGATCATTGATCATGTTTCTAAACGCTGCAATTCTTCGATTATCTGCTTCCTTTTTTCCCACTTTCTCCCATTCATACAGAATCTCATTAAAATCTCCTATGCAGACCCAGGGAAGAGACGACAGCGGCTTAATATTTCCCATCACATGCCATAATTCCAGTCGCTCGCCAAAATCAGTGGATGCATGAACAAAGGTGATCTACATTATCTGTTTACTTTCAAGGTCAATACATTGCACGTCTATGAGTTGTTTAGAACTGGTATTCACCTGTAAATCAATCTCTTCTTGCCACATGATTGCCAGTCCTCCTGTTATTCCTGTTGGATTAACCAAGTGTGATTTTTGAAACTGAAGTTTTTTGCGAATCTTTTCCACCATGACTTCTTTATTTTTTGTCTCCATTAGAAAGAGTAACTTAGGCCGTTCAAGAGCTATTAAAGCTCTTAGTTCTCGGATTGTCAGGGGGTTGCCCAGCCCCTGACAATTCCAACTAACTATTTTCATGGCTTCTGTGGTGGCTTATTAGGGCTAGCCACCAAAGCCCATTCTTGTCCTTCTTGGACCAGTTGCACTGGGGTCTCCATGAGTTCTATTTCATCTGTAAGCAATGGAGGTGATGCTGGTAGGCATTTATGTTTTTTTTCCTTTTGTACTCTCATAGACTTCTTGCTACTGTTCCCCACTTTTGATAACAAAGGTTTCTGAATTTCAGAGTGTAGTACCTATTTTCCACGATCTCGGACTTCTACTGCGATAGGTACTTCTACTGGGTTTTCCACTTTGTCTGGGCTGCCAACTGTTCGCTTCTTGCTGCATGCGATTATTTGCAAATTTGAGGCTGGCTCTTGATCATTTAAGTTCATACCTCTCAGTGGATTTGATTGAACATGTATAGTTTCTTCCACTACTATTTCTTCCCCCATATTCCCATAAAATGCATTCCAATAGGGACTATGTTTGCTTGTTTCTGCCTTCAACCAGGGTCCATATAACCCTTTTTTGTTCATTGCCCAAGGTGAGTTTGCATAAGGGATCTCAATACAGTCAGTTGCATAGTGGCCAATCCGGCCACAAGAGAAGCAGAAATGTGGAAGTCGCTCATACTTGAACTCCACCCAAAGCCAGCTATTGCCAATATCCATAACAGCTCCCGATTTCAAAGGTGAGGTCAGATGAATCTCAACTCTAACTCTTCCTCCTCTATTTTGAGCATTAGTTGTTGAGTCGATTTGAACTTCTTTTACTTTTCCTACCCTTTTCCCCAATTCGTTAAACACTTTTTCTATTCTCCACCCAGGGGGAACTCCTCCAATACGCACCCAGAATTCTTCCTTAGTGAAATCATAGCAATGTTCAGGGACTTCAGGGAGACACTGTTTCAGAACAATCAGATTTGTGGAGTAAGACCAAGGTGAATTCCTCTTGATTCTCTGCTTTTCCTCCTCCGTTGGGAATACAAAGCTGAATAGCCCCGGTTCCTTCTAGGAACATATGACCTCTTCTGATTTCCATGCTTTTGTCATTGTAGTGACGAAAGCTGGGAAGTTCACGTTTGGTTTAGAATACAATTTTCCGAAGAGAGTTCGACTACATTCCTCTCTTTTCTGTTGAGGTATTTCTTCAGACACTTGGACTACATCTTCTTCAGACCATAAATGCCCCAGACTTCTACATAATGCAGCCACTCTCATCTCATTTTCCTCTTTACTTTCCATTTTGCTAACTTCGGATTCTTTTTCCAATAGCATCTCAGATCTAGACTATCCGCATCTCCAGATCTACCCAGATTCAACTTTTCCACTCCGACAACTCATCAGCCAAAAAAGACGAAAGCAAGTTGAAGAAAAATCACCCAATACCAGGAGATACTGATTTACTACTAAGATACTATACCGAGAAAATCGCGCATCTCTTCATCTAGAGGACAAACTTTTGAGCACCCTTCATGACTGGTGATAAGCCCGGAGCCTCCAGATCGTTGAAGAAAAGCTTTCGGTGAAGATCTTATCCGATGGAGACCAAATGCCCTCTAGAGAATGCATAGCGTACCATGAAATTTGTTTTTTGAAGTATTTTCATTTTTGGAAGCTAAGTAATGAAACAGGAAATCGGATTAGGGTTTGGTGCTTGTAAAAGACAGAAACACTACCATGCGGTAGAGAGAAACTCGCATAGGCGAGAGATAAGTCATTTTTTGGTTTTTATCAGTTAACCGAACTAAACCGAACCAACAGACAGATAAAATCGAACCAAACCTATTTCTAATTCTCTCCCGTCTTCTCTTGTCTTGGTTGGCTTGGAGGTGCAACGGCGACGGTGACGGCAATGACAGCAGGGATGGTGACCGATTGAGTGACTGAGCCCATTTCTTCTGCAACAAAGCTTGTCTCTCCTTCGTCCCGAGCATGTTCTGCTCAAGCAAGTCTCTAATCCCATCCTCATTGCTCACCACCATTTAATTTAATCCCGTACTTGCGTGCCGACGCTTCCTCCTCTCAAGCTGAGGCGGAGAGGGTTTTTAGGGACATGGGCGATAAGAGGGACTTGGTTTCTTGGAGTTCCATGATCTCCTGCTATGCCAATAATCACATGGAGTTTGAAGCGGTGGATACGTTCGTTCATATGTTTGAGGATGGGTTTTTCCCTAATGATTATTGTTTTGCGGCGGTTGCTCGGGCTTGCTTGGTCCTGGAGAATGCATCGATTGGCAATACGATTTTCGGGTCCATTATCAAAAGCAGCTTCTTGATTCTAATGTGTGTGTTGGGTGTGTATTGATTGATATGTTTGCAAAGAGTAGTGCTGATTTGTTTTTAGCTCGTAAGGTGTTTGAGAAAATGCAAACGTGATGGGCTGCATATCGTCTCTTTCTCTTCTTCTTTATGTTGCAATTGGAATATTGGGAAGTGTTTGACCCAACCTAAGAATGGGCTGCCGACCAAAAACTTTACCACGTTTATTCATATATTTGTCTTAAGTAGTCCCAGGCATAGTCTTCAGGCAATTATGTGGTAGAAGCTGAAGTTTGGACATTACCTGCTGTGGATTTGTCTTCTGAAGTGGAATGTCTGCCTAAATGGTGTTCCATTGTGTACCTCTATCATCTGAAATTCCTTAATATGCTAAAGAGAGCCCTCTGATTTCTTCCAAGTTTCGTTATGAATGGCTGGCAGTTAAATTAACTTAGTGCATCTGGTGCATTTTGTCAAAACTTAAAATCATTCAGCTTGAGCTCCTTCAGCGGTGGCTTTTCAATTTTTATTTTTTTTCTGTTTTAATGATATCCTTTGAAATCTTTTGGTTCTACTAGACAAGCCTTTTTAGGTTGATCTTGTTCTTAACTTCTGTACATAAAGACTCATGTCATATTTTTCTTTAGATTTCTGAAAGCAAGGAAATTTGACATTCAGAAAGCAAGACATATGTGGGTTGAAATGATTCAACGGAGGAAGGACTTTGGCACTGCCACGATTTTGGAGTACTTCAATATTTCTCTCGCATATCGAGATTTTGAATCCTGGGCTGAGTGATACTGCTTATGTCTAGAAACTCTTTGGAACTGGCCTGCTTGTGTGCCTTTCTCAGGAGTTGATTGCTTAAAAATATGTTTCTTTCTTTCACGTAATGCATATTACTTTGTAGCTGATTCTGCATTGAATTGCTTGCTCGCCACTGTTGTAGTCTTCTACGATGCTGGACCCTCTTCTTTTTCTTTTTTCAGGATTTTCAGTCCAGAGAGAGAAATGAAGTTCTTCAGTACTACCCTCAGGCATATCATGGGGTAGATAAAGACGGAAGACCTATTAATATTGAGAGACTCGGGAAAGTCAATCCTAACAAGCTTATGCAAGTGACTTCTATTGATCGCTATGTTAGATACCATGTTCAAGAGTTTGAGAAAACCGTTAACTTTAAGTTCTCAGCTTGCTCTGATGCTGCAAAGAAGCACATAGATTCAAGTACAACCACTTTGGATGTTAAGGGTGTGGTATGTTGATTCAATTACATGATTAGAAATGGCATGTGGCAAGTAACCTAATATTTCACATGGAAGCCATGTCGGTGTCGTGACCTACCTCTCGGAGAAGGGAATATGTTTAGGAGTATTGCCTAAAGGACGGACCTAAAGCCTATGATTAGGCACAAGCTCTCCCAAACTCATACCTCGCATGACATTGGGGTGTTCTAAAAAATTTCGCAATAAGGAGTCGCCACTAGCCTATTGGGGTCAGTTAGAAATCAAGTGAGGAATAGGAGTGTACTTCACTTCCTATGCAGCTAGAGAATTTAGGTCGGCGACTTGATTACACTAATTAACCAATTAGTGCCTTTTCGATAACTAATCTTGTTCATTTTAAAAAAGATGTTTTTGTCAAGCAATTTGGATTGATTTTATACCTATCCACTAACATGTGAAATGATCATACGGGTATACAATCATTAAAATAACAATTAGCAGCTAAGGAAAATCAATTAAATAAATTGCACGAAAGAGCAAAAATTTAACATCAAAGAAAAGATATGCTAATCCTAACTAGACTAAAGGGAAGCCAAATTCAATATACCAAAATTGCATAATCAAGGGTATTGATCTTTAAGAACAATTGAAATCCTAAGGTAAAGCCCTAAAGGCTTATTCAATTTTTTAGCACGGCTCTAGTGTTAAGAAACTTCCATTTTTGGAGAAAATACCTCATAAAATCTTTTTTGTGAAATTTTTCAAAAGAAAATTTGAATTTCCGACATTTTAAAATTTTTAATTTTTTTTAAAACTCGAATTTTCAATATTTTCTGAATTTTTTTTTGAGTTTTTTAATGTTCTCTGAGCGTTGTTGAATTTTCGGAAATTTTTTTTGATTTTTTATTATTTTTTGAATTTTTTTTTTTAATTTCTTGAATTTTTAATATATTTTTAATTTTTAATATTATTATATTCAGGAAAACAAGTTTAGACCGGGTAAACCCAATCCGGCCCGCTAATCCGATCCGAGCCCAGGTCCGAGCCACGTCGAATAAAAAAAGATTTCTTTTTTTAGTTTAATTTTTTTAATATATATATATATATATATTTTTTTTTTTTTCTCTTTTTGTCTTATCACTTTTTTGTCTTTTCTGCTGCTCCATCTTCTGCACTCCTTTTTTTTTTTTTTGGTCAAAAGATAGGATTGTATTGCTTAATTATAGAGGAGACTTACAAGATGCAGATGTGGAAATATCTGCACATAAAAAGTTCCAAAGTGGAAAAGGTGGGGAAAACAACCAATTACGTGGAAGAGACCGATTGCGGTGCTTCCTTGCTATCCAGTCCGCAGCTTCATTCATTTGGCGGGGGCAATATGTCACCGAAATAGCTTTATCTCTACTGAGCCCATTTCGGCACCTCTGCACAATTTCCTTTAGATTCCAAGCTGTTTGAGCCCGGCCCATGATCATGTCCACGACGGATGAACTGTCGCTTTCAATAATCCACTTTCCTGTTCCTCTTCCGAAGACTTGCACGTGAGAAGACTTGAGTTCGTGCGTATAGGAGATCCCAAGTAGAATTGCTTGGGCTTCCGCTTCACTTGCCGAGGAAACCCTAATCGTTGCAGCGAAACCCTCGAGCAGTCTTCCTTCCCGATCTCGAACAATACCCGCTGCAGATCCGAGAAATTCGCCGGAGCACCATGCCGCGTTGACGTTTATTTTCAGCCCATCCCCTTCCGGAGGCCTCCATCGGTCAGGTTTTGCTAGATCTGTTGATTTTTTGCTTCTCTCTGTTTTTCCTCGACTGAAGAACTCATTTTGTTCCCTGGCTGTACTCACCAGATCTACGGGTCTGGGTTCTTTGGATCGGAATATCCAGTTGTTTCGCGCCTTCCAGATGTGCCACAACACCATTCCCATGAGTTCTCGGTCGGGTAAGCTCTGATTTCGATGGAAGGCATTGGCAATCCACTGATCTGTTCTCCTGAGACTTCCATCTGGTTTTATCTTCTCAAAAATTTGTTCTTCCCATACTCTCTTCGTCCACTTGCAAAGAAATAACATGTGTTCTGTCGTTTCAATATTCGACCAACAGAAGGGGCATAATGGATCCGTAACCATTTTTCTTTTATGTAGGTTTTCCTTCGTGGGAAGGGCGTTCTGACAGAGACTCCAGAGGAAAGATCGAACTTTCGGTGGCACATGTAGGCTCCAAATTTGAGTCCATAAGGTACGCGGTGGTTGATAAGAGCAAGAGGGTACGTTCTGTCCGGTGTATCGTTGTTTGCCGTGCTCGATTATATCCGCTCTGACGAGTATTGCCCTGTTTTGTTGCCAGTCCATACTAGAATATCTGACTTTGATTGCTGACATATAGGGATTGCTAATATTTCATTTGCGATTAATTCATCATACAATTGAAGAATTAGCTGTTGTTTCCATAGTCTGTTCTTTGCATCTATCAGTCCGGAAACCATTTTTGGCTCTGTCTGATGTGGTTGTCCTCAGATTACCCATTGCGTTAGCCATCTGTCTTCTCTGATACGTATAGTTTCTCCATCACCTACTGACCATATTATGTTATCCTTTATGGTGTCTCTGCCAAGCATCAAGCTGTGCCAACCCCATGATGGACGATGGCCCTTCGAAGCTGTCCAAACATCCCCATTGGGGAAATAAATTCCTTTTAGCACTCTGCTCCATAAAGCTGAAGGGGAAGTGGCTAATCTCCAAAGTTGCTTTCCGAGCATGGCTCTATTGAAGGTTAGAAAGTCCTTGAAACCTAAACCTCCTACATCATTTCGGGTTTTCAATGTCTCCCAGTTTTTCCAGTTCTGCACTCCTTATTCCCGAAGACAACTTTTGCTCTCTTTCCTACTTTTTTTTTCTTTTTGCTGCACTTTTTTTTTTTGCTTTTTTTTTTTCTTTTTTCTATTATTTTTCCCACCCTTTGGTCTTCTTCTCCCTCGTGCATCCCCTCTGCACGCCCGAAGTCTTCTATTCCCCAAAACATGGCCTCATCGAAACTCAGCCAAACAACGACGCAGCCCGGAACAACCGACAACCCTTCCACCGCCGAAGCTCCGCCGGCCACTAGTTGGCCGGAGATCATCACCGTTGTCGGCCGAGCATACCCTCCTCGGCCAAACACCGAACAAACAACGGCGACGATGGAAACGTAGCGAACGACCACACGGCCGACGCCCAAGGTCACCCAACACGACCGGAACATCACAATAGAGCGCGATACGCCCCGACAACTCAATTTCAGCTGAAGATGAAGCCACGGAGACTAGATCTCGTTGTGGCATTCTATCAAACAAGTGCAATACGCTAGAGGAACGAGAGATTCCGGCTCGACTGAGACTCAAATCCAGACCGGGACTCTTGACAGGCGAACCATAGCACACAGCAACTCAATGGGGAACCGGTGGGGTCAGAGCTCACGTGAGCCGGACGATCGCGAGATCCAACCCGGCGTGCCCAAAACAGGGTTCGAAAAGGGGAAATAAAGGGGCTTGCCGGTTCAACTTGAGGACGTCGACCGGAGGAGATCATTGGACGGAGTTCATGCGCGGCCAAGGCTCCCTCTCTCTCTCTCTCTCTCTCTCTCTCACATCTCTCTCACTCGGATCTCTCTCGGTCTGCCCCTCCAGCCCCCAAAACGAAACCACTCTCACAATTTTAAGCATCGGCGCGCATGGCCTCCTGCCGTGCCAACTGCCGTTGCCGGCCTGCCCTTGACCGAACATCTCACGTGACGCTCGCCCCTGTCCTCTCTCTAACCTGTACCCCTCTTTTGCTCGCATACTTCCTCTTTTCTACAGAACGCGTGAAGGACAAAGGAGAGGAAAAGAACACTGGCCTATCTTGGGCAAAATAAAGGGTAAATGTCACAAATGGTTCTTATACTATTACTTAATGTATAATTTCGTCCCTAAACTTTCGATTATTTCGTCCCTAAACTTTCGATTGGCTCAATTTGGTCCATGAAATATTGATAAATGCCCGATTTGGTCCCTGAATTTTCGATCGGCTTAATTTGGTCCCTGAACTATTGGTAAATGTCCGATTTAGTCCTTCGTTACTATTTTTTTTTAATAGTAACGAAATTGAAAAAATAAAAAAATAACGAAAAAGAAAAAAGAAAAAATAGTAACGAAAAAAAAAAAAGAAACCCTAGCGGGTACTGTTCATCTTCCTTGCGGAAGCAGCCTTGCCCGCACCAGCCACTGTGCCGGCAGACCTCGACCGTGCCGGCGACCCACGAGCCCTCTTTGCTCCACCGCCGCTCCACTGGTCTTGCCTGCCACCTATCGACCTTGCAACGCCTCAGTTGCCCACAACTTCCAAATTCGGTGACCTCCGCATCCCTACCGCACCTCAACGCTCTGCCCGACAACCAGTGATGACCTGATGCTTCTGCTACCTTGCCGAGCCGATTCTTGCCGCTGCGACCTAGCGCTCAACTTCCCCCGCTCCAACTTGTGCCGACCTGTGACGCCATCATTTTCCCGATCTCGCCGCTCGAGTGTCCGACGTTGGCAGATCTGAGAGCCTCGCAGCAGCCACTACCTGAACGCCCCTGCTCACCTTCACCCGACACTCAATCGCTGCCGTGCCGCTGTCCCAGCCGCAACCCAACGCCGCTGGAGCCCACACCGCCACTGCTCGCCTCTCCCCGATCCCGACAGCCAAGCCTTGCGCCCTACGATGCCCTTCATCGGTGCCCTACCACGCCGGAGTCCCTCACCGGTGTCAACCCTCGCTTTCCCTCGCCAAACATGCTACTCACCGTGCCCCCGCGGAAACCCTCACCGGCCACTACCCTCGCTGGAGTTTCGAACCGGCCAAGATTTCTTTTTTTTTTTTTTCAAAAAGAAAGAAGAAAAAAATTAAATTAGGTATATTTATTTTTATTAGGCAAGTTTATTTTATTTTATTTTATTTGAGATATTTCCCATGGCCGGTGCGGGCAAGGCCTGCTTCCGTGAAGAAGAGGAAAGTAGTTGCTAGAGTTTTTTTTTTTTTTTGTTACTATTTTTTTGTTTTTTTTTGTTTTTTTCGTTACTATTTTTTTCTTTTTTCTTTTTTTCGTTATTTTTTTTTCAATTTCGTTACTATAAGCAAAAAAAAGAGGAAAAATAGTAACAAATGACTAAATTGGACATTTATCAATAGTTTAGGGACTAAATTGAGCCAATAAAAAATTCGGGGACCAAATCGGGCATTTGTTAATAGTTTAGGGACCAAATTGAGCCGATCGAAAGTTCATGAACGAAATTGCACATCAAGTAATAGTATAGGGACCATTTGTGACATTTTCCCCAAAATAAAAGAAAAGGGAAAGAAAGAGGCTGGATTGACCTCGCTTCGGCCCGGTCTCATTTTTCCCATTTTCCTTTCTTTTCTTTTTCTTTTTTTAACTAATTTCTTTAAATATTTTTTTAAAATTTTTGTTAGCAACTAATTCTTAATTTTGCATGTGATTAGATCATAATAAAATGGTAAAATTTAGGTGTCAATAGTCGAATTTCCTACACTTCAATTTTACTAGTGGTGAGCACACGATTTGGTTGGGACTTCTTAAACAAGTCTTCTGTTGACCAAACTAAAACTTTCAAGTCTAAAATGGACTAAAAACCGGAAACTCTAAGACTTGTTTTAGCACTTACTAATATGTTATTCGGGAATGGATAAAGTAAATATTTTTTGCCAATAGTTTTTTTGACACTTATAAACTCTTTTAGTAATTTATCAGTACAGAAAAAATTCTTTTTTTTTTTCAATTGAATGATAGAATTTTTTGTTAGAGAATCATCAAGAGAGATTATGTTAAGTAATTGTTTAAATTGAATATTATTACTTGGCCAATGCTTGAAAAAGGAAATGGAATATATGATCTAAATTGCAAAATCCTTTAAGCTTTGAAGTGCAGTAACATATTGAATTTGGATTATTTTGCCTTTAACTTAACTTGAATATATATAAATGTGTGTATAATGAGTTCGAACTGAACTGAACCAAATCGCCAAACTAAGGCCTAGGAAAATTACTCTTATAATATTTGACCAAAAAAAAAAAGCGAAAACCCAAAATTGACAATACGAATCAAATGGGGGCCTGGGAAAATTACTCTTATAATATACAACAGAAAAAAAAAACGAAAAAAGTAAAACATATGCAAAAACTGAAAACCGAAAGCTGAAAATCAAAAACCGAAAAACCGAACTGAACTAAACATTTAATTCGGTTCGTATTTAGTTCGGGTCTCATTCAGTTTGGTTCGGAAGTTTTTCCTAATGGTTTCCGTTTAGTTCGTATTCAGTTCGGGTTTCATCATGTTGAATATTATTAAACATGGTGACGGGTATGCAAGCCGTGAATCTTGACCTTATCAAGTGCATCTAATGCTTGACCAAAAAAAAAAGTGCATCTAATGCAAGAGTAATTACGTGTACAAAGTGTCCGCTCATTAGTTTCAACTCACGCTTCCCTCGACTTGTTGCCAAAAGCCCATGGATGATCGGTATGTCTTTTAACTGGAACCTCAGCAGTGGTCCCCGGAATCAAAAATCAGATTGGGTATCGATGAGCTGCTGGCCTCCGAAACAATCTGCTCTAAACTGACCGGTCCGATTCATAGATGTCGTATAAAACTTTGTCTCTCAAATACAATAATTCGCATAGGTGGTCATACACGTGTCTTCATATTGTACCATGGAGTCCATGGCTCAAATCATGGCAAGAAGCAACATTTCGTCAATAGAGAGAGAGGCATTCCCGTAGTTGGAATGGCCGGTCCGCCCGGTTCTTGAGTTGAACAAATCCCAAAGGCACACCGCTGTGCAAAGGTAGTCAAATCCAATATTATAACGGACCATGTATATGTTGTTTGAGCCTCGATTATTTATACATTGATGCAAATAATACTTTCCACTGATCCAATATTTGACGTGTTTCGTATGACTTTGCATTGCCAGCCCACAGGAAATTAAGGATGGTTTTTGAACGTGGCATTTAAGTTACGCAATTTAAATCCAAAGCCCTAAATAAACTAGAAGGAATTAGATATGTGCAACTTAAGTGTATCGTTTAGCACTAGCTTGGTGTACAGTTTTAGGACTTCATTATAGTTGCATAAAGTAGACTGATTCATCTTGTGTAGGTCAATTTCAATAATATGGTCGATAGTGAGTAATAGTGGAAATAATTGAGATGGAGTTGCTCCTTCAAGTTCAAGATACAAGTCAGATAGAATAAGATAGAATACTATAACATATGCATTACCAAACGCCAGAAGTCAAGAACTTGCCTACGGCCGATGCTAATTCGTTTGAAACAATGCTTTTCCCTGATTCCATGTCCAATTTAGGTCTGTCCCTTATAGTTCACGAGAGCATACACTAGCATATACTTAAATAATATAATCTGCTGGTCCCACTGTCAAATATCAAAATTTCTATATTTCTATGCACTCCAAAAAAAAAAAAAAAACTGGACTTGGTCTGTCTTCCAACAAGTCAGCAACATCCTTAATGCCTTCAGCGACTTTGGCAACAGGGCCCACGTCATCTTGGCCATCGACCACACGGTGCTCTCCGTCTCCGCCACCGTCTTCGTCTCTGCTAGCACCGACGCTGCCATCTTTGGCACCCCATGGATCTTCTCTATTTCCTCTACCACGTCGTCTCCCGATGCCTCGCCTTCTCATAACTCAAGCGCTTCGGCACAAGCTCTGACCTCTCGACCCTTCTGCCAACAACTCCATCCTCATCGCTGGCAGCTCTCCCTCCAACTTCACCCTTGACAGCTGCCCTCCTCTCCTCAATTCCGACCTCTTCTCCTCATACCCCTTGCCGTGCTCGGCATCGCCTGGATCCCTGATGCTGCGTGGGGGCTTTCTCCGCCACACCTAATGCCAGTGAGGGATGATAGTCCGATGGTGGCAGCGTTCATTTCGCTTAATAAATAATTTGCCAGTGTTCCGTTATTGTCATTAATTTTTGCTATTCGTTTTCCAAGTTCTCGTCGTGCTGCTCAAGCCAGGGGAGATACATTGATTTCTCTTTGTTTTAGTAAATTCAGACGCACGGTGTCAGGTACCCAATATCTTTGCAATAGAGGTATCAAAATGGGTCATGAACCAATTTTTTTAATTATATATAGAGTTAGGTAGTGCATGGATTGCTAGAGATTTAACAGGTCGAGTGAAAATGGGTTTAAGATATTCGAAAGCTCCATACATGAATCTAGTGTCCTCGTTGGCGATCGACTAGGGACAAAGTTCCGAGTAAGCAAATCCGGTTGATTCTGCCTGTTGAAATGCTAGTACGAACACCTAGAGGCGAACATCTAGAGGGAGATGAATAGGTGTTCAAAAGAAATCTTGACAAATAAATGTGGAATAAAATAAGTAATGAGAATCAGAGTCTAACAAACGAGTCACCAAACTTTGTTCTGCATCTATTATGCGATGGAACAGATTTCTAAAATAACATGTAAGTATACAACAGACTTAAATAAGAAGAGTTAAGAGAAGAGAATGTTGCACGCGAAATTTATAGTGGCTCAGTTTTAAACTTGTATTTTAAATAATAAAAACGAATATACCACATATATAGTAATATCTTGTTTCAACGAGAAGTTCTATATTACTTAGCACTATTATGGCCTTATGCTTGTACCTGCTTCATGAGCTCTCTAAAAAACAACCCTAACTTTGTTTAAAAGCGGCGCCACTTTTGAGCTCATATAGGTGAAGTATATATTTATGTGTTTCTATTACATTACTTATTTATATTATACTTCATTAAAAAAAAATTCAACTTAGCTTATAGAATGTAACAAACAATACTGATTTCTTACTTCCGGGCTAACGTTAGAATCAAAGAATCACTTTTTAGTAACTTATTTTTAGGGGTAGCATGGGCGGGTTGGGCCAGTCCACCTCTAACTTTAGGACTAACCCGCACAATGTTGATCCTCAATTTTTGGGACCAAGGATCGATCCTATTGAGCTTAGGACCAAGGACCGAACTAATCCAATGAGTTCGGTCTAATTCCAGGGTTAACTCGGGATCAACCAATAATTTTTTTGTTTCATTTTTTGTACTTCCTGAAAAGACAAACCTAAAAATTCAAAATTACATATCCATTGACAATGTGGTGTTGTACAACCAAACTATAAATACCAGTACTTATTCAACAAATTTCAAATAATGTAACAATAGAAATTCCATACCTGCTAAAAGCAAAAAACCATTAAAATGATTAAGACTGCTCATAGAGATATAAGACAAGATGAGAATTTGAGCGACAAGTGGGAAATTTGAGCCGGGCAAGTGTCAACCAGCGAGCGACGAAGTCGTTTCTTTCGCTTTTGGCAAATTGAAGACTAAGAGGACAGATAAGATAGAATAGAAGTACTAGAAGAGGACGTTGTGAGGAGCCATTTAATGCTGTTTACGTTGTTTTGGACGTCGTGAGAAGCTGTTTAATACTATTGACGTCGTTTGACTTAGGATTTTCTCTTTAGAGTATATAACAAAAAATATAAATAACATATGAGATATATAATATGTAATATATATTTTAGATATATTATATATAATAGATACGGTCATGGCTAGTTTCGATTGGACCAACCTTAAACTTCCAAAATCAAGAACCGACTCGCATAGTGTTGATTTAGGGATTCTATTATCAAGGACCACCAAGACCTGCATGGTTGGGCCGGTCCAGGGCCAGTCCAGGGTCGGTCCAAGTTTGACCCTAGAACCTTGGACCAATACTCACCCCTACTTGTTTTATTCATTAAACATTGTAACTAGTGATATTCTAAAGAAATTCCAAGTTACCATTATTGATAATTTTAATTAAAGGGTTTCAACCCTATTTCTTATGAGATCATATTTATCATATCTCTTGGTAAAGCCTTTGTCAAGGGATCAACTAGATTCTTGCTTAACCTCACGTAGACAATTGTTATGATACCACCTTTAATCAATTGTCTCACTTATTTCTTAAAGTAATATATCTAGACTTACTATTATAAGGGTTAAGATAAGCTCCTGGCAAAGTGGCTTGACTATCAAAATGGATAGAAATAGGAGGCATAGAACTATGTCATAATTTGATATCCAACAATAAGGTTCTAATCCATTCAGCCTCTTTCATGATTGTTTCTAAAGCAGTGATTCAAATTTCATAATTGAGTGAGTTATACACATTCTTTTCTTGCTCATCCAAGAAATAACACAGCCATCAAATGTGAAAATTTATCCTGTAGTGGTTTGCTTATCATTACACCCATAATCAAACTAGCATTAATGTATCTTTATAATACAAACATAAAATTATCATAAAACAATCCCAAATTTTTATTTCTCATAAGATAACCAAAATTAGTGCTTGAACTTGCGAAACCATATCTCAAAATGTCAACCGCTATCCATTAAGTTACAAACTTCATATAAACTCACAACACAATTTATTAGGGAGATACAATACAGCGGATCACTTGCAGACATCACACACTCAACTATAGAGAATCAGGGACATCAATCTAATACCTGACCTCGTCAAACAAACTCCAAAACTATACTGCTAAAGGCTTGCATGTCTTAGCTCAACCTCAAGGAAAGAGAAATACTACCATCATTGAGAGCTTTTCTGGTCCTAGTTACTTTTGCACGGTTGCTGAAGATATTTAATCAGAAAACTTTTCCAAGAAAAATGCTAAAACCATCACCAGCCCCTTCTGTATCAATAGAAGAAAAACTGCTATCATAAGAGGCAACACGTGCAGCACAGTTGCGGTTGCCACACCACGCGTTGATGTGATCAGCAGGGATAAAGTGAAGCAAAAGTAAGTTAGAACCATTGCCATCAGGGATAGCATAATCAGCCCCATCAAGTAGCGGAACCTGAGGGAGTGAACTTGGGGGAGAATTTTTCTGAGGCAAATTTTGGTGAGGTGAATGATCATCTGGACCGACACCAAGAATCCGAATGTGTTGCCTCCTAGGAAAAGGATGTACACCAGGCCCGCGCCATAAGTTATACTCTCCTCGGTCCCAGGTGCAGGGGCAAGGGCACTATGGTCCTTGGATTCCCCGGAATTATTGTCGGCCCTGTCACGTGCTATAACGGTTGGAGGCTGAAGCACTGATTGGTAGGTCGCGTTGGCGATAAGCCCGGCAACGACCAGCAGGGCTTCGTAAATCCAACCATAGTCGTCTGATTTTGATGATTGATTTGTGTTTGCTCCCGCTCGTGGGAGAATTCTTGTGATCTCTCTATCTCGTGCTCCCCTTTGCGAGAGAGTTGAGACATCTAGAGGCGTCAAGCCACTCTCGTTTGGGTCGTTCACCTCCACGACCTCGTACTCCAGAGCATGCCCACGAAACAGGAAGTCGGCCACCTGCAACTCTTTCCCATCTTTGTTTATCTTCATTGATTTTCAGACATTAAGGGCACGTTTAGTAACTATTATGTTTCGGAAAACATTTTTTATTAGAAATTATTTTTTTCTTATTTTTATTCCCGAGAACAATTTCTTAGCAAAAGAATGCGCTTGGTAACCGTAAAAAAATCTCTATTCTTGAAATAGAAATGCATTTTGTAAAATTCTTAAATTCTTTGTTTCTTTTAATTTTTAAATACTTTGATTATATTTTTATTCTCTTTTTTCTTTTTCTTTTTTATTTTTCCTTTTCTCTTCTTCCTCCTTCTTCTTTGTAGCCGATCGTCAGCCATTGTGGCCGATGACCGGCTGGGCAAGGTCCGGTGAGCTTGCTAGAGCCTCGCCAAGCTAGGGCGAGGTCTGGCGAGCTCGCCCAAGGCTTGCCAAGCCAAGGTGAGTCTCGGCCTTGCCAATTTTGGGCGATGCTAAGCCTCGTCGGTGGCCAGGTGACCCACAGGCGAGGTCTTTTGGCCACCGGCAAGGTCGCTTGGCCACCGGCGAGGCTTAACCTTGGCTAAGCAAGGTGAGGTCAGCCTCGCCCTGGCCTAGTGAGGCCGAGCCTCAACCTCACTTTGCCCCGGCAATGCTTCGGCGAGGTTGCCGGCCAAAGGGAAGAAGAAGGAAGAGGGAGAGAATGAGAGAAAAAAAAAATAGAAGAAAAGAAAAAATATGAATTGATTCTAGGAATTGTTCCCGGGAACAAGAAGTTAATTTTTTCTACTTAATTTTGTTTCAAATCTATTCTCAAGAACAAAAATTTTATCAAACTGAATTTTTTTTACTTTTTGTTTCGGGGAATAAAAGAACATAATCAAATACTGTTTGGAGTAAAAATAAACAGACTCTAAGATACTACATATATATTGCATAGACAAAACATCTTATATTCACGTGATGATCAAATAAATTCATTTGCATGGAATATTTTCGCATATGGTAGGGGTACCAAATTAACACCCTCATTGAAGTAATGCAAAAAGAAAAGTGCGATAAAATAAGGGAACCATGAGTCTTGCCTCGAAATTTTTGCTGACGGCAGCAAGATGCAAGGCAGTGTTGCCTTCGTGATCCTTCCAATTGATCAATTGCTCCTTTTTGTGCCGCTTTAGATGCTCCACCAACCGAACCAGTACTTTAAACCGATTGTTCTTCACGGCGAGGTGCAGTGCGGTCTCCTTCCGAGCGGTTTTCTCTTCAACAGATTCAGGTGAAGTGGATAGGAGTATCTCCATGACATCGACCTCCCCATGGATGATGGCATAATGCAAAGGGATTCTTCTCTCCCATCCCTCCACAGAGCACAGGTGTGTACCCACTTTCAAGAGCTCCTCCGCGATCTCAACATCACCGCGAGCTGCTGCGATGTGCAGCGGGCTGAAACCATCCCGGTCCACTTTTTCGGCAAACTTCGGCATATGCTTCAGGAGCTCTCGGACGACATCCAAATGGCCGCCCAAACAAGCGACGTGCAGCAGCGTGTGACCGGCTTCTTTGAGAGCCATCTCCTCAAGGATGAGCTCATTACTGCCGATCAAGTCTTTCAGCTCTTGGATTTTGCCCTTTCGAGTTGCTTCCAACAACCTTTGCTCCATTTGATAGGAACTAATAATGGCCTCTCTCTCTTCTTGGTACACTTTTGGACTTGGACATCTGTTAAATTATTGATCCACTTTATAGAGTTTCCGAATATCGAGAAGTTCATTGGTGAATGATGCCGTGCGCGTGTGGCATGCCAGTATTCGAGCCATGGACACGGGCAATTTTTGTCTGAAAGAAAACGCCTCCAGGTCCGTCCGCGCCGCTGCCCGTCACCGGCTACATGACGCAAATTCTGCAGAAGAGATTTCTCGTTTTCTCTTTTTTTAATTAGTAAAACGAGAAAAGATGCAGTACAGGGACTTTATTAATGCAGTACCTTTCCTTGTCGTTTTGTCATCTTCTTTCTTTTTCTTGGGGTCATGTGTTTTGTTTTATCTTAAGAGGGCGGGAGTGAAGTCAATGCCAAGGTCTTCGTAGGCCAAACTATTAAATCCTAGCCAAGACCCTAGGATGACGTCACTTGCCTCCCCGACATTATCACGTGAATGGATCCATCTTGTCAGATGCATCAAATTGAGGAGTCATTGCATACGAATTATTGAACGGTTCTGGAACCCATGTCATAATTTCTTTGCTTCACATATATTTAGGGCAGCACTAGGGCGGGTTTGTATTTGTATTCCAGCCGATGTTTATGTTGTTTGGTTCAGAATGCAGCGTTGTTTTCATATAAGGGTCTTGTTTCGTTTTCAGAATTGATTTTTTGTTGTCGCCAGCCAAATTGAAATATTATCACATCTCTTTAGGGTCTTGTGCCTCTTATTATTATTATTTTAAATTGTCATTTTAATTGTTTTTTCCCCCTGACTTTTCAATAGGGGTGTCAAAAGTTCTATTCGATTCAGATGTACATTGGTTTTGAACCGAATAGCAACTAGAACTCTACCAATGGAATGGCATATATTGCCCTTGAGTTGAATTGTTTTGTAGTTTGTACAAGGTAGTTCTAGTAGTTTAATTGCTTGATTGTCTTTTGACCCACTGAAAGAACATCATCTATAGACCTCATGTGGATATAATTCATGGTAGCCACTCACACAATCAATGAGTTAGATGATATTAATCTACATTATATGTAGTAGGAATGTGCAAAGGTTGCGCTTTTGTTTAAATTGAAGCTTGGCTCGCTAGCCTAGACTATTGCAAATTTAGGCTTTGCATCCCTTGCCTAGAGGCTAGAGAGGGTCAACCGACGACCCTTGCCAACCCAGAGTTGAAAGGAAAAAAGAAAATAAAATAAAAAAAGATCAAAAAGTTTATAAAAAAGATATCAAAAAATTATTCACGACAGCACTAATCTAGCCATGTAGAACAGTCAACATCCACATTATCGATTTCTTACCAAAATTGACTGGAATGACTAGATTAGCAAATTATGAAAATATTTAGGATTAAATTATCCAAATTAAAAAATTTAGAAGTAGATTAACCATTATACAATAGATTTAGGATTTTTTTGGGGGCAATTTTCCCATTTTTTTTTCTTGAGGATGAACTTAGTGGAAACTAGCATAGCTTTTGCAGTGTACTTCACCACGAACTCTCTACTAAACCAGGCGTCTAGAGTTCTAGAGTTATTGTTAAATACCTTGCATTTAAATTCTTGGATTGCTTGTGTTGATTTCAGAGCAACCACAAAGAGGATGATGAAGAGAAAGAACCGAGTAGGCCTAATTTTTGCAAAGGGTGACTTAAATAGCTCTTATCTATGCAATCTCTTGAATCCATTTGTTGATTATATACAATTTTTGACACCGGTGAAAACCATGGAAGATATATAGTTGACAACTATGCTTTCAAAAATTTATTATATGTGATAATTCTAGATTATCTCTTGCTCAATTAGATTGCCTTAAGTTCGATTCCATTAAATTTTAATGTCAAATTGCTGAATCAGATGACACGTAGTAATTGATAAGTGTATTAGTTTAGAGTTTTATCTTGTGTTTGTTTCAGGTTTACTAGTCTTAGGTTCTTTGTGATATTAACCAAATTAACGGAAACTAATGAAGGGTAAATTTATTACAAATCTACTAGTTTAGGGTTTTTGACTACCAAAAAGTTAATTTTGAGTAAATTTATCATAAATGCACCAATTTAGGATTTTTGGTGGTAAAAAAATTAGTTTTTATAAAGTTTGTCACAAGTGTACTAATTTAAGATTTTTTGTGATATTAACTATTTTTTTCTCAAAGCACCTCCAAGATCATTGTTTAACTCAAAGTAAGCTCTATAATTGGTGATTTCATCTCAATTGAACCCCCACCCAATCTCACCGGCAACATGGATGTTCACTATACAACAACCACGTGCATGTCGCGTGCCATTATTTGTGCTGTGAATTGGGGATGTTCTTGTCCTAAAAGAAAATGCCTCCGGGCCTCCCACTCCACTTCTTGCGTAACAGAAAATTCGGCAAAAGAAATTTCTCATTCTTTCTAGTTAGTAGAATGAGGGAATCTAGATTAAAAGGACTTTAGTAGTTCATTTATAATGAAGGGTATGGGAGTACCTTCCCATATCGTTTTGCTTTTTGTCATATGAGGCAAGAGTATCTATGTCTTCCGTCGGTGGAAGTGAAGTCAATGCCATGGTCTTCATAGCCTAATACTATTACGCCATAGGCATGACTCATTACCCTAGGAAGATGTCATTTTCATATGACTTTATTATGGAGTCCCACCTTGTCAGAAGCATCAGACGTTATTGAACTACTTTGGAACTTCCGTATCATAATTTCTTTGCTTTACATATATTTAAGGTAGCAAGGGGAGCATATTTGTATTTGTGTCGGTGAGTGGTTTTTAGAAGTGCTTTTATGTTGGCACTAGTGAAATTGAAATATTATGACATCTTTAAAGTCTTGTGCCTCTTTTTGTTATTATTGTATTTTAGCTGTCTTTTTAATTGTTTTTCCCCTGGACTTTTCCAGGCCCGTTCATATTTATCACTGGCTGACCAAGCGGGTCAACTTTTGATCCCTACTTTTCCTAAGGATCAAATTTATACTCTTTTTTTTCTCATTGCTAGGGGTGAGCATGGTCTGGGTTGGTCCAGGCCACCCCCTAACCCTAGGACCAACCCATACAGTGTTGGTCATCAATTTTTAGGACCGATGACCGACCCTATTGAGCCTGGGACCAAGGACCGAACCGACCCAATGGGTTCGGTCCGGTTCCAGAGTCAACCCGGGACCGATCGATAATTTTTTTCGTCTTGTTTTTTATACTCCCTAAAAAAACAAACCTACAAATTCAAATTATACATCCATCCACAATGCGGCATTGTGCAACTAAACTATAAATACCAATACATATTCAGCAAATTTAAGATGACACAATAATAGAAATTTTGTACTTACTAACCGCTCACGAGATATGAGACAAGATAGGGTCCACAATGCGGCGAGCGGGATGTTGCTACTTTTGATTTTGGCAAATTGAAGAACAAAGAAGACATAATGGAAGAGAATGTACTTTTAGGAAGGAAGCCGTGAGGAGATTTACGGCGTAAACTTCGCATCATTTTGGATGTCGTGAGTCCATGACTGTGAGGAGTCCTTGGTCCTCATGGTGAAGAATGTACTCTAGACTGTGGAGGAGGAGGCTATGAAGACATTTACGGCGTAAACTTCACGCCTTTTGGAATTGGATGCCATCCATCCATGACTTTGAGCCTAAGGAGTCAACAGCTTTAGCATCATTTTACTTAAGTTTTTTTTTTTTTAACAGACATTTTACTTAAGTTTGAATATATAAAAGAATTATAAATAATATAATATAATATAATATAATATAATATAATATACAGGGTTGGTCTAGGGTTGGACCGACCCAAAACTCTCAGGACCAAGGACCAACCCGCACAGTATTGGTCTTGGAATTTCAGGACCAAGGACCGACCCAGTCCCCTTGGGAACCGAACCAGGACCGGCAGGGTTGGGCCGGTCTAGAGTCGGTCCAGGGTCGACCCTAGACCGCTGCTCACCCCTACTCATTGCGACTCTAGGCGAGTATCTTATTTTGTGTAATGCTATATGCATCCAATTTAAATAGTTGTGATTTCATATATAACAATTGAACATGTAAAGAGACAACGTGCCCGTCCAATGAAGCCTCTAGCAATGCTAATCCTCATTTTTATTTATAAAACGACATGAACTACAATGAAAGCCTAACCCATTTCAAAAAGTTTCAATACAGTTCATAGTTGAGCAAATCTCTATTATCTATTTACCGAAGGAATTTGTAGTGGCTATGGACAATGAGAATTTTACCAGTGAAATGGCATAGATTGCTCTCAAGTTGAATTGTTTTGTAGTTTGTACAAGGACGTTCCAAATGGTTTAATCCCTCGATTGTCTTTTGACCCACCAAAAGAACATTATCTATGGACCCAGTGCAGGAAGCCCATACAGGCCGCTAATCATATGGAGTCCATGGTAGCACTCAAACAATCAATAATTTAAATGACTACATTATCAATAAAAGGAACGTGCACAGGTCACGCTGTTGCTAAGATTGAAGTCTAGCCCGAACATATCAGGCTTGCTCACTCTAGGCGCTCAGACTGTAACAAATTTAAGCTTCACACCTCTTGCCCAGTGGTCGGTGACCCTCGCAAGAATTGAAAAGAAAAAGAAAAAGAAAATTTAAAAAAAAATTAATTTCTTTTCAAAATTGGAGAAATTGTCTATGTCAGCATTGGTCTTACCACGAAAGATGCCTAGCTTTCATGTGATTGATTTCCAATTGAAATTGGTAGGAAGGATTATATTAGCAAATTTTCAAAAGATTTAAAACTAAAAATTAACCAAATTAAAAAGTTTAAGACTAGTTGGGCTTCATACAATAGGTCTATGACTTTTATGGTAATTTTCTCATTTGTCTTGAGGACAAACTTGGTGGTAGCTATCAAAGCTTCCACAACGTACTTCATCCCAACCTCTCTACTAAACCAGGCATCCAAAGTTCTAGAGATGTTGTTAAGGACCTCGTATTCGAATTCTTGGATTGCTTGTGTTGATTTTAGAGCAACCACAAAGAGGACGGCAAAGAGAAAGAGCTGAATAGGCCTAATATTTGCAAAGGATGATTTTACTATCTCTTATCTATGCAATATCTTGAGTCTATTCATTGACTATATATAAGTTTTGACACCAATGAAAACCATGAAATATGTTCAATTTTGATATAGTTGACAACTATCCTTTCAAAAATTTATTACATGTCACAATTGTAGATTATCTCTCGCTCAAATAATCCATTGAATTGCCTTAAGTTTGGTTTTGATACAAATGTTATAATTGCATTTGTCACCTTTTTTGCATTTGATCAGGGTTTGTCTCTGTGAAAATATTGTCCCATAGCTCTTGACAATAGGTCATATATACTTTTTATATTCATGTGGTTTCCTTATACCTTTCAATTTAAACTTTTAAAATGGGCTTTATAACATAATATGAGAGGTGGGGAGGGCGGATGATAGCGACAAGTGTCAAAAATCCGATGGTGTTGTAGAGAGTGCGTGTTTGGAACTCTACATCGATAAGAATACATGAGGACCCCACAAGAGGGGAGGAAACAAAATGCAAAGAGTCAAGTAAATATCAAGTTCAACCTCGATCTGGAATTTCCCAATCATCCAATTACGAGTATCGTTGGAGCGAGGCCCCTTTTCTCTCGTCATGCAGAGCATCGCCTACCCACTGATGGTAATTTGCTGCTCCATCGCAACCTTTTTTTCCTCTAATCCTTCCGCTATCCGTTAAATCTCGTGGGTTATTCTTCACCCACTGCCGATGCCGACGAACGTGACTTCATAGCTGTTGGATTTTTCTCCAATCAGCGAACTTAGGGTTTCAAAAAAAGGTCAGTTTTCTCTCGAAATGCAGAGCATCGCCTACCTATTGATGGTAGTTTTCTACTCCATCGCAACCCTAATCTCCCTCTAATCCCTCTGCTCTCCTTTCAAATTCGTGGGTTGTTCTTCGCCCACTGCCGATGCCGACGAACATGTCTCCATTTTGTCGCCTCGTCGCTTCTCTGGACTAGAAGTCTTTTTTCTGAATGTATTCTTCTCAAATTCCAATCTTTCTCTTCGATTCGGAGGATTCGGTATAAGATATGAAAGTATTTATCTGAAGTAATGGGTCTGTTTGGTCGGATAATCTGTATTGGGCTTCAGGCACAAATCAAGACGTGATTTTCTTCCATTGACAAGTTTGTACTACAAGTGCGTTGTTTCCCCTGTTTACTTATGTAATTTTTTTCTGCCCTGCTGTCTTTGTTACCAATTCCATTGAGGAATATGGCCTCGGATAATAGTGTTGATTCCTTGCGCATGGCGGCATTGTGTAAACGATTGGGAAGGCTATGCCCTGCACAGGAAATAGACATTTTGGAAGAGGAACTCCAACCAGAACAATTAGACGAATGCCGTTTGCTCTTAGTGGGTAAAGTTCTATGTAAATCAGCTATTAACTTTCCAGCACTCCAGAGTACCTTAAGGCGAGTATGGCGGATAGACCAGGTTGACTTTTCTCTGAGAGAAGAAGGCCTTTATACAGCAAAATTTCATTCTGAAGTTGAGAAACAGCGGATTCTGGAAGGTGGACCATGGCTTTTTGGTAATCAGTTGGTAATCCTCAAACCATGGGTTCCTAACACACCCTTACATCTATATGACTTTAGTCGTTGTGCTTTTTGGGTCCAAATCTTTGGATTACCTTTGGAATGGAGTTCGAGCATGTTATCCACAAGGCTTTAAAAATGGTCGGAGAAGTCTTAGAGATCAAACCAAGCTTTCATGATGGATCATCATTAAAAGCAGGAAGGGTTAGGGTCGAAGTAAACCTAAATGAACCTTTACAATCCGGCAAGCTGCTTCGTCTAGATGGCAGAACTCTATGGATAGACTTCCGATATGAACGGCTTTCCCACTTTTGTTACTCCTGCGGGAAGATCGGCCATTATGCCTCATACTGTCCAATATATCCTTTTGAAGAGGCCAGAATGGATGGTAAACACAAGATGGCTTATGGACATTGGTTGAGAGCGGAGGCAGGAGAGCATAGTCCTTACTGGAACGTGTTCTATAATCCTCCGGAGGACGCTGAACTGAATGATGAAACCGTTCCTGAGACGCCTCCGACTTTGATGCACATGGTCCCAGTGTCGACTCAACAAGATATTGTTATTCCTCTGCCCTCACCGACAGCTTTGCATATCTCAGATAAAGGCGTGCTTGCTCCATCTCCTCTACCATAGTTGATGCAAATTGAGAAAGGAATAACAACATCCAAGATTCCTGCGAGTGCAAAACAGAAAGACATCATTAACCCCACTATGGATAACCAACAAACAAAAAAACAGAAAGGAACAATTGCTCTACCAAAGGTGGGACCAGCAAAGAAACCAAAGAGATATTCCCCATATAATCTGAAACTTTCAGCTTGTAGTGATTTTGATGATTCTCCATTTCTAGATACACCAATTCACGAAGCGAGTGAGGTGACTCAATGGGCGATGGTGGCTGGCCCTAAATAGCCACCGACGCACAAATGAAGTTAATATGTTGGAACTGTCAGGGTTTGGGCAATCCCCTGACGGTTCAAGCACTTAAGGCCATGACGGCCAAGGCAAAGCCCGACATCTTGTTTTTAATGGAAACTAAGAATCAGGAATCAATGCTTCACAGAATGCAACGTCAATTACATTTCAGCAACTCTTTTATGCACAACCCGATCGGTATAGCAGGGGGTTTAGCAGTTTTTTGGCATGACTCAATATCTTTAGAGTTTGAACAGTGTTCGGAGTACCTTTTTGATATGCTCTGTCGTGACTCCATGGATGATAGACTGACAAGGCTGACCTATCTTCATGCCCCTTCATCTTTCCACAATCGCCAATTATTCTGGGAGGACCTTAGAAGAATCAGCAACGCCAATACTCTTCCTTGGCTCTACGCTGGGGACTTTAATGAGATCCTTTATCTCTGGGAAAAGGTTGGAAAGCGACAGTCAAATTGGAATCGTTTAAATTCTTTCCGGACTGTAATCAATGACTGTTTTTTGCTGGAG
Organism: Eucalyptus fibrosa; assembly: GCA_017140475.1. NCBI lineage: Eukaryota > Viridiplantae > Streptophyta > Magnoliopsida > Myrtales > Myrtaceae > Eucalyptus > Eucalyptus fibrosa. Next base: position 21,922,709 of record CM029509.1, on the reverse strand, counting down.
TTAGAGAGTAAGGGCTACACCTTTACCTGGATGAATAATAGGGCCGGGGATGATTTAGTTAAGGAAAAGCTAGACCTTGTTCTGTGCACAATGGACTAGACACTTCTATATCCTGCTGCGGAGGTGTTTGCTTTGCCGGCCCTGGGCTCAGATCATTGCCCGCTTCTTTTGTCCAATTCAGCTCAACCTAAAAGGGGCGGAAGGCCATTTATCTTTGAAGCTTACTGGATCCAAGACCACGAATGCCGCGATGTAATCTACAAAGCATGGAACTCAGTGGTACATAATTCAGACATTATGCATAAACTACAACTAGTTTCTCGTGCCTTACATGTTTGGAGCCGTTCAAAATTTTCTAACGGCCATCAAAAGGTTCAACAGTTACAACATCAGCTTCAAGTCATTATCAATCAACCACATAATTCTGGAATGGACACAGCGGTAGCTTCTCAGCTTCGGGATGAAATTAAAACTATATGGCAGCAAGAAGAACAGTACTGGGCAATGCGTTCTAGAATAAACTGGTTGCAATGGGGGGATAAAAATACCAAATTTTTTCATGCAACTACAATTCAACGACGACAGAGAAATAGGATAGGCATGTTACAAGACGAGACTCACAACTGGGTGAGGGACAATCAGGCCTTGAAGGAGCTAACCAATGCCTATTTCTCACAATTATATACAACAGGAGGCCCTCGAAACTATGCTCCAATTCTGGATCAGTGTCCACAGATTGTATCGGATGATATGAATGATAATTTGATGAGTCCAGTCACTGCCTCTGAGGTGAAACAAGCAGCCTTTCAGCTGGGGAAATCAAAATCACCGGGTCCTGATGGGTTAAATGGCCTGTTTTACCAAACCCATTGGGATATCCTTGAGGATGATTTGTTTAACTTAGTCACGGAATTCTTCCACTCTGGGGTGTTGCCTAAAGACATTAACAAGACCATCATTGCTCTCATTCCTAAGACAAATCATCCTGAAAACCTTGACCAGTTCAGACCTATTAGCCTATGTAACTACGCATACAAGATTATATCCAAAGTCTTGGCCAATCGACTGAAACCATGGCTTTGTGAGCTCATCTAAGAAGAGCGGGCTGCTTTTGTTAGTGGGAGACAAATACAGGATAATGTCTTCATTGTACAAGAGGTACTACATCAATTTCGAACGAGGAAAAGGAAGAAACACTTTAATGTACTCCTCAAGACGGATATGCAAAAGGCTTATGACAGAGTTGAATGGGATTTTCTACAGGACTATCTACTACGATTGGGATTTCAATCCCAATGGGTGAAGCTACTAATGCAATGTATAACAACAACCTCTTTCAGTGTTCGCTTTAATGGAGAACAACTTTCATATTTTCAGCCATCAAGAGGACTTCGACAAGGCGACCCGCTTTCCCCTTATATATTCATATTACTGACGAATCTTCTATCCACTCTCATTCACCAAGCGATTCTCATGCCCGACACTCTCGCACCTCTTTTTTGCAGATGATTCCGTTTTCTTTCTCAAGGGCACATTGATGGAATGTCAGAATCTTGCTAATATTCTTAACCAATATTGTATGGCAACGGGCCAAGTTATAAATCGGAACAAATCAGGCCTATTTTTCAGCAAAAACTGTCCGATCACCTTACAGGAAAACTTGGCGGGTATTTTTAGAATGCCGGTATTATATCGGTATGGTAAATATTTAGGTATTCCGTCCGAGTGGGGTAAATCTAAAAGGGAGATGTTTGGTTGGATATTGGGAAGACTACATTCAAAACTTGAGGGCTGGAAAGAAAGATTCCTGTCAAAGGGAGGAAAGGAGATCCTAATTAAATCGGTTGTACAAGCAATTCCTCAATATGCGATGTCTATTTTCAAGCTACCAACATCTTTGTGTAAACTTATCGAACATAAAATTTCCAGATTTTGGTGGAAAACTGACCCAAACAGGGTTAGTGTGCATTGGAAGAAATGGGATTTGCTAAAAAATGATAAGGATGGTGGAGGGCTCGGATTTCGAGATTTGATGGCTTTTAACAAAGTGATGCTTGGGAAGCAGGCTTGGCGATTAATCAACCAACCTCGTTCATTGTGGGGTCAACTTTTTAAGGGGTTGTATTTTCGTTCGGTGAATTTCCAAAAGGTAGCTACAGGTACACGACCTTCATGGGGATGGCACAGTCTTCTTCTCGGTCGAGAGGCCATCCTACCTCATCTCTATTGGTCGGTTGGGGATGGCACGAATATAAGGATTCGGGAAGATAAGTGGCTACCTATTGGCACAATAGGTGGACCGGCTAGCAGGGAGGAGCCAGAGCAAGTGTCCGATCTTATTGATCCCCTCACCCAAACATGGAATTTTCCTCTGATTCAACAGCTATTTGATACTCCGGTAAGCACCGAGATTGTTAAAATTCCTATACGACCTGTCTATGCTAAAGATAAGTTAGTCTGGATGCCTACCAAGGATGGAAATCACACGGTCAAGAGTAATTATAGATCAGTGGTTAGCATGACTCGCACATCAACGGTTCCTCAAGCATCTTCATCACATCAGAACCCAAAAATATTGTGGCGTAAGATCTGGTCTATGAATACAGAGCCCAAAATTCGCACTTTTATGTGGTCACTTTGTCATAATGCCCTTGCAACTAAGGCACATTTGTTTCATCGACACATTTCTCCCACTCCCATATGTAGTCTATGTAATCTCAGGACTCCTGAAACGATTGAACACCTGTTCTTTTTATGTCCCTGGACAATCGATGTATGGAAGCATCCTAAGGTTAACATTTCAGTCTCATCTACTACAACTCAGAGGATTGATGTATGGATCACAGAACGAGCAACAAATCAAAGGCTCATACCTGGTTTGGCAACAATAGCGCAGATCTTGTGGCAAGTATGGTGTATGCGCAACAACTGGATTTTTCGCCATAGACCACCGGATCCCCATCGAGCAGTGGACGACGCCCTTGCACTGTCTAGCCTCCGATCCTCCTCAATTGCGAGCAGATCCAGAACAAGCAGATCCAGAACAGGGGCGGCTACTGTTGTCGCCGTCCATCTATGGAAACCTCCAGCACGAGACTTCCTTAAATGCAATATCTACGGTTCTTACTACCCAGGTAGCCAAGAAGGAACGATGGCATGTGTTAGTCGCAATCATCAAGGTATCCTAACAGATGTCTACACCAAGCGGTTTCCAGCAGCCTCAGCGTTTCAATCTGAAGTTCAAGCGCTAACCTTCACTCTACATCATCTGAGGAATCAAGGCATCTACACAGGAAAGATAGTAATTGAATCTGACTGTCAGAGCTTGATCGATATAGTCCACGGGAAGAAGACGCCACCATGGGAAGAAAGAATGCTCTTCAATGAAATTGCAGCTATGCTCCCAGAATACCCTAGCATGCGTCTGCAGTTTTGTCGCAGGGAGGCCAATGGAGCAGCCGACTGGGCCGCCAAGGCCCATGGCAGACTTGACCTAGCCCATAATTGGAACATCTTTACTCCTTACATTTTGCAGGATCTTGTTGCTACTGATGCAATAGCGTCGGGATGTACTTTGATGAATGCATAAATAATACTTATATGTTTCGATCAAAAAAAAAAAAAAAAAAAAAAAAAACCTCAATCTGGAGCTTTTCCACCCTCTCTTTGACTTGAAAGGCGTAGTGCTCTGCCTTGATACGAGATTTAGTGGGGGTTACTTGGATCATAACTAAGAGTGCCTCAATTTACTTGAGCTAAGAGCGGGAATAGTTACGAATTTCATTAAGTCGCGTGAGAGAAGGAGGTCATTTGCAAGAAGCACAATCCCTCTGAGAGTTACTGAAATCGTGGAATTGAGAAGATGAACATATAAACATGGGTAAAAACATCGACTTTCTTACTTGGGCAAAGCATTTCCAGCGGGGTAGGCTGCATCCAATGCAAAGCAATATTCAACATGGTAATGGGGTATGCAAGCCGTGAATCCTGACCTTATTAAGTGCATCAAATGCAAGAGTAATTAGGTGTACAAGTGCACACACATTAGTTTCAACTTATGATCGGTATCTGTCTTTTCACTGGAACCTCAGCAGTGGTCCCCGGATTCGAAATCAGATTGGGTATTGATGAGCTGCTGGCCCATGAAACAATCTTCTCTACATTTCGTCAATAGAGAGAGAGAGAGAGAGAGAGAGGCATTCCCGCAGTTGAAACAGCCGGTCCGCCCAGTTCTTTAGTTGAACAAATCCCAATTGCACACCGCCGTGCAAAGGTAGTCAAATCCGATATTATAACAGACCATATTTTTGTTGTTTGAGCCTCGATTATTTATACGTTGATGCAAATAATACTTTCCATTGATCCAATTTTTAATTTAATATGTTTTGTGGATGACTTTGCATTGCCCGCCCGCAGGAAATTGAGGATGATGTTTGAATGATGGTCTTTGTGGAGTAAGCTTTTTAGGGGATTATATTTCCATTCTTCCACTTTTTTAAAAGCAAACAAGGGTTCTCGCCCCTCATGGGGCTGGCAAAGTTTATTATGTGGCAGGGATGCAATATCACCTCATATTAGTTGGTCTGTGGGAGATGGATCATGCATCAAAATAAGAGAAGACAGATGGCTTCCTATGGGAATTCTAGTTGGACCTAAAGCCCCTGAAGAACCTACGCTAGTAGCTGATCTTATCGATCAATCTGCCAGTTCATGGAGAATTGATTTGTTAACCAAATTTTTTGATATGCCTATTATTCAACAGATCAGGGACATTCAACTCAGACCACAATTTACCACAGATACACTCATATGGACAGCAACAAAGCAAGGCATATTTACGGTGAAATCTGCATACCATGCACTCATTCACACTCAATCGGCCATTACAAACTCATCTGCATCAACATCACACCAAACTCCTACCTGGTTATGGCGCTCTATCTGGAAAATGCCTGCAGCTCCCAAAATCCGAGTATTTCTTTGGTCCATCTGCAATGATGCCTTGGCAACGAGAGAGAACCTGCATCGACGACATATATTAGATAGTCCCTGTTGCACGTCGTGTAAAAGAAAGACACCAGAAGCTACGCAAATCGATTCCAAAGCCCTAAATGGACCACAAAGAATTAGATATGTGCACACTTAGGTGTACCGTTAGCACTAGCTTGGTGTGCAATTTTTACGACTTCATTATAGTTGCATAGAGTAGACTGATTCATCTTATCCAGGTCCATCTCAATAATATGGTCGATAATAAGTAATAGTGGAAATAATTGAGATTGAGTTGGTCTTTCAAGATACAAGTCAGATAGAGTAAGAAAGAATATGATAACATATGCATTACCAAACGGCAGAAGTTAAGAACTTGCCTACGGCCGATGCTAATTCGCCTGAAACAATGCTTTTCCTTTGATCCCAAATCCAATTTAGGTCTGTCCCTTATAGTTCACGAGAGCATATACTAGCACATACTCAAATAATATCCGTTGAATCTGCTGGTCCCACCGTCAAATATCAAAATTTGTGTATTTCGATTGCACTCCTCCAAAAAAGTAGATAAATTTGGACTTGGTCTGTCTTCCAACGAGTCGGCAACATCCTCAATGCGTCCGGCGACTTTGGCAACTGGGCCTACGTCGTCTCGCCCGTCGACCCCTTGATGCTCTCCTGCCTCCGCCACCCTCTTCGTCTCGGCTAGTACCGATGCTGCCGTCTTTGGCACCCCATGGATCTTCTCTATTTCCTCTACCACGTCGTCTCCCGATGCCTCGCCTTCTCATAACTCAAGCGCTTCCGCGCAAGCTCTCACCTCTCGACCCTTGTGCCAACAACTCCATCCTCATCGCTGGCAGCTCTCCCTCCAACTTCACCCTCGACAGCTGCCCTCTCCTCAATCCCGAACTCTTTCCCTCATACCCCTTGCCGTGCTCGGCATCGCCTGGATCGCTGATGCTGCGTGGGGCCTTTCTCCGCCTTAGCTGCAGCCAGTGAGGGATGATAGTCCGATGGTGGCATCGTTCATTTGGCTTGATAAAATAATTTTCCAGCGTTCCGTTATTCTCATTAATTTTTGCCATTCTTTTTCCAAGATCTCGTCGAGCTACTCAAGCTAGGGGAGATACATTGATTTCTCATTGTTTTAGTAAATTCAGATGCGCGGAGTCAAGTAATCAAAATGGGTCTTGAACCAATTTTTTTAATTATACAAATAGAGCTAAATTGTAAATGGGTTGTTAGAGATTTTACGGGTCGAGTGAAAATGGGTTTGAGATATTCGAAATCTCCATACATGAATCGAGTGTCCTCGTTGGCGATCGACTGGGGACAAAGTTCCGAGTAAGCAAATCCGGCTGATTCCGCCAGCTGAGTCATTCCGGAAATTTTGAATTCTACTTGCTCCGAGCTGTGTCGGTGTGCCCATGATCGGTCTTCCCGGTCTTTCGAGCTATTTAAGACATTGATTTTACTCTTTCAAAAGCAATTGAAAGTTGACATCGCATTCACTGAGACCTGCAGGCATAATTTCCACCCTCCGTTTAGAAATACAGTGTGGAGATCAAATTGATGGGTGCTTTACTGCTTTCGTATGGATGTGGATGATGGGTGTGCCTTTCCGAGGACGATGATGGTCGGTCTTATGGTTCCCAGGAAAAGTGCAACTTTAACCGATGCTATGTAGCTGAAATCTACCTCTTATACCCAAATAGTTTGTTCCCAATGCAAAGCTTTTTATTTTATTTTTTTTATTGAGTCTTTTAATCCTAGTGACAATTAGCTATATAACACCAACATGGACATGGGACATGCAACAAGACACAACATGATAAGTCGACAAGTCAATTTTTTTTTTTAAATAAAGAATTTCAACATGTTCCGACACGTTATAATATTAAACATATCTTTATATATAAATGCACAAATACATAAATAAAAATAAAATAAAAGCCTAGAATTAAGTTCCGCTAAAAACATTAATCCAATATTTGTTAATATCATTAATTATTTTAATTTGACAAATTTAATTACATTTCATTACAATAATCCATAAAACTTGAATGAAAAAAATAAGCAATTCACATTCCACTATTAAAATTAGAGATATGTACACTGCAAGTTCCAAGACTTATCGTGAAATTACAATTGAGTCCTAAAACTCATCAAATTAGTGTAATCAAGTCATTCCGTTGACACTATCAATTTGTTTAAAGAAAAATACTGAAGTGATATTTTAAAATTTAGTTATTTATCTTATGTGGCATTTGTTATTACTTTTTATTTAAATATAATTTAAGAATAGTAAAAAATTTCAAAAAACTAAAAAAATTCTAAAAAAAATTGAAAAGAAAAAGAAAAGGTAGGGTCATGCCTAATGCGTTGCCGTTGCCACTACCACCATTGGAGGGGCGCCAGCGACTAGGGGGGCGACCCTTGCCAATCTAGGCAAGGTCCAAGCAAGGCTCGCCTAGATTTGGGCAATGCCGATCCTCACCTATGGCCGACAAGCGTCCCTAGTCCTAGGTGAGGCCTCATCGACCCTATGCGAGGGCCGACAACCCTTACCAGGCTCAAGTGAGGGAGCAATATCACCCAGATTTGGGCGAGCCTCGCCTAAGCCTTAGCCTAGGGCATCGCCCAAATATGGGTGAGCCTCACTAGCCCTTGCCTAGCTTGCCATGACCTCACTCGGGCTAGTGAGGGCCACCCCCCTTCGCACCTCACTAGTGCTCTTTGACAATAGTTGCGACAATAGCAGCAGGGCCTAACCACGATCCCTATCTATTTTTTTTTTCATATATTTACAGTTTAACCCCTCAAGTATTGATTTTTATTTTATAAAAAAATTGACCTTGTATGTGTCGAAATTCCAAACTCATATGTCGGAGCATGTTAGGGAGAGTCGATCATGTGTCAAATTTTTTAGCACTCGTTGACAAAACACGTGTCAGAGTGTAGGACAAGGCACAAAAACTTCCAAATAGTGTCGGTACTTCTTAGGCAATTAGACTCATGTGCAGTGATTTGTTGAAAGATTAAGGAGAAAAAAAAATTAAAAATACATTTCGAGACCAATGGAGTGTGGTCAGGTTGGGTACGGCCCAAGAAATTTGCATTGAAAATAAATTGGTCAATTTGGATCCAACTATTTATATCCCAACCCAACTCACCAATTTGATTGGCTTATTGCAGTAGAGGTTTGAAACAAAAAAGAGCTATCACATCGGACTAAACTTCCGTCCGTAAAAATGAAAACCGGATCGTGTTTTATTCTCAAATTAGTTAAAGGGTCGATATGGATTATTCACAGACACGACCTCACACGTTGCCTTCAACGGCCTTGAACAAAAAGAGAAATCTAACCGACTTCCCATCCCAAACTACGGCCTCGTAGCTCTTCGGGTTGGCCCCGTCCTTGACCTCGACGATAAGCTTGTAGATCGTCCCCAATAACCCCACCGTCTCACCCTTCACCACCTTATCCAGAGCCAGCTTCGTCTGGGCGTCCTCATTGTGCTTATTGACCGCAAACTCAGCGATCTCCCGCACGTGCGGGTCGCTCAGATCCTTTATCGGCTCCCAACCGGATGGCCCCTCCCTGCCGGCGGCCCTGGCGGCCGAACTTTGGAGGAGGAGTACAGTGGCGGCCACCACAGCGAGGACGAGGATGATATTGCTAGTATGAGTACCTAGAGGGGGGTGAATAGGTATACAAAGATTTTTCTTGATAATTTCTGTATACTTGCGCAATACTTAGACAGTTGAAAGATAGTTTGCGTTAAGTAATAATCAACGAAAGACTTAAGTGAAGGAAAGAGAGAATTAAACATGCGGTTTATAGTGGTTCGGCTTGATCCAAGCCTACGTCCACTCTTCTGCACTGACAGCCAATTTGGCTGGATTCCACTATGAACATAGAGATGTTACAGTGATGATCTTCCTTGATTTCTTGGTGTAGATGATCTACCACACTCACTCAAGGTATTGCCAAGTACAAACACTCTCTGTATACAATTTCGCTCAGACTGTATCGACTAATAATCAAGGTTCTTCAGACTCTGGAATTTCTCTATCGATCACACACTTAAACAACTAGAACAACTCTCATTTTTATACTCCTTTATGCCATCATAGCCGATGGCACTTACCAAAGGAATTCCTCCAATCTACCCGTTGGACGGAATCAATCAAGAAGATCATCCGAGCTATTTAAGAAATCTGATGATAGCCCATCAATCCCGTTCGCCCATACAATCGGGATCTTGGTTTCCAAGAATAGAACATTCCAAGAATATTTCGTCGACCATCGGATCTTCAATCGATCTTAGATAAGAATTAAAGAATCTGAAATGATTATCCAACCAAAGAATCTTTTCCGAGAGGATAGGATCGAATCCTCAACCATATACCTCGGCTTTAGATTTCCTTCGTCACTTGGATTAGAAGGGCATCGGTGAGAATAGACTTAAGTCTTGAGTCTTGAGTCTTAAGTCTTGAGTCTTGGGTCTTGAGTCTCGAGAATACAAAATCTTCAGACTTTAAACTGTCGGTCTCCGAACATCCAGACTTAGGCGATAGAAACGTTTTGTCGCTTCAAAATATTCTGGAAAGATTTCTCCAACAACCTCCCCTTTTTGATGGTGACAAAACTTTCTTGTAGATTTGAACAACTTTGACCTGCAAAAACATTTCTCAAGCAATATGGCTAACTCAAAAAGATTAATAAAGCAACCAGACTACGCATCCACAGAAAATTGGTTAGTCTTTCATGAGTAATACCATATAACAACACTTGATAAAAATGCAACCAGTCAAGCATCAAAATCCACACCAATTCGATCGATTTAAATTCACACCCAAGTTCAAGTTCTCAAGTCATAAACATAACCACAAAAGTCAAAGTTTTAAAAGATGTTGGTTCAAATTGGTTCTCCCCCTTTTTGTCATCATTAAAAAGGGTGAGAAAGGAGTCATGTCTGCTTGGGAATGCGCACAATCTGGAAATCCCCAATGGACTGGACTACTCCTTCGAGCTTCTTCAGGTCTTCCCTCAGTTGAGCTACCTCTTCTCCCTTAGCATTGGCTTGAAGTTGCAGAGCGAGGTCTTTGAATTTATCCTCCAGAGAGACTGAAGATGCTTGTCCAGCATTCTTCAAGGCTTGGATTTCACAGTCCAGAGCATATATCTGGCCACGCATTTCCAGAAGAATATCCATGATACGACGAAAATCTGCAGAATCTTCCGTCTGTGTACTAGCATTGGCTTTCACAGATGGTGTGTATGCAGACGATGGCGCTTCTGTAAAGTCTTACAGATTTGGTTCTAATGTATCGTGACCTTCCTCAGGCAAATGAGAGACCTAAACTTCTTCTGGGTCTTCTGGAGATTGTCGTAGATCTTCACTGTCAGCAGCATGAGGTGTAGACTTCTCTTGCTCGCCAACTCCCCCTGTCTCTAGGACATCGAAAGGGGAAGAGTGATGATCATGCTCTTGATTTCCCTTCTCTCCAGATTTATCAGCAGACTTTTCTTTCTCTCCTTCTCCTTCTTCTTCGCCTTCCGTCTCCTTCTCTCTCGTTCTTCTTCTTCTCCCGTTCTTTTTTTTCTTCTTCTCGCTTTCTGCTGAAGTTACGTCGGATGAGACACGGCTTAACGCCCGGTTCTTGTCGAGCTTGGATAGTGGGATCTTCATCCTCTTCATCTTCATCTTCATCCTCCGGGATGAGAGTTCTTTTCTTCTTTTTCGATGGAGCACCAATGGCCTCCTTTCCTTTTCTCTTTGAGTGCGAGGCGGATTTGGAGATTTCACTTTGAATTTCTCCATTGCCTTGGAGAGTTCTTGCGGAGACGCATCTTCATTAACATTTTCAACCCTACCACCATCTTATCACACGGTCGAACACAAAATGTATGTGGCGGTTCAATGTTCAAGTGTCTGAAGATCTTGGTCACCAGACCAGGATAAGGCAATTGTCCTTTGTCTTTCGACATTGCTCTGTACATATGGAAGAGAATAGTGTGCGGGAGAGAAAACTTTCATCCTGAGTTGATCGCATACATCAACTTTGCTTCAGAAAGAGACACGGAAGTCTTTGACGTAGACTTCGGTCTGAGACAGTTGATCACAATCTTATGAAGCACAATGTTGATGGCATTCATCCTGGAATAGGTAATTTTCTTCTCTACGTCCCTATCTTTGACAAGTTCCGAGTAGTACGAGCGGTGAGACTTTGATTGGAAGATAACGTCCTCGTTCAACTCCAACTATGTCCGCCAACATATTCACATCTACCACGTAGACTTGGTCTCGTACACTTTGAATGAAATTCTATTCGCATCCAAAAAGCTAAGATTTGAATAGAAATAAGCGGTCAGTTGAGCATACACATCCGTAGAGTCAGAGCAAAAAGTCTCAAGTTGAAGCAAATTCAACTTCTCTCTTAAGTTCATGTTGATGGCGTCCGGGAAGTCAAAATCGACACTTCTAGGGTTTATCACCCCTCTTTTCAACATCACGAAATACACTTTTTCCTGATCCTTGGATTTAAACAAATCCATCCGATTTCCTTTCACCTTTTTTGCCACACCCATTCTAGGTTGAAATTCAAGGAACATTTTGTCATCATCGTTCCCTTCAATCAGATTCTGTCCTGGCATACGAGGATCACTTGGAATGTTCGCAAGTGCCTCCTCTGCCCTTCCTTTAGGAGCAACTCCCAATTCCTCCATTTTCCGCAGAAAAAGATACTCATTCCCATAATTTTTGTCCTTAAGGAAGTCATCTATATATTTTAATGAAGTACCGGTGCTTTTCAACGCACGATAAAGCTTATAGATAAAGGAGGGTTTTTGGACTCTTACTGGGTCGGCATCCTCGATTATATCTTCTTCCAGATTTTGACTTGCACCTTGTGGGGCAGGAGACAATGAATGACGTGGAAGAGAGCGAATCGGACTTTGTCGCTGACTTGATAAGTCTTCTTCCTCAGTAAGATCGAAGTGAGTCGGTCCCTTCTCCATTCTTTGTGGTCCCCTGCTTGCAATTCTTGATGATTTCCTCGAAGACGACATCTTTCTTTGTCTATTGGAAGATTCCTTCACTTGCTTTTCCCAAGAAAAATGACCACTTTCTCGACGATGAACAAAAAGTAGAAACAGTATCGGGAGGAGAGTGCCTTTTAGGGTTTTGAAGATTGGGCGAAGAGAAACCGTATATATATAACTCAGTTTTTGAAAAGGGAAGTTCAATCGGTACAAGGAAAGTGTACGAACACTTCTTTTCAAAAATCAATAACTGCCAAAATTAATCCCTTTTAAAAGACAAGTTTTCGAATTTCACACGGATTATAGAATAACCGAACAAAAGATCATACCTTTTCGAGTTTAAATAACTAAGCGAGAATTCATACCTTTTAGATAAAATAGCAACTTACAGTCTATAGCCATGAAAGTCTGAGTCTGAGGATTTAAAGTCTGAGAGATTAGAGTCTTAGAGATGGTGAGTCTCTAGACTTTAACTTCTTCAAGCTTCAAAATGTTGAGTCTTGAACGGATAAAGTCAAATTGATTTTTCTCCAAGGGCTTTGTGAATATATCCGCTAGTTGACTCTTTGAATCAACAAATTGAATCGAGATTTCTCCATTTTGAATATGATCTCTAATGAAGTGATGTCGAATCTCAATATGCTTTGCTCTTGAATGAAGGATTGGATTTTTGGTGAGATTGATCGCCTTTGGTGTTGTCACATCTGATTTCTGTGCATGAGTCTTCAATCCCAAAGTCTTGTAGCTGTTGTTTTATCCATAAAATTTGCGAACAGCAGCTTCCAAGAGCTACATACTCTGCTTCTGTCGTTGAGAAAGCTACAGTGCTTTGCTTCCTCGAAAACCAAGACACTGTCCTGTTTCCAAGTAGTTGACAAGTTCCAGAAGTGCTCTTTCTATCGACTCTGCAACCGGCCAGATCTGCATCTGAGTATCCTAGAAGATTAAAGTCTCCCTTCTTGGGATACCAGAGACCCATGCTTGAAGATGAAGCAACGTATTTAATGATACGTTTTGTAGTACTGAGATGAGATTCTCTAGGATCTAATTGAAACCTAACACAGATACAAACACTTAACAAAATGTCAGGTCTAGAAGCAGTAAGATAAAGAAGTGAACCGATGATGCTCCTATACAGCTTTTGATCAACTTTCTTCCCTTCCTCATCTTTGTCTATCTTCAAAGAACTTGACATTGGTATATCAATCTTATTGCAATTTTCCAATCCAAATCTTTTGACAAGATCATTAGCATATTTTTCTTGGAAAATAAAAGTTCCTTCCTTCAATTGCTTTATTTGAAGGCCAAGAAAGAATGTTAATTCTCCCATCATACTCATTTCAAACTCATCCTGCATAGACTTAGAAAATTTCTTGCAAAGACTTTCATTAGAAGATCCAAAAATAATGTCATCAACATATATTTGAACGAGTAAAAAACTTTTGTTTTCCTTTTTGATGAACAGAGTAGTATCTACTTTACCTTTGACAAATCTGTTACGTAATAAGAACTTACTTAGTCTGTCGTACCAAGCTCGAGGTGCCTGCTTTAGACCATACAGGGCCTTTTTCGTCCCGAAGGCGAGTCGGCTTCTTTGGGTCTTCAAATCTAGGCGGTTGTTCCACCTAAACTTCCTCTTGGATAAATCCATTTAGGAAAGCACTTTTGACGTCCATTTGGAATAACCTGAAATTTTTGTAACAAGCAAACGCAAGTAATAATCGAATAGCTTCTAACCTTGCAGCGGTGCGTAAGTCTCGTCATAGTCTATTCCTTCTTCTTGCGTGTATCCTTTGGCCACGAGTCTTGCTTTGTTTCGTACGACTTTTCCTTCTTCATTCATCTTGTTCACGAATACCCATTTGGCTCCAATAACGGTTTACCTTTTGGTTTAGATGTCAATTCCCAGACATCATTAATATTGAACTGTCTGAGCTCCTCTTGCATAGCTTCAATCCAGCTTTCATCAGATAAAGCTTCTTCTATGCTTTTTGGTTCAATTTCAGAAATGAGAGCAATAGCACTAGACTCTTCACGTCTTTTGGATCTGGTGCGAATTCCTTCATTAATTTCGCCGATAATGAGATCTTTAGGATGACTGGATTTATGCTTCCAGTTACTGGTTGATTTGCTTAGTTGATGATCTCTTTCTTTATTTGAATCTTCATGAGCTTCTTGATGTTGGACTTCCAGTCGAGATGCTTCTTGAGTTGAAGACTTTGGAAGGTCTAGAGTGAGTTCGGACTCTTCATATTGAGTCGGGTTTGGATTCATCTTGCGTTGAGTCTTGGAATTTGACATTCATTGACTCCTCCACGATCGGCTTTTCTTGTTATAGACTCGTAGGCTTTGCTTGATGTAGAATATCCAAGGAAGATGCCTTCATCGATCTTTCTTCAAACTTACCAACTCGATCATTTGCATTTTTCAAAATAAAGCATTTGCAACCAAACACATGAAAGTATGAAACAATAGGCTTCTTACCTTTGAATAATTCATACGGGGTTTTCTCAAGAATAGGTCTTAGAAAGACTCTATTTATAATATAGCATGCTGTTGAAACAAACTTCAGCCCAAAACCGTGAAGAAATTTTGCTTTCAATTAAAAGTGTTCTAGCCATTTCTTGAAGAGATCTATTCTTTCTTTCCACAACTCTATTTTTGAGGAGTGTATGGAGAAGAGAATACATGTTTAAAACCAGATTCATCACATAATTTTGTGAAATCTTGATTTTCAAATTCACCTCCATGATCTGTTCTTATACTTGAAATAGCACATCATTTTTCATTTTGAACCTTTTTAGCAAACTTCTCAAAGTACGAAAAGGTTTCTGACTTACTTGCAAGAAAATATACCCAGGTAAAGCGAGAGTAATCGTCTACAATTACTAGACAATACTTCTTACCTCCAATGCTCTGGGTTCTTGTTGGTCCGAAGAGATCCATATGAAGCAATTGTAGTACATGATTAGTGGAGACATTATTTATTGGCTTAAATGAATTTCTTACCTGCTTTCCCAGTATGCATGGAGTGCATGAATCAGACTTTTGATATGGTAATTTGGGTAGACCTCGAACAAGCTGCTTTGATGAGATTTTGGCTAATTGCTTCATATTGACATGGCCAAGCTTTCTGTGCCATAAGCTTGCTTCATCTTGGATTGAAATTAGACATTGAGATTCATTCATTTTCATGTCTAAGAGGTAGATGTTTCCATGTCTTCGACCCATGAAAGACTCGGTAGAGTCTTTACTAATTCCATAGCAAATTCCTTCTTGAAAGGAGATCTTGAAACCGAGTATCACACGGTTGGCTAATGCTGAGAAGGTTATAGTTGAGTCCTTCTACTAGAGAAACATTGCTTATTGTGAGATTTCCAATTTTCACAGTTTCAAATCCCACGATGCTTCCTTTACCGTTTCCTCCAAATGAAACATTTCCGCCATTTACTTGAACAAACTTTACGAAGCATTTTGAGTCTCCTGTCATGTGTCTTGAGCATCCGCTGTCAAGATACCATTTTATCTTTTTCTTGACGGAGACCGCATTCAAAAGAGAGTCTCAAGCTTTCTTTGGTACCCAAATTTTCTTGGGTCCTTTGATGTTAGTAGGATAAGCATTATTAGGCCATACTTTCTTAACGGGTTTCCAAACCATAGGACAGTCTTTTTAAAAATGATCTTGACTATTACATTTTGAACATCTTAGAGCATTTCGACCTACGGACTTTACGAGACTTTCTTGAAATGATTTTTGTAAGCCTCTTTTGACGGTCTTTTCTTAATTCTTTCTTTTACTTTTGGAAAATCAATCAAGGGGATTGTTTCCGCTGTCATACCTAGACCGGACTTATTAAAGTAAGGTCTTTGAGTGAAAAAGAACTTTTTCAAGTTTTTCCGACCCTATCGAAAACTTCTTTGAAATATTTGATAAGTCCGTTTTTAAGAAAACATTTTCTTTCAAAAGATCATCTTCTTTTTCTTTAAGAGCAGAAACATTTAGGTCTAGACTTTTAACTCTATCTTCTAAAATAACTTCCTTTTGTTTCAGAATTGAGTTTTCCTTTTTAAGTTCAGAAATCCTTTTGAGAGAAGTCTTAAGGCGAAACACGGTTCATCAATATATTTAGAGACTTTGACAGGAATTTTAAAATCACTTACCTCAAATTCACAGGTTCGGAGTCGATCCAATACTGAGTGCGAGTCGAATGTGCCATCAAACATATGTTGGCATATTCATTATCACTCTCTTCACATTCGTATCACTCCGGAGTTTCAGCTTTGAGAGCCTTTCGAAACTTCTCGGCTTTTCCTCTTTTCTTTTTCGAAGAGGGACGGTTGGGTACGATGTGTCCCTTCTTTTTACATTCGAAGCAAACTACATCTTTGTTTGGTTCCTCATCATCACGAGACTTGGTCTGCTATCTCTACGAAAACTTTGTTTCTTTGGGATGAACCTTCGCCTTTTCTATTCAGTTTTCTGAATCTTCTTATCATGAGGGCGAGCTCCTCATCATCCATATCATCTTCGGAATCTGCATCATCGAATCATCATTTGATTTTAGTGCAATAGATTTCTTACCTCTTGGATCTTCGTCTTCATTAATTCGTTCCACTTCGTAAGACCGAAGAGTTCCAATCGGCTCGTCTACGAGATAATGGCATGATTCTTTGCGTCTCTCTTATTGAAGTCTTTATATGATTCCAATCCTTGGAGAGTCCACGCAAAAGCTTGTTCACCTTCATGGGATCAGAAATTTTTTGTCCTTGGTTCTCAAGACCATTGACAATATCTACGTAAAACGACTAAACATGTCGGTTATAGATTCTCCTGGTTTCATTTTGAAGGCTTCATATTGACCGAGGAGAATGTTAGTTTGGTCTCCTTTACTCGATCTGTCCCTTCATAGGTGATGTGTAATCTATCCCATACTTCTTTTGCTGTAACACAAGAAGATATTCTGTTATATTCGGTTGGATATAAAGCACAATATAAAGAGTAAATTGCTTTTGCATCGAGTGCTTGTCTCTTGTTTATCTCTTCACGAGCCATTCCGCTGGTTTCAATAGTGTCTTTCCCTCTTTCGAGAGATTGATGCAGCAGCGGGAGTGATTCCTCTTTCCACAACGTCCCATTCCGAGAGGATCCTTTGATCGTAGGAAAGCTTTCATCTTGTTTTTCCAGATGTTGTAATCCTTTCCATCGAAGTAGGGTGGTGCGGTATTGCTTTGTCCTTCCATCAGCCCTGGTGCTAGCATACTAGCCATGGATCTTTTACTCAAGTAAAACACTTCAAAGAAAGTAAGAACACGGGCTCGATACCAATTGATATTGCTAGTATGAGTACCTAGAGGGGGTGAATAGGTATACAAAGATTTTTCTTGATAATTTCTGTATACTTGCGCAATACTTAGACGGTTGAAAGATAGTTTGCGTTAAGTAATAATCAACGAAAGACTTAAGTGAAGGAAAGAGAGAATTAAACACGCGGTTTATAGTGGTTCGGCTTGATCCAAGCCTACGTCCACTCTTCTGCACTGACAGCCAATTTGGCTGGATTCCACTATGAACAAAGAGATGTTACAGTGATGATCTTCCTTGATTTCTTGGTGTAGATGATCTACCACACTCACTCAAGGTATCGCCAAGTACAAACACTCTCTGTATACAATTTCGCTCAGACTGTATCGACTAATAATCAAGGTTCTTCAGACTCTGGAATTTCTCTATCGATCACACACTTAAACAACTAGAACGACTCTCCTTTTTATACTCCTTTATGCCATCATAGCCGATGGCACTTACCAAAGGAATTCCTCCAATCTACCCGTTGGACGGAATCAATCAAGAAGATCATCCGAGCTATTTAAGGAATCTGATGATAGCCCATCAATCCTGTTCGCCCATATAATCAGGATCTTGGTTTCCAAGAATAGAACATTCCAAGAATATTTTGTCGACCATCGGATCTTCAATCGATCTTAGATAAGAATTAAAGAATCCGAAATGATTATCCAACCAAAGAATCTTTTCCAGAGGATAGGATCGAATCCTCAACCATATACCTCGGCTTTGGATTTCCTTCGTCACTGGATTAGAAGGACTGTCAGTGAGAATAGACTTAAGTCTTGAGTCTTGAGTCTTAAGTCTTGAGTCTTGGGTCTTGAGTCTCGAGAATACAAAATCTTCAGACTTTAAACTGTCGGTCTCCGAACATCCAGACTTAGACTGATAGAAACGTTTTGTCAGCTTCAAAATATTCTGGAAAGATTTCTCCAACAGAGGAGCCTCATTTTTTGGGGGTTTTTGGCGTCGCTTCTTTGTGTGGGCTTCGAAACTGAATGCTTATTTTGATGGTTTCTATGGGTGGGGGTACCTGTATTTATTGGTCTTAAAAAATGGCGCGATGGACGCGGAGACTTGTTGCGTGGTGTCGGAAAAATAAGTAATTTCTTTTGGGGCAACTTAGAATATAGGGAAAGGTAAATATTTCGTGGATTGTGAAATTAATGACTAATTGAATTAAGAAGGATGTGAATAATGCGGGAGCATCGAACCCCGTCAAACACAAGGATTAATCCATGAGTAATTTCTATAAGTTGAAGGATATCGTTGATTTTCTAATTTAAACCGATTTTAAGGCCGAAGAGTAGTTTCCCGATTTCATTTGATTTTCTAACTTGATTATTTCCTAGTTTAATGTTCCCAGATTAACGTTCCCAATTTTATATTTCCTAGATTTAGAGCCTTAGTCCCTCGGTGAATAAGATGCGCATTCTCAGTTGTACGCATGCAAAGTTTTGAGTTCATAACGCATTGGACTTTCTCTCGAATGATTCATTTGGTTCATTGAATCTGTTTGTTTCATAGAATGTGGACAATTTGAAAAATATTTTCTTTAAAATGATTTTTTACATCGCTTATAAAAATGAATAACGAAAAAGATTTTCATCATCCATGAAAATATTAAAACATAAATTGTAATTGATAACTAAAATATTATTCGTTGATTAGCGATACGAATGATCATTTCTAAGAAAATATATTCCAAATCGTTCATTTTCGCAAAGCAAATGGAGCGTTCATCCAATTCATTGGCAGTGAACCTTAAAGTTCTTTATTTTTTATTGGTGAAACATTCCTTTATGCCTTGGTAATAAACCTTATTATCCCAAAGTTATTTTTCCACAAACACATCAAACACTTGCATTCAATTAAAATCATTTTTTTAAGCGATATAAACAATTACTTTTAAGAAAATATTTTCAAATCATTCATTTTTCGTAAAATATATAGAGCTATTCAAACCCATTATTAAACCTTTCCTATAACAATTACAATTGTCAATACGAACGTGGCCGAACTCCGCGCAATTGAAGAAAAGTTTTGACAGTTTTTAGAAAGCCAGTCTTATATAGACGCGAATCCTCTGTCGCTTCTATGCATCATCTGCTGCACACTCCAAGGAATCTCCTTCATCTTATCAAATTGTGAGATTTCCCAGAACCAAAAACTTTTCAGCGCGGTTAAGCTTCTTACATATACTTGGCCGACAAAAACTCTCCAATTGCAATGAAGCGTGCATGTACTTACCAAGATCAAACATTTCCCAGAACCATACCATAGTCCACGGTCATCTCTATAGTATATAGACCAAATGACTAAATTAGAAACCCTCGAACTTTAAAAAGTTCTCTATCGTTTATTTGAATTGCTGAAGGTGTTGTTCGACCAGAAGGGGCTGCGACTTCCCAGTCGAGATGGGCACGTATTGCGCATGGGTCATGTTCGAGCGAACTCAATTAATTAGGAGGTGCAGATCAGTCTCAATTAATTAATTAGTTTGGATTGATTCATCTAATCTAACAACCATCCTCACCAAAGAATTGGCGAGGGATGAACTCACCAGATTCCGGTGAGCTCAAGCCTTGTCAGAGGTCGCGAGCCCATCCCACACCAATAGTCAATCCTCAACTAGTGACTAGCCGAGGAATAAGGAAAAGGGAAAAGGAATAAAAAAATTGATTTCTTTTAAAAAGAAATAAAAATAGATAATTAAAATGAGTGCACAGAGAAGAATGTGCTTGGTATGGGTGAAAGAAAGAGGAGGCAAAATGAGTTCCACTTTCTGTTGATGGAAAACATTTATGAAGACCTCTTTTCCATATTTCATTAATCTGTTTGTTTTTCACATGCCAAACGCTAGAAAATCCAGAAATCATTTTTATGGAGGTTGTTTTCCACAAAACGGATGGAGCAGTTTTCCTTGACAAGTTGGATACTTTCATTTCGAGGAAAACTTTATGATAAAGGAAAATGCCTTTAGGGAAATTATTTTTTATGAAAGTGAACAGTTTTCCTTTATTTGGTGATATTTGATCGAAAGCGTTACCTATTGTTTGGAACTCATTTAGAAAGTGATTTCAATCTTATGACTTTATTTCATGGCAAAAAAAAATCGAATTTTCAAATAATTACTTACTTTTCTTTTTCTTTTTTCTTTTTCATTTTCAAACCAGCCATAGGCACGAACTAACACGCTCGAGCCTAGCTAGCTTGTGGCGAGGCTCCAGCTCGCCTACGGCTAGTCACCAACCTTCATCATGATCGGCACCCAGCTAAAGAAGAAGAAGGAAAATTAAAATAAATAAATGAACTAAAAAATAAAAAAAATTAATATATTCAAGATGAGCAATTCTAGAAAATGTTTTCACCTATTTAGATTTAGGAATTCACTTTTTCAAATTTATTCAATAACATTTTCATTGACCCAAAAGTGTTTTCGATTGATCAGTCACTATTCACAAAATAAATGAGTGAAAGTCCGGAAAATCAATTGCTGTAAAACACTTTCTCCTAAATAAACACATCAAGTCTTATTAATTTTTGCTTCTAACTTCACAAAAACCAACTGAATACGTATGGTTATTAGGAGAAGCCCACTCAAGGTACAGTTCGCTGTTGAGTTGAGGATTTACAAAGCACAAGCAGATTTAATTAAATTAAAGTACAAGTGGAGATGGCGGTGAAAAGTCATTCCCGATCAAACTCACATCTTAAATTTATCCCGTTGAGAATTTAACCGCCTCCACCTCTGTAGTCGCCACCATGCGATGGCATGAGCCCGTCGACCCTCAAGCCGCATTGCTCGACCGATTATTGGTGGAAAGCGAAGAAATATACTTTAGGGATTTTTCGGGATAAGCGGGGTAAATTTGCTTAAAGTCGAGAGGTATTTGGGTCCGATGGGCTTGTTGGAAAAATTCTTCGAAATTGGACAGAACGGAATCGGACTCAACTAAATTATGGATCCCCAGTAATGGAGTCTACAGCACTTCTTTAGGTCTAGATCATCGATCTTAGAATACAAGAAAATGCACAATCACAATTTCTCAAATGCAAAACCGAAAAAATACTTTAGTGCAAGTGAAATCACTGAACAAGAGGCCAGAAAAGCATCACGCACCAAACTAATCCAAACTTTTTTGTTTTCAACTAACTGTAAAATTAAAATACCATCTTACAAATTACTCCTGCATCTCTGGCACGCAATCCAATTCCATCTTATGGGTTGATCAGAATCTTAATATAGAAAATGAACAGATGAAAAAACTGCACTTTGACATATCTCAGGTACACTGGGGACTAATCGAAGCATTACATAAGAACCACGTGAAGTGCATAAACCAAGACAACGCCATCATCTCTCCTGTGTGTAAATGCACCATACATGTATGAGACTGTTAGCAAATCAACAGGGTACTACAATTGCAAGTCTTTCATTACTATACAAGGGCGTAGACAATTAAATCACCTGCACAAATGCCCCCCGTGTAAAAACCCATCCGGCGCAAAAATCTTCTGCATCTCATGGAACAATTCCATCGCGTCAATGAACTCACCAAACCGAACCAAGGCATCTATCATGGCATTCTACCAAAGTGCACTCCTCTCAGACAGAGCGAAAAAGTCTGCGCATGCCTTGAGAGCAAACGGGAAAATGTACTTATCCGGAAAAACTCTTCCATCTTCCAACATCCCCCGAAGCAGCGAGATGACCTCCTCCTTGTGGTCACCGCTTTGCGCGCGGGCCCTTACGAGAGCGTTCCGCATGAACGCATTCGGATTCTCAACTTGTTGAAACACCTGATAAGCATAGTCGATGCTCCGTGCGGACGAGAAGTAGAGGATTTTGCTATGGAGGAAGGGGGTCTGCGGATCGTTGTCGGTCATTGTCGTGGTGCACAGAGCTTCAGCGTGGATTTGCTTGAGATGGGATATGTCTGAGCAGTCGTTTACCAATTGAAGAAGACGACAGAGAATCGCTTTGGTCGAGACATTGAGAGTGTGCGGAGGGATTGTGGAGAGATTGTGAGAGCCATGATGCCCCTGCCAACAGAGGTTTCATTAAGATGTAGATATATATACGTCGGTTTTGGAATGAATCATTAAGTCTTTCGAGTTTTCTTTCGTAAAAAATAGAGCTATGAATTGTTGGGAAAATATTTGATGAACAATTCGGAAGAACAATGAAGTCAAACTTTGAAACGTGATATCACTTATTTGCCTCACAACTTTACTAATAGTCACTGGTAAATTTCCTCCAAGATACAACAAAGTTTCAATTAAGAATACTGAATAGTAATTCTATTATTTTTCCAAGATCTCTCAATGGAAATAATTGGAAAAGATAGCTGTATTTTTTTGGAAAGAAAGTTCGAAAAGACTTGATCTTGATTAATCTCAAAAACTGACGTACTTATCTCTGTTTTCTGAATAGAGGTAACCCTTTGGAAAATGTTGCAATATGAATAGGAATGTTCTCAAAGGTTATCTTGAAAAACATAAAATAATAATAGTGATGATGATGATGATGATGATGATGATGATGATGATAATTTGAGTTAAATAAATAAAAAATAATCGTAACTCTTTTATCAACAGTTGTACTGTTTCAACATAATTCTATGATTAATTTTTATAAAAATAAAATCTCAATTTTTTAATAAATAAAAAATAATGATTGTTGATTAGTGCTTGTTCACATGCATACTCACCTTTTTCGATGTGAGACAAGGCATAGAACAAACTACCAACAATCCCCCACTTTGATACATTAACCTAGAGCATACACAAAGAGGAAAGAGGGTCTATACAACAAGAAGGAAATTTGCTAAAGAATAGTATGACCTAACTCTTCTAATAAGCATAATTGAAATAGCAATTCCACCATTACCGAATCCATTTCTTCTGTGGAGTTGGATCACTAGCGATGCTATGAGAACTGTCCTCTTGTTCTACGAGATAGGGAAAGGAAGAGTCGTGTGAAGACAGCAAAGAATATTAGAAGACAGATAACTTCTTTTTTCTACACGTATGACTAGAGTGACGGATATCTTGATTCCTTTTATTTTCATATTTTGGAAAGATAGACGGGAATATATGATGCTAGTCTGCTGGGAAGCGCATAGTACTCAGTTATTTTAACACATTTAACTACCTTAGTAACTGTCCGGGCAATAGTATAACTCTTAACATTCACACTAAGAAAAGCGATGTAATGGTATTTTGCAAGTCTAACAACACCAAAAATGTTTCACCAGGCCATGTACCATTACTACCATACCTAGCAGCAATTTTTGAATAAACATCAGCAGGTTTTTCTGCCGCAACTAGATTTACTGCAACAGCTTCCATCTGGAAAATGAATACAGTGTTGAAAATAAAATGAATGCTCATGAGAAATTAAAATTTTAAGTTATACAAAATTTTAGGCTCTAGTTTCATAAAATTAATTTGGATGACATGCAAGAAACATATATATTATCATGTCAACGGTTGAGATAACTGATTCATCATCTCATTGTCAGAATAGCAACAAAGACCGACTAGATATTAGAACTACATTTCCACAACAGAAATTAAGGAGATTAATCAATATGAAAAAAATATCATCTCAGATAAGCCATACAATTTAGATATCTCTCAAGAACTACAACTTGGAAAGGGTCCTTAAGGACTTTTCTTCGAAAAACCCAATTGGTTTAGCATTTACTCGGGAAAAGTGCCAAAAAAGTCCTAAACCTTTTAGCTTTGTGCCGATTTAGTCCTAAACCTTTTTTCGGTGCCGATTTAGTCCTAAACATTTTTATATTGTGCCAATTCAGTCCTTTCCGGCCAATTTTGGCCGGATTTTGCTGACTGGACGCCGGGGTGTCTGAGGTGACCTGATCGGCGCTAACGTGTACAATTTTTAATAATATTTTAATATTTTAAAAAAAAATTCTTTTTTTTTCTTTTCTTTTCTTTTCTTTTTTCTTTTTTTCCTTCTCATCTTCTTCCTCTAGCCGGTCACCGGAGCTCGGTGACCGACCAGAGGCGACGGCCGGTGAGGTCGACCTCGCCGGCCACCTCGCCAGTGGCCACGAGGGCGGCCTCGCGCCGGGCGGGCGAGGCTCGCCCTCGCCGGATCTGGTGAGGTCGAGCCTCGCTCGCCCGCCCGGCATGAAGCCGCCCTCGCTTCCTGGGTGGCGAGGCTCGCCCTCGCCAGATCTGGCGAGGGCAAGCCCCGCCAGCTCGGCGCGAGGCCAGCTGGACTCCTCTCTAGCTCTGTTCTCCGATCCCAATCTCGCCCTAGAAATTTCCTCCCTCCTTCGCTCATCATCGTCTTTAGGGTTTACAGGAGCTCAGGGTGTCTTTGGTCGCACGGCTCCGGCGCCGGATTTTCGCCTGTTTCTCCTGCGGCGGGGATTCGTCGGGGGTGGGGGTTTTGTGATTCCTGGGTTCTCCAAGGCAGCTGGCCTCGCGCTAAGCTAGTGGTGCTCGCCCTCGCCCGCCCGGCGCGAGGCCCCTCGCAACCTGGGTTGCGAGCCGGATCTGGCGAGGTCGAGCCTCACCGGCCATGGGCGAGGCTCAATCCTCGCCAGACCCGGTGAGGGCGAGCCTTGCAGCCACTGGCGAGGGCGACCTTGCCGGCCATCGCCTCCGGCCGGTCGCCCAGCTCCGGCGGCGACTAGCTGGAGGAAGAAGATGAGAAGAAAAAAATAAAAATAATAAAAATAAAAATAAAAAGAAAAAAAAAATAGAATAAAAAATATTTTAAAATATTAAAATATTATTAAAAATTGTACACGTCAACACCGATTAAGCCACGTTAGCCGGCTGGCGTCTAGTCAGCAAAATCCGGCCAAAATTGGCCGGAAATGACTGAATTGGCACAACGTAAAAAGGTTTAGGACTAAATCGGCACCAAAAAAAGGTTTAGACTAAATCAGCACAAAACCAAAAGGTTTATGACTTTTTTGGCACTTTTCCCCATTTACCCTTCGATGTTGGAGAAAACAAATATGGAAACCCAATTGATTGATATTTCAAACCACTCTTTTAAGTTTACAAGCAAACTTAGTTTTGCTATATCAAATTAAAAAAAAAAGTAACAACAACATACTACATACTAAAATTGAATTCTCTATGAACTTTATGAACCTATGACAACATCCATCATAGTCTCTTGCACACTACAAAGGCTAAAAACCTCTTAATATCTAGGCTTGATACTACATGTGTAAGCAGACGAACGAGCTACATCATATTTACTATTTGCATGACAGAATCAACAAGCCAAATAGAAGCTGATACTCAGGTCATTTCAAATTTATGAATTTACCATTCAAAAACTAAACAACAAAAACTTCATAAAAGTGTGTGCAAAATTAGAACCTGGTGTAGTTGTTGACTCATCTAAATCATTTTCCTGTCAAATAAAATATGATAAAAAGAATTAGCAAAACAATGATGGAAAGAACAGGGCAAAAAGTACAGTGCCTGCAAAAGAAAAAGAGCATGTAGTTGCAAATGCAACTCGACTCACTCTGATGCTGAAAAGCATAAGAGCATGAGGGAAATTCCTATGCAACCTCGACTGTTCAAGTTGGCGTTGATTGGTGGGCAGCATCTGCAAATGAGAAAGAAGACTTAGAGTCCACTCATTGAGGTCATGAAGACTCAGACTCAGTGGTCGTGTCATTTCATCGATATGCTTAACAGGTAGACAAGTGTAGAGTTTAGAAGAATCTGACGGACCAGCAAGAACATATGCAAGTTTGCCTCAATAGTCTATTTGAAATCAGTCACCAGGAAGTACATGCTAGCCAAAAAGAACAGAAACAAAAGGGAAAAACATCAAATATCAATACGTTTGCCTTTCCATTGCAAAAGGCAGCCAACTGAAAAACGCATAAAGGCAAACAAACCTGAGAACTATATAATTACTGTAGATATCAAAGATACCCCGCAACCACCCTTTCTAATTACTCAAAGTAACCTAAGCTTAAGGTTTCGCTAATGATCATATACAGTCAACAGAATACAGGTTTACGCCGTCAGTCATCTCAGCACAGCAAGATAACCTAAATTTAAGGTTCATAAAAAAAACCCTAGCTGCTCCGAGGAGACAGATCTGACAAGTAGTCTCACATAAATATCGAACTTCTTTTTAGAAGATTGGAAGTCCAGCACCATTGGGGTCTTAAAGTTGCAAAGCAGAAGGCACTGAAAAAATTTGCCACCAAAATTGTCCAACTGATGCTGCTCATATATCTACATGTATGCCTCCGAGAGTGCAACCACCTGGGAAGCGTTTCTAAAACATGCAAATCCTGCATCTCATACCTAAAGCATAATGTAGGACTTGTCAATCTACACGACAATTGCACTCTTATTTCCCAAAAAATCATAGAGAGGGGGAGACAGATTTACTGAAGTTCTTGAGATTTCCGCCGAACAAAAACCCTGTAAGAACCTTCACTAGGTTTGCCATCATGAACAACGTTGGCAATCAAATCATACTTTGATCGCAGCCTCTCCTCATCTCCTGGTGTGGGTAATGGAACGTAGTCCTTCAATTCCAAGTTCTTGACAAGAAAATTAACTGCAAAAGCAATCATAAGTAATCGAATACTTAAAAGTACTAATTTGATCAACATTTCACATTCGCCACTTCATATTGTCTTCTAAATCAAATCGCAGCATTATGAAATGGCTGATCTGATCATCATCAAAGTTCCCCAATCTTTTTCCAACTAAAATCATCAGGTTCAAAAAGCTTACATAGAGTGGATTCTTCTCCACACAAAAAAAAAAAATGTTTTTTTTTGTAAATTTCCGCATATGGAGAATGAGATACCGAGGCAATCTCTTAACATGGCATCTCATCCTTGCAAGACGGGGACGGACAACCTCTGTTACTGTTTCTCCATCAAATTTCTTCGATATATTGAAAGGGGTACCTGAAAGAAAATAAAACATTAAGTTAGATCAATAAGCACTTGGGATTACAATGGTGCAGAAGTGCCACAGAAATCTTTGAGGACCTCTCTCATCTGATATTCAACTTTAAGATTCCCCATCACATGATACAAGCCCATGATGAAAATTCATGATATGATCACGATCCTCAACTATCTTAAAGTGTATTATTTGACTCGATTCTTTCAATAAAAGGTACCAAATTGTTGTAAAATATTGACCGAGCGGGAGGCATCTAATGTGCTTAGGCGGCAGGGGGCAAGCAGCGTCAAGGGCGACTAGGCGAGCAGTGTAGGGGGTGAGCAGCGTTAGGGGTGACCGGGCAAGCGGCATCGGGATGGCTGGGCAAGCGGCGAGCGATGTTAGG
The DNA here is from genome assembly GCA_017140475.1 of Eucalyptus fibrosa. Taxonomy (NCBI): domain Eukaryota; kingdom Viridiplantae; phylum Streptophyta; class Magnoliopsida; order Myrtales; family Myrtaceae; genus Eucalyptus; species Eucalyptus fibrosa. Next base: position 21,894,995 of record CM029509.1, on the reverse strand, counting down.
GGCGATTGGGCGAGCGACAAGCGGCTTCCACTAAGGGATCTAGTGGCAAGCGACGAGAGGCATCCACCGAGGGATTGAGTAGCGTCCAGCGACGACGTAGAGGGTAAGTGGCATCCAGCAGCGGCGTTGAGGGCAAGCGATGTCCAACGGTTGAGTGGTGAGGCGAGTAGGGGTGACAACGTTGAGGGAGGCAAGGGTGGGGCGAGCAGGGAGTGATTGGCATCCAGCAGCGGGACGAGCGGCATTCGGCAGTGGTGTTGAGGGCGAGCGGCATTCGGCGGCGGTGTCAGGGGCAAGTAGTGTTGGCGACGGGCCAGAGGAAGAGAACGGGAGAGGACAACTGAACTGAGGGTTAATGATTTGGGGGCTTTTAAATTTTAGGAACCTTAACCTAACCGGTTACCGGTTCTACCCGGGAACCGTGCTCACCCCCAATCCAATGTGGAGCATGAGCTTAAACCTAAGTTTAGTGTGTGTAATAAGCCTAAACCTAAGTTTGACAAGAGAGATAAGCTCAAAATTGAAGTTTCAAACTTTTTGGAGCTTAAGCTTGAGTTTAGCATGAGAGATGAACGTAAATGTGAGCTCCCAACATTCTTGGAGCTTAAAGGTAGCTTGATGAGGTAGTACAAGTGTACTTCAACATTGTAGGAACTCCAAGCAACTTAGAGGGTAGCTTAAATAACAGTCATAAAAGTTCTAAGCTTATTTTATTAGTGCTAATTTAGTTATAAATATTTTAATTATGTCAATGTAGTCCTAAATATTTTGACATAAAGCCAATTCAATGTTTCTGACTAATTTGGACTGGATATTGCTAGTGTGGATGCTGAACGGCCTACTTAGCATGGTCGACTCTGACGTGGACATTTTTAATTATATATAATTTTCTAGTTTTTATGTTTTTATATTTTTTTTTCCTCTTTTTTTCCTCCTCTTTCCGATGGCCTGTGAGGGTGGCTGACGCCTAGCCTTGTAGGCGCTAACCCTCGCATAGGCAATACCCCATGAGGCCGTCCTTGCCCAAAATCACCGGTTGACCAAATGTGTAAACTTCATATCCTTGTTTTGCCTTTTGCATTGGATCTCTACCATTTTTCTCATTGAAAATTTGAGAATTGTAGTGAAGTAAAATGTAATATTTTGGACATTACTAATGAAGAACACATTAGCCTATTTATAGGCTTTAGAGGTTAAATATCTAAAGTAGCAAAATATCAATTGTATCAAATTAGAATCAATCAAGAGAAATCTCCTATATATATATACATCCCCTCAAACTCAAGATGATTTGAAAAAGGTCAACTTAAGTTTGGAGAAAAAATCTAGAAAACGCCCTGGCAAATGTGTCTTGCTAAAGACATCAGTAGTTTGTTTAGTGGATGAAGTAGAGATGAGTCAAACAATGCCACAAAGAACATGAGATTGAATGAAATGATATTCTATTTCAATGTGCTTGGTTTATTCGTGGAAAACATCACTATGTGCTATTTGAAATAGCAGTTTGGTTGTCGCAATGAATGACTGTTCCATTGTGTTGACGTATTCTCATGTCTTCTAGTAGCCATCGCAACCATAGTAACTTTGATGCCGTATCAACAAGAGCTAAATATTAAGTTTCTTGTACTAGATCAAGCAGCAATAGTTTGCTTCTTGCAACATGTGAGATAAGTGAGGTGCCCAAAAAGAAATATTAGCCTGTAGTGTAGTGACAATCTTGACGGTCCCCAACTTAGTTAGCATCATAATAAGTTGTCAAATCCAATGTAGATTAAGAAGAATAGTGAAGGCCATGAAATAACGTACCCTTGATGTTGCAAAGAATTTGAAGTACTACAGCAAAATGCGTCATGTTGCGCGCGGTTATGTACTAACTAACAATATAGACAACATGGGCAATGTCAAGTTGAGTAATAGTAAGATATATAAAACAGCCTATGATGCAGGGACACATCCCACATGCCTCCGTGTCGGAGCGTGTCGGACATGTCAACACGCTCGGACACGCGTTGACCGCGTGTCGGATTTGTTGACACGTGGTCAACCTTTGTCGACACGCTTCGACATGCGTGTCCAGAAGAGAATGGAGGGCGGAGGCGAGGGCGAGCCCGTGACGGCGAGAGACGGCCAGAGAAAGAGGGCAAGGGCCGTGAGGAGAAACTTTAGGAGGGAGGCGCGCGTGGGGGAGGGCGGCGTTGTCGAGTGGGGCGGTGGTGGCAGCGGCAGCGGCAAGGGGGAGGAGGCGGAGGAGGAGGAGTTCGCGGCGGTGTGCAGCCTCTCGGTGCATAGGGACCGCGCGTTCCGCCTTCTTTTCCGATTCCTTTTCACTGAAACTTTTTCTGGGTTACTCCCTTTTCCGCTCCTTCAGCAAATGCTGGTGCTTTTCTTGATCGAGTCTTCGATGCTTTTGGAGATAGGCGCCACGTTGCTAGGGTTTTGAACTTTTGGGAAGGAAAATAATAAAAAAGGACGCGAGGAGGAGGAGGAGAAGGCGCCGTGCCGCACTACTAGGGTTTTGAAAAGAATAAAAAAGGACTTGGCGTGTTGGAGGGAGGGGAAAGTGACAGGAGGGAGGGGGAAGTGATGGGCTGTCAGGTGGTGGGGAGGGAAAAAAAGTAAAAAAAATTTTGAGGGGGAAAGAGACGAGGAAGTTTGGGCGCAGGGGGTGGTTTCAAAAAATAAAAGTAAATTTAATGGAGGGGAATTTCGAAAAATAAATGTAAATTTGGGATAATTAAATAATAAAAAAACAGTGTAAGATTTATTAATATTATTAGTATAAATTCATTGTAAACTCTTTATTTAATTATTTGTAAATTTGAATCAAATTAATTAAAATTAAAAAATATTTATTTAATATTTAACGTGTCGGAATGTGTCGAAATTCTCTACTTTTTGAAAAATAACGTGTCGCGTGTCATGTTGTGTCGTGTCGCCGTGTCTGTGCTACATAGAAAATAGCTGACAAGCTGTCAGAAGAATGAAGGATTCAAAAGAGGAGCCCCATCTTTGGCATTGGTCTCAACAGGAGTTGTAGCAATCTTGTTGTCAATGAGTTTGACTCAACAAATAGGATTAGTGGCATATTTGGCTTGTAAAAGACAACAATCAGAGGAATTTGAATGAACCTTCAAGCCTAAAAAGTAGCTAAGAGGAGCTAAGTCATCCTATATCTTTCATTTCAAATTGTTAACTGAGATGTTGCTTGAAGTGTCAATATGATCATTGCCAATAATAACCATGTGATCTACATATAAGAATAGCATAATATATCCACGAAATGTGCATCGAAACAAAAAGAGAATTTTTATAGGGACTAGATTTGAAGCCGAGAGATTACACAATAGAGGTAAATTTGTGATACCATGCATGGAAAGCCTGTTTCAAGCCATATAATGTTTTGCACAACCGACACATTTTGTTGGGACAATGAGTATATCCAAGAGAAAGCACAATATAAATTTCTTTAGTAAGATCACCATTCAAGAATACATTTTGAATATCCATATGGAACAAAGACAACGCTTAACTGTAGTAACAACGAGAAGACCACAAACAGAAGTAAGGTATGCAATAGGAGCAAAAGTGTCTTTATAGTCAACTTTGTATTCTTGAGTAAAGTCATTCATCACTAGTCAAGCTTTTTAATGATCCACAGTACCGTTTACCTTTATTTTAATCTTACATACCCATTTATAGCCTATAACAGACTTATTGGGATGCAAATTAACCAAATTCATGTATGAGCTTTGTCTAAGGCCTATAACTCATTTGTCATTACTTGCTGCCAAGAGGATTAGTGCTAGCTTTTCTATATGTGCGAGGTTCAAAAAGGGAAGTAATAGTAGTGTCACCCCCCGAACCCCGAGCGCGCCAACATCCCATCATGTTCATGCAAATGCGACATTCCCAAGTAGTGTCGCCGACCCATTAATTCATTAATGCGCAAGCGGAACGTATTATAAAACCCCTGACAATGAAATACGGGATAGAAAAGCAGGAAACAATCTCACAACCAATCACTTACTCAAACCAACGAAGTTACAGATGAAGGCCTACAGCCAAAAGTCTATAAAAGATCGACTCTTAAAAATGAACTGTCCTACGACCTACAAGTCGGACACGCTCTCCAATCCTTATGACTTCACCTCTGCAACTCCTCAAGGCCAACTAAAGCTATATGGCCGCTCCACCCACCAGGGACCTGAAATGGTTATTCAATAACCACTGAGACGACGTCTCAGCAAGAAAATACGCCCAAGGGTGGCCTAGCAACATCACACAGAGAACTTACCTCGCCTCAATTCCTTCCTGCAGGTTAGCACAATTTGTATCACACCATTTCAGGTAGTGATAATAATTCAAACAATTGGAACGCCATCACTTTCATATAAATCACGATCGCACTTAGCACGCATCATAATTATTATTCACTGCCACACAATAGCATAGCTTACTCGCAGGTCAGATATCTACTAACATTATGGCAATTCTAGAAGAATAAAGGTCCAGTCGGTCTCGCCACTACTGTGACCAAGCCACGTCGTTCTATCGACAACATTTCTAGAAGAATAATGGTCCAGTCGGTCTCGCCACTACTGCGACCAAGCCACGTCGTTCTATCGACAGCATTTCTAGAAGAATAAAGGTCCAGTCGGTCTCGCCACTACTGCAACCAAGCCACGTCACTCTCTTGATGGCATTTCTAGCATAATAAGGATCCAGTCGGCTTAGCCACTACTGCGACCCGAGCCTTACAACCAGCACATGACAATTTGATACCGATTCTTGGAAACTTTACATTTCACTCCTATAATCCAATTACGATATTAGCCATTAACAATACAATTTCAATGTCGAACTCGACACTTGGGATTTTATGAATAAAATCCGTATTTATCACAATCAACACTCAATTCGCCGCAATCAATCATCAAATTCGAATTCTAAATATACAGCAACGATCGGCACGAAATTCTGAGAGTTTAGGGTAAGCGAAATTTTTGAATTTTAATAAATAATTAAATTTATTCCGAAAATTAATTAAATAATAATATTCGTATTTTCGCAATCCACATTCAATTTATAATATCCGACCATCAATTTCAAAATCCGAATACACAGCAGCGACTAGCACGAAATTTAAGAATTTAGGGTCCCGACAAAATTTTCGGAATTTAATAAATAATTAAATTTATTCCGAAAATAATTAAATAATAATATTTTAATAATTTCGAATAATAATATATTATTAAATTATTAAATAATTTCGAAATATTTAAATACGTCAAAAGTAAATTCCTTTATGTCACATCAAGCTTTATATTAATGTAAACCTTCATTTAGCCTTAAATTAAACTCACTTTAAGCTAATTAAACACATTAATATAATCAACACTTAAATAAATTAAACTAACCACCTAATCACACTTAACATAAACTAAGCACACCTAAAGCATAATTAACCCTCTAAGCGAGGTTTAGTGAGCTAAACTCACCGGATTAGCAAGCCGAGCGGACCAAAACGACGGGGACGCCGAGGAGAACAACTTTCCTCAAAGCAGGCCGAGCATCCGGGCTCAGGAAGGCGGCCAAAACGGGCCAAGAAGGGGCTGCCATACCCATTTTTCCAGCCACTAATTTGGGGCCGGAGGAGGCGGATCCGGCGCCGGTTCGGGTGGAGGAACGGCGGAGAGGGGCGGCAGTAGCTCGGGCGGCGATCGGTGGTGGCTCACGGCGGCGACGGCGACGGAGAGCAACGACGGCGTGGGCTAACGCAAGCTGGGCGAAGCGGGCGCAGGGGCTTCACGCAAAAGCACGGCGACGGCGACGACCGTGGCGGCTCCGGCGGCGAGCTGGCGGCGACGGGCGAGGCTGCCGGTGGACGGACGAGCGGGATGAAGCAGGGCGCGGGCTGCTGGAAGCGTCCGAGGAAGAAGAAGAAGAAGATGGCCATGGAGGAATCGCACGGGAGGGAGAGGAAGAAGAGAGGGAGGAGAGAGAAGAAGGGGGGCTTTTTCTTTTCTTTTTCTCTTTCTTTAACCCACAAAAATGGCCCACCACCATGACATCATGGGTGACATCACACTCCACTCACCCAATCCTCCACATCCTCTTCCAATGGGTCCATTTTATTTTTCCGCCGGGGTCCAATTCTTGTACGTCCCGTTTCTTCAATTCTCATCAATTCTCTTCCAATTAAATCTTAATCCCACTTAAATTAAATCAAATTGACCACATTAATTCATTCAACACCTCATCAATCAAATTAGTATTTTTCCTTACCATTTTGGCGTATTTGCATCCCAATTTTGCAATCTCTAGCTTCAATTGAACGAAGACGGCCCTATTTATCCAGTCGAAATTAAAACCCGAAAATTCGGATGTCACAAGTAGAGTAACAATTGTAATTATGAAGTCAAGTAGAAGGTTGACTTACTCTGCTGGAACGATAGATAAAGGATGACGAAATTTCAACCGTTGGAGAATCCATGGATGGAGCAGACATGTAAGAAGTTGCTGAGGTGGTCTCACTAGTAGAACTTGCATCAAGATTATAATAAGTAGGAGGAGGTGATTCTAGAGAAGAGGATTCACAAGTGGAGGGAGCTGTGGGATCTTTAGGAAATAAACCCACTGAAGTATTAGTGAAGAAAGGAACATGAGACGATGACTTGAAGGGATGAAGAGAGGGAACATCTGATGTTCCCAAAAGATAACTTGACGACACACACAAAGACAATTAGATATAGGATCCCAACATCTATAACCTTTGTGCTCAATGTCATACCCAAGGAACCAACATAAATGAGCACTAGGCTCTAACTTTGCGCATTCATGCGAGAGAAGTACAAAACGAGCACTACCAAAGACTTGAATAAAACTGTAATTAGGGACACTACCATACAAGCGCTCATAAGAAGAACTGTTACCTATTATAGGTGATGGAATACAGTTAATAACGTATACAATAGTAAGACAAGCCTCTCCCCTAGACAACTTCTGGACAAGAAGTAGAGAATAGAAGAGTACGTGTAATATCTAAAATATGCTTATGTTTACGTTTTGCTCGGCCATATTCTTGGGAAGTTTGTGGACAAGAATGATGAGCAATAGTACCATTTTGGGAGAGAATTCTCAGAAATTTCTTGTCTCTAAATTTCATGGTATTATCAATACGAAAAATCTTGATATCTTGAGAAAATTGTGTTTTTATCATGGCAACAAAATCACGGTGATATGAGTAAATTCTGAGCAATTTTTCATAAGATAAAACCATAGTGAAAGTCGGAGATGGCCCCAAATATCAAAGTGAATAAGATCAAAAGGAGTAAGAGAGACAAATTCACTAAAATCAAAGGCAAGGCATGACGTTTTCCCAATTGGCAAGGTAGAAAATCAAAATGAATATTATCAATAGAAGCTAAATGACCATTTGAAATTAATGATTTTAATCTAGAGGATAAAGCATGACCAAATCGAGAATGCCAAGTTTCATATGACATTGTGACTGCACAACCAGCACATGAATTGAGAATATTCAAGGAAACAAGCTTAAATAGGCATATCACTCTATGGCATGTCCCAATAGTCTATTCCATCTGTGGATCCTATACATAACAATCATGAGAAGAGAAGTAGACATCAAAGCCAAGTTCGCACAATTGTCCTAATAAAATCAAAATTGAAGTCATATGATTGTAGCGGATAGAGTCAAAATACCATGAATTAGAAGTACATTAAGAGATAGACATTATAGAGGGAACAGAGAAGCTAGAAGTACCAAACTCTCCAAGAATGAAATGAAGATCCTCTAATGAAAGAGTGACAAAAAATCCATTAGGAGAAGTCTTTACACTAGTTGTAGTAGCAGATGAACTTACGTGTAGACCTCAATTTTGGGGTTGATTAGCCATCCTTGTAAGTCGTTTAGGTCATACTAGATAAAAATTGGACATCAAAATTTCTAATATGTCCATAATAAGCACTAAACCAATTTCAACCCAGCAGATTAAACAAAAAAATGTGAAGAAAGTAGTACCTCAAGAACTGATCTAGAGCATATAAGGCCAAAAACGAACTCATAATTTCAAAATCCCCTAGGGAATCAATTTGAGATGGCCCACAATTGGCCTAAAAGTGCATGAGTCGATCAGAATAGCATCAAATCGATCAGAAATAACGTCAAACCGGTTGGGAATAGGATTGAACTAGTTGGAAATAACATTGAACCGGTTGGAATACAGACAAACCAGTATGAACCGGCCTAAATAGAACCGAACTGATCTAAAAAAGGACGAAGAGGTTTGAAATTCGATTGAACCTATCCGATCAATGAAGTTAAATGGGTCGGATTGGCAAACTGATGTTACAAATTACGTCAGCCGCATGGGAGTGTCTAGGTGACAGCAGGTGCATGGATTTCACGCGCAGAGAGCGAATGTGGCATGTCAAGGCACGTTTTGCATCTGAAGGCGATGTGGTTGAGTTGAGTCGACTCACCAAAGCTTCAAGAGGCTGATGGTGGTGGTTGTTGGTGAATATGAGCAACGGAAATGGATGAAATAACTCCTAAAGGCTTGGGCTTGGTGGTTCGCCGGGGTAGTGGCGGGTGCTACAGCATCCAATCTTCGTTCTTGATAGTTTTAGGTCAAACTCGTAGAGGATGGTGGCTTGTGGGTGGGACTTGGTTTTTCGAAATACTCGATGGAAGGTGCCAAATCAGCACGGAACAATGGGGGCTTCTTGGATCCGAGATGAGGCAGTGCGTAGAGAGGATTCTGGCATTCTTGGACAACAAATTTTCAAGATCCTGATAGTGATGTCTATTCTCTAAAATTAGCAGCGGAAGAGTCTCGATCAACTGCAGAATTGAGGGTGAAATCAAAGTGACGCAGCCAATGCAACTGTCGTTAGACTGAATGGACGCTTCCTTAGAAAAGAATGGCTCCAAAACCAAGTTGAGAATTATAGTGACAAAAAATGTAATATTCCGTGAACCTTTTTATAAGATTTAGAGGCTAATTATCTAAAACAGCAAAATATCAATTACATCAAATCATAATCAATTAAGAGAAATCTCCAAATATATCTATTATCTCAAACATAAAATTCGAGCGTATATCTTGCACTACAATGCTAAACCCATCCAATTTCAGAAATTTTTAAATCATATTTCGTTGGAACCTTGTGCGATAAAAATATCTCTGCAAAGATGTGAAACATTTAATCCTCTATTAAGTGACCTAGTTGGAAAGATTTGTCAAAAGCCGTAATCTTTAATACGGTGTCCGATGAGAACCTAAACATCTCAAAAAGGTTCAGTGAACGCTATGTTGAATCACTTTGATATGCTTGTCCTAAGTAAGATATGATTATCTTAGATCGCCCTTCCAACGAATATAACTGGCTCAACTTGTTTATGAGGCACGCGTTGAACATAAAGTTTTATTACGAAGAGAGGGACCAAGCCTGGCAAGGGATGCGACAATTAATGTGCTGCTTGTCCGAAATCGTTACTGTTGATTCTTTTTTTCTTTTTTTGGTAACCTAGGGAACCTCTATAAGCCGCTTCGCGGTGGAGTAAACCCTGGAGGGAGTAGAGTAACCACCACCTTTACTCCTTGGGTAAGTTGTGGGTTCCTTTCCAACAAGGCAAACGACGCAGGAATTCGAACATTGGACTTCTCGTGAAAGGAACTAGCGCCCAATCATTACGCCGCCTCCACAGGTGGTGTTACTTTTGATTCTTTTGTAAGCCGTATGTTTGTAATTTTCTTTCCCTTTGCCTTCGTATCATTCTAGCTTATTGTACAAATAATTGACGACACGGATACGCCACAAATTGCCAGATCATTTGATAAAAAAAATTTAGTACGTGTAGCATTCACCTTGGTCAACGATAAATTTTCCCATCTCATTTTTCCTTTTTCTTTCTCTCTCCTTCTGAGTTCCTTGCGAACCCCATTAATAGAGGAGATCGAGCTCAAATCAGATTTGCACAACCTCGGAGTGGAATCGCCTGACCTCCAATTTGAGTTGCATGACCCCAAATTTGAGGTTGCCGGCCTCAATCGCGGGTGGCAACCTCCATTAATGGAGGTGGACCATAGGGCAGAGTGGAAGAAACGATATAAACCTTCTCAGCAACAGTGGTTCTATGGAAAGCTTGGGCTTGTTTTGTCATTGCTCCGAGCGGATTTGGTCTATAAAGCTTCGAGGATAGCTGAGTGAAGGTGGTGGCCGATGATAATGCCTTCTTGAAGCTTGAAAAATTGGAACAAGAAATAAGGTCTCTGCCGAACTCGCAGGAGATTTTTTTAACAACTGCCAACCATCATGGAGGCCCGACGAATCTGTGGCTGAGAGAGGCCATGTGAAGAAGATGATGAACATTGATGAGTAGGGGCATGAGCTTGATGATCAATCCGGGTCCGGATGAAATATGACATAGATGGACAATCTTTTCCCACAATGATCCATTTACTTTGATACCCCAGAAGAAACTTTCTTACCCAAAAACCTAAATCAATACATGGTGGGAGATCACATGTATATGAAGAGAGTATAAAACTCATAAATTAGTATTGTGAAATACTTTAGTATCCTCTCTCATGTGCAAGCCAGATTAAGAATGGTACGTGAAAAGTTGGATTAAGAATGGCACCATTCATGTGAAATAAATTTAAAGCATGACTTGGCTCTAATACCACATTAAGAAAATGCGGAGGAAGGAAATCTTTTATTTCTGCATGTTCCATAATGAAGACTATATTAGTCTATTTATAGGCTATAGAAGATGACTAACTAAGTTAACAAGATATCACAATATTTATCTACAATCAATTAAGGATATGAGTAATCAAATGCAATATATACACAATCTTAAGAAATATGGAGAATTAAGTGAGATTTGCATAATCAAGAGAGATATACAAAATCTACTAGATACATCTTTGAGAGAGTCAAGTGGTCCATGTGATACACAAGGTCATCCGTGCTGCCGTTCTTGCTCAAAGTCTGAAGTTCAGTGTTGCCCCATCAAACATTTGATCTTTCCCTTTCATGATTAAGAGCACGCACTTATGCATCCGCATTATGATTATACGGACCGTAGGAACCTGTTGGAGAGATGTGGAATAGATGTGGTAAGTGAAGCTAAACTCACTTTAGTTGTCGATGAGTAGAGGGAAAATGTAACTTAACGCTATGGCTTTTGACCTTTCTATTCACAAAAGGCACGTTTAGATCTGTTATCATTGTGGCTCATTGCCCTAGGAAAAATTATCTGAAAAGTCCTAAACTTATTGCACGGTGATCAATTCAGTCATAAACCTTTCAATTGTACTGATTTAATTTTAAACCTTTTAACAATTTATCAATTTAGTCATAAAGTTTTTAATTGTGTCAATATAGTCTTATACCATTTGACGATTTGTCAATTTAGCCCTAAATTTTTTGAAGATTTGTCATTGCAGTCTTTCCGGCCAATTATCCAAATAATAGATTTAGGAATAAAATGGAAAATGTTCAAAAGACTTAAGACTAAATTGGCATAATTAAAAGGTTTAAGATTGAACTGACTGTCGTACCTTAAATTTAGGATCTTTTGGACAAATATCCATAGTCTTGTGCCATGTGAAACTAAGAAATCAGCTAGCGAGATTAAATAGGAGCTGTGATAGAAGGCAAAACAGAGAGTTCAGACTTACAAATTTGAGCATGAGCAGCTCCACCGCCATTAATGGAGGTTGCAAGGAACGTCGGACGAGGAAAAGAAAATAAGGAAATATAAAAAATAAAAAATAAAATAGGTTCTTTCATTATCAAGGAAATATTGAATTGAATTGAAATTTCACATTGCCAATTACATATGAAGGGAGAGAGACGCACACATGAAATTGATGCGCGGACCTTTAGCGGCAATATTGGATGAAAACTCTAAGAGGTAAGATCCCACTTAAAGTTTGTGCTTTTTAAAGGAATGCTTTTTGAAGGAACTGGACCATTATTTTGTAACCTACGCTCGCGTTTCTCGTTGGCTGACCTCATATGTTATAAAGGCAATGTTTTTTCTCTTTAACTCTTTTCCGTGGAAGTAAAGTCAATGCCCTGGCCAATTGCCTCTGTGACCTCTTCAGATGATCACCCTTTGTGGCTTATTTAACGTTCGCATTGATCAATAATTATTCTTTTGATGTCCTAGAAGCTCGTGGAGTGATTGACTGCTTTTATTTATAAGTTTATTAGTCTCTTTATTCTAATGCTCCAATTCACTTAAAAACACCGACTTTTAATTGGATCCTAATTCTATCTTGAGTTTTTTTTTTTAATATAAAAAATTATCGGCTTTCACTTTTATCAAAATCCAGCCCCCGTCATTTTCTGTCCAATGTTGCCGTTAAAGTTCATTGTGCCAATCCCATATGCACTTCTCTCCCTCAAACCGTCATCGATGACGTGAAATTTCAGCTCAATTAGATATTTTTAAAAGAAAAACCTTTGTTCTTTCTTTATGCTGTTGTTCTTTTTCTTCTTCTTCCTTCTTTGCCTCCTCCGTTATGTTCTTTTTTTCTATTTCCTTGCTCTAGCATAGAAATTCATTCTCAACCTCACAAAGATGTTTAACTTCACGGCCGATCCATCTAAAGAAGCAAAGACCAAATGAGTACTTAGGACGGAACTTGCGTGACCACATCTCAAAATCTCGACCGCTGTCCATGAATTTACAATACTGGGTATAAGCCCCCAACACGCTTTATTAGGGAGTACGATACAGTAGATCACTTGCAAACTTCACACAATCAACTGCAGAGAATCTAAGGACATCAGTCTGATGCCCGACCTCGATGAACAAACTACAATACCATACTGCTAAAGGCTTGCATGTCTCAGCTCAACCTCAAGGAAAGAGAGATACCATCATCATTTACAACCCTTACTTTTGCCCTTCTTCTCTAAGTCCTTATTCTCTGAGTTCTTGTCCTCTAGCCGGTACATATCACCTAGAAGGTGCAATCCAACAAGCCATTCCAAGAAATAATCTATAGTGCGTGCCATCCACTGCTGCATCAGTAGAAGAACAAATGATATCATTAGTGGCAGCATGCACAGAGCTTTCTTGTCTGATCCCGTTTTATCCATTATCCTGAGCAGCAGGGATAATGTGAAGCAAAAATAAGTTAGAATCATGGTGACTAGGGATAGCCTAAGCGGCAGCCTGGTGTGGTTGGGGACAAATCTGGTGAGGCAAATGATCATTTGGACCGACACCATGAATCCTAGCGTGTTGCTGCCCAGGAAGAGAGAGTACACCAAGTTCGCACCAGTTATGGATTTCTTGTCGTCATCTATTATCTTTGGTGGCTGAAGCACAGATTGGTAGGTCGCACTCACGATGAGCGCAGTGACGACTAACAAGGCATTGCGGATGTCGCCAAATGACTCCTTTTCCGGATTTGAATTCTCCGATTGCGAACATGGTGATGACTGAGGAGCATCTTTGACTAGTTCCTCCCCAGCTGCTTGATGACTGTTACCTCCCTCGAAATCGTTGTCGTGCGCCAAGACTAGGCTCGATGCGGGTGAGTTTGATCTTCGTCTTCTATGTTTGGCTCCCGCTCGAATGAGGATTTCTCTGATCTCTCTATCTCCTGCTTCCCTTAACGAGGGAGTTGAGACGTCTAGAGGCATTGACCCACTGTCATTCACGGCATTCACCTCCACGACCTCAGACTCCACAGCATGCTTACAAAGTAGGAAGTTCACCACTTGCAATTCTTTCCCATTTTCCAGACGTTAAGATTATACGTAAAGACTTCAGGCATAGACGAGACATCCTTTATTCCAGTGATGTTCAAAACAGACCCAATTCAATAAATTCCTTGGCCTAGAAGATCTTTGCATATGGTAGGGATACCAAATCAACACCCTCACTGAAGTAATGCATAAAGAAAAGCGCGATAAAATAAAGGAACAGCAAGACTTGCCTCGAAATTTTTGCCCGCGGCAGCGAGGTGCAAGGCGGTGTTGCCTTTGTGGTCCTTCCAATTGATCACCTGCTCCTTCTTGTGCTGCTTTAGATGATCCACCAACACAACCACCGCCTCAAACCGGTTGTTCTTCATGGCAAGGTGAAGTGCAGTCTCATCTCAAGCGATTGTCTCTTCAACGAACTCAAGTGAAGCGGCGAGCAGTACCTTCATGACATCGACCTTCCTATTCGTAGCGGCATAATGCAAAGGGACCCTTCTCTCCCGTCCCTTCACAGAGCAAAGGTGTGGACCCACTGTCAAGAGCTCCCTCGCAATCTCGACATCACCTTGAGCCGCTAAGATGTGCGGCGGGCTAAAACCATCTGCGTTCACTTTTTCCACAAGCTTCAGCATACGCTTCAAGAGCTCTCAGATGAAATCCAAATGGCCAGCCACACAGGCAACATGCAGCGGCGTGTGACTAGCTCCTTCGAGATCCATCTCCTCAAGGATGAGTGTTGGAGAAAACTTCCTTAAGTGTTTTGAAGTTGACAAAATGTTTCCATCAGTCTAGTATGAAAACTTGCAGACTCTTTCATCAAAGTCTGAAGACCTCCAGACTGCCAGACTCAAGACTCAAAGTCTATCCTCATTGAAACTTTCTAGACCGTCGAAGAAGGCTTATCCAAAATTGAGTATTTCGTTGAGGACTTGATTCTATCGACTGAAGAAGATCTCCTGGCTGGATATAGCACGTCGAAATCCATTATTCAAATTGAGATTGATTCAAGGATTTTGGATCCGTTGATTGGAAAAGTATACTTGGAAGGTTCTACTTATGGAAACCTAGATCCTGATTGTATGGGCGAGCATGATTGGTGAGCTATCGCCATATTCCTTAAATAACTCGAAATCTCCCTAATTGATTATGTCCAATGAGTAGATTGGAAGAATTCATTTCGTAAGTGCCAACGAGTGTGATGGCATGAAGGAGTATATAAGGAAGATGTTCCAATTATTCGAGGGTGTGCGTGATAGAAGAATTCCAAAGTCTGAAGCTCCTTGTTCTTAGTTAATTCAATTGTTGAGCGAAATATTGTAGTCAAAAGAGAGTTTATATATTTGTGAGACCTTGAGGAAGTGTAGCAGAGTCTCTACATTGTGGAATCAAGGAAGGGCCATATTATAACAACTCTTTTGATTCATAGTGAAATCTAGCCGGTGGGCTGTCAGTGCGGAAGAGTGGATGTAGGCTTGGATTAAGCCGAACCACTATAAACCTTGTGTTCTTATTCTCTTCCCTAAGCTTTTTTACTTCGATCATAATTCTATTTGATTATTAGAATCTAATTTCCTTTTCATAATCTTTTATTGATTGGAATTGCACACTTCACTTCGAAAATTTGTTTTCGCACCTATTCACCCCCTCCAGGTGCTCGTACTAGCTTTCACAATTGGTATCAAAGCTTGTGTACTCACTTAAGTTGAAGTGTTTTACTTCAGAGTTAAAGATCCATGGCTAGTATGTTGGCTCCAGGTCTGGTTGAAGGGCAAAGCAATACCAAACCACATTATTTTGATGGAAAGGAATACAACATATGGAAAAATAAGATGAAGGTATTCCTAAGATCAAATGATCCTTTAGAATGGGATGTGGTAGACAAATGAATCATTCCTAAAGCTGCACCAGTCTTAGAAAGAGGAAAAGAAGTTGTTGAGTCCAGTGAAATGACTCAAAAAGAGATAAACAAGAGACAAGCTCTTGATGCAAAAGCAATTTATTCTTTATATTGTGCATTATCTCCTACTGAATATAATAGAATATCTTCTTGTGAAACAGCTAAAGAAGTCTGGGATAAATTATACATCACCTATGAAGGAACTGATCGAGTGAAAGAAACCAGAATTAACATTCTGCTCGGTCAATATGAAGCATTCAAAATGAAACCGGGAGAATCTATCACTGACATGTTTAGTTGTTTTACAGAAATCGTGAATGGGTCAACCAATTTCTGGACCCATGAAGGTTAACAAGCTACTGCGTGAACTGTCCAAAGATTGGAATCACATAAAGACCTCAATAAGGGAGACATAAAGAATCATGCCACTCTCTGTTGACGAATTGGTTGGGACTCTTCAGTCTTATGAAGTGGAGCAAATCAACGAAGATGAAGATCATAAAGGTAAGAAATATATTGCATTAAAATCTAATGATGATTTTGATGTTATAGATTCTAAAGACGATATGGATGATGAAGAGCTTGCTCTCATGATAAGAAGGTTCATAAAATTGAACAGAAAGGAGAGAAGATTCAATCCAAAGAAACAAATCTCTCAAAAGCTACAAAATAAATTAGTTGAGGATGATGAATCCAATAAAGATGTAGTCTGCTTTGAATGCAAGAAAAAGGGACACATTAGACCCAATTGTCCCCTTCTAAAGAAAAAGAAAGGAAAAGCTGAGAAATATCAAAAGGCACTTAAAGCAGAAACTTGGAGTGATACAGAATGTGAGGAAAGTGATGATGATTATGCCAATATTTGTCTCATGGCACAATCGGACTCAGATTTAGATAGTGAAATAGAGGTAAGTAATTTAAAAAATTCCTACAAAAGTTTCTAAATATATTGATGAATTATGTCTTAACCTCAAAACTTCTCTCAAGAGGATTTCCGAACTCAAAAGGGAAAATTCTGCACTAAAGCAATAGGAAATTGTTTGGAAAGAAAAAATTGAAAGTTTAGACAAAAGTGTTATTACTTTAAAAGAAAATGCAGATAATCTTTCAAAAGAAAATGCATTCTTGAAAAATGATATCTCAAACATTTCTAAAAGGTTTACTATAGGATTTGAGAAAGCTGGAAAAGAATTCTTTCTGCACAAAGACCTTATTTTAACAAATCTAGTTTGGGAATGACTGCCGAAACCATTCATCTAATTGATTTTCCTAAAGTAAAGGAAAGAATTAAGCAAAGACTCACAAGAGATTCTTACAAAAATCATTTCCAAAAAGTTTTTGTAAAACCTGTAGGCCGCAGTGCTCTTAAATGTTCTAAGTGTAATAGCTCAGATCATTTTGAGAAAGAATGTCCTATGATTTGGAAACCTGTGAAGAAGGTTTGGGCAAAGACTTTATATCACACTAACTCCACTAAACCTAAGAAAATATGGGTATCAAAGAAAGCATGAGTTTCTTTTTTAAATGCATGTCACTATCAAGAAAAAGGTCAAATGGTACTTCGATAGTGGATGCTCGAGACATATGACAGGAGACTCAAACTGCTTTATAAAGCTTGTACAAATTAATGGTGGAAAAGTTTCTTTTGGAGAGAATAGTAAAGGAAGAATAGTGCGATACAGAACTGTAAAGATTTGAAGCCTCATGATCAGTAATGTTTCTTTAGTAGAAGGACTTAACTACAACTTGTTGAGTATTAGTCAACTGTGCGACATCGGTTTCAGAATCAATTTTCAAAAAGGAATATGTTCAGGAACCAGTAAAGATTCCTCTCAGACTTTTACGAGGCGAAGATATGGGAATATCTATCTCTTGAATATTAAACTAGATGAAACCCAATGTCTAATATCAATTCAAGAGGAAGCAAACTTATGGCACAGAAAACTTGGGCACATCAACATGAAGCAAATAGCCAAAATCTCAGCGAAGAAGCTTGTTCGTGAACTACCCAAACTAACATATCAAAAGTCTTATCTATGCACACCATGCGTGCTGGGAAAACAGGTAAGAAGTTCATTCAAACCAATAAATCAAGTATCCATTAATCGAGTACTGCAGCTCTTGCATATGTATCTCTTTAGACCAACCAGAACTCAGAGTATTGGAGGTAAGAAATGCTGCCTAGTAATTGCGGATGATTATTCACGATTCATTTGGGTATATTTCCTAGCAAGTAAGTCTGAAACTTTTTTTTATTTTATAAAGTTTGCTAAAAAGGTCCAAAATGAAAAAGGGTATGTTATTTCCAGTATACGAACAGACCATGAAGGTGAATTTGAAAATCAAGATTTTACTAAATTTTGTGATGAATCTGGTTTTCAGGATGTATTCTCCTCTCCTTACATTTCAAAGCAAAATGGAGTTGTGCAAAGGAAGAATAGATCTCTCCAAAGATGGTTAAAACTCTTCTAATTGAAAGTAACATTTATTCTCGTTTTTGGGCTGAAGCAGTTTTTATAGCGTGCTATATTATTAATAGAGTTTTCTTAAGGCCTATTCTAGAGAAAACTCCCTACGAGTTATTCAATGGAAAGAAGCCAATTGTTTCATATTTTCATGTGTTTGGATGCAAATGTTTTATATTGAAAAATGCAAATGATCAAGTTGGAAAGTTTGAAGAAAAATCAGACGAAGGCATCTTCCTTGGATATTCAACCACAAGCAAAGCTTATAGAGTACACAACAAAAAGACTCAATCTGTGAAGGAATCGATGAATGTCAAATTTCAAAACTTCATGCAAAATCAATCGATTCAGACTCAACTTGAAGAATCTGAACCTGCTCCAGACTCTACAAAGTCTAAATCTCCAGAAGCAGCTCAGACTTCAGAAGACCAGCAACAAATGATCATCGAAGATTCAAATGAGAAAAATGATCAACAGTCTGATAAATCAACCATCAACTGGAAGCATAAGTCCAGTCATCCCAAAGATCTCATTATTGGTGATATTAATGAAGGAATTCGCACAAGATCCAAAAGGCGTGAAGAGTCTAGTGCTGTGGCTCTTATTTTTGAAATAGAACCCAAAAGTATTGAATAAACTTTAACTAATGAAAGCTGGATTGAAACTATGCAATAAAAACTCAGGCAATTCAGTATAAATGATGTTTGGGAATTGACTCCTAAACCGAAAGGTAAATCCATCATTGGAGCTAAATGGGTTTTCAGTAATAAGATGAATGAGAAAGGAAAAGTCGTAAGAAACAAAATAAGACTCGTGGCCAAAGGATATACGTAAGAAGAAGGGATAGATTATGATGAGACTTACGCGCTAAGAGTAAGGTTAGAAACGATTAGATTATTACTTGCTTTTGCTTGTTATAAGAATTTCAAGTTATTCCAAATGGATGTCAAAAGCATATTCCTAAATGGATTTCTCCAAGAAGAAGTCTATGTGGAACAACCTCCCGGTTTTGAAGACCCAAGAAAACCAGATTCTGTATTGAGACTGAAAAATGCTATATATGGTTAAAAGCAAGCACCTCAAGCTTGGTACGACAGACTAAGTAAGTTTTTAATTCAAAATGGCTTTGTCAAAAGTAAAGTAGATACTACATTGTTTATCAAAAGAGAAAGCAAAAGCTTTTTACTTGCTCAAATTTATGTTGATAATATTATTTTTGGATCTTTTAATGAAAATTTGTGCAAGAAATTCTCTAAGTCTATGCAGGATGAATTTGAAATGAGCATGATGCATGAATTAACATTCTTTCTCGGGCTTCAAGTGAAACAACTGAAGGAGGAAACCTTTATTCATCAAGAAAAATATGCTAAAGAACTTGTCAAAAAGTTTGGACTGGAGAATTGCAAAAAGACTAATATACCAATGTCAAGTTCTTTGAAGTTGGACAAAGATGAAGGAGAAAAGAAAGTTAACCAGAAGCTATACAAGAGTATCATTGGTTCACTTCTTTATCTTACTGCTTCTAGACTTGGCATTTTGTTTAGTGTTTGTATTTGTGCCATATTTCAATTAGACCCTAAAGAATCTCATTTAAGTGCTGCAAAATGTATTATCAAATACATTACCTCAACATCAAATTTAGGTCTCTGGTATCCTAAAGAATGAGACTTTACTCTTCTTGGATACTCAGACGCAGACCTAGCAGGTACGATCATCTATATATAATTGCTTGATGTTATCTTCCCTGTTTACGTGATTATTGCAATCTTTCCTTTTTGAAAAAGAAGTTATTTTTGAAATGACGGTTATTTAACTTTTCAAAAAGGCAGTTATTTTTTAAAAGGCATTTTTATTTTTTCTTTTACGACGTTCCGTATGCCTCGCTTCAACTATCTTATATAATGTTGGTTCCTCTTCGCTTTACTCGTAAAAACCCTAAGAGAGCACAGATCTTCAACTTCTCTTTTCTTCTCTTGTTTAATCATCGAAAAATTTTCACCTTTCTTGCGAAACAAGCTTGGAATCTCTCAAAGACTGTGAAGGATGTCGTCTCAAAGAAAGTCTTCGAGGATCGCGAACAGGGGACCATAGCGAATGCATGAGGGTCCTACGCATTTTGACATCACCGAGGAAGAAGAATCTCCTAACCAGTAGCAGAGCCCACAACATTCTTAGCAGCGTCAATCTCCTCCATTTAGACCTCAGAATATTGAACATTAAGAAGAGGAAGAAGTCATCGAAGATGCAGAACTCATAAGAACTCTAAAGCCCGCTTTTATGTATAAGCTTTACTGTGCCTTGAAGAAGGGTGGTACTCCCTTGAACTATATTGATGAATTTTTGAAAGACAAAGGGTATCGAAATGAAACCTACTTTTTACGCACAATGGAACGATTGGGAACTGCTCCTGCGGGGTCAGCAGAAGAAGCTTTTGCGAATGTCCCAAGCGACCCATGTGTTGGAGGGCTGAGTCAACTTGATGGGAATGATGATGATAGGATGTACACTCATTTTAAACCTAGAATGGGTGTTGCGGCGAAAATCCAAAGCAACAGGACAAACCTAATTCGCTTGGAGGAACACAAGCGACTATACTCTAAGTTGCTAAAGCATGGTGTGATTAACCCTAGAAGTGTGGACTTTGATTTTCTTGATTCTCTGAATGTCAAGCTGCGAGAGAAATTTAATCTTCTTCAACTGGAACGATTTTATTCTGAAACTATAGAGGCTCATGCTAAACTCACTGCTTACTTTTATTCCAATCTGAGTTTCTTGGATGCGAATAGATTCTCTTTCAGTATTCGAGATCAGGACTATGTAGTTGATATGGATACATTGGCTGATGTGATTGGAGATGAAAGAGGGAAATTCCAACCAATTAATATGTCTATTGGCGTGCGACGGTGGAGCTTGTTCGAGATAGAACGGCGGAAGGAAGGATTTCATATTCGAG
Source organism: Eucalyptus fibrosa (assembly GCA_017140475.1). NCBI lineage: Eukaryota > Viridiplantae > Streptophyta > Magnoliopsida > Myrtales > Myrtaceae > Eucalyptus > Eucalyptus fibrosa. The sequence continues at coordinate 21,873,925 of CM029509.1, read as the reverse complement.
GATGAATGCCTCAAATATCTTGCTTCACAAGATAGTGATCAACTGCCTCAAACCCAAATCGACTTCAAAAACCGATGTTTCAAACTCGGAGGCAAAGCTGATGTATGCCATTAACGCTGGCAAAAAGTTCTCCCTTCCACACACTATCATATTCCACATGTACAGAACGATTGTGAAAGACAAGGGTCAACTTCCTTACTCAGCACTTGTCACTAAGTTATTCAGACACTTGGACATTCAGTCTCCCAGGATTCTTTGTATTCGAACATGCGATCAAATGGTGGTGGGACTGAAAATGGTCTCAAAAATGCGTCTGAAGGAACTTAACAAGGCTTTGGAGCGTTTCAAGGAGAAAACACTTGTCAAGACTCATCCAGTCTTTTCGGCTGCAAAACGGAAAGGGAAGGAACCCATGGTTGCTTCATCCAAGAAAAGAAGAGCACTCATTTTGGAGGATGAAGAGAATGAGGATGATATCACAATTTCTGCTTTTGCATTGAAGAACTTAAGTCGTTCTATTCCAGAGACAGAGGAGAGACAGGAACAAGACAAAGAAGAGATCGAACAGAGGACTGGAGAGAAAGAATCTTTGGAGAAAGAAGCAGAGGAGGAAAGGATTGAGGAAGAGGAAGAAGAGGGCAGAGGTGAACAAGAAGAAGTAGAGCATGAAGAGTACTTCTCACCACCTGAAGACAATGAAACGGGGGGAGTTACTGAGAAAAGAGGTACATCTTCAATTGCTGCCACTAGTGAAGGAGTAAGTCGTTCTCTAGTAGATCCAGAAGACATCTATGCCTCTCAATTTCCTGAGGAAGGCCGTGAGGTTTCATCACCCAATCTGCGTGATTGTGCTGACTTGCCATCATTTGCCAATACACCATCTGATCGTGCAGAAGCCAGTACTCAGACTGATAATTCAAGAGATTTTCGCAGAGTGCTTGATATTCTTATGGAAATACGAGGCCAGATTTATGCTTTGGGATACGAAGTTCAGAACTTACAGAATGCAGGTCAAGCCTCTTCGGTTTCTTTACATGATCAAATTCATGCCCTTACTCTTCAAGTTTAATCAAATGCCAAGGGTGAAGATATAGCTCAACTGGAGGATTTTAAAAAGCTGGAAGGGATTGTCTAGTCAATGGGAGATTTTCAGCTTGTTCGTGTTCCAAAGCAATCTTAATTTCATTCTCTTTTCGTCTCTACCTTTTTAATGCTAACAAAAAGGGAGAGAGATGTGGTGCAGATTTTGAGATTTGAAACTTGAGATTTAAACTCTTGACTTGTTTGATTGACTTTACTTTTGTGTTTGGCTGTTTGGCTGTGACTAGATTTGGAATTGGACTGTTTGATTGTCTGTTTATCTTAAGCACTATTGGTATTTCATGGCAAAAATAGTTGCTTATTTACAGGACTAACTTATCTTCTGTGGATGCAGATTTTAATGTTATCCTTAGTAAGCCAATTATCCTTTGTGAGATATCCATATTTGCTTGAATATTGTTTTGCAGGTCAAAGTTATCTAAATCTGCAAGAAAGTTTTGTCACCATCAAAAAGGGGGAGATTGTTGGAGAAAACTTCCTTAAGTGTTTTGAAGTTAATAAAACGTTTCCATCAGTCTAGTCTGAAGACTTGCAAACTCTTTCATCAAAGTTTGAAAACCTCCGGACTACCAGACTCAAGACTCAAAGTCTATCCTCATTGACAGTTTCTAGACCGTCGAAGAAGGCTTATCTAAAACTGAGTATTTCGTTGAGGACTTGATTCTATCGATTGAAGAAGATCTCCTGGCTGAATATAGCATGTCGAAATCCATTATTCAAATTGAGATTGATTCAAGGATTTTGGATCCGTTGATTGGCAAAGTATACTTGGAAGGTTCTACTTATGGAAACCTAGATCCTGATTATATGGGCGAGCAGGATTGGTGAGCTATCGTCATATTCGTTAGGTAACTCGAAATCTCCCTAATTGATTTTGTCCAACGGGTAGATTGGAAGAATTCCTTTGGTAAGTGCCAATGGGTGTGATGGCATGAAGGAGTATATAAAGAAGATATTCCAGTTATTCGAGGGTATGCACGATAGAAGAATTCCAAAGTCTAAAGCTCCTTACTCTTAGTCAATTCAATTGTTGAGCGAAATCTTGTAGTCAAAAGAGAGTTTATATCTTTGTGAGACCTTGAGGAAGTGTAGCAGAGTCTCTATATTGTGGAATCAAGGAAGAGCCATATTGTAACAACTCTTTTGATTCATAGTGAAATCCAGTTGGTGAGCTGTCAGTGCAGAAGAGTGGACGTAGGCTTGGATTAAGCTGAACCACTATAAACCTTGTGTTCTTATTCTTTTCCCTAAGCTCTTTTACTTCGATCATAATTCTATTTGATTATTAGAATCTAATTTTCTTTTCATAATCCTTTATTGATTGGAATTGCACACTTCACTTCGAAAATTTGTTTTCACACCTATTCACCCCCTCTAGGTGATCGTACTAGCTTTCACAATGAGCTCATTGCTGTTGATCAAGTCGTCCAGCTCATGGATATTGCCCTTTCGAGCTGCTTCTAACATCCTTCGCTCCATTTGATCGGAACTAATAATGGTCTCTCTCTTTTTGGGACACCTTTGGACTTGGACATCTGTTAAATTATATCGACCCATTTTATAGAGTTTTCCGAGCGTCAAGAAGCTCATTGGTGAATGATGAAAAAAGACTAGCAACAGCAAGGTTCCATTCACATTTCCACCCGTGAAAACTCAGCTTTTCAGTAAAATAATGACAATATCAAAGCATAGATCTAACCAGTAGGACCACGGAGTAAAGGAATACCAGCATTGAAATCGTGCGGCAGGCGGAAAGTCAGCTTTTTTGGTCATAAGGTGGCTTTTTAAATACATCGGAAATCAAGAAGCGAGAAAATCTCCAAAACCCTCCTCTTGAGGAGGGCATTTATCTCGAAGCACCTCCGAGATCGGTGATTTCGTCTCAATTGAAACCCCCCAACCAGCGACGCAGATGTTCGCCCGGACGCCGATTGCTTGTGTGTCACTTTCCATTGTCCACACCATGGACGGGGGCATTTTTTTGTCCGAAAGAAATTGCCCCTGGGCCTCCCGCTCCACTTGCTCTTCCGTCCACACCACTCTCCGTTGCCGGCTACATAACAGAAAATTCAGTAGAAGAAATTTCTCATTTCTTCATTAGTAGAAAGAGGAAATATTGTCCTAGAGTTGTGGAACGAAACGGTAATTTTATCTTATATTTCTTTTTCCGGGGTCAGGTGCTTTGTTTTATCTTAGGAGGGCAGAGTGCATACCGTCTCCCGGCGGCAGCGGTGAAGTCAATGCCAGGGTCTTTGTAGGCTAAAACTATTACGTCATAGTCATGACCCTAGGATGACATCACTTATCTCCACAACATTATCACGTGAATAATCGATCCTCCTGTTCCGGAGCATCAGATGGGGCCACTGGATACAAATTATTGAACTACTTTGGGACCCCCAAGTCATAATTTCTTTCCTTTATGTACACTTAGGGCAGCAGTGGGGTCTATCTGTATTTGTGTCGTTTGTCTATGTCGTCTGATTTAGAATGCATGTCGTTTTCATATATGGGTCTTGTGTGGTTTTCAGAATTGCTTTTTAGCTGTCACTAGCTGAATTGGAATATTATCACATCTCCTTAGGTCTTCTGCCTCTTTATATTATTATTATTATTTTATTTTATTTTTTGGTTGTCGTCTTTATTGCTTTTCCCCTAGACTTTTCTATAGAGATTGTTTGGGTTTGACCCACCAAGAGAACATTATCTGTAGACCCTATGCAGCAAGCTCATTTGGGCCACTGATGATATGAAGTCCATTGTAACCACTCACACAATCAATCATTTGGATGATATTAATCTACGTTATTTGTAGTAAAAATGTTCACAGGTCACACTTTTGTTTAAATTGAAGTTTGGCCTGAACATATCGAGCCTGCTCACCTTCGGCCCAATACAATAGCCCAGACTGCGACAAATTTAGTCTTCACACCTCTCCCCTAGAGCCTAGCCAGAGTCACCTAGTAACCCTCGCCAACCTAGAGTTGAAAGGGAAAAAGAAAATAAAATAAATAAAAAATTCAGAAAATTATCCAGTATAGCACTTTGGTCTAGTCATGTAAAATGGTCAGCTTCTACATTATCAATTTCTTAGAAAAATTGGCTGAAAAGACTAGATTGGTAAATTGAGAAAATATTTATGACTAAATTGACAATATTAAAATATTTAGAGCTAGATTGGCCTTTGTAGAGCAAATTTATGAATTTTTTTTTTTGTGGCAATTTTTACCCTTTTCTTCTTGAGGACAAACTCAATGGCAGCTAGCAAAGCTTTCGCAGTATACTTGACCCTGAACTCCGAACTCTCTATTGAACTAGGCATCTGGAGTTCCAAACTATGAAACAATGATATTCTTCAAGATTTTTTTTGTTGTGTCAGACACTCCGACACGTGTTCGACACTCTCTAACATTCACTCAACAAGTGTTGGGAAATCCGTCACCTACTCAACCCTCCCAACACTTTTTGACATGCGAATTCAAAATTTCGACATGTGATTCCGACACGCACGAAGTCAATTTTAAAAATTTCCAATAAATAAAAGGTTAAAATATAAACATGTAAAAGAAAAATAAAGATTACAATGGGGGAAAGAAGAAAAACTCAATCTTCTCTTCTTTTCTGACTCTGACTTTTCATGGCACACAATTCACCCCAAAAATTGCTTTTATCTCTTCTCTTTTAACACGCTTTGACATGTGAGTCTAGAATGTGAATTGCTTTTTTTTTCTCCTCTAAGTTTTATATATTACTAGAACGGAGTTAAATTTATCAAATTAAAACAATGAATAATACTAATAAATGATGGATTTATTTTTTTGTATAAATTCATTCCGGGTTCTTTATTATTAATTACTTATTTGTCAATTTGAATCAAATTAATTTGATCAAAATAATAAAAATGATAATTTATTATGTATATATAAAAATATATATTTATATACAATCTGTCCCAATATATCAAAATTATTTACTTTTTGAGAAATGACGTGTTTGCGTATTATATCATGTCGTATCACATGTCGGTGTCGGTGATACTTAAGTTTCAAAGGTGTTGTTAAAGACCTTGCATTTGAATTCTTGGATTGTTTGTGTTGATTTTAGAGCAACCACAAAGAGGACAATGAAGAGAAAGAGCTGAGTAGGCCTAATTTTTGCAAAGGATGATTTAACTAGCTCTTATCATCACAATCTGTTGAATCTACTAGTTGATTATATACAAGTTTTGACACCAATGAACACCATGGAATATGTATAGTTGACAACTATGCTTTCAAAAATTTATTATATGTGACGATCATAGATTATCTCTTTTTTAATAAAATTGCCTTAAGGTTGATTTCTCTTTTCACGTTGACAAGAAATTACTTAAAAGCCGCATGCAACTGATCTTTAGATTTCAAAGCAACAGCCAACACTTTTCTAAAACAATCATCAATAAATGTCACAAAATATAATGCACTTTCAAAAGTTTTAGCATCCATGCAATAAACATTAGTGTGAACTACATTAAGTACATTTGATTTTGTATGAGAAGATAAATTATGAAATGAAAATGTATGTTGCTTACTTGTAAGGCAATGAGTGCATTTATTTACATTTTTCTCCTTCAAGCTAGAAAGGTTCTTTCTAGTAAGAGTTTCAAGCATCTTTCATTAATTTCCACTTTTTTATTGAAATCTGGCCCTTGTTAACTCTCCATCCAATATTGCCGTTAAAATTCAATGTGCCAATTCTACATCCATTTCTCTCCCTCGACGTGTCACTGATGATGTGCAATTTCAGCTCAATTAGATTTATTTTTTATAGAAAAACCTCTGTTCTTTCTATTTCCTTATGTTCTGTTATGTTCTGTTTCTTCTTCTTCTTTCTTCTTTGCCACCTCCATTATGTTCTTGTTTTTCTATTTTCTTGCTCATACCTCCATTGATTCTTCCACTTGCTCTAATAGAGAAATTCATCCTCAACCTCACAAAGATGTTTTACTTCATGGCCAATCGATCCAAGGAAGCAAAGACCAAACGAGTAGTTAGAAGCAAAACCACATCTCAAAATCTGGACCGCTATCCGTGAAGTTACAAACGTCATATAAACTCACAACACAATTTATTAGGGAGATACAATACAGTGGGTCACTTGCAGACATCACACACTCGAATACAGAGAATCATGGACATTAATCTAATAACTGACCTTGTCAAACAAACTCCAGTACTATGCTGCTAAAGGCTTGCATGTCTTAGCTCAACCTCAAGGAAAGAGAAATACCATCATCATTTACAACCACGACTCCGGTCCACCACCTCAAGTTCGTACAGATCGCCAAAGATCTTCATTCGAAAAAGCCCATGCAAGAAAAAATCTAAAACTATCGCCAGCCACTTCTGTATCAGTAGAAGAAAAATTGCTATCATAAGAGGTAGCACGTACAGCACAGTCCGGGTTGCCGGACCATTCGCTGATGTGATCAACAAAGATAATGAGAAGCAAAAGTAAGTTAGAACCATTGCGATCATGGATAGCCTAAGTGGCCACCTAAGGGGGAACTTTTTAGTGAGGTAAATGATCATCTGGACTGACACCAAGAATCCGAATGAGTTGCCGCCCAGGAAAAGGATGTACACCAGGCCTGCACTATAAGTTATATCCTCCGCGGAAGAATTGTTCTCAGGATTCTTGTCACGTTCTACAACGCTTGGAGGCTGAAGCACCGATTGGTAGGTCGCATTGGCGATGAGCGTGGCGACCACCAGCAGGGCATTGCGTATCTCGCCGTCCGAACGTGATAATGATTGAGGAGCACTTGTGACTAGTTCCCCATCTGATTGATGATCGTTACCTCCCTCGAAATCGTCATCCACCGAGACTGGTCTTGAAGCGCGCAAGTTTGATCTTCCTCTTCTACGTATGGCTCCAGCTCGCACAAGGATTTCTCTGATCTCTCTATCTCCTGCTCCCCTTCGCGAGAGAGTCAAGACATCTAGGGGCGTTGAACCACTGTCGTTCAAGGGGTTCACCTCCACAACGTCGGACTTCACAGCACGCCCACAAAGCAGCAAGCTAATCACCTGCAATTCTCTTCCATTTTCCAAACATTAAGATTAATACGAAAAGACTTCAAACATAGACGAGACATCCTTTTATTCCAGTGATGATCAAAACAGACCCAATCGAATAAATTCCTTTTGCCCAGAAGATCTTTGCATATGGTAGGGACACCAAATTAAAACCCTCACTGAAATAATGGACAAAGAAAAGTGCCATAAAATAAGGGAATGGCGAGACTTGCCTCGAAATTTTTGCCGGCGGCAGCGAGATGCAAGGCAGTGTCACCTTTGTGGTCCTTCCAATTGATCATCTTCTCCTTCTTGTGCAGCTTCAAATGCTCCACCAACCTAACCACTGCTTCGAACCGGTTGTTCTTCACGGCGAGGTGAAGCACAGTCTCCTGTCGAGCAGTTGTCTCTTCGATGCATTCAGGCGAAGCGGAGAGTAATAAATTCATGACATCGAGCTCCCCTTTTATGGCGGCATAATGCAAAGGGATTCTACTCTCCCGTCCCTTCACAAAGCACAAGTGTGCACCCACTGTCAAGAGCTCCCTCGCGACCTCAAAATTACCTCGAGCTGCCGCGATGTGCAGCGGGCTAAAACCACCCGCGTTCACTTTTTCGGCGAACTTCGGCATACGCTTGAGGAGCTCTCGGACGAAATCCGGATGGCCGGCCACACAAGCGACGTGCAGCGGCGTGTGACCGGCTTCTTCGAGATCCATCTCCTCGAGGATGAGCCCATTGCTGCTGATCAAATCTTTCAGCTCATCGATATTGCCCCTTTCAGCTGCTTCTAACAACCTTCGCTCCATTTGATCGGAATTAATAATGGCCTCTCTCTCTTCTCGGGACAGCTTTGGACTTGGACATCTATTAAATTATTGATCCATTTTATAGAGTTCCCGAATATCGAGAAGTTCATTGCAGAATGATGAAGACAGACTAGCAACAGTAAAGTTCCATGCACATAACCACTTGTGATAACCCAACTATCCAATAAAATATTGCAATATCAAAGCACAGATCCAACCAAGTAGGACCACGTGTTAAAGGGTAACAAGCATTGGAATCGTGCGACCTTCGTTTGTGGCCAAAGGTAAGTTTTTTTGTCATAAAATGGCTTTTTAATCACGTGGAAAATCAAAAAGCGGGAAAGTCTCGAAAACCCTCCTCGAGAAAAGGGAGGGGAGCGAAGGAGGGGGCGGGGAATTTCTCCCAAAGCACCTCCGAGATCAGTGTTCGCCTCGAATTAAGCTCCATAATTTGGTGAATTCGTCTCAATTGAAGCCTCCTCAATCTCACCAGCTACACAGATGTTCACCGGACGGTGACCGTGCGCGTGTCGCATGCCATTATTCGAGCCATGGACATGGGCATTTTTTGTCTGAAAGAAAACGCCTCCAGGCCCGTCCGCGCCACTGCCCGTCACCGGCTACATGACGGCAAATTCTGCAGAAGAGATTTCTCATTTTCTCTATTTTATTTATTAGTAGAACGAGGAAATATGCAGTACAGAGACTTTATTAATGAAGTACCTTTCCTTGTCGTTTTGTTATCTTTTTTTTTTTTTTTTTGTGGTCATGTGTTTTGTTTTATCTTACGAGAGCGGGAGTGAAGTCATTGCCACAGTCTTCGTAGGCCAAACTATTACATCCTAGTCAAGACCCTAGGATGATGTCACTTGCCTCCCCGACATTATCACGTGAATCGATCATCTTGTCAGATGCATCGGATTGAGGAGTCACTGCATACGAATTATTGAACGGTTCTGGACCACATGTCATAATTTCTTTGCTTTACAGATATTTAGGGCAGCAATGGGGTGTATTTGTATTTACATTCGAGTCGATGTCTATGTCGTTTGGTTCAGAATGCAGTGTTGTTTTCATATGAGGGTCTTGTTTCATTTTCAAAATTGATTTTTTGTTATCGCCAGCCAAATTGAAATATTGTCACATCTCTTTAGGGTCTTGTGCCTCTTATTATTATTATTTTTAGTTGTAATTTTAATTGTTTTTTCCATGGACTTTTCAATAGAAGTGTCAAAAGTTTAGTTCACTTCATATATACATTAGTTTTGAACTGAGTAGCAGCTAAAACTCCACCAATGAAATGGCATATATTGCCCTCGAGTTGAATTGTTTTTTAGTTTGTACAAGGTAGATCTAGTAGTTTAATTGCTTGATTGTCTTTTGACCCACTGAAAGAACATCATCTATAGACCCCATGCGAATAGAGTTCATGGTAGCCACTCACACAATCAATGATTTAGATGATATTAATCTACATTATCTGTAGTAGGAATGTGCATAGGTTGTGCTTTTGTTTAAATTGATGCTTGGCTCGCTGGCCTAGACTATTACAAATTTAGGCTTTTGTATCCCTTGCCTAGAGGTTGGCGAGGGTCAGCCGACGACCCTCACCAACCTAGAGTTGAAAGGAAAAGAGAAAATGATAAAATAATTAAAAAAAAGCTTATAAAAAAGATATTGAAAAATTATTCACGCTAGCATTAGTCTAACCACGTAGAATGGTCAACATCCACATTATCGATTTCTTACCAAAATTGGTCAGAATGACTATATTGGCAAATTGTGAAAATATTTAGGATTAAATTAGCCAAATTGAAAAGTTTAAAACTAGATTGACCTGATATACAATAGATTTATGATTTTTAATTGGGACAATTTTCCCTTTTTTTCTTGAGGATGAACTTAGGGGCAGCTAGCATAGCTTTCGCAGCGTACTTCACCCCGAACTCTCTACTGAACCAGGCGTCTGGAGTTCTAGAGGTGTTGTTAAAGACCTTGCATTTAAATTATTGGATTGCTTGTGTTGGTTTCAAAGCAACCACAAAGAGGACAATGAAGAGAAAGAACCGAGTAGGCCTAATTATTGCTGAGGATGACTTAACTAGCCCTTATCTATGCAATCTCTTGAATCCATTTGTTGATTATATACAATTTTTGACACCGGTGAAAACCATGGAAGATATACAGTTGACAACTATGCTTTCAAAAATTTATTATATGTGACAATCGTAGATTATCTCTTGCTCAATTAAATTTCCTTAAGTTCGATTCCGTTAAATTTTATCGTCAAATTGCTGAATTGGATGATATGTAGCAATTGACAAATGTATTAGTTTGAAGTTTTATCATCTGTTTGTTTCAGGTTTATTAGAAGGTAACGAGGGGAGCATATTTGTATTTGTGTCGGTGTCTATGTGGTTCGATTCAAAGTGCGTGTCATTTTCATATTAGGGTCATGAGTGGTTTTCAGAATTGCTTTTATGTTAGTGCTAATCAAATTGGAATACTATGACATCTTTAAAGTCTTGTGCCTCTTTTTGTTATTATTGTCTTTTAGTTGTCACTTTAATTGTTTTTCCCTGGACTTTTCCAGGCCCGTTCATATTTATCACTGGTTGACCAAGCGGATCAACTTTTGATACCTAGGATTAGATTTTTGTTCCTTTTTTATCATTGCGACTCTAGGCGACTATCTTACTTTGTGTAATGCCATACTCATCCAATTTAACCAATTGTGATTTCATATATAACAATTGGACATGTAAAGAGACAGCGTGCCCGTCCAATGAAGCCTTTGGCAATGCTAATCCTCATTTTTAGTTATAAAACGACACGAACTACAATGAAAGCCTAACACATCTCAGAAAGTTTCAATACAGTCCATAGTTGAGCAAATCTCTATTATACATGTATCGAAGGAATTTGTAGTGGCTATGGACAATGAGAATTTTACCCGTGAAATGGCATAGATTGCTCGAGTTGAATTGTTTTGTAGTCTGTACAAGGACGTTCCAAATAGCTTAATCCCTCGATTGTCTTTTGACCCACCGAAAGAACATTATCTATAGACCTTGTGCAGGAAGCCCATATAGGCCGCTGATCATATGGAGTCCATGGTAGCACTCAAACAATCAATGATTTAAATGACTACATTATCAGTAAAAGGAACATGCATAGGTCACATTGTTGCTAAGATTGAAGTCTGGCTTGAACATATCAGGCTTGCTCACTCTAGGTGCTCAGATCGTAACAATTTAAGCTTCATGCCTCTTGCCCGATAGCCAATGACCCTCACAAGACTAGAATCGAAAAGAAAAATAGAATAAAATAAAATACTACAATTTCACTTTCTTTTCAAAATTGGAGAAATTGTCTACGTCGGTATTGGTCTAAGCACAAAAGACACCTAGCTTTCATGTCATCGATTTCCAATTAAAATTGGTTGGAAGGATTATATTAGCAAATTTTCAAAAGGTTTAGGACTAAAAATTAACCAAATTGAAAAGTTTAATACTAGATTGACCGTTATACAATAGGTCTATGATTTTCATGGTAATTTTCTCATTTGTCTTGAGGACAAACTCGGTGGCAGCTATCAAAGCTTCCACAACGTACTTCACCCCGACCTCTCTACTAAACTAGGCATTCAAAGTTCTAGAGGTGTTGTTAAAGACCTCGTATTCGAATTCTCGAATTGCTTGTGTTGATTTCAGAGCAACCACAAAGAGGACGGCAAAGAGAAAGAGCCGAATAAGCCTAATATTTGCAAAGGAAGATTTTACTGGCACTTATCTATGCAATATCTTGAGTCTTTTCATTGACTATATATAAGTTTTGACACCAATGGAAACCATGATATATGTTCAATTTTGATATAGTTGACGACTATGCTTTCAAAATTTTATTACATGTCACAATTGTAGATTATCTCTCACTCAGATAGTCAATTGAATTGCCTTAAGTTTGGTTTTGATACAAATGTTACAATTTCATCTATCTCCTATTTTTGCGTTTGGTCAGGGTTTGTCTCTGTGGAAATATTGTCCCATACCTCCTGACAATGGGTCATTTATGTTTTTTATATTCATGTGATCTCCCTATACCTATCAATTTAAACTTTTAGAATGGGCTTTCTAACATAGTATGAGAGATGGGGAAGGCAGATAATAACGACAAGTGTCAAAAATCTGACAGTGTTGTAGATAATGCGTGTTTGGAAAGTTGGGATATGGTTTATACTCCCCATCGTTAGAAGTTCATCCAAGGGGGGAGGAACCAAAATGCGAAGAGTCAAGTAAATATCAAGTTCAACCTCAATCTGGAGCTTTTCCACCCTCTCTTCCACTTGAAAGGCGTAGTAGTCGGTCTTGATACGAGATTTAGTTGGGGGTTACTTTGATCATAACTAAGAGCGCCTCAATTTACTTGAGCTAAGAGCGGGAATAGTTACGAATTTCATTAGGTCGCGTGAGAGAAGGAGGTCATTGCAAGAAGCACGATCCCTCTAAGAGTTACTGAAATCGTGGAATTGAGAAGATGAACATGCAAACATGGGTAAAAACATCGGCTTTCTTGCTTGGGCAAAGCAATTCCAGCGGGGTAGGCTGCATCCAATGCAAAGCAATATTAGACATGGGGATGGGGTATCCAAGCCGTGAATCCTGACCTTATTACGTGCATCTAATGCAAGAGTAATTAGGTATACAAGTGCACACACATTAGTTTCAACTCACACTTCCCTCGACTTGTTGGCAAAAGCCCATGGATGATCGGTGTCTGTCTTTTAAATGGAACCTCAGCAGTGGTCCCCAGATTCGAAAATCAGATTGGGTATTGATGAGCTGCTGTCCCATGAAACAATCCACTCTAAACCGACCAGTCCGATTCACAGATATCATATAAAACTATGTCTCTCAAATACAATAATTCGCTTAGGTGGTCATGCATGTGTCTTCATATTGTAGCATGGAGTCCATGGCTCAAATCATGGTAAGAAGCAACATTTCGTCAATAGAGAGAGGTAGAGATAGAGAGAGAGAGAGGCATTCCCGCAGTTGAAACAGCCGGTCCGCCCAGTTCTTTAGTTGAACAAATCCCAATTGCACACCGCCGTGCAAAGGTAGTCAAATCCAATATTATAACAGACCATATTTTTGTTGTTTGAGCCTCGATTATTTATACGCTGATACAAATAATACTTTCCATTGATCCAATTTTTAATTTGATATGTTTTGTGATGACTTTGCATTGCCCGCCCACAGGAAATTGAGGATGGCATTCAAGCTACACAAATCGAATTTAAAGCCCTAAATAAACCACAAGGAATTGGATATGTGCATACTTAGGTGTACCGTTTAGCACTAGCTTGGTGTACAATTTTACGACCCCTAAGGGCGCGCATGACAAAATTTCTGTTTCTCGATTTCTCTATTTCTCTGTTCCCGGAACAGGTTTGGAACAGAAATCCGTTTGGTAACGCAATTTGATTTCTCTATTTCTGAAACAGATTTCTATTTCAGAAATAGAGAAATTGAAGAAATCAGAAGCTGAAATTTTTAACTTCTTAGTTTCTGAAATAGAAATCAGAAACTGAAATCAAACCATATAAAAGAACATTGCACTTTCTTGCTAACTTAATTTACTCATAACCACAACTTCACAAATTATTGCTAATTTTCTTTTTCTTATTTTGCTCGTGTTTTTTTTTTTTTTTTGCATTTTTTTTTTTATAATTTCCTCTTTAGAATGAAAGGCAATCGAATGGGTCCCCAATTTTCAAAAACTACCAAAGTTCTTAAATGCTTACTTAAAAACAATAGGGCTCTTTCCTCCTAGAAAAGGCACGCGTATGGCCGTTGAAGAAAAAGTTCTTACCTAATAGATGAATAAAAAACGTGCCTAGAAATTTAACCATATTTTTTACGGATTCAAAATTCTTGCAAAATCAAAATAATTAGATTGTTACACAATCTTGAATTTTAATTCGAATGCAAGAGATTCAAGAGAATCTCTCTTTGCTATGCAAGGGCCATTAAAGGTTCATTGAGCAATAATAAAGAAATTAGGGATGAGCAACTAGACTGATTCAATTCGAGAATCAAAATAAACCGACCTTTCCTCGATTGGTTCCTAACCATAAACGTTACTTTAATGTAGAATTCTCATATATTCCTTTACACCATTAATTTTATTTTGTTGATAATCTTGTATAATACTAGTTTTTGATAAAATGACAAGGCTGTATAGGCGCAATTGATGGCACCCATATTCATGCTTCCGCAGTACTTATCTGAACCTACGCAGGATGAGCTTGCAAACGATATATTGACCGAGGAGGGAAACCAAATAAATATGCTTAGGAATACAATTGCTAATAAAATGGCAATTGAAAATAATATGCCGGAATTCCATGAAATTGTATTTTCAACTTTTGTAATGTATTAGTATTATTTCGACTATTATTTTGTATTTGAAGATTTTCTATATTGTTTTAGTATTATTTCGATTATTATTTTGTATTTGAGGATTTCCTATGTTGTTATCTAATCAATTTCTATTCCTAGAAATAGAAATTTTGTTCTATTATCAAACGGATTTCTGTTTTAGAAATAGAAATTTTGAGTCGTTATCAAACGGGTTTCTTTGCTCAGAAACTTGTCCGGGGAATAGAAATTAAGAAATTGATTTCTGACCAGAAATCAATTTCTGTTTCAGAAATTTTGTCATGCGCAGCCTTAACCAGCTCATCTCAATATTATGGTTGATAGTAAGTAATAGTGGAAATAATTGGGATTGAGTTGGTCTTTCAAGATACAAGTCAGATAGAGTCAGATAGAATACGATAACATATGCATTACCAAATGCCAGAAGTCAAGAACTTGCCTACCGATGCTAATTCGTCTGAAACAATGCTTTTCCTTGATCCCAAATCCAATTTAGGTCTGTCCCTTATAGTTCACGAGAGCATATACTAGCACATACTCAAATTATATCCATTGAATCTGCTGGTCCCACCGTCAAATATCAAAATTTATTGCACTCTTCCAAAAAAACAAGAAGATAGATTTGGACTTGGTCTGTCTTCCAACGAGTCGGCAACATCCTCAATGCCTCGGAATAGGTTTCTGTTGGCAAAACTTGATCCCTAAGGGCGCGCATGATAAAATTTCTGTTTCTCAATTTCTCTGTTTCTCTGTTCCCCGGAATAGGTTTGGAACAGAAATCCGTTTGGTAACGCAATTTGATTTCTCTATTTCTGAAACAAATTTCTATTTCAGAAATAGAGAAATCGAAGAAATCAGAAGCTGGAATTTTTAGCTTCTCAGTTTCTGAAATAGAAACAGAAAATTTTTTTTCTCAACTTCTCAATTTAGTTAATTTAGTCCAAAATATTTTAATGATTTTTTAATATAATCATTTCAATCAATATTGATTAAAAGTCTTAACCATTTGGCCAAATGGTGGGAATTGAATGAACAAGGCTTCATTTGTTGCACGCAAGAGATTTCACGCGTGGTAATAGTCAACTTGCCATATTCATATTTAATGAGTCTTTCTTCACCTACTCTTCCGTAGTACGCCAGACAACGGCTCTATCTGGCTAACTATTTTTTTAATCATAAACTTCATATTGAGGCGGTAAAAAAGTGTCAAATCATTAGGGTTTCATCCGATTTTTCTTTTATATAATGTCCTCACTTATCAAGACACAGGTAAAAAGACATCTAATAAGGAATCTATTGTTCTTGTAAGAGTGTTAATGAAAATACAAATTTTGATAATAAATTTTTAAATAATCCTAGTATTGATAATTTTGAAAAAAAACTGGTGACGATTTTTGAACATGGTGAGGATTTTTTTAACAAAATTTGGAAAGAAATTGGAATTAGACTTGAAGTTAGGATTTGTTTTAGGAGATTAGACTATTATAATCATGGCTATCATTAGACTTATTTGATTAATGTGAAATCAATTTCGGCAAAAACATAACGACATATTCACTACAATTGAATTTCGATTGATTTTTTTTTTTTTTTTTTTTTGCCACGTTGTTTATTTTTTGAAAGAAAATATTATGTAATAGGAAACGTAAGCATATGTAATAGGAAATTCCATGAAATTGTATTTTCAACTTTTGTAATGTATTAGTATTATTTCGACTATTATTTTGTATTTGAGGATTTCTTATATTGTTATCTAATTAATTTCTATTCCTAGAAATAGAAATTTTATTCTGTTATCAAACGGATTTCTGTTCTAGAAATAGAAATTTTGAATCGTTATCAAACGGATTTCTTTGCTCAGAAACTTGTCCGGGGAATAGAAATTGAAAAATCAATTTCTGGCCAGAAATCAATGTTTGAAACAGAAATTTTGTCATGCGCGCCCTTAGGCACCTGGGCCTACGTCGTCTCGCCCATCGACCCCTTGATGCTCTCCCGCCTCCGCCACCCTCTTTGTCTCTGCTAGCACCGACGCTGCCGTCTTTGGCACCCCATGGATCTTCTCTATTTCCTCTACCACGTTGTCTCCCGATGCCTCGCCTTCTCATAACTCAAGCGCTTCCGCACAAGCTCTCACCTCCCGACCCTTCTGCCAACAACTCCATCCTCATCGCTGGCAGCTCTCCCGCCGACTTCACCCTCGACAGCTGCCCTCTCCTCAATCCCGACCTCTTCTCCTCATACCCCTTGCCGTGCTCGGCATCGCCTGGATCCCTGATGCTGCGCGGGGTTTTTCTCCGCCACAGGTGCAGCCAGTGAGGGATGATAGTCCGATGGTGGCAGCGTTCATTTGGCTTGATAAAATAATTTGCCAGCGTTCCGTTATTGTCATTAATTTTTGCCATTCTTTTTCCAAGTTCTCGTCGAGCTACTCAAGCTAGGGGAGATACATTGATTTCTCATTGTTTTAGTAAATTCAGATGCGTGGAGTCAAGTACCCAATATCTTTGCAATAGAGGTGTCAAAATGGGTCATGAACCAATTTTTTTAATTATACAAATAGAGCTAAGTTGTAAATGGGTTGCTAGAGATTTAACGGGTTGAGTGAAAATGAGTTTAAGATATTCGAAAGCTCCATACATGAATCTAGTGTCCTCGTTGGCGATCGACTGGGGACAAAATTCCGAGTAAGCAAATCGGGCTGATTCCGCCAACTGAGTCATTCCGGAAATTTTGAATTCTACTTGCTCCGAGCTGTGTCGGTGTACCCATGATTGGTCTTCCTGGTCTTTTGAGCTCTTTAAGACATTGATTTTACTCTTTCAAAAGCAATTGAAAGTTGACATCGCATTCACTGAGATTTGCATGCATAATTTCCACCCTCCGTTTAGAAATACAGTGGAGATCAAATTGATGGGTGCTTTACTGCTTTCGTATGGATGTGGATGATGGGTGTGCCTTTCCGAGGACGATGATGGTCGGTCTTATGGTTCCCAGGAAAAGTGCAACTTTAACCGATGCTATGCAGCTGAAATCTACCTCTTATACCCAAATAGTTTGTTCCCAGTGCAAAGCTTTTTTTTTTTTTTTTGAATCTTTTGATCCCGGTGACAATTAGCTATATAACACCGACATGGACATGGAACATGCAACAAGACACGACATGATAAGTCGACAAGTCATTTCTAAAAAAATAAAGTAAAGAATTTCAACACATTTGACACGTTATATATTGAATATATCTTTATATATAAATGCACAAATAAATAAATAAAAATAAAAGAGCCTAGAATTAAGTTCTGCTAAAAACATCAATCAATATTTGTTAATATCATTAATTATATTAATTTGACAAATTCAATTACATTCCATTGCAATAATCCATAAAAATTGAATAAAAAAAAAAGCAATTCACATTCCACTATTAAAATTAGAGATATGTACATTGCAAGTTCCAAAGCTTATCGTGAAAATATAATTGAGTCCTAAAACTCATCAAATTAGTGTAATCAAGTCATTCCGTTGACACTATCGATTTGTTTAAAGAAAAATACTGAAGTGATATTTTAAAATTTAGTTATTTATCTTATGTGGCATTTTTATTACTTTTTTATTTAAATATAATTTAAAGAATAGTAAAAAATTTCAAAAACTAAAAAAATTCTAAAAAAATTGAAAAAAAAAAGAAAAAGAAAAGGTAGGGTCATGCCTAATTGTTGCCATGGCCACTACCACCGTTGGAGGGGCGCCGGCGAAAATGGAGGGGGCGACCCTTGCCAATCTAGGCAAGGTCCAAGCAAGGCTCGCCCAGATTTGGGCAACGTCGATCCTCACCTATGGCCGACAAGCGTCCCTAGTCCTAGGTGAGGCCTCATTGGCCCTATGCGAGGGCCGACAACCCTTACCAGGCTCAAGTGAGGGAGCAATATCACCCAGATTTGGGTGAGCCTCGCCTAAGCCTTAGCCTGGGGCATCGCCCAAATATGGGTGAGCCTCACCAGCCCTTGCTTGGCTTGCGATGACCTCGCTCGGGCTAGTGAGGGCCGCCCCCCTTTGCACCTCATCAGTGCTCTTTGACAATAGTTGTGACTGTAGCATCTGGGCCCAACCATGATCCCTATCTATTTTTTTTTTTTCATATATTTACATTTTAACCTCTCAAGTATTGATTTTTTTTTTTAAATTGACCTTGTATGTGTCGAAATTCTAGACTCATATGTCGGAGCATGTTAGGGAGAGTCGATCATGTGTCAAATTTTCTAGCACTAACGTTGACAAAACACGTGTCGAGTGTAGGACAAGACACAAAAATTTCCAAATAGTGTCGATACTTCTTAGGCAATTAGACTCATGTGCAGTGATTTGTTGAAAGATTAAGGAGAAAAAAAAATATTAAAAATACATTTCGAGACCAATGGAGTGTGGTCAGGTTGGGTACGGCCCAAGAAATTTGCATTGAAAATAAATTGGTCCATTTGGATCCAACTATTTATATCCCAACCCAACTCACCAATTTGATTGGCTTATTTCAGTAGAGCCATCACATCGGACTAAACTTCTGTCCGTAAAAATGAAAACCGCATCGTGTTTTATTCTCAAATTACTTAAAGGGTCCATATCGATTATTCACAGACACGACCTCACACGTTGCCTTCAACGGCCTTGAACAAAAAGAGAAATCTAACCGACTTCCCATCCCAAACTACGGCCTCGTAGCTCTTCGGGTTCGCCCCATCCTTGACCTCGACGATAAGCTTGTAGATCGTCCCCAAGAACCCCACCGTCTCACCCTTCACCACCTTATCCAGAGCCAGCTTCGTCTGGGCGTCCTCATTGTGCTTATTGACCGCAAACTCAGCGATCTCCCGCACGTGCGGGTCGCTCAGATCATTTATCGGCTCCCAACCGGATGGCCCCTCCCTGCCGGCGGCCCTGGCGGCCGAACTTTGGAGGAGGAGTACAGTGGCGGCCACCGTGGCGAGGACGAGGAGCCTCATTTTCGGGGGGTTTTTGGCGTCGCTTCTTGGTGTGGGCTTCGAAACTGAATGCTTATTTTGATGGTTTCTATGGGTGGGGGTACGTGTATTTATAGGTCTTAAAATGGCGCGATGGACGCGGAGACTTGTTGCGTGGTGTCGGAAAAATAAGTAATTTCTTTTGGGGCAACCTAGAATATAGGGAAAGGTAAATATTTCGTGGATTATGAAATTAATGACTAATTGAATTAAGAAGGATGTGAATAATGTGGGAGCATCGAACCCCGTCAAACACAAGGATTAATCCATGAGTAATTTCTATAAGTTGAAGAATATCGTTGATTTTCTAATTTAAACCGATTTTAAGGCCGAAGAGTAGTTTCCTGATTTCATTGGATTTTCTTACTTGATTGTTTACTAGTTTAATGTTCCCAGATTAACGTTCCCAATTTTATATTTTCCTAGATTTAGAGTCCTAGTCCCTCGGTGAATAAGATGCGCATTCTCAGCTGTATGCATGCAAAGTTTTGAGTTCATAACGCGCTGGACTTTTTTTCGAATGATTCATTTGGTTCATTGAATCTATTTGTTTCATAGAATGTGGACAATTTGAAAAATATTTTCTTTAAAATGATTTTCTATATCACTTACAAAAATGAATGAACGAAAAATATTTTCATTGTTCGCGAAAATGTTTAGATAGAAATTGTAATTGATAACTAAAATATTATTCATTGTTTAGCAATACAAATGATCATTTCTAAGAAAATATTTTTCAAGTCATTTATTTTTGCAAAGCAAATGGAGCGTTCATCCAATTCATTGGTAGTGAACCTTAAAGTGCTTTATTTTTTATTGGCGAAACATTCCTTTATGCCTTGGTAATAAACCTTATTATCCCAAAGTTATTTTTCTGCAAACACATCAAACACTTGCATTCAATTAAAATTATTTTTTTAAGTGATATAAACAATTACTTTTAATAAAATATTTTCAAATCATTCATTTTTTGTAAAATATACAGAGCTATTCAAACCCATTATTAAACCTTTCCTATAACAATTACAATCGTCAATACGAACGCGGCCGAACTCCGTGCAATTGAAGAAAAGTTTTGACAGTTTTTAGAAAGCCAGTCTTATATAGACGTGAATCCTCTGTCGCTTCTATGCATCATCTGCGGCACACTCCTAGGAATCTCCTTCATCTTATCAAATTGTGAGATTTCCCAGAACCAAGAACTTTTCAGCGCGGTTGAGCTTCTTACATATACTTGGCCAACAAAAACCCTCCAATTGCAATGAAGCGTGCATGTACTTACCAAGATCAAACACTTCACGGAACCATACCACTATCCACGGTCATCTCTATAGATATATTGACCAAATGACTATATTAGCAAACCCTCGAACTATAAGAAGTCCTCCATCGTTTATTTGAATTGCTGAAGGTGTTGTTCGACCAGAAGGGGCCGCGACTTCCCAGTCGAGATGGGCACGTATTGCGCATGGGTCATGTTCGAGCGAACTCAATTAATTAGGAGGTGCAGATTAGTCTCAATTAATTAATTAGTTTGGATTGATTCATCTAATCTAACAACCAGCCTCGCCAAAGAATTGGCGAGGGATGAGCTTGCCAAATTTCGGTGAGCTCGAGCCTTGCTAGAGGTCAGCGAGCTCGTCCCTCACTAGTGGTCAGTCCCCGACCGACGACTAGCCAAGGAAGAAGAAAAAAAGAAAATGAATAAAAAAATTGATTTCTTCTAAAAATAAATTAAAATAAATAATTAAAATGAGTGCACAAAGAAGAATGTGCTTGGTATGGGTGAAAGAAAGAGGAGGCAAAATGATAACTTTCCGTTGAAGGAAAACATTTATAAAAACCTCTTTTTCATATTTCATTAATCTGTTTGTTTTTCGCATGCCAAACACTAGAAAATCCGGAAATCATTTCTATTGAAGTTGTTTTCCGCAAAATGGATGGAGCTGTTTTCCGTGACAAGTCAAATGCTTTCGTTTTGAGGAAAACTTTATGATAAAGGAAAATGCTTTATGGAAAATTATTTTTTATGAAAGTGAATAGTTTTCCTTTATTTTGTGATATGTGATCGAAAACGTTACCTATTGTTTGGAACTCATTTAGAAAGTGATTTCAATGTTATGACTTTATTTCATGACAAAAAAAAAATCGATTTTTCAAATAATCTTTCTTTTCTTTTTCTTTTCCCTCCGTTGGTCACTGGGCCTTGGCGATGGCTAGTTACTAGCCATAGGCACGAACCGACAAGCTCGAGCTTAGCTGGCTTGTGGCGAGGCTCCAGCTCACCTATGGCCAATTGCCAACCTTCATCATGGTTGGTGCCTAGCCAAAGAAGAAGAAGGAAAATTAAAATAAACAAATAAACTAAAAATATGTATATATATTCGAGATGAGTAATTCCAGAAAATGTTTTCACCTATTTAGGTTTAGGAATTCACTTTCCTAAATTTATGCATTAACATTTTCATTGACCCATAAAACACTTTCCTAAAGTGTTTTCAATTGATTAGTTGCTTTTCACAAAATTAATGAATGAAAGTCCGGAAAATCAATTGCCATAAAACACTTTCTCCTAAATAAACGCACCAAGTCTTATTAAGTTTTGCTTCTAACTTCACAAAAACCAACTGAATACATATGGTTATTAGGAGAAACCCACTCAAAGTACAGTTCTTTGTGGAGCTGAGGATTTACGAAGCACAAGCAGATTTAATTAAATAAAAGTACAAGTAGAGGTGGGGATGAAAAGTCATTCCCGATCAAACTTACATCTTAAATTTATCCCGTTGAGAATTTAACCGCCTCCACCTCTGTAGTCGCCACCATGCCATGGCATGAGCCCGTCGACCCTCAAGCCGCATTGCCCGACCGATTATTGGAGGAAAGTGAAGAAATATACTTTAGGGATTTTTCAGGATAAGCGGGGTAGATTTGCTTAAAGTCAAGAGGTATTTGGGTCCGATGGGCTTGTTGGAAAAATTCTTCGAAATTGGACAGAACGGAATCGGACTCAACTAAATTATGGATCCCCAGGAATGGAGTCGACAGCACTTCTTTAGGTCTAGATCATCAATCTTTGAATATAAGAAAATGCACAATCACAATTTCTCAAATGTAGAACCGAAAAAGTACTTTATTGCAAGTGAAATCACTGAAAGGCAAGAGGCCAGAAAAGCATCACGCACCAAACTAGTCCAAACTTTTTTGTTTTTAACTAACTGTAAAATTAAAATTCCATCTTACAAATTACTCCTGCATCTATAGCACGCAATCAAAATTCCATCTTACGGGTTGATCAGAATCTTAATATAGAAAATGAACAGATGAAAAAACTGCACTTTGACATATCTCAGGTACACTGGGGACTAATCGAAGCATTACATAAGAACCACGTGAAGTGCATAAACCAAGACAACGCCATCATCTCTCCTGTGTGTAAATGCATCATACATATATGAATAAATCTGTAAGCAAATCAACAGGGTACTACAATTGCAAGTCTTTCATTACTATACAAGGGCGTAGACAATTAAATTACCTGCACAAATGCCCCCAGTGTAAAAACCCATCCGGCGCAAAAATCTTCTGCATCTCATGGAACAATTCCATCGCGTCAATGAACTCACCAAACCGAACCAAGGCATCCATCAAGGCATTCCACCAAACTGCACTCCTCTCGGACAGAGCGAACAAGTCTGCGCATGCCTCGAGAGCAAACGGGAAAATGTACTTATCCGGAAAAATTCTTCCATCTTCCAACATCCCCCGAAGCAGCGAGATGGCCTCCCACTTGTGATCACTGCTTTGCGCGCGGGCCCTTATGAGAGCGTTCCGCATGAATTCGGATTCTCAACTTGTTGAAACATCTGATAAGCATAGTCGATGCTCCGTGAGGACGAGAACTAGAGGATTTTGCTATGGAGGAAGGGGTCTGCGGATCGTTGTCGGTCATTGTCGTGGTGCACAGAGCTTCAGCGTGGATTTGCTTGAGATGGGATATGTCTGAGCAGTCGTTTACCAATTTAAGAAGACGACGGAGAATCGATTTGGTCGAGACATTGAGAGTGTGCGGAGGGATTGTGGAGAGATTGTGAGAGCCATGATGCCCCTGCCAACAGAGGTTTCATTAAGATGTAGATATACATACGTCGGTTTTGGAATGAATCATTAAGTCTTTCGAGTTTTCTTTCGTAAAAAATACAGCCATGAATTGTTGGGAAAATATTTGATGAACAATTTGGAAGAACAATGAAGCCAGACTTTGAAACGTGATATCACTTATTTGCCTCACAACTTTACTAACAGTCACTGACAAATTTCCTCCAAGGTACAGCAAAGTCTCAATTAAGAATAATGAATAGTAATTCTATTATTTCTCCAGGATCTCTCAATGGAAATAATTGGAAAGATAGCTGTATTTTTTTGGAAAGAAAGTTCGAAAAGACTTGATCTTGATTATTCTCAAAAACCTACATACTTATCTCTGTCTTTTGAATAGAGGTAACCCTTCGGAAAATGTTGCAATATGAACAGGTATGTTCTCAAAGGTTATCTTGAAAAACATAAAATAAATAATAATAATAATAATAATAATAATTAGAGTTAAATAAATAAAAAATAACTCTTTTATCTACAGTCGTACTGTTTTAACAGAATGCTATGATTAATTTTTATAAAAATAAAATCTCAATTTTTAATAAATAAAAAATAATGATTGTTGATTAGTGCTCCTCCACATGCAATACTCACATTTTTTCGATGTGAGACAAGGCACCTCTTAATTTGTTCTACAAACAAACTACCAACAATCCCCCACTTTGATGCATTAACCTAGAGCATGCACAAAGAGGAAAGAGGGTCTGCACAGCAACAAGGAAATTTACTAAAGAATAGTATGACCTAACTCTTCTAATAAGCATAATTGAAATAGCAATTCCACCATTACCGAATCCATTTCTTCTGTGGAGTTGGATCCCTAGCGGTGCTATGAGAACTGTTCTCTTGTTCTAGGAGATATAGGGAAAGGAAGAGTCGCGTGAAGACAACAGAGAATATTAGAAGACAGATAACTTCTTTTTTCTATACGTATGACTGGAGTGACGGATATCTTGATTCCTTTTATTTTCATATTTTGGAAAGATAGACCAGAATATATGATGCTAGTCTGCTAGGAAAAGCATAGTACTCAGTTATTTAACACATTTTAACTATTTTAGTAACTGTCCAGGCAATAGTATAACTCTTAACATTCACACTGAGAAAAGCAATGTAATGGTATTTTGCAAGTCTAACAACACCAAAAATGTTTCACCAGGCCATGTACCATTACTACCATACCTTGCAGCAATTTTTGAATAAACATCAGCAGGTTTCTCTGCCGCAACTAGATTTACTACAGCAGCTTCCATCTGGAAAATGAATATAGTGTTGAAAATAAAATGAATGCACGTTAAAATATTAAGTTATACAAAATTTCAGGCTCTAGTTTCATAAAATTAATTTGGATGACATGCAAGACTTTGTTTAACGTATATATTATCATGTCAACAATTGAGATAACTGATTCATCATCTCATTGTCAAAACAGCAACAAAGACCGGCTAGATATTAGAACTACATTTCCACAACAGAAATTAAGGAGATTAATCAATATGAAGAAAATATCATCTTAGATAAGCCATACAATTCAGATATCTCTCAAGAACTACAACCGGAAAGGGTCCTTAAGGACTTTTCTTCGAAAAACCTAATTGGTGTAGCATTTACCCTTCAATGTTGGAGAAAACAAATACGGAAACCCAATTGTGATATTCCAAACCACTCTTTTAAGTTTACAAGCAAACTGAGTTTTGCTATATTAGATTTAAAAATAAAAAAAAAAAGTAACAGCATACTACATAATAAAATTGAATTCTCTATGAACTTTATGAACCTATGACAACATCCATCATAGTCTCCTGCACACTACAAAGGCTAAAAACCTCTTAATATCTAGGCTTGATACTACATGTGTAAGCAGACAAACAAGCTACATCATATTGACCGTTTGCATGACAGAATCAACAAGCCAAATAGAAGCCGATACTTAGGTTGTTTCAAATTTATGAAGTCACCATTCAAAAACTAAACAACAGAAACTTCATAAAAATGTGTGCAAAATTAGAACCTGGTGTATCTAAATCATCTTCCTGTCAAATAAAATATGATAAAAAGAATTAGCGAAACGATGATGGAAAGAACAGGGCAAAAAGTACAATGCCTATAAAAGAAAAAGAGCATGTAGTTGCAAATGCAACTCAACTCACTCTGATGCCAAAAAGCATAAGAGCGTGAGGGAAATTCCTCTGCACCTCGACTGTTCAAGTTGGCTTTGATTGGTGGGCAGCATCTACAAACGAGAAAGAAGACTCAGAGTCCACTCATTGAGGTCATGAAGACTCAGACTCAGTGGTCGTGTCATTTCATCGATATGCTTAACAAGTAGACAAGCGTAGAGTTTAGAAGAATTTGACGGACCAGCAAGAAAATATGCAAGTTTGCCTCAATAGTCTATTTGAAATCAGTCACCAGGAAGTACATGCTAGTAAAAAAGAACATAAACAAAAGGGAAAAACATCATATATCAATACGTTTGCCTTTCCATTGCAAAAGGTAGCCAACCAAAAAACGCAGAAAGGCAAACAAACCTGAGAACTAAATAATTACTGTAGTTATCAGAGATACCCCGCAATCACCCTTTTTAATTACTCAAAGTAACCTAAGCTTAAGGTTTCGCTAATGATCATATACAGTCAACAGAATACAGGTTTACGCCGTCAGTCATCACAGGACAGCAAGATAACCTAAATTTAAGGTTCATAAAAAACCCTAGCTACTCTGAGGAGACAGATCTGACAGGTAGTCTCACATATAGATCGAACTTCTTTTTAGAAGATCGGAAGTCCAGCACCA
The DNA here is from genome assembly GCA_017140475.1 of Eucalyptus fibrosa. Classification (NCBI taxonomy): domain Eukaryota; kingdom Viridiplantae; phylum Streptophyta; class Magnoliopsida; order Myrtales; family Myrtaceae; genus Eucalyptus; species Eucalyptus fibrosa. The sequence continues at coordinate 21,847,550 of CM029509.1, read as the reverse complement.
TTGGGGTCTCAAAGTTGCAAAGCAGACGGCACTGAAAAAATTTGCCACCAAAATTATCCTACTGATGCTGCTCATATATCTGCATTTATGCCTCCGAGAGTGCAACCATCTGAGGAAGCGTTTCTGAAACATGCAAATCCTGCATCTCATACCTAAAGCATAATGTAGGAATTGTCAATCTACACGACAATTGCACTCTTATTTCCCCAAAAATCACAAAGAGGGAGAGAGAGATTTATTGAAGTTCTTCATACTTCCACTGAACAAAAACCCTGTAAGAACCTTCTCCAGGCTTGCCATCATGAACAACGTTGGCAATCAAATAATACTTTGATCGCAGCCTCTTCTCATCTCCTAGTGTGGGTAATGGAATGTAGTCCTTCAATTCCAAGTTCTTGACAAGAAAATTAACTGCAAAAGCAATCATAAGTAATCGGATACTTAAAAGTACTAATTTGATCAACATTTCACATTCGCCACTTCATATTGTCTTCTAAATCAAATCGCAGCATTATGAAATGGCTGATCTGATCATCATCAAAGTTCCCCAATTTTTTTCCAACTAAAATCATTAGGTTCAAAAAGCTTACCTAGAGTGGGTTCTTCTCCACCAAAAAATAATAATAATAATAAAATATGTTTGTCGTAAATCTCCACATATGGAGAATGAGACACTAAGGCAATCACTTAACATGGTATCTCATCCTTGCAAGGTGGGGACGAACAACCTCTGTTACTATTTCTCCATCAAATTTCTTCAATACGTTGAAAGGGGTACCTGAAAGAAAATAAAACATTAAGTTAGATCAATAAGCACTTGGGACTACAATGGTGTAGAAGTGCCACATAAATCTTTGAGGACCTCTCTCATCTGATATTCAACTTGAAGATTCCCCATCACATGATACAAGCCCATGATGAAAATTCATGATAAGATCACAATCCTGAACTCTCTTAAAGTGTATTATTTGACTCAATTCTTTCAATAAAAGGTACCAAATTGTTGTAAAGTACTGACCAAGCGGGAGGCATCTGATGTGCTTAGGCGTCAGGGGGCGAGCAGCATTGGGGGCGACTGGGCGAGTGGTGTCAGGGGCGAGCAACGTCAAGGGTGACAGGGCAAGTGGCGTTAGGCCGGTTGGGTGAGCAGCGAGCTACATTGGGGGCAGCTGGGCAAGCGATGAGTGATGTCAGGGGTAATTGGGCGAGCGGTGAGCGGCGTCCACCAGGGGAACTAGCGGCAAGCGACAAGAGGCATCCACCGAGGGATCAAGCAACGTCCAGCGGCGACATCAAGGGCAAACGGCGTCTAGCGGCGGCGTTGAGGGCAAGCGGTGTCTAGCGGCTAAGCAGTGAGGTGAGCGAGGGTGACAGCATCGAGGGAGGCAAGGGTGGGGTGAGCAGGAAGTGATTGGCATCCAGCGGCGGGATGAGCGTCCGACGACGGCGTCAAGGGCGAGTGGCGTTCGGCGGCAGCATCGAGGGCAAGCAACATTGGGGACGGGGCAAAGGCAGAGAACAAGAGAGGACAACTGAAATGAGGGTTAATGATTTGGGGGCTTTTAAATTTTAGAAACCCTAACCTAACCGGTTCTTGGTTCTACCTAGGAACCACATTCACCCTTAGTCCAATGTGGAGCATGAGCTTAAACCTAAGTTTAGTGTGTGGAATAAGCCTAAACCTAAGTTTGACAAGAGAGATAAGCTCGAAATTGAAGTTTCAAACTTTTTGGAGCTTAAGCTTGAGTTTAGCACGAGAGATGAACGTAAATGCGAGCTCTCAACATTCTTGGAGCTTAAAGGTAGCTCAATTAGGTAGTACAAGTGAATTTCAACATTGTAGGAACTCCAAGCAACTTAGAGGGTAGCTTAAATAACGGTCATAAAAGTTCTAAGCTTATTCCATTGGTGCTAATTTAGTTATAAATATTTTAATTATGTCAATGTAGTCCTAAATCTTTTGACATAAAGCCAATTCAGTCTTTCTAACTAATTTGGATTGGATATTGCTAGTGTGGATGTTGAACAAATGGCTTACTTAGCATGGTCGATGCTAATATGGACATTTTAAATAATATATATAATTTTCTAATTTTTATGTTTTTATAATGTTTTTCCTCTCTTTTTTTCCTCCTCTTTCCTATGGCTTGTGAGGGTGGCTGACGCCTAGCCTTGTAGGTGCCAACCCTCGCACAGGCGATGCCCCTTGAGGCCGTCTTTGCCCAAAATCACTGATTGACCAAATGTGTAACTTCATATCCTTGTTTTGCTTTTGCATTGGATCTCTACTATTTTTCTCATAGAAAATTTGAGAATTGTAGTGAAGTAAAATGTAATACTTTGGACATTACTAATGGAGAATACATTAGCCTATTTATAGGCTTTACAGGTTAAATATCTAAAGTAGCAAAATATCAATTGTATCAAATTAGAATCAATCAAGAGAAATCTCCTATATATATCTAACATCCCCCCTCAAACTCAAGATGATTTGAAAAAGGTCAACTTGAGTTTAGAGAAAAAATCTAGAAAATGCGTAGGCAAATGTGTCTTGCTAAAGACATCAGTAGTTTGTTTAATGGATGAAGTAGAGATGAGTCAAACAATGCCACAAAGAACATGAGATTGAATGAAATGACAGTCTATTTCAATATGCTTGGGTCATTCGTGGAAAACATCACTATGTGCTATTTGAAATAGCAGTTTGGTTGTCATAATGAATGAATGTTCCACCGTGTTGATGTATTCTCATGTCTTCTAGTAGCCATCGCAACCATAGTAACTCTGATGTCATATCAACAAGAGCTCATTATTAAGTTTCTTGTACTAGATCAAGCAGCAATAGTTTGCTTCTTGCAACATGTGAGATAAGTGAGGTGCCCAAAAAGAAATATTAGCTTGTAGTGGAGTGACAATCTTGATGGTCCCCAACTTAGTCAACATCAGAATAAGTTGTCAAATCCAACATAGATTGAGAAGAATAGTGAAGGCCATGAAATAACGTACCCTTGATGTTGCAAAGAATTTGAAGTACTACAGCAAAATGCATCATGTGGTGCGCGGTTATGTACTGACTAACAATATAGACAACATGGGCAATGTCAAGTTGAGTAACAGTAAGATATATAAAACAGCTGACAAGCTGTCAGAAGAATGAAGGATTCAAAAGAGGAGCCCCATCTTTAGCATTGGTCTCAACAGGAGCTGTAGCAATCTTGTTGTCAATGAGTTTGACTTGACAAATAGGATTAGTGGCATATTTGGCTTGTAAAAGACAACAATCAGAAGAATTTGAATGAACCTTCAAGCCTAAAAAGTAGCTAAAGGTAGCTAAGTCATCCTAGATCTTTCATTTCAAATTGTTAACTGAGATATTGCTTGAAGTGTCAATATGATCATTGCCAATAATAACCATGTGATCTACATATAAGAATAGCATAATATATCCACAAACTATGCATCAAACAAAAAGAGAATTATCATAGGGACTAGATTTGAAGCCGAGAGGTTACACAATAGAGGTAAATTTGTGATACCATGCATGGGAAGCCTGTTTCAAGCCATATAATGTTTTGCACAACCGACACATTTTGTTGGAACAATGAGTATATCCAAGAGAAAGCACAATATAAATTTCTTTAGTAAGATCACCATTCAAGAATACATTTTGAATATCCATATGGAACAAAGACAGCACTTAACTGTAGCAACAGCGAGAAGACCACAAACAGAAGTAAGGTGTGCAATAGGAACAAAAGTCTCTTTATAGTCAACTTTGTATTCTTGAGTAAAGTCATTCATCACTAGTCAAGCTTTTTAACGATCCACGGTACCATCTACCTTTATTTGAATCTTACATACCCATTTACAACCTATAACAGACTTATCGGGATGAAAATTAACCAAATTCATGTATGAGCTTTGTCTAAGGCCTATAACTCATTTGTCATTACTTGCTGCCAAGAGGATTAGTGCTAGCTTTTCTATATGTGCTAGGTTCAAAAAGGGAAGTAATAGTAGAGTAACAATTGTAATTATGAAGTCGAGTAGAAGGTTGACTTACTCTGCTGGAATGATAGACAAAGGATGACATAATTTCAACCGTTGGAGAATCCATGGATGGAGCAAACATGTAAGAAGTTGCCGAGGTGGTCTCACTAGTAGAACTTGCATCAAGATTATAATAAGAAGTAGGAGGAGGCGATTCTAGAGAGGAGGATTCACAAGTGGAGGGAGCTGTGGGATTTTAGGAAATAAACCCGCTGAAGTATTAGTAAAGAAAGGAACATGAGACGATGACTTGAAAGGATGAAGAGAGGGAACATCTTATGTTCCCAAAAGATAACGTGACGATACACACAAAGACAATTAGATATAGGATCCCAACATCTATAACCTTTGTGCTCAATGTCATACCCAAGGAAACAACATAAATGAGCATGAGGCTCTAACTTTGCACGTTCATGTGAGAGAAGTACAAAACAAGCACTACCAAAGACTTGAATAAAACTGTAATTAAGGACACTACCATACAAGCGCTCATAAGAAGAACTATTACCTGTTATAGGTGATGGAATACAGTAAATAATGTATACAATAGTAAGACAAGCCTCTCCCCTAGACAACTTCTGGACAAGAAGTAGAGAATAGAGGAGTACGTGTAATATCTAAAATATGCTTATGTTTACATTTTGCTTGGCCATTTTCTTGGGAAGTTTGTGGACAAGAATAATGAACAATAGTACCATTTTGGGAGAGAATTCTCAGAAATTTCTTGTCTCTAAATTTCATGGTATTATCAATACGAAAAATCTTGATATCTTGAGAAAAGTGTGTTTTTATCATGGCAACAAAATCACGGTGATATGAGTAAATTCCGAGCAATTTTTCATAAGATAAAACCATAGTGAAAGTTGGAGATGGCCCCAAATATCAAAGTGAATAAGATCAAAAGGAGTAAGAGAGACAAATTCACTAAAATCAAAGGCAAGGCATGACATTTTCCCAAATGGCAAGGTAGAAAATCAAAATGATTATTATCAATAGAAGCTAAATGACCATTTGAAATTAATGATTTTAATCTAGAGGATAAAGCATGACCAAATCAAGCATGCCAATTTTCATATGACATTGTGGCTGCACAACTAGCAAATGAGTTGAGAATATTCAAGGAAACAAGCTTAAATAGGCATCCCACTCATATGGACATTGTGGATCCTATACATAACAATCATGAGAAGAGAAGTAGACATCAAAGCCAAGTTCACACAATTATCCTAACAAAATCAAAAATGAGATTTGAGTCAAAATATTTCATGAAGAGATAGACATAGACAGAAGTCATCATGTCTCATGCAGCAATCTTTTTGAAGTAACATTACCCTTAGCTAAGACATCTCGGATGAAGTGGTATCTGATGTTGATATGCTTCATTCGCTCATGATAAACTGGATTATAGAGTATATCCATACTTTTTTGTTTTAACCCAAAGTCCGAGAGCAAACTTTGTAATCATATCGCCTCTTTCGCTACAAAAGTTAGTGCCAAGCTAGAAACCAAACTCTCCAAGTCAATGCCCTCACGCAGTGTATATCCCTTCGCCACAAGTCTCGCCTTATACCTCGTTGCCTCGACACTAGGAATGCCCTCTTTCCGTTTGAAGACCGATTTACTTCCGACAATCTTTTGGCTCTTTGATACTTTGACCAGCTCCCATATTTGATTTCGATTCTCGCAGTAAGATGAAGGCTCATCCACGTCATCACCTAAACAATGCATAAGCAATCTCGTATAAGCATAACGTACCGGGTGGTTTAATTTGTCTTCTTTGTCTATCTCTGCGGCTATATCGGGTCATGCTTTGCTGGTTGTTCACTATCACCGACTTCAAGAACCGGCGGTACCTTCGAGGTCTCCTGAGTCTCTACTTGAAACTCCACCTCACTTATGACACCATGATCCGTCTTTCTCTCGCTGGTTGTGTCTCGTAACTCCTCGTTGAAGCATTGCAGTCTCATCGAAGATCACATCTCGCTGATTAGGAAAACACCGCGCCCTGGTAGCCTTTCACCCTGTGCATAGCCTAGAAATATGCACTTCTTCGCCTCGGCTCAAGCTTACCATCACTTGCATGCATATTCCTTAGGAATCTTCCACTTGATAGCAGACGATGGAGATCGATTTACCAAGTAGCATGACATATTCACTATTTCGGCCCAAAATTCATTGCCAAGTCCTGGATGCGAAAGCATGCATCGAGCTCGCTTAAACAAAGTTCTGTTATTCCGTTCTACCAATATGGTGTCCTGTGCAAAGGTCTTACAATACCTTCTTTCTGTAATCCCGCAAAATCTTTACCACATAACTACATGCCATTATCGGTTCTGTGCACTTGATCTCGCTTATCCGACGCTTCCTTCTCAATCAATGTTTTAAATTTCTTGAACCGATCAAATAATTTGTGCTTCAAAAAGTAAACCCATACCTTCCTCGAATGAAATGTGTGGATCCTATACATAACATCATGAGAAGAGAAGTAGACATCAAAGCCAAGTTCACACAATTATCCTAACAAAATCAAAATTTGAAGTCATATGATTGTAGCAGACAAAGTCAAAATACCACGCCCAAAAAAACAAAATAAAAATCTTCAAATTAGAAGTACTTGAAGAGATAGACATAACGCGTCTTTCCTTAGAAGGATGTTTCCTCTTTTTCCAAAACTCGGTACATAATTTAACAATAGATAGAAGTACCAAACTCTCCAAGAATGAAATGAAGATCCAAGAATGAAATGAAGATCTAATGAAAGAGTGACAAAAAATCCATTAGGAGAAGTCTTTACACTAGCTGTAGTAGCAGATGAACTTACATGTAGACCTCAATTTTGGGGTTGATTAGCCATCCTTGTAAGTTGTTTAGGTCATACTAGATAAAAATTGGACATCAAAACTTCTAATATGTCCATAATAAGCACTATACCAATTTCAACACAGCAGATTAAACAAAAAAAAAAAATGTGAAGAAACTAGTACCTCAAGAACTGATCTGGAGCATATAAGGCCAAAAATGAACTCATAATTTCAAAATCCCCTAGGGAATCGATTTGAGATGGCCAACAATTGGCATAAAAGTGCATGAGTCGATCAGAATAGCATCAAATCGATCAGAAATAACGTCAAACCGGTTGGGAATAGGATTGAACTAGTTGGAAATAACATTGAACCGGTTGGAATACAGACAAACCAGTATGAACCGGCCTAAATAGAACCGAACTGATCTAAAAAAGGACGAAGAGGTTTGAAATTCGATTGAACCTATCCGATCAATGAAGTTAAATGGGTCGGATTGGCAAACTGATGTTACAAATTACGTCAGCCGCATGGGAGTGTCTAGATGACAGCAGGTGCATGGATTTCACGCGCAGAGAGCGAATGTGGCATGTCAAGGCACGTTTTGCATCTCAAGGCGATGTGGTTGAGTTGAGTCGACTCACCAAAGCTTCAAGAGGCTGATGGTGGTGGTTGTTGGTGAACGTGAGCAACGGAAATGGATGAAATAACTCCTAAAGGCTTGGGCTTGGTGGTCCGCCGGGGTAGTGGCGTGTGCTACAGCATCCAATCTTCGTTCTTGATAGTTTTAGGTCAAACTCGTAGAGGATGGTGGCTTGTGGGTGGGTCTTGGTTTTTCGAAATACTCGATGGAAGGTGCCAAATCAGCACAGAACAATGGGGGCTTCTTGGATCCGAGATGTGGCAGTGCGTAGAGAGGATTCTGGCATTCTTACACAACAAATTTTCAAGATCCTGATAGTGATGTCTATTCTCTAAAATTAGCAGCGGAAGAGTCTCGATCAACTGCAGAATTGAGGGTGAAATCAAAGTGACGCAGCCAATGCAACTGTCGTTAGACTGAATGGACGCTTTCTTAGAAAAGAATGGCGCCAAAACCAAGTTGAGAATTATAGTGACAAAAAAATGTAATATTCCATGAACCTATTTATAAGATTTAGAGGCTAATTATCTAAAATAGCAAAATATCAATTACATCAAATCATAATCAATTAAGAGAAATCTCCAAATATATCTATTATCTCAAACATAAAATTCGAGCGTATATCTTGCATTGCAATGCTACACCCATCCAATTTCAGAATTTTTAAAATCATATCTCATTAGAACCTTGTGCGATTCCATAAATATCTCTGCAAAGATGTGAAACATTTAAAGCGGTATTATGCTTATACCACCGTTCCATTGTAGCCTTTGTATACTAATCCTCTATTAAGTGACCAGTTGGAAAAATTTGTCAAAAGCCGTAATCTTTTATACGGTGTCCGATGAGAACCTAAACATCTCAAAAAGTTTCAGTGAACGCTATGTTGAATGACTTTGATATGCTTGTCCTAAGTAAGATATGATTATCTTCGATCGCCCTTCCAACGAATATAGCTGGCTCAACTTGTTTATGAGGCAAGCGTTGAACATAAAGTTTTATTACGAAGAGAGGGACCAAGCCTGGCAAGGGATGCGACAATTAATGTGCTACTTGTCCGAAATCGTTACTGTTGATTCTTTTGTAAGCCGTATGTTTGTAATTTTCTTTCCCTTTGCCTTCGGATCATTCTAGCTTATTGTACAAATAATTGATGACACGGATACGCCACAAATTGACAGATCATTTGATAAAAAAATTTTAGTACGTGTAGCATTCACCTTGGTCAACGATAAATTTTCCCATCTCATTTTTCCGTTTTCTTTCTTTCGCCTTCTTAGTTCCTTGCGAACTCCATTAATAGAGGAGATCGGGCTCAAATCAGATTTGCACAACCTCGGAGTGGAATCGCGTGACCTCCAATTTGAGTTGCATGACCCCAAATTTGAGGTTGCCGGCCTCAATCGCGGGTGGCAACCTCCATTAATGGAGGTGGACCATAGGGCAGAGTGGAAGAAACGATCTAAACCTTCTCAGCAACAGTGGTTCTATGGAAAGCTTGGGCTTGTTTTGTCATTGCTTCGAGCGGATTTGGTCTATAAAGCTTCGAGGATAGCTGAGTGAAGGTGGTGGCCGATGATAATGCCTTCTTGAAGCTTGAAAAATTGGAACAAGAAATAAGGTCTCTGCCGAACTCGCAGGAGATTTTTTTAACAACTGCCAACCATCATGGAGGGTTGCTGGAGATCGTGGCGCGGCCTCGGAGGTCTTGGTGGCGATGGATGAGGCCTGATGAAGCTGTGGCTGAGAGAGGCCATGTGAAGAAGATGATGAACATCGATGAGTAGGGGCATGAACTTGATGATCAATCTGGGTCCGGATGAAATATGACCTGGATGAACAATCTTTTCCCACAATGATCCATTTACTTTGATACCCCAGAAGAAACTTTCTTACCCAAAAGCCTAAATCAATACATGGTGGGAGATCACATGTATATGAAGAGAGTATAAAAATCATAAATTAGTATTGTGAAATACTTTAGTATCCTCTCTCATGTGCAAGCTGGATTAAAAATGGCACGTGAAAAGTTGGATTAAGAATGGCACGTGAAGCCATTCATGTGAAATAAATTTAAAGCATGACTTGGCTCTAAGACCACATTAAGAAAATGTGGAGGAAAGAAATCTGTTATTTCTGCATGTTCCATAATGAAGACTATATTAGTCTATTTATAGGCTATAGAAGATGACTAACCAAGTTAACAAGATATCACAATATTTATCTACAATCAATTAAGGATATGATTAATCAAATGCAATATATACACAATCTTAAGAAATATGGAGAATTAAGCGAGATTTGCATAATCAAGAGAGATATACAAAATCTACTAGATACATCTCTGAGAGAGTCAAGTGGTCCATGTGATACACAAGGTCATCCGTGCTGCCGTTCTTGCTCAAAGTCTGATGTTCAATGCTGCCCCCATCAAACTTTTGATCTTTCCCTTTCATGATTAAGAGCGCGCACTTATGCATCCGCATTATGATTATAGGGACCGTAGGAACCTGTTGTAGAAATGTGGAATAGATGTGGTAAGTGAAGCTAAACTAACTTTAGTTGTCGATGTATGGCTTTTGACCTTTCTATTCACAAAAGGCACGTTTAGATCTGTTATCATTGTGGCTCATTGTCCTAGGAAAAATTATCTGAAAAGTCCTAAACTTATTGCACAGTGATTAATTCAGTCAAAAACTTTTCAATTGTACCGATTTAATTTTAAACCTTTTAACAATTTGTCAATTTAGTCATAAAGTTTTTAATTGTGTCAATATAGTCCTATACCATTTGACGATTTGTCAATTTAGCCCTAAACTTTTTGACGATTTGTCATTGCAGTCTTTTCGGCCAATTATCCAAATAATAGATTTAGGAACAAAATGGAAAATATTCAAAAGACTTAAGACTAAATTGGCATAATCAATTGGTTTAGGACTGAACTGACTGTCTTACCATTAGTTTAGGATTTTTTGGACAAATATCCATAGTCTTGTGCCATGTGAAACTAAGAAATTAGCTGGTGAGATTAAATAGGAGCTGAGATAGAAAGGCAAAGCAGAGAGTTAAGACTTACAAATTTGAGCATGAGCAGCTCCACCTCCATTAATGGAGGTTGCAAGGAACGTCGGACGAGGAAAAGAAAATAAGGAAATAAAAAAATCAGGTTCTTTCATTATCAAGGAAATATTGAATTGAATTGAAATTTCACATTGCCAGTGACATATGAAGGGAGAGAGACATGCACACATGAAATTGATGCGCGGACCTTTAGCGGCAGTATTGGATGAAAACTTTAAGAGGGTAAGATCCCACTTAAAGTTTGTGCTTTTTAAAGGAATGCTTTTTGAGGGAACTGGACCATTATTTTGTAACATACGCTCGCGTTTCTCGTTGGCTGACCTCATATGTTATAAAGGCAATGTTTTTTTCTCCTTAACTCTTTTCCGTGGAAATAAAGTCAATGCCCTGGCCAATTGCCTCTGTGACCTCTTCAGATGATCACCCTTTGTGGCTTATTTAACGTTCGCATTGATCAATAATTATTCTATCCCGTCTGTGACCTAAACCTCACCAAGATGCTAACAATTAAAAAGTCTTTCCGCACAACATATGCTACAGTCACGCATCACAAGCTAATATTTTATTCATAGTCGAACCCATGATTTAGGGAAAAACAACTAACCTATTTATCGCTTGGCCAAATGCCTCAATGGTAGATTGTATTAGATAACTTAAAAACCCCTCACGCATGGAAATCGGATGAAGAAGATACAACAAAGTATTGAAAATAGAAAAAAAAAAAAAAAAAAGTGAAATTTCATATGGAGCACGAGAAGAAAACGACATTAGGCTTTTTGCGATAATTTCTAACTCCGAATTCTTAAATATTAGCTAGGCAGAATTATTGTCCTTTATAATATTTTTCTTCTATCGCATCAAATAGGTGTTGGGACACCATATATCTTTTCGTCCTATGGTGTCATTGATCTTGACCTTATAAAGTTGCCAATCCTAATTTTATCACATTCTAGTAATAGATAATTCAATAGAAGGAAACGATTATAGGGACTTTTTTTTTGGCGACACGATTATAGGGACTTTAGTAATTCATTTTTAGTGAGGAAAAAAATCATTACAAAAAAAAAATTTCATACGCTATTGTGACGTGAGATTATTTTTAATTTTATATTATAGAGACAGAGTATTTATTTCTTTTGATGTCTAAAAAGCTCCAATTGAATGCTTTTGTTTATAAGTTTATTAGTATCCTTATTCTAATGCTCCAATTCACTTAAAAACCACCGAATTTTAATTGGATCCTAATTCTATCTTGAGTTTTTTTTTAATATAAAAAATTATCGGCTTTCACTTTAATCAAAATCCAGCCCCCGTTATTCTCTGTCCAATGTTGCCGTTAAAGTTCATTGTGCCAATTCCATATGCACTTCTCTCCCTCAAACCGTCACCGGTGACGTGAAATTTCAGCTCAATTAGATATTTTTAAAAGAAAAACCTTTGTTCTTTCTTTTTGCTTTTGTTCTTTTTCTTCTTCTTCCTTCTTTGCCTCCTCCGTTATGTTCTTTTTTTTTTTTTTTTTTTCTATTTCCTTGCTCTAGCATAGAAATTCTTTCTCAACCTCACAAAGATGTTTAACTTCACGACCGATCCATCTGAAGAAGCAAAGACCAAATGAGTACTTAGGACGGAACTTGCATGACCACGTCTCAAAATCTCGACCGCTGTTCACAAATTTACAAAACTAGGTATAAGCCCACAACACGCTTTATTATGGGATAACGCAAATACAGCGGATAGAGAACTTGATAAAATAGTCGGAATCACCGGATTTACGTGGTTCGGCCCAAGTATCGGAACCTACGTCCACGGGGAGAGTAGCACGGAATTCCACTATAGAAACAAGCGATACACCGGAGATTACAATCACTCGAGCACTCAAACACACTCTCAGTGTTTCTCAACCCCAAATTACACCCAAATAACTCACACAGTATTTAGCCCCTCACAATTCCTAGTGAAACCTCACTCAAGGAATTATACAAATTCTACTCACAAGAATTTAACTGGCTAAAATACTCGGATGTAATTTCAACGAGAAAAATCTCTCTCTGCCGAGAGCTCCTAAAGCCTCACGACTTCTCTCTTCAGCTCTCTCTCGGCCACCGAAGTAACTCAGCTCGGCGCCGATTTCTCCTTCGCTCCTCTGCCTTTTAAGGACGAAGTAAGACAGAAAATGTGAAGCCATTCGGGCGCCCACAATCAGCACTGACGCCCACCAAAATTCACGGGCACGCACGCATGCATGGAACGCATTTAGTAAGGCAGAAAACATGCGCCCATAATTCAAGCGCGAAAGAAGGATGGCCGCCGTCTTCCAAGACCATCTCCACGACGTTCAACTCCTTCAAGCATTATTTTATTCCTTCTTTCCTTTGGGTTGTCTGCAGATGAATAAAATAAGGAAGGAAAGAACCAAGGAGTTAAAGGAAGAAGACAAAACAAGCCCACAATTAGCTTTAGTCTTCCACGTCCATTCACCATGCATGCACGTCCATGTGCATGCAATTAAAGAGTTAGAATAAAATAATGGTCTTCCCCTCTCTCGCGGCTGCACGCTCCCTCCATTCTTCACGCTTGCGGCTCATACATCCGCATGCGATCTTCTGACAATTTCGGCCAATTCACATTTTCCGCTGACTCGCACGTGGTCAAGTTCACGTATTCTCGTTCAACGGGCTCAAATCGAGACATATTTTCAACACAAACATCACACAATCAACTGCAAAGAATCTGAGGACATCAATCTAATGCCCGACCTTGACGAACAAACTGCAATACCATACTATTAAAGGCTTGCATGTCTCAGCTCAACCTCAAAGAAAGAGAGATACCATCATCATTTACAACCCTTACATTTGCCCTTCTTCTCTAAGTCCTTATTCTCTAAGTCCATGTCCTCTAGCTGGTACATATCACCTAGAAGGTGCAATCCAACAAGCCGTTCCAAGAAATAATCTATAGCGCATGCCAACCACTGCTGCATCAGCAGAAGAACGAATGATATCATTAACGGCATCATGCAGAGCTTTCTGGGTTGGAGTCCTTTCACCCATTGTCATGAGCAGCAGGGATAATGTGAAGCAAAAATAAGTTAGAATCATGGCGACCAAGGATAGCCTAAGCGGCAGCTTAAGCAGCAGCCTAGTGTGGTTGGGGACAAATCTAGTGAGGCAAATGATCATTTGGACCGATACCATGAATCCTAGTGTGTTGCCGCATAAGAAGAGAGCGTACACCAAGCCCGCACCAGTCATGGATTTCCCGGAAATAACTAATTTTTCATTGTCCACTTCTATTATCTTTGGCGGCTAAAGCACAGATTGGTAGGTTGCGCTCGCAATGAGCACGGCGACTACTAACAAGGCATTGCGGATGTCGCCAAACGATTCCTTTTCGGCATTTGAATTCTTCAATTGCAAACATGGTGATGACTAAAGAGCATCTTTGACTGGTTCCTCCCTAGCTGCTTGATGATTGTTACCTCCCCGAAATCATTGTCATCCGCCAGGACTGGGCTTGATGCGGATGATTTTGATCTTCCTCTTCCGTGTTTGGCTCCTGCTCGAATGAGGATTTCTCTGATCTCTCTATCTCCTGCTTCCCTTTGCGAGGGAGTTGAGACGTCTAGAGGCGTCGACCCACTGTCGTTCACGGCGTTCACCTCCACGACCTTAGACTCCACAGCATGCTTACAAAGCAGGAAGTTCACCACCTGCAATTATTTTCCATTTTCCAAGCGTTAAGATAATACGGAAAGACTTCAGGCATAGATGAGAAATCCTTTATTTGAGTGATGATCAAAATAGACCCGATTCAATAAATTCCTTTGCCTAGAAGATCTTTGAATATGGTAGGGACACCAAATCAACACCCACTGAAGTAATGCACAAAGAAAAGCGCGATAAAATAAGGGAATCATGAGACTTGCCTCAAAATTTTTGCCAACAGCAGCAAGATGCAAGGCAGTGTTGCCTTTGTGGTCCTTCCAGTTGATCACCTACTCCTTCTTGTGCTACTTCAGATGGTCCACCAACACAACCACTGCGTCGAACCGGTTGTTCTTCACGGCGAGGTGAAGTGCGGTCTCCTCTCGGGCAGTCATGTCTTCAACAGACTCAGGCGAAGCGGCAAGCAATACCTTCATGACATTGACCTTCCCATTCGTGGTGGCATAATGCAAAGCGATTGTTCTCTCCCGTCTCTTCACAGTGCACAAGTGTGGTTTCACTGTCAAGAGCTCCCTCACAATCTCGACATCACCTCGAGCCGCCGTGATGTGCAGTGGGCTGAAACCATCGGCGTTCACCTTTTCCGCTAGCTTCGGCATATGCTTTAAGAGCTCTCGGACAAAATCTAAATGGCCAGCCACACAGCTCCTTCAAGATCCATCTCCTCGAGGATGAGCTCATTGTTGATGATCAAGTCTTCTAGCTCATGGACATTGCCCTTCCGAGCTGCTTCTAACATTCTTCGCTCCATTTAATCGGAACTAATAATTGTTAAGAGTATAACACAAGATACTAGTGTTGATCAAGATCCATCTCCTCGAGGATGAAAGAAAACAATCATTGCTGTTGATCATTGAGAAAAGTATTCAATTTTAAATTTGTAAAGTCAAACTTCCGGCAGTTCATGGACTAGTTAGTTTTGCCCTTCTGATAAGAGGAGCGAGCTGCATTCATTGAATGAGAATTCTTAACATTCTTCGCTTTCCATTTAATCAAAACCCTTCAATAATGGCCTCTCTCTCTCTTTCTGGGACGCCTTTGGATTTGGATATCTGTTAAATTATATCGACCCATTTTATAGAGTTTTCCGAGCATCAAGAAGCTCATTGTTGAATGATGAAATAAGACTAGCAACAGCAAAGTTCCATTCTACCACTTGTGATAACTTAGCTTTTCAGTAGAATAATGACAATATCAAAGCACAGGTCCAACCAATAGGACCACGAATTAAAGGAACACCAGCATTGAAATCGTGCGGCACAGGTTTGTGGCTGAAAGTTAGTTATTTTGGTCATAAAATGGCTTTTTAAATACATCGGAAATCAAGAAGAGAGAACATCTCGAAAACCCTCCTCAAGAGTGTGGCATTTCTCTCAAAGTATCTCCGAGATCGGTGTTAGCCTGAAATTAATCTCCATAATTTGGTGATTTCGTCTCAATTGAACTGCCCAAATCTCACTGGCGACACAGATGTTCGCGGGACGACGACTACTTGTGTCTCACATGCCATTGTCCACGCCATGGACGGGCATTTTTTGTCCGAAAGAAATTACCTCTCGGCCTCCCGCTCCGCTTGCTCTTCCGTCCCCACCACTCTCCGTGCCAGCTAAATAACAGAAAATTCAGTAGAAGAAATTTCTCATTTCTTCATTAGTAGAACGGGGAAATATACAGAATAGGGACTTTAGTACTTCATTTTTAATGAAGGGCAATTTTATTGTCCTAGGGTGTGAAATGAAACGGCACCTTTCGAAGCTCCTTTCTATTTCGTTTTGTCTTATCTTATTTTCTTTTCTTGGGGTCTGGTGTTTTGTTTTATCTCAAGAGGGCAAAGTATCTAATGTCTCCAGGCGGCCGGAGTGAAGTCAATGCCATCTAATGTCTCCCGGCGGCTGGAGTGAAGTCAATGCCGTGGTCTTGGTAGGCTAAAACTATTACGTCATAATCATGACCCTAGGATGACGTCACTTGCCTCCACAATGGGTTTTTTTTTTTAACTGATGGAAATAAAAGAAAGGAGTCTTTGCACGTAGAGCCAAAAAGTTGGTGGTCCAGGTCAAACTTTTGACCTTGGGCACATATAGATCTCTCCACGAGGTGTGCTGTGTGCTGCTGAAACCCTACTAGGAGCCGCTGAAGCCCTACGAGAAAATAGGACCCACACAACGTCAAGTTGAAGAGGAGCCACTCACGTGATCAAGAAAAGGAGTTCTTGTTTTCAGCATTTTGTTTTGAGTTTGAACATGTAGTGATTTTTGTGTAGTGAATTTACTTATTTATTTATAAATATTTTGAGTTTGGGGGTTTAAATCTAGGTGTGAGAAACACTCGAGCGTTTAAGTTATTGTAAACTTTGATTCTCGTATTATAATGGATTATTTGTTGCTTACTCTCCCTGTAGACGTAGGTACCGATACTCGGACCGAACCACATAAAAAGCACGTTTAGATCTGTTATCGTTGTGGCTCATTGTCCTAGGAAAAATTATCTGAAAAGTCCTAAACTTATTGTGATCAATTCAGTCAAAAACTTTTCAATTGTACCGATTTAATTTTAAACGTTTTAACAATTTGTCAATTTAGTTATAAAGTTTTTAATTGTGTCAATATAGTAACAATTCGTCAATTTAGCCCTAAACTTTTTGACGATTTGTCATTGCAGTCTTTCCGGCCAATTATCCAAATAATAGATTTAGGAATAAAATGGAAAATATTCAAAAGACTTAAGACTAAATTGACATAATTAAAAGATTTAAGACTGAACTAACCGTCGTACCATAACTTTAGGATTTTTTGGACAAATATCCATAGTCTTGTGCCATGTGAAACTAAGAAATTAGCTGGTGAGATTAAACAGGAGCTGAGATAGAAAGGCAAAGCAAAGAGTTAAAGACTTACAAATTTGAGTATGAGCAACTCCACCGCCATTAATGGAGGTTGCAAGGAACGTCGGACGAGGAAAAGAAAATAAGGAAATAAAAAAATCAGGTTCTTTCATTATCAAGGAAATATTGAATTGAATTGAAATTTCACATTGCCAATGACATATGAAGGGAGAGAGACATGCACACATGAAATTGATGCGTGGACCTTTAGCGGCAATATTGGATGAAAACTCTAAGAGGGTAAGATCCCACTTAAAGTTTGTGCTTTTTAAAGGAATGCTTTTTGAAAGAACTGGACCATTATTTGGTAACATACGCTCGCGTTTCTCGTTGGCTGACCTCATATGTTATAAAGGCAATTTTTGTTTTTTTCCTCTTTAACTCTTTTCCGTGGAGATAAAGTCAATGCCCTGGCCAATTGCCTCTGTGACCTCTTCAGGTGATCACCCTTTGTGGCTTATTTAACGTTAGCATTGATCAATAATTATTCTATCCCGTCTGTGACCTAAACCCCACCAAGATGCTAACGATTAAAAAGTCTTTCCGCACAACATATGCTACAGTCACGCATCACAAGCTAATATTTTATTCATAGTCGAACCCATGATTTAGGGAAAAACAACTAACCTATTTATCGCTAGGCCAAATGCCTCAACGGTAGATTGTATTAGATAACTTAAAAACCCCTCACGCATGGAAATCGGATGAAGAAGATACAACAAAGTATTGAAAATAGAAAAAAAAAAAAAAAAGTGAAATTCCATATAGAGCACGAGAAGAAAACGACATTAGGCTTTTTGCGATAATTTCTAACTCCGAATTCTTAAATATTAGCTAGGCAGAATTATTGTCCTTTATAATATTTTTCTTCTATCGCATCAAATAGGTGTTGGGACACCATATATCTTTTCGTCCTATGGTGTCATTAATCTTGACCTTATAAAGTTGCCAATCCTAATTTTATCACATTCTAGTAATAGATAATTCAATAAAAGAAATTTCTCATTTTTTTAAAAAAAAAATCAGTAGGACGATTATAGGGACTTTAGTAATTCATTTTTAGTGAGGGAAAAAAATCATTACAAAAAAAGTTCATATGCTATTATGACGTGAGATTATTTTTAATTTTATATTATAGTGACAGAGTATTTATTTCTTTTAATGTCCAAAAAGCTCATGGAGTTATTGAATGCTTTTTTTTTTATAAGTTTATTAGTCTTCTTATTCTAATGCTCCAATTCACTTAAAAAGCACCGACTTTTAATTGGATCCTAAATCTATCTTGATTATATATATATATAATTATCGGCTTTCACTTTTATCAAAATCCAGCCCCCGTTATTTTCTGTCCAATGTTGCCGTTAAAGTTTATTGTGCCAATTCCATATGCACTTATCTCCCTCAAACCGTCATCGTGAAATTTCAGCTCAATTAGATATTTTTAAAAGAAAAACCTCTGTTCTTTCTTTTTGCGTTTGTTCTTTTTCTTCTTCTTCCTTCTTTGCCTCCTCCGTCGTTATGTTCTTTTTTTCTATTTCCTTGCTCTAGCATAGAAATTCATTCTCAACCTCACAAAGATGTTCAACTTCACGGCCGATCCATCTGAAGAAGCAAAGACCAAATGAGTACTCAGGATGGAACTCGCGTGACCACATTGCAAAATCTCGACCGCTGTCCACAAATTTACAAAACGGGTATAAGCCCCCAACACGCTTTATTAGGGAGTACCATACAGCGGATCACTGGCAAACATCACACAATCAACTGCAGAAAATCTAAGGACATCAGTCTGATGCCCGACCTTGACAAACAAACTATAATACCATACTACTAAAGGCTTGCATGTCTTAGCTCAACCTCAAGGAAAGAGAGATACCATCATCAGTTACAACCCTTACTTTCCCCCTTCTTCTCTAAGTCCTTATTCCCTGAGTTCTTGTCCTCTAGCTGGTACATATCACCTAGAATGTGCAATCCAACAAGCTGTTCCAAGAAATAATCTATAGTGCGTGCTAGCCATTGCTGCATCGGCAGAAGAACGAATGATATCATTAGCGGTAGCATGCACAGAGCTTTCTTGCGTTTTTCCGTTCTATCCATTATCGTGAGCAGCAGGGATAATGTGAAGCAAAAATAAGTTAGAACCATGGTGACCAGGGATAGCCTAAGTGGCAGCTTAAGTGGCAGCTTGGCGTGGTTGGGGACAAATCTGGTGAGGCAAATGATCATCTGGACTGACACCATGAATCCTAGGGTGTTGCCGGCCAAGAAGAGAGAGTACACCAAGCCCACACCATTTATGGATTTCTTGTTCTCATCTTCTATTATCTTTGGCGGTTGAAGCACAGATTGGTAGGTCGCACTTGCGATGAGTGCGGCGACGACTAATAGGGCATTGCGGATGTCGCCAAACGACTCCTTTTCCACATTTGAATTCTTCGATTGCAAACGTGGTGATGACTGAGGAGCATCTTTGACTGGTTCCTCCCCAGCTGCTTGATGAATGTTACCTCCCCCGAAATTGTTCTCGTCCGCTAGGACTGGGCTTGATGCGGGTGAGTTTGATCTTCCTCTTCCGTGCTTGGCTCCCGCTCGAATGAGGATTTCTCTGATCTCTCTATCTCCTGCTTCCCTTCGCGAGGGAGTTGAGACGTCTAGAGGCGTCAACCCACTGTCGTTCACGGAGTTCACCTCCACGACCTCAGACTCCACAGCATGCTTACAAAGCAGGAAGTTCACCACCTGCAATTATTTTCCATTTTCGAAGCGTTAAGATAATACGGAAAGACTTCAGGCATAGACGAGACATCCTTTATTCCAATGATGATCAAAACAGACCCCGTTCGATAAATTCCTTTGCCTAGAAGATCTTTGAATATGGTAGGGACACCAAATCAACACCCTCATTGAAGTAATGCACGAAGAAAAGCATGATAAAATAAGGGAATCACGAGACTTGCCTCGAAATTTTTGCCCGCGGCAGCAAGGTGCAAGGCAGTGTTGCCTTTGTGGTCCTTCCAATTGATCACCTGCTCCTTCTTGTGCTGCTTCAGATGGTCCACCAACACAACCACCGCCTCGAACCGGTTGTTCTTCACGGCAAGGTGAAGCGCAGTCTCCTCTCGAGCGGTCGTCTCTTCAACAGACTCAGGTGAAGCGGTGAGCAGTACCTTCATGACATCAACCTTCCCGTTCGCAGCGGCATAATGCAAAGGGACCCTTCTCTCCCGTCCTTTCACAGAGCAGAGGTGTAGACCCACTGTCAAGAGCTCCCTCGCAATCTCGACATCACCTCGAGCCGCTACGATGTGCAGCGGGCTGAAACCATCTGCATTCACCTTTTCCACGAGCTTCGGCATATGCTTTAGGAGCTCTCGGACAAAATCTAAATGGCCAGCCACACAGGCGACATGCAGCGGCGTGTGACCGGCTCCTTCAAGATCCATCTCCTCGAGGATGAGCTCATTGCTGCTGATCAAGTCGTCCAGCTCATGGACATTGCCCTTTCGAGCTGCTTCTAACATTCTTCGCTCCATTTAATCGGAACTAATAATGGCCTCTCTCTCTCTTTCTGGGATGCCTTTGGACTTGGATATCTGTTAAATTATATCCACCCATTTTATAGAGTTTTCCGAGCATCAAGAAGCTCATTGCGAAGCTCCTTCCTATATCGTTTTGTCTTATTTTATTTTCTTTTCTTGGGGTCTGGTGTTTTGTTTTATCTCAAGAGGGCAGAGTCCGGCGGCGGAATGAAGTCAATGCCATCTAATGTCTCCCGGCGGCTGGAGTGAAGTAAATGCCATGGTCTTGGTAGGCTAAAACTATGACCCTAGGATGACGTCACTTGCCTCACGTCATATTGAGAGTCAACGGTTACAAATTGTTGATCTGCTTTGGGACCCCTAAGTCATATTTTCCTTGCTTTACGCATGTTTTGGACAACAATGGGGCATATTTGTATTTGTGTCGATGTCTATGCTTTAAATTGTACATCATCTTCGCATAAAGATCTTTTGTCATTTTTAGAATTACTTTTACGTTGGAATATTATCACATCTTTAAAGTCTTGTCCCTCTTATTATTATTATTTTCTTTAGTTGTTATTTTGACTATTTTTCCCTTAGACTTTTTCGTAGGGTAAATTTAATGTCTCGAGTTTGAATTTGGATAATGATTTATTAAATTAAATTTGTTGATAAAGATTTTCAAGTAGATTTTAAATTGGATGAAGAGGTCATTCTAATCTTGGACTCCTTATAGTTGCATAAAGGAGAAAATAAAATAAAATAAATGTTTCCTTTTATCTAGAAGAGTTGAATCGCGCACGTTATCCATGGTGGGGCCTAAAGTCAAATATTTGACTTTAGGCACACAATCTTCCATACTTGGGTTTTGTTTTAGCCGATGAAAATAAAAGAAAGGAGTTTTTGCACATAGACCAAAAAGTTGATGGGCCAGGTTACACTTTGGACCTTGGGCACATATAAATAAGAATCTCTCCACGAGGTGTGCTGCCTACTAGGAGGCTGCTAAAGCCTTATAACAAAATAGGAGTCGCACAACGTCAAGTTGTAGATGCGCCACCCACGCGATCAAGAAAAGTAGTTCTTGTTTTTGGCATTTTGTTTCGAGCTTAAATGCACGGTGATTTTTGTGTAGTGAGTTTACTTGTTTATTTATAAGTATTTTGGATTTAGGGTTAAATCTAAGTATGGGAAACATTCGAGTGTGTGAGTAATTGTAAATTTTGATTCTCCGATTATAGTGGATAATTTGTTGCTAACTCTCTCCGCGACGTAAAGATCGATATTTGGACTAAATCACGTATTTCTGGTGTCCTTATTATTTCTCATTTATTTCTTTCAAGTTTGCACGTTGACATAAATTGTAAGATCTTGTTGTTCTCGCATATTATATTTCAATAATTGGTATCAAAGCTCCCCCTCCTTTTTTTTTCTTTTTTTTCGATCGGTCGATGGAGGAAGATGATGATGATGGTGGTTCTTGCGATTTTATAACGGCATTTTGATCTGGAGTTGGATTTTGCCAAAGAAAAAAAAAATCCGGAGTTGGATATGTTGGCCATTGGCGCGTCCAAACGACGGAAAGCCCATAATGAAATAATAATGACGCCCTTGGTTAAAAAAAAAATAATAATAATAATAATAATAATAATAATAATAATGACGCCCCTTTAGTGTGAAAGGACACGTTTGCCCTTTTGATTCGGTGAATTGGGGGCACGTCCGCTAGTGAACACGGCCAATCCAGACCCTCAATCGCCGCGACCCCCAACAACCCCGACTCCCCGGGGCGGCCGCCGCTGTCTCGTGGCGGGGCCCACACCGTTGACGAAGGGACCATCCGACCATTCCCTCTCTCGGGCGGCAAACGATGGCCCAGCGCCCATTGGCCAAATTTTGTATACGTCTGGGAAAGGATTTTCAGAAACCGCCTCGAAGGAGGCCGAAAGTCTTCGTCTTTCCCGTCATTCAAGTTCAGCAATTTTTTTTATTTTCAAATTACCCTCACTGATTTTTCGATTTTTCGATTTTATCCAAATTTATAACTATTTGTCATCTTCCCTTCATAAAGTCGACCAGCGAGGCTAGATCTAGTTATGAGTAGTTAGGGAGGTTGCGCAAACTAAAGGATTATCACCCGGGATTGCAGGACCTTAGACAGCCCTTGTGTTGGGCAACCCTAGGCAACCCTTGTTGTGGGTTGCTAGGGGCACTTGAAGTCGTGCGATTTCATACAATAGTTGTTGATGCCAAATCTCAATGGCTGGCTTTTATTAGAGGATTTGGATTTTTTTTTCTCTCGTTTTAATAGAAGAAAAAAAAGTCAATTGCAAGAATGTTTTTCCAAATACTATTTAATTCAAAGTAGCTTTATAATGGATTTTTAACTCATAATTTACATTTAAGAAAAAACTAATTTAATATAGATTTAGTTTATTTTACAAAAAAATGAATGATTTGAAAATTATTTTCTAAAAAATGAGTACTTGTATCATTTACTTAAGTATGAAAATTTTTACATATGAATTGTCACAGATAATGAAAATCTTATCAATTAACTTATTATTTTAAGTAACAAAAGCATTAATTTGCGTCCTTTCCTTCTTTCTTCTTCACTGCACGTGGCCAAAAATTTCCCAAACGAACGAAACGAAGCAGAACAAGCCAGGATCCAGAAATCCGCGAAATCCCGAAGTTCATTGTTGGAATCTTTTCAATTGAAAACAAAGAAATAACTTCCCACGGAATCCTTGGAGATGAGGGACCAAAGGAAGGGACGAAGGTTTGCGACTGAATCGGAAACCATCTCTCTCTCTCTCTCTCTTTCTCTAATGGCGGGATAGAACGGCCCGCTGTTGGCCATGCTCACCACATCGAAGTCATTGCTCCTTCGTTCGTCCCCGACCGTCTGGTCCTCCATCCACAACCTTTTCTTCCGTCGCCGCTGAGGACGATTTGCTCACTATTAGCACCAGCACCAGCCACAGGAGCGCGACTCAATCAAGGAATAGAAGTCAAGGAGTCGGCTAATGGCGGAGACCCGCAACGAGCGACTCTAGAACTTCAGCAGTCATGGAAGATGAACGAGGCCGAGCGAGGGCAGGACCAGAATTTGATTTTTTTTTTTTTTTTAAAAAAGCGGGAGCAATTTAGGAAGAATATAAAAGTTCATTAGCCTGAGAAGTTGCATTTCCAAAATGTTGAAAGTCAAGACGGGTTTCAACTTGGCCAAAGCCAATTTTTCTTTAAAGGGGTTAAAAAAAAAAAATTAGGTTGTTTTTTGGTAGCTTTACTACCCAAGAAAGTTAAGTACACCGAGGCCTATCTAATTTCACGTAGACCCCTTACTAAAGTCAGTAAGCTATATAAGGAGTTCATAATTTATTGGAATATCGAATAAA
Source organism: Eucalyptus fibrosa (assembly GCA_017140475.1). Taxonomy (NCBI): domain Eukaryota; kingdom Viridiplantae; phylum Streptophyta; class Magnoliopsida; order Myrtales; family Myrtaceae; genus Eucalyptus; species Eucalyptus fibrosa. The sequence continues at coordinate 21,823,438 of CM029509.1, read as the reverse complement.
TGCTAGTGAGTTGATAATTCACTAGATAAATTGCTTTTTTATCAGCATTATGTAAAATTTACTAATCTTGCTAGAAATTTACCAACATGATTTTTTATTTTGAATATTTCCCCAATAGACCTATAGAATTTTGCAGGTGTGTGTCGAACAAAGATGAGGGTTTGTCCAATAATTAACAAAATGACCCTAGTTTTCCGATCTTTCAAATGGGTAAAGTCGTTTCCAAAGTGATTTGACTTTAGTGAAGATGATTATTAGGCATTGAATGATTGTTATTGTAACCAGTTAGATCACCATTTTGATTGATAAGGAAAGCTAGCAAAAGAGAGATCGAAGACGGTTCTCGCGGAAGCCGAAAGTGCAGGAGAGCCACTCGCCCGTCGAATGTAAAATACGGGTTTTTTTGAAGTCAAAAAGTCAAAATAAAAAAAAAAAAAAAAAAAAAGAAGAAGAAATGAAAAAATGAAAAGTTGAAAAGTCAAAAAGTAGCAACTGCTTTGAATAAGGAAAAGAAGAAAGAGAGGAAGAAGGGAAAAGAAAGAAGAAGAGGAAGGATTAAGAGAAAGGAAAAAAAAAAAGGGAAAGGGTTTTGTTGTAATATTAATGCGAAAACCCTTTAAATTAAGTCAATGTTGAAAATATCATAAAAATAAATACAAAATAATAAAGATATTAGAGATCTACATTATTGGATCTAAATATTGATATAAAAAAATCAGAATTATATTTACTCGCATACTAGAATGATTTTCAGTTGGTGTTAGTGTTGGTATTGTGGTGGCGGTGGGGGCCAAAAAGGAAAAACAAAAACATGTGGAAGAGGGTGGAAAATTCCCAATTTTTGGATTTGACCTTAAAACCTATTATATTTATCTTGTCCAATTTTAGGATTTACCAAAAAACCAGTTTCTTTCATTTTAAGATAAATTGCAATTATGGCAAAAAATCAGTTTCTTTCTTACTTTAAGATAAATTGCAGGGGAAGGCGCTAGGTGTATTAGTGTGCGGGGTGAAAATAGAAAAAAGCAACAAAATGGCTCCAAGTAAAAATATTGATACAAAAAATATATATAATAATAATAATGGACAAGTTAAACACATTTAAGAATAATAAATTATCTTCTTCCAATTTAGAAAAATGGTTCTAACCAGTTTTTGTGTAATTGGGTGGGTGGGTCGGTTTAATACCTAGAACCCGAAACTTACCTACACAATACCAATTTCAAAATTTTTGAACTAGGAATCAAACTCATTTCCACTGAAATCAGGAATTAGACCTGTTTATATGGGTGGTCTAGTTCAGTTCCAAGATAGGACGGGACCGGTTGCATAGCCCTATCATAGGCAGGTGAGGATCCGCATCTAGTCTTATTAAACTTTGACATTCTGGAGTTTTAAAATATGTATCGCAAAGTACATAAATTTTAACAATTTGTAACATAATTATGACACAATCAAACTATATTAAAAGAACGCTTCCGTTTCTATTTCGAAGGATCGAATTGGCTCTAGGTTCAGCAGCCGACTCATCTCTCAACCATGTAGTTTTGGGAGCTCCAAATAATTGGACTCGCTACCTCCAGAAGGTCTCTCCCATCAAATAAACAAAAAGATAAAAGAGGAAAAAAAGGGCCAGGCCAAAACAGGAAGTGGAATTTGTCAACATGGTTGAGGCACACAAGACCTCCCCAATCACAACGAAGCATGCATGGAGGGACCACGACGAAACCTTTCGCAGAATCTTCCTATGGTCACAGCCATCACTGACCAAAACGACCAGAAAAGTATGTATTTGAACTAGTCCTCCTTTGTATCACCATAAATCTCCAAGAAAACATCATCACAACTTTAGCACAAGTGAAACTAGCTAAGAGTTTCCATATTTGAGGTAAAAATTTCTCTCTCGAGATTTCGGTCATCTTGATACTGTTAGATTAGGTGTTTGATTTACTTAACTAGCGTTTTAGTTCAAGACTGTTTCACTTGATTTTAAGGCGAATAAAGTTTTATGTTCACTAAAATCTTTCCATGCAAGCGAAAGGGGACTAGCCCTTGGCCTCCTTTTAGAAACTCAAAACATTATCATAATGCCATGGTGATAATTTTAGAAACTCAAAACATTTTAATCAGATGATTTCGCTCATAAAAAATGTAACTATTACTGCACTTGAGACTAAAAATTAATTAATTAATTAATTAATTCAAGTCACTCAAGTGATCTGACCGATTTTATTTTTTTTTTTAAATTCCTTCTTGTTTTGACAGCAATTGATGTGGTTTTAGAATTTATTCCTTTTTGTTTAAGAAAAAAATAAGAATAACTTTTTTGCTTTCTCAATAAAATCCAATACATCGTCCAAATTTAAAAAAAAATTATGAAAAAAATTATATCACCTACATGCCAACATTTACATATTTTGAAAAATCTCAAGTGCTTGCAGCGAGAAAGTCATATTAGACGTTTTACAAGATTTTAAGAAAAGAAGTAAAAACAATAAAAGTCATTTTATTACGCAGATACTATCTTTCTATTGTATTTTACTTCATTTTCTCTTAAAATTGCAATTTAATACAAACCGTGAGATGGTTGGGATGCCATTTAATTTCAGATTCACTCTCTTTGTTTATTTTGCTTGAATGATTTGAAAAACGTTTTCCTAGAACAATTACTTGTATTGCTTACAAGAATGAATGAATGAAAAATATTTTCATTATTCACAAAAATGTTTAGATATAAATTATTGTCAATAATGAAAATATTTTTTTATTGACAAATTATTTCAAGCAATACCATGAGACATTTTTAAGAAAATATTTTCCAAATTATTCATTTTTCATAAAAGAAACGGATCCTTAATATTGAAGTTTCATGTATGAGTTAAATAACCCAAATAGTTATTGAAAAATCATAATTTTCTTCTTTCGACTATGGGATTTGGACTACCAGCTTTCCAAGAGAATAATTAAAAAAAGTCATAAACCTATTATAAATGTTCTAATCCAATCATAAATCCCTTTTTTTTGGCTATTTAAGTCCTAAACTTTTTGCAATAGTGCTAATATAGCACATCCAACCGATGCTAACGTTTTTTAATTTTCTTTTCTTTTAGTTTTTCCTCCACTTAGGACCAACAACTCTCGCCAACCGAACTCTCGCCGCTCACAGATTAGGGACGAGGAGCCCTCGCTTGCCTAGCAAGATCTAGCAAGGGCATGCGGCCCCTTACCCACCCTCGCCAAATAGGCACGGGGCCATTATGCCCTTGCCCAATGTCGATGACAGAGAGGGTGTCCCAACCCTCCAACCTTAAGTGCATGGGAAAATATTAAAAAAAGAAAAAGGGAAAAGGAGTAAATTATTTTAAAATATATTATAATACTATTAAAAAAAAGTCATGTCAATACCGGCCAATCAAAACTGGCCGAATAAACTGAATTGACATAAATACAAAAATTTTAGGACTAAATTGGAAAAAAAAAGTTTATTATTGAATTGGCACTATTACAATAAATTTAACACTTTTATAATTTTGCCCAAGCTTTCCTGCTCATCAACTCAACTTTTTTTTTTTTTTTGGTAAAAGGTAAGAAATATATAGACTTTTGCATAAAAAACTATACAACTGTATAGAAAGGGGGCCCAGGACTAGCTTACACTCAAAAAGACAGGAAATCCAAACAAGTGGAAGGGGGCTAGGGGGGAGAAAAGGGGAGGGAAGAGTTGCGAGAGAGATACAATGCAAATAAAAACAGTAGCAAAAGGAGCCCAAAACAGCGGTCAACAAAGGAGACGAGGGAGAAAAGCACACAACACTGTGGCCCACACAAGGAAAAGATACAAAAAGAAAAAGAGCAGGAGGGACACCAAGTTGGAAACACAAGCCGCACCATCAGGGAAGATCAACTCTTCATGAGTGCCTACATTAATAATCCAAAGGCTAAGCATGTTGCTGATGCGAACGGTCAGCTTACTACCTGAAAGTCAAACACTGGAAATAGAAAGAAAAAAGGCCTAACTCTACTTATTTGTGGCGGAAATAGAAAAATTTCCATAAGTAATTTTTATATGAGGAAATATGTTCAAAAAAGTTATATTCAAAAAACGACCGTATTGACTAAATTGAGAGAGACCACATATGTATAAGGAGCATACAAAACCCATAAACAAATATAATTTAGCACATCTCTCACATGCAAGCTGGATTAGAAACAATGCGTAGAACTTGACTAATGAAAATTTGCACCCATGAAATAAATCAGGCCAAAACTTGGCATTAATATCATGTTATAATTTCCAACTCAAAATCTTAAGCCAATAAGTTAAGGTATATATATATATAAACTTGTAAACAAGTGATGTGAAATACTTTAACACCAATAATGTTCTTTTATTCTTGGCAAACGACCATATTGTTTATCATATAGACTTCTTGGGTAACATATTTTTTAGCTTATTTTCATAATTAGAAGTGTAATTAACAATAATCACAGTAATATTATGTTTACTTTCTTACAAGTTTCTACTTCTTGTACAAATTTCACATCTGTGATTGGAAAGCAGGAAAACATCCGTCCCTTCTATCTTGCAATTTTGATAGATAGAATGAGTTAAAACAACAATGTTTTGACGCAAAGAGTTTCCTTTTTATTGGATCCACAGGCTCTCCCATTCCCGCAATCAAGGACTCTCATTATGCACGTTGCTTCTATTAACTAGCACAGCAACTCGTGCTATGCATGGGTCTCCGTAGGAATTCACACATTACTATAAAATTTAGTAATTCTTATTAGATGTTCTTTATATGTTGTATTATATTGATACATTGCTTTAGATGAGCTTCCAAGCATAGATTATAGAAATAGTCATATACCTTACAACCAATTTCACGGAAAAAGTATATGCTAATCCATGAATAAATCCGTTTTGTGTTCTATCATGATTGCTCTTCACTAACGTATCAATATAGATCGTGCGTTATATTTCAAATAGTCATAAGACCAGCGAATATATCTGTGTGAAGTGCACTCATCCCTTCCAGTTTCATGGATATGGTCAACTTTTCAATGAATGCTAGAAATATATGGTATATAATTTGTTTAAGTGTAGCATAGGATATCTATGGTAGGCTCAATATATTTCAAACATGATGATATCGATGGTGTAGTTATACTCCGCAGAAAAACCAGAAGATTCATGTCACATAGATAATATGTAAGTAGTATCCTAACTATATGCTCATTGAAATAAGTTCAAACACATTGCTACAACTTACCAGTAACAATCACAGTCATGAAGACGAATGCCACGGAACTCCTCGCGACTACAGGAACTCACGACAATTTTTAGGAAGTTGTCTTGGTCGGACTCAGATCCTTTGCCCATACAATCAATCCCAACTCGGTCGCCGCCGTTGGGAAAGACCACCCCCTTAGTGCCGCCGTCGCCATCATTTCCACCGTGTTCCCTTCGTCATCTAACCCCCATTGCTTTTATAACCCCACATTGTCACCTTTATCTCCCTAACCCCATTGCTTTTACTCTATCTCCCTTGCCTTGAGCTCGCACTGCTGTCAATGGAGCGTCGTATTCAGATGAAATTGTGGAAGCCTCTCCTCCAAATCTGGCCATTTTATCGGGTCTCGCGTCATCTCGAAAGGTGATGCCAGGTCTCGATAGAAGCAACAAGGCCTCACCGATATCTGGTGGTAGCCAATCGTGATGTTGGCACTACGGTGGCGGTGATGGGGAGGGAGGGAGGAGGCCAAGAAGGAAAAACAAAAGGACGGGGAAGAGGGTGGGTAAATCTCCTATCAAAATCAATTTCCAATTTTTGGAACCCAAAACCTATATGTATTGAAATTAACCCTAGAACCTACCCTATTTGTCTACTCCAATTCCATAGTCTACCCGGGAGCTGGTTTATTTTTCTTTTTTTTTTTTTTTTCATTAAAAAAAAAAAGAGAAATAGTAATTATAGCAAAATAGTGTGAGTAACAAAATGGCTCAAAGTAACACATCAATACAAAACGAATAGAAATATAAAGCAATAGGAAAGTTAAGCTCATTTAAGTATATAATCCATACAAGTTATAGCCGGTTCTTGAGAGGTTGGGTTGGTGGATAGATGCAACGACCAAAATCTAAAACTTGCCCGCAAAGTACCAATTTAAAAAAATTTGAACCAGGAATTGAACCTATTTCTACGGCAACTAAGAACCATACTTGTTTTATGGATGGTCTGGTCCGTTTCCAAGGTAGAACGAGACTAATTGCACAGCTCTATGACTATGATAGGCAGCTAAGGATCCTCATCCATTCTTATTTAACTTTGAGATTCTAGAGTTTTAAAGTATGTATCACCAAAGCACATAAATTTTAGTAATTTGTAGCATAATTATAACACAACCATAACTAGCAACTTGTGTCGAAAATTTGATAGTGATAGAGAGTACGAGTATGATAGGTAATTGAGCATTCGCATTTGTCTTATCTAACTATTAGATTTTACAATGAAGTATGTATTACTAGGCACAAAAATTTTAGCAATTTGAAACATAATTATAACACAACCATAACTGTATCAAAAGAACGCTCCCATTTATATTTTGAAGAATATGATGCAAAAAATAAAAAATAAAACCCTCAATTGGGATCGGCTCTAGGTTCGGCAGCTGACTCATCTCTCAGTAATAAAGGAGGAAGAAGAGGGGCCAGGCCAGAACAGGAACTGGAATTATTCAATCAAGGTTGAGAGCACACAAACCCTCCAATCACAATGCATGTGCGGATCACGACCCGACGTTTCCCAGAACCTTCCTATGGTCACAGCCACCACTGACCAAGACGACCAGAAAGCGCAGACATGAACTAGTCCACCATTGCATCACTATAAATATCCAAAGAAAACGTCATTACCATTCACCTTCTTATTGGATTAGTAGTTTTAATCCCTCTCTCTCTCTCTCTCTCTCTCTCCCCCCAATGGCAAACCCTCCAGAAAACCCTCTTAAATTGCTCACGGTGCTGTTCAACCACGAGGGCCGTGACTCCCCAACCGAGGTCCGCAACGTCCTCCTCGTTGTCGCCACCCTCATTGCGGCCGTCACCTTCCAAGCTGGGGTCAGCCCCCCCGGCGGCGTTTGGCAGGACAGCTCCGGTGGCCGCGTCCCGGGCCAGGCCATCTACGCCTCCCAGACAGGGCCGTTCTACGTCTTCCTGGTGTGCAACACGCTTGCGCTCGCATCGTCCATCAACCTCATCATCTCCCTCACCTGGGGCTTCCCGTTCTTCCTCGAGGTCGTGGTGGCCACCGTGTCGATGGCCGTCACATACGGCTCCGCTATATTTGCCGTCACTCCCAAGTCAGACGAACAGTTCCGGTGGCTGCTCTTCACCGGCTTCGTGCCGTTCTTGCTGAGGCTGCTGATCCAGATGGGCAAGTATTACCTGTCTGTAATGTCCAATTAGGAATCAATGGACTAGAAGGTGTGCATTAGTCTCAATTAATTAATTACTTTGGATTAGTTCGTGTAATTTAATTTTCAGCCTCATCTTGCGCTGAGGGTCTTGCACAAAGTGCGATGATTTTGAGGGAATAACTTAATTTTGTCGGAATAAAATTCATCCATTTGGAGCATGTCTTCCTTCTCTGGGCAATTTTACATGTTATTTTGCTTGCTAGTGATAAAGTTCTTTAATTTCTCGTTTTTCTTTTCTTCTTTTCGCTGCTCATCTTGGAAAAATTACAAGAAGGAAGGGGAACAGTATGACTGAGTTAATATGGAAGGCGGATAATGATATTGACTTTTCAAATAGATTAAATCAAAATCCGTCAACCGACGTATGGGTGCCAACAAACATTCCACTTGAGCGATCTCCTGCTTGGGCTGGTTGTTTCCGCGGGTCCATATGAATTTAAGAGCCATTGCATTATTGACTCAAATTCTAGTTCCTTTTCTTTTAAACCTTCAATGTTTGGATTCAGCAAGTGGACTCGTCTAACTTGGCCGAAAACATTTGGGCTATCCTCAGAGCTTTAACAATGAGGCCTGATCCGTGGGCTATTTGAGGGTGTGTTTTGGATCTTTGGTAGTAGTTAAGGTCGTACCTCACCACAACCTAAGAGCCTAAAGACTCTGCCAAGGGCCATCCTACTTACGAGGTAACCTAGTGGATTTACTGGATTGTATTCCTCATTTAACGTACCGGTCACCCCTCCTCTAGGAAATACTCCCAAATTTTATGTCCCAAAGTTCAAATATAATAGTAGACCATTGAGTCTTACAAGGAAGTCCCTAGCGATTATATTTATTGAAGCATGGGAGTTGCCTCTACCCCCATTTTTTAACATCGTCAGAGTATTGGGGTCTCAAGTCTCGACTAATTCTTGCTCCTCCTTTCCAAGAGCAGAGAGCCCTGACATTGGCTCAAGGGCAATTTTACCTCTTACCAAGGGGGGAAAAGAATTGGCTATAGGCCCAGCCCAAAGGATTTGAGCTCATGTCCCCACTTGAGTCACAAGCCTGTGTGGTTGAGCTCGCAGAAAGGAGGGGTTGAGAGCCAACCAAGACTCATCTCCCCATACTCTAAGGAAAATATAATAATAAGGGGTAGAGGTAGCTCTCACACCATGATAAATATGACTGGGGGCCTCTCGATATATCGCAGTCCTAAGTATAATCATAAATTGCTTTGTCTAAACTCTGGGACAAAAAATTCTGAGGTATTCCTTAGGGGAGAGGGAAGAATATATATCTCTCTACTTGGGGGTTGATGCATGCAGGCACTAACATGTTAAAATAAAATAAAAAAAATAAAAAACGCATTCTATCAGCTCATTGGGATTAAAGCGCTAAATGTGTGCCGACAAACATACCATTTGAGCGATCTCCTACTTACTACCTGAAAGTTAAACACTGGAAATAGAAAGAAAAAGGACGACGGTTTTTCACCTAACTCTACTTATTTGTGGCGGAAATAGGAAAATTTTCATATGTAATTTTTATATGAGGAAATATGTTCAAAAAGGTTATATTCAGAAAACGACCATATTGACTAAATTGAGGAAGACCACATATGTATAAGGAGCATACAAAACCCATAAACAAATATAATTTAACACATCTCTCACATGCAAGCTGGATTAGAAACAATGCATAGAACTTGACTAATGAAAATTTGCACACACGAAATAAATCAGGCCAAAAGTTGCATTAATATCATGTTATAATTTCCAACTCAAAATCTTAAGCCAATAAGTTAAGGGAAGCCATATATATATAAAGAGTATATAAACTCGTAAACAAGTGATGTGAAATACTTTAATACCAATAATGTTCTTTTATTTTTGGCAAACGACCATATTGTTTATCATATAGACTTCTTGGGTAACATATTTGTTAGCTTATTTTCATAATTAGAAGTGTAATTAACAATAATTACAGTAATATTATGTTTACTTTCTTACAAGTTTCTACTTCTTGTACAAATTTCACATCTGTGATTGGAAAGCAGGAAAACATTCGTCCCTTTTATCTTGCAATCTTGATAGATAGAATGAGTTAAAACAAAAATGTTTTGACGCAAAGAGTTTCCTTCTTATTGGATCCACAGGCTCTCCCATTCCCGCAATCAAGGAGTCTCATTATGCACGTTGCTTCTATTAACTAGCACAGCAACTCGTGCTATGCATGGGTCTCCGTAGGAATTTAACACATTACTACAAAATTTTGTAATTCTTATTAGATGTTCTTTATATGTTGTATTATATTGATACATCGCTTTAGATGAGCTTCCAAGCATATTAGTTATATATAATAAATAATATTTATCTAAATTAATTAATATTTTTATATAGTTTATAGAATTCTAAATAATTAGAATTATGTTCTATTTTTAAATTAATGAAATCATTTCTTATAGAAAAAATGATTCATTATAGCTATTATAAATGATTAATGTGTATTAAATATACAATACAATTAAAATTTAATCAATATCCAATTTTGATTTTTTTTTTTGAGTTATCTTATAGAAGGTTGACTCTACTATGCTCAATTTCATATGTGGCAATTCTGTCAAGATCTCTTCGTTAGTTGGGGGAAGAATCCACCCGAAACGGATTTTTTGAGGAACATATCGAGAGAGAATTGGATTTGGTTAGACAATGTGTGGTTGGTAAACAAGGATCGATTTTTTAGCAATGTACAAAATGTATCGTCAAGTATTCAATATGATTCTACAAGATCTAGTTTCGTTTATGAACGAATGCATACATATTATCGGATCATTAAAACCCCCTTTCCAAAGATCTCTTCCTTCTCTTCGAGGATCGTACATCAATTGCAACGATTCGATAAATGGCTCATTGGGATAGACGTAGATAAACTAGAACCCCCCCTAAAAACGTATACGAAGCTTTCTCTTCATACGGCTCGAGAAATTAGAAGATATGTTTATGTATACAATTCGAATGTCAAATAGATCTCTTAGCAACTCCTATGTTTGAAGCAAGATGTTGTCTAATTAGCCCATGAATTACAAATGTCTGAAAAAGCTCTATTGCTATTTCCTGAGGCAATCCACATTGATGTAATGGAAGTGATGGTCTTATGATAATGATAGAATGACCCAAATAATCGACCCATCACAAAATATTTCTAAATCCCAATACACCCAAGAAATGTGTGTTGTGGTGGAAAAATATGGGTACGTATATTTCCAGACAAACCAGTTACGGTAAGACCTATGGAAACACATATGGGTTCAGGTAAAGGATCTCCCGAAATGGGCAAAGTAGCAGAAAATATAGCCAGAAAGGCTATTTCAATAACGGCGTCCAAAATGCCTATACGAACTCAATTTATTATTTTGGGATAGGAACGTAGAACCAAAGAAAAGAAGTCTTGGGGATAAAAAAAAATTGCAAGTTTCTTTTTGACAAACAATATTTCTTTTTTTCTTACTTTGCCCTTTGCATTAACATTGAAAGAACATATTCAAATTGGGACTGAGACACGGCCCAAACTCCAATGGGAGGTAGCAGTGGGGAATTTTCTGTAATGGGCGAAAGCCTGACGGAGCAATGCTGCGTGGAGATAGAAGGCCCACGAGTCGTGAACTTCTTTTCCTGGAGAAGAAGTGTCGCGACCTAATTTTTTCGGGTTCACCACCTAAAACTAGGTTAATGGACTACTAAGCTTTTAGACTTAGCTCAGGCTCTCCCAAGCCCATACCAATTCGCGACTTAAGGTTCAAACATTTAACATGCAAAAGATTATTAATTAGGAGTCGCCACTAATCAGTTTATGGTAGGTCGATTAGACACCTAAGTAAAATAAAAGGGAGATTTATTTTACTCCAACGGACCGAGACTAAGGGTACGGAGACTTCACTAGAATTTTCTAATGCCCTTTCGGTACCATTTCTTTTAATTTTTCAAAATGTTTTTGCAAGCAGCTTGATTTATTTTAACCTAAATCATTATCATGCAAATGTGGTGATCACACGAGATACTCATCCATTATTTAAAACATTCAAATAAATAAATTGCATCACACAAAGCAAGCAAACAACATTTTTGGATTTTCTTAAAAATTAGAATTCTTTTTTTAAAAATGCATTTTACAATTAAATGACTTAATTTTATTAATATGCAAATTCTAATTAAATGGGTCTATTATGCAAACTAATTATTATGCACCTTATGACCTAATTTTACTAATTAAATTCTGATTAAATGATCATATTATGCAACTAATTAACATGCATCTAGTATTTTTGTATTTTCGTTTTTTTATTGAAATTCAAAATTAATAAAAACCCTAATCAAGCTATCTAAAAATAATTTTCTAATCCATTTTTGGGATTAATTTGACTTAAACCCTATTCCATCTTAGAAAACTATTTTTTTTTTAATTTTAAAAAATGAGAATATGAAAATGTGCCAATTATATCTAAGACTCTAAAAAAGGCTATTTAAGTCTAATCCTAACTTATTTATTTTAAAATATATAAAAATGCAGTCCTAAAAATATTATCTAAAAATGCAACCCTAGAAATATAATCCTAAAAATTTGATTAATTAAACTACGTGTCTATTATATTAAACCCTAATGTCCTATATGCAAATTTTGAATTTTTTGAATTTTTTGAATTTTTTAGTTTCTTTTTAGTTTTTTTTAGGTTGAATAATTATTAAATTAGGATTAAATCTAAACAATTAATATAGCCACTAAATAAAGGATCAAAATAATTGAAAAAATAACCTATCGTCTCACAAAGGTTAAATTAACAATTATTTTAACCCTAATCATCACAACAACTCAAAATAATTAAATAATCTAGTCCGAAGTCTTACGGACCAAATTAAATAATTATTATTATTTAACAATTAAAATTTCACCAAGAAGCCCAAAATTAATGTAATTAAAAGAATGATCCGATGTCTCTCGGATCAAACTAATTATTACAAAAAATCTTGGATAAAGCCTTAAGGATAATGTCTAAACAATACAAATAATTAACATTAATATACCATGATCTAACTTAAATAATAATAACAAGACTTAAAATATAAACAAATAAATAAATAAATAAAAAATAAATAAATAAACCACCTAAGGCTCAAGAGAGGACAAGTGGCGTCGGAGGCGGTGTGGTGGCGCGGCGAGGTCGGGTCGGCGAGGAGGGCTCCGAAGCTCCGGCGGTGCTTCACCAGCGCGTCGGGTCAGTGGGATCGGGAGCAGCGAGCTCCGGTGTTACGGGGACAACGGGCGGAGGCGGCGGAGTGGAGGGCTTCGGGTGGATTGCGGCGAGGTAGTGTGAACGCTTCACGGACAGTCGGGCGAGCGGCGGTGGTTGACGGACGGCTGAGGCTGCGGTGGAGGTGCGGTAGGCTCGTGGGTCCGAGCGAGGTGGCGTGGCAGCGATGGTGGAGCGCGGCGGATCCCGGGGTGAGGGGCGTCGTGGTGGTGCGGCTGATTTTGGAGTCACGGGAGGTTGGTTGCTCGAGCGTGCAGCAAATCAATGGTGGCGTCACAAGTTGTCGGGCAGCAACGAACGTGCAAAAGGGCGCTTGGGCGTCGGAGCAAGGGCGGAAATGTGATCGGCGGGGATACGCGTCGGTCTCCGGGAAAATGGTGGGGCGCAATGGAGCGCGGGTGGTGGAGTTCCGGACGGCAAATGCTGGTGGAGTGAAAAAAAAGAAGCGGAAATGGCCGTTGCGGGGGATCTCGAGCAAAAATCGGTGGCCGGCGGGAGGAAGGTGGATGTGTGCAACAAAGGAAGAAGGTGATGAACAGTAAATGTCCAATCACCTTTTTCCTTTTTGTTTTGCTTTTTACTTTTCCCCCTTCCTTCCTTTTGTGTTTCTTTCCTTGTCTCGACAACTCCACGGACGGCTCCTTCTCTCCCTTCCTTTTTCTTCTTTTTCTAACTTTTCTCTCTCACCCGACACTTTCACTCCTCCTCTGTTCTACTTTTATTTTTTGCTTTTTCAAGAAACCTCAAAAGCTTGAAAACTCTAGCTTCTCTTCTGAATTTTTCCTTTGAAAATCGAGAAAGAGCCCCCTAAACGAAAGAAGATTTTTTGCTCTTTTTTATAGAGGAAAAGAACCCCTCTATTTATCAAAATCGAGTTTGTTTTGAAGATTTTTCAACCTCGATATGTACTCATCTTCTCAACAAAAAATGGCTCCAAAATCCGGTTAATTTTTTTATTTTGAAATGAAAATATATTTTCAACAACAAAATTTTCCCTCTAATTTTATTTAATTTTTTTATTATTAAAATATTAGGTGTCAACAGCTGCCCCTCTTTGAAGGGAAGCTCGTAGAGGTTTCCTTCAAAGATAAATGACACCTAAATTTAGACCATAAAAAATGAATGCAAAATGAATATGAAATGCATATGCAAATGTTAATTGTAATGATTTTTTTTTTTTTTAAAGAAATGGATTCAAATGAATGCAATGTCATGCAATAAAGAATGCCATGTAAATGCAATGATTTAGTCAAGAACATATATTTCAATGTGTCTATGCTCAATGAAATGCAAATGCGAAATAAATGCAAAATGAATATGGAATGTATATGCAAATGTTAATGACCTCTTTTTCAAATAAATTTAATTATTTTTGAAATGCAAGGTCATGCAATAATGCAATGTAAATGCAATGATTTTATCGAGAGCATATATTTCTATGTCTTCATGCTTAATGAAATGCAAATGCAAAGAAGAACACATACCTGTCATACTTATCTGGAGATTCAGAATAGTATTATTAGGAGTGAAATGATTCCTATGAGACCTGACAAACATCTGGAAATCTCTTCAGATAATTGAAAGGCTCAAGGTTTTCAGGGATCTGGAACTCTCATCAGATCCCAAGTACCTAGAATAACCTACCTTTAAGAAGGATAGAGTAGTTCTAGGCAGTCAGTGTTACATGTCCAGGACCCGTACCATTCTACGGTCGCCTAAAATAGTAACATAACTTTACAAAGAAACTGTTTTCCTAGGACCCGTACCATTCTACGGTCGCCCAGTGTTTGGTTGTGTCTAGGACCCGTACCATTCTACGGTCGCCTAAACGGGGATTTACCTTCCAGGACCCGTACCATTCTACGGTCGCCTAAATAGGAAAATAGGTTTTGTCTAGGACCCGTACCATTCTACGGTCGCTTAAATAGGGAATAGGTGTTGTCGAGGATCCGTACCATTCTACGGTCGCCTTGACGGAAAATTGATTTTTTCAGGACCCGTACCATTCTACGGTCGCCTGTTAGAGCAATAAATGTTGTTTAGGACCCGTACCATTCTACGGTCGCCTAAATCAAACTGAATCTGAAAAATCTTTGGGGGATTTGGGACTCTCATCAAATCCCAAGCACCTGGAAATTGCATCAAGTACTAAAAAATTCTAAACATCTGGAAATCACATCAGATGTTTTAGAAGGACAAACACTTGGTATCACATCAAGCGTTTAAGGGTTCAAATATCTAGGGTTCAAACTAGACATTTGAAAACATTTTATAAATGGGTACTTGGAATTCTCATCACGCACCAAGATGATTGAACAAACTCAGGGTTTCAAAGACAATTTTTTGGTCTTTGAGAAAAAATTCATTCATTTTTTTTTTTAATTCAATGAAGGACCATACATGATGGCTTTTTTTATTTTTCTTTTTTTCAAACTTCCACTGGAAAAATTATCATTAAGACAATTTTCACTAAGCTGTGAGTTTCTTGAACATGCTAAACGAGACATTTTTGGTGTGAAAAAGGCTTTTTCACTCGCTCTCATTTAGGAGGGGTTATTTGTCCCGACCATTGATGCGGGAACGTATCACTCAATCTTATCATCATCTTGTCGACAAGAGTTCGAATTTTCTCGCAATCAGTACGACCTTACCAATCTGAGAGGTCTTTGACAAGGATTGTAATGTGGGTTTGGTCATTGGCTTAGCAAAAGAGACTCTTTGAGTCAAGGCTATTGAAAGAACAATTCTGTAATCATCTTCGGGTTTACAAGTCAAGAACCCTGCAAAATGAGAAAGAAATAATATTGCTCGCACTTCTTCAAGCAATGCTTAAAACATGTGAATCCCTATGTTAATTCAAGTGCCATAATCTGAAGAGACTTTGTAAAGGACGTAACATAGGCTGGGTTCTTGGGTTTGAGAAATGAAAGGATCATTAGGCTAAAAGATGTGTGTAATGGGTAAGAGTTTGTGATCATTTGGACATTACCACCAGTTTTCTTTGCCATGGATTGTCTTTTTGACAAATTTCTTTATTGGCTCAAGAGTTTATCACTGATGCCAATAATTATTCAACTGGAGATCTTTTCTCAAAATCATTTTCTTTGATGATGGGCATCAATAAGGCACACCGCCTTTTTTATGCCCCCCAATTCATCAGTCATTTTCCTCTTCTTTTCATGGGCATTGGCCTTGCTTTTACTAGGCACACTGCTTTTTCATGCCCCTTATTTTTTGCACTTATTTTCACACAGTCTTCTTTCATCAGCATTTTAGACCATGCTATTCAAATGATTGTCTTTCATTTTGCCCCAGTGTGGGGGATGATCACCAACTAGGTTTGACATGAAATGAATTCATAGGCTCAAGTGGGCTATGCAAATGATATAAGTGTGTAGGATAGTGAAAGAAACGCTCTTCGTCATCCTAAGGCACTTAAATTACCACATGAATTTAATGTAATAGCATGACTTGAAGATTGATGCAAGTGAGAGTAAGAAAATTTCTATCCATTTCACTCTCCTTTAATGTCAACTTACCTCCATTTGCCCCGATGTGGGGTGGTCCTTGATAGGGGTAGTATGAAATAATTCTTAAAGTGTTTGGGCTCAAAAGGGTTAAACAATGGATTATCTGTATGTTTGGGACAGACAAATGAACTACCTCTCGTCATTTCAGCTGTCGTACTTCTTGCAAGAAAACTCTTCACCTTGAAACACAAAACGTTTCCATACTCACCTCACAATGTATAAACAAGGGACTGTGTATGGGATAAGGCTTGCCTTTCACACCTCATTTAGCATGTTAGCATGTTCAAGTAACTCAACATCCTTCACTGAATTATCCATTTTGATAAATTTCAAGTGGAATTGGTGAAAACATTCTGAAATGATAAAAATGCCATGCTCTATCAAATCATGAAGTGAAAGTTGTTAAGTGTCTGTGTCTTGCCCCTCTTTGCAAGGGAGCTCATAAAGGTTCCTTAAATGTGCGCAAGGCTACACCTGAAACATAAAGCAAATAATTAAATGAAACAAACAAGGTAAATTAGATGCATGCTGGAAAATTATTTTATTTTGAAAATTTTTTTTCAAGGGAACATGAAGAAGCCCAGCCTTCAGAATTAGCTCATTGCCGTTTTCTTTTTGGTAGGATTTCATTACAGGGCTAGTTTGGTGTACTTCAACATGCCCTCAAAACATGAAAATTTCCATGTATTTTATTGGATGAAAAGCAAATTACATTATTTAAATGAAGGAAATCCTAGAATTGAAAATGCAAATATGCAAATATAGAAAGCAATAAATACTCCTGCGCAAAGGAGTGTGCAAATAATTAAAATTCTTCTACTCTCGAGCTTCGTTGATGGCAAACAATTCAGTCATTCCTTCAAATGCGTCATCAGAGCTCTCAATCTTTGGAGGTGCGGGATCATCTATGCCACCCCATCCATTTGGGATGATATCCCGTGGGTCGAAGTAGGAGCTGAGAGGAGCCGAATACTTTACATAATAATCGAATTTGCCACTTGGTTGCCCCAGGGTGTCCATCACTTTTGCTTCCTCATGCATCATCTGAAACATGGTGGGCTCAGTATCAAAATTGAAAATGGCATTCACAGCTTCTGGGTGGTCAGGGAGTGGGTTATTCTGGATGTTCGGTTGTGCATCGCGGAATGAGACCACCTTGGCATCCAAAAGATTTTGGATTTTGTGTTGTAGCGTATAGCAATCGTCAACAAAATGCCCTACCTCCCCCATATGATAAGCACATGTCTTGGAAGAATCATAGTTGGGGAAACGCTCGGGATTAGGTCGCTTAGGCTCCTTAGCGAGTAATCCTTTCTTCTGAAGGGTTGGCAAGATCTTTGACAATGGCTTAGGAAGAGGCGTAAATTGACGCCTGGAAGAGTTCTTCTGCTGGCCAAAGAATGGTTGTGCTCCTCCTTGATTGGTGTTTGGGGTAGGGCGAGGTGGTTGCACATAAGCTGCATTAACCTCCGTCACAAGTTCTTTATCCTTCTTGGTTGAGACTCTCCCATATGAGCTGGTTTGATCAGACGCCCATCCATCACGCAATGCTACTTCAATTCGCTCGCCAACAGGGATCAGCTGATTGAATGACTCGGCAGTCGATCCCAGCATTCGATTTCGATATTCAGGTGGGAGTGTCTTCATGAACAAATCCATCAACTCTTTTTCTGTCGGCTCCGGAGTAATTTGAGCGGCTACGGCTCTCCATCTTGTGACATATGCCTTGAAAGATTCCGTCCTCTTCTTCTCAGTGCGAAGTAAATCTTCTCGAGATGGAGTGACATCAATATTATACTTATATTGCTTGAAGAAGGCATCCGTCAAATCTTCCCAAGTCTCCAGCAGATTAATCTTTTCATGATGTACCATTGCAGCGATGATCTGTCGGGCTTGCTTGAAATTGTTGAATCATCAAGGGGATGTTATCAACATATTGGGTCATCCGACCACATATGTCTGCAAATGGATCTTTGGGCAAGAGGTGCCATCATACTTTTCAAAGTCTGGCATTTTAAACTTCTTTGGCATCTTGATCTTTGCATAATGAGACAGATCGGTTGGGTCTTGGATAAACGAACCCGAATTTTGCTTAAGTTTCTCTCGATTTTATCAAGCGTTTTTCTTGCTCGTCTTGGTACAGCTGAAGGTATCACTTGTATCTCATCATCAACAACAATTTGAGGCTCATCAGTAATTTTCTCCTTGGAGACATCATAAGAGGATGATGGGCCACTTGTGGATATATTCTTGCCTTTATCTCTCGGATTGGCCATGGGAACATGTTGTGGTAACACCACTTCATCTTGTGGAGTTGGTGGAGCAGTGTTTACTTGGAGAGAATCGATCTGCTTAGAGAGCTGCTCAAGAACATTCAGGACCTGCTTCATCTCCGATTCGAGGGCAGCAATGCGAGCTTGTTCAGCAACATGCGTTTGTTCGGTATTATCAGCCATTGTTGCTCTAGAACGGGTACGAATTGGCGATCTTGGGTGAGCCGTGTTGTCACCTAACAATGTAAAATAATATAGTAAGTATCATAACAAATGAGATTGGTCCATGACAATGATCTAATCGCCTGATTTTATTCAAAATTTATTTTAAACATTGAACCAAACTTCCTAGCATTGAACTAAGAATTGAAATTCAAGTCTTTAAACATTGAACTAAAAATTAAAAGCACTGAATTGAAATCAAGGTCTCTAAACATTAAGAAACCAAAACATCTCATTTTATATGCTTTGCAAATCGATTTTCCCCATTACATATAAAACAAGATGGATAACAAAACCTATTGTCATGGACCATCGAAATTACAAGTAAGTAAATTGCAGTAGTGAAAATTTAAACAACTTACTTTCCTTTGGTAATGGATGATAATCACATAGACACACGCATGAAATGTGGGGCTCGATTTCTATCTAGATGGCTTAACAAAGTGGAGCTAAGAGAATGATCGACCGTTGCGGTCTCGCATTAACGTGTCGAGTCCCCTAACTCGGCTTAGTCGAATGGAATGTCTAATATCACGCAGTCTCGCGGATATTGACAAACACATTCGACACCATGAAGAACTTTCGGGAAGAGAAGGTCAACCTCTATATAGCAGTCTCGCTTTAGAGGAAGTATCCTTCTCAACACCATCCTAAAATCTATCGCAGCCCAGTCCGCAGCGGGTTGTGTGTGCAATAGTGTAGTGCTAAAAATAAAACATGCACAACAGTTTAAATACAAACAACACTTCTATAATTTTAATTCAAACATTCATCCTTAACTCCAACTCCGCAAGACAAGGGTTAGCAAAGACTACTCCCCTTATACCTCCCATCTGCAAGAACATTTAACACCTTAGGAATGTTAGGGACGTACCTTGGATCCATGTTGCCAAACAAAAAATTTTTTTTTTAAAAAAAAAAAAAAAAATAAAATTGGCCTAAGTCCACTAAGTGTTTTAACACAAGTCCCCAGGAGTCGCCAAGCTGTCGCGACCTAATTTTTTCGGGTTCACCACCTAAAACTAGGTTAATGGACTACTAAGCTTTTAGACTTAGCTCAGGCTCTCCCAAGCCCATACCAATTCGCGACTTAAGATTCAAACATTTAATATGCAAGATTATTAACTAGGAGTCGCCACTAATCGGTTTATGGTAGGTCGACTAGACACCTAAGTAAAATAAAGGGAGATTTATTTTACTCCTACGGACCAGAGACTAAGGGTACGGGGACTTGGTTACACTAGAATTTTCTAATGCCCTTTCGGTACCATTTCTTTTAATTTTCAAAATGTTTTTGCAAGCAGCTTGGATTTATTTTAAGCTAAATCATTATCATGCAAATGTGGTGGCCACACGAGATACTCATCCATTATTAAAACATTCAAATAAATAAATTGCATCACACAAAGCAAGCAAACAACATTTTTGGATTTTCTTAAAAATTAGAATTCTTTTATTAAAAATGCATTTTACAATTAAATGACTTAATTTTATTAATATGCAAATTCTAATTAAATGGGCCTATTATGCAAACTAATTAACATGCACCTCATGACCTAATTTTACTAATTAACAAATTCTGATTAAATGATTATATTATGCAAACTAGTTAACATGCATCTAGTATTTTTGCATTTTTTTTATTGAAATTCAAAATTTATAAAAACCCTAATTAATCTATCTAAAAATAATCTTCTAATCCATTTTTGGGATTAATTTGACTTAAACCCTATTCCATCTTAGAAAACTATTTTTTTTAATTTTAAATAAATGAGAATATGAAAATGTGCCAATTATATCTAAGACTCTAAAAAAGGGCTATTTACGTCTAATCCTAACTTATTTATTTTAAAATATCTAAAAATGCAGTCCTAAAAATATTATCTAAAAATGCAACCCTAGAAATATAATCCTAAAAATTTGATTAATTAAACTACGTGTCTATTATATTAAACCCTAATGTCCTATATGCAAATTTTGAATTTTTTGATTTTTTTAGTTTCTTTTTAGTTTTTTTTAGGTTGAATAATTATTAAATTAGGATTAAATCTAAACAATTAATATAGCCACTAAATAAAGGATCAAAATAATTGAAAAAATAACCTATCGTCTCACAGGTTAAATTAACAATTATTTTAACCCTAATCATCACAACAACTCAAAATAATTAAATAATCTAGTCCGAAGTCTTACGGACCAAATTAAATAATTATTATGATTTAACAATTAAAATTTTACCAAGAAGCCCAAAATTAATGTAATTAAAAGAATGATCCGATGTCTCTCAGATCAAACTAATTATTACAAAAAATCTTGGATAAAGCCTTAAGGATAATGTCTAAACAATACAAATAATTAACATTAATATACCATGATCTAACTTAAATAATAATAACAGGACTTAAAATATAAACAAATAAAAAAAAATAAATGGACCACCTAAGGCTCAAGAGAGGACAGTGGCGTCGGAGGCGGTGCGGTGGCGCGGCGAGGTCAGGAGCGGCGGGCTTCGAAGCTCCGGCGAGGGCTGGGCAACAACAGGTCGCAGTGGCGTCGGGCTCCAAACGGCGGTGTTACAAAAACAACAGAGGCGGCGGAGTGGAGGGCTTCGGCTCAGTTGCGGCGAGGTAGTGTGCAGCTTCACCAGGCGTCGGGCGTTAGGCACCGGGTGGTCGCGGACGGAACAGGAGCTGCGGTGCTGGTGCAGTTGGCCGCGGAGCGCTTCGTGGGTCCGAACGGTGGCGTGGCTGCAGGTGGAGCAGAGAGCAGATCTCCGGTGAGGCTCGGCGTCGTGGTGGTGCGGCTGATTTTGGGGCTTCGGTAGCGTTGGTTGCTCGAGCGTGCAGCAAATCAACCTCAGGTGGCGTCACAAGTTGTCGGCAGCAGCAACGAACGGCAAAAGGGCGCTTGGGCCGTCGGAGCAAGGGCGGAAATGATGTGCGGCGGGGGATACGCGCCGCGGAGAGACTGGCGAACGGCAGACGAAAATGGCAATGACAGAGGCGCAATGGAGCAGGGTGGCTCCGGTGTTCGCGGACGAGCGTCGCGGGCGTGAAAAAAAAGAAGCGGAAATGGCCGTTGCAGCTGGGCCGAGCAAAAATCGAAGCCGGCAGGAGGAAGGTGGATGTGTTCAGCAAAGGAAGAAGGTGATGAACAGTAAATGTCCAATCACCTTTTTCCTTTTTGCTTTCTTTTTACTTTTTCCCCCTTCCTTCCTTTTGTGTTTCTCTCCTTCTTTCGACAACTCCACGGACGGCTCCTTCTCTCCCTTCCTTTTTCTTCTTTTTCTAACTTTTCTCTCTCACCTGACTTTCACATCTCTCTCTGTTCTACTTTTGCTTTTTGCTTTTTCAACAAAAGTCAAACATTTTCTCTTTCCTTACGAACTCTCTGCCCCCTTCTCTGTTTCTCTCTTTTCCCTTTTTCCGAACAGAAGCCCCCCTAAACGAAAGAATTTTTGCTCTGATTTTTTCGAACTTTTTTTTTCGAAAGGTGAAGAAGAACCCCTCTATTTATAGAACGAAAATTCGAGTTTGTTTCGCCGGTGGAGATTTTCGCTCAACCTCTCGCTGGTGGAGATTTTCGCTCAACTTCTCCAACAAAGAAATGGCTCCAAAATCCGGCTGTTGAATTATTTTGAATTCAAAATTTCTTTTCAAAATTTCCCTCTAATCTTTTTTTTTTTTAAATTGAATCTAAATTAGGTGTCAACAAGAAGCAATGACAGTATTTGGGGAATAAGCATCGGCTAACTCTGTGCCAGCAGCCATGGTAATACAGAGGGTTAGAGCATCACATTTGTAATGCGATGGTCATTGGTTCGATTCCATTCCGGCTTTTTTCTATTTGTTTTGATTTTTCACATGATTGATAATGTCATTTTGAAATCAAAGAGCATTGAAAAGGCTTTTTCCCCCTTTTTTTCAAAGGTCACTTTTTTGTTTTGCTTTTTCTTTTTATTCTTCCACTTTCATTCATTGATTCACTCCTTCTTCAGATGAGATAGAAGTATCTCTATCTCACAACAAGCTAGGAAATTAACAAACGCCCCATCTTGAAATTTGGGGAGAGGGATCAAGATCAATAAGTTATCGAAATTTTTTCAACATTCTACAGTCTTAGTAAGAGAGGGAAGGGTTAAGGATTTACCCGGTGTGAGATATCACATTGTTCGAGGAACCCTAGATGTTGTTGGAGTAAAGGATCGTCAATAAGGGCATTCTAGTGCGTTGTAGATTCTTGAGTTAAAGAGCATATCTTTTTCTATTATTGGTATTTTTCTATCTCGGAGTGGACTAAGGCATCAATTTGAACTACAAGCCCTATTAGCTTGCCGGAGAAAAACGAAGCCTTAAAAATTGTAAATTCATCCTTCCAAGCGGATAAAGGCTTCAACCTATTCATCTATCCTACCCCTCGCTTTACTCTTCTTAAAAAAGGTTATTCCATTTTCTCCGGGCATTGATAGCGATTGATCGAATTGCTACTCTGGTTTGAGAAGCTTTTAAGTTCGGGTTAATCTCAATAGTCTGATAGCCTATGTCAGGTAGTTACAAGTGAGATAGATGTGTAACTAACCTCTAAAACTAAGCCACGGCCCGCCGATGGAAGGGTCACAGAAGGTAACCGGTTAGCGAGCGGTGTCGGTAAGCGAAACAGTGCCTTTGTCGGCTTAGAAAGAATTCCCTCGAAAAGCGCTGGTTAAAGGGCTAAGCGAAATTCCCGAGAAAAGCAAGCGCTATAGAAAGAATAGCTTTGAAGCCACCTTTATAATGGGATTCCAACTCAGCACCTTTTGAGAAGAATTTCTCTTTGGAGAGCATAGTACGATGAAAGTTGGTTGTGTTGGGATATAATACGTGAAAACGATAGGATTTTGCAATTTACATCAATGCGAAATCGTCAGATAAATAAATGAGAAAAATAAGGACACCATAAATTTACATGATTCGGTCTGAGTATCGGTACCTATATCCACGAGAAGAGCTAGTATCAAATAATCCATTATAATCGGAGTATCAGAGTTTACAATCGCTCAATCGCTCAAGTGTTTCTCATACCTAGATTTAACCTCAAACCCAAAGTGTTTATAAATAAACAACTCCAAGGGTATAAACTCACGACACAAAATTATCGCGCATCCCTTTGGATCAAAGTATAACACTCGCGCTGCTTCAATCTTTGGCTTGACGTGTGGCTTATCTTCGGCATGTACGTGCAGCGGCTCGTATGTAGGCTTTCGTAGAGTTTTTAGCGGCGTCATCTATGTAGGGTTTCTTTTTATTAAACCGACTTCACGCACGCCGAACCTAGGCCCACCAACGCTTGCTTCACGTACAGACGCTTCTTACATGCCTCTCCTTCCCTTGGCGTGAAATATGTGTGTGCGTGGGCCCAATAAGTCAAAGTCTTAACTTGGGCCCCACGAAGATAATTCGACTTCTGAGGCAAGCAACAAGGTAATTCGCATCTTCAATACGTGTGCCCACTTGGGCCCACAACCTGAGTTTCTCTTCGGTGACGTCTAACAACACTGCAAGTAAGTTGAAGAACCCCTCCTATTTTCATTCTTTTTTTTCTTTAATATATAATCAACTTGGAAAAATAACTTGATTGATAAGTTCGATTTCCAAATTCAAACTCAAGACATTAATTTAACAATTATTCACCTTGGCGCGATGTTTGAAACCAAGTTATAGTGCTCATCATCCATGATGCTCTCCCAACACCCCGATAGGTGCTCACTCTCCACAAACGCCAATAGAGCTCAAGCTTTACTTAAGCTTCACCAAAGGAACAGATTTAGTCATCATGTTTGCCAGGCTATCTGCTGTAGCAATATTTTTAACAGTAACAATGACATTAGCTAAGACATCTTGGATGAAGTGATATCTGATGTTGATATGTTTCGTTCGCTCATGATAAACTGGATTCTACGCCAAATATATCGCATCCGATTATCACAGTTTATAACCACACTTTTCTGTTCTAATCCAAAGTCCGAGAGCAAACTTTGTAATTCTATCGCCTCCTTTGCTATAAAGGTTAGTGCTATGTACTCTGACTCAGTCGAAGACAAGGCAATGTGATCTTGTAAGGATGTTTTCCAACTAACTGCACCACTTACTAGCGTAAACATGTATCCTGCTAAAGACCTGCAATCATCCAAGTCATCGGCGTAATCCGAATCCACAAAACCAATGGTCTCACTACCATTGCTATTCCTTCAGTATACTGTACCCACATATATTGTCCTCTTCAAATATCTAATGATCCACTTCACAACTTCCCAATGAGCTTTACCAAAACGCTTCATATAACGACTAACCACGCTCATAGCTTGTGAATTATCAGGCCTAGTGCACACCATAGCATACATAATATTACCAATGGCACTAGAATAAGGAACACAGGACATATGCTCCTCCTCCTCCTCAGTCTACGGTGATAACTTATCTGAAAGTTTAAAGTGTTTCGCTAGAGGTGTATTTACAGATTTTGCCAACTACATATTAAAACGCGCCACAATCTTCTCAATGTATTTCTTTTGAGATAGATGTAAAACTCCTACAATCCTTTCACGCAAAATCTCCATATCCAATATTTTCTTTGCAGCACCTAAATCTTTCATCTCAAATTCAGCATTTAATTGCCTCTTCAGCACATAAATATCAGACATATTCTTAGCTGCTATAAGCATATCATTAATATATAAAAGCAGATAAATCAAATAACCATCCTCCAATCTCCTAAAGTAAACGCAACTATCCATATGACTTTTTGAATAGTCTTGACTAGCCATGAAAGTATCAAAACATTTATACCACTGCATAGGATACTATTTCAGCCCATACAAAGATTTCTTTAACAAGCAAACATGATCTTCCTTACCTAGAATAGCAATCATTCCGGTTGCCTCATGTAAATATGCTCCTCCAACTCACCATGAAGAAACACAGTTTTCACATCTAACTGCTCTAACTCAAGATCATGCGAAGCAACTAAGGTAAGTAAAACTTAAATAGAAGTATGTCTTACCACAAGAGAGAACACCTCATTGTAGTTAGTGCCCTCACGCTGTGTATATCCCTTCGCCACAAGTCTCGCTTTATACCTTGTTGTCTCGACACCGAGAATACCCTCTTTTCGTTTAAAGACCCATTTACTTCCAACAATCTTTTGGCTTTTAGGTACTTTGACCAACTCCCATGTCTAATTTCGATGGAGTGATTCCATCTCTTCACTCATAACCCCTAGCCACTACGATGACTCCGAACTAGCCATCGCCTTAGAGTAAGACGAAGGCTCATCTATCTCCACCTCATCACTTATAGTCAATGCATAAGCAATATTTGTATAACTATAATGTACCGGTGATTTAATTTGCCTTCTATGTCTATCTATGGCTATAGTCTGTTGTGATTTTGCTGGTTGTTCACTATCACCGACTTCAGGAACTGCGACTTCATCTGCAGTCTCAACTTTAGTTACCTTTGAGTCTTCGGAGTCTTCACTTGAAGCTCCACCTCACTTATGACACCATGATCTGTCTTCTTTGCTAGTTGTGTCTTAGAACTTCTCTATTTAAGCATTATAGTCTCATCAAAGATCACATTTCTACTGATTAGAAAACCGAGTGATCTGGGATCAATACACCATAGCCGGTAGCCTTTCACCCCATGTGCATAACCCAAAAATATGCACTTCTTTGCCCTCGGCTCAAGCTTACCATCACTCACATGAGCATACGCAGGACATCCGAATATACGTAATCCGGAGTAATCAACAAGTTTCCCTGACCATATTTCCTCAGGAGTTTTCCACTCGATAGCAGATGATGGAGATCGATTAACTAGGTAACATGACATGTTTACTGCTTCAGCCCAAAATTCATTGCCAAGTCTTGCATGCGAAAGCATGCATCGAGCTCGCTTAAGCAAAGTTTGTTCTTCCGTTCTGCCACACCATTCTGCTATGGTGTCCCAAGCATTGTGCGGTGTCTTACAATACCTTATTTCTTGTAGAACTCAGTAAAATCTTTACCACAGAACTCTATGCCATTATCGGTCCTCAAGCACTTGATTTGCTTATTTGACTGCTTCTCAATCAATGCCTTAAATTTCTTGAACTAATCAAACACATCATATTTGTGCTTCAGAAAGTAAACCCATACCTTTCTCGAATAATCGTCGATAAAAGTCAGCATATATCGGACACCTCCTTTTGAAGGAATCGAAGATGGACTCCAGACATCTGAATGAATATATTCAACTGGTCATTTGGTCGAATGAATAAATGTAGTAAACTTAACTCGGTGCCGCTTCCCATAGATGCAGTACTCATATAAGTCCAGCTTTTCCTATTTTCTAACTCTTCAACAACCCCCTTTCACTCAACATCGTCATACCTGCCTCACTCATGTAACCCTAAACGCATATGCCATAATTGAATCAAGTCAAAATCTGACTCACCTGATGAAACTACAGCGGTTCCGGTCACGGTCTCTCCTAGTAAATGATAGAGAGTATTCATTTTCTTTCCCTTCATCATTGTCATGGTACCTCGAGAGATCTTCATTACTCCACCTTCAGCGGTATATCTACACCCCAATATCATCAAGTGTCCCTAGAGAAATAAAGTTCTTCTTGAGCTCCGGTACATGCTTCACATCTGTCAATATGCGCACCACCCCATCGTGCATCCGAATCCGAATTGTCCCTATCCCCATAACATTATTCCCCAAAAGAACCCTACCACCAACTGCAGCATGGTAAATAGTAAACCAGTTCTTATGAGGTGTCATGTATTTTACTGACGTTCTTTAGATATAACATGAGTTTATTAAATTCATCTAGGTGGGTTCTGATAGACGTACCTTCAGTATATCTAAATGAAACATTTTCTTCAACGTGTATAAGTGATTGTTCAAACCTTTCTTCACATAGAGTACTTGAAGTTTTGCTGATAATGCTGCAGCATCCTTCTCCTCAATAACCTTTAGTAAGACCTCATCCGAAAAATTTAATAAGATTATGCTATTTGCTTTTTCCATCATCTCTACTCTCTCAGAAGCTTTCATTATAATCGACAACTCATCTTCACCATCTAGTGCCTTGGCCAAACCTTGTGTTGTCAATAAAGCCTGCATCTTGATGCTCCATAACACAAAGTTGTTGCTCCCATTAAACTTCTCAATTTCAAATTTCCTCTCAGACATAATTGTAATAACAGAATTTCCAGATAATAATCAGACAAGCAAAAGCTCCAAATCACAATTAAGAAATCCAACCTCAAGCTCTGATACCAATTGTTGGGATATAATACGCGGAAAACGATAGGATCTTATAATTTACGTCAACGCGAAATCACCAAAAAAATAAATGAGAAAAATAATAACACCAGAAATTTACGTGGTTCGGTCCGAGTATCAATACCTACATCCACGGGGAGAGCCAATAGAAAATAATCCACTATAATCGGAATATCAAAGTTTACAATCGTTCAAGTGTTTCCCACACCTAGATTTAACCTCAAACCCAAAGTATTTATAAATAAACAACCCAAGGGTATAAACTCACACGGCACAAAATTATCGCGCATCCCTTTGGATCAAAGTATAACGCACGCGCTGCTTCAATCTTTGGCTTGACATGCGGCTTCTCTTCGGCATGTACGTGCAGCAGCTCGTACGTAGGCTTTCGTAGAGTTTTTAGCAGCGTCATCTACGTATGGTTTCTTTTTATTAAACTGACTTCACGCATGCCAAACTTGGGCCCACCAATGCTTGCTTCACGTATAGACACTTCCTACGTGCCTCTCCTTCCCTTGACATGAAATATGTGTGTGTGGGGACCCAACAAGTCAAAGTCTTGACTTGGGCCCCACGAAGATAATTCAGCTTCTGAGGCAAGCAACAAGGAAATTCACATCTTCAATACGTGTGCCCACTTGGGCCCATGACCTGAGTTTCTCTTCAGTGACGTCTGACGATGTTGTAGGTAAGCTGAAGAACCCCTCCTATTTTCATTCTTTTTTTTAATATATAATTAACTTGAAAAAAAAAACTTGATTGATAAATTCGATTTCCAAATTCAAACTCGAGACATTAATTTAATAGGTTGCTGTAAGAACGGGTGCGTAAGGCGTGGGAATCTGCCGAACAGTTCGGGCCAAATCCTGAAGAAAGCTAAAAAGCGCTGTTTGATGAGCCTGGTGCGGAAAAGAAAAGAGGGCGGCCCCTCTTCTTCTCATCATATTAAAAGGGCGCGGCTCTGTATGAGGCTCGTACTGCAGAGCAAGCATGAATAATTCGTTTTGTGTTCTACCATGATTGCTCTTCAATAACATATCAATATAGATCGTGTGGTATATTTCAAATAGTCATAAGACCAGCAAATATATCTGTGTGAAGTGCACCCATCCCTTCCAGTTTCATGGATATGGTCAACTTTTCAATGAATGTTAGAAATATATGCTATATAATTTGTTTAAGTGTAGTATAGGATATCTATGGTAGGCTCAATATATTTCGAACAATGATGATATCGACGGTGTAGTTATACTCTGCAGCAAAACCAGAAGATTCATGTCACATAGAAAATATGTAAGTAGGATCCTAACTATATGCTCATTGAAGTAGGTTCAAACCCATTGCTACAACTTACCAGTAACAATCACAGTCATGAAGACGAATGCCACGGAACTCCTCGCGACTACAGGAACTCACGACAATTTTTAGGAAGTTATCTTGGCCGGACTCAGATCCTTTGCCCATACAATAAATCCCAACTTGGCCGCCGCCGTTGGGAAAGACCACCCCCTTAGTGCCGCTGCCGCCATATCCACCGTGTTCCCTTCGTCATCTAACCCCATTGCTTTTGTAACCCCACATTGTCACCTTTGTCTCTCTAACCCATTGCTTTTGCTCTATCTCCCTTGCCTTGAGCTCGCACTGGCGTCGAGCTCGTCAGCCACAACGGAGCATCGTATTCAGATGAAATTGTGGAAGCCCCTCCTCCAAATCTTGCCATTTTCATCGGGTCTCGCGTCATCTCGAAAGGTGACGCCAGGTCTCGATAGAAGCGACAAGGCCTCACCGATCTCTGGTGGTAGCCAATTGTGATGTTGGCACTATGGTGGCGGTGATGGGGAGGGAGGGAGGAGACCAAAATGGAAAAACAAAATAAGGACCGGGAAGAGGGTGGGTAAATCTCCTATTAAAATCAATTTTCAATTTTCGAAACTTGAAACCCATCCCATATGTATTAAAATTAATCATGGAACCTACCTTGTTTGTCTAATCCGATCCTATAATCTACCTAAGAACCGGTTTCTTTTTCTTTTTTTTTTCATTTAAATAAAAAAAAAAACAAGAGAAATAGTAATTATAGCAAAATAGTGTGGGTAACAAAATGGCTCAAAGTAACACATCAATACAAAACAAATAGAAATATAAAGCAATAGGAAAGTTAAGCTCATTTAAGTATATAATCCATACAGGTTATAACCGATTCTTGAGTGGTTGGGTTGGTGGATAGATTCAATGCCCAAAATCTAAAACCTGCCCGCAAAGTACCGATTTAAAAAAAATTGAACTAGGAATTAAACCTATTTCTGCTGCAACTGAGAACCAGACCTGTTTTATGAACGGTCTGGTCTGGTTCCAAGATAGAACGGGACTAATTGCACAGCCCTATGATAGGCAGCTAAGGAACCTCATCCATTCTTATTTAACTTTGAGATTCTAGAGTTTTAAAGTATGTATCACCAAAGCACATATTTTTTAGCAATTTGTAGCATAATCATAACACGACCATAACTAGCAACTTGTGTATCAAAAATTTGATGTTGATGGAGAATACGTGTATGATAGGTAACTGAGCATTCGCATCTGTCTTATCTAACTATTAGATTTTACAATTAAAGTATGTATAACCAGGCACAAAAATTTTAGCAATTCGAAACATAATTATAACCCAACCAAAACTTTATCAAAAGAACGCTCCCGTTTATATTTTGAAGAATAGGATGCCAGAAGGAAAAAATAAAAGATAAAAAAATAAAACCTTCAATTGGGATTGGTTCCAGCCCCCACCCCCCCCCCCTCCCAAAAAAAAATCAAATAAACAAAAGTAATAAAGGAGGAAGAAGAGGGACCGGGCCAGAACCAGGAACTGGAATTATTCAACAAGGCTGAGAGCACACAAACCCTCCATTCACAATGAAGCATGGATGTGCGGATCACGACCCGACATTTCCCAGACTCTTCCTATGGTCACAGCCACCACTGACCAAAACAACCAGAAAAGTACATACATGAACTGGTCCTCCATTGCATCACTATAAATATCCAAAGAAAACGTCATTACCATTCACCTTCTTATTGGATTAGTAGTTTTAGTTCCTCTCTCTCTATCTCTCTCTCTCTTTCTCTCTCTACACGACCCAACATTTCCCAGAATCTTCCTATGGTCACAGCCACCACTGACCAAAACAACCAGAAAAGTACATACGTGAACTAGTCCTCCATTGCATCACTATAAATATCCAAAGAAAACGTCATTACCATTCAACTTCTTATTGGATTAGTAGTTTTAATTCCTCTTCTCTCTCTCTCTCTCTCTCTCTCTCTCTCTCTCCCCAATGGCAAACCCTCCAGAAAACCCTCTCAAATTGCTCACGGTGCTGTTCAACCATGAGGGCCGTGACTCGCCAACCGAGGTCCGCAACGTCCTCCTCATTGTCGCCACCCTCATCGCGGCTGTCACCTTCCAAGCTGGGGTCAGCCCCCCTGGCGGCGTCTGGCAGGACAGCTCTGGCGGCCGTGTCCCGGGCCAGGCCATCTACGCCTCCCAGACAGGGCCATTCTACGTGTTCCTGGTGTGCAACACGCTCGCGCTCGCGTCATCCATCAACCTCATCATCTCCCTCACCTGGGGCTTCCCGTTCTTCCTCGAGGTCGTGGTGGCCACCGTGTCGATGGCCGTCACGTACGGCTCCGCTGTCTTTGCCGTCACTCCCAAGTCACACGACCAGTTCCGGTGGCTGCTCTTCACTGGCTTCGTGCCGTTCTTGCTGAGGCTGCTGATCCAGATGGGCAAGTTTTACCTGTTTGTAATGTCCAAGTAGGAATCAATGGACTAGAAGGTGCGCATTAGTCTCAATTAATTAATTACTTTAGATTAGTTCGTGTAATTTAATGTTCAGCCTCATCTTGCGCTGAGGGTCTTGCACAAAGTGCGATGATTTCGAGGGAATAACTTAATTTTGTCGGAATAAAATTCATCCATTTGGAGCATGTCTTCCTTCTCTGGGCAATTTTACATGTTATTTTGCTTGCTATTGATAAAGTTCTTTAATTTCTCGTTTTTCTTTTCTTCTTTTCGCTGCTCATCTTGGAAAAATTACAAGAAGGAAGGGGAACAGTATGAATGAGTTAATATGGAAAGCGGATAATGATATTGACTTTTCAAATAGATTAAATGAAAATCCGTCAACCGACATATGGGTTCCAACAAACATTCCACTCGAGCGATCTCCTGCTTGGGCTGGTTGTTTCCGCGGGTCCATATGAATTTAAGAGCCATTGCATTATTGACTCAAATTCTAGCTCCTTTTCTTTTAAACCTTTAATGTTTGGATTCAGCAAGTGGACTCGTCTAATTTGGCCGAAAACATTTGAGCTATCCTCAGAGCTTGAGGCCTCATCCGTGAGCTATTTGAGGGTGTGTTTTGGATCTTTGGTAGTAGTTAAGGTCGTACCTCACCACAACCTAAGAGCCTGAAGACTTTGCCAAGGGCCATCCTACTTACGAGGTAACCCTAGTGAATTTACCTCGAGGGTAGTTTTACCTCTTACCCAGGGGGGAAAAGAATTGGCTATAGGCCCAGCCCAAAGGATTTGAGCCCATGTCCCCACTTTAGTCACAAGCTCGTGTGGTTGAGCTCGCAAAAAGGAGGTGTTGAGAGCCAACCAAGGCTCGTGTCCCCATACTCCAAGGACGATAAAATAATCAGGGTAAGAGGTAGCTCTCACGCCATGATAAATATAGTGACTGGGGGCCTCTCAATATATTACAATCCTGAGTATAATCATAAACTGCTCTGTCTAAACTCTGGGACAAAAAATTCTAAGGTATTCCCTAGGGGAGAGGGAAGAATATATATCTCTCCACTTGAGGGTTAGGCACTAACATGTTAAAAAAAAGAAAAAAAAAACGCATTCTGTCAACTTATTGGGATTAAAGTGCTAAATGTGTGCCAACAAACATACCATTTGAGCGATCTCCTGCCTGGGTTGGTTGTTTTGGCAGACCCATATGAATTTGGGAGCCAATGCATTATTGACTCAAATTATATTTCTCTCTTCAATTTTTAACTTTTGGATTCAGCAAGTGGGCTCGTCCAATTTGGGCTATCGAAAGAGCTTTAACAACGAGGCCCGATCCACTGGCTACATCGGGCTGGGTCTGCTGAGGAAAGTAATCTCGACATTCAAACCGAGAAAATTCTAATGGGTGACCTCCAATCGATCCCATGTTTCTTTTGCTGTTGCGCATGAGGAAATTCTCATAAATTCGGGCGGAGCAAGCGCATGGTGTATATCGTCCCTTGCTTTTGCATTTGACGAAACTTTTCCTCTTGCCATCCCTCATATACTCTGTTCACTTTCGGGTGTACTAGAGGAGCCGCCTTTATAGTCACAAAAGGGTACATTTGCAAAATCAACAAAAGTTCGTGTTCCAGCAATCAAATGACATGGGCATCCTACATTTCCAACATGTGTAAGCACCACCAAAAAACGGAGGATGACGGGTAATCGAGTTGCTTTCGTTCAAGCTAGTTCCAACAATGATTGCCATCGATCTTTGTTCCAACAAAGGTCACCTTTGATCTTCATCACACGAGTATAGCCATTTCATGGGAAAAAAGAACTTGCTTCGATCTTAATTGTTAGGTCCAAATGAACAGTCAAGAACAGATGAATCGATTTTTTAAGGAAACACAAACTATTTTTCTAGAACTGACCCCAATGTAAAGTAAATGAGCAATTTACAAACAGGGGAAATTTGAAGCATATCTTGCTTCTCTAGGCAATTTACCATGTTATTTTTCTAGCTAGTGATAAACTTCTTTAATTTCTCGTCCTTTTTTTTCCCTTTTTATTGCTGTTCATCTTGGAAAAATTACAAGGAAGTGGAACAGTATGATGAATGAATTAATATGCAAATTGGATAATGATATTGACTTTTCAAAAAGATTAGATGAAAATCCGTCTATGTTGGCCGATAAATGTGTGCTAACAAACATTCCATTAGAGCGGTCTCCTGCTTGGGTTGGTTGTTCTGGCGGACCCATATGAATTTACGAGCCAATGCATTATTGACTCAAAATCTATTTTTCTTTCCTTTTAGTTTTAAATTTTTGGATTCAGCAAGTGGGCTCATCTAATTTGAGCCGAAAACATTTGGGCTATCCAAAGAGCTTTAACAACGAAACCCGATCACCATCTATTTCGAGCCCAGTCTACCGAGGAAAATAATCCCAACATTCGGATCCAAAAGAGTCCACCCCAATAAAGTCTAAAAACTCTTGTCCAAACTCACCAATAATTAAGAAAATGATAAAAGATGATAAGTGACCTCTAGACCCATCAAGCAAATGCATCTGGTCGGATTTTAATTGGTAAACTCATTTAACCTGTTTTGACTCATTTTCATGCAATATAAATGTAATGCCCCATAATCGACCTGACCCATACCAATCCATACTTAATCCGACCCGACCTATATTATTAAAACACTTCTATATTAAACTCAATCTATGAACAATTATATCCAAACTGAAATAAGAGTGCAACGTGAGTAAACGTGAGATTGAGTGAAAGCGAAAAAAAAAATGATGAATAAAGAGATAGAGATGAGTTGTATTTAAATAAAGGGTTAAATGCTACAGAAATCCTAAAACTATCACAAAGATGCAATCAAGTTTTAAAACTTGTCAAATTGTTTTAATCAAGTCCTAAAGTTAACACCGTTAGCCCTTTTAATGGAAAATACTGACGTGATGCTGATGTGACCTTTTAAATAACTTTTCTTTTTTCAAATGGCTTTTTTAATTATTTTTTTCAATTTAAAAAAATAGATTTAAAAAATAAAAAGAAAAGAAAATTTATTTTTTTAAATTGTTAAAAAAAAAAGAAGAAGAAGATAAAGCAACTCCTCCCTTGCCGCGCGCCATCACCGCCGCCGTTGCCGCTAATCGTTGGAGGGGCCGACAACCGTCACCGCCCCTTATTAAATAAATTTTCACTTTTCTTTTTTTAAAATTTTTAAATCTAATTTAAATTAAAAATAAAAAAAGCCATATGGAAAATAAAAATTTAATTTTAAATGCCACGTCAACATTTTCCATTAAAAAAGTTGACGGCGTTAACTTTAGGACTTGATTGAAACAATTTGACAAGTTTTAGGACTTCGTAGCACTTATCCCTTAAATAAATTGTAAATCCTTTTTATAACTCATTTAATACTCATAACATGTTTAAACTCATTTATAATCCATTTAACATCCATAGTTTAAAAAATGGGTCAAAGACCCTTTTTGACGGGTCTAGTGACCTCCAATCGATCCCATATTTCTTCTGTTGTTACACACACGGAAATCCTGATGAATTCGGGCGGAGCAAGCGCACAGCTTTGAACGCGCCTTGCTTTTGCGTTTAATGAAACTTTCAGCAATCAAACAGAGGACCCACCTTCCTTTATTGTCACAAAAGGGTCCAATTGCAAAATCGACTGCAAAGTTCGTAATTCCAGCAATCAAATAACATTGGTCCAGCCTAAGGACCTTAAACAAAAGCCCCAGTTATCGGAGCCCCCGTTCTGGGTAATAAAAACAGAAGGGATAACCGTCGGGGGACCTAAACAGTGTTTGACCAAACACCTCCCCCCGGGCCTGAGGAAGCTCTACTTCCCCACCATTGGGTGGGCGCGCATGGCCATCGTACATTTTCAGCATGTATAATTAGCACCACCAAACAACGGAGGGGGGGGGAATGGTCGCCTTCAATCTTCATCGCAAAAGTATAGCAACTTCATGGAAAAAGAAAACTTGATCCGATCTTAGTTGTTAGGTCCACATAAGCAATCCTGAGCAGATGAAACGATTTTTCAAGGAAGCACAAACTATTTTTGTAGAACCAACCACAATGCAGAGTAAACGAGCAATAACAAACAGCGGAAATTTACATATTTAAGGAAAGATTTGTTACAAACGAGATTTATAGAGGTTCGGTTTAAATGCACCCAGTCCTCTATCTTCTAACTCTATAGCCCACTAGTAGCCCAAATAGGCTTAATTCTACAAGTTACACTAGTAGTACATATATCGCCCAATTACAAGTGTAGAAATCATTGCTACTCCTTCCATAAATTCCGCTATGGACTAACTATTAGATCCACCAGTAGTTGTTCTCACATTTTGTACACATAGCTCAGGGGAGACTGTCCCGAAGTTATAAGCCACGCCACTAAATGTTTACAAAGATCCATCGCACACTTTGTCTCCCATATAGAAAAATGCCTCAATCAAAGTAGCACTGTTAAAAGGATTTCCAAGGATAATGCCAATGTATTACGTGGTAAGACTTAGGTTGCGTTTTTTTTTTTTTTTTTTTTTTTTTTGTCCTCATACTTTCACGATATGTCTAATCAATTTTTTTAATTTATCTAATCAAGTCCTTCTACTTTCATAAATTTTCTAATCTAGTTCTTTCGATCTCAAATCCTACTAAATCCATAATCTACTTAACTAGTGATAGGCAACCGAGGATCCGCATCTAGTCTTATTCAACTTTGACATTTTGGAGTTTTGAAATATGTATCACCAAGCACATAAATTTTAGCAATTTGTTGACGCACAAGCCATTTTGGCCCCAGGCGTGTGCAATGCATGCACGGGGTGCTGGCGCGTGCCACGCACGTGCCAGTTGGAATTAAATAAATAATAACACCGTTGACTGGAATTAAATAAATAATAAATAATAAATAACCGTTGCTCCTTTATTGATAATGACATTGTTTTAACGAGACGCTATAGTTAATTTTTTATAAAAATAAACCTGAATTTTTAATTAAATAAAAAATAACGATCCTTGATTCATACTTTCACTATATGTCTAATCAAATTTTTCTTCTTTTAATTTATCTAATCAAGTCCTTCCACTTCCATAAATTTTCTAATCTAATTCTTTTGATCTCAAATCCTACTAAATCTAAAATCTAGTTAACGTGGCTTTTGGGGATAACATAAATCATTTTTTCAACATGGACAACCATGTGGGTGTCCGCATTATTTTTTCATACTTTGACATTCACACTAGTTGAATTTCCAACGGAGGTGTCCCTATAAGTTGTCCACATTAACTAAACTTTATCCACATTATACTTTAGCAAGGTCCAATGGTTGCGTCAGTTGAATATAATATAAAATACCCTTGATTAGATAAGTTATGAAAGTAAATGAGGTTTGATTAGACATATTAAGAATAAATCGATTTGCAGGCAAAATAACCTATGCGTTTTACTTGTGAATGCGGTCCAAAATCCAAGAGATGATACAAGGTTTTGTCGTCCTATTTCAATCCCTAACCACTCCCATAGAGTCTTCGTCATTACGTTGTTTTGCTAAATATGATTAGATAATTATGCTGTAAGTACGTCAGCAAACATCTTTTTAACGACAGATTAGAGAGGAAGGGACAGTAGAAAATTGAAACATAAAAAAAATGAAACTACCTAGCTCCGCTGTAAGAGACAAAACGCCAGTCTCTCTCTCTCTCTCTCTCTCTCCTTTCGCTCCAGGACCAGTTCCAAAGTTGCCCATAATTGCACATGTTCCATGTCTGCTGCAAGAGATTCAGTACAACTGTCAAGTTATAACAAGAACCGCAATAAGTGCCACAAATAGCCACGACCCAACATACCTCCAAAAATATAATTACCATATTCTTCTTTTGTCCCTTCCTAATTCGTTTTTCTTTAAATTTTTTCCTTTAAATTTTTTTGGGCAAGCAGACACCCCACTGTCAACTGTCACCACCGAGTAGGACTTTGCCAATAAGCCACTCAATCTAGCTTTTCACCGATTTCTTTCCAAGCATGTGACAGCTCTGTGACAGTTCCATGATTTATCCTGGACGCATCCTTTGGATGGAAACAATCCTTTGTATTTCTTTTATCATTTTATTTGTTTTTTTGTAAATCCTATACAAAATATCATAACGTATAAAAACTCCAAACTTTAGATTTACTCCTCCTTTTTTATGCAATGATCATAAAGAAATCAAACATCCGTTCCTTTCGGATCGTTATGAATATCGCAAAGTAAAGTGTTCACTCTCAACATGGATGTAGATTTGATGTCCTCTATTGTGGACTTATTTATTGTCTTCATTGTGGCATCGCGATATATGTTTTTTAATTTTTTTTTCTTATTACAACTAATTCAAATCCCTCCAACCCCTAGTTACCACCTATTCCCTCCTCCACCTCCCTCAATCATCTCCATCCATCTCCTTTCCCTCTTGTCCGTTATGGCCCCCCATGTCTTTTCCTTTTGATTTTCTTTTTTGCCCTTGAAGCCATTTTTCCTTCTCCACGGCTCTTCCATGGCCGTCAGGATCTCGGCCTTGCGATTGAATTCCACGTTTATGGACAAGCCACAATTGCCGGATCTAGAGACGTTGCTCTAGGTTTGGAAACTCGAGGATTAGGCTAAAATGGATTGCCATGCGCTGTCATCTCACGAGCGGAGATAATAGATGGGTTCTTATTAGGAGACAGCAAATCGGGGGCCATCTATATGCACTTTTTTGTGGAATACCTCCAAAGCTAGGAAAAATTATGAATAATGCCAGATATATCAAGTGTGATGATGAATGGGTACATTACATAACATGCGAGATTTTGTATTGGATGTTAAATATGGTTGTCCCTTTGAAAACCCATTTGCAATTTATTGTATTCCATAATTTTAAAATTCATTACATATAATTTAGTGCATCATAATCTTTGAGATCGATGGTTCTCACACGGTACTCACATAAATCGTATGCAAGTTAGGAACATCAGCATGTCTAATAAGTCAATAAACAACAAATTCCACCCCAAAAAAAAAAAAATGAACATTCACAATTCTGGGGTTTAGAAATGGAAGAAGAAGACTTCATTAGCCAGGCTGTAAAGAAGAAGAGGAGGAGTCTTCGATCTGTACAAAATCATTTGTCCTTTGAAATATCCAAAAAACCCACAAAGAAAACCTCAAAAAAAAAAAAAAAAAAAAGGCCTAAAAAAATAACCCAAATAAGAAAGAAACAGAGAGCGTTTCTCCCTCACAGTCTAATTAACATGTTAATTGCTGACACCCCAAAAAAAAAATTAAAAAAGGAAAAAAAAAAAAAAAGAGAGAGAGAAAGAACTAGACAGCTAATTCTTGCTTTTGATGGGAAGCTTCATCTTCGTTAAAGCAGATGAGGTGGAGCTTCTGCGACCTGCCGTCTTCCACCGTGCCGAGAGGGCACTGCAGCATCATCATCTCGCGCTGCAGATAGGAGCAGTAGGTTTGGAATGCGCTGGGCGTCACGTTGAGGTTGAACCCCAGGCCGAAGAGGAAGTCCACTTCCAGGAAGTTCATCTCCATCGTGCTGATCCCACCCACTTTTGCGTAGTAGGCATTATTGTAGTAACTGTTAATAAATAAAAAAAAACGAAAAAATAGGAAGGAAGGAAAAGAAGTCAGTTAGGGGTAATTGAATCATCAAGGGTCATTCTTAGTTAGGCAATGATAATTGTGTATGCGTAACATGAAAGGGATGAGGTTTTCCCTTTTCTTTTTCGGTACGCGTCACCAAAATATAAGTAGTTTTCAACAATGGTGTCATGAAATTGACATGTTTGTCATTAAATCTTGAAATGGTATAATTGGATTTCAAATAGGGCTTATATCATTAAAAATTTCAAATCAGTTCTCCATGACAGTTTTTTTCCAAAAAATTTTGAATTAGTTCAAATTAATTATCATTTCAAAAAAAAATCCTAATCGATTACCCTAATCAAATCCCAATAAGTCAATGCTTGAAAAGTCAATGGAAGTTTTTTTTTACATAATCCAAAGAATTAAGTGTAATTTTTAGTTAATTAAAAAACATACGAATTATGAGATACCTTGTACCAATAGAAGGAAATACATTGCTCCTTCCATTTTTTTTTTTTTGACAACTTGGAGAGAAAATGCAACTTAAAGCAACGCCCTTTTAATATCGTCTACTAAGAATCAATGAAACATTCATTAGTTTTCCAAAATTCAGTAGATTCTCCCAGGTTTTCTTCTATTTCCAGTTCTCTCTTTTTCTTTTCTTTTGGAATCTTTTTTTCTTTCCTAAATGGACAGAATTATCTCAAAAGGGGTTGCACAGAAAGCTGAACAGCTAACTGGAACCAGCAAAGCATCCACAAAATCACACTTCCTCCAACAAAGGAAAAGAAAAAAAAAACTCTATTCAATTTAAAGAAAATGGCAATGCGAGCTGAATTCAGACCGGTTTTCAAACGTTTGGAAATCAAGAATTCACGCCAGTACTCCAATTCCAGCGGCAAAGGCAACTCACATGTCGTCCAAGAACTTGGCGGCGACCATGACGCTGGTGATGAGGAGGCGATGGACGTTGAGGGAGTTGAGCGGGAGCGTCGGCTGCCGCTGCGCGAACCGCTCGAGGTAGACGTAGGCGACCACGAAGCAGGAGGGGCTGCAGTTGGCGTACTTGAAGATCCGCTCCAGATAGCTCCGGATCGAGATGGCGGGCCGCGTCAGGCCGTGGAAGACCGAGATCCTCTGCGGCTGCTGGTGGATCTGGCGGTCCAGGTCGTTGGACTCCGCCGCCTTCTGCAGCAGCGAGGAGAGGAAGGCGATGAGCCGGGGCATCGCGTGCGGGCTCTCGAGATCCGTCATCGCGAACAATTCGTCGTCCTCCTCCTCCTCCTCCGTGCCGTGCCGCTCCTCCGCCGCCGCCGCCGCCGTCGCCGTCGTCGGAAGTTCTTCCGCTAGTGATGCTTCTCGCCGGCGGTGCTCATGAAGCTCGTGTCGTGCCGTGTTTTTCTTGTTTTGAACTGATTTTTTTGAGCGTGAAAGACAGAGAAAGAGAGAGAGATCGAGATTATATATAAGGTTTTACAGAAGTGGTAAGGTGGTAGTTAATGGGGCCGATCTGCCGGATTGGCGAAAATACCCTGAAAATGTGCATGTTATGGCGATCGTATCCCTTGGTTTTGAGCTGCCGTTTCCTTGGACTCTCGGGTGCTTGTGGGGTCTGAGTTGGAATTATATTTTATAATCATGGCTGGCTTTTCACGCCGTTTTCTTTATTTTTTAATTTTTTTTTTTTTTTTTTTTTTTATTTTGGTTTTTCAAACTTTTAAATTGGAAAAGAGGGTAATGACTAGAGAGTGAGGGGGCGAAAACGACAAGATAGTGAGATGACTTACTATCTTAGAAAATTTAATCGTACGCTCACAAATATCTGGATTGAGATTAGAAAAAAGAAAAAGATTATATTATTTACCATTCACAGCACTCAAGTTTTAATAATGGTTGTTAAAAAAAAAAATTTTAATAATGGGTCGCGCATTTTGCATCCCAAATCGATCTCGCATCTCTTACGGATCTTGACCTGATTAAAAATAAATTATCGTATTAGTGGTGTCAAAAATTATAAATTGGGGTAAGAATTTATCTTGAATCAAGGGTGGACCCCCACACAAGATAATACGCCCGATTCAAAGTTGTAAGGATTGTCCGAACATGGGATGGGATGAAAATAAAGCGCGAGCATTTATGTACTTACTTATTTATTTATTTTTATCCAACATTTTCGTATTGGGAGAAATTAGGCCACGAGAGCGGCATAAACCCAATACCCATCATGTGACGACATGTGAGTGTTGGGTGTCGATTGTAGTGTTGGGACCCACTGGTGTAAAGAGGCTGCTTTTCATGCCTTACGACCCTCATGAAATTTTCAATTTTCAATTTTTATTTTTTCTTATTTTTCATTTTTCATTTTTATTTTTGGGGGAAATGACAAAAGCTGGGAGATCTTTGCATGTGTCATGACCCCCAATAAAGGGGGACGATGTTCGATTGTGCATGTGTTCTGTGAATCTTGGAGCAATTTGCGCGACATGGAATTGGATTTTGTTGTGATTTGTATGATGGCCTGATACAACCCCCCAAAAGAAAATTAAAAATAAAATAAAAATTTTGGAAAAATGGTTTTTTTTTCTTTTTTTCCTTCCAAGTTTGAATTTTGAAATATAGAGTGAATTATGGGACATCATTAAAGTAATCACTCACTAAGGAAAATGGTATCGTGATGATGTGGAAAGCTTGGGTGTTTTCCTTCGTAATTTAAAACTTAGGAGGCCCAACGCCACATGGTTGCTTCCTACTTGGGTCAAGTCAGGGAGCATTAGGGTCACTATCAGTAAAAAGGGTTATGCGCAAATTGTTTGTTTGAGTTCATCCCAATTCAAGAAATCCCTCTTTCTTATGAACACGACAAGAATCATCTCAAGTAAATCTTTAATAAGTAGAAGCATCTCATTAACCTCGTGAATTATATAATATATGAAAATAATATAATTAGTTTGCCCTTGACTCTCTTTTGAGCATTGGTGATTGGAAAAGGAGATCGTCACGCTAGCTTTGTCTAAATCTTCTCCTACAAAATTAAGATATTATGTCGG
Source organism: Eucalyptus fibrosa (assembly GCA_017140475.1). NCBI lineage: Eukaryota > Viridiplantae > Streptophyta > Magnoliopsida > Myrtales > Myrtaceae > Eucalyptus > Eucalyptus fibrosa. Next base: position 21,780,849 of record CM029509.1, on the reverse strand, counting down.
GGAAATTCACAAAGATTTTAATTATTATCAGTTATTATTTTCGTGTCTCAACTTAGTATAGGTTTCTTTCTCGGTTATAGGGGAGCAAAAAATGAGAGTAAAATTGCATAGAAAATCATGAACTTTTCTCCATGGGCCATTAATACTCTCCCAAACTTATATGAGTAATCCATAAATTACCTTCGGCCATGGTTGATTCCAAAATTCAAGAAAAGAATGGAATTCTCTTCGTCCATAATGACCATTAAAAAACTAATGTGGCAGTGATGAAAAAGTTTTTGGTGTCGGTGTCCCACGGTGAAAACTTGAGGTTTTTTCTTATGAGATTATCCAAAGAGGAGCTTCATGCAATACAGATTGGACCCACAAGACAATCCGCTTTCCATTTATATATGTTATCTTAAAGAGGAGAACAAGTGAATTTTCCCAAGCTGTAAATTCACCTCTTTTTTTTTCCTCCTTTCCCAAAAACGAATTCAATACTAAAAAAATGCCAACTTTGCTCCCTCAACGAAACAGTTGTAACAAAGCACTGTTCCTGCCATAGGAAAAACCCTAATGGATATGAGCTGTCCCAGATGTTCGAACCGTGGTACCCTCAAAAGTGAATCTCGTGGTACCATATTACATTATCTAAAAACACAATTAATTAAAAAAAAACCCAATTTTTTAAAAAAGAAAAAGGTATTATTCCAGGGAATTAAGTAGTGGTGGGGAGATAAATTCAACTGCCCACCTGGAGCCCATGCTCCTCTTGGAGTGAAACAGGAGCAAAGCATGTCTTGAGGACAACAGGACATGTCTTTTTCTTCAATTTTATTTTCTTCTTTATTTTTTCCTCTAATTAAAGCAATTTAATAGGGATCCAAAAGCTTGTTGCGTATTGCTGCTTTCGCTTCATGCAACCTCATGCTCTAAACCCCATGTGATGTCCCATGTGATCGCTCCATGAGAAATTTGAGAAAGAACCGTCCCAGGAGTGATGTCCGCCTACTGCAAAAATAAATATAAATAAATAAGCATATAATATATTTGTATTTACTATGTATTATATAATTTCGAATTTCCAAGAAATAATAATAGGAGAATTTGGTCGGATAAATGCGTGGGTCCAAAAATGAGAGCGGTGGTGTTGTTGTCGTGTATGAATGAGAGCCGGTGGGAGGCTTTTCTTGCCTTTTTTCACGACGGTGACCCCTTCACGTAGGGGACCAAATATGTAGCCTTCGTACTGAAAAGTTTATATTTTTTTTCTTAACTTGAAATACTTGAAATTTTTAAATCAATTAACAATTTCGCGCGGAGTTGGATATTGCTTTTGCATAATTCTTTTGTGACTTAATTTAATCTTCTTTTTTTATTTTTGAATCATTGCGAGAAAAGTGGCACTTGAAAATAATCGATAATTTCTTTTAATACTTCCTAGATCGGAAGTAAGTGGGTAGGTTGAAATTCATTAGGTGCGATGAAAACACGATTTTCATAAGCAAAGTGTCGAATTTGCAAAAGGATTTCGAGCTTCAACCAAATTCCCATATCATATCGACAATTCATACACGGTGATGGGTGGCGGCTTATTTTTTGGCTCTGTCCTATTAGGATCGGGTCCATTATGTCGATCAATGTTCGAGGCAATTATTTTTGTGTCCTTATTTGTAGGATTAGCTGTGAAATCTAGGGCTCTTCCTCTCCATAGACGTGGGGGGGACCAAACAAGGAGTCAAATGTAATGCTCGAGTGACACAAAGCCTCCGGAGTCCATGGATGCACGTCGGATTGAAAGCGTCACCGACACAAATTGGTGAGTGATACAAATCGGATCTTCTTTAGACGTGGGATTCGGTTCGCGTATCGACAACAGGCCCACATCGCATCACGAGACGTGAAGGTGGTGAGGCAGGTTGTCAAGTGAGCGTGCTTCCTTACTTAAACCTAATTTGCAGACATAAATGCCAAACGAATTAAGAAAATATTAGGCCTAGTACCCTTAAAAAAAAAAAAAAAAACCCAACTTTAGGTCTAATTTCAATTCTAACCTTAACTTTTTTTTTTTGTCCCTGAAAAACTCACAACTTTTATGTCCATTCTCAATTCTACCATAAATTCTTGTGTTTCCTAAAAAACTGCCAATTATTGCTTGAGTCCCAAATCTGCCCTTGTTAACCTCGGTCCAAAATTTCTCATGGACGACCGAGAGATGGAAAACTCCTGAACGCAAGCTATTTGAGCATCCCGAGCAACGTGTCTAAAGTGCAAACTCTTCGATCGCAGAAGATGGTAAACTCTCGAGCACAAGAGATTAAAGATTATACATAAAATCGAAAATCACCAAGTGAGATGGAGGGAAGACTCTTAAGAATAAGATCGATTGAAGAAAGCCAACCCTAACTACTCTAGTTTTTACCTAAATTTTAGATCCAAGAATATGTCATTAGGCTGACGGGAAAATTCATCTCTAAAAGACATCTTCTTGGATTTGAAATTTGGGAAAAACTAGAGTAATGACATGGAAATAACATGTAGGATCATTAAGGGTGATATTGGACCGTGGGTTCATGGGACGGATATGAGACTCAATTATAAGTCAGTGGTTCTTATGAAACAAAAAGAAAATTTATGGTAGAATTAAAACCAGATCTAAAGTTTATATTTTTTATAAGACAAAAAAAAAAGTGTAGGATAATATTGGGATTAAAACTGAAGTTGGGAATTTTTTTGGGTAATGGACCAGAAAAAGTCTCATATAGAATTCTTTTTCCGGAAAAACATTTTTTCACATTGCCTCACTTAGAAAAAAGAGTCTACAGCACATCTTCCAGTAAGAGTTTTACCGAGAGGTTTTCAAATATGTTTAGCATTGTCTCATTTTATAAATGAACGACTCGAAGAATCAAAAGACTCAATATGATCGCAAGAGGAAATGCCTATACATTCCTTGTAGCTTGGTTGTTATTACGGCCACCTTCATTACTTAGTGAGACGAGATAGGAGAGGGAAACCCTAATATCATAGAACTTCAATAGTTTTATCAACGAGGAGCCATCACAAAGAATTTAGGTGCGGGTATAATCCTCAACATGCGTCGTGCTGAAAGGTAAACTTTGTGAGCAGTGTCGCAATCCTCCTTTTATATCGTTGGATCATGCAAATCGCATCATACATTTTTCCTCTGGAAGAGCCCGAACTAGGACTGGCATTAGTATCTTTGTATGTTGAGGCATGGTTCATACTCCCTATCGATAGGATGGCACGGGGATCCTTCTATCCGGCAACTGGGTGGGGATTCAAGATAGCACTCCCGAGCTGCTAGAGAAATTTTATAGTTTGAGTTTATATTTTATTGATAACTTGAGTTTGAGCTTATGAATAACAACTAGATATATATAATATTTTTCTCTTGTAATTGAAAAATGTAACAATTATGTGTGCAATTCTAGTTATAATAGAATCATATGTTAGATATAGCCCTAGTTTATGAGCAAATCAAAATAAAAGCTTGTGTTTCGAATTCTCTTTCTCGTTTTTACTTTTTATTTACTTGAGATTGTGTATCGAATCTTATTATTGTGCATGCAGATGGAGTTCTGCATCGACTGCATCATCATGAGGTATTGTTTAGAATTATTGGTCATGGCCATCCACAAAAGCAGCGGTCATTCGCACTCTAGCACGAGCCTTATGGACAACCCGATCCATAGATCAAGCGTGTGGAAGAGCCAGAAGTGTGGGTATGTACTCAAAGTTCCAAGCATCGGAGGATTCCTAGGTTGTCGACTACTACGAAAACAATCAATCGAACAAAAAAAATGTTGTAAACGTAATATATTATTATTTATTGTAATCAGTAAAATTAAACTGAAATATAATTATGACAATGCGATAACAAATTTAATAATGATCAAGTCAATGAACAAATATATTGAAAATTTTCTTAACAAGGGAAGATGACAAAATTACAAATCAAATATAGATTTACAAAATCGCTATAAAATCATAACAGAACTAAACAGTAGATGAGGTACAAATTACCAAATCTTCTTAAGGCGATTAGTTTATGCTAAAAGTACTTTGCAAATTTACAAACTATGTCTCCCAAAAGATAACTCCCCGAATCTATTTCCATAAACACTATGCAAATATGACTTAATTGAACTTTTCCTCGAATTGGCAAAATTAAAGATTAAAACAGTTATCTAAGCATAGAAGTGTTGTATATTCTTTGTTTTTCTTTGAAGAACAATTTGTTTCAATTTATAAAGTTTGAAAGGATATGAACTAAAGAGACATATTTAAAAGGACATGAATGTACATGTCTTTTAAAGGCAAAGAAACTACTGTAAAAAATTAAAAGGACGTTAATGTACATGTCTTTTAAAGGCAAAGAAACTACTATAGAAATTTGAAAGGACATGAATTGAAGAGACATGTCTGTTTTGCTCACTTTACATAGTTTGGTTAGTGTAACATCAAATAGACTAAACAAGTAAATGAATTGAACACCAAATTTACGTAATTTGGTCTGTGTAACATATGTCCACGGTGAGAATAGTATAGAATTTCACTATGGATCAAGCAATATAACGAAGACTATAACCACACTCGAGTTACTCAAATACTCTTAGTATTCACAACCCTCAATTACACATAATAACTAACATAGTGTTTAACCCCATAATTTCTCACAAAATAATCTCTCAATCTTGCAAAATAATAATAATAATAATAATAATAATCACAAATCTTACTATAAGATTTATTGGTCTCAACAATCTGTTACTTCAAGGTGCAATTCACGAAAAAATAGCCTTTTTGATATTCTTTACAAAAAAAAAAAAAAAAAAACCCTTTTTTTTATATATATATAGACAAGAATTGGATCTAAAAGACAAAAACCTACTTAAACTCTATAAATAGCAAATCAACTTCAACTAGGAAACCCATTTATATTATGAAAGTTTCATTTTAGATTGAAACTCGAGATAAATTCATGCCATTGGATTCAAACCGACTTGATGGAAAGAGAGGTCTTTGTGTGCCTTGTTGATGCAAGAGTAGCAGGGTTTGTTGATCGATTCAAGTTGAAGATGTTGATTATGCAAGGGTGGATAAGTTATTGATTCAGTGAATGAGTTATCGATTTAGTGAACAAGTTATCAATTTCATGATTGTTGATATCAATTTACAAGCTTGTTATTGATCTCAAGACTATCAATTGACTATCTAGCAATCAAAGGCTACTCTTAACAATTTTCTTTGCTTTTTGACAACCTTTCGAGGTGTCAATTAGACTGCCCAAGCTGGAGAATTAATTTAGAGTCTAATTTTAATTACTTGCATTTGGTCAAATGTTTTTAGTCCTAGTCTTAATTGTGTTGTAGGTTTCAAGTATCAAAAGTTCAAGGCTCTAGGGCTGCATTTGACAGTTATGATAAAATTCGAGATATGATAAAATTTATACTATTCTAAGTTTAGTGTCTACTCAAGATAGGATATAATCAAGTATAATGGAGATATAACCCAGATAAAATTATCTCATGAAGTAAGTAGAATAAAAGTGGATACAATTTCTAATATCCATAAAAGAAAATTTATTTTTCTCAAATAATAAACTTCTTAAATTGACATTAAACTAAATTCTAATATGAGAAGTTCACCATAACAAAAAAAAAAAAAATTAATTGTTTAGTTTTTTTTAATTTAATCTTATTTCAAATTTAATTCTATCTTATAAAATAAGTTTAATATATAATATATATTATATTTATTACATATTTTAGGTGTTTTTAGCATTTTAGGTATATTAGCACATTTTAATTTTTAATAAAATGTTATCGAGAATGATGGAAAGGGAAGAAAGAAAAAAAAATTAACTAAAAAAGAGAGAATACAAAATAAAAAAGAAAATAAAAATAATGTAAACAAGAGTGTTGCGAGAGATTTTTGCCATCTTTATTTATAAAATTTTTGGTTCATTTATATTGATATGTTGTTTATACCAAACAATATATATGATTTTATTACTATAATTACCAAATAGTAGATAAGATATAGCAAAATCCTTGGATAAATCTTATCATACCTAATTCTATCTTAGTCAGAAATCCAAACGACCAAACACATCCTTAGTGTGTTTTAATGCATTTTATAGTACCTAGGACTTTGTTATGTTTCTAGTTCCTATGTCTTTAATTAACTAGGTAGTTTCTTGTCTTCAATCTTTAGTTTATTTTCTATGTAATATTCCTCTATATATTGAGGTGAATACTCAAATATAAGATAGTGAATTTTGGGTATATGAATATATGAGATTTTTCTCTATATGAACGAATATCTTTGGAGAGTGGATTATTCCTAGCTTCGGAATCCTTGGAAGGTGAATTTTTCCTTGGTGGTGAGCCAAAGAAGCACCGTATCCTAGGCTAGTGATTTTCTTGTAGTCCTTGGTGGTGAGTTTGTTTAATCTCGAAGTCCTACATTTGAAAGATGATTTCTGTAGGCCTTGGTGGTGAGTTTTGTCAATCCTGATCTGGATCCTCAGCCAGTGGTGCGTCCTATACACCTTGTTTTTTATCATAATCTATCCTACATTCATATTCATCCATTGACATCCTCCCCTCCATACACTCATCCATCATCGATTATCACTCAAGACAACTCTCACCCATCCCACAAGTGCATCACTTCTCCAGATGAGATCCTTATCGACCTAGATTGAGATAAGAATGAATGCTTCGTGGTGTGGTAGGTGGAACATTTTTCGAGGAGAATGCAGCAATTAAAATAATTGTAATAAGGAGATTTTTCAAGTTATATAGAGTCCTATGTTTATCACGGGAGGCGAACTTTTGGAAAACTCTATTATTATATTTTTTTCATAATCGAACTTTAGCAACAACTCCATGATAAACCAAACGTATCATTTAAAGTATATTCAAAATCAAGTTGTACTAATCTAATTCATGAATAAGGGAAAGTCGTAAATCTTTGTTTGCACGATATACAGTTATAATATCAAAATAAAAATTGCTTAAATAACTCGAACATCTCTAGTACATTCGGTACGGTAAATTAATTAGAGACCCCTTCAATTTGTTCAAATTACTCGGACACTCCTTAAAAGATACTTGACACCCGTTCTATTTTGCCCAAATTATAATCCATGTTATCTATTAAATACATCAATTGAACACAGATTGCTCAATTCCAAGATAATTAGGATAACATGCCATGACAAAATAAGTGAGATCCAAGTGAAACTAAATGAATTGCATTAGACTTTATGAATACTATATGAAGGTCGAGCGGTTGTTTAGTAAACTGTGTCATGACGAGCTATAATCCTTCTTAATTCATCATTCGAACCAGCACTTGATTCAGTAGGGTGAAGTCTGATTTCCACCCTAGAGGAGAATCAGTGAAGACACTAATCTAAGATCAGAAACTTTCTGGCTCGATGATCGAAAACATGTGAAGACAAGGCCACAATACGATTGTAGAAAGAAGTGTAACAGGAAATGAAAAAGACAGCAGCTAATCCTGTTGCTTGAAGGAGGTCTTGAATTCCTCTTAATGAATCGTCCAAATGGCTCAGAAATCGTCCGCAGTATCGACTAAACGAAGTAGACATTATCCACCAGAGAAGCCAATTCACCAGGAGCAGAAGCAGAAGCAGAAACTTCTTCATTTAGAAACAGGCCGTCCCTCCAAAGCACCGAGTGCACCAGAATGACCGGTAGTCCGATCCCCAGAGTCGCGAAAAGGTGAACTGCAGCCTGCGTTAGAATGAGCCCCACGGTGGTAACGATCGCCATAAGCGCCAGGATGGCCATTTTGTCAAAAGCTCTGTGTATGCAAATGGCTTTTGGCATCAGCTGCAGCATCATAAAGTACTGATTAGTGATGATGGTTGTGGCCATCAGTAGAAGCAGAGAGACTTTGCGCTTCGGCACGAGCCTTATGGACAAGCCGGCCCACAGAATGAGCACGTAAAACAGGCCGAAGTGGCACAGGTTCTTCATGATCCGGGTGGCTGGGGTTGCGGAGAGGTTGAACAGGAACGCGAGCTTGGCATTGTTCGGGGACTTCACCTTTGGCTTGTGGGGAGTCTCCATGAGGGCAGTCAATGAAGAGATGGAGGATGGTCTGTGAGTAATTCCAAGGTCGGACATGTCTTGATTTGGGAGATGAAAGGAAGACGAGGGAGAGAGATGTGTGAGAATGGAGATGAATATATGGCGCGGTGTATTGGACTTGGTCGAGAGTATGCGGAGGAGTAAGCGGGTCGGGGACGGCATTGGGCTGTAAATTAAGATAATACAAAGAGTAGACGAGGTAGAGTCATGACAGGGACGTTCGGTTTTGGTTGGCAGAAATAATGACCCTGAACATTCCAATAAGAGGCCGCTCAAACTTTTCGTCAAGGAAGCTTCTAAAGATGACGTCAACTTAGTTTTAAACTTTTCAATTTTATCAATTTAATTATATAATTTTACTCGAAATTCCAATATAGTCATCTTCGTTAATTTTAGCTAGACATTACTGATGTAGTAGTGTGCCATATAAGATGGCTGATGATAACTAAATTACCACGTTAACTATTTTTAGTGAAAATTAATTTGAAGGGCTACATTTAAATTTCATGCAAAAGTTTAAGTGCTAAATTGATAAAATTAAAAATGTTTATAATTGCATCGACATATGTATAATAGTTTAGGAATATAATCATTTTAGCTAATTTTAACCGAAAATCACCGATATAATAGTGTGCCACAAAAAACAATCGATAATGAATAAACTGTCAAATTAGTGATTTCCGGTGAAAAATTGATTGGAAAAACTATATTAGAATTTCGTGCAAAGATTTCGGATTTTATTGATGAAATTGAAAAGTTTACGATTGAATTAGCATCCATATAATAAGTTTAGGACTAATATGATAATTTTTCCTATTTTTATTTTAACTTAATATTATCGGGAAAATTACCATAAAAGTCTTAAACCTATTGCAATTGTGCCAATTCAGTTCTAAACCATTTTTTTTTGTCTAATTTAGTCATAAACATTTTATAATTGTGCCAATTCAGTCCATCCGGCCAAAATTGGCCAGCCGAATCGACGTGGATGCCAGCGGGGGACAGTGGCCAACAAGGTAATTTTTTAATATTTTTAATATATTTTTTTTATTTTTTTTTCGAATTTTTTTTTCTTTTTTTAAATTTTTTAATTTTTAATTTTTTAATTTTTTTTGGGCCTTCTTCTCCTTCCTTTGGCCGGCTGAGAGGTGAGAGCCGGCGAGGTCAACCTCACCGGCACCGGCGAGGCTCGCCCCCGGCCACTAGCAGAGGCGAGCCTCACCCAGCAATGGCGAGGTGGCCACTGGCGAGGGCGAGGGTCGACCTCGCCTAGTGGCTGGCAAGGCTGCCGTCACCATTGCCGCCCCCACCGCTTTTTCCACTTCCCCCGCCCCCTTGATCGTCGGCACGATCTCCCCCTCCGAGCTCAAGTGGCCCTCCCCGGCCGTGACCATCGCCAAAACCTTTTTCGAGCGCCTTTGGACCAACGAGGGCGAGATCGAGCTCCTCCGCGGGTTCCTCAACTACACCACATAGCGCGGCGGGGCCTCGCCCTCGCCAGTGGCCAGTGAGGGTCGAGCTCACCGGATCTGGCGAGGCTCGACCTCGCCCAGCAACGTCGAGGCGGTTGTCGCCCAGACGGTGAGGCTCGGCCTCGCCGTCGGCCGGGAGAGGCTCGCCTTCGCCAGTGGCTAGCGAGGCTGACCTCGCCGGCCCTCACCTCTGGCCGGCGCCAACCGGCTAGAGGAGGAAGAAGAAGGCCAAAAAAAATTTTAAATTTTTTTTTTAAAATATTCGAAAAAAAATAAAAAAATATTAAAAAATTACCTTGCCGCCCCGGTTGTCCCCGCCAGCATCCACGTCGGTGCTAGCCGGCCAATTTTGGCCGGATAGACTAAATTGGCACAATTATAAAAGGTTTAAGACTAAATTGGACAAAAAAAAAAATTATGACTGAATTAACACAATTGCAATAGGTTTAAGACTTTTTTGGTAATTCTCTCCCTAATATTATCTATCAATCAAACCTGTAAAATTAATCATTGCTTATTTCTATAATGAAACGGCTAATGCTTGCCCGAGAGCACTCTCCTCGCATCACCACCAATTGTGTATTCCTAAATGCTCAGTACACTTTTAGGATCAAAGACAAAACGTTCTGGACCTTGGTCCCGTAATTCTCTTATCTCATATAATTACCGTACATCAGGAGTGGTTCTTAACATGGGACGGATTAAATCAGTTAAACATTCTCATTCAAACCGGACGTCTCTTCTTAACAATGGAAGATTGAGGGCGGTTATCGGTACTAAAAGATTTTGTTCGGACGGAATATGGAGGAGTTTGCCAAGAGGCCCGATTACCTCTAGAGGCCAAGACCACTTTGCAACGGCCATAAATGACTTAAGTCCAAACATTTGGCTTATGCAAGTGATCCTAACCTAGAGTAATTGGCACTTAATTGATGAGATTTGAACAAATGTTTTTCAGTTTCTGCGCAGGAAATCCTCCGATGCCTCGACCAACTATGCGAAACCTAGGGTTTGCTTTATATCAACTAGCCAGCTTTTTGCTTAATTGTTTAGAAATTGCCAACTATTCCAACAAATCATCAAGATTTATTTACATAATTACCAACTTTTATGAACTACAAATTGGTGTATATGATTGTTGACCTAAATTTGAGCAACTCGTTAACTTTTTTGCAATTAAATTGCTAGTTAGTTTTCATTTCACAATTTCCATCTTTTGTAATAAGTTACGAACTTTTGTTTCCGTAACTTATCCATGCTCTTACATTACCAACTTTAATGTCAAATCACTAATCTAAATTTGAGTTACTTACCCGTTTTTCTTGTTCTTGACTTAAGTTAGCAACTAAAGTTAATTACCAAGTCTTATTCAAGTCATTTATCAAAGTTTATTTAGCTGTTTCAGAATTGCCTTCTATTGTGAACGTCTATTCTTATCAACATTCTTAAACTTACCAATTTTTGTTGGCAATTTACCAATTTTTATATGAGCAACTTACTAACATTTCACTGAGGAAGTTACAAACTATGATTCCTTTATCAACTTTTAATTTTGGAAATATAACACGAGTAATTCTTGAATTTTGATCTAATATGTAGTGTCATATCTGAATATTTAATTGGTTCATTGTGGTCCAAGAACTTTGACCTAATGTGCATTGTCATCCTTATACTTTGATTTTGCTCAATGTGGTCTGTTTACTTTGATCCAATGTTTGTCCCAAAATTTTTTAAATATTTTCCAATGATCTATGAATGGCATTGAATATTTACCAATAGTTTATGAACCATATTAAACAAATTAAAAGTTTGATGGATGACATTAAGTATTTGGCCAAAATTCAGGGATCACATTGCACAAATTAAAAGTGAACAAACAACCATTTACACTATTATCCCTTTTAATAGCTGAACAATCTTTATTTTGTTGTTTGATATTTATTGACTTTTGTAGCAAGTAACCAACTTTTATTTGCAGCATATCTACTTTCACTTGCATATATTAGTCACTCCACTTTTTAAATACACAGACCAAAAAAATTTCTTAAAATACTATCGAAAATCAAGTACTATAATTTCAAGTTATGAATAAGCGAAGGTCATAAATGTTTATATTCCATGATAAACAAATATAATTTCAAAATAAAATTGCTTAAAATACTTGGATATCTCTAGTATTTTTGGTAGGATTTATCACTAAAAAATCCCTTCAAATTTGTACAAATTACTTGACACCTGTTCCATTTTGCTCAAATTATGATGACTTGTGGTTAAATACTTCATTTGAATACAAATTGCACAAAACAAGACAATTAGGATAAGGTATCGCGACAAAGTAAGTGAGATCCAAGTGAAACTCGACGAATTACATTAGCTAATTCGAATTAAAGGACGTCCTGTCAAACAAATTCTATCATTTTATTAGCAGACAACCACTCTACTTAAACCTTCATACCGAATTTATAGGCAAGAATCTGAACATACGTCATGCTAAAGAGTCAAATGTATCATGACAAGTACTATGATCCTTCCGGATTTAACATTCGAACTAGTACTTGTGTTCGGTTGGCTAATAACAATGAAAAAAGAAAGTCTGATTACGACATTGAAGGAGAGTCAGCGAAGGGGAACATCTTCTTATTCACTCATCTGAGATCAGTGCTCTCTGGAGTAATGATTGAAAACATGCGAAGACTAAGCCATAATGCAATTGTAGAAAGGGAGTAAAACAGGAAATGACATAGTGTCGCTTGTAGGGGGTCTTGATTTCCTCTTAATCGATTGCCTGGATATCTCCGAAATCGTCGCAACGGTGATTAAACTGATTAAACATTATCTACTAGTGGAGCCAAATCAGCATCAGCAGAAGCAGGAGCAGAAGCTTCCTCGTTTATGAACCCCCATCCCTCCAAAGTACCATATGAACCAAAATGAGCGATATTCCAATCCCCTAAGTCGCAAAAAGGCGAATCGCGGCCTCTGTCAGGATGAGTGCCACAGTGGTAACTATTGCCAGAGGCACCAGGACGAGCATTTTGTTGACAGCTTTGTCTATGCAAATGGAGTTCGGCATCCTCCGTAACATGATAAGGTACTGATTAGTGATAATGGTCGTGGCCATCAGCAGCAGCAAAGAGAATTGGCACGCTGGCACAAGGCTTATGGACAATCCGATCCACAGAACGAGCACGTAGAAGAGGCCAAAGTGGGGGAGGTTCTTGATGATCCGGGCGGCTGCGGCTTCCGCGATGGCCGGTAGGCCGAACGGAACCCGAGCTTGATGTTGTTCAGGGATTTCACTTATGGATCGTCGGGCGTATTCATTAGGGGAGTTGATGAAGACATGGTGGATGGCCTTTGAGTTCTCCCATCGTTGGACATGTTTTTGATGTGGAGATGAAATGAAGATTAGAGAGAGAGACGAATGAGGATGGTGATATATGTATGGTGCTGTGTATTGGACTCGGGCTGTAAATAAGATATATAAGAGCAGGCGAGCTAGGGTCATGACAAGGACGCTCTTTTATGCTGGCGAGAGATCCAACAAGAGACTGCTCTACTTTTCATCGAGCACCTGGGGAACATCTCAAGATCAGAAAAGTCTCAACGCCTGCGTTAACTTATCATTGACTCGAATTCATGTCAACGTCACCGATCGAAAGACTTCGTTTTTGTCTGTCGCGTTGACTTTGAGATGATATGCTAAACAAACTAGACCAGTACTTGAGACTAAATCAATGTTTGTTTGACTGTTTCTCAATGATTGAATGACCAAAGCCGCAGAATGCGACAATGACATTAAGTATGGCTGAGACGATGCATCTTATGCCGTGGTATTTCTAGTCTCGCTTTGTTTTTCTCGACTTGCTGTAATTGTGATTCGTGCTTAACATTTTCAATCAAATCGTCTTTTCCTGTGTTGCTGCCCTTACCTTACCATATCTGAACATTGATACAGTGAGCACTCGGATTTACGGAACTTACCATTCTAAAGTGAGAATATAATGCCAAATCACGCTCAAGGTACCTTGTATTCACAGTTTAAAAGGTGAACATGAAAAGGAAACATCTCGAGTCCAGGGGCTCTAAGTTTAGTCTGCAGTATCAAGCACTTGCGTATACATGCCTGATTGAATCAAAATCAAAATTATTTGCCGAGGACCAAGAATGAAGTGGACCTAGAATGAAGATGAAACATAAAATATACCATTGCCATGGTCCGAATAATGTTTCTGAGAGATCTTACTGGCTAAAATGGCAAAAAAATTGGAGAAATAATGGGCTAACTATAAGAAATTAAGCTTTCAACCCAGAAAGCAGAAACCCCTCTAGCAGATCAGACAATTATGGAAGAAAGCAGCAGCGAATAAGCTGAGGTCAATTAGGGAAGAATTAACTTCATTCTGCCCGAAAATAGGTACAGCGGGTGCACATATCTGTCATCAAATTAAACGCAAGAGTATCCATCTACCCATTGCTTTCCCCATTTCCTCAGGTAGTCATAATTGGAAAAGTTTTGCACCAATAGAAGCATAACAATTGACTCCCACCGGACCATAATACATGTTCGAGAAAAGCAAATCTATACTACGTGACACTCGGTGATTTATCTTGAAACAAACCAGATGCTGCTGGTACCCTAAAGAAGAAGGGACTCCCTTGCAAGACTTTCAGCTCAAAAATGTCACTTACCTTATAAGGTGAGGCTTTTGATTATGTCTTTTTCTTTGTCAAAACATGAGTCTCATATTGTCATTGACGAAGGTGAAGACTCTTGCTGTATCTCTGCAAACCTTGCCCAGATTCTAGTATTATCATTTGTTTGCTAATGAGAGGACATGTGGAGGTTTTTTACTGAATATCTGAATCACTTAAAGTCCTTTTTCTGATATGGGACAGCGAACATACTACTGTCGTTGGATTCAAGTGTTTATTCTACGTAAAAGGTTCAGCAAGAGTTCTTCTTTAAATTGATGTTCCTCCAATTATGCTCGTAATTGTTTTTACACAGCCCTCACTGTGACATGATTAATTATTAGGCTAAAATTTTCCTTGTGATTTTCTTATAAGAGTTTTTTTTTTTTTAATGTGGGCTACGTTTATTGAGATTAATATTTACCGTTTTACGAAATTGGTCTAATAAAATGAGATATAAATATTCTTAATTAATCTAATATGAGATGGCTTATGTAGACCATGTTAAAGCCTCACCTATGTCGTAAAAGATCCGAGGCTTAAAAATCTATAAATAGTGCTCATATCTCTTCTTTAACCTTAAAAATGCACAAATTACCTCACATAAAGAGTATTTGCTATCCAACCAAAAAAAGAAAAAAAAAAAAGGAGCGTTTACTGAACACTGAGATAAAGGATGGTCTCATTGAGCTAGTTATGCAGAAGGCAAAAAAGGAGAAACACTTGAACTTTGGATCTTTGATGTTCCTTGTTAAGAATGATGGATTCAAAATCAGATGCACAAATCTCTTTATCTTTATTAATGTGTTCATCGTTCTAGCTATGGGCTTACATTTCTAGGTCATGGAACCCAAACTATTTGTTCATGGGAATTCAAAAATTTGGGATCAAATATATAAAAGTTGGCCTAGATGCTTGTGATTTTCAATTTTACTATATGTTAGTATTCTCAGCACAAGGAAAAAAAGAAGAATATTCTCAATGGAAGTATCATGTAACTAGCTCAGCCGGTTGTACTCTTTGGAAGCACTTAAATGATCGACTAAAAAGTAATATGACACTTAACTAATTGAAAACCAAAAAAAAGTTTTAACACACAAGAGAGTAATGTACACATGTTATATCACTCAAGTGATTGAAAAAAAAAATTACGATGCTCGAGTGAGCATCATATGAAAATTATGATACCCATGGCGTCTTTTTTTCAAATTTCCATCGCGCAACTACTTGTGTAAAGAAAATTTTACACTAACAATGCACCTCTTATATATCTCAAAAGAAAGTTAGGAGAGTCAAATGTAGAGAAAGGAAAGTTTGTATCTCTTTCTAGGTCCACCCTATTTCCTCCGAGAAATGCAAGAAAATGGGAGGAAATAAGACAATTCTTTTTTCCCAAAAATACCCTTCAGTTTGGTTGCAAAATTTGATTTAGTCATTTCCGTTCACACATTGTTTTCCTTTGATGCACGTGCCATCAAGAGAGGGGAAATTACAATTTCAGCTCATTTCCTTTTATCTTTTTCCTATTTACCTTTCAAATAATTTAATAGTTGACTTTAATCAACAACAATAGGTACAACCAACTCTTAATTAGGAATGAGCGATTCTAAGATTAGGCTAGTTCAGCCTTGGAACCTACCTGCATAGGGTCGATTCCTAGATTTTGGAACCTAATCCGATCATGTAAACCTAGACTGAACCAACTCGGTTTGATTCTAGGGGTCAGTGTAGGAAACCTATTGAATTTATATTTATTTATTTTTTTTTGACTTTATGTTTTTGTATTCTTTAAGAGGTCAAGCTAAGTACATATTCACTAACACATAATATTTAGAAGCACGATACTAAGCAACAAAACAACGAGAAGTAAAATACCGGTAAAAAAAAAAAAACAAAAATCTAAAGCAATAGAGAACTATCCAACTCATCTTTCAGTAAGTAAAACGAAAGTTAAAAGTAATTATAGAAATCTTCACTTGCCAAAGGCATGTGACGTAAATCAAAAAGGTTCTCCCTTGCCTTTCCTTCCCTCATTGGCAAACTCTTCGACTTCCGCGATGGCCCCACTTCCTCTCCCTACCGTAAATGGATCAACACCGTCCTTGACTCCAACAATCCCGACCTTATCAATTGGGTTTCGACCTCTTTACCCATAATGATGCCCTATTGAGCTCAATTTTCCCGATCGATCAACTGGGCCTCTTGAAGTTCGTGTTCCTCGACGAGTGGCTGTTGGAATGGGCCCGCTTCATGCTCATCAACAGCAAGGATGGGCACGTGCTGGCTAAATTGTGAAATCTGTATTTGGATCAAATTGGCTTCTGAATTAGGGTTCGAAGAATTTGGGGAAATTGGTTGATTTGTCTAAATTAAGGTTTACATTTGGGGCAAAGTAATGGATGACGTCATTTGGGTCTATTAATGCTGACTTGGAGCCATGTCGGTCAAAAAAATTGATAACATATTGCCACACCAGATTTTCAGCATCCCAAATTGGCAATGATACTTAAGTGATCCGGCAAAAAAATTTGACCTTAAATGAGTGTCGTACGTAAGTTATGGGACTTTTAGTATCATTTTCCGTAATCCTTGTTCACATCTCCTCATTGGGCGCATATATGTAGGACCCCCCCAACCCCCCAGTGCACACGAAAAGAGCGAGTAATATTTTATGGGGGAAATTATTCAATCAATTCTAAACCTACTGTACGGATATCAATTCAATCCTCAAGTTTTCAATTTTGCCACTTTAGTCAAGAAATTCCAATATAGTCATTCCAACTAATTTTTGTCCAAAACAGCTAATATAATAATGTGTCACTTAGGATGATTGGCGATGATTGGACAGTTAGGGGTGTGCCAAAGAACCGGGACCTCTTATAACAAAATATTACCATTCATCAGAGGGGGTTCTTAACATAGGACTATCCAAATCAGTTAACATTCTCATTAAAACCGGATGTATCTTCTTAATGATAGAAGATTGAGGATGACCATTGGAAACAAAAAAAAGTTCGTTCGTGCGGGACTATGGAGGAGATTGTATAGAGACCCTACTGTCTAGAGACGCTGGATTACCTTACAAGGGCTACAAACGACTTAAGTCCAAATATTTAGCTTATACAAGTAATCCTGGCCTATAATAGTTAGCATACAACTTTTTCAAACCAAGATAATTAGGACAATAGACAAAATAAGTGAGATCCGAGCGAAACTTGACAAATTATATTACTAATTCGAATTAAAGGACGTCATGTTAAACATATTCTATTATTTTATAGGCAAACAACCAATCTACTTAAACCTTCTTGCCGAATTTATTGGCA
This sequence comes from Eucalyptus fibrosa, assembly GCA_017140475.1. Lineage (NCBI taxonomy): Eukaryota > Viridiplantae > Streptophyta > Magnoliopsida > Myrtales > Myrtaceae > Eucalyptus > Eucalyptus fibrosa. Next base: position 21,763,224 of record CM029509.1, on the reverse strand, counting down.
GGAATCTCAACATATGTCATGCTAAATAGTCCAACCTATCATGACAAGTGCTACGATCCTTCTGATTTAAAAATTCGAACAAGCACTGGCGTTCAGTTGGCTAATAACACTGAAAAAAGAAAGGCTGATTACGGCATTGAAGGAGAATCAGTGAAGGGAACATCTTCTCATTTACTCATCTGAGATCAGAACTCTCTGGCCCAATGATTTAAAACATGCGAAGGCTAAGCCGTGATACAATCGTGGAGAGGAAGTATAAACAGGAGATGAAAACGAAAGTAGCTAGATTATGCTGGCTAATTGTGTTCCTTGAAGGGGCCTTGATTTCCTATTAATTGATAGCCCGAACGGCTCCGGAACTGTTACGATGTCGATTAAACTGACTAAACATTGTCTACTAGAGGAGCCAATTCACCAGGAGTAGAAGCAGAAGCCTCCTCGTTTAAAAACCCGCCGTCTTTCCAAAGCACCGCATGGACCAAAATGACCGGTATTCCAATCCCTAGAGTCGCGAAGAGGTGAATCGCGGCTTCCGTCAGGATGAGCCCCACAATGGTAACAGTCGCCATAGGCACCAGGACGAGCATTTTGTCAACAGCTTTGTTTCCGCAAATGGAGTTTGACATCGACCGTACCATAATAAGGTACTGATTGGCGATAATGGTCATGGCCATCAGCAGCAGCAGCGAGAATTTGCGCTCCGGCATGAGGCTTATGGACAACCCGACCCACAGAACGAGCATGTAGAACAGGCTGAGGTGGGAGAGGTTCTCGATGATGCTGGCGGCTGCCGCTTCTGGGTTGGCCGGGAGGCCGAACGGGAACACGAGTTTGGACTTCCCTTTGGGCTCATGGGGCGTTTCCATTGGGGGAGTCGATGAAGAGATGGTGGAGGACGGTCTCTGTGTTACTCCAGAGTTGGACATACTTTGATCTGTGAGGTGAAATGACGATGGGAGAGAGATGTGATGAATATATGGTGCTGTGTATTGGACTTGGTCAGAAGTAAAAGGAGAAGTGAGCGGGTCAGTGACGCTCAATGAACTAGAAAAGTTGTATAAAAGAGTAGACGGCCTAAAGTCAAGACAAGGACGTTCTTCTATGATGGCGAGAAAAATGACCTTAAAAATTCCAACAAGAGGCTGCCCAACTTCTCAAGAAGCATCCAGGAAATCTCTCACGATCATGAAAGTCTTCACGCGCTTCATACGTTAACTTGGCATTGACTTGAATTCATGTCGCTGTCCATCGGCCGACCTTGTGTTTGCGCGTTGCATTGCGATGATATCCTAAGCAGACTCAACTGCGTCCATCTTCCCACTCGTCCATTTGAAACCAAATCATGGCTCATTTTAACTGCTGTTCTCAATGATTAAATGACAAAGCCCATAGAATGCAGCAAAGACTTGATCGATGTTCTGACGTTAAGCAGTAGGGGTGCGCATGATTCTAAGGTATAATCGAGAATATGAGAATTGGACCGGTTCCAAATTATAGGATACGTAAGATAGGTTCCAAGTTCTAAATATTAGGAACCTATTTTGATGGGTAGGGTGTAAATGAAACTAGGAACTCAGAGCAAGTCTTTGTATTTCTCTTGTTCTATGTTTCGTGCAATCTTACGTCATTCTACAAAGTCCAACGATAAGTTTGTAATATAGAATCACCAATATGAGTTTTCCTTTTCAACAATAATCATGACTAAAACTTTTACTATATTAATATTTCATAACTTTCATATGTCTAAATATGATGTGATTAGTGAACTATGACAAATAGTCCTTAAAGATAATGATTCACTACAATCGTTTAATTAAGAGTATAAGTAGAATCTGATTAGACCCTAGAACCCGTTATAAGGTAGGTTTTAGGTTACTGGTAATTAAGAAACCTGTTCCGACAAACAAGCTCCAGATTAATTTGGAACCACTCACACCTAATAAGCAGGACCAAGATGACACATCTTATGCCGTGATATTTCCATTCTTGCTTTATTTTTCCTGACTTACTAATGTCAGACTCGAAGTCCCTTGTATTCACAATTTAAAAGGTGAAAATCTCGAGTCCAGGTGTTGCCGGTTCAAGTTTGCAGCATCAGGCACCAGCTTATACACGCCAGATTGAATCGAATATGAGTATATTTGCCTTCGGCCAAGAGTGAAGTGGAACTATAATGAAGATGAAAGAACAAATGTCCTATTGGTATGAGTACGTAATAAATGGCCAGAAACATATGAGTGAATTAGGCACTGGAAATCCATCTCAACATATGTTCAAGTAAAGACAAATTTGAAACTTCCATGAGCATATTAAGGTCTCTGCTACGGTCAGGATAATGTTTATCGATGGAGATCTTACATGTGAATATGGCAAATGTTTGGATATGTAATCGGCTGACTATAACAGACTAAGCTTTCACCCCAGAGAACAGAAACCCCGCTAGCAGATCAGGCAATCATGCATGAAAGCAGTAGTGACGAAGCTGAGGTCAATTAGAGGAAAAATGACTTAATTTGGCCCAAAAACTGTCACAGCGGATGCACATCTTTGCCATTAAATTAGACGCAAGATTATTCATCCACACATCTTATTCTTTGTTTCCTCAGGTAGTAATTAGAAAAGTTTCGCACCAGTAGAAGCAAAATCATTAACTCCCACGAGACCATAGTACATGTCCGAGAAAAGCAAATCTATACAACAAGACACTCAACCATTTATCTTGAAACAAACCAGATGCTTTTGGTGCATTCTTTTGACTCAAAGTAGCTCCAATGCTTAAAGCTTCTTTTCGTGAATCCCACCAGAAGGATTTCCATCTCAAGCAAGAAATTAGGCCTTCTCAAGTAGCATGTCCGGGAAATCAAGGCAGGCTTCCAAGAATGCAACCTGCTGGGCCGGCTACAGCACATTTCCGCTAAGAATATCTGCAGAGAATACTTGCAGATAGCAGATTTTAAAATCATAAGCACCCAGGCCAACTTTATCTATTTGATCCCAGTTTTTCAAATTTCCATGGACAAATACGTTGGGTTCCGTGACCTAGAAAGGCACAAGGAAAATCTCAGCCTAATAAATAATCAACTCACAGTTATGGCACTATAAAAACAACTTACCATCATAATTGGAGCAAGAGCAATTTGAAGACGGACTCTTGAGAACCCTTTTACGCAGAATAAACACTTGAATCCATCAACTGTAGTATGCTCACTGTCCCGTATCGATAGAAAGACTTACGTTATTCAGATATTCAGCTCATGAGCCTCCACATGTGCTTTCATTAGCAGAACAAATAATCCTGCTAGAATCTTGGTAAATTGGCAAGAGGTACAGCTAGAATCTTCAACTTTGTCATTAGAGTAATTTGAAGATATTAGCAAAGCTTGGACATGGGTATTGTCGAGATGCTCAGCGTCTTCAAACTCTATAAGAAGTTTAAACAAACTTAAAAAGTATCCAGACTTAGATAGTATCATCTAATCGATCAGTTTACTCACACTCAGAAGACAAAGTGTGTGTGTGTGTGTGACAACGACTAGTGATCTAGTTAAGATTTCCAATATAAAAAGTAATGATTAATCTTCAACCTTAAGGATATTTTTGCAATGGAATCTTTTATGCAAAACATCCGGATTGATTGACAATTGTTACAAAGACAAGCTACATTTCTTAAACGAAGAACTCCACTAATGGAAACAGAGGTTTGTTTGTATGGGCGACCAAATTAATGGGAATTCAGATATTATTTTTGAACAGCTACTCAGTCTTCATTATGTAATCTCGTCCAATAGATTGATTAGAGAGTGATCCTCACTGTCCAACTATTAGTTTGGATGTAGAGGAATATAAAAGGAGATCAAGGTGTCGAAGTGAATAGAGAGGTCTAGAGTAAAAAATTCTATAGTTCAAGAGTACTTCAATACTTGTCTTTCTTGAGCTAACAATTGTAATCATTTAAGAGGTGTTGGCAATATTATAGTTTGCACTTAGGCATGAGATAGTAAGATCTATTGGCTTGGGTATAAGCAGCACAACTTAATTGTAATCTCCTGTTAATTATCTAGTGGAATCTAGCTAATAGACTATCAATTTGGGAAAGTGGACGTAGGCTTGCTATAAGTTAAACCACTATAAGTTTGTGTGCAATTTCTTCTATCCTTAAACTCCTATTGATTCTTTTTTCATAGACTTTTGCACACCAGTAGACTACATCAGTTATATGTTCAGGCTCTGAACTTTGTACTCTAGTAAATATTATCATTCTACTATCATTATTCATACTTAGATCTTGACTATTCACTCGCCCTATGTGGTGTTACTAGCACCAATTCACTCGCCCTATGTGGTGTTACTAGCACCAATACCCGCATCTAATTTTTGTTGGAAATGGATGACATGATGATGTGTTACATAAGACAACAAAGATGATTTGGCCTATCACATTAGCAATTTTTGGCAAAAATTGATTGAAATGACAAAATTGAAATTTTGCATAAAAATTTAGGACTAAAATTAGTAAAATTAAAATATTTAAAACTGAATTGGTATCCATACAATAGGTTTATAACTAATTGGATAATTTTCCCTATTTTTATTCCAACATAATGCAATTTATCAATCAAACTTATAAATTTATAGTTGCTTATTTCCATAATGAAATTGCTATGCTTGCTCAAGCACACTTTCCTGGCATCACCACAGATTGTGCATTCATAAATGTTTTGTACACTTTCAGGATCAAAGTTAAAACTTTCTGGGCCTTGGTCTAGACATTCTCGTCTTAAAATATTACCATACATCAGAGGTCCTATGGTCTGGACATTCTTGTCTTAAAATATTACCATACATCAGAGGTCGTTCTTAACATAGGACGATCCAAATCGGTTGACATTCTCATTAAAACCGGATGTATCTTCTTAATGATGGAAGATTGAGCATGATTATTGGAAACAAAAAAGAGTGAGTTCGTGCAGACTATGGAGGAGATTGCGTAGAGGCCCCATTGTCCAGAGGCGTTGGGTCACCTTAGAAGGGCCACAAACGATTTAAGTCCAGACATTTAGCTTATACAAGTAATCCTGGCCTATAATAGTCGGCACACGAGTTGCTCAAGCCAAGATAATTAGGATTATAGACAAAATAAGCGAGATCCAAGTGAAACTTGATAAATTACATTAGCTAATTTGAATTAAGGGACGTCATGTTAAATAGATTCTATTACATTAGCTAATTCGAATTAAAGGACGTCATGTTAAACAGATTTTATTATTTTATTGGCAATTTATTGGCAAACAACCAATTTACTTAAACCTTCATACCGAATTTATTGGCAGGAATCTCAACATACGTCATGCTAAATAGTCGAACCTAGCATGACAAGTAATCCGATCCTTCTAAATTTGACATTCGAACCCGCACTTGTGTTCATTTGTCTGATAAAACTAAAAAAAGAAAGGTTGAAATGAAGGAGAATCAGTGAAGGGAGCATCTTCTTATTCACTCAGCTGCTATCGGAACTCTCTGGCCCGATGATTGAAAACATGCGAAGACTAAGCCATGATACGATTGTAGAGAGGAAGTACAGACAGGAAATGAAAACGAAAGTAGCTAGTTATTATGCCGGCTAATCGTGTTGCTTGCGGTGGGTCTCGATTTCCTCTTAATTGATCGCCCGAATGGCTCTGCAATCGTTGCGGCATCGATTAGGCCAATTAAACATTGTCTACTAGAGGAGTCAATTCACCAGGAGCAGAAGCAGAAGCCTCCTCGTTTATGAACCCGCCGTCTCTCCAAATCACCGCATGGACCAATATGACCGGTGTTCCGATCCCCAGAGTCGCGAAGAGGTGAATCGCAGCGTCCGTCAGGATGAGCCCTACAATGGTAACAATCGCCACAGGCACCAGGACGAGCATTTTGTCGACAGCTTTGTTTCCACAAATGGAGTTTGGCATCAGCCGTACCAAAATAAGGTACTGATTGGCGATAATGGTCATGCCCGTCAGCAGCAGCAGCGAGAATTTGCGCTCCGGCACAAGGCTTATGGACAACCCGACCCACAGAACAAGCATGTAGAACAGGCCGAGGTGGGAAAGGTTCTTGATGATCCTGGCGGCCGCAGCTTCCAGGGTGGGCGGGAGGCCGAATGGGAACACGAGCTTGGACTTCCCTTTCGGCTCGTGGGGAGTTTCCATCGGGGGAGTCGATGAAGAGATGGTGGAGGACGGTCTCTGTGTTACTCCACAGTTGGACATACTTTGATCTGTGAGATGAAATGAAGATGAGAGAGAGATGTGATGAATATACGGTGCTGTGTTTTGGACTAGGTCAGAAGTAAACGGAGGAATGAGCGGGTCAGCGACGCTCAATGAACTAGAAAAGTTATATAAAAGAATAGACGAACTAAAGTCAAGACAAGGACGTTCTTCTATGATGGCGAGAAAAATGACCTTAAAAATTCCAACAAGAGGCTGCTTAACTTCTCAAGGAGCATCCAGGAAATCTCTCACGATCAGGAAAGTCTTCACGCGCTTCATATGTTAACTTGGCATTGACTTGAATTCATGTGGCCGTCCATCGACCGACTTTGTGTTTGGGCGTTGCATTGCGATGATATCCTAAGTAGACTCGACTGTGTCCATCTTCCCATTCGTCCATTTGAAACAAAATCATGGCTCATTTTAACTGCTGTTCTCAATGATTAAATGACAAAGCCCATAGAATACAGCAAAGACTTGATAGATTGATGTTCTGACGTTGAGCAGTAAGGGTGAGTATAGTTCTAGGATGGAATCGAGAACCTAAGAATTGGGCCAGTTCCAAGTTATAGGATATGTAAAATAGGTTCTAAGTTCTAAAAATTAAGGAACCTATTCTGACAGGTAGGGTGCAAATGAAACTAGGAACTTAGAGCAAGTCTTTGTATTTTTCTTGTTCTATGTTTCGTGCAATCTCACGTCATTTTATAATGTCCAATGATGAGTTTGTAATCTAGAATCACCAATCTGAGTTTTCATTTTCAACGATATTCATGAGTGAAACTTTTACTATATTAATATTTCATGACTTTCATATGTCTAAATATCATGTGATTAGTGAACTATGAGAAATAGTAATTCATAAAGATAATGGTTTGCCATAGTCATTCAATTAAGAGTATCAGTAGAACCTAATTAGACCCTAGAACCCATTATAAGGTAGGTTTTAGGTTACTAGTAATTAGGGAACCTGTTCCGATAGATAAGCTCCAGATTAACCTAAAACCACTCACACCTATTAAGCGGGCCAAGACAACGCATCTTATGCTGTGATATTTCCATTCTTGCTTTCTTTTTCCTGACTTGCTAATGTCAGACTCGAAGTTCCTTGTATTCACAATTTAAAAGGTGAAAATCTCGAGTCCAGGTGTTATATGTCTGCAGCATCAGGCACCAGCTTATACACGCCAGATTGAATCGAATATATGTATATTTGCCTTCGACCAAGAATGAAGTGGAACTATTATTAAAGATGAAAGAACAAATGTCCTATTGGTATGAGTACGTAATAAATGGCCAGAAACATATGAGTGAATTAGGCACTGGAAATCCATCTCAACATATGTTCGAGTAAAGACAAATTTGAAACTTGCATGAGCATATTAAGGCCTCTGCTATGGTCAGGATAATGTTTCTCGATGGAGATCTTACATGTGAATATGGCAAATGTTTGGATATGTAAACGGCTGACTATAACAGATTAAGCTTTCACCCTAGAGAACAGAAACCCCGCTAGCAGATCAGGCAATCATGCATGAAAGCAGTAGTGACGAAGCTGAGGTCAATTAGAGGAAAAATGACTTCATTTGGCCCGAAAACTGTCACAGCGGATGCACATCTTTGCCATTAAATTAGACGGAAGATTATTCATCCACACATCTTATTCTTTGTTTCCTCAGGTACTAATTAGAAAAGTTTCGCACCAGTAGAAGCAAAATCATTAACTCCCACAAGACGGGAAATGCGCCAAAAAAGTCCTAAACCTTTTGTCTTTGTGCCAATTTAGTCATAAATCTTTTTTTTATGCCGATTTAGTCCTAAACATTTTTACATTGTGCAAATTCAGCCTTTTCCGGCCAATTTTGACCAGATTTTGTTGACTAGACGTTGGCCGACGAACATGGTCGATCGGCCTTGACGTGGACAACTTTGAATAATATTTTAATATTTTTAAATTTTTTTCTTTTCATCTTTTTTTTTTTTTTTTTTCTTTTTTTCTTCCCTCTTCTTCCTCTAGCTGGTCGCCAGACCTTAGTGACCGGCCATGGGCGAGGCTCGACCCTCACAAGATCCGGTGAGGGCAAGCCTCGCCGCCCAGCGCGAGGCCAACTCTCCTCGCTCCGTTCCCCAATCCCAATCTCACCCTAGAAATTTTCTCCCTCCACTCGTCATCATCGTCTCTAGGGTTTTACGGGAGCTCGGGGGTGTCCTCGATCGCACGGCTCTGGCCCTGGATTTTCGCCTGGTTTCCCCTGCGGTGGCGATCCATCGGGCGAGGCTCAACCCTCGCCAAAATTGGGGAGGGCGAGCCTCACTACCTAGGCCTCGAGGGCAGCCTCACGCTGAGCAAGCGAGGCTCGACCCTTGCCGCCCAACACGAGGCCACCCTTACGGCCACTGGCGAGGTGGCCAACGAGGTCGAGGTGAGGTCGACCTCGACCTCACCAGCCGTCACCTCTAGCCGGTCGCTAAGGTCCGGTGACCGGCTAGAGGAAGAAGAGGGAAGGAAAAAAAATAAAAAAATAAAAAATAATAATAATAATAATAAAGAAAAATATTAAAATAAGTTGTCCACGTCAACGCCGATCAGCCCACGTCAATCGGCCGGCGTCCAATCAGCAAAATCCGGCCAAAATTGACCAGAAATGACTAAATTGGCACAACGTAAAAAGGTTTAGGACTAAATCGGCACAAAAAAAAAAGGTTTATGACTAAATCGGCACAAAGAAAAAATGTTTAGGACTTTTTTGGCACTTTTCCTCCCACGAGACCATAGTACATGTCCGAGAAAAGCAAACCTATACAACAAGACATTCAACCATTTATCTTGAAACAAACCAGATGCTTTTGGTGCATTCTTTTGACTCAAAGTAGTTCCAATGCTTAAAGCTTCTTTTCATGAATCCCACCAGAAGGATTTTCATCTCAAGGAAGAAATTAGGCCTTCTCAAGTAGCATGTCCGGAAAATCAAGGCAGGCTTCCAAGAATGCAACCTGCTGGGCTGGCTACAGCACATTTCCGCTAAGAATATCTGCAGAGAATACTTGCAGATAGCAGATTTTAAAATCATAAGTACCCAGCCCAACTTTATCTATTTGATCCCAGTTTTTCAAATTTTCATGGACAAATACGTTGGGTTCCATGTCCTAGAAAGGCACAAGGAAAATCTCAGCCTAATAAATAATCAACTCATAGTTATGGCACTATAAAAATAACTTACCATCATAATTGGAGGAAGAGTAATTTGAAGACGGACTCTTGAGAACCCTTTTACGCAGAATAAACACTTGAATCCATCAACTGTAGTATGCTCACTGTCCCGTATCAATAGAAAGACTTACGTTATTCAGATATTCAGCTCATGAGCCTCCATATGTGCTTTCATTAGCAGAACAAATAATCCTGCTAGAATCTGGGTAAATTGGCAAGAGGTACAGCTAGAATCTTCAACTTTGTCATCAGAGTAATTTGAAGATATTAGCAAAGCTTGGTCGATAAGTCTATTCAGACTCAGAAGACAATGTGTGAATGTGTGTGTGTGTGTGTGTGTGTCACAACGACTAGTGATCTAGTTAGGATTTCCAATAAAAAAGGTAATGATTAATCTTCAATCTTACGGATATTTTTGCAATGGAATCTTTTATGCAAAACATCCAGATTGATTGACAATCGTTACAAAGACAAGCTACCTTTCTTAATCAAAGAACTCCACTTATGGAAACTGTCACGCCCTGATCTTCGGGCACGCACACATCCTTCTACTTGGTCAATTTTAGAATACGATATCCAGGATTATGTATCGGTGACTCTTTCATTTATTAAGCACATGAGGAGCAGTTATAAATCCTCAGACAATAAAATAATGGGATAGAAAAGCAGACTATATTTTTCATATTGAAATCTACAACTAAACATTTATACATGGCATTAGACAGAGCACTTCACAAACTATTCACAACTTCAAAGTCTCACTCTATCTACACATATACAAAGGGTTCACCAAGAGATGGGATTTCAATCATCATCCGGTTCATACTCAGGATCATCTTGATCCTCTTCTGACTTCATCATTCTTCACTGAGCTCACATCCTTCAAGCTCTTCATCATTTTCCGGCTCATCGTCCTCTTCTGGTTCCTCTTCCACAAGCTCATCTACGTGCCTGAAATGTTGTCCCACAACCGGGATGAGACTACGTCTTTGCAAGTTCTACCTCACTAAGACTCGATTAGAAAACCAATACGCTAACCGGGTTGCCTATACACGCACGAGTCAGAGGACTTACCTTGACCTCAGATTCCACCTACATATTAGCACAGATCAAATAGGCATCCAAGCAATCACATCATTGATCGAAGCATCGATCAAACCGACCCAATTGATCACACGCCAACAAGACCACTCACGGTCATTTCCATTCAATCAATCATTACATAACATCAAATCAAAATAATGATCAATCGACCTAGTCGATTACATGTCAACGATGACAATTCCCCGGCCAATTCAGTTCAATCAATCAATCCATGACAAACGGATCAAATCATATTGATGATTCCATCTATACTCAATAATTAATCTCAACATTCCAATTCAACATTCCCACTCAAATATAGGCTCAAGGCGCTAGAGATGACCCCAACACAAAGTCTTGTCATCGTGCGGTACTTAGTCCTTGACCACAAATAACAATAGTATAAGGCGTTAGAGGTAACTCACACGAAGTCTCGCTATCTTGCAGTACTTAGTCCTTTACTACAAAAGCAATTGTATAAGGCGTTAGAAGTAACTCACCCGAAACGTAGCACTTAGCTCTTCACTATGCATGACAATACTGCAAGGCGCTAGAGGAAATTCCCATGCGGCTTAGGTCGCCATGTAATACTTAGCCCTTGACTACAATAAGCAATGGTATAAGGCGCTAGAGGTAACCCACACGAAATATCGCTATCATGTAGTACTTAGTCATTTACCTGCTCATGAACCATTAGCTTCCCTTAACACAACACACATCACATCACTTCCGATAATCATCTTACTTAAACAATAAGCCAACACACGCTTAATCCCTCACGGCCCAATAACATTATGCCTCGCACTGTCTTGGCCTCATTTCTTCGTATTAAAAATACCCGATAAAATATCGTGCGTGGGCACACGGCTGGCCTTAGCCAAAATATAATATTTTCCTTTCCATAACTCCCACATTTTCTGCAGTCCATTCACATATTTTTGGCATCATCAATCGATGCCTAGTTATTTTTCAATTAATAATCAAAGATTATTCAATTAAAGAATAATTTCCAATTTCACAAATAATTCAATTCAGCACAAAATAAAGCTCAATTAAATAAACGGACTACGCCACGACAATCAGCACAAAATTCCGGTTGTTGGCCTCTCAACCTTAATTTCCGAATTTTAATTAATTAATTAATTAATTTCAAATTTTAATAATTAATTACAATAAATCCAATTTAGCTCAAATTGGAGCTTAATTAAATAAACGGACTTCACCACGATCATCAGCATAAAATTTCGACCACCGACCATCCCGGTTGAATTTCCGGAAAATAATTAATTAATTAAATTAATTTCGAAAAATAATATTTAATTACTAAAAATTCCAATTATGCCCGAATTGCCAAATTGAAGCCCGATAAGGGTCGGGAAAAATCCCGAGCTACCTTCAATAAATAGTAGACCATGTCTACTTGCTAAATGCACACTCAATTTGTCTAATTCGCATCACAATTGACTAATAAACACTAATCTATACTAATCTAACCACCTAAACCTAATTAATTAAAACTAATCAACCCTTAAGCATTATTAGTAGACTAAGCAAGGATTAGTGAGATTATTCACTTGGCAAAGCGAAGACTGGAACACCGCGATGACAATGCAACAGCAGCCGAATCCCAAAATTTCAGCGGTGTCGACGGACGCTCGGGCCAAGCCTACAAGCCTTGTAGGCCCACAAAAATCACTGGGCTTGGACTTGGCTATGGTTGGGCCTTCCTCGTGGGCCGGGCTTCGCTCAATTTCACATGGGCTGCTGCTGGGCTTCAAATGAGCTGGACAACAACTAAAGATGGGCTGAACCAAGACTGAACGTGGGCTTCAAGTTGAGATGGGCTGACTGGGCTTGGGCCGAACTTGGCTGTTCATGTGGTCTTCAAATGAGCTAACTGCTGGGCTGGAATCTCATGTTTGTGGGCTGAACAAGAAAATCACGTGGGCTTGTGGGACTGAAAATGGAAGCGAGCTGGCGTGCGAGAAGTTGCTGCGGGCAGCGACCGGCGATTCCGTGAGCTGCTTCGGTGGGAAGAATCGCACGGAGAGGGGAGCAGGTTGAGTCTTCGTGGCAGCTGAGTCTTCGGCGGCAGGGAAAGGGAGACACGAAGATGGGTGGTCTTCAGCTGGGCTTTCGGTGGACTTGGCAGTATGGGCTGGATCCGTGAAGCAGCAGATGGATCCGAGGCAGCTGGCATGAAGACGATGAGGATGGCAGAAGCGGCAGCTCGTCTTTAATTGTCGATAGAGAGCTGGGAGTTGACTTCGGCTTCGCTGGAATCACGAACAAGAAGATGGAAATTGCGAAGTCCACGAGTTGGCTAGGGACGTTCGAGCGTGGAGGTGGCGAAGGTGCTGGAGCAGCGAAGATGAAGACGTGAGGCACGTTGAAGCAACCGCTTCTTCACGTGGGCAACTCACGCTTCGGTGGAGAATTTGCGGTTAGACTCGGCGGCTTCGTGGCTTGACTTCACGCTGTTTGGATGAAGACGCGATGAAGGTGGGGTAGAAAAAATAAAATAAAAGTGAACTGGATAAAAGAAGTGGAGTATTCGGTGGAGGTTTGGAGATGTCAGAGGGGAATTGGACGAAGAAGAAAAATGAAAGAGAGGCAGAGACTGGAGAAATCAAGGAAAGAGGAACCACGGATGGGGGAGGTCGACCGTGAAGTGTGCGAAGGAAGCTTGAAGAGAAGGACCCCAAAGTCAAACAAACTTATCCTATAATCAATGCTTGGTCCCCCTATAATCCACATGCCTATCTTCATGGTCCCCTCTAATACTTTCCATCAAGAATAATCCACAATAAACTCAATTCTTGATGCAAATAATGCACCCCCATCCAAGCTCCGAATTTCCTTTAGTTTATATTTCAATTTCATCTTCAATTTCTTCAACAATTTCCCCAATTAAGGTCCAATCTCGATGAAGAAAAATCCCGAACAATTTTCTATAAATCCCCGACACTCACAGGTAAGTTTGGAAGTCCCAATTTTCTTAAATTTGGCCCGTACGAATTTCCGTTACGTCCGAAACGCTTCTCCGAAAAAATCTCCAACTCGACAAAATTTCTCTAAAAGACAAGACGATGTCCTATAAATGAACCTTGACATGCTCGAACGTCCAATTCCCGAAACCGAATTCCATTTCATGGTTAAAATCAACCGAACGCAATTTTAGTCCGATCCGACCTATCGGGTAGCTTTTAGGGATTTTACCGCGGTTATATCCCTTAACGGCTTCACCCAATAGATTGGTTAACTCGTGAGTGATCGCTCGGAAAAAGGACCATAGGTGTGCCGGCAAAATGCCCATTTCATATATTTGGGACAGGGTCGAAATTCGAGATGTCACAACAAGAAATTTGTTTGTATGGGTGACCAAATTAATGAGAATTCAGATATTATTTTTGAACAGCTACTCAGTCTTCATTATGTAATCTCGTCCAATAGATTGATTAGAGAGTGATCCTCTGAAGACTGTCAAATTATTAGTTTGGATGTAGAGGAATATAAAAGGAGATCAAGGTGTCGAAGTGAATAGAGAGGTCTAGAGTAAAAAATTCTATAGTCTGAGAGTACTTCAATACTTGTCTTTCTTGAGCTAACAATTGTAATCATTTAAGAGGTGTTGGCAGTATTATAGTTTGTACTTAGACATGAGATAGTAAGATCTATTGGCTTGGATATAAGCAGCACAACTTAATTGTAATCTCCTGTTAATTATCTAGTGGAATCTAGCTAATAGACTATCAATTTAGGAGAGTCGGCATAGGCTTGCTATAAGTTTAACCATTATAAGTTTGTGTGCAATTTCTTCTATCCTTAAACTCCTATCGATTCTTTTTTCATAGACTTTTGCGCACCAGTAGACTACATCAGTTATATGTTCAGGCTCTAAACTTTGCACTCTGGTAAATATTATCATTCTACTATCATTATTCATACTTAGATCTTGACTATTTTACTTTTGCTTTAAATTTGTCAAGATTTGTTGAAATCACCGATTCACTCGCCCTATGTGATATTGCTAGCACCAACACCGACATCTAATTTTTGTTGGAAATGGATGACATGATGACGTGTTACATAAGACAATTGAGATGATTTGGACTATTACGTTAGCAATTTTTTGCAAAAATTGACTAAAATGACAAAATTGAAATTTCGCATAAAAATTTAGGGTTAAATTAGTAAAATGGAAATATTTAAAACCGAATTGGTATCCTTACAATAGGTTTATAAATAATTGGATAATTTTCCCTATTTTTATTCCAACATAATGCAGTTTATCAATCAAACTTATAAATTTATAGTTGTTTATTTCCATAATGAAATGGCTATGCTTGCTCAAGCGCACTCTCCTGGCATCGCCATGGATTGTGCATTCGTAAATGTTTTGTACACTTTCAGGATCAAGGTTAAAACTTTCTGGGCCTTGGTATGGACATTCTCTTGTCTCAAAATATTACCATACATAAGAGGTCGTTCTTAACATAGGACGATCCAAATTAGTTAACATTTTCATTAAAACTGGATGTATCTTCTTAATGATGGAAGAGCGTGATTATAAAAACAAAAAATAGTGAGTTCGTGCAGACTATGGAGGAGATTGCGTAGAGGCCCCATTGTCCAGCGGCGTTGGGTCACCTTACAAGGGCCACAAACGATTTAAGCCCAGACATTTAGCTTATACAATTAATCCTGGCCTATAATAGTTGGCACACAAGTTGCTCAAGCCAAGATAATTAGGATTATAGACAAAATAAGCGAGATCCAAGTGAAATTGATAAATTACATTAGCTAATTTGAATTAAAGGACGTCATGTTAAACAGATTCTATTATTTTATTGGCAAACAACCAATTTACTTAAACCTTCATACCGAATTTATTGGCAGGAATCTCAACATACGTCATGCTAATTAGTCAAACCTATCATGACAAGTAATCTGATCCTTCTAAATTTGACATTTGAACCCGCACTTGTGTTCATTTATCTGATAGAACTTAAAAAAGAAAGGTTGATTACCGCATTGAAGGAGAATCAGTGAAGGGAACATCTTCTTATTCACTCAGCCGCTATCAGAACTCTCTGGCCCGATGATTGAAATCATGCGAAGACTATGCCATAATACAACTGTATAGAGGAAGTATAAACAGCAAATGAAAACGAAAGTAGCTAGTTATTATGCCGGCTAATCGTGTTGCTTGCGGTGGGTCTTAATTTCCTCTTGATCGATCGCCTGAATGGCTCCGGAATCGTTGCGGCATCGATTAGGCCAATTAAACATTGTCTACTAGAGGAGTCAATTCACCAGGAGCAGAAGCAGAAGCCTCCTCGTTTATGAACCCGCCGTCTCTCCAAAGCACCGCGTGGACCAATATGACCGGTGTTCCGATCCCCAGAGTCGCGAAGAGATGAATCGCAGCGTTCGTCAGGATGAGCCCTACAATGGTAACAATCGCCACAGGCACCAGGACGAGCATTTTGTCGACAGCTTTGTTTCCGCAAATGGAGTTTGGCATCAGCCGTACCAAAATAAGGTACTGATTGGCGATAATGGTCATGCCCATCAGCAGCAGCAGCGAGAATTTGCGCTCCGGCACAAGGCTTATGGACAACCCGACCCACAGAACGAGCATGTAGAACAGGCCGAGGCGGGAAAGGTTCTTGATGATCCTGGTGGCCGCAGCTTCCGGGGTGGGGGGGAGGCCGAACGGGAACACGAGCTTGGACTTCCCTTTCGGCTCGTGGGGAGTTTCCATCGGGGGAGTCGATGAAGAGATGGTGGAGGACGGTCTCTGTGTTACTCCACAGTTGGACATACTTTGATCTGTGAGATGGAATGAGGATGGGAGAGAGATGCGATGAATATATCGTGCTGTGTTTTGGACTTGGTCAGAGGTAAACGGAGGAGGAGCGGGTCAGAGACGGCATCGAACTAGATAAGTTGCATAAAAGAGTAGACGAGCTCAAGTCAAGTCAAGTCAAGACAAGGACGTTCTTCTCTGATGGCGAACAAAATGACCTTAAGAGGCTGCTTAACTTCTCTTGCGGCACACAGGAAACCTCTCAAGATCAGGAAAGTCGTCACGCGCTTCATGCGTTCACTTGGCATTGACGTGAATTGATGTCATCGTCCATCGACGGACTTTTTGTTTCTGCGTCGCATTGTGATGATATATCCCAAGCAGTCTTGACTGCGTCCATGTTCCCAGTCGGCCATTTGGAACCATATGGTGGCACGATCGACAGCTGTTCTCAATGGTTATATAACCAAGACCACAGAATGCACCAAAGACTTTATCCATGTTCCAACATTAAGCAATTGGGGTGAGCAGCATTTTAGGGAAAAATCGGGAACCTATGTAACATAGATCTAAGTTCTAAAAATTAGAGAATCTATTCCAATAGATAAGATGCAAGCGAAATTGGACACTTAAAACAAGTTTGTGTTTTTCTTATTTTATATTTTCATGCAATCTTACAATATTTCCTATCATTTAATGATGAGGGCTTAATCTGAAACTATCAATCCGAGCTTTCATTTTCAATAATATTCATAACAAACTTTTACTATATTAATATTTTATATTTTTCTTATGTCTAAATACGAATTGTAATCAATGCATTGTAACAAATAATGATCTTTAAAGATAATGATTCACTATAATCATTCAATTAAAAATATAAGTAAAACTTGATTAGATCTTAAAACCTTATAAGGTAAGTTCCAGATTACTAATAGTTTGAAAACCTATTTCAACAAGCAGGTTTAGATTAACAAAGAACCACTCACCCCTATTAAGTAGGGCCAAGACAACACATCTTATACCGTGATATTTCAAGTCTTGCTTACTTGCTAACGTCAGACTCAAGGTTCCTTGTATTCACAATTTAAAAGGTGAAAATCTCAAGTCCAGGTGTTCTAAGTCTGCAGCATCAGGCACCAGCTTATACATGCTTGATTGAATCGAATAGAAGTATATTTGTCTTCGGCCAAGAATTAAGTGGAGCTATAATGAAGATGAAAGAACAAACGTACTATTGCCATGAGCACGCCATAAATGGCTGGAAACATGAGTGAAATTAGGCACTGAAAATCCACCTCAACATATGTTCGAGCAAGGACAAATTTGAAACTTCCGTGAGCATATTAAGGCCTCTGCAATGGTCAGGATAATGTTTCTTGATGGAGATCTTACATGTGAATATGGCAAGTGTTTGGAGATGTAATCGGCTGACTATTATAGATTAAGCTTTCACCCCAAAGAACAGAGACCCCACTAGCAGGTCAGGCAGTCATGCATGAAAGCAATGGTGAAGAAGCTGAGGTCAATTAGAGGAAAAATGACTTCATTTGGCCCGAAAATAGTCACAGCGGGTGCACATCTTATTCTTTGTTTCCGCAGGTAGTAGCACCAGTAGAAGCAAAATGATTGACTCCCACGAGACCATAGTACATGTTCAAGAAAAGCAATTTTATATTACATGACACTCAACGATTTATCTTGAAACAAAACCAGATGCTGCTGGTGCATTCTTCCGACTCAAAGTAGCTCCCAATGCTTAAAGCTTCTTTTCATGCATCACACCAGAAAGATTTCCATCTCAAGCAAAGAAATTGGCCTTCTCAAGTAGCATGTCTGGGAAATCAAGCTGGCCTTCCAAGAATACAACGAGCTGGGCTGGCTACGGCACATTTCCGCTAAAAATATTCTTTTTTTCTCGTTGTCCTAAGAGCCACAGAGAATACTTTTATAAATCACAAGCATCCAGGCCAACTTTCATCTATTTGATCCAACTTCTTCAAATTTCCATGGACAAATACTTTGGGTTCCGTGACCTAGAAAAGCACAAAGAAAATCTTAGCCTAGCAAATAATCATCCCACAATTATGGCACTGTAAAAACAACTTACCATTATAATTGGAGGAAGAGCAATTTGAAGACGGACTCTTGAGAAGCCTTTAACGTAGAATAAACATTTGAATCCATCAACTGCAGTATGCTCACTGTCCCGTATCAATAAAAAGAGTTGCGTTATTCAGATATTGAATTCATGAGCCTCCATATGTGCTCTCATTGGCAAAACAAACAATCCTACTAGAATCTGGGTAAATTGCCAGAGGTACAGCTTAGAATCTTCAACTTTGTGATCAGCAATGTGAGACTTACATTTTGACAAGAAAACATAACCAAAAGCCTCACCTGATAAGATACGTGAAATTTCTGAATTGAAGGTCTCCCAAGGGAATCCCTTCTTCTTTAGAGTACCTAATCATAGTACAATAGAAAATAAATATACAGAGCTTACAAAACTGTTCTATGGACTAACCATCATGCATCTTCTTCTTCTTCTTTTTTTTTTTTCCTTTTTTTTTTCCAGAATTTGAAATTATGCAACCACTGTCACCCTTATTCAATTCGTTAGTAGTTAGAGAATGCAGCACTCGCATATTTTATTTTTAACACTTCACCTCATGCAAAGTTAAATATCTGATAGAAAGCCTGAATGGCCAGAACCTAAGGCATGCAGATAAAATATCTCTTGAATTGAAACGTACTAACAAAGAAGAGAATCCCATACATTAGGTGAAAGGAACATGTAAGGAATGAAATTTGAGACCTCTAACCCTGACATCATTTTAAATTGCGAAACCAAAACCAGCTTATTTAAAATTTAAGCTGTTAGAGAACAGTGCACCTCAAATCTTATATCTTACCTATAAGTAAAATCAAATTCATTAAAGAGATATAATGAAGGGTTACCACTACCTGTCCAAATTAACCATGACCTCTAGTAAACTTTGTTTATTACTTTTTTGGCCAAAATACTTATCTATTTAATCAATGCATTTTTGCTAGACAAAATACCAAGCAATCTAATTCAAAGCAGGGCAAATAACAGCAACATCATTTTATCTGTGCATGCTTTATATGACAAAAATTCAAAGAATTCCCATCTTCAACAAATAAAATGGCTCTAAGATTCTAATCTCCAAATCAGCCCAAAAACATGTATATATCTGAATGTCAATTGTGGTGGGTTCATGTACTAATTGTGAGTTAAAGGCCAAAAAAATGTCAATTTTCTGCCAGAGATATCAAACTAGTAAGTTTTAGTTGACTTGTAACTCATAATAGTTAGAAAGGATAACAAAGAAACTGGTTATCAGAGCAGCTAAACTACCTCCATGGAGAGTCATCTTCACAGAAACGAGATATTCCACTCATGGCTGAAAAAGAGTCTATATGGATCCACTGATCTTTTATATTTTCCTTGGGCTGCCCTGTATAAGAAGATTTCTTCATTAAAGGGCGATGGAGAATGAATCCACACATATTTGCATGGTTTTACATGCATATAAATATACACAGAAAGAGAGAGCTTACTACTTGTATGCAAGTATTTTAAAGCGTAGCCACTGGGATAGTTCTCATATGATGCCAAGAAAGTGATAACCGTGCACCCTAGACTACAATATGAAACATTAGTGCAAGATTGAATGTCCATAAAGCCCCCAAATGATAAAGTACCAACAAATCTAACCTGACAACAATTGAGCCCACCATGATGAAATAGAGCAAATTCCATAGACGTTTCTTCCTGTTATTATAGCTATGCAGATCCAAACAAATATGAGCAGTGGTTAGCATCACATGCATGGAAGAAATGAGAAAGCACTCAAATTCAGGAAATATTAAAGTGTTCATCATGTATATCACCAATGGTTAGTGCTGGAGTAGTTAGTGTATCACATCAGGCCTGCATGATCATGTTGTATCATTACCAAGTTGTACTCACCAACTAAATGTGATAGGTCCATCATTGGCAATATAAGTACTGTAGTGGCACTACTTTCAATAGTCACATATTAGAGAAATCCATTTTTTAATAGGCATACAGCCCCATCTAAAGGCAAAAATCCAATAGAATGATCAAATAAGTTGTTCCATGAGTGCTCATTCACCTAAACAAGATGAAGCAGTTAAGTGGAGGTATGAAACCTCTCAATGCTTGTAGAAAATTCTCAAGAATATTAAAGGCTTTGCAAATTTCAGGTATAATAATGCATAAGTGGGACGTCTAACTACTTCTCTCGCTAAGTCAAATTCTTCACTGTGGGTATAGCCCATTTCCCTTACCCAGACAAGGGAAGGAATCAAAAGAACATGATTGGTACCAAAATCATGTTATCATCTCATTTGTGTATTCTTACAGAGAAAAAATAAAGGTTCAGAGAAAATCTGAAGCAACGTACATCCTGCTGGCTGCAACTGCAGCCGATAAGTTGAAAATTGGAACAGCAGCAATAATAAAGCGGAGTTCCTGCAGAAGATTTGTTAACAAAAATCATTTACGTGCATTTTGATGAAGAGGGTGGTTTCAGTGTTTCATCGAGATTACCTTATGTGGAAGCTTAGAGTAGAGTAGGACAAAAGAGTACACAGGGATGATATAAAATAGCATTCTTCTATCAAGCAATACACCGAGCTGCAAAAGATCAGCATTTAAATTATAGAAGGGAGCAACCAGACCAAATTTAACTTTACAGTCAAGTAGACTTTTTGGTAAAACATATACAAGAAGTCATAGCTCAAGATAATAGCTAATAATGCAGTGAAGAACCATTCAGAGAAAAGGATAAGGATCTAGATCCAACTCCGACAGCTGATAGTTTGCTCCATAACTCACCAGAGAAAGAGGATAAGCACCAAGCAGTGCGCGGGGTAGTGCTGAAGTCAAGTACCAATGAAATGGGTATGTCTAATTGCAAACTCATAAGGAAAGGTAATTGCTATCTCAACTCAATAGAAGACCAAAAAATTCATGGCAGTTACATTTTCTCTGATGCAAATTCAAAGTGGCATACTCGAGTTTTAAGTCTTGAACTTTAGTTCAAAGCGTGTATGCAGATGGAATACTATGCATGGGCTACATAGAACCATGTGTTCTCAGTGCTTTGGAGCAAAAATGCAAGACTCTGGAACCAAAATGAAAGTATGACAAGCATGAACAAGTGATATGAACTTGCCCTAGGAAAAAGACATGAAAGAAATCTACATTGCTCTTTAGGCACCATCTTCTCCTAGTGATCTACATCAAACTTTTGAAGCTGAAAGCCTGATGGAAATGATTCATCAGTGACAGGACTTCCACTCCCAACTCCAGATAAAGAGAAAGAGTCAAAGGAGGGAAATATATCTTCAGAGTCAGATTTCTGCAATACTTATCCTCCTATACCCTTAGTATTAAAAAGTATTCTGTCTCCAGCTCTACATTCAAATTCCTCAAGTCGCAATCAATGGCCATAACCTCAAAGGAAAAATGACCTTAATTTGTACTTAAAATGCATAATTTTATCAAATTCACAGACTCATCAGAATTTCAATTCCTCTGATTTTGCTAAACTAAAAAGTTTTAATGAGGGATCCTTCTTAAAAAAAGGAAAACATCACAAGATAAGAAGGCCACAAAAGGATACACCCCATTCAGAGCTTCGGTTGAGAACTGAGTTAAACCAAAAAACTTCAAATTCAGGCCACAGGATCCTCTTCCACATGAATGAATCCACAAATGTTGTAACACCTGTTGAAAGTACAATACATCATAAAAAATAAATCTCAACTGCAAGATCTTGAATTGCATATTCACAATTATAAAAAAAGCAAGTCCCAAGAAATTTAGGCTCACCTACAAATAGAAGGGCCATTGGAATGCACCATTTACAAGCTTTAACTAATGAAATTGATCTGGTCTGTGATTGACAAGAATGAATGACAATCAAGATTTAAGATGAAGTGTACTCATGCTACACAAATTATGGATGTCAGAAGACTATCCTGAAAGAAACAGAATTCTATCTCTGGCAAGACATAATATGGACAGAAAAAATGTCACTACTTTCATCAGCACTGATTACAACACAAGAATGATGTGACTAGACAACTTGTGGTCAAAGAGAACACAAGGAGGATGTCATTCCATAACAGTATCTGAGAAGTAAATTTCAAATCTCCAATCTCTAAACTATAAAGCTGGCAATTCGACTCAACAAGATAACTCTAGGGCCATCTTATCTCCTTCCTATAATATCTAGAACTTATAATTTGATCAATCGGACAGACTCCAGTAAGATATTGTACAAAATACATTTCCATCTTTGGCAAGACAAACCAAACACAGATAAATGCATTCACTTTCGCCAGCACAGGGAACACAAAAAAAGTGATCTGATTCATACAAATTGTAAGTGAAAAATAGAAGAGACAATCAACCAGAAATAAGGAAATAACAATATCATCCAGACTTTGTGGCTGGAGGATACCATACTGGAAAGATAGTAGAGAGAGGGAAAAGGGAGAGAAAGATTGCCACTTTGGTACTCACCAAAAGAAGTTCAAGGCCTATAGGACACAAAAGTAGCAAGATATCACATCGAAAGACCAGGGTTGCAAACACCTGATAATTAGGCCAAGAGTCATAAGAACAGCACACAACAAATTAGAGGTGAAACCTTAAGCCATCCAAAGTAGTGAATGAGCAAGGATAATGATAAATGAAAGCAAAACACCATACCCAAATGCTCAAATGCAGGCACATGCCTATGTCTATTTGCAGGTGACAGAGGGTGTCAATGATGTTGCATCATGTGCATTTGGCATGGATGCAAGTGTGCAATTTTTTGGGTGTTTGATTTAGTTTTGTTTGGGCTGGAGACTCAACTGGGTTATGGGTTCACAAGCACAATCATGTGTGCATGCTAGTGCCCAAAATGGTATGGAGTGACATCAAAGAAGAATAATAAGGATAAAATAAGTTTTAACTAAGGTTCTCTATTTCAAAATTTATTCCATCCAAGAATGGTATTGTTTACTTCCACTTCATTCGGTATTTAAGGAAACACTCACATACCCCAGATTGACAAGTTATTCAGACACACAAAGCAGAAGCTACAAGCTAGAGATACAACAAATGAAGAACACAATTAAGGAAAAAAGAAATATCAAAACAAGTGTGAGTGGCTTTAATGTAAATAATCGATCACTTGAAAGAAGAGGAAAGCATACCAGACAGTTCAACGTTGCATATAAGCTGCCTCTAATCCAATAAGCATATGCCATATTAACTGCAAGGTAATTAATGAACAATAGTCAAAGACTGGCAATAACCCACACATAAAAATAAATAAGCAACAAGTTGCCAGTTATGTTGATTTCCATGATTGAAAGATGTCAATCAACAACCACCAGAGGGAGCATCACAGTCACAGCAAATGTGATCGAGAAAAGCAATGGTACAGAGCAAGTCATCATTCTGTAGCCATTAGCAAATATCCTCAAAGATCATATAATCTCCTCATGATCAGATCATGTGGTTATTCACATACACACAGAGCATAAACCCTACTGGAGGCTCCCTTTTTAGGCTATTTGATTCCACTGGATGCTAAGGCATGCATTCCCCTCTACTTGAAAAGAACAGGAATCACGATGGAAATTCTTTTACCAGTCAAATAGACAGACAGCATCTTCAGTTTCTTTTCATTCCATTTAGGAAAAGGAAAATTGGTTTCTAGAAAAATGACTTTATTAGATACTGGAAAAATATAATATCTCATACAGCTTTCTCTTAAAAACAGACAGGTGAAGGAACCATCAAAGTTGTAACCTCATGTTTTCCTGACTCCATCCTTAGTTTAATACTTCAGCAAATCCACAATTTTACTGAGAGCAACTACAACTTTCTCCATTACATCACTCCTCCAGACAATGATCCACTTATAGTGTGTCAAAGTTCTGCTGATATCAGAGTTCCAAATCCAGACAGATTCCAAAGATAACTGTTACAGGCCAATTAAACCAATATAGAAAGTCACACTAAGTATTAGATATCCCTACCCAGCCAAATAAACTCTAGTGACAAATTTAAAGGGGTGTATGGTGCATTTGTAAAGCTACCCCAATCAGATACAATCATCTTAAGAAAGTCATGTTGCTTCACAATTGGATGACCAGTGAATCTGCAGAGATGGAAAAGTGAAGAACAATTTGCAATTACTAACTGGCAACAACTAAAATTGTCATGATAATCATTGATTTACCTAGACCAAGTGCTAGAACGTTAGGAAGAGGACGGGTGCAATAGAACAGCAAGTGAAACTGAACCGCACTTAAGATTACAAAGAAAGCTTCAACTTGATGTCCAAATTTATGTCTAACCTGCCCAAATGAAAGAACTATAGTTTAGTAGGTTTGTAGCACTGATTTCATCACAATAAACAAAGAACTTTGTTATCCTAGTAAATAATTGCTTCCAACCTAAAATCACCAAATGGACAAAACTGAACCTAGGTACATGTCACAGTAGGCATAATTGTCAAGTTCAGACCTCATGATCAGAATAAAATCTTCCAAGATCAGACTGGTGATATAAATGTTTAGTGATTGCAGAAAGGAAAGATTACAGCCTGAGATGAGTTATGGCTTAACAATACAGAGATAACCCATATCCAAGAAAAGTAGTTGCCTCTACTTCCAACTAGCAAGTATAATAAAATAGTAGTCGTAATCTGTAACACACAAGAGTCAGTTGTCACAGCAATAAGGATATTCTATAGATCTATAGATCACAGTTTACAGTTTCTAAACTGCAAAAGAAAGAGCGTGTACATGGGATCCTCCCCAGACATCATAAAGCAGGAGCCTCATCAACTGAGCCATGCATAGGGATCAAATAAATGTAAACAGAGATAGCCGTACTGGAAGCTCAACAATTAAAAATGTTACTCTAGGGATAACATATCAACCAACATTTATCAAATTTGAAACATCCTAAAAAGGCCAGCCAACACTGTTTATGTTCATGGATATAGCCAAAAGAAAAGGAGAGAGAAAGAAAAGGACACAGCAACGATCGCAAAGCATTTAACGTGAAGAATCCTACACAAAATGTGCAGCTGGATGATAATATTTCCACACAATGAGTGGCTAAGGAAAACAACTTGAGGCATTGTATCCACAGAAGTACACCGAATACTTGAAAAAAGCAAATTCAGCACAGTGCAATGAACCAACATACTCCCTAACTCCCTCTAAACAAAATGCATCATCATACTTGACAAATTTATTAGTGTGTTCACAATCCCTTGGTCAAGGTTAGTCCACAGCATTGATAGATAAGGATCCTGTACCTCCCAACCATCTCATATGGGAATTTAGATACCTTTCAATTATCTTATAAGCAATCTACCAAAGCTTCCTTAAAAGAACTGACTGAATTTTCCTAAAACAAACCATCTCCCAGTGTATGTTCAGTGAACCATGTAAATAGTGCAGTTTCTTTCTTAATTCTTTTAAAAACATACTCAAAATCCAAAATAACCAAACACACTAGACCAATTGTATGACCAAAACAATCGGCAATATATATGTCAAAGCACAGCATAGTCTCAAAAAGTTTCAGTCCTCTTCTTTCATTTTTGAAAATCTCAGACAAAGCATAATCCAAAAGTTAGAAATAAATCAGGTCCGGTCCAAAGACATATTTGTTTATCACTCAATTCAAATTATGAAACTATAGTTACTTGAATTGATATTTCCAGCAAAACACCATCTGATATCACGGGAAGGCTTCTTGCAATATACTAAGCTACAAGGTCATCCACAATCCTCTAAATGTTTTTTTTTTAACTCTATCTAGATGCTTTCTCTGCATGAAAGTAGCAGAAATGTATTCTGTATACATCTTTTTGGTCAAACATAAGTAGGAGAAGCAGTTCAAGCAATCAAACTAGCAGGAAAAAAAAATAACAAGGAATAAGAACTAGAAGAAAGGTAAAAATATCAAAAGCATACCTGAATCCTGCAAAACCTTAGTGTCAACAGTATGATGCTACCTAACACCAATCGAACTGATGATGGCAACAAAAACTTCAGCATAAGTATGAGAATATGATACTACAAATATTATAACACAAGGGCTTCACAATAATAAATTTTTAATTACAATATCCTTTACACATGCAGTATTAATTCAGAATGATCAACTAAGTAAGCAATGAGCCAAGTGTCTATTTATCATAGATATAGGAGCAAGAGAAATATAAAGGAGTCAGAGAATTGCAAATACAGACCTTGTACTTGCTACAATAAACAAAGCACCTTCTATGTCTATTTAAAGTAACATGCAACTGATATTCGACAAGCAACTCAGGGTATAATAAATCGATGTCTAAATAATTTCTAATATATACACAGCCCCATGAACATGCTTCGTACAAATATAAAAAGCTTCATGTTAGAATTTCAACCCAAAAAATTATGCTCATAGTGGAGGAATAGTAGATAAGGCCATTACACACCTACACACAAGAGATGAAACTGACTCTATAGAGACAAAAGTAGTGATATAAAACTAGAATCACCAACAAAAGGGAGAAAAAGAAGAAGAAGAAAAGAAACATTTTAATTGGGAGATTGCAATGGGGTCAAGCACAAATGGTATTGACAAAAAGCAATGTTTCCCACAACCACAGAGGAAATTTTCAGATTACTTAGATGGATAATTTTATAAAAGTCCCCAAAATAACAACCAACTAACCTGCATAAAGACTATAAATCTTTGGCAAGTGCAGCAAGCTCATTATCAATACAACTGGTGTTGCCAAAATTGATACCAAGAATGCACCTAAAAGGGTTAAGGATAAATAATTAAAAGATATATTTATATAGGGATCTGACTTAACCAGTCTGTAGCATTTTACCATTTTGGATAGTACTATGCAATTGGAATGGTTCATACTAAAATTAAAAGCACAATGTATAGAAAAGCTGACTGTATTATTAAGAAAATGACCAGAAAATGATGAGCTTGAAGAGATCAAAAGTGCAAAAGAAAGACTATAAGCTTTTAGTTTAGAGTAACATCATGTACCACATCAAAGAAGCAATTTTTAGCAATGCTAGAAAAAAATGTCTACACTGAAATGTTTTGACTTTTATGTCACATGAGAAACTACAAAGCACATTAAATGACAGGCAAGTACATGACACTAGTCTGAAGAATGAGCATAAAAAAGAAAGAGACATTTTTCCAATGTTTTCCCACTTTCATGGTTGGAAGACTCCACAACTAAAGAATTTATCCAAAGTAAAGAAGACATCAACAGACTAGGGGAAAAAAATATGCCATGTGGACTTGTAAGCGGCTTACCAAGGAAAGTGCGGGGAACAACTCCAGGGAACTCCAGGTGATCATACTAGCACAGTCATCAAAACCAAAGAATTTTCACCTTAGTATCTCTTACAAGGGAAAGTAGCTGGGGAAAAAGACATTGCAGCAGGAAGACAATTCATGAAGACACCAGGAAACAAACACAAGAACTTATATAGCCAGCACATCAACTCTTAAAGACTAGCAAGGAATATTTTAACCATGGAACTTGGGGTCTATAATAAAGTTTTTGACATGGGTGGGTAATGTGGAAAAAAGCCCATGATGGGAAGAATTCACACACTTCTGAATCAACCAAATTAAGCACACGATGTTCGGCTTACCTTGTCGAGGTGATGCCGATGGTAGAGAATATCATGCATCGCCTGCAAAACAAAACACCAGCGCAAACGGGCAGCAGAGTCAGTCAGAAGATAGAATTACAACAATCCAACCAGTGCCATCACCATTCCGTCTCTCCAACAACAGAACCATCTCAAGCACTTGACCAAAGGAGATCAACCCCGACCAACACTCTCATCAGCTAGGAAACAGAAACTGCGATTCCTAACGTTCACTCATAAACCAAAAACAACTCCACGGCAGTAAATTTGAAAACTTTCGGGTCCTTTGCGCCTTTTAATCACCACCCAGAAAACCGAACGCACCGAAACCAATCACGAACGAGGGAAATTGAAGTTACCTGAACATTAAAGCTTTCTTCGACCTTAGTATAAGGCACCGTGAACACGTAGAACGCGGCGATCGATCCGAGCAGCAAGTCGTAACCTGCAATAGGACACGACATAAGCGCGCAAGCACGAGACTTTAAGGAACAAGAACGCAGGCGCGGCGCCGCGCATCGTACCGAAGCTGCCCAGCACGTTGGATGGTCGGGAAGCCATGGTCGTCGGGAAAGGCGGAGAGAAGGAAGACAGAAATGCTCTGCCCGTCGCGGCAGCGGCGGTGGTGACGAGACGAGACGAGACCCGACCCGGGACGGGGAGACGTCAGGCCACGGCTCCGGGCCGGGCCGGGCCTTGAAGGGATCGCTTTTGGGCCCGGCTCGGCCCGGCCCGGCGCCCTAGGCAACGCGAGGAAGGCCACCAATCTTGCTGTTTTTTTTTTTTGTCGATCTCGTCTTACTGTTATTTCAATTTCACTCTCAAACTTTTATAATATCTCCTTATAAAGTCGAAACTCGGATTTCTATAAGTGAGAATTCGAATTCTCCATCTCCCCATTCCAAGTGGCACCCAATATTGTTATTGGGTAAAAGATTCGAGAAAATCACATTGCTAATCCACTTGGATTCAAATCATGAGATTCAATATAAATTTGTAGAATTAGTCTTTTTTTTTTTTTATGACCCAGGTAATCTTGTAAGCCAACAACTTTTAGTGCGATCTTTAAAATCACCCGACGTCGCACTTAAGACCTTAGATTCAAATTCTTGAGATTCAATATAAATTTGTAGAATTAGTATTTTTTTCTTCATTTTTTTTGATAAAACAGGATTTTGAGTAAAGAATATTGGTTTGTAAAAGGAAATGTTAATTTTGTATATGTTCAAGAGAGATGTAATTTCCTTTTATTTTATTAAAATGCAAATCACAAATCATGTGTCATCATTTGCCATTGCCTTATAAAGTGCAAAATTTATTTTTAACTATTCAATAATTATAAAAATGCAATATATTTCATAAAATATGACAAAATTACATCCTTTTAAAAAGTAAAAAAAATATAAAAAAACCTAAATCACTTGAATTGATAAATTTATGTAAATCAATAAGTTTATCTACAATTCAAGTAATTAGCAATTTACCAATTATATCTATTTTAATCCATTTGAATTGTACTGGACGAATTGAGAATTCTAATAAACATGGGAGAGATAGTATTATTTTTACGGTTTTATAATTTTAGCCATTGCGGATTTTTCCATGAAAAGAAAAATCAAAGGGAAAACTTGCACCTAATCTTTTTTATTTAAACATATAAATAAATAAATATTGATATAGACAGGAAATTAAAATAATAAAAAAAATTATATATTTGCACGCCAGCGTTGACGGGTCGAGCGGGAGCGAACGTGCGCCGATCGGTGTAGGAGAAGCGTAATTCGAGTCCTCCACCGCCGCACGAGCACCGCCTTCCGCCGCCGCGCGCGACTCCCGATGGCCGGACACGAGGACGACGAGGTGGCGATGGAAGTGGAGGCGGTGGAGGCCGTCTACGGCGGCGATTGCGTCGTCGTCGACCGGCATCCCCCCCGGCTCCACGTCCGCATCGCGCCCCGCACCGCCGACGTCTCTTCTCAGCAGGTCCCTCTCTCTCTCTCTCTCTCTCTCTCTCTCTCTCTCTCTCCTCTTCGATGCTCTCTTCTCTCCGATTTCGATTCGGCAGGGCGTTGTCTCATTGGCGTTTTGCCTCTCTGTTTTCCTCGCAGTTCGTGGAAGCGGTCATCGGCATAAGCGCAGGCCCGGAGGTAATCAACTTCTGCGAATTTCCGGTGGAAATCGGGAGGACCGTTGCCGGATTGCGTAGTTTCGATCGATTAGGTTAGAAGTGACGTAGGATGCTGTGAACTGTTGGAATGCTTACTGTTAGATGGGACGATTGAGTTGCAGGTTACCATTGGGCAGTGCTGGAATTGGTTTCCGTTTAGATAGTTTAAGAGCTTGGAAGCAAGATAGGGCCTTTTCGTTTTTGTTAATCCCCAAGATCAGTGATGCTTTTACGAAGACAGTGTTCGCTGAAGCGAAGAAGTGGACGAGTTGAAACTGTCTTAGCAAATAGAGTTATGTTGAGAATTGGGAGTTGTGTGAAGGTTCGGAGTTTGTTGCCTGTCATTTCAAAGGTTTGAACCTCGCCTTGTCGATAAATGGCATTTGGCATTCGAAACGAAAGGCGTCTGTCTATTTCTCTTTCATTGCGTGAGACTTGGTGGATGTTGTCATCACTGTGGCAGCTGAATTTGTCTGGGATTTAGTTGATCAATCTGTACCCTTTTAGGTTGTTGGTAAATGTGCAAAAGCTATACTTTTAGCTGGCTGTTGTAATCTGTCCTTTGTATGACTTTAATTTTGTTGTCTTATGTAGTATCCGGATGTCCCGCCTGATGTTGAGCTTATAGAATCGAAGGGCCTTGATGATAGAAGGCAAAAATATCTTTTGGATTGCATATTGGACAAAGCTCGTCAACTTTCCTCGTGTTCAATGCTCGTAGCACTTTGTGAGGTAAATCTGGTAAATTATGTCACGCAAGTTCTTTGATGTTTGCTAGTGCTGGCTGTCTGTAAATATCTTTGTATTAGCTCCACTGATGGTGCACGTGCATGCAATAATATGTTTAACTTCATTTAAGTTTGTAGGCCTCCTTAATTCAATCGTGTACATGGATCTTTCCTGTCCCTTTGTTCTTTCTTTCTAGCTAGAACAGATATGATTTGCTCTTTAGGGGCTGAACTGTCTTCTCTGCTAGCAATCCTTCTTTTCATTTGATTTTTTATTTTTCGTGTGATGTCTGTTGACCTCATGGAAAAGTGGGTTCAATTTGTTTAGCATCTCAAATCTCCTCAGTGGAAGCTTAATTAAATATGTTTGAATTTTTTGCTGTATCATCTAGTATATGCCACTATGTTGAAATCTCCTTTCTCCACAATGTTAAGAAGTTGGGCTGTGCTGAATGAGTTGCCAAAGTAGCTGCCACCTTGCATACAGGTAGGTGGCTGCTCAAGCTTGAGAGTTCCATTTGCCTTTGGTGGCTAGCACTGAGAACTCAGCTAAAGAAAGATGAAAAAGTGCTTTTGTGACATTAATGGATACCTTTTAAATGACAAGATGTTTCCTGCAAAGTGACTTGTTTTGAGAATGGTAGAAGGAGTAGCTACGGAAAATGCTGGACGAGCTAGTAGTAGGGTGTAGGCTTTGTCAGGTTCATGTTTTAGTCCCTTGGTATGAAATATCAACAATCTTATCCACCAAGTTTTGTTAGCGAGACTGCTGAAGACAGTTGTTTATTAGCCTTACTTCTTCAACCTTAATGATTCTACACGAGATCATATTGCATACATGTCGTGTCCTTGTTGTTCTATTAATTCACTATGCTTGAAAATGGCATTGCACCAATGCAGTTATTTCTGAAAAGGGAAACAATCTGAAAGGACTAACCTTTTCGCATCCTTTTATAAGAAGCAAAGTTTGAGTTGCTTCAGAAACGTGGTTCACGGGGTCTTAATTGAATTGGTATTAGTGTTGTCTGAATTGAAATTTAGTGCCATTCATTTGTAAGTGTTTAGTTAAAAAAGAAATTAATATTTTTTAGATGCATTTAGCTTAATGTATTCAAGTAAACAATCTAAAGCTTCTGTTACTTTACATATATAGCAATGCCATTTGGTGTTAGTGTTGACAGAACCATTAGATATACAAGGACAGAGGATTGACCTTGGTTATATGTTCCAGAAGAGAATTACATAGCCGAGTCTTATGGTATTAATGCAATTGGAGGATGATATTCATTGGAAGAGCTCATAAGAACTGAAATTTCGTGGAAATAGATTAGATTTATATGCTGTTTCAATTCAACGTTCGTTCCTCAGTTTGTTAGATCGATGTTGTTGAAATTGCTTTTCTTTGGAATGATTAGGATGGGCCATATAAAAATGAATCATTTGAAAACCATTAGATAATTTCGAGTAAATTTTAACCTATGAAGAGTTCCTTAAACCATAATCTTTAACAAAAAATAATGCCGTATTTAACTGTTTTGTTTTCGGGTATGATATTGTCCCTTGTCGTGGCATTAAACTAATTATGGAATCTGTGAAGATTGAGTCAAGAAAAGCAGTTGCTTTAATTTTTGCATCCATGATGAGTACATGGTCTAATAGATGTGATGTTTTGGTAGGAATTGGCTTGTCAACATGTTGATGATCATCAAACGTCTAATAGAATGGTTAAACATGTTGTAGAAAAATAGTATAACAAATGCATAACAGGTGGAATATTAGAGTTCAAGGTCTTGCCTAAATTCCAGAGGTTATAATCACCTTCTTTGCCTTGTATCTGTGCTCCATTCAATTGATGGTGTCACCTAAATGTTTTCTTTCTGACTTCTTTTTGAAATTTATACCATATGTGGGAGAAATGTCCGTAAAATCGCTCGTATACACTGACCTAGACTAGTCTATGAACCGGTCAGGCGTCTCTAGTGTCATCTAGGGTAACGCTATCTATAAACAAAGTAATATAGACATTTATATGTTAACCTGCTGAAATGGAAGAGGCACTTTACAAATACATCAACTGTGCAAGTTTGAGTCTCTATTCTTTCCATCCTAGATACATTATTTAGCTCAGTTTGCATGAAAGGTTCATATAGCCAATCTACTTAGTTGGATAAGGCTTAGTATCGATGGTGGTTGTTGTTGACTCCTCTCACTGTGTGAATTTTCTTTTAGGAAGCAGTGGAACTCCTCTCTAAGATGAACCACCCAGAGGGTGACTGTCCCATGTGTTTGTATCCTCTGGTTCCTGATGATACAGAACACACAGATTTGGCATTTATGAAGCTGATGTCTTGTTTCCATTGCTTTCACTGGTCAGAATGCATTCTTGCTTGCACTTTTAGTTGTGTCTCTCATAGTTATGTTTTTTTCCCTCCTTGATCTTTGATTTTCCTCACCTGCAACAATGGCAGTGAGTGCATTATAAGGTGGTGGAACTGGCTTCAAAATGAGAACCAAACAGAAATTGGTGAGATGGGAAATGAAAAAGGTATGAACATTTTTGAAAGAACTGTCTCTCTTTCGACTAAATGGTGGATTTTCTTTTCTATTCTGGTTCTTCTCTCTCCTTTTGTTACCTTTTTAAATTGAATTTTTCTTAGGGTAGGAGGTTGTCCACGTTCATTCTTGGACATCTAAAACAGGTTCACCAGTTTAAGGAGATCCTGAGTAGTAGTTTTAGTTCATTTTATACTTATTATCTTAAAAGAACACCTGCTTTGGCTAACACACAAATTCTACTAGTAAATTTTCAGGTTGTCATGCAAAGACAGCATAGTCTCATCTGCTGTCTTTGCATTTAGAACATGTCCAATGATTGCTACATTTGAGGTCATGTATTTTTATTTCCAGTTTGGATGCAATGTTTATTTTTATTTCCAGTTGGGATGATCATCTGTTTGCTCATTGTTCTTTATGATGATCCTTGGCTTGTGCTCTATTAATTGAGTATCGCTACATGTTGCTTGATCTCTGAGGCCAACTAATGTATGCTCTTTAAAATGTATCTTTAGAGAACTCTGCCAAAATATGAATTGTTATGGGAAGGAGAAGACTCCTTTGAAAATTATTCAAAGATGCAAAGACATGATTTCACATTGCTTCTGAATGGTTAGTAATAATTTTCTCCTTGTCATTGGCAAGGTTCCGGCTCTCCTTACATGGGTTTCTATCGTCAAGCTGACTAATGGTATCAAATAAAATGTCAGATACTCCTTAGTTTACATCGTAATTCATCAAAGTAGGTTGTTTCTATAATATGTAACATGCTAATTAGGTGCCTTTTCTCGCTTACAACTGTTTACTGAAATAGAAGAGACTTTGCAGTTGTATCTAGTCAGTTGTCATTATATGGATAGAAACTACTCGATGGTTCTTGTGCTTGTAGTCTGTAAGGAGCATTATTATGACACTAGCACTATTATTTGGCACATGCCTTTTCTTTATCTGATGAGGTTGTTCTCTGATGTGCTGTAATTGTACTTAATTTGTTTTTAGCCATTAATTTTTCTCGTAAATGCTTAAATTATAATTTTCTAGTACTTAACTGGCGGTTTCCGCTACATGTGCATCTAGGGTTAGAAAGCCGGGGAAACTGTCCAGTTTGCAGGAAAGTTTTTCAGGCCAAGGATTTGGAACATGTACTTAAGTTAATCAGCTCATTTTCATCCAAATCGGTATGCCATCTTCCTTATCAGTCAAGGACTTATTTAAAGCATACATCACTGTAATTTGGATTGTCAGCATTAGTTGGTTGTTCTTGAAATAGCTTGAGGAGCAACTGGTTGGGGGAGAATCATATGGTAGAGAAGTGGTCTTTGCTCATTTGGGTCAGTGGTATATTTACATTATGCCACTGTATAGTGGCCTAATGACTCGTGCAGAAAATCCTAGGGAAAGAACACTATGTTAAAAGACTACAGAAAATGATGAGTATGTGGGGCTGACCACTATCAGCAAATGAATAATGGCCTTTGGTGGAGGGGAAAAAGGAGACTATGCAGGACTTAGGCCATAACTTGTTGCCTAAAGCATGAAGTGGCAAAATTTTTAAAATGGTCAAGATAAATTATTTGGTGCATATTATTGATATGATGAGGGGAAATATATTGTCACTAGCTTGCTTGTGCGTTGCATGGTTTTTCAGTTTAAACTTTAATTAGAAAATACATTTCACATATAAGATAACATAGAATCAACTATATTGCCATGCACTGGGTTGTAGCGAAAAAAATATAAAATGTTCATTAATTATTTTTTGTTATCTTCCAGTTCTCCTATTAATCTTTTCCTGAGTTATTTTCCTTATTAGGATAGGCATAAATTAGTCATGAAATATTTTATTATGTAATACTATGAAATGTCATATGTAAGAAAGATCTGGTGATAACTGTTATAATAAATGATTTTTTATTTGCTGATTTTGTTTTTTGGTGAAGTCATGTGTTGCTTGCTAATAAATATCAATTTCTCTTCTAGCGAATGAAATGAATTCATGCATATAGAATTTACAGGTGAAACATTTTTTTTTAAATATAGTAACATCTTGCACTCCATAAAAATGGTTTAGCGCATTATTAAGAATAATTAGCATGAGTTTATATTTAAAAAACAAAATACAACCAACTCTCAAATAAGCTTTTTGATAGAAAAGGCAAAGCCATTCAGTGCATTTATATAAAATATGTGAATTTAAATTACTATATTCAACCTATATGAAAATAATATTGCTACTGTTGTGTATACCTAATGAAATACTCTTTGCATGTATATTATGAATCATGACGGATTTACATATGTTCTGTAAAAAAAAGACTCCTCTAATTAATGTTTTAATTTCTTAAATATGCTGAAGTCTCATTTTATTACTTACAAAATTTTTAAACTTTTATTTGGTAGAAGAAAGGCTCCTCTCATTAAATCAAATGCATTAAATGTCCAAAAATCAATTTATGAGATCAGATTAGATGTCCTGTGCTTTTTACAGTGACCTTTTGGCTGCACTTTTATTGCTTGGGTTTGGCAGGGTCTTCTATCATATTGTCGTGGCTGACATTCTTATAGCAGTTCATAAGTTATAGAATTCCCTTATATCCCTTGTGGGGAGACTCCTAGAAATTGGATCTTTTAAAAGTCAGGCGTTTTATGTCTAAATTAACATGCACGGCATTTGTGTCCATCTGACAGCTTCAGCTAGAAATGAAAACCTTCAATTTTGGTTATTTTGTGCATTAACCTATGGTTCTCCTTTCCATTAACTTAATGGTTCTCTTTATCATGAATGACTCAGCCATTAAGGATTCTGATGAAATCCTGCCAAAGGAACTTCCAATCAGTGGTCAAAATACCTTTTTCCTTTGCGTATTCTGTTGAGAGTCTATGATATTATCCCTAGCCAGGTTTAGTAAATGAATGCACTCTCTTGGTTGTTATGGCAGATTTTTGAGGGAGATGTCCCTGAAGAGAATGGGGAGCTTCTCCAGTCAGATTCCGAAAATAGTAGAAGGCAGAGATTTGAGACCATTACGAAAGTACAGCAAGAAAATAATGGCTTAATTGAACCCAAGAAGGACTTGGTCGTCTTGCCAGGCATGTACATAACCCCAACAATTACCTCGTCGACATCTGGTGCGATGAATGACAATATCGAGCAACAGCAACCAAGGGACGATGCTGTCTCTTTGGAAACCGATTCTAGCAATGCCTTAAAGCAGCAAAGAGACAAGGGAGTTGCTTCTGTCCGCAATTCCATTGGATCCTCAAACACACGAGGCACCATTGATCATAGGAACTCGGGTACAAGTAAAAGCAGTGCGAGGAATGCTAGAAAGCCAGGCAAACACTGGGTTAGGAAAGACACTACACCTAGGGGTTAATACTGGATAGAAGTACGAAAGGAGCAAATGTCAGTATGAGTTTTTGTCATGCCCTTATGTGTATACTAGGGAGTGCATACGGGATATTTTTGATTGTCCGTGCCTTCAGCTCCACCTGGACATTTGAATCCCGGCCTCAACTGGACCGATTCATCTGATGTAAAATAATGCAAATGTGGGATCTGCCGTAATGTGCGCATCAGTCGGATTTTGCAAATCCTTGTAGTAAGATGGAGGGCACGAATTTGCAGTGCGCCCCCCTCGGAGGTCCCTGAACAATGACAGCTTATGTGGAAGTCATTATTGAATTGCCTGAATAAAACTGCAACAGTCATTCGACTTTTTGTGATTGTTGCTCATGGGCCCCCCAACCCTCACCCGAATGTCCAGTGAATTGCAGCTTCTGCCTGCCTCTCTTCCAGTCCCGTAGAGACAGTTTATTTATGGAGCTGTCTTTACCATGTGTTTCGTGGAGGTAGTTATTAAAATGTGCCTTTCAGTTATCGACTATCCGACGAGAAGTAGCTCCTGATTTTTTACGAGACAACTTTTCCATAAGTTCGATCCTCGTTTGCTTGTGAATAGACTTCAAAGCTTTTACCTATGCAATTCTCGTCTCGTACAGCTCCTACTATTCTTTTCGTTGAATTATACATGGAGATGCCAATGCTGTGAAATCTCCCTTTCAAGCTAGTGATGGGATGAGATAATCGAATCCATCATCTGAGAATTGTGAAACTGCATTCAATCGCTCATTCTTCAGTAGTCTGATTTGACCAGGAGCCGGGCCTGCTTTATTTCCCACACCAAGTGCTCATTGCTTGTAAAGCTTGTGAAGTCCCTTAGTGCCAACACACCACCCGAGAACCCCTCCCTCCCGCATACCCGGGAACAGTGTGATATCTTTCGATGGATCTCATGTTCCGACAGTCCAAGACATAATCATTCAAAGAATCAGTCCCACAAAATCTCAAACATATGCTGGTGGTCTGTCATTTCCATCTCGTTCTATGATCATTGCCGTCTCGCCCCCAACCAACCGAGACACTAGTGCAAAGCTTGTGCTAACGTGTAGGAGTCCTCTGGTCATTTACCATAGCTTCTCGCACAATAAATTCGAAGCTCGATTTCTCCTATCTTGGCCTTTTAAGCAAGTTGGGGCTTCACTAACTAGACCAAGTTGGGGTTTCACTGATTGAACTAGCACAAAACTAATTCTTCTCTTTCTTTAGCGTCAGAGTCCTTCCTTGGAATAGCTAGGCATGGTCCTCGCTTGGCTCTTTAATGCATTTTCCAGAGGAAACCGCTACTTCTTTTAATTGAGAAGATTCATTTTCTCAGTAGAATGCTCAGGGGATCTTCTCACAAGCAACTGCTAATCATCTTAAAATGAGGGGTTCAGCTGCAACCTAAAATTATGGAATGAACAGATTATTTGGTTATATTACTTGCGCAAATTATTGATGTGGTGCCAACTTGCAAGCTCATGGCAATGCACCAATTGTGTTGCTTAATTAAATTCACTTTGGTTAGTTTCAAAAAGAAATGTCATATGAGTAAGGAATAATCGGTTCCCCCTAATACCATCAAGGCAATAGTTCAACTGGATGGGCAAACCCAATTCAAAATCGCTTACTCATGATTTCCTTCTAGTAATTAGAGATCTGAGTCGTGCAAATCTAAGAACTAAACTTTGAGCCAATCCACATATCTAGTTGACATTTTGGTGAGGTCATGGTGATGGGCAAACCCAATTCAAAATGAGCTATTTGGAGGATAGTTTGAGGCTTTGGTGCAAAGTGATTCAATTCAGGCAATGCAATAACATACTTGGCAGACCTATAGACTAGACCTTCTGTGGAGTGGTGTGGGCCTCCTATGGTAACGCTTAGGGGAGGTAGTTTCGCTAGTTGCTCCCTCTCATCTTGTTAGATAGAAAAAAAAATCAGTTCTCTATGTTTGATCGATTATAGAAATCAACTTGAGTAGAATCCATACAACACATCTCATATATTCTTATTTCTAGCGCTAAATACAACTGTCCCGCCATTTTGCAATCTAGCGTACACTTAAAATATATCTTACATCATTTATATATAAGGTTTGATGAATTCTATATATGCGTAGTACCCCACTTATTACTTAAGTTTTGCATGGGACTTTGAATAATTCATTGCATTGGAATAGTCTAGAATCTCTCTCCTACTTGTCTGCATTTTAGGGTTTGAAAAGAATCATGGCCGGAATTATAGATAGATTAGCCGTTTAGTTGGACCGAGGAAAGTAAATCCCCGTGCTTCCTCGTGGGCGATGACACCCTCCTGCCTGCTTGAGTTAAACCAAAAAGTGAGAACCTAAAAGTCAGGGGATCCTAAGAGGAAAGTGAATGATTATAGTGGACAGGTGGTACTCATTAGTTAGTCGTGGTAAAGTAAGAGATAAAAGATGGAATGATTTCACATTTACATTAGTTGACACTGACTAAGCAATTAATCATATGAACGGGGTTTCAACCCAAGCCAAAAGAGAAAAAGACAAGGGGCTCCCTAACTTTTTTTGGAGTTCACTTTCTACCTGCTAGATTTCTATGTCAGATTTAAGATTAGTTAACAACGCCTGGAGAAACATTGGCATTTGCCAACACTGCTCTATTATTAGCATTGATCCTGAAATCTCTAGAAACATGCAAGTAAAACCCTTCTTCCTAAAGTGATCCACTCTAGAGAGAGCTATTACATCATACTTTCACTTTATCCACTTGTGGGAATTCGGAATGTAATCAGATTGATGTGTTAGATCGATTCACCGTGAATCGCATGCTAAACAGCTTCATCAAGGAAGGCCCTAGCTCCATTTTTTTTGTGAATTTTCAACATTATGGGCGCCTCTTCTGGTCCAGCCAATTTCATACTTTGGATGGAGGAAAAGCGTCCCTGGACCATTCGTTGTTGTTCTGTAATCATGGACTCTTGAGCGACAGTTCAAACTGGGGAAATCGCTTTCGCACCCAAACGAAATTACAACGGTCACACCGAATTTTCGAATTTCGTCTATTTATTTTTGGTGTCGACCATGAGTGTTTATCAAATCCACCAAACTATTTATGCTGACATCCTTCGAGTCATGTTTCGGAGATTTGAAGGATCGGACATGCTATCGTTAAGGGTAGTCCCAGTAGCTTTTTCTTTCCCGAGATAGACGAGTTCTCATTGAACATGTTTCAGGGAAAATGAAGAATTTTTTAGGGTGATGTTGCGATACTAATCGAAAACCCTTAGTTATGGACCGAAAATTAAAGAAGAAAAGAGGAAAAAACATCATCCGAAATAGAGACAATGTGTGTCTCATGCTCCACGAGGTATTCCATTGTTCTAATGAATGGCTTCTGGTAACACATCCAATCAATAGACCACCCAAAAATCGAGCCATCTAGTCAAAAAGGGACCTCATGCCCCCATTGAAATTAATTGGGGGCAAACATGCAAATTGAAAAGTCTCTCAATATCCAAAATTGGACCATTGGCGTTCTTTTAACCTTTATCAATTTAGGGAAATATCAGAACATATGATGTCACATTGTATGGTAGTCACTCCCAATTTCTCATTTTCCTCCCTTTTTCAAGCTCTTATTTCACATCGTATCAATTTATGGATCTACAAGTACTCAGCGCGGTCCTTTCAATGCCACTATTGACAATTTAAAAGAAAGTGACTTCATAATCATTGTAGCAGCTTTGCCTTATGTAAAGTGGGTTTTTTTTTGCCAAATGCTCCAATCTATTTTCTCATTCTTAGCTTAAAATAGTAGAAAAGTTGCCAATGGCATCAAAACAAATTATTCTAAATTCAAATCTTTCTAGACTTCTTATTTGTCTCATTTTTAACGCATAAGGGGGAGTGATAGAATATTTAAAGATTATACCACACCTTCATCTACTAGCTTAAATTTTTAAAACATTTGATAGGGGTCCCATGAAAATTTAAATCTATGTTGTGTGCACACCTTTTTTTTTTAATTGACTTCCATTGTATTTCTCTTTTTGTCTATTTCCCATGCTTTCAAGTATCAACAATAACACGAGAATTCTTCTTACTTTCACCCAAAAAAAAAAACAATAACACGAGAATTAGATCAAAATTATATAGCGATATCACGGGATCATTGTTTCATAGCTCTTCACAATGCTCGTCTTTGGATGAAAACATAGAAATGAAAAGTGTGAGTACATGTCTATAAAATGAGACGAAAAATGAATGCTCCTTCCCTAGCTATGCATTTGCTTGTCTATTTTCTTTTCGCCCCTCCACATTTCTCTAAATTATTTTCATCTTTTCTTTTGCTATATATCATTCACCAAAGATCGAATGAGGGTCAGTGGGAGACAGAAAATTCCATGCCATCATGATAAACCGAAGCCATCATGATTATGCTTTTGTTGTAGCGACTAGTCAGTGTACTTTTGACAATGGTATTCGTCCTCTGGATCCATCTTCTTCCTCCTCAAATTGGAAATGTCCTGTATGAGAATCTTTTCTCGGCAAATTTGACTTTTGCAAATGGCTTTTCTCTTTTTCAAGGATGTGACATTCTCTATTTTAATTGTCTTCCCTTCTAGATTTTTTTTTTGGAATATGATGAACCTATGTATTCCTGAGTTAGAGACCAAAAAGTGACTGATTTCCTTTCCCAAAACGCCGTTTTACAGTATGGACATTGTAGTATACGGTGAGTTAACGTAAACCCACAAAACAAAATGAAGAATTTCAAATAGATATATAATTAAAAAATCCATTTTCCGGTCTTCTCAAATTTACTTTTATTCTCTACGATAAAATTAAGTATGTGAAGATTCACTTCACGTTCTCTAGCCATTATTTCGTCATAATGTATGACAAAAGCATTTGACGGGGCTTTTGCATGGCCAAGAAAATATGGATGATGTGGAGCACAAAGTGCAGAATCAATACAAAAACAAATGTGTTTTAGTAGGACACCGATCTAGGCCTGATAAATTCTTGAAATATGATTGGCCTAATATAATAGATTTAGTTAATGTTATACTTGATTTATAAGGCCACTGAAATGGAAAAGCTCAAATATCATATGTTTTCGACACCAAAAAGATAGAAATAAAATATGAAGTGAAGTAATAATTTGTTTTTCTACATTTGAATAGATCCATTGTGCTAGTAAAAGTAAATTCAAACATTAAAACTTGATGTTGCTAAATTTTCCTAGATGCAAAGACTGACCTTTCTAGTGTTGAGGTAGAAGCTTGCTTGTTGGTAATCAATTCTTTGAAGACGTTAGACATTAGAAAATCGATACTTTGAAAAAGATGAACGATAAAAAAACAAGGAATGACCAAAAAAAAAAAATTAGAAAATTAAGCAAAATGACATGATTTTGAGTAAAGCTATCAACATCAGATTGCTAGCTGTGTATAGTAGGATGCTCAACGATTGACTGGATGCCAAGTCATCAATTTTCCAACGACAATTAGTCAAAAAACTTCATTGGAATTTCATTAAAAGTTTTAGGGCCACATTGAAAAAAATTGAAAATCTTATGCCTTGGAGATTATTAATGCTCGTATATTGTGCCTTTCTCTAAACTCATAATATTTACGCACAATAATAATGCTCATTCGTTTTACATGCACTCAAATTTCGAAACCCCCATCCATGTAATACATCTACATAATGAAAGAGATAGTTTTGTCATTATAAAGAAAGGAAAGCTCGTTAAGAAAATCATTTTTGATATTTTGAAGATTTTTATATAATAAAGGCTACCAATATGTGAGTTTGAATGTATAGAATGAACAATTTAGATACACACAAGCCATATGCACAAGAGTGTTAATAAAAGGACGTCTATTGCATGGAAATGTTTTGGCTATGTAGAAGGATAACAAGCTAACGAACAAGAAATGTATCTATAAGTCTAGAAGAACCTTTATAGAATTTTTCTGATCATAAATCTTTATAAAGTGTATGAATATTTGTATTATGGAATAACAGTGATAATATGTTGACAGAGTACTTCGTAGAAGCAACACTAGAAGTTTCTAGTAGAAGTAGCTCATTTGGTACAAGTTGTAACATCTCAAGAATTACAAGTGGATTTCAACCTTGTTGATGCTGTTAAAGATAAGAGAGCAAAGTAGGCCAAGTGGCAAATCGAACTATTTTACATCTAGTTTGCATTCTTTTATTTTAACATTTGTTTGATAGAAGATTGTGATTTTGCATGAGTGTTCATGTTTCTATGGTACCAAATTCATTGTGTATTCGTGAAAAAAGTTTTCAAATTTCCTAAAATGATTAATTTGGGATATTTATGTCATAGTGAGTATAATTTGAGATTTTTTATTACATTAATGTGATATAATTCAATTCATATTCACCCTATTGTAAAGTTCAAGGGCACCTCTATCATATAATTTAACATATCGACTTCAAATTCGAGCTCATACTAAAATCGATTGGGCTTGCACAACTCCAAGCAAATAATTGTGAAAATGAAATTGATTTATGGATCACCAAGTTAACAGCAAAACGGCAATGATGGAAGATTCAATTTGGATCTTGCATGATCTTATGGATTGTGATGTTATCCGATTCATGCGCGAATTTCTCTTGCTTGAAGACCCGTGTAACCTAGCGTTCATGTCAATGTCACGGAGAAAATGATGGGATACTTCCACGTTGAATGTGCACGAAAGTAAGATGCTTTCTGACATTTTGGGAAGTGGGTTGACAACAATCATTGGGAATAAGCAAGATCGTCCACCTTTACCGCCAATAGTTATGTGCACCCAATCAAATTGACACCACATCAACAATTTCCTAGAAATATCATGGAGAGCTGTCCATTTTTTCCCCTAAAAAAGTTGATGGATATTTCACTCGCCAGCCGCTATATCTTCCATCCAATCACACCATTTTCTAACTTGCCAAGCGATGATGATTAGTTTAGGAAGGCGGATCATCCACCTTTATCGCCAATAATTACTTGTACCCGATCGAAATTGACACTACATCAATAATTCCTTTTCTTCCCTAAAAAAGTTGTAGATATTTCATTGGCCAGCCCCTATAACTTCCATCCAATCACCATCTTTGAACTTGGCGCGCGTTATGATCACTTTTGGGAAAACCCATTCACCACAAGTCTCGATTCATGAAACCCTAGAGCCGACTATTGCTAGAATGTTTTGATTTGAGTAATGGGGTGAGACAGGGACTTTCTGTAAGCAATATCTTATTGGTAGATTTGCCAAGTGTAGAAGATGAGCTAAAAATATCAAGAGTAATCATCTATCTTTTAATAATTTGCCAAAGTTCCTAGTTTCTTTCTGGGCACACCCACGTTTGTTGCCTGCAATGTACCTGTTTCGAGAGGGCTCCTTTCAATTCATGATAATTTGTTAAGTAGATATCTATCTAGGTGAAAAATATATATTACTCCATGAACTTAACCTGTTTTAGAAACCCTCGTTGAGTGGGGAAATGCTGCACGATTTTTTTGCCCTTAAAGCTATGCATAATTGGTCTGTGTTAGATAAGATCTACGCGG
The DNA here is from genome assembly GCA_017140475.1 of Eucalyptus fibrosa. Lineage (NCBI taxonomy): Eukaryota > Viridiplantae > Streptophyta > Magnoliopsida > Myrtales > Myrtaceae > Eucalyptus > Eucalyptus fibrosa. The sequence goes on along the minus strand of CM029509.1, from coordinate 21,718,706 downwards.
GCCTCATGCAAAAGACTTTGAAAAGGCTTGGTAGAATGAATAATCACGGCTACAAGCAATATAAATCTACATATGCATCTTTATATAAACATGTGTATATGACATAATTCTATGGAAATCTATTACGAATTTCATCTCTTTAGTGACGGCACACATTTACTCTGTCGAAACAATACAGGGGTAGTTAGTAATGTGAAACTTTATAAATGACCAATAATTCTCAGTTTTTCATGTCCTTAGTCTCTATGCATAATGTTGGAGTGATCTTAAACTTAGTTTCGAACCCTCGTCTTGGAACAGATCCATCGTGTCAACCCCACTGCTAGCTGGATCTAATATAAATGATCTACAATCATATAGTAAGCGATAATCTAGATAAGAATGCGACTTCAAAGTCATTTGTATTCTTCAACTGGGTTATGCACTTTCAATTCTATATGCATGTCCTTTTATTCCAAATCTTGTATTAACAAATCAGTTGGTAAATATTGAAATATCTTAGACTTTAATGCCAATCATATAATCAAAGTATAAAATATTGAGAGAATTTCAACATAATGACTAGGTCTCGTCTCTATAGTATTGATTCGCCAGTGAGACTTGTTCAATTGTACAGCGTATGTGAAAGAGACTGATGGTTTGTCAAGAAAAAGAAAGAGCGACTGAAGGTTGACGATCACAGCCTAAGTTTGACTTCTCCATCGGTTTGGCTAACTTGAGCTAGGAGTTTCAAACGGCGCTTCTTTTGCCGAGGTTAGTTATTTCAAACGCTACAAAACAGAATCTTGCAAAATCGATTAGGGACCTTAAATTCATTAGATTCAAAAATACAGATGAACAGGATGAAGCAAACACCAAAGTCGTGTTAATTTTTTTTTTTTTTATTTCGATGGCGAGGCACTCTAATCGCTATGGGGAGCACAGGCATCGGAGATAAGAAAAAGTTTATTAGTAACCCTTGTACCATACATATTGAGCTGATATCACTGAACCAATCGGATACTCTTATGTGTATAATGAATTTTGAAGGGTAAGGCACGATATGAAGTTGGCAAACTTTATTAGTTCGGTGATACCACATCTATAGGTTATGTAAATATGAAAATCAAACGAAGTAGAAGAAGTTAGTTGGACCGTCACTATAGTCCGAATGTGCTTTCATTATTTGCATGAGTCTGTGCTTTTAGGAGTGACCCAATAAAGGTCATGAGTTTGTGCTTTGTGGAACGACCCATGAAAGGATGAAAATGAGGCGATTTGAGCTTTAGGGTTTCACATGCTAAGAAGTCCGAAATGCTTGTCATTCAAAAAAACATTAAAAGATTCACTCCAGGCCTACAATCCACGGTAAGCGTCACATGACATACTCCCACGGAGATAGCTAGGAGCGAATGACGATGAGTGGGTCCTGTCCTGAGCGGGCATACACTCAATCCTTTGATTGGCTACAAAAGAGAAATGAGGTCACTTGATATAGGTCCCACGCCAAAAATGTATTTGGGTGCTCTGAGGGCAAGGGCACGAAGGATGGCCAGTTTGGAATGTGGATTGCCTTGACCAAAGTGGGAACTTCTAAAAGAGTAAAACGAGAGGAGACCTATTTTTGTAGGGCACAATCGGTCAAGTAATAGTGGCAGCCCCCAAATTGGCGAGTGGGAAATGGAAAGTGCACGCATGCTTTGTTTTCATCATGCTCCAATTCATCGACCTTTATTTGATGCTCAAGCAATTCCAATTGGGTATGTGCAGATGAGAGAGAGAGAGAGAGAGAGAGAGAGAGAGAGAGAGGATTTTATCACATTTACAATGTGAGGGAAAGGGCTTTTGGTTTGCAGTAGGCATTATCCCATCATGTGTTACTCTGTCCTTCGTTTTGTGATGTTCCCTAGAATTTGCACATGTTACTCGCATTTGAAATGAGGTACCATCATATTTTGTGGAGGGAACAACTGGAGTAACATGCCAAGTTCCCAGACTTTAGTCCCGCATGGGAAAAATCAAAAGTTATGTCTGATAAGTTATGAAAGGCAACTCAACTTATATGCAAGAAGTTCTCTTTCTAGCTGTCATCAGATTGCACCATATAATATGATGGTACGAGTAGGTCATGCACATGTCCTTGCGTACCTTGGCTAGCTATTGAGTCTATTGCTAAAGTGATAGCTGGTACAATGGTATGCACATTCCGTAGGAATCACTAAGGTTTAGACCTTGGTAAGTATACTTATTGTGATATACCAAATATCTACATCAGATGGAGAGGTAGGGAGGGTTAAGATAAAATGTGATTCTTACAAAGTTTCTAGGATGGTGGAGGAAATAGAGATAAATTAGACCACTCATCAAAAAGGAGAAGCATTGTTGGGCAATAAAAATGACGAGGACGTCAGTTCTTTAAATGGGGCACACAAAGTTCCAAATCAAATAGAAGATGTCTTGTTAAGTGATTCACAAGTAAACACCTATCCTATCCTAAATGGTCACTACTTTGTATAATTACTCAAATTACTTCTTTTAAGAGCTTATCTCAGCATGGGAAACGAGCCAATCATCACAGTTATGATCAAAACCTCTCAGCTAGGTTAAATTTAGGGAAAAAGGGAAAACCAATCAAGTGTATTGAGAAAAATAGCTCATGGAAGCGTGGTGATATTTTAAGAGCTCAAATATCATATTAAGTTATATTAAGGACCATGGCGACAATCCTAGACATGTGAATGATCCTTTTAAGGATTGTCCTTCAATATCTTTTGTCTTATGCTCGACTCTTTGTCACTACCCTTTTTGCTAAGTTTTGGACATACTTCCCACTCTTCACGAGGTCAAATCATATGTCTAGACCACATTTTTATTCACTTCAACAGTTATTAGTTGACCCTCTCTCTCTCTCTCTCTCTCTCTCTCTCTCTCTCATATATTATACTAGTTTCAAGCTTATTTATATTTATTTAATTAGTAAAGTGAAATGACAAATTCTTCAATACTTTGACATATGCAATATTATCATACCCATATAAATAAATGTGTCTTTGAGATTCCACTTGCTATTTACTTTTTCGAATGTTTGATTGCTTGTCACGGTGAGGATCGGGAGGCCTGGTTAACAATTGAATAGGTAGAACTAGGCAAATGAACTCTCTCAAAGGGCACGACTTTCCACGATCAGGCATTGATGCTCACCAAAGCCCCAGCGTGCACATTGGTAGTTCGAATAGCTTTATCTAACGGACGGACGACCACGGTGGCGGTGGAGTTAGCATAGTGGACTGGTTTTAGGTACATGACGCGGGCGGGCGAAATTGAAGTTATCATGGACTGAGCTTGACGAGTGAAAAGGATATTACAAGTGCTCAATGGCGATGGCATTTGTGATTATGACTATGTTAGTGTGCGCAGAGAGGGAGAGAGAGATTTTTTAGCTTTGATTCGTGTCCTGCTCGGGGCTTGGATAGCCTCAATCGCCATAAAAAGGCGAGGCCTGCAAGACCTCATGGGTGGATAGGGGCCGTCACCACCTCGTGCAACCACCAAGAGTCGCCTAGCTCCTATTGAGAGCACGGGGCTCCTATGACCCGTGCTGTGGGGCGATTCCCGGCACCATGCCGGCGATCTCTCTCTCTCTCATGTTCCTTTTATTGCACATCAGCAATGTCACATTAATTATTTGCCCGTGCTAATGACTGTGATTGACAAAAGGAGTTGATTATATAATATAAAAAAATAAAAAATAAAAAAATTAAGGGTCAAATTGCAACACAATGTTTAGGGGACCAAATTTATACCCAAGCCCTTTGGATCTTTAAAATTGCCAACCACATTAGTACAGTTAAATATGTTAATAACAAAAGGGCTCAGTATCACTAGTCATTCCACTATGCAGGTTAGAGAATTTGTTCGTATAAATTAAAAGTTCGAGAGTCCGATAGCATAAAAGACATAGATTCAAGGAACAAAATCCAGAATTGGGCACTTTATCTGCCATTTTGGATTCGGCACTGTATCGACACATGCGTTCATTTAAGTTAAAAAAATGAATTAAATTTTCGCTCCATTTATTTTGTGGAAACTGATTAATTTAGAAAAAAAAATTCTTCAAAATGATCATTTATATTACTAACAAAAATAAATGAATGAAAAACATTTTCATTTTCTATGAAAATGTCTAGATATAAATTGTCTTCGTTTTATTATATAATTATTTCAAGTGATATAAATGATCATTTTTAGTAAAATATTTTCCAAACTATTCATTTTTTACCAAACAAAAGGAACCCTTCTCTTTCTTTCTCCCACTTGTTTCGACATTTTAGGAGTATCGTTTCATTTCTGACGATTATAGTCAATGAAGTAGAGATCTTTGCGTTTACATAAGTTGAACCTTAAATCGCCTTCCAATAAGTGCTCTAAATTCTGTTCCAAATTAGGGTTTCTTCTTCCTTTTGCCAGGTTTTAAATTCAGTTTTGGTCGGTGCGTACTTCCTTGTTATTTCATGGACGGAAAAAAAAGGTGGTACGGCGAGCACCGCAAATCCGTTGTAGGCCAATGTAATCGAGGGTCGTTGTCTTAAGCACTTTCTGATGACTGGAATTGACGCAGAACCGCCCCATTAAAATCACAGACCATGCGATTTCATGGGATTCGAGGAGTCCTTTTCCGACAACGATTCACCGTATGCTGCTCGAAATCAGGCACTTTGGTTGATGGGGTGGCAAATTTGGAGCGGCTGAGGAGATTCGGCGTGCGACCCTCTTTTCTTTTGACTGGTTTCACCGACAATTCTACGAAGTTTAAACTTGTAGCTTGAATTTCGGGGTCCCGCGCACGGAGGCGATTAAAAGGATCTGAACTCGTGATCTATTGCTTTGGTACCTTGCAAGATTTTGTAGGATTATCGTTGATTATTTTGGAAATTGATGAAGGCGTGGTTTAGTGTTAAGTATTGAGACAATCCCCTTAACATGCAGGCTTGGGTTTAGTCCTAAGAATATTTGGATTCACGGCCTCCTGTTTAAGATCCCATGCAAAATTTGTGGGTATCTAATTGTTTAAAAACTTAAACTGATGAAATCATAATTTTATGTTTAATAACCGAAACACTTCCCGCAAAAGAAAAAGGGAAAAGTACAAAAAAAAAAAAAAAGTTATAAAACTATTGTATTGAACCAATTCAATCATAAACATTTTAATTTGACTAATTTAGTCTTAAATATTTTTACGTTAGTATTAATTTAGTTCATCAAATCAATTTAGGTTGGTGGGATTAGGTGAGGATCTTCTCGCTAGATCTAGTGAGGGGCGGCCTAGCCCAAATGACAAGGGGCCTTGCCACCATCGCGAGGGGCCTCGCCACCATCGCGAGGGGCCTCGCCTAGGTGAGGCTAGCGACTAGGTGAGGCTAGCAAGGCTAGGGGTAGTTAGCTAGAGAGGGCCGTTGAGATCTCAGTTTGTGCAAAGCGAGGATTGGAAATTTATCCCAAGTGTAGGGAGGGAGCTCGGCGTTGACGGCTACGGCTTAGGCTTGTTGAGTAAACACAAGCAGAGGTAGGAATCAGCAAACATTAGTGTAAGTCGGTTCTCAGTGGTGAAGATGATAGCTCGGTTAGTTCTCACGGTTGGTGGAGACGGCGAACGAAGGAGAACTCAAGGAAGTGTCGTCAATGGTGAGTGAGTAATGTGTTTCGGTCCGAGTTTTCTTAGAATGGCTAGTCAATGCCTGGAATCAATCTCATCCTCACTCAGCCCTCATAAGACCCACCGAGGGCCAACCTCATCATTCTAGTCCTTGCCCTTGCTAGTGGCCGGTGGCCTCCGTCGGCTAGTGACTGGTGGAGGGTAAAAATGAAAATTGAAAAAAAAAAAAAAAAAAAAAGAGAGAGAGAAAGGAAAGGGGATAAAAAAGGAAAGAGAAGAAAAATGAAAAGGATAAAGAAAATGAAAATTTTGAGAAAAGTAAATAAAAATAAAAATAAAATGTCCACGTCAGCATTGTCGTCATATAAAACAGTTGGCTTCCGCATCAACAAATTTCCTATCACGCAAGGTGACTAGCCAGTCGTGGCACATGCAAGATGGAAATCCAAGTATTGGACAAGCCAAAGCATGTCAACCAAGTCAATACAACAAGACGTCGTGATGGATATGAAGAGGAAAGGGATAGAGATTAACATTGGAAAAGTCCCAACTCCTTCGGAAAAAGTTCAGAGAGAGAGATGATTTTGAGGGTTCAAAAGCGAAGTTTCACATGCAATAGGAATTTGTCCATGAGTTTGGTATGTTACTCGTTGAGCCATCTCTCTCGTTCTCTCATTTGAGTGGACGGGCAAAAGAGGGGGGGTTTCATGACATGGACACGTTCGGGGTCTTCATTCGTTTTGGTAATAAGGTCTCGTGGACCGTGAGAGTGGCCCCCCCTTGGGGTCCGCTACGTTTAAAAGATTGGGATGCGCCGAGTCTGAAGGAATTTCTTCCTACAAAATATCACAAGAAAGATTAATTCTATCCCGATAAGAGATAAAAAAAAAAAAAAAAGGGGGGGGGGGGGGAAGAATTGATTACTAAAACTCATTTGTTAGCGAAGAAGACAAAATTTAAGGATTCGGATCTTGCTTTTCTTCGGCCAACATCCTCCGCTTTTATAATTAGTGATGTTCACAATTTGTGACATACCAATTAAAGATATGATTAGAGGAACTTCCTTCAATAGGTAATGGATAAAAAGTAACCCAATTTGTACTAGGTTAATCAAAACTTTGGATCACAGATATCATGATCATATCAATGGATAAATTGTATCGGTTACCGGCTATATGTTATCCTAAAGGTTATAATAAATCTAAAAATGTTATGTTCACCAATAAATGATCTCTTTTACTTCAATAATAATGTCTAAATCGTTATGTAATATGTCACTTCTCTAAATTCAAAGTACTTGCAACATTATTTATGCCTTTCTTTTTCATTTTTATTTGTACTTATAATTGATATTATCACAAAAGCAATGCCATATTAAGACTTTTGTTACAATTTCATTATAGATTGATGGAAATAATTACTAGGCTGTTACTTCTTGTCATGCATAACATTCATCTATTTTGTAAAGGCTGCTAATTAATTTTCTAATTACAACTTCATAGAGTAATCACGCTTTATATTCGTTTCTAGATATTTTTCAAATCCGCGCTTCAATTTTTCCTATCCGGGAACTCGCCCCGGATCTCGACAGGGAGCAGAAAGTCGTTGCATTAGTTTGCGCATGCTATTAGGTTCAATTCAACTACATTACGATAAAAAGAAGCAAAATGCACAGTGCCGAAAGTAATCTTGGGCTGCTAATTGAAAGCTGCAACACATCTTTAACTTCCTTCTACTTATACCTTTTACAAGTTTGGCGAAACAATTCATGGAATCTCTAATGCAACACGTTCTAAGCCTGGAATTAAAATTGCGAATGGCAAAAAAAAAAAAAAAATTCGGCTGATTCCAATCACTATGCAACTCGTGCAAAAACTGTTTTATGTCATTTTCACTCATTACCCTCAATTTTCCAAGGTAATTTGCATGTCACCTTGTTTGTATTATTGGAATTTAGCAACCAAACATCAAATTATAAAATTGCAAAGTCACTATTTCGATAAGTAAAATCAATTATTCTCGTATGTTGAGAAAATTAGATAATCAATAAGGAGCCGTAGGATCCAATAAATGAAGGACCTTATACTGTAAAAAAAAAAAAAAACCCTAACTTTTGGTGTAATTTCAATTTTGTTGCGAATTTTGTTTTGTCTTAAAAAATCCCCAGTCCTACCCGCACATCCTAAAAGCACTACTAATTTTTTTTAAACTATTAGCATCAGGATCATCTAAAGATTCATTATCAAATATTGCTTCGTCATTAAACCTTGATTATCATGTAGAACAACAACAACCACCCGATGTTGGTAATTTCGAAATAAAAAAATTAAATTAATTAAATAAATAAAAAAACAGTGGTGGTTTTGGGTCGCGTAGGTAGATTTGGAACTAGAATAAAAGTTGGAAAATTTTTACTAGATAAAAAGTGTTTTGGGTAAAATTGAAATTAAATCTCAAATTAAAAGGTTTTTTGGGAGTCAACCGTCGGCGAGTCTCGGGTTGGAGCCTTTCGGCTAACACGTCAAGAGCCGACCTGAGGTCAATTCGTCCGCGGTCGGAAAGTCAGCCGTGGGCCTGTAAGCCATTTCGGCTGGGAGTCAATCGCAACAAAAAAAATTTGTGGCCAGAAAATAATGGTTAGCAATAGTTGTAAAAATAATAGAAAAATGGAAAAATGGAAAAAACTAAAAGCTTCTTTATGGCCAAAAAAAGAAATTTGGAAAGCGTGGCATGAAATGGACCGGTTCCATGCGAGGTCGACCCCACCACCCCGGTTGTCGATGTCAGCCTGACCTTCTTTTGTCACTTGTTCCAATGGCGAGAATTTGATATAGCGTTGCTTTGTTATACATCCACATGGGTAAAATCATTCACTAGCGATCTTTCGGGAAAAATATCTATGCCATTTAAAGAGAAAATTATTCAAAATTTTTTAAAATTTATTATGCTTTTATCATTTTAATCCTTTTTTTTTTTAATTATGACAATTAAGTTCTAAAATTTTTCACATTTTGCCAATTAAGTCTATCCAGTTAATTTTGACCATGAATTGTTAACATGGACATATCCTATATGATATGACCAATGCTAATATAAATAATTTTTAAATTAAATTTAACATTTTAAAAAGTTTTCTATATTTTTATTTTCTTTTTTCTTTATATTCTTCCTCCTTCCTTTACTAGTCGTCATGCTTTGATGATGGATGACCTGCCAAAGGCAACTATCGGTGAGGGTTGCCCTCACTGGGATTTGGTGGGGCTAACCTCGCTAGCAAACCTTGGGCGAGGGTCGCCCTTGCTAAAGGCTAATGAGGGCCGACTTTGCTGGCTTCTAGAGAGGCTCAACCTCATTGGATTTGGGCAAGGCCAAGCAAGAGGGAATCATATCGGTGATGGCTCTGATGACCCTTGCCAACCACAATAAAAAAAAAAATTAAAGAAGAAATTATCTACATTAACACTAATCATGCCACGTAGGATAGCCAACATCTACATCAATCATTTCTTCCCAAAATTGGCCAAATAAACTCAATTGGTAAAACATGAAAAGTTTAGGTCTTACTTGGCATAGTTAAAAGTTTGGAATTGAATTGACAAAAATGTAATATGTTTAGGACTTTTTGGATCATTTTCCTATCATTTAAGCTTTTGAAATCTGATACAATATTTAAATTCAACTGAACATATAATTATTGATTGGTCAACGACCTAATCCTATTTCCTTCTAATTATTTTTTAAAAATATCTTTGTTTCTACTTTTTGAGCCATATTTCCCCTAAACTGATTCAAAGATAATTGCCTGGAAAATAATTTATGATCTTAGATAGGACACTCAGAGTAGTATAGCCAAAATCAACTTGGACCCAAGTCTAGCAAATGTTTTTTTCCCTAACAATCCAGGGATATGAGTGCAAAAACATGCTATATGGAGCAAATGAATTATCCCACATTCTCATGAACTAATCAAGTCCTTGTCTTTCAGCTCGTGCACATGGGCTCGATCTAAAACATTTGCACAAAGTTGATGAATTTGAACATACGACCTCCGACTTATGACTGGTCGAGATGTCCTGATGCTCAAACCAATCGTGTCAGATCAGGACACTAAATGGCACATAAATAATGTTTATTATCTCAAAATTCTTTTATGGATATAAAGAAGATAATAGCCGGTAACACTCCCTCTAAAGTCGCGGAGAACTTTCTCATGATCCTTTAAGGTGTGTATATATATTAATATATTATTTTGGAAAAGCCGAGAAACACTTTTTTGACTTCTTATAAGTGAACACAAACGCTCTTTATAAACACAAACGTTCTCACTTCCCAGCCACTCTCTTTTTACCCGAAAGGAACAGAGGTGTTCTAGTGCCTTCCGATTTCCTATGCAATCACTTCGAATTTTAAACTATAAGCAAAAAGAAAAATCTCCTTTTGCATCTCTGGTTTTCCTCCATCTTTCGTGCCTCCTTTCCTTCATATAATAACGTGACGTGAAGAAGGAACTAGAACGAGAGGGAAAAAAAATGTACTCTCGGGTACTCGGTCGATCCTATTAGTAGCCATAATACCATTTAGTTTGTCTCGTATGAGAAAGTGGGGCATGCAGACTTTGATTATGAGCTTGGCGATTCGTGGGCAGGTTAGGACCGTCGGTGCACGGGCAAAAGAAATTATAATCGCGCACACTTTCGCCAATATTTACGTACGAAACTTTGCGTCCCATGAATCGAGCTCCGGTTGGGATAAATCGTGTTGTTCTCTTTTGTCCACGTGGACCCAAGAGCGGTTTTTATCGTTGCAACGTGGATGCCTTGTCTGAACCGTATAGTCCCGGACGTTACCGTTACTTCTGTACTCTCCCCCTCTCTCTATTCTCCAGGAAGTCATGGAGGTATGCGGATGACAGTGCCCGTAACATCATTACACCGAGTGGCGTACGCATTCAAGAAAGGGGAAAAAATATCGAGCGAATCGATCTTGTATACATACATACATAAATACATACATACATAAATACATATATATATATATGAAATTCGTATTAATCTCACGTGAGAAACAAGAAAAGTTCATTAAAACAGTAATTGATTTTATCTATCGATAATATTATGTGATAAGATATTAAATGAGACAATTCGTCAGACAGATAATTGATTTTATCATTTGATAATGATGTTAAGATTTATTTATCGATTTGACATCTTATGAGTCCATTGGGTTCGTTAAAAAAAAAAAAAAAAAAAAAAAATCTCTCTTTTCTCTCGCACTAATCAGTCCCGAACCCCCTGACCTTTTTGCACCGGACACTCTGTTTCCCTCTCTTCCTTTACCCCTTTCTCTCTCTCTCTCTCTCTCTATCTCGAGATCTTTTCCCGCCTATAAAATCCGCGTTGCATGTCCTCTCGAACAAGAAACTTGCCAAAGTCTCTCTTCTCAGTCTCCGCCACTTTAACCTCCGCTAAAAGCAGGAGGCAAAGCTGCCGATATAGCTCCATCCTCGATCCTCCATTTCCCCGTCGAGGCGGCATCGATAGAGCGCGCTTGGCCCATGGCGATGAAGCTATCCATGCCGCCGCTGCGGCCATGCACAGTGGCCAACCTTCCGGCGCAGCACCGGCCCCCTCGGTGCTGCACCCTCGCCCAACCCGCCACGGATTTGCCCGTCAAGAGCCTGAAATCGGATTCTCACCATTTCCAGGCAACCAAGATCTCCTCCCACTTCCTCGACCCCGTGCTGGACCAGGCCACCCCCGTGCCCCGGCCCTCGAGGCTGGGGAACAGGTGGATGGAGTACCAGGGCGTCCGGAACTGGGACGGCCTCCTCGACCCGCTCGACGACAACCTGCGGTGCGAGATCCTCCGGTACGGCGGCTTCGTCGACGCCGCGTACCAGGCCTTCGACTTCGACCCTTCCTCTCCCACCTACGCCACGCGCCGCTTCTCCAAGAGCTCCTGTTCGAGCGGTGCGGGTTGCCAGGCACCGGGTACCGCATAACCAGGAACCTGACGGCGAGCTCGGGGATTCAGCTGCCGCGCTGGGCGGAGCGGGCGCCCGGCTGGATGTCCACTCGGTCCAGCTGGATCGGGTACGTCGCGGTGTGCCAGGAAAGGACGAGATCGCCCGGCTGGGGCGGAGGGACATTGTGATCGCCTACCGGGGGACGGCGACGTGCCTCGAGTGGCTCGAGAACCTGCGCGCCACGCTCTCCCACGTCCCCGCCTCGGGCCCCGACGACGCGGGCGAGTGCCCGCCGGCGGACGCGCCCATGGTGGAGAGCGGGTTCCTGAGCTTGTACACGTCCCGGGCCACGACTTGCCCGAGCCTGCAGGAGATGGTGCGCGAGGAGATCGCGCGGCTCCTGCGGACCTACGGCGACGAGCCGCTCAGCCTGACCATCACCGGCCACAGCCTGGGCGCCGCCCTGGCGACGCTCACCGCGTACGACGTGAAGACGGCCTTCGGGCAGGCGGCGCCGCTCGTCACCGTCATCTCATTCGGCGGCCCGCGGGTGGGGAACCAGAGCTTCCGGTGCTGCCTCGAGGAGCAAGGGACCAAGGTCCTGCGCATCGTCAACTCGGACGACCTGATAACCAAAGTGCCCGGGTTCGTCATCGACGGGGCCGCCGGCGACGACGTGTCGAGCGACCGGGACGTCCCCGTGGCCGGCCTGCCGAGCTGGATCCAGCGGCGCGTGGCGGACACACAGTGGGTGTACGCCGAGGTGGGGAGGGAGCTCCGCCTCAGCAGCAGGGACTCCCCTTACCTCAGCGGCATCAACGTCGCCACGTGTCACGACCTCAAGACCTACCTGCACCTGGTGAACGGCTTCGTCAGCTCAACTGCCCGTTCCGAGCCACCGCGGAGAGGGTGCTCGGCGGCCGCCGCTCCGGGCGGAGGAAGTCGGGGCGTGATCGTGAATCCGACAGCTTCTCCGGCGAAGGGCGGGCTGGCGATGGCTGCGTTTGTAAATAGGCGGCGCCCCGGGGGGAAAGGCGTGGATCGGCAATATCTAAGGATCGTGCCCCGAAATGGAAAATCACATTGGATTGCCATAGTTGGAGATTGCACGGACCAGTGGATGATCCCACATTGCTCGTCCCGCTCCCTTTTTTAAGTCAACTTACATGTAATTATCTGAAAATATAATTTAATTAGTTTTTTATATCGTTATTTCAAGAAAAATATATATGTCGAATTTAAATATACGGACTTCAAGTTTCTCCAATATCTATTATCCAGAAACCTAAATGCAGTAATGCAAAGCACCGGCCAAAAAGGTAGTTTTCCAAAAATTCGATAACGTGTATATGTTACTTGATAATTCGCTTGCTTTACAATATCGAGGAGGGTTATTTTTGGGGAAACCCTCGAAAAGCATATGAAATATACGTAACCGATCGGTTTAGTAAACTTTTACCAGGGCGACCTGAGAAGAAGCGTATAGATGGAAATGGAATTTCCTTTTCTGTGGTCTTGCGTTTAAGCCTTGTTCAAAGCACTCCAAGGGTGATGTGCCTTTAAAATCGTTACATAAGAGATGTCAAAAAAGAAAAATACTAGCGCAGCTTTTGTCGAATAAGCTGGCATTTTTATAGAGAAAAGGACCAACCTTGCATTAAATCAATTTTAAACCAAACTAGAAAGTGCTTCTCTTCGATTTCGCTCGTATTTAAGGTTTGAGGCGTTGGAAGTTGGTATTTATGTGATTCTAAGGCTTGAGGTGCTTCCATATTTGTTTAAATGCTATATGTACTGATAATGCAACATCTTATTCGCTACGTGGGAAACGAACTCGCCCATAATTTCCCTTGGGTCACAACATTTATTAAAATAAAGAATCAGCATGAAATAATTTGTTAGTCCTAGCATTGCTCAAGAAATCACATCAAAAGTTAAAAGCAATGGTCAAACCAAATATCCGGGGCGGTGGTGGCTGAGGTGATGACTCGCAATACCTAATGCAAATATGTACAATGTCTCGTTCAACCACCCCTAATAAAAACAGAACAGATTGTACTTTTTTGCGTAGCCGACGGATCATGTGCCCCGGTATCATCTAAATTTTTTTGCTATTCGAATCCCACTATCTGATTCACATAATTAATAGCTCAGATGGGCTATCTTAACCGATCTATAGACTGTGTAATCCTTGGCAATTCGGTCTTCAGTTCTTTAAAAACCAAAGAAAAAGAAAAAACTTGATTCAGATCATCGTAAATAGCTCCCAAGCCGTGAGAACACTTCATCATGTGGCCAGGGTCAACAAATTCAGGAAACTCGTTCTTCTTTTAGTAAAAGCCTCTTGTCTCACTCGGCACCTTCGCGAGAAAGCATGGAATTTACCATATCGGTGGACCATCATCTGCAAAATCCACTTTGCCCTTAAGCTTATACGTGCTGACGAGCGGCCCCCCGATCGATTTCAACACGAATGACCTAGGCTGTCGACTCTCGACTGCCCGTATTTGAACATTCGTCTCACTCGTTTCATGTCAGACACGTTGCGTAATAATCCGAGGATGAACGAGCATATGAAGCGAGACTGTCGCTGTCTCCGTCGTTGGTGTATACATGTGTTGAGTGACTACGATGCGTGCGTATCTGTTGTGAATCACGCTGCGAGAGCGATCTCGGTGATCAATTTTGACAATCTCCCACCTACCAAGTACGGATGCTGTGATGAGGAAAGATAGGAAAGAAAAGAAAGGCCGAGTTTGTCTCCTTCTCTTTCGAAGGTGGAGCTGCGCGCGTTCAGGTCTCCGAGTCAAGCTCCTCTCGTACTTCGACATCGCCACTTGCACGCCGTCCAAACCTAACCCTTGTCGGTCCTTCATCGAGGGAAAGGACTGCTAATGTGACTCCGATGACAAATCGCAGGGTTCTTGACCATATATGATGTTACAGAGATTCGGTCCGGTCGACAGGAATCGTTCTAGGTGTGCCAGATGATCACGTAGACTGGTGCCCGCAAATTTACGTGGCAATCAGTCCTTTTTGTTTTTATCGTAAGATATGTCTGCTCATAATGTTAACAAGAAGAACGGTGCGCAACCACACCATGATTTCATAGATCAATCTCTGCAAAAATATCTCATCAAGCCTGGGGCTATTGGATAAGAAGGGAGATGTTGTAGTTGTGCATCTCTGCGAGAAATTGGCTAATTGATCATCGCTTTCATTTCGAAGGGTGATGTCCCGCGCATGTCAGAAGTTCAGGTGCAAAGGTAACTTCTTTAGTTAATTTCAAATGGGAATGTCAATTGGCTCCCCATTCAGGAACTCTCGTCACAAGGGCATCAGTGTGCGAGGTGTGACTACAAAGGCAAACCCGTCTCAAGGATAAGCAGTTAAGAGTTTTCTTTGTGCGAGGACGTGGCGGAAACATTGTCTTACAGACATTCACCGGCGGGCAGCTTAGGAATCATGTCGTAACTCAACCAACATGGTGGGCTTTCAATATGGTTGATTAGGGTAGCTCGATGGACTACTCTCGTCAGGCAATTAGGGTTTATCTTCTAGGGAGTACGTCCGTTGACCAGTGGACAGTGACCGTATCAAAGTATCCCGCTTTTTCATGCAAAAGATGACAGTGCCGAAGAGCAACTAGAGGTTCAGCTTCATTCTAGGCAAACTGTCGTGCTCGGACGTCAGTCACTTACTCTTATATCTTGCCACGATCTCTTCGGCTAATCACAAACGTCATCATCATTGTTGTTATTATAATGAAAGATACAATTTACAATGTCGGTACGCCTAGCAACCATGATTGTTGTCAAGATTTCTGCAATTAGGCGTAGACTATTTGGCATTTTTGGGTCCCTGCAATGTCGTTCTAACTAGCCCATCAAATGCTACACATTTGCCGCCTCCCCCACCACCCCCCCCCCTCCCCAAAAAAAGAAAAAGAAAAATGTAGTTCCATTTTAGAGCCTATTAATTAATGATGGAAGTAGGTACTATCGTGTGTGTGGGTGTCTATAGATAAAAATATATCAGTCCCTTCTCCTGAAAAGACATCTTGCAAATGCACATAGTCCTTCAAGTTTAGTGGTCCTAGTGTACTTGTGTCATTGTACTAGTGTGTTTGTGCTATTACATTATTACTCTTGACTCATCCACCAGCATAAGGGTAACCACTATAAGAAGTTGAAATATGAGACAAGCATTCCGAAAGCCCTCTCTTCTCTTTGCTATTATCCCATGGCCTTCTAAACACTTTCATCATTCTTCAAAGTGTGATGTTATTAAAAGCTTACAGTTAAATTATTAGTTTGATACGATAAGCTAGATTTGTGAGTAGCTCTTCACTTGTCACTTTGTAGATCCTATGAATATACATGTCAAATAGGTGAGTCGGGTCGAATTTTGGTTAAGTCATAAATGGTCGACCCAAATTGAACTATTAACTCATTTATAACCTATTTATTCGTAATATAAATTTTTGATCCACACTCAACCCAACCTATATTGCTTAAATACTTTCATATTTAACTAAATATATTAAAACTCATATCCAAATTGAGATGAGAGTGTGAAGTAAGTGAGTACAAATCAAGTGAGGGTGAGAGAAAATAAAAAGAAAGTTATGGAGGTAGGTTAAGTTTAAATAAGTTGCAAACCAATTTATGACCCATGTAATACCCACATTGTGTTTAAACCTATATATGACTCATTTACTAAAAGTAACTAGTAAATTTATGACTCATTTAACATCTAGTTAAAAAAATGAGTCTATATTGGTCTAACTGTGAATCAAGAAATTCTTAATGCCTAAGTGCCTCATGGTATAAATTAATATATCTTTGGAAATAAAAATCTCCGAAGACTAACAAGCAATCCCTTTGGAAGGCAGAGAGAAGGGTGTAGGGAATAGCATACCAGTTTCAATTAACTATTAGTTCAAAGTCTTTATAACTGATTATTCATACTTGGTAATCTATAAGCTTTCGGGCAAGTAGCTTATTTTATTCTTCACTTCTCCAAAGTCAAAAATGAGTGATCTTGCAATAATCGTCCTCGAAATCTCAATCAACCTTGTGATTTTTTTCTCCTCCCGTCATTGTAAAGGTCATTGGTCGGTGGCCTTAGACAAGGGCCAGCGGAATGTTGAGAGCCGATTTTCTAAGTTGGACCGTGCAACTTGCATTGGCCAAAAATTTCAAAAATAATTTCCATCTGGAAATTAAAAAAAAATGAAAAAGGAAGTAGAGAAACCATAAAGTTTGATTGAAATATGAAGTGGGAATAATACCTACCCGGTCCCCACCCGATGGCGAATTCTAATGGGGCATTGGAAAACCCCCCCAATCATTCCGAACCATTTGGATCCAAATCGGGTCGTTTTCAGTACGTTTCTTGAAATCCACGAACCGTCCAAAAGCTGCTCCCTGCATGAAAGCAAAGGGAATTGCGGCTCACCAAAAAAAAAGAAGAAGAAAAAAAAACCTTAAAATTACATAAATAATCAAATATATATTAATAAAATAGAAGAATCGATGACCCGAGGAGTCATCTCACAGTCCCTACCAAACTTCCAAGACTTCCCGAGTTGGAATGATCAGACGCTTCTCAAAAGCCAACGTCAAAGATCATATCTTTCAATGATAATATCGTATTTAATTAAGGACACACTGTAGAAGAAGGTGGCATAAGAAAGGGACATTGGAACAAGAAAAGATCAATTGTCGGCTGGCATGGAATAAATAAAAAATTCAAGGATCATATCGCACATTAGACCAAAATTCAATCCCACCATAATGAGTCGATGAGTTATTTTACCTAAAAAAAGTTGACTTGCTTCTATTTAGCCAATTTAAGGCCTCGAATGTTTCTAGTATCTTGCTTTTCAAGAAGTAGTTCTCGAATGCCGACCCCAGTTGAACTAACGTCTTATGGTGATTGAATGGTGTGAACATTGGGTGGACGAGGATGAGTTCTAAACCGAAATATATTTCGAGGTCGGTGCTTCGATGTTTTGATGCTTGGGGGAGGTTCATGAAATTGCGTCCTATTAGAAAGAGAGAGCCGTGCCGGACGTATGAAGCCAACGTGACTCATGCTAAAAAACATCACGAAAACTTCAAAGCTTTGACATCTATATAACTTCACCAGAGCTATAACTTGACTTCCCGTTCTCTTTTCCACCACGCCACTTCACTAGGGTTGAAATGGACCTCCTATTCTCTTTCCCCTCAACGCAAGACACGCAAGCTTTTCACCGGTATTCCAATTTAAATTAATGTAGTATTTATTTCGCTGAAAATTTCTTAATAAAAGAAAATATTTTCTATAAATTTCATTTTCAAGAAAAACGATCAGCTTTAAATTGTTTTGTGGTTCAAAAAAAGTGATTTTCTTCTTACTCGGAAGGGGAAGTCATTTTTCTTCAATCTAAATTTATTGTTTTCAGTCCATGAAAAGCGTTTTCTGTAAATCAATCACTTTTCCGTTATCCAAATATCAAAGAGTCGGAAAATAATTTTTCAAAAATAGTTTTTTTTTTTTCAAATAAACGGTCGGTTGCATGAATATAAAAAATAGTTGTAGAGAGCTAATCCTCCAAGGATCCCTTCTGTCAACATCTCTGCTCCAAAATTCTGGCCGTTTAAATGCACATCGACGTATGAACAGACTGAGCGGTCAATTCTTGTAGCGCATGAACATTGTAGTGTTGGTCAATGCCGCCCGTGGAAGGGTCACATCCAGGAATAGGTCCCTTTTGAAAATGCTTGATTGGTTGAGTAAAGAAGCCATTGGTCCCTTCTTCGATAATCCAATAATTATTGTTTTTTTTTTTTTTTGCGTTATTTCTTATTTTGTGAGAGATTTTACGTGCAGTAAGGCATGTATACAGCTGGATTTTAACTTAGATTGACCACACATTTGAATTTTCAAGGTTGGCTATTCAAGATTAGGTTATTGGGAAGTAATTCCATTTGACTATATGTTTATAGTAGATCTATCAAAATAGATCATAAACTCACTTTTTAACTTATATTTAATGGATTGAGTTGTTCTATGGATTAGTTATATTTAGTAAATTGGTCATAAGTGGGTTTAGATAAATCTCAAAATAACATGAATGTTAAAAGGATTCACAACTTACTTGCACCCAACCAATTTCAACAACTCCTTCTCACCATCACTCGATCTTGGGTTGAACTAAATATTAATATGAGTATTAAATTATCAAAATTTTTATAACTAAATTGGCTAAATTTAAAAATTTAGGACCAAACCAGTCGTCACACAATAAGTTTAGGATTTTCTAGATAATTTTCCAAAAAAGATGATTTTTTCCCCTAAAATTATGATTTCCCGATATCTAATCTACAAATTCAAGCTTATAATCAATGTAGGATTTACTATTTAACCTAGAGAATCAAGAGTAGAAATTATTAAAGCCATAGTTATGCTGTTAACCGTGGTGGAATTCCTCGCGTTATTAAACATAATGCTACTATAAATTGTTGTATGTTGATATGAATAAGCAAGTATATGCACTAAGACGCAAGAGTAGAATTGGATGTTTCGAGCCGCATTGTTTGCTTGATATGATGAATGGGTTATGTAAATAATTTGTGGATCCTATAGGTTGGAAAATTTCTGAAATCTAAAAGTTTTATGGGATAGATTTATGGTTTCTAGAGACTAAAAGGTAGTCCCTTGTTTAAAGCCAAAAGGCCTTGGTTGTGGGATAGCATACTTGTCTCAAAGCAATCTTGAGCGTGCATCTTCCCAGCCTGGTGTATTTAGAATTTTACTCTCATAATGCTCCCAACAAGACTTAAACCAAACGAGCAAGAAGAAAAGTAAACTCCCTTATCGTCTAAATCAACACCTCGTCGGTTTATAGAACTTTGACTTTGCTATCACCAATTAACAATATATTTTCATCATAACTTTGCTTGAGCTGTGTAGAAGAAGTATAGTACTCCTGCATATTTAAGGTATACTCGGTAGACACTTATAAAAAAGCAAAAAGGAAGCGTTAAAGGAAGCATTAAGTTTTTCTTTGCGCCGATATCATGTTTAATAATTCAATCCAAAAGTTTGACCATCTAGAAAACGACACTCCATGTCTAAACTAAGAAAAGAAAGGGAAAGAAAAATATCAAACATAGGCTTTTAAAGATATCTTTTATTGAAGTCAGAATGGACCGACACGATGAGATTAGAAAAATGGACTCATCTTGTAGCTAGGTTTAGATATTTTCTAATATTTTTGGGTTTCCCAGCCGTCATAGAAACACAAGATAAGCTATGCGAAATCTTAACACTTCAACACAACACTAGCTATTGCACTTGCTTTTGGACGTGTTAGTACTTATATTTTGGGATGCAATGAGCAGGGGAAAAAATAAAATATTTTCAATACAAAGTTTATTAGTAATTAATCGTTATTGGAGCATCGATCGATCGACTTTCAAAGGTTCATCTTATTAATGCAGCTAATCTTAAATCAAATCTTACTCGATGAACATGAACATGACCGTTTGCGTGGCATGTATCCGCATGAGTTAATCAAGTTGAAGCTTGAAGGTTCGGGTTCACATATCCTAATTGGACTGTTATTACGTTCCCTGCCAATGTAAAAAGCTTTGCACATATTTGTATTTGAGCGGGTGACAAGTGTATTTAGAGATAGTTATGTATAAGAATTCACTCACATCTCACTTATCCAACAAGGATTGTGTAAAAGAAACTTTTGTACCGACAGTGCACCTAATCGAAATCCATCTTAATATCATATTGGATGGGAAAGATAGGGAAGAGGCAGTTTGTTTAACCTATTTGTTGCACAAAAAAAATCTATGTAAGGACAAAAGCCCAGATGAAAGATCTACCAAGGACATAATAAGCCCATCTCTTTGTATATGTCAAAACCATTTACGAGCCATGGCCCGCAGTTTTCTGGCCCAAATCAAATCGACCATTTGCTCTATATTTGCGCATGTATAAGGGTTTGCGTGGTCCCTTACCACGCTGATTGAGAGATGCACGAATGTCTTGGCATCATCAAATATAGAACGCACGGTGATTTAGATATCGGAGAGTCCTCAAAACACAACTCCAGCGGAAATTTCTTGTCAGTGGCGTGTTGGTTGTCAGAGGACTCGGGAAGTGGATCTTTGTGCACCAACGATTATCATTTTGGAATTCAAATTGGGGACATTCACTAGCGTCGCATCCCTATGTCTCCCGTGCTACTACGCCATGTAGTTAGGGGTTGAAAATTGAGAGGGAAAAAGTCAGCTCTTCATCTAAGTATATTCACGTTTTTTTTTTTTCCTAATAAAATTCATGTGCTTTTGATTTGTCAAATAATGAAAAAAAAAAAAAAACCCTTTATTTTTACAAATTTTCTAGCACGTCCCGCTGACATAGCTGTTGGAGGACGCCAAAGTATAATGCCGATGAAATATGTAGATGCCACATGGATATGGGTGGAAAGAAATCTAACCAATGTAGATAAAGTTGGAGATGATTTGAATATCCCATTAGAAATTTTAATTTAAGGTTAAACTACAACGTCATCCTAGAGTCACTTCAGCTGAATTTCACCTAATTTGCCGTTGGAGGAACTTGATTAGAAAATGTGTAAAACTAGAAGGATTTGGTTTGGTTTGACAAGTTAAAAGTATAGAGATATATTTGGAAAAGGTGGTGAAAATACAATGACAAAAAGATGGTTAAAATGGAGGGGGCACAATAGAAAGTAGGAGATAAAAAAAGGGGGGGGGGGGGATCTTTATTGCTAATTGGCCATGAACAAAAATGTATAATTCATGAATATAATTATTAAGCAAATATTTTAAAAGTAAGAGATAATATTTAGAAAAATTTTTTGAGGATACTTTCTCTTTATCCATTTTTTCAAGTTTGAACTCAATAAGCAACAAGTTGGGACATGACAAATTTAATAAGTTAAGATACAACAGTTGTTGTGAGTTATGCAACAAAATTATTTCACGTATTTTTCCACTCGGCAATTATAGAGGCAAGCCAAATGGTTATGTTTTACCAAATTTTGCCGCCTCTTCTCAATGTTCCACATACGTCTCTTTCATTTCATCCTCTTCTCTTCTCATACTTAGCATTCCAACCTTCACAATTGGGCATGCCACCAACAGCACAACATCTCAATCGATCACGAAACTCCTTTGATCAAACATCAAGTACTTTTCTCGGGAAACTTGCATTCCGGACAATAAAACACAAAATTATGGATAATACAAGATGTCAGTGCAATGCAAGAATCAAAATGTATAATGGCATTGTGAAAACGTAATGAATGGAAAAGTGAGTTAGTGATATGCACGGTATCGACCCAAAATAGCAAATGCAAAATGATTCTCCCTAATTAAGTCAATGGACGAAAGAGAAATGCATAGGCGTTCACATCCAAAGTCGTAGGACATCGGTACTATGATCGTGATTAAAGTGTAATAAGCGCAAAAGAAAGAAAAGCACCTGGCTTTCCTTACCCAAGAATATGTCAACGTCATTTCCTTCTTTCCTTCATGGTGGGCGAGAAAATTCATGTAAGTGCTTCTTTAACGAACCCTAGTGATTGTTCTTGCATGACGTGAAAAAAAGGTATCCAATCCAATCAATCTTGTCGCCGTTTACGTTGACTTGACCTATTCCTCTGTACTCTTTTCCGTCACGACAGAAAGCAGAAGGGAAAAAAGAATCCAAACGCATTCCATGCATCGAGTCCAGTTCCCGGGGTCGATCCAAGAGCTATATTCTATGAAACAACATCATGGAAGACTCTGAAGAAAGTGCTAAGTCTTTGGGAGATGGTGAGATTCGAACACCACTTAGATAACCTCGTACGTTTCTCTTGCATGTCGGGATCACGAGGTAATTGGTCAAATAATGAGATGTAATAGCGTTGGATGCAACTTAGGTGCAAGTTTTCAAATTCTTTTGGTTTAGGTCAAGTAAGGGTTCTGATTTTACACACAAAATTCAAACGAATTGCCAAAATAGATCTAACAATCTCACTGACTTAGTTTTGTATTCTGATCAAGGCGATAGAAAATGAGTTAATTCTCTCAAATGATTCATAAAATTGAAATGATACGTAACTTGAACGCAAAAGATGTGATTAGGATGCCACGAACAATCTATGGAGGACATCATTTCGGCATGTTTGACTTCAATAAGCTATTGCTATAACATGCTTAATATGCTTAACTAATGATGACGTAATTATACCAAATTGACACTCATTATCATTGCACCTATGCCAAAGTCAATTTAAGAGTCGAAGTGAATTGGTTTCATATTCCGATCATGATGATAGACAATGAATTAAGTCTGTCGGGTGATTCATAAAATTGAGACAATACGTAACTTGAACGCAAAAGATGTCATTAGGATGCCACAAAGAATATATGAAGGACATCATTTCAGCATGTTTAACTTAAATAAGCTATCGTTAGAACATTATTAACTATTAATGATGTAATTATACCAAATCAACTCTCATTATCACATAAATCAAAGTGGAGTTAAGAGTCGAAGTGACTTGGTTTTATATTCTGATCATGACAATGGGCAGTGGGTTAACCCTCTCAAATGATTCATAAAATTGAGATGATACGTAGCTTTTATGCAAATGATGCAATTAGGATGCCATGAAGAATATATGAAGGATCACCATTTCGGCATGTTTAACTTGAATAAGCTATCACTATAACATGCTTAACTGATGACGATGTAATTATACCGAATCGACACTCATTATCACAAATACGCCAAAATCAATTTAAGAGTTGCAATGACTTAGTTTTATGTTTCAATCATGAGGATAGGCAATGAATTCTCTCTCACGTGATTCATAAATCGAGATGATACTTAGCTTGGATGCAAGTGATGCAATTAGAATGCGACAAAGAATATATGATGGATCGCCGTTTCAGCATGATTTACTTGAATAAGCTGTACCGTAACATGCTTAACTAATAATGATGTAATTATACAAAATCCACACTCCTAATCACATGTACATCAAAGTTGATTTAAGAGTCACAATGACTTGATTTTATATTCCGATCTCAACAATGGATAATGAATCAACTCTCTCAGATGATTTATAAAATTGTGATGCCATGTAGCTTGCATGCCAATGATGCAATTATAATCCTAGCCATTTCGGCATGTTTAACTTGAATAAGCCATCACTACAACATGCTTAACAAAAATTGACGTAATTATACCGAATCAACACTCATTATTACACATACACCAAAGTCGATTTAAGAGTCACATTGACTTAGTTTTATGTTCTAATCATGAGAATAGGTAATGAATTAATACTCTCATGTGATTCATCAAATTGAGATGATACATGGCTTACACGCAAATGATACAATAAGAATGGCACAAAGAATATATGAAGGATCGCCATTTTGGCATGTTTAAATTGAATAAGCTATCATTACAACATGCTTAACCAATAATAACGTAATTATACCAAACGACACTCGTTATCACATGTAAGCCAAAGGCGATTTAAGAATCGCGGTGATTTAGTTTTATATTCCAATCATGATGATAGGCAATGAATTAACTTTCTCAGATAATTCATAAAATTGAGATGACAAATACCTTGCAGGCAAATGATGCAATTAGAATGCCACCAAGAATATTTGAAGGATCTCTATTCTGGCATGTATAACTTGAATATGCTATCGCTACGGCGTGCTTAATTAATAATGATGTAATTATACCACGACACTCATTATCATCAAACATACGCCAAAGTTGATTTAAGAGTTGCAATGACATAGTCTTAGAATCTGATGATGACAATAGGCAATGAATTGTCTCATGTGATTCATGAATCGAGATGATGCGTAACTTGCACGCAAATGATTCGATTAGAATGCCACAAAGAATATATGAAATATCGTCATTTTAGCATGATTTGCTTGGATAAGCTGTCACTACAACATGCTTGAATATGCTATCGTTACGGCGTGCTTAATTAATAATGATGTAATTATACCACGACACTCATTATCATCAAACATATGCCAAAGTTGATTTAAGAGTTGCAATGACATAGTCTTAGAATCTGATGATGACAATAGGCAATGAATTGTCTCATGTGATTCATGAATCGAGATGATGCGTAACTTGCACGCAAATGATTCGATTAGAATGCCACAAAGAATATATGAAATATCGTCGTTTTGGATAAGCTGTCACTACAACATGCTTGAATATGCTATCGCTATGGCGTGCTTAATTAATAATGATGTAATTATACCACGACACTCATTATCATCAAACATATGCCAAAGTTGATTTAAGAGTTGCAATGACATAGTCTTAGAATCTGATGATGACAATAGGCAATGAATTGTCTCACGTGATTCATGAAATCGAGATGATGCGTAACTTGCACGCAAATGATACGATTAGAATGCCACAAAGAATATATGAAATATCGTCGTTTTGGCATGATTTGCTTGGATAAGCTGTCACTACAACATGCTTGAATATGCTATCGCTACGGCGTGCTTAATTAATAATGATGTAATTATACCACGACACTCATTATCATCAAACATATGCCAAAGTTGATTTAAGAGTTGCAATGACATAGTCTTAGAATCTAATGATGACAATAGGCAATGAATCGTCTCACGTGATTCATGAAATCGAGATGATGCGTAACTTGCACGCAAATGATTCGATTAGAATGCCGCAAAGAATATATGAAATATCATCGTTTTGGCATGATTTGCTTGGATAAGCTGTCACTACAACATGCTTGAATATGCTATCGCTACGGTGTGCTTAATTAGTAATGATGTAATTATACCACGACACTCATTATCATCAAACATATGCCAAAGTTGATTTAAGAGAAGCAATGACATAGTCTTAGAATCTGATGATGACAATAGGCAATGAATTGTCTAACGTGATTCATGAAATCAAGATGATGCGTAACTTGCACGCAAATGATACGATTAGAATGCCACAAAGAATATATGAAATATCGTCGTTTTGGCATGATTTGCTCAGATAAGCTGTCACTACAACATGCTTGAATATGCTATCGCTACGGCGTGCTTAATTAATAATGATGTAATTATACCACGACACTCATTATCATCAAACATATGCCAAAGTTGATTTAAGAGTTGCAATGACATAGTCTTAGAATCTGATGATGACAATAGGCAATGAATTGTCTCATGTGATTCATGAAATCGAGATGATGCCTAACTTGCACACAAATGATTCGATTAGAATGCCACAAAGAATATATGAAATATCGTCGTTTTGGCATGATTTGCTCTGATAAGCTGTCACTACAACATGCTTGAATATGCTATCACTACGGCGTGCTTAATTAATAATGATGTAATTATACCACAACACTCATTATCATCAAACATATGCCAAAGTTGATTTAAGAGTTGCAATGACATAGTCTTAGAATCTGATGATGACAATAGGCAATGAATTGTCTCACGTGATTCATGAAATCGAGATGATGCGTAACTTGCACGCAAATGATTCGATTAGAATGCCACAAAGAATATATGAAATATCGTCATTTTGGCATGATTTGCTTGGATAAGCTGTCACTACAACATGCTTGAATATGCTATCACTACGGCATGCTTAATTAATAATGATGTAATTATACCACGACACTCATTATCATCAAACATATGCCAAAGTTGATTTAAGAGTTGCAATGACATAGTCTTAGAATTTGATGATGACAATAGGCAATGAATTGTCTCACGTGATTCATGAAATCAAGATGATGTGTAACTTGCACGCAAATGATACGATTAGAATGCCACAAAGAATATATGAAATATCGTCGTTTTGGCATGATTTGCTCGGATAAGGTGTCACTACAACATGCTTGAATATGCTATCGCTACGGCGTGCTTAATTAATAATGATGTAATTATACCACGACACTCATTATCATCAAACATATGCCAAAGTTGATTTAAGAGTTGCAATGACATAGTCTTAGAATCTGATGATGACAATAGGCAATGAATTGTCTCATGTGATTCATGAAATCGAGATGATGCCTAACTTGCACACAAATGATTCTATTAGAATGCCACAAAGAATATATGAAATATTGTCATTTTGGCATGATTTGCTCTGATAAGCTGTCACTACAACATGCTTGACTTCTAATGAGGTAATAATGCCAAGTTGACGTGAGGTAATAATGCCCAGTTGACATAGATTACAAGAAGCAGAAGTCCAGATTAGTGGCTTAAGTGAATCGGCGCTCTAGCTTTCATATCTGCGATCGCACGTGTTTGTTGAAGTACACACGATGGACTATACTGGGAGAATAAATTGTGTTTCTAGAGGCTTATTTTCACTAATTTTTCTCAATACATTTTCGGTTAAATATTATGTTTTAAAATACACGAATGCTTAGCATAAACTAAATTGAAGAGTTTTGATAATGAATGCCATAAATAATCTAGGGATCTGTTTGTTTCATGAAATAAGAATGATTTGGAAAATATTTTTTAGAAAAAATGATTGGTTATGTTTCTCTAATAAATTAATCAATGAAAAATGTTTCCACCATCCATAACAATCTATGCCTAAACAATTTCACCAATATTAAAATATTTTTTAATTCATTCATTTTAATAAGTGATACAAGCAATCACTTTTTGAAAATGTTTTACAGATTATTATTTTTTTATGAAACAAACACAACCTAAAGGTCTAAATATAAAGGATGGATGTGGATATTTCACATTATCTAAACTTCAATAACGTTATCATGTGTAAAATCTATGACTCACGTTTGGTGCAAACAAAAATGGTCATGGACCAAAATCAACGTATAATTAAAATTGACTTAATTTTTCGAAAATTGAGGTTTAATTTGTGAAAAATCATCAAACTTGAGAATCCTAATCTGATCTTCTTCTCGCATTGAAATCATCCAAATGAGGTTCAGAGGCACTATATAATACAGTATGTATTACCTATATGAGATATTGCATTGACAACATTAAATTGAGGTTTAATAGATAATAAACTTTATTATACTCCAAAAAAAAAAAAAAAAAAAAAAAAGCCCACATGGCGACCATACGTGCAAAATCAAGTGCTTTGTGAGAAGCATATGTCTATATACACATGAAAAAAAAAAAAAATCTTGCAACTCTACATGTCAGTGCCTATATGTAATTGGGTGGTCTCAAGAGCACCCAACTTTCGCTACTTTTTATGGTCGAAAACTTTTTGCCACTTCAAAAGATTAAGATTGGAGCATCTTGGGGGTCTAGTAAGAAGTTCACTATATATTGCTTCAATACACATTTTTTTTCTCCCCCTAAAAAAAGGATATAAACTCAGAAGAATCGTTTGGGCGATAAAAATAAATGTCTTTTTAAAACATGAATTTTTCATTTTAACTTAATGTGCAAAGCAAAGCGCAAAATTTGCAATGTTTGTGTATTCATTTCGTCATCTCCAGGATCTCGAATGCTGATAGTTGTTCTGCATGCGAATGATCAAAAAAATTAATATGTCGTCGAATAACGCGTTGAATATTGGTGAAGAAGGTAACATGAAATGATTATTAATTTTTTAAGTCGAAATAGGAGGAAAGGACAATGGTTGTTTTTTATGAGTTCGGAAAAGGACAAAATAGAAAAGGGAAGAAAGGCAATCATTACCCATTTATATGCCTCCGCCTTTTCCCTTTCTTTCTTTCAAACACCCATTACAGCCTAGGGCAACAGACGGCATTCTGATTGGTCAGAGTATGTCCATTGCTCGACCATCCCTTCCACAAATGTTTGCGCACAATCATCCGATGCACACAAATTGGAATTAAAAGCATATATAAGAAGAAATATTGATATCCTCCCTAACATTTTTTTTTTTCTTTTTGATGATCCCCTATTGTTTCAAGCTTCAAAATTACCCAAATATTCATCCGCGTTCTTTTTGTCATGCCACACATTTTTTATATGAAATATAAAACATGATTTATAATGAAAACATACTAGAAGATCTTGTGACGGCACAGTAAATTTGTTACAGTTTTGTAGCTAATTTGACATGACAAAGAGATGGAATTCGCATTTTCGGTCTCCAATTTTTGTTTGAGTTTTGTTACAATCGAAAGGAAAGAAGCAAGTTTATTATTATTATTTGGATGCGACTTAGGTAGAGTTCTTACTTTCAACTTCTTTTCTGACCAAAGAACAATCTATTGGCGACAAAATTAGAAGTTTGCAGTTAAATATGAAAATTCAATTAGATTCGAGAAGATGATAATATTGTCTCGTTCAAGGAGAACTTCTAAGATATAAGATATGCTCCATAACACACCCTAACAAATTATTATTTTTTTCAATAAACGGTCATGCGATGAAACCTAGTACCAAAGCTTTGTCTTACTGTGGGTTTTCCTTTCATTATGTTTGATGGGTTTCCGTAATTCCTTTCACCTACAAGTATCGAATGCTTAAGGCCTTCATCATTAAATAGATCTTCATGTGAATGAGAGTGTTAAAATATAAGATATATCTCGTATTGTAGTACAACAATATAAAATATATTTCGTGTTGTGAACGACATTTTAAGCTTTTGGAATCAACGGTTCACATTCTTCTTTCGTTAGCAATACTACTAGCACCAAAATAGAGACAGTGAATGAACTAATTCCACTGCAAGCTCACGACCAATTATCGCCAATTTAAAAATGTTAGATCCATGTTTTGGTCCGTCTTGTCACATTACATCAATAGTCCAATGCATGCATACCTACCGTCATTTCCTCCCTCAACCATATTTATAGAAGCTTCAGCCCTAGAGCCTCGTCAGGAAGCCAACACTCGCGGCAAAGCCTGTAGCTACAGGGTTGCCCAACAATGAGAGCTGCGGTACCATCACCAAGCAAACGCCTCGCCCCTCTCTTCAAGTCTCGCACCCCATCTACCAACTCCGTCTCAAACCCGCTAGTCCATGCTCATACTTCCGCCAACTCAAGCACCGCGAGACAGGCCGCGCCACCATCGCCGCCAAGTGTGCCGTGGTTTGCAAAAGAAATGGACGGAGTACCAAGGGATCGACAATTGGGAAGGCCTGCTCGACCCTCTCGATGACAACTTACGCCGCGAAATACTCCGCTACGGGGAGTTCGTTGAAGCCACGTACCGCTCGTTCGATTTCAACCCTTCCTCTCCCACCTATGCCACTTCCAAGCACCCCAAGAGCTCGCTCCTGGCCCGCGCCGGGATCCGAGAGACTGGATACCGGGTGACGCGTTACCTGCACGCCACGTGCGGGGTCCAAATGCCACATTGGGCTTCCAACGTCCCTGGTTGGATGGGCACGCGGTCGAGCTGGATCGGTTTTGTGGCGGTGTGCAAGGACGGGAGGGAGATTTCGAGGCTGGGGAGGAGGGACGTGGTGATCGCGCTTCGGGGGACCGGCACGTGCTTGGAATGGATCGAAAACCTACGCGCCAACTTGACTTGTGTGGGTGGCGATGGCGACGGCGGAGCAGAGGGGCCTATGGTGGGAAGTGGGTACTTAAGCTTATACACATCAAAAACAGCCACTAAGATGAGCTTACAGGTAAGGGAAAATGGTCGCACTATGAGCACTTAAGTGTTCGACAGCTTAGTCACGTACATATCTATATTCTATTCATTGTTTATTCTTTAGGAAAAAAGAATCCTGTTGATAACACAAGATTCACAGAAAACATCCATGAATTCTAATAGGCACGATCAAGTCCTCACAAACGATGCTATCCTGGACTACAGTCGAGCGCATCATTGAATGCAAACAAGCGATGATTTCCTCGCAAAATGTCATCTGGTTGATAGTACATACCATCGCAAGATACTGAACTCTTTTACCAGCTTTGATTCAAGCAAAAGCTCAAATTTACAGTGTTATCAATACCTATTTGTTCAACGTACTTCATTAAATGAATCCCATAATATTTCACTATTTATGAAATGACAACAACATGAATGTGTTGATACCTGATATCGAAATGGTCATGCCTAATTTCAGGACATAATAAGAGAAGAAGTTGCCAGGATCATCAATAAGTACAGCGACAGGCCCCTTAGCTTGACGATCACAGGCCATAGCCTTGGTGCGGCCCTGGCCATCCTCAGCGCATATGACATAAGCTCCAACATTTCGAATGCACCGATGGTGACTGTCATATCGTTCGGCGGGCCTCGCGTCGGGAACCGAGCCTTCAGACACTTACTGGAGAAGAGCAAGGCGAACGTTCTCCGCATCGTGAACTCGGACGACCTCGTCACCAAGGTGCCGGGACTAAAAGACGACGTGGCAAGGCTCCCGTGGCTCTTCCGGGAAAGCAGGGAGCACGCGCCGTCGGCATACGCCGACGTCGGACGGGAGTTGAGGCTGAGTAGTAGGGAGTGCCCGTACCTCAGCAGCGTCAATCTCGCCACGTGTCACGAGTTGAAGACTTATCTTCAGTTGATCAGTGGGTTTGTGAGCTCCAAGTGTCCTTTTAGGGCTACAGCGAAAAAGGTGCTGAATGTGAATAACAGTAGATCGAGGGACAAAGGCCAGCATCATAATTAATATGAGAATAATGCATAAACGCATGCCAATAAGCCTTTCTCACAACCGAAAAAGGTGCTGAAAATATTTTGTCTATTTCATGCGGTCGTTTGCGGGCTCAAGGAACCCCAGTGGCTTCACTAATGATTACCTTAACACTAGATAGATAGTGAGTGAAAGGTGTCGTGAGAAAATAAATGTGGTCTTGTTGTTGTTTTCAACTCCTGGTTGAAAATATTTTGTCTGTTGCATATGTATATTGTGTTCTGTTGTTAATGCACAGGGGTCATTCTCGTCATGTCATTTGCGATTACTCTCTCTCTCTCTCTATCATTAAATGGCAAAGTTAAGAGTAGGAAGCAAGGTGCTAAATTTGTCAATATAACGTGTGATTCGCCCATATATGAATACATGGATACCGAGCATTATAAGAGTTTTGCTGCCTCACATATAACCTGAAAATTCGTGGAGTGGAGTCATTGCTGAGTTCCACTTCCTTCACATCTCAATGGTGGCGTTCTTGCATCAGGTTGGAATATCTCCATTTGCGGGGTGAATGACCATCATCCATTGTTTGAAACACGGGTAGAGAGAGAGAGAACATGAGTTGAAGTGCCATTAACACTAGCAGGTCTGAGGGCATTGAATCATTGTAAGTTGTCGAAACATTTAAGACAAAATTAATATAATTAAAAGGTTTAAAGCTGAATTAACTACGATACTATTGGTATAGAATTTTTTGGACAACTTTGCTTGCTGTAAGTAATTACTACTTTTCAAATCAATGTTCATTTCGATATAATAGATTAAAATATCGAGTTAAATTTCTCTTTCAAATCTATCAATTGTCTCTACTGAGAGATTGTCTCAAAACTAAAGACAAGTCTCCAAGAAAACATCAAACTCTAAGATCTTCAACACTGACAATCCAATTCAGTAGGAGAATATGGCCTTGTAAGGAGCAACTTTGCGGAAGTTGATGGGTGAAGGGGGTCACTTTTCTCTCGCATTTTTCAATTTTCCCATTATTTTTATGCGCCTCCAACTTATAGAAACCTAATATTGCAACGGCTCGAATAGCGTTGAGCCGAAGTGGAGGAGCCCAGGATGAAAGCAATCGCCACGCGTGCATATGGGGAGATGAGATACTCTGACACAGGACATCTAAAAGTGCACCCACCGTGACGTGATTGTGGTCCTACAATAGTTACCACCACTTGCAGTGGTCCTACTGCTCAGGCCAGCAACCACAGTGCCTGTGGTCGCGATTCTGGTGAGTCAACAGATGAAGTAGGAAGAGTTGGGCAATGATCAACTAGGAAAAGCATGGAATCAAGTAAATATACTCTCTGTAAGGAATTATTTGTCTCACGATATTATAATTGAGAAGTAATAATGCAAAAGACAAAATTGAGGAATATTTGTATAATTGGATATATTGAAAAGAGTACATGGAGAGCCTATTTATAGGCTTAGATAGAGGAAATCAAAGGAAATCGGAAGAAATCAAATCAAGCATGCATAATCAAAACAGATATTGAAATAAGTGAAAATATCTTAAATATCTTCAAGAGATATCTAAATATTCTAATATAGCTAACGGTTACTAATGTTTAGTGACAAAAATCCTCCAATACACAACCAAATATCAAATAAGAATACCAGATAACAATTTTGGTATATTTTCAAAAACTCTCGAAAATGAAAATAATTGAAAATGATTACTATATTTTTTGAGAAAGAGACGAAAATTGAGAGAGATAATTATTGAACCAGAAAATTTGTTAATAAATAGCAAAACCCCACTTTGTAAATTAAAAAACAAATTATTGAAAAGATGCAAATTCATATCTTTTCATCAATTGAACAAATAAAAAATAATTATCACGTACTCATATCTTTTCGATGTAGGATAAGGCACCTCTTTGTTTGTAGCCACCACTCATATCTTTTTTTATATATATAAGATAAGACGCTTCTTAGTTTGTTTTACAAACAAACTAGGAACAATCTCTCGCTTTGTTTGTAAAACAAAATTGCAAAACTAAATGTAAAAAATATACATCCAACATTTTCATAAATTTTAATATACAAACTTTAAGGTCTCTTTTGAGTCAAACCTTTATTTAATGAAAATATTTTAAAATTCTATAAAAAAAAAATTACAAGTAGCTATAGCTTTAAACTTACTAGTTTAATAATAGATTCATATATATACTGCACATATAGTAATCTCTTGTTTCAACAAAAAGCTCTACAATTTACCCGGCACTATTATGGCCCTACTTATTCCAGTTTCATGAGCTTTCTATAAAAGTAACCATAATTTTTGTAAGAAGTAGCACCACTTCAAAGCTCATATAGGTAAAAATATCTATCATGTTTTTTTTTTCTTTTTTTGTTACTAATAAACACATCACACCTCTTTTTAGCATCTAGTGTATGTTAATGCAAAGCATTATGTGGCCACTCACAATTTCTTTAATTGATGTTGCCCAACAACAACGTTGTAACTTAGTTGAAGTCTCTCTCATATTAGGGGTTGTGGCCTCCGACAAGGTTGCTGCCACATAATGGAGGCATTCAGACCTCGAATCTAAGGTCCATGGTTGCCATCAAAATTTAAGTTTGGCCACCACAGATGACCATGGAGCCGAGGTCAACGACCTAAATTGGTGACAAGCATATAGCGGATGCAATGTAAGTAAATTTAACCTAAACATGTTAGTGAGAGATGCTAAGAGTAACAAGTGAATCTTAAGGTTTGTTCGTTTCCCACAAAACTTCTTATCCTTGGAAAATGTTTCAAAAAATTCTATTTAAGTTTATTTGTGATGAAATTAAGTTAAAAAAGTTGGTTTTATGGTATTTGACTTTGAGTGAATCCACTAGAAGCAACTTGTATCGTTAAAAATGACATGTAATGATTGACAAAGTAGAGTTGACTTCTTCTTTGTTTATTCAGTATATGATAGACAGGATTTATGGAAAAAACATATGAGACCTATAGGGAAATAAAATAATTGATGAGAAAGATAGGAAGTAGACACAAAGGGACATCTTCTTCTCACTTGGACGCACTACAAAAAGTCAAGAAAAATGAATTCTTTCTTATCAGGAGGGAAAGTCATGTTCCCAAAAGTATATCAAAAGTGCCAAAACTTGACATAGATGACACTTAAATATTAAAACTTCTAAAAGATACACTTAAATGCCAACTTCGGTAAGGGTAGCCGAAAATCCAACGTGACTTATTTTTAATATTATAAGTGGTCAACGTGGCTCATCAAAAAGTCTACTCAGCAATGAAAGTGCAAAACAATGTCATTTTGTCCCAAAAATTGATTTTTTAAATATTAATTAATTATATATATATATATATATATATATATATGGTTGTAGCAAAGCAGCGAGCTTGCCATAGTTGCTGCCCCACCATCGCTAGAAAGGGCTGGCAATAGTGGGCAAGGGTTAGCTAGGGTGGCTAGGCCTTAGCTAGTGGCCGGCGACCCTGGTCAGGGGTTGTGGCCTCCGACAAGGTTGCTACCACATAATGGAGGCATTCAGACCTCGGATCTAAGGTCCATGGTTGCCATCAAAATTCAAGTTTGGCCACCGCATATGACCATGGAGCCGAGGTCAACGACCTAAATTGGTGACAAGCATATAGCGGATGCAATGTAAGTAAATTTAACCTAAACATGTTAGTGAGAGATGCTAAGAGTGACAAGTGAATCTTAAGGTTTGTTTGTTTCCCTCAAAACTTCTTATCCTTGGAAAATGTTTCAAAAAATTCTATTTAAGTTTATTTGTGATGAAATTAAGTTAAAAAAGTTGGTTTTATGGTATTTGACTTTGAGTGAATCCACTAGAAGCAACTTGTATTGTTAAAAATGACATGTAATGATTGACAAAGTAGAGTTGACTTCTTCTTTGTTTATTCAGTATATGATAGACAGGATTTATGGAAAAAAAACATATGAGACCTATAGGAAAAAAAAATAATTGATGAGAAAGATAGGAAGTAGACACAAAGGGACATCTTCTCACTTGGACGCACTACAAAAAGTCAAGAAAAATGAATTCTTTCTTATCATGAGGGAAAGTCATATTCCCAAAAGTATATCAAAAGTGCCAAAACTTGACATAGATGATACTTAAATATTAAACCTTTTAAAAGATACACTTAAATGCCAACTTTGGTAAGGGTAGCCGAAAATCCAACGTGACTTATTTTTAATATTATAAGTGGTCAACGTGGCTCGTCGAAAAGTCTACTCAGCAATGAAAGTGCAAAGCAGCGAGCTTGCCACGATTGCTGCCCCCACCATCGCCAAAAAGGGCTGGCAATGGTGGGCGAGGGTTAGCTGGGGTGGCTAGGCCTTAGCTAGTGGCCGGTGACCCTAGTCAGGGGTTGTGGCCTCTAACAAGGTTGCTGCCACATAATGGAGGCATTCAAGCCTCGAATCTAAGGTCCATGGTTGCTATCAAAATTCAAGTTTGGCCACCACATATGACCATGGAGCCGAGGTCAACGACCTAAATTGGTGACAAGCATATAGCGGATGCAATGTAAGTAAATTTAACCTAAACATGTTAGTGAGAGATGCTAAGAGTAACAAGTGAATCTTAAGGTTTGTTCGTTTCCCTCAAAACTTCTTATCCTTGGAAAATGTTTCAAAAAATTCTATTTAAGTTTATTTGTGATGAAATTAAGTTAAAAAAGTTGGTTTTATGGTATTTGACTTTGAGTGAATCCACTAGAAGCAACTTGTATCATTAAAAATGACATGTAATGATTGACAAAGTAGAGTTGACTTCTTCTTTGTTTATTCAGTATATGATAGACAGGATTTATGGAAAAAACATATGAGACCTATAGGGAAAAAAAAATTGATGAGAAAGATAGGAAGTAGACACAAAGGGACATCTTCTCACTTGGACGCACTACAAAAAGTCAAGAAAAATGAATTCTTTCTTATCAGGAGGGAAAGTCATGTTCCCAAAAGTATATCAAAAATGCCAAAACTTGACACAGATAATACTTAAATATTAAAACTTTTAAAAGATACACTTAAATGCCAACTTTGGTAAGGGTAGCCAAAAATCCAACGTGACTTATTTTTAATATTATAAGTGGTCAACGTGGCTCGCCGGAAAGTCTACTCAACAATGAAAGTGCAAAACAACGTCATTTTGTCCCAAAAATTGATTTATAAAAAAATATTAATTAATTAATTATATATAGAAGTTGTAGAAAAGTAGCGAGCTTGCCACAGTTGCTACCCCACCATCGCTAGAAAGGGCTGGCAATGGTGGGCGAGGGTTAGCTGGGGTGGCTAGGCCTTAGCTAGTGGCCGGCGACCCTAGTCAAGGGTTGTGGCCTCGGACAAGGTTGCTGCCACATAATGGAGGCATTCAGACCTTGGATCTAAGGTCCATGGTTGCCATCAAAATTCAAGTTTGGCCACCGCATATGGCCATGGAGCCGAGGTCAACGACCTAAATTGGTGACAAGCATATAGCGGATGCAATGTAAGTAAATTTAACCTAAACATGTTAGTGAGAGATGCTAAGAGTAACAAGTGAATCTTAAGGTTTGTTCGTTTCCCTCAAAACTTCTTATCCTTGGAAAATGTTTCAAAAAATTCTATTTAAGTTTATTTGTGATGAAATTAAGTTAAAAAAAGTTGGTTTTATGGTATTTGACTTTGAGTGAATCCACTAGAAGCAACTTGTATCGTTAAAAATGACATGTAATGATTGACAAAGTAGAGTTGACTTCTTCTTTGTTTATTCAGTATATGATAGACAGGATTTATGGAAAAAACATATGAGACCTATAGGGAAAAAAAAATTGATGAGAAAGATAGGAAGTAGACACAAAGGGACATCTTCTTCTCACTTGGATGCACTACAAAAAGTCAAGAAAAATGAATTCTTTCTTATCAGGAGGGAAAGTCATGTTCCCAAAAGTATATCAAAAGTGTCAAAACTTGACACAAATGACACTTAAATATTAAAACTTCTAAAAGATACACTTAAATGCCAACTTCGGTAAGGGTAGCCGAAAATCCAATGTGACTTATTTTTAACATTATAAGTGGTCAATGTGGCTCGCCGGAAAGTCTACTCAGCAATGAAAGTGCAAAATAACGTCATTTTGTCCCAAAAATTGATTTTAAATAAATATTAATTAAATTATATATATAAGGTTGTAGCAAAGCAGTGAGCTTGCCACAATTGTTGCCCCACCATCGCCAAAAAGGGCTGGCAATGGTGGGCGAGGGTTAGTTGGGGTGGCTAGGCCTTAGTTAGTGGCCGACGACCCTAGTCAACCACTAGCCCTTGCCCTAGATCCGACAACCCTCACTGAATGTGGTGGAGGGTTGTGAGCCCACCCCCTAGATCCAAGCGAGGGCCTGTAGGCTCTCTTCGATAGTCGGCCAAGGCCCCACAACCCCGACCAACCCTCAATCCACCCCTCATTTCCGATGATGGTGGGGCAGCAATAGTGGTGAGGGTCGTAGAGGCCCTCATCGCTTTACTATAACCCTTGTTTTTTTTTTTTTTTTTTTTTCAAATTTCATTAATATTTATATTTAAAA
Source organism: Eucalyptus fibrosa (assembly GCA_017140475.1). NCBI lineage: Eukaryota > Viridiplantae > Streptophyta > Magnoliopsida > Myrtales > Myrtaceae > Eucalyptus > Eucalyptus fibrosa. Next base: position 21,680,860 of record CM029509.1, on the reverse strand, counting down.
TCAATTTTTAGGGCAAAATGACATCATTTTGAGACAAGCTAGCCATGCCAATGCCATGTGGATAATTTTTTTTTTTTTAAATTGTCACCTCGGTAGAAAATGTCACTGAAAAATGCCATGTCAACATTTTAGCCGGAATTTTTCGCCGTTAACACTTAAGTGTCTATTTTTTCCCCGATTTTGACACTTAAGTGTACCTTTTAGAAGTTTTAGCACTAAGTGTCCACAAATACTAAGCTTTGGCACTTGAGGTTTTTGGCACTCACCTATCGTTTATCAACTAATTTTTTGTCACTCAAATGCTGAAAAGTCTCAAAAAAAAAAATCGAAAATGGTTTTTCATCAAACAAACCCTAATCACATTTATAAATGCATTTTGTCTTGTACATAAAGGCTGTAAAAAAATAATGAGAAAAGGAGGGAAAAAGAAGAAGGAGAAGGTAACCGTACAGTTAAAACACCATTTACAAAAAATTTATAATGTATTGTGATAACCTTATTACAAAAAGTAGGTCATCTATACCGTTATCTGAAAGATACAGTTTCGATGGAGAGAGAGAGAGAGAAAAGTTCTTTTGTGATATCAACAGGACATGGCTCAAAAACCAATTATTGTGGGGTCAAACATGCTTTCCCCATATAAACCACCACCTAGATGGACAAATTTTTCAAATTCCAATAATTACAATTGGAATCAGCTACGCTCCGTCCCAAGGAAGAAAGTAACCTTACACCATTTACAAATCTTTTAAATTCTTGTAATACTTTCAAGGTATGCCCGGTCATCTTGACCACCTCTTCTGCCTTTTATGCCTTGAGAACTCCCGGTCACGAAACACGGAGATTTCTGTTTTGCTTTTTCCTTACCTAATTCATGAAATTAGTAACGTATTCAATGACCATATAATGTATCTTGTGAAAAAAGAAGAGCTCCGGGCCTGAATTTCGGGAACTGAGCTCTTGAAAGAAATAATGACCACCGAAAGTTTGTGATCACTTGAGGGTTGGTAGCACTTATATATCATGTCACAAATCCTCTCCCATTCAATGGAGGAACCTTGATCCTACCCGATTCCAAAAACTACCATGTAGATATGCTCTAATACCAAGTGCAACAACTAGGTGCATTACATATGGGTCAAGTTTCCCAAAGGAGTAGTTAAGGTGGCGACTATTTGAACGAGATCACATTCACAAATCATGATGTAAGCCGTTTTCCGACTTTGGCAAAACTATGGTCAATACAGCTGGTCATTAAAGATCACTCTATAAAATCACGCTCGAACTCGTGATCTTGTCCAAAATAGGGAAGCACGAGACTACCGAGCCACCCACATCTGGTGCCACTGCATTACAATGCAATTGGCAAAGAGTCGCCATGCCTGCGCCCATATTCCATCTTTCACTAATTAATCCTATAATATCTGTTCTAAAAGTTTAAGCTTTTCATACCTCCTCTCATGTGTGGGTTGGCTTTGGCCTTAACCTAAAGTGTGGAAATATTTGAATGGGGAAGCAAGGGGCTTGGAAAAATCATACTCAGGATCTCCTCACTTTGATACCATGTGAAATTTTGTGAAACCGTTATCTAATATTCTAAAAGTTTAAGCTGAAAGTATAATTTATCATCTAAATATTTCAATAGACCAATTCCTTATTATCTACCATAACTTACCTTTGCCTAACTGTACTTTTCCCCTATTTATCACCTAAATCAAGTGGCGTCAATTATGACGCCACGATCGATTGTACATGTATCGCATACGGACTCCACCCAGGCCGTGGCAATCATGGCATTTTGGACGGTGAGCCGTGGTCCATCGCTCGTCGTGGCCGGTGGGAGAACCGCTCACATGGTGGGAGACTCTGAGGTTCCTCCACTACGGAGTCACAGGGCACCCAGTGGCGAGGATTTAGCGAGTGCTTCCGAGACACGGCGATGCCCGCGTAACGCGATCCGAGGAACGATTGGCGTCCGATGTTCGATCGTCCGGGAATCGTGCAAGTATGCCACGCGACAGTAGCGTGTAACGAGCATCAAACACCACTTGGCCCTCCCTGGTGTGTGCCCCTACAGCACTATGAGATCGGGAGATCGGGAGGGAAAGAGAGAGAGAGAGAGAGGGAGAGATATCGTCATGATAGAACGTGTTGAAAATGGAGCCTGCGCATTGTGAGATCCGGTGACAAGCTTTGGTTGATGGCCCGTCATGCCCGTGACTTTGTTGAAATTTGAGCACGAGGTACACGGAATGGTACTCAGAATGAGGGATGCTGGAGAATTCCTGTTTGCCCCTTGGTTTTCTTTCGTTATTTCTTACACGTATCCCTAGACTCTTAAAAGTCTATGGAAGATGTGCTATCTAAACTTAGGATCCATTCGTTTTCCGAAAAAATTAACAATTTCCGGAAAATATTTTCTTAGAGAGTTTTTCCAGAAAAATGACAATATTTTATGGTATTCGATTAAAACCTGAAAATATTTCGGAAAAATGTTTTCTAAGACTTCACCACTTAGACATATATCACTTACCGATTTATAAATCCATCAAATATGAACTCGTCTTTAAATCTAAGCAAACTTGCTTCATATCTTTGTTCTCTCATTGTCATCAAATGTTCATCTACTCTAAAAAATGTCCGTATGGATTTAAAAAAAAAAAAACAAACAAACAAAAGAGAAAAGAATCAAAGCATGTACAGCCCTAATGAGAATCTTCCAGTTGAGTAACATGTTCTCCACATGTGTCTTTTGTGTTCTAATAAAAAAAAAAAAAAATAAGCAAAACATGTAGAGTCATTTGCTTGAGTAATGTATAACTGTAGGGTAAAGTATATAAAGAAAATGATAAGCAAGAGTGTAGAGCATGAGCTTGAGATCGATGAACTTGAGATTCGCTTGGCAACAGCCAACTACTAGCCAAGAAAGAAGAAGATGGGAAACAAAGAAAAGGAAAAGGAAAAGAAAAGAAAAGAAAAAGGAAATTAAAAATAATTCAAATTAAAAAATAATTCGAATAAAAAAAAGAAAAGAAGAAGAAGAAGAAGAAAGGGGAGGAGAAAGTGAGGATTTGTAGAGGTGTGAGATAAGAGAGATCAAGTGAGGAAAATAAATGTTTTCCACTTTTTAAAAGTGGAAAATATTTCCTCTAATCTAGAAGACTTTTTTCCTTTCATGATAAAAAATTTTCCCAGGAAATTCATTTTCGTGAAATAAACGCCGAAAAATCCAAAAAACGTTTTCCTAGAAATTATTTTCCGTGAAATGAACAAAACCTTATTAAAAGACAACCAATTCAATCTTAAGCATTTCAATTATATCAATTTAATTCTAAGCCTTTTTAGATTTTGTCAATTTAGTCGGGAAAAGTACCAAAAAATTCCTAAATATATTATATTAGTGTTAATGTAGTCTTAAACCTTTCAATTGGATCAATTTAATCATAAATGTTTTTACATTAGTACCAATTGGGTCCATCCAACCAATTCATGCCAAAAATCATTGATATGAATGTCAATTGTTCTACTTGACACAACCGACATTAACATAGACATTTTTTTTTATACTTTTTGGTTTTTTATTAGTTTTTATTAATTTTTCTATTCTTTTTTCTTCTCTTTCCCACGTTTTTTTTCTTTTCTTTTTTTAACTATTGAGGGCCAGCAGGGGCCATTGGCCACGAGCCGAGGCTCAATGCCCCTGTGCTGTCGACCATTAGGCAGGGGCTCATGGCCCTTGCTCACATTTGGGCAAGGCTTGCAAGCCCTCACCCAATGGCTCACGACCTCTTGTTAGCCATTAATAGTTGAAAAAAATAAGAAAAGGAGCGAAAAAATTAGTGAATTATTTGAAATATTTTTAAAAAAACATATCCATGTCAACGCTAGTCATACCACTTAGGACACATTCACGTTAGTAATTTCTAGCCTAAATTGATTAAATGAACTCAATACCAATATAAATAAATTTAGGACTAAATTGATTCAATTGAAAAGTTTAAATTTGAATTAGTACCGATACAATAGATTTAAGACTTTTTAGTACTTTTTTCCAATTTAGTCCTAAACTTACAATTTCAATAATTAGCTGAAATGACTAGATTGACATATCATCAAAATATTTAGAACAAAATTGGCAAATTGACAAAAAAATTTAGAACTAAATTGATACAATTAAAAAGTTCTATGACTAAATAAAATAGGTTTAGAACTTGTTAAATAATCTTCACAAACTAGGATGTTTGCAGGAATTATCTGTACTTGGTTGGATGGTTTCAACTAAAGGAAATCGCACTCAAAGAGAGAAGAAAAGCACGTTTAACAAGCCTTCCGCCGCTTGCTTGGCAGCGGCCAATTGGCGGCCTATTTGCACATTTCCTCCGTCTCAAAGGCACCCCTTATGGGTAGATCGATCGATAAACAAGGCAGGCAGGCAGGCAGGAAGGGACTCATATAAGGAGAAGGCTTAGGTTTTTCTCGCTAAAGACCGCTCTGCGCTTCAAGCGCTGCTCTACTTCGCTTAGGTAGGATGACAAATCTATCTCCCAGTCCTGTTGAACCGGATATTTCAAAACGTGTTAAAAAGATCACTGAACATTCATCTGTTCCATATATGGCACTTTCCTCGTTATTATGTCATTAGTTCTACCAGTAAATAACGAACTCCAACCATCCACCCGCTACGTCATCCTGAAGAAAGAACAGAACTTTCAATCTACTTATTAGAAACATAAACATAGTCTTCTGGTGTCCACATATCTTTCATCTTCCCAGTCTAGAGAGTCTCTCCTTTTACAGTGTGGCTGTGCTCATAAGTGCAAAGTACCAAGGATCAATTTTGCGCACTGCCACTCTTAATATCGTCTCGGTGGAAACCATGCTAGATAACATCCGACATCCTCATTCTATAACACAATCGACTGACTTGTGGAAAAGGTAAATGGCCCCTATTGTTTTGCTTGATGTATCCGTAGTTCAAGCCAACATATCCAACTTGAATATCTAATCAAGCATTTGCTCCTACCGCAAACACCTTCAAGATCTCTCAGCTGAAACGTACCAATGTCTTGTTTCGTACGAAGGGTTCGATGCCTAACGGTACTACGAATGTGCACTGAGTAATCAGTGAAATGGTTTTAATAGAATTACTAGCCACGCAAGTCACAGACTTCATCTCCCCGATAAACAATCAAAAGGACCCTAAAACCTGTTAGGCTGATGGGATGAATCTCTTCGCAATTTATTGCCTCACAAATCAGGATATTGGCTATTTATTACAGAAATTATGTACTCGTACAACGTGCATCATAAAAGAATGGCCACGTCATGTACCTTTTTGTCTTCTCTGGTTATTTACGTGTTCTAGCTCTCTCAGCTGTTCTTTTAGTCGTGCATGTTCCCAACGCATCCTCTCAATCCTAGCTTCAACCATGGTCATTTCGTCCTTAAGATGGTATAATCGTTTCTCCAACCAGGCAACTGCTTCAGGAGAACTTTCACCCGCTCCACTGCCCAAGCCACCAAGGTAGTCCGCTTGAGAAATGATATGGACATTTTGTGGCCTGGATAGGAGCAGAACTATGCTAACCTGCATCGAGTATACCGCACATTGGTGAGTATCTCACTAATAATCGACCAAAATTTCTGCAATCTACCTGCCAGATAGCAAGAGGCAAGAGCTCATATTCTTAAAAATATATAATTGCCGAAAATTTAGCAAATACAGATCAGTTCTATGAGTACAATACGGGAAGGTGTAGTAGTGATGGAGAAAAAACCATGTGAAGTGCTGATGTACAATCCGCATCATTAAGAATTACAAAACACAAAAGTGCACATGTAAACCATAAAAAAAAAATATATATATATATATATAGATACCATGAACTCGCTGCATTTACACTTTCTAGCAAGAATTGTCATACAACAGCTGCAATAAGCACATGCATGCGTCCGTATGTCCATATATATATATATTGTATGTATGTATGTATGTATGTATGTATGTATGTATATCGTATAACAGATGAGCTGGCCATCAACTTTTATGATTCTTGGCTAAAAAGGGAGTCTCCTTTTATGGTTGACTAGTGAGCTCCAATATCTTAAGAGCGACTACAGCAATCAAACTCATACCTGGTTGTCAACTGTTGTTTTTTTTTTTTTTTTTTTTTTTCTAAATTTCTCTGCTTTATCATACCTAAATTTAGCTAAAAGGTCTAAGTGTGACTATCAGAGAATTTATGCAATTAACCATAAGTAACATATGTTGAGGTTGCACCAGGGGGTCAAAAGCCTTTTATCTTGAGAACAGAACAGGTTATCGCAAAGGCACAGGTGATTTCTTTCCGGCATCTTCAATATATGCATACCATCATGTGGGAAAGAGTAATCAAGGCTTATCACATGGTTATTGTTTTAAAAAAAAAAATCATGTTACCACATTTAATGCTCTTCTAAAGATGACACTAAATGTAGGTAATTACACAGTTATTCTAAAAAATTATAAAGTTTAGCACAATTTAATAATCTGGCAAAGAAATTACATAACACTGTCCGACAATAACAGCCCATACTGCAGCTTAGGGTCAGATTATGCAGATTCTATATTCCTTCTAAGGATACAGCCTAATACAAAAATAAAAGGAAACAATGTACAGTCTACTTCAATGACAACAAAACTTGCAAATAATGTGAACAGAAAAATATGCTTATATATAATAATACCAACAGAATGCTCGGTAATAATATCCTATGAAGCACTTTTTTCATTAAATATCGTGCCTTCAGCTTTTAAGTAAAAGTTACAGGATGGAAAGCCTACCTGCATTAAAAGAATCACAGCGAAAATTACGGCTACAAGTAGTGGAAAATTGGTTTGGCTTCTCATGTTAGACAAGAATTTCACCAGAGTTTCTCTCAACACAGAAAGCATAGCGGCACTGTCGATCCGATTTCCATGAGAAAAGCTGGCTTCATTCTGTTGAACATTTGTGGAATCAGACATCTTTGGCATCCTTGAACTGTTAGTTATCTCAGTAGACACCTCTGCAACATTCCCAATATTTTCTTTTGATTCTAGACTCGCTCCCCCATTCTGAATCAAGTTACACTCAGGAGCTCTATCTGCTTTAATTGTCAACATGGGTAACACATTGAATAAAGATACGAGTAACAACATGAACAAAAGTGCAAACTAATAAAACGACTTAAGAAATCCATCACCCATGCAAGCCAATCAGAAAATTTTCCTAAAGCAGGATTCTGCCAAGCAATTCAACTTGGGCAATATGTGGTCAATTCAAGTGTTTTGCAAGTAAAGCTAAATGAATGTGCAAAACTAGACCTGCTAACAAAGGATAATCACTTGTAGAGTGATTCATTACCTTCTTGTTTTTCAAGATTTCTCTCCTTCAGTAATTCATGGGCCTAAAAACACAGTAAACACTAACAGATCACTAATACAGTCTAATCTAACCCAAACAAAATAGGAAGAACAATGAAAATGTATCGTGATACCATTTCCACCCAACTTGCATAAGCTTCCCGGCATTCCTCCAATGTAGACTGCACAATTTTTCCTGAAAAGATGCAGACGGACCAGATCAACCATGGAGAAAAAGCAAGCAAGATGGATTCAAATCAACATTAGCATAAGGTGAATCTATGCCTGCAAATTCAAATTCTTACTAAAACTCGTCATCTATCTTATCAGCAAAAGTTCACCAAAACGTACCAAAAGCTGCCTATCCAGGAAAAACACTCAATTATAGAAAGTCAATCATTTATGAAACAAACGACAATGGTCAACCAATCAATTAGCATTATGAAAAGGCATATATTCATTTTCCATTAAGTAGCAATCCAGATTTTCCAAAAGGATTGCCCGCCATCTCTTATGAGCATCAAGGAAACCATAATTTTATCAAGAGGGGAATCATCCATACTTGATATAACAATCAAATAGTCAATCATTGGATACCCAACAAGACTCTGAAAGATGTACTTAAATCCCATTACAACTTTTCAACAATGGTAAAAGCTTCTACCCCTTTTTCCATGAAGCTAAGAACAAAACCAATAGCAAAAGCTTCTATCACATTTTTAAACAAGCTTTAATCATAATATGCTGAGACACGTAAAGAGAATGCAGCAGACAAACAAGTTCCATAAGATAGATAAAAATAAAAAACATTTCCTTTTCTCATTTTCTTTTTACAATTAAGGACGAAATATTGCCTTCACCAAGTATATTAGTTATCCATGCGTCACACATGATGATCTGGCAAGCTGAATATAAAAGACTAGGGAAAAGGCAAACCTCTAAACATGGTTTTCTTTACAAAAGCCACATTAACATATACACACAAGCTGCAACATTGTTTTGATTCATCACCATCTCTTCTGACATGCCATAGTCCCTGAGTACATAGAGGATCAACCAGAAAAAATGAGCTGTAGAACACACTTCACAATTCAAATCTACCAGATGAGAGAAGAAAATTAATCTTTTCAAAGACTAAGTTCAACAGATGTAAACACGTGAAGTAGCCCCACAGAGAGCATGCCAATGTGCATGGTCATGTATAACTTGCACATGAACGGATGCACATATATGCGTACATGTACCTTACTTATATATGTCCAATTAACTTCAATAAGCATGAAAATATACATGCCTCCTTTCTACTACAAATCCAATGTGACAACTAACCCTTCTTCCCTTCCACTATTGCATCCACACAGGAAGCAAAGTGACTTTGATTGTGCTACCAATAATTTCTAAAAACCAGTACAACAAGCCACAGAAACAACTAAAGTTAACTTCTCAGCATGATGATGGCTACCTCCACCCGAAAATAATCTCCATATGGTACGTCGTTGATTTCTTGTGATGTCTCAATGACCAAATGACTGGCAAAAGCAAAAGCAAGAATGTCAAGAAGTAGGCATAGAAACATAACTAGAAAACAAATTATGTCACTGAAAGTTATTCCACAATAATAAACCTCAAATAAAGAATCAAATTAGTCAAGAATAGAATTGAAAAATATCATGCAATAAACACGTATGAAAACAAATGCAAGCAAATAAAAGATAATATTTACTCTAGAGGTAGCATACCTCTGAAGTGGTGTGTGGTTGAAATTATAGTTATGCATCTCGATCTTGACTATATATTTGATTGGTAAATTTACCCATATCAGGGGAAAAAAAATATGCAGCCATCCACTTGATTGACAGTGGTCTTAATGATTAAAGGTAAGAAATTTTAAAATAGTCTTCCTAGCCCAAAAGGTTAGGCAGAATATCAAAAATGGTACTTGAAATTGTAGCCATGTCAGTATAAGCTCATCAAAGATCTCCCTGTCAATCAGATATCTAGAAAGCAAGAAAGAGTTTTTGCACGGCTCAATTAAACAAAAAAAAAAAAAAAGTGACAAAATAATACCAAAACCACAGACCATCATATGTTACAAAAGGGCCATTTACATGGTAAGAAGATATATTTCAGCAACCTGTTCCTATATACTCGAAATTTCTGCACCTCCTGGCAGCTACCAAATCTTGCCCCTTAGCAGAAAACAAAGGAAACTAAATAAGATATATGTGCATCCATCTTTAAATGTACAAAATGGATAAAATTATTCAAAACTTGAAGCATGACCGATACAAATCAGGTGAATCACACTCATACCAAAATATATCTTGATAGGATGTTGAAAAGACACCTCACGAGCATGCCCAAACTGATCATGCGGTTGCCAAGGAGAGCACTTGAGCTCTGAAAGACATAGCAATAGCGAATTCGACAAAGTGAAACTTTTGATGATGCAGCCCAAAATTGAACACTAGGTGAAAGTACATAAATACAGAGACCACATAGTCATACCTTTGTCTCCACATTTTCTATGAAATGACTCAATAAACTGTACAGCGTCATTCGAGAAAAACAGGTTAAAGAACTGCTCCACCTTTACCTGCACATCAAACATACCATGGTTAGAAAAAATTAAATCAAAATCAGACAATGCCCAAAAAATGTTATAATAAGTCAATAATCATGGCCACTTCAGAAAAAGGAATCCTTTTCAAACTGAGAACTCCATAAGGAGGAAAGATAACTACCGGGAACTTGGATTCTGCAACCTTTGTCTGGTAATCGGGTACTGCATGTGAAGCCCCAAGGTCAGAAAATAATACATGATACAGTTACCATAAAAATAAAAGAACAATTCTAGTTGAGCTGTGTGTCCAGTAGGCTATAATTGACCTTGTGAACCATCACACACATCCTAGTACAATCTCCTCTACCTAAAGAAGCAAGCTACTCTTGCAATTCCAGCACCCACCTTCGGCGTCTCCTACCGTCTGAAATAAATCGCTTCTCCAAAAACAGTCAAGCATTTGATGGAATAAGAGAAGATTCAAATACATGGTCAATCCAAGTATCAACTTCCTCTTATGTAAACAATAAAACAATCAATTTTCAGAATTCATTTAAAGGAAAAACAGATTTTCAAAATTTTCTGACCTTGAACTACTTTTCCAAAAAAAATAAATAAGAGCACCATATATGCCATTACCTAAAAGAACACACAGCAAGCAAGCAATCCAGCCAAACTAAGATCATGTTTACTAAAGCACGGACATGCAGTATCCTTAAATCCATGAAGAACCATCCAACCGTCCAGCCAAAATGCCATGTATGATTCGTTAATGCCAAGACACCACATTGCCAGATCTTGAGAATCATCATGAAGCGGGAACAACATAAATACTTAAGAGTAAACTCTAATTCCACTCACATTCTGGATAATCCAAGGCACAACCAAACCTATCCAAATTAACCTTTGCATCCCACTTCTCTTTCTTGTTAGGACAGCCCAAACTAAGTACAATACGCAAGAACATTTGGAGGAAACCAACCATGAGAATTTTATTAATTGTCCTTTTGAGTCCATGAGAAAGACAACAGAGGCAACTAACATATGAAGAATCTTTAAGGTTCTTAGTAACCAGAAAGAAATTTTAAGATTGTCAATCTGGACAACAAGTTTTGATGATTCCATGTCAGTTGACTGCTCTATGAATTTCATTCTGTCGAACCCAACTTTATATTGTCGAAAGAAGCAAGGAAAGCCTCATAAATGAACCTAAGTTGAAAATCTAAAAGAGGTTCACCTTCTGGTGCAGAACAGAAAAAAAGAAAAACACTGATTAGTTGATACTACAAGGTATGAAGTTCTTCAGTCGACTCCCAAAAGCACAGGAAAAATGAAAAGATGAGATCAATGTGTATCTGAAAAGGTTAGTCAACAATCAGCAAGTAGAACTTATTATTGAAGGCTATCTAAACTGGTTAAGCAGAAACTCAAGATGTTAAACATGACTTCATGGTACCGAATCATGTCAAAGAGATACTGAATCTTGAGTGAAAAAGAGTAAGAACTAGAAAGAAAGACATATATGCAAATCCTACAAAAGAAAATAACACTATGGGGTGCATTAGCACAAAAGGATCCATGTAAATAACGCCAACTCATGAAAAGACTTATCAGTTGTTGTCAATGCTTTATAAATTGGCAAAGTCGATGTTGTGGCTCAGGTACTTGGGTAGAAAGACATGTAGATGCTGAAGCCACAACCTCCCAGACAAAGAAAGAAAAGGCTAGTCGAAGAAAAGGCTGAAGCCACAACCTCCCCGCTTTAACAAACCAGCATTCATATAATCTCATTGCAAAGGATAGTCGAAGCAAGAAAATCAATCCGTCCAATTCAAGGTTAGAAAGTACGAAGTTGAAGGTTGATTCATTGCGAAGCTTGGGTTCGCTCAGAGAGACCTCATCAACCATAAGAAGAGGTTCATTACCTCATTGAGTTGACAAATATGTCGATCTATCTACTCATTTAAATGTAACATTGATTTGGATAATGATCCACCTCTCTCAAAAGCCACCTTTTACCAAACAGACTCTACTAGTCATAGAAACTCTTGATGTCCATACTAATGTTATAAGCAACCTAGATGACCAATAAGCTTGACCAAATTTTTTCTTCAACACCTACCAAAGAGGACTTCTTTCAACGAGCATTAAGATGAGGTATTGGATTCAAATTCTTAAGACTTTGTCAATGCAAAAAGATGCTTTCTAAACAAGTCAGTAAACAGTGACGGGAAAAAGTCAGGAGCAACTAACTCTTTGGTGCATCATAATCTTCCACCTTCCATGACCAAGTCTTTTCTGAAGATGAAGAATTACAGTCTGGAGAACAAACTGGAATAGGTGTGGAGTCATTCTCTTCAGTATCTTGGAATTCTGAAACTGTTGCAGATGCATTATCATCTTCCGCATTGGGCGCAATAACAGTATCAACAGGAATAGGAAAATCAACATTCCTGATTCATATGCATGTCACATTAGATACACTTCAGGAATAATGCTAGAATCTAAGTCAGACAGGACATAAAATTACCCATTGCTTATGTCCATATCATCAAGGCATTTTGAGCTTCTCACTGAATCAGATTCAGATCCATTTTCCTGGAAGCTTAACTCAGACGTACATGCCTGTGATCAGTGAATTATAACTACATGGTCAAAATAACTATCTGACATTCATCCTCTTCTTTCTAAGCAGACAGTTGACAACATAACCAAATAGAGTTCCGTTTACACTTCCAGATATCCCAAAGTATGTACACTGTTGGCCCATAAAATATTTGATATAATAAATTGGCGAATTGCAAGTGGGTATGGACTAATTGAAGACATTAAATTGGTTGTGATGATTTGTAGTAGACTCCTACTAAATGCATGAGACCCCTTATATAAAACCCACTTACAATTCATCGCCTCACTTCATAAACCACTCTCTTAAACCAATCTCAATACCTTTAGCATTACTCTTTCAACTGATCTCGATCATCTATAGCTTTGATCAAAAAAAAATTTATCTATAGCATTACTCTTGGATAATATTTTCCCTTAGCAATTGTTGCACATCATATATGCACTTCTTCTCATTCTTCTTTTGTATCAATGAAGGTAGGAAAGGGAAGCATTGAAAAAAGCCATGAAATTTGAATCTAGACGATTCCCTCAAGATTGACCAACCAAACTAGGTGAAAAAGTAAATCACCTGCTTCTCAACGGCTACTCTGAAGTCACCACCATGTTGCATCCATCCATCATTAATCAGCTTAAAGGCCTCATCACGGGACAGGAAAGATGCAAAGAAGTACTGCAAAATTATTTTTGAAAAATTGAAGACTTATGATGTAGGAAAACTGGAAAAACAGAAAAACCACAAGAAAAGGTGTGGCTCCCATTGCATACTTGTGAGCAAAGAAATGAAATTACAAAAATCAAGACTACCTTTTTCCCTCCAGCAAATATTTCTATTGCATTGGGGAAGATACCTGCGGTCTTCGCTCTTTTTACACTTGTAATGTCTCCGAAATGTATTATTTTCTGAAGCATAAACAGTTTGAAAAGTTTAAGACAACTTAAAGTAGAAAGAATAAAATCACATAGAAGGATCTACTGTTGCTCACTGACAACGGATATTCATAAAAAAAATTAAAAAAAATAAAAGAAAAATAAATGGGGGGAGAGAGAGAGAGAGAGAGAGGAGGAGGAGGAGGAGACACACACACACACACACACACAGAGCAATTGACAAGAAGCGAATCTTCATTCCAAAATCAAAGAAAAGGATATTGGCTCATGAAGAATTCCCCATAGAGCTAGAAAATGGTTTTATGACAGACAACCGTCATGAACCAAGCGAGCATGATCATATGGGGAAATCACAAATGACTTATGAAAACTCGGAATATTCAAGCGCTACATAGTTGACAAAATGGAGGTGCTGCATAGAGATATGTTTTCTAGGATAGTCTAGTGATGATGGGTATTTGATACTAAAAGGTCATCAATATCCTGTAACACCCGATATCAAAAAAGAATTACAAACGTGCAATAAGTGAGAATTCTCATCACAAAAACCACAGTGCTAAAATATTGTAAGCAGATCAGTTCAACAGCATACCTTTGTTTCAAAACCAAATATGTTGGAATAGAAGCAGAGATAGTGCACGAACAGGTACATATGACCCTGCAACAGCAGAAAAATCAAGTTGACAAGATGGAAAATGTTAATCTTAACAAGAGTCCAAATAAACCAGCATCAACAGAATACATGCCAAACATAAAATCAGGACGGTCAATTAACTAATGCCAGTATCATAGGAAAACAGAGGAGAATAACTAGATCTCAAGGGAGGACCTATAGATAAGAAGTAGTCACACCTGGATAAGTATATTCTCCTGGCATGCACAATTAAAATCCTGAACAAGGACCTGCATTGAAAAGTTAAAGAGAATGAGGGTCTATAGGTAGAACTCTAATCTTAAATGCCTACAAATAAAATACTGATAAAAGTTATCAATAATCTCTAACAAAATGACTGGCTTTATTGAAGGACCAATGAACGTTCATTACTAAATAAACAAAATACAATGGTACATGATGGAAGGGATGGCACTGAAATTCTTCTCGAGCTTCTAATCAACAATAATGCATATATGATATTCAATATGTGTCCACGTGAGAAGGAGATGAAATTATGACTTTGAACTCAGATAATTTGCATGATCCAGATTAAAGCTGGATTGTAACACAATGAGTGGAAATTAAAAGATTCTACCATTACATCCATACCAAGCAGCCTTCTAGGTCAATTACTCTTAAGCCTCATCTAATCAATAACGGTGGTTCCCCACCAAGCCAAACACAAGCCATCAAACTCCATCAATCTTGACTCCTAAATCTTTTCCTACTCCTACTAATCCATCATTTCAACTCCAGTGGACTTTGCAATTTGTAAGTTTGGCAACAAGTTTCTGGAAATCTCAATATGAAAACAATAGCCACATAGCAACTTTGTAAGCAGTTCTCCAGTTTGATTGAAAATGTCAATGGAAAGAATTGGAGATTTCAAGGACCAAACAGACCTTAGATTGAACATGTGAGTAGTAAGCTACTTCATAAGATAAAGAAGCAGCACTAATCACAAAGCATATCAAAATTTAAGAATCAGATAACCATCACGTGCATAACTTATAGAGAAGCATAAGAGCAAAATCGGTACAAAGGAAGATGCACATCTCATCAGCATGAATATACCGACTTGCTCAGTAGCTTGAGTGATATTGCAATTTCATTGCAACACAATACAAGCTCCAGAACTCACACACAATAATTTAAGTAAGCATGGAATATCCAAGAAGGCATATAGGAAGAACTTTCATAAAAAAGAAAATCCCCAAGATAAAAGGGTGCAGCAGCACCAGCACTTGATTGAAAGTTATGCAAGAAGCCCCAGCAGGGTGTCCCTCTCCTTCGTTTTTTCCCCCATTCAAAAAAGATGAAAAACCCCAGTCAAATTCTTAAGCAAGTCTTGGCAAAGAGAACGACGATAAAACCTCTACAAGGATGCGATAGACAGATTAGGTGATCCGAACACATTTAGCCACTTACTTCCTCAGGTGGAAGTCTGAACAGTTGCCGGTACTCTTCGCTCCTCTGTGATGCTGCATTCTGTGACAACAAAAGCACAATAACCACAATAACCACAAAAGAAGAGGCACATTCTACATAGCTCCTCCCAATCACACCCCCCCCCCCCCCCCCCCCCCCAAAAAAGGGCTTTGAGCAGAACTCACGGATAGCAGTTGTGCATCATCAATCTTATAAAACCAAAAGTACGTCCCTAACAGTAAAAAAAGCGGGTTGTGGCAATTAAGCGCAGAGATGATCCTAAAAAGCTGATCGCAGAATTGAGCGCAGAGATGATCCTAAGCCAATTACGGTGATTAATCGTTAGGTATTGCTGAATTTCCACGTGACATCGACCTTCGCATTGTAGACTGCCGAATTCCCCCGAATCATCGCAAAAACTCAAAACTTCAAATTGTAGTCAAACAGTCCCGATTCACACGTTCCAACTCCAACTGGAGACTGGACAGTCAATGGCCTACCGACCGTCCCCCTAACGGCGATCGACAAGCACGCACTCCACTTCCGAAACTCGGAAACTCACGCGGCGAAGAAAGATAAGAAAAACCAGGTCGCAGGTCGCAATTCGCGTGCGGGGGGGCCGAACCTGGATTTCGGCGTCCCTCTGCGCAGCGGCGGGGGAGGAGGAGCTCGACGGATCCCACCGATCGGGCGACTCGTTCGCGCCGGAGGCGGGAGGCGACGGCGACGGCGTCAGCGAGCGATCGGCCGCCGCCGCCGCCGACGCCGCCGAGGAGGAGGACATCGTCATCGGAGGATGCGGCGGCGGGGGGGCGGCGGCGTCCATGACTTCGACGGTGGCGGCGCTCGAGGGAGACGCGACCGCCATGGCGGGGGCACGGACGGGGAGGAGAGAGAGAGAGAGATCTGCGGCGACGGCGGCAACGGCGGCGGCGGCGGCTGGCGGCGGCGGATGTTCGGACGGAGGCGGTGCGGGGAGGACGGAAGGGGGAGGGGTAGCGTGAAGAGCAAAGGAAAGGGACGGGGGTGGGTGGTTCGTTGGTTGGGGGAGTGCGGAAACGAAACGAAATGAAATGAATCTTCTTTTTCTTTTTTTTCCCGTTCGGCAACGGCAGGACGAGTCGGTTTCGAGCCGACTCGAGGAATTGAAGTCGGAGTTGAGTACACGTGATCGGTGGGTGAAGCGGCGTGGGGCCTGCATGTTTGACTTGGAATTTCCCGAGCCGAATTCTTTTTTCCCCTTTTTCTTTTTTCTGCTGCTCTCTTTTCTTTTTGTCAGGCGCCGGAGACGTGGCATTGGCATTTCAATGCCCAAGCATGGAGTTTTAAGTTCACATTTCAATATCTAGCCGTACTTAGAAAAATGATTTTCGATTTTTTAAAAGAAAATCATTTTCCTGAATTTCTGTTTTTTAGTCAAAGTAAAATTTCGCTCATTTCCACATAAAAATGTAAGAAAGAAACAACGTAATTCCTGATAATAAGATGAATCATCGGAACAAGATTAAGAGTCACATATTCAAAAAGCAAATCTGTGACTTTTTGAGACAAAAATAGGTAGTCAATCACTGAATCCATTATCCGTAACACTTAACACATCGAGAACCCCATCTCTTAATACAGCTTTACCTTTTGGCAATGCTTGCCTAGGTTCAATGTCTTCAACATCATCGTTGTTTAGAATAACAAAATTGAACAAGCACAAATTTAACTATTGTGAGAGCAAATCCTTCACAATGCTCCTCTAATCTCCTTCAAAACTATATCGATACACCAACAAAAATTGAGGGGAGAGAAATCATGAAATCATACCACAAAAATTGTCAAATCTAAACTAGATTGGGATAGAAACTTCCGCAAACTGAGAGAGAAACGTCTAAATTTACATTAAATCAAAACAAAAAAGAAAAGGCTCATTAAAATAGGAGGAAAGCAAGAAAACAAAAAAGAAGAAAACCAAATCAAGTTATAGAAAAAGGAAAAAGGGCGGAGAGGAAGAGATAGAGTGAGAGATCCAGTTCAAACTCTCGTATTCGTGGAGTTTGAAAAGGAAAACTTTGTGAATGTGAGAGGGAGAAGAAGATACACTACCCTCTCCATATTGACTATGTTATTTTCGTAAATTTAAGTATAGATATTCTATTTAGGGTTAATACCCTGAAAAACCCCAAACTGGTACACTTGTGACAAATTTACCCCAAACTATTTTTTTGACCATGAAAAACCCCAAACTGGTATACCTGTGACAAATTTACCCCGACTGATTATAAAAAACCCTAAACTGGTACATTTATGACAAATTTACCCCAAACTAATTTATTCGACTGCAAAAAACCACAGAATGGTAAATTTGTGACAAATATACTCTTTGCTAAATTGGATTAATACCACAAAAAAATCACAAAAATTGTAAACTGTGACAAACGGAGCATAAAATCCTAATTTTGTATACTGGTCAACTGTCACGTGTCATTTAACTTAATAATTTGAGAATAAAATTTAATAAAAACTAACAGAGGGTAAATTTGTCACAAGTGTATCAGTTTGTGGTAAATTTGTCAAATGTATACCAGTTTAGGGTTTTTGGCGGTTAAAAAAATAGTTTGGGGTAAATTTGTCACAAATGTACCAGTTTTGGGTTTTTCAGGGTATTAACCCTTCTATTTATTAAGAAAATATTTTCAGTTGATTCATTTTTGAAGCAAACTAAACATTAGAAAATGAGGGAAATATTTTCTATGAAACAAACAAAACCTTCTAAACAAATGAATCCATATTGGGGGGAGATTATGTTTACCACTACACAAACATAACATGAATCTTGACCTAAATTTGAATCTCAACAAAGCATGAAAAGCCTCATCTCCACATCTTGATTGTTGTGATAAAAGAATCAATATTATTATCTCTTGCTTTCCTTCCATCGTCATGCGTCCTTACTATATTAAGGTTTTTAACTATACTCTATGTTTGTGAGAAAAATATTTGAGCAACTTGAATCTCAAAAGAGGAAGCGCGAGTCCCCTCGCACGAGTCTCGGTTAAATGGAGGAATTTCCAAGGCAAGTTATTTTTTGCTATTTTTTTTTCGGCTTAAAAGGAGCCAAGTGAGAGCACCAAGTCCCATGGTAGGGGCTCGGGCGTTGGAGACCTGGTCCTGGATACCGACAACCAATGTTGGGATTTTCATGCCCAAGTTTGGAGTTTTAGGTCCAAGTTTCAATATTTAGTAATATATTGAAAGTTGATTTATGATTTTTTTAAAGGGGAAGTCATTTTCCTAAATATTTTTTTGTCAAAGTAACATGTCATTCATTTCAATATAAATACAAGAGAAAATCTGCGTAGTCCAATTGTAAACCAAGACAATTCCTATGCAATTTTAAGACAAAAACAAGCTTTAGAGACCAAGATGAATCATAAGAATAAGATTAAAGGTCATATGTTCAAAAAGTAGATCGGTGACTCTTTCAGACAAAATCAACAACCGATCACCGATCTTCATTAATCAACCCAAATCGAGAACTTCAACTGTGAGTGTGGCTTATCTTAATACTATCATCGTTCAAAGTAACAAGATTAAATAAGCACATATTTGACTCTTGTGTGAAAGTAAAATTTTCACAAAGCTTCTCTAATGGGAAAATTACCAAAAAAGTCATAAACCTATTGCAGTTGTACCAATTCGGTCATAAACCTTTTTTATTTGTCAATTTAGTCATAAATCTATTGTTTTTGTTCCAGTTCAGTCCATCTAGCTATGCATAGTTGGAAAAGTCTGATGTGGCAACCTAGTCAGCGCCAATCGGCGTTGCCAGCACTAACATGGCACCGAAGAGCAAAACAGTAAAAAATAAAAAAATAAAAGCCAAAAACAAAAGGCAAAAGAGAAAAGGGCGTGGGGTTGGCTAGGTTCTTTCCCAAAATCAAGCGAGGAACCCTAAATTGAGAGGATCTTCCCCCCGATTCATGGTTGCTCGACATTGATTCTTGGCGGATGCCTCCGTTCAACACCTCCGTCCAAACCCTCCAGCCAACGCTCACCCAACGCCTCCGTTCAATGCCTCCGTCCAAACCCTCCGGCCAACGCTCGCCCAACGCCTCTATTTGACGCCTCTGTCCAACCCCTCCGATCAACACTCACCTAACGTCTCCATCCGACGTGAGCATTGGCCCGACGCCTCCGTTCGATGCTTGGCCTGACGTCTCCATCCAATGTGAGCATCGGCCCAACGCCTCCATCCGACGTTCGCCCTACGCCTCCATCCAACACTCGCTCAGATTCGCTTGGCACTTGCTTGATGTTCACTCAATGCCTTCATTGTCTTCTTGAAATTGTGGTGCTTTATATTTATGTTGAGGCTTTAGCCATCTTGATTTCACTTGAATTTTATTTTAAATTCCATTGACATGGGTTTGTTGTAGTAATGGGTTTGTGGTTGTTGAACTGGTTCATTTGAAATGGTTGAGCAAATTGCTGACATGGGTTTGTGGATGGTCTCGTGGAGAATGTCTCTATCTCCCCTAGAATTTTTGGTAATGTTGCTGCCTTTGGCTCGTTTGGGAAGAATATACTACTTTGAGTTACTGCCTCTGGTTCAGATCAACAAAGTTTGTTAGGTATATAGAGTTCCAAATATACTCCTCGTTCTAATTTCCCAAAGCTTGTTTGGATCACCTAAATCTCATAGCAATTGCAGCAATTTTAGCCTACCTTTGTTTTGGATTTTATATTATACTTGGAGGGATTCTATATATATCATCCATGAGCACATCAATTCTATTTCAGGACTCGAACTGAATATAATATGCATCTCTCGGATTGCAACTTCAAAAAAGTGATTGAAAGTTGAAATTAAAATTATTGTTATTGCCTCTAGTTCATTTGGGAAGAATATACTCCCTTAAGTTGATGTCTCTAGTTTAGAATCAACAAAGTTTGTTATAATCAACAAAGTTTTTTAGTAAGCAATTCACGATTGTTTATTTATTCTGTCATGAGAAAGCCCATTCATGGACTTTATTGGGTCAAGTTATATTACTAGTTTACTGCTGGAGTTTTGTTTTAGTTAAACTAGACTTCACTCTAATATTATCTATCTCTATATACTAGTGCTCACTCTTATTTATAGAAATAAGACAACATGTTAACTATACTACTGTCTTATTTATACTAAAAATGCATTGTCTACATCTTGTTGACCATCATATCTACATCTTTTCAGGTGTAACCTAAGTGCACAGATTCATAGACTTACGAGGCTCCTATTTCCAACAACCATTATAATCAATGAAGATACAAACGAATTCGTCACAATTGATGACATCGGTTCCTCTAATCACCAACGATACATATGTGCTTTGCTATTGTGGCCCGAAATGTCCTCTACATGGAGCAAAGACGAACAAGAATCGAGGAAGAAGATATCAGGATTGCCCAAAATACAAGATTGGAGAAAGTTGTGGTTTTTTTGCTTAGGTTGATGCGGAAATTAGTCCATCAGCAAGAAATGTGTCAAAAATTTTTCATCGAAGCAATGTTGAAGAGAAACTATCAAGCCATACTGAGGATGATGACAATTCAATGGATGCAGAATTTAGAGTTTTCAAGGCACAACTGAAACATTTTGAACAAGATGTATCAAAGTTAAAGAAACAAAATTCCACATTGAAGACAATGTTAGTTGTGTCATTGGTGTTTATAGTGATTTTAGGAAACTTATTATTTTGAAATATGAAGATGAATGATATAATGAGCTTGCCATAAAATGTGTTAATGTTGTTTGTATTATTAAGTTGTTTTAGTAGATGTCATGCATTTGTCCACATGAAGTTCGAACATAAATGAAGTGCAAGTTTTTTGCAATCTCTTTTGTTTTGCTTGGAACAGAAAAGGTATTGCACTAGATGATTAAGGAACATATCTAGAAGGCCGATATAATTAGACAAAAAAACATCAATGTGTTCGATGTATCTTAAAACAAGTCTTTGGCGCGGTAATTAGACTACACTCCTCCCATCCAATCACACCCCAAACCAAGTTGCCTTTCATCAAACTTTTAGATAGCGTGTGTTGGTCTTGTAATTATATCGTGACCCAAATCCACATTATGTGGAAGTTACATTCCAAATTTCGATGCAAATAAGAGTCCGAGAACTAATTTCGCACTTTTGTACTAAAAAGTGAAATTATAGTAATGAGCATATAAGGCTATATGAAGATATCTATCCTTTCACTTCAATAAAATAATAAGGCATTTGAAATTGAGATGGTAAGTTGCAAATGTTTTCACAAGGTAAAGGCATCTTATTATCATTTCCACTAGAGAATATATGTCCCCATAGAGAAAGCTAATGCACATCAAGCCTAAAATATTTCTGAAGAAACTAGCATCATGATCATCCAGAAAAAAGAAAAGAAAAAACTAAGCATCTTCAAAACATTCAAAACAATGCCACTTTTTCTGGTAAAAATTCATGCATCACCGAACAAGGACCACGGTCGCCATCACTATGATGACTACATAGAAAGCAGTGTCTCTGAAAGTTGAGGCAACGTCGATGTTGGAGCTTGGCCTATTGCCTTCAAGGTTGAAAGGATCCCAGAAGTGGTCGTAGTTGCTAGTCAAGAAGCCCAACAACGTAAAGCCAATGGAATACACTTTCCTTACTAGTTTGACATGATTCTGCCACATGAAGTTGGCGAGGGCCTGAGGAAATAGGAAGAAAGTCTGCATCAACCACCGTGTAGTCTCGGAAGAGTACTTAATCTTCAATTCAATCAAGCAATCGAGGCCTCGTTTAGTAAGAGAGCTCCCAAATGCAACCTCTCTGCTACCAATCAAATACATTTCGCCGAGGAGGGTATCATACAAGCCTTCCATAAACAGTTGCAATACACCCTGGTAGATCACTTTCCTAAATAGATGAGGTGGCTTGGAGAACGTCAAGTGCAATGAGACATTCAAGAACCGGCTATGGAACAATGCCACTTCATCGGCCAATTTATCCTCGGAAGTGAAATTGCAGTTTTGGCGACATGCAAATAGAAGACCTAGGGAGACGACATCTGCTTGTACGTAGATGAGGGACCCCAAATCATCGTTCACTTGACAATATGTTGCACAAATTCTATTTTCTTTTAATTTTCTTACGATTCTTGGGCCACAATCTCTTTTCCACTTAGTACACATCCCTTTGCGTATGCATCCTTGTCATTATCATTATCCGCATTTCCTCCAACATACTATATATGGACTTACACCTAACATGTATAATGTTTCCATTAAATGCCTCACATAAGTTATTGTCAACAATGTCATATTTCACATAAGTATTGAAGAAAGCCTTACACTAGTGCTTTGGCTCTGTTTGCACCGGGTCATGATATGCATAGGGACTAATTTTCTTCAATGCCTAAGAATGTTCATCATATTCCGTCCTAGTATTGTTCTTAGCACACTGCCAAAATAGTATTTGCATTTATATTCTCTTATGTTTCTTGCCCCCAATTAGCCACAGCTCCTATAAGGCCTTGCAAAAGATGATTGCAATATAAAATATATCTTATAAATGTGACTATCTAAGAAGCATAACAAACTAAAATTAAATAAAGAACTTACATTTTATTTGTCGCTAATTATGACCCAACCTTGTCCATATGTGTCAAAAATATTAAGATTATACATCAAATTTCTTAAGAACCACGTCCAGGTGTCGCTATTCTCAACTCTAACAACCGCCCAAGCAATTGGGAACATCTGATCATTTGCATTCCTTCCAATAGCACATAAGATCTTATTTTGACAAATTTCTTTCAAGAAACAACAATATAACCCCACAACTTGTTTACATCCATTAAGGAATCCTTTCTTACAAGCAGCAAAGCAAATGTACATTCTTTCAAACAATGTCTTAGATTGCATATCTGGCTTTTCAACCTTCAATGTAATAGTACTCCATGGATTTTTCTCCCTAAGCTCCTCTGCATAATCCCACAATTTTGCATATTTCTTCTTATAGTTTCCCATCAATACTTTATAAGCAAACAACTTAGCCTTCATACATTGAGCTATGCTTACATCTAAACCCAAATGTTCCTTGATTAATTCCTTGAAAACAATATTTTTAATAGTTGGCATTGTTTTTATTATAGGAAGATAATGATCTGCCAACCAAGAACTTGTCACCCTCCTATTTTTGAAGCAAATGCTACAAGTATGCTCTGAATGTAAGATCTTGACATGAAATGATCCAGTACGAGCATCAACAGAGCCAGAAATCTTTCAAGGACAACTCTCATTAACACATTTTGCTCTAATAAACTTCTTATCATTCTTTGTAAATTTTATCTCTCTACATTTAGTCACTAAGTACTTTTTCAAAATATCTTTGAATTGGCTACTATTATCAAATGTCATAGCCATTGTAAACATAGGTATGGCACAATTAGGATTATATCTTAGAAATCTACTTCTCTTTCTAGTAAAATCATCATTTTCTCCCTCTACATCAAACCCCAAACTATTATAGGCATCTATTTCATAATACTCTGTCTTGTATCCAACTTCAGCATCAACTCCTCTATTCACATCTAATGGTTGAGATGATACCAATGATATGGATGGTTCCCTTATAATCAGATCCTTTGTGCCCCTCTCACAAAACTCAATTATATTCTTCCTTGCTTCTAAAAGCTCTTCATTATCAATATCATCATCATTAGTCCAAAATCTTACATCGCCAAGAAAATTTGTCTCTTCATCATTGTCGTCATCCAGAATATCCCCCTCTATGTTAATATAATTACCTTCATCAACTAAGTTATTAAGATCTAAGTCATTATTGTGCTCAATAACTATCTCATTAGCTAAACCAATATCATTCCGAGCACCCACACTAACCCCCTGACCAACACCCTCACTTGGACTAGTACCCTCACCCACACCCTCACAACCCCCTTGACCAACACCCTCACTTGGGCAAGCATCCTCACCCTCACCACCCCCGTGACAAAAACCCTCACTTGGACTAGCACTCTCACCTTCACCCTCACCCACACCCACACCTACACCGATCCCTTGACAATCACCCTCAAGTGCCTCATCGATTGCAAAATTTTCTCCATATATCTCAATTAACCCACGATGCAAATAACTGAAAGGTAAATCAACGACACTGCTCTCATTCCATATATATCTCAACCCATCTTCTAGAGACTTTCCAGGAAATTTAAAATAAAGTTTTTCAAATTTACAATTTACCCAATTCTCAATATCTCTAATGAAGCTTTCATAGTTCCTTGAACTGAAATCAATTTTTATCAAAACAATCTTACCCCCAACATATTCAAGCATTAGGTGACACTAAAAATTTCCACCATGGAAAAGGCAAGCCCATGCCGACTTGTTGCTCATCTCAACCCTACACAAAAGAACGCAATATATGTTGTAAGAAGCCACATAATGGAGATTTTAACATGAATGGCCCAAAGTGCTACAAAAATATAAAGAGTTTGACTTGAGCATAAGTGCAAAATCCTTTCCGTTTCATAATTACAAGTGAAATTTCTCTCTAATTTATGAGAATTAACTAGGTCAATTAATAACTAGTACCTATGATACGAGAGTTAAAGGTGAATAGTGGCGCATAATTAGTTTGCTTTCAAGTTAGATATTTGGTTTGTATAGCTACTTGAAGCCGATGCCAAAAGTCTCAAGGCTAATGAAAGAAATTTTTCTCCCATAGGATACATGATCTTGTTTTTTCTGCAACTAATGAAGGAGAAAAAAAGACCATGATGCTAGGTTCTTTGTATATAGATATAGAAGCATTAAAGCATCTTATGCATTTATTTGGTTCTTCTAGCGGGTCAATGTATTACAAGCAACATGGCTCACCAGGCTTTAATTTTAGAATGTTACTTCATATTATCTCAATTCTTTCCTACTGTCACTTCCATGGATATTGTTGGTTTTCTCTTTTGTCT
Source organism: Eucalyptus fibrosa (assembly GCA_017140475.1). Taxonomy (NCBI): domain Eukaryota; kingdom Viridiplantae; phylum Streptophyta; class Magnoliopsida; order Myrtales; family Myrtaceae; genus Eucalyptus; species Eucalyptus fibrosa. The sequence goes on along the minus strand of CM029509.1, from coordinate 21,655,327 downwards.
TTGGGCTTTTCAGGATATTTGACAATAGTTTCATTGTTTAGGCGATTGAAGAGTGTACTTCTATGCTTAAACTTTGAAGTTAATTTGCTCAACATTGCTGATCTACTTTCAGTTTAAAACTAAATAGTTGGTTTGTTCAACGCACGCAAAGAAATAAGATAATTTTGGAACATGACAGAGACAAACATAGAGACAAAACATAGTTTAGGACCACAACAATATACCTTTTGATAGATTTTGACTGACTTCACGACCACCCACCACGTAGCTCACCACTTGCCGACAACACAATCAAATTGGGACCACCTCACTTGCTTGTGTTTGCTGTGGACAAACGAATCTAGTCAAGTTGTGGGCGAATTAAGTCTTTGGGTTTTTGGGTCTTCTTGTCTTCTTAATTTAGGCGAGTAGCGACGAACGAATTGGGTCAAGTTGTGGCCAAATCGGGTCTTTGGGTCTTCAGGTCTTCTCGATTCGGGTGAGAAGTGACGAACAATGGTGTTTGCCAAAAAGGGGCTTAATTCACGAAGGATATTGACGGAAAAACAACTTGGGTTGAGGAAATTGCAAGACAAGATCAAATCAACTAAAAATTTCAAGAATTTCGGAGGAGATCTCACTAGGGTTTTTTAGATGATTTTGGGAAGAAGCAAGGAGCAGCCGCACGAATCCTATAGCCAAGCCCATGCCCTTTTCTCTTCTGCCTTTTGTTTTTGGCTTTTATTTTTATTAAAGCAAAACGATGATGTTTTGCTCTTTGGTGCCATGACAGCGTCAGCAAAGCCGACCGGTGCTAACTAGGATGCCACATTAGACTTTTCTGACTATGCATGGCCGGATGGACTGAACTAGAACAAAAACAAAAGGTTTGTGACAAAATTGGCCAAAAGAAAAAAGGTTTATGACTGAATTAGCACAATTGCAATAAGTTTATGACTTTTTTGATAATTTTCCAATTCTTTGATCTCCTTCGAAATTGAATTGACACACCAACAAAACTTAAGGGAAGTGAAAGTTGAAATTATATTGCAAAAATCTTCACATCTGAACTAGATCGAGATTGAAAAGCTCATCAAAATGAGAAGAAAATAAGAAAAAAGGTTTATGACTGAATTAGCACAATTACAATAGGTTTATGACTTTTTTGGTAATTTTCCAATTCTCGATCTCCTTCGAAATTGAATTGACACACCAACAAAACCCGAGGGAAGTGAAAGTTGAAATTATATTACAAAAATCTGAACTAGATCGAGATAGAAAAGCTCCTCAAAATGAGAAGAAAATAAGAAAAAATATTTATGACTGAATTAGCACAATTGCAATAGGTTGATGACTTTTTTGGTAATTTTCCAATTCTCTGATCTCCTTCGAAATTGAATTGACACACCAACAAAACCTGAGGGAAGTGAAAGTTAAAATTATATTGCAAAAATCTTCATATCCGAACTAGATCGAGATAGAAAAGCTCCTCAAAATGAGAAGAAAGTAAGAAAAAATGTTTATGACTGAATTAGCACAATTGCAATAGGTTTATGACTTTTTTGATAATTTTCCAATTCTTTGATCTCCTTCGAAATTGAATTGACACACCAACAAAACCTGAGGGAAGTGAAAGTTGAAATTATATTACAAAAATCTGAACTAGATCGAGATAGAAAAGCTCCTCAAAATGAGAAGAAAATAAGAAAAAATGTTTATGACTAAATTAGCACAATCGCAATAGGTTGATGACTTTTTTGGTAATTTTCCAATTCTCTGATCTGCTTCGAAATTGAATTGACACACCAACAAAACCTAAGGGAAGTGAAAGTTAAAATTATATTGCAAAAATCTTCACATCTGAACTAGATCGAGATAGAAAAGCTCCTCAAAATGAGAAGAAAGTAAGAAAAAATGTTTATGACTGAATTAGCACAATTGCAATAGGTTTATGACTTTTTTGATAATTTTCCAATTCTCTGATCTCCTTCGAAATTGAATTGACACACCAACAAAACCTAAGAGAAGTGAAAGTTGAAATTATATTACAAAAACCTGAACTAGATCGAGATAGAAAAGCTCCTCAAAATGAGAAGAAAATAAGAAAAAATGTTTATGACTAAATTAGCACAATTGCAATAGGTTTATGACTTTTTTGGTAATTTTCCAATTCTCTGATCTCCTTCGAAATTGAATTGACACACCAACAAAACCTGAGGGAAGTGAAAGTTAAAATTATACTGCAAAAATCTTCACATCTGAACTAGATCGAGATAGAAAAGCTCCTCAAAATGAGAAGAAAGTAAGAAAAAATGTTTATTCGAATTAGCACAATTGCAATAGGTTTATGACTTTTTTGGTAATTTTCCAATTCTCTCGATCTCCTTCGAAATTGAATTGACACACCAACAAAACCTGAGGGAAGTGAAAGTTGAAATTATATTGCAATAATCTTCACATCTGAACTAGATCGAGATAGAGAAGCTCCTCAAAATGAGAAGAAAGTAAGAAAAAGAAAACAAAGAACCAAATCAATCAAAATAAAAGGAAAAAAGGGAGGGAAGGGAGAGATCTAATTCAAACCCTCCCTCTATGAAAGTTGAAAAAGAAAATTGTGTGAAGAAGAGAGTAAGAGGAAGCCCCTTAAGTCAAGCTAAGTAGCTCGTTAAATTGCTCCATTGGAAATGACGGGGGAACCCTAGGGGAGGGTTCCCAATTGATCCAGGTAGGGTCACCATGGCTAACCAGGGGCCCTCCCAACCATAAAAAACTAAGGGGGGGGGGTATTGGGGTCTTACCCACCCAAGAAAAAGTAAGAGGTAATTAACAAGATAAAAAGCCTAACCCAAGGAAAAGAAACACATGAAAGAACCACCCTAGGGTAGGAGAACCTACAATGTCACCCTCGTATTCCCGCTTTATCAAGAAGACACAAACTTGAGCAGGTCCTTAACAAGCTCAAGAGGAAGAAACAAGCGAGAGAATTGCCATAGGATGGGAGACCTTACAATGTCACCCTTGTATTCCCTCTCTATCGAGAAAACAAAGATAGATAGAGAATTAGGAAGCCTCATGGTGGTGAAAGGTAGGCACTACGTCAGAACTTAAATTCTGGCTATCACCGAGTAAGTAAGTATAGTAACCTCACACGCTTAAGGTGAGTGAAGAGTGAGTGAAAGGCCTATTACAAAACTAGCATGTCTTACAGCAAGGTTACTGAACCAATTGGCTAAGTCTGTACCCCGGTTCAGTGAGTATGGTTACCCTCTCTCTATGGCGAAAGAAAAAGAAAATTGTGTAAAGATGAGAGCATGCCCTCTCCACATTACTCAAGTTATTTTCTTAAATTTAAGCATATGTTTTCTATTAACTAAGAAAATATTTTCTGCTAACTCATTTTCCTAAATAAACCCAGTGTTGGAAAATGTTTTTCGCAATATAAACAAAGTCTTCTATATAGATGAATCTTTTTTTGGGGGGAGGGGGGAATTTTGTTTATCATTATACAAACATAGCATGAATCTTGACCAGAATTTGAATTGAATCTGCACATGGCACGAAAAGCTTCATCTCCACATCGTGATTGTTGGTGACAAAAGGATCAGTATCATCCTCTCTCGGCTTTCCTTCCGTGGTCATGCCTCCTTGCTATATGAAGCTTTTTAATTGCACTCTATGTTTGTGGGGAACATATTTGGACTTCATTATTTTTTCATCTAACTCCATTTTGAACGAGGAAATGCGAATGCTTCCGCGTGAGTCTCAGTCTAATGGTTTTGCTAGACATAAACCCGTGCATTGCACGTATAAATAAACTACTAAATTTGGCCCGACTACTTAGCGTACAAGAAGGAATGAAAGGGCATGATATGCACTTATATTTCGTACATTATTTGCTAATGTCTCAAATGCATATAAGATAATCTCAATAGAAGATTTTGCGTAATAATCAATAAGAGAAAAAACTTATACTATGAGTATGTGATAAAGCTAAAATACAAAATGTTTATAAATTGCGAAGATAGAGGGTAAGGGTCAGGGCAATAAATTGCTGGCTATGTAAGATAAAAGAATCTAATATTGCCAGTTAAGCAAATGACAATAAACTAATCCGCTTCAAAGCTCTAACATTGTGAATCTATGTGAGAGAAACTTATGCTGTTCATTTCATGGAAAATAAATTAGTTCAAAAATATTTTTCTAAAAATAGTCATATATACCGCTTATAAATATGAATAAAAAAATAATATTTCCATTGCCCATGAAAATGTTTGATATAAATTGTTGATAATGAAAATATTTTTCTTTAATTTATTATTTCAAACCAAAAAAAAATTATTATTTCAAGCGATTATTTATAGAAAAATGTTTTCCAAATCATTCATCTTTCACATAACAAACAAAACCTTGGTGACTCATTGTCACTAGTGACGAGTTGTCCTAAGCTTGGCAGCTGAGATCGTAGATTGTTAGAACGTTCCTCTCCTAGGGGGAAAGGGTTTCGATCCTTTTTCCACAAAAGTAATTGCCACAAGAGCACGATTTTGCTTGAATTTGCGAACTAGGTATGATTTTTGGGAAGATCGTCGGCTTTTAGCGTGACGCATTTGTTCCTATCGGCCGTGACTCCGTCCATAGATTCATGGCTCCTCCTAATTCACGTTACTTCCACCTACTTATTATGGATTGATGATGATCTGCATTTGCTTGTTGCTTCTAATTACAAATGGGAATTCGATGTGGTGCGTAACTTTTTTCAGAACAGAACGAATGTATATATTTCTCTTTCTAGTTAATACTTTCGCATCTAAATCGAGTTTTCATTTCATAATTCTTTATATCTCTAGATGAATAATGAAGACAAAAGGCCAAAGAAGTATTCCGCGTAATCACAGCTGCCTTAGGTATAATTTTGGCTTAATGTTGCGGAGTTAACAAGTTTTGAGCGGCGATTACGCTTTGCTTGATTTGTCAAAGTGATTAAACATTTTATTCTTTCATACGTAAACTTATATAAATAAGAAGTAAATAAGACGTAGATTCTGCTGAGTTGGCAGATTGAAGGCTTTCTTAAGTTACGTTTTTCTTAAGATTGGCAAATTCAAGAACTCCTCATTGCATCGAATTTTCTAGTTTTCCTTTTAGGAAAAATGAGTGGTTTTCCATTTCAACCCAACGTTGATAGTGTGATTGCTTGTAATTTAGAAAGAGAACGATATAATGCTGTGAGAAGTGCTTAAGAAAGCTACTACTGAAGCTTTGTATAAAAGTAGCGCTCCCGAAAAGTTTTAAAATCTCAAGGATTTTATAGTGGATTCCAACCATGTTGAGACTGTTAGATTTGGGAGACAAGTCGAAGGTCGAACCACAATAAATTTACATGTCTATCGTGAAGTTTTAATTTTCTAAGATTCATCAATTCACCTCTCTTGATTGTTGCGCTACCATCATTTCACATAGTTGTGTTCTTGTAACTATTAGTATTCTTGTTAATAAATTTGTTATTTATGCCTTCTACAAAACGCATACCAAGCAAATATCTTATAACCAGCTCCTGGTAAAGGATTCTTTCTGAGAGGATAAGACTCTAATTTATAAGTGACTAATCCTTTGTCTGAAACAGATTTCTATTCGAGAAATAGATTTACTAAAATTTTTAAATAGAAATTGAGAAATCAATTTTTTTTAAATTTTTTTTTTTTTTTGGCATTAACTAATGCTTTGTCTTACAAAAAGCTTCTTTTTTTTTTTCGCATTATCCCCTCATTTTGCTTCTAACTAGGATTTTTGTCTTGCTTTTTGATGAGTTTCAAAGTTACCAATTTCCAATTGTCGACAATTCTAACATCTTTCCATAACTCTTTCTATTAAGTATCAGGGACATTTTCAATACTTTCTCTTGATTTTTACAGTTAGGCTATTCATCATATATAAAAATTTCCCTATGCCACATAATAACTATAATTATAAATCTTGTAACTTTCACCAAGTTACCACATTACTTAACATGAAACTGAGAATCCCACCTCTATTTCATTCAAAAGGAGGAGATCCATATGAAATATAACAAAAATTAAATTAAATAATTTCTACTAAAATACATGTTTCAGTTTTGCACAGAGGTGTGCTACTAGGAATATGATATATATAGATGCCTTCCTTGGTACTTTTCTACTCTACCCTTTTTAAGTATTTGCAAAACAACCATTAAGTTTCTTCAATTTCCAGGAGCCCAATTTCATTGAGAGAAGATGTGGACTAAAGTTGGAGCCCATATCTCCATATTCCACTGGCAAATGGCCCAAATTGAGAGCAAAAACTTTATGAAAAAGTGAACTTGATTGACACTTGGACCCAAAAATAAAAAGCCCAAATGCATTCATATTCACTTGGGACAAAGTGGTGGGCTTCTTGACTCATGGCATTTGAATTGCCTTCCCAATGATAGGAAGAAATGATTCAGATCTTTCCTTTTGTACGTATCAAAGTGGAATTGCCAAGAACCGTCGTCGCCTTTCATTCCCTTACCACTTTCCCTCTTTTGCTTTTCAAAATACCAGTTACCGTCCCCTTACAAAATCTCACTGTTAAAAGGGCCAAATTCCCGCCCTTTAGAATTTTCATTTCTCCAAGTCTCTCACAGACCCTAGCCTCCATCACGACAAACACTCAACTTGTTCATCACCCACCAGTCTCCCGCCGCCATCGTGATGGAGGGCACGAGCGTGGAAGGCTTTGACGGCAGCCGGTGGGGGCAGCTGAGCTTAGGGTTTGGTTTTGGAGGGTTTGGGTGTGGTGGGAGATGAGAGAACAAGTGGTCATAGGACAATCTGTGGGAATGGTTTATGGTAATTTCCTCATATAGATAGATCTTGAACGTATTGTACTCCTCCAAATGAAGGACTGCGATAGAAAAGGACATAATTAGCCAGAGCGGAGAGAAATGCTTTTTCAACTGTACATCCTAGCTACTTTCAAATAAAACCGCAGGTTGAATAGCGGATGTAAGGAAGAAGTCGCTTTACAAATATTGTCGGCAGGCCTGGCACATTTCTCATAACTTAAACTTTTAGACTTACTATCATCAAGTATATCTAAAAGCAAGGGTCTAGAGTCAAAAATCTTAGTGTTTTCATTATGCCCGTTAATCTTGTCATTTTGAGGGTGGTCTAGTTGATAAGATTTTAATTTCACTAAATGTTTTGCCGACATGACTCAACTTATGCTGAAAAAGCGTATATTGCTAAAAAAAAATGGATAGACAGAGGCCACTATTCTTTATGAACAAGTCTTGCACACATCACAAAACATTATGATCTAAAATTATAAAAAGATTGTCATTCAATACCAGTCATGATTCAATGGGTTGAGATAAGCAAGCCCTCCCGCCATCTCGCTAAGTATCTAGAGGTCCAAAAACTGCTCATCCAAGTGACACACAAATTGTCATGGTTTAGCAAATTCAATCTCCCAACATCATATTTCAGAGTATTAGCATGCACGGTTATACTGCAGTAGGTTGCCACCATTGGTGATTAGTGTTATGCTCTTGATACATATTCTATGAACTTATTTTCTAAAGGAGTTGTCTGGCATATATAATGGCATTAGGGTAACTTCAGATATATAAATGTACCTAAAGGAGAATGGAATATGGACAGATCCATGCATTTCAGCAGTCAAACATCTTACACTGCACAGGCAAGGATTGAACAGAGCATACTTTATAATGTTTGGTGATTCATGACTTCCTGTCCCAGAATCTTACATACTCAATGTCCAGATCATTCATCTCTCTCTCTCTGAGTCAGAAAAGTGAACCCATGCTCCTCATTTAGTGCAGGATTCACAGGCAATGCCACTTCAAAAGGTCCTTAAGTGGACCAAGAAATTCAGAGAGTGAGGAAGGAATCATTGAATTGATGAAAGGGAGAGCCCCACCTTTGACTGCCCACCCTTTTGCTAATTCCAACACACTTTCTCCCTCTCCCTCTCCCTCTCTAAACACTCTCGCTTTGGAAAAACCTCCAATTTGCACCAACTTTTCAAAAAGCCAGGAAAAAAACCCTGGCCCACATGTGATTACCACAGCAACTTTATTGATTTACATATATTTTATGGAAATGTGGGCAGGTGACTTGAAATGAGTGGCAAAATAATATGGAGCTAATGATGTTCGTCACTAACTCTGTTGCTTTTCCTCTTTTCCCTGTTCTCTTTTCTTTTTTCTATTTGATTTCTCCATGGGATTGGAGTCCCTCTCCCCCATCGACAACTTTGGCCAATGGACCTTCATCGTCAATAGTGGAAAGTCACCCCCCAATCATCATCCACATCATCCCACATCCCACTTCACATTGAAACTAGCCCCATCTCTCTCTCTCTCTCTCTCTCTCTCTCTCTCTCCCTCTCTCTCCCCAAAATGATAATGAATTTGTCATTTTTGGGATCTCGGCGGAAAACAAAACTGAGTGAGTGGGTTATACCACTTCTCTTTTTGTTGCTTTTTGGAGTGTGATTTGAGTGCACTTTCATGTTGGTGTGTGCCACAGTTGGCTGAGTCGGATAGCCACTGAGGACATTTTTGCTCTCTGCCTTGATATTACAGTGACTTGGAGCATTGCAAATTTGAAGCATTATGGACAATTTTTACTGATCATACTTCAACTTCAGCATTCCAACTTAACGTATGCATGTGCTGCTCTTTCCTCTTTTGATTATGTACCTCCATGCAAATGAACTTTGATCAAACTCTTCCGACTTTGGTACTCCTCTCTAGGTATGAAAAATGTAACACCTTGTTTGACAAGTTTCGGTGACTTGAACGATCCTAATTTTCGGGAAATCATGAAAGATCTCGGGATAAAGAGAGGATGATTAAACTTATTTAGGGTATCATGTCTAGTTCTTGTAAGCATGATCCACCATCAGTTGAGTAGAAAAAGATAAATCCCCGTATTTTTCTTTCTTTCTTTTATACATGAAAAGAGGGAGGGATAGATTGTATTGTTACTTGTGGTGTTATCACAAAAGCCTCTCGTTCCCATCACAAGACATTCAATTTGAATCAAAACCCATTCATTCCAATTCCATAGGCATATAATCCCATCATCGAGCATGAAGATTCCCTTCACATGACTCATGAGGTCACAAATGCTTTAGGCCATTCAAACTCATGACCTCACAAAAGATAGCATGGATTTTTTTTATTGTTCGAGACTTCTGTGATACATTAGTCGCACGACATCGTAAAGAGACAAAATCAAATGATTTCTTGACTACAAGCAGAGCGTTTTGTCCCCGTAGAAAAAATTGGCCGTTTTTGTTGGGAAAGGACAAGACAATGGAGGCTGCATTATTTTGTCAAAGGAGTATTTTCAGGGTTTGGAAATGCTCTTACAGTCAAACCGCAACTCCAAGTGGTCTCGCCAAAACAGAAAAGAAATTAATAATGTTGAAGATCGAAGTTCTACTTGAGCATTACGACAGGGACAAGACAGATCGTTGTGTCATTTTCTGCAATCGCATTTACCGACGTGGTCAAGCTTAAACAAAGATTTTTCCGCCCAAGTCTACATCGCCTGCCCGAAGGGCTCGTACATGCACGTCCAAAAAGTGAATCGAAGTTATTATTGGCATCGAGACTAAAGCGTGACTGGGAATTGCTTTTGGAAATAGGGAAATGACCTGGAATTGTCGGGGGATGATTAAATTAAGATCTGACATGACGGCTACGTACTCCCTCTAATTATTATATTATCGTCCATGGTAGGCTCGATTCCCTTAAAAATCTTCTATTTTAGGTCGAATTTTAATTTTGTCCTGAAATTCTTATTATCTACAAAAAAAATCCAAAGTTTTTCATTATAATTTGTTTGAAATTATTAACGTCAGAGTCAATTAGAGACCCATGAACACATGCGATTTTATTACTTGTGCCGCGGAATGCCCTCCAAACGTAGATTAGGCGAAGACTCGAGCCGAAAATTTTTATGGAAGTTGATAATATGGAGATCTAAGCCTTGTCGTGCATCTCCTTTGCATGTAACTTCAATAAAAAGAAGCATTTAAATAAGGATTAATACCATGAAAAACTATAAATTAGTAGATATATGACAACTTTATTTCAAAATTAGTCAAAACAAAAAAGTCAAACTAGTGCATTTATATTAAATTTACTCTTCCTTAACTTCTATTAAATTAAATTAATATCATAAAAAATCACAAATTAATACATTTGTGATAAATAAAATATGAAACCTCAAATTAGTATACTATCATGTGCCATCTAATTTAATAATTTGATGATAAAATTTTAAAAAAAAAACTAATGATGATAAATTTTTCACAGACGTACTAGATTAGGGTAAATAATAGATTCTATTAACAATTTTATTTTCAATACTTTTTTTTTTATGACCCGGGGAATCGTCGTCGACCGGCAGACTAGACATAAACCCTAGATTTCCATAGACCCAACTACGTTTGAGTCATGCGAACGTGACGGCTCTAGGATTTGAACTCCTCTCCTTCGTGAGGGGGAAGGAGCTCGAAGCCAGCTGCGCCACCGCGGATGGTAGTATTTATTTTCAATACTTCTTAAACAATCAAAAAAGAAAAGTTTTATGGCTACGATGGTTTGGGCTCTCTCCCTTTCATGAATGGGAGGGGTTCGAATCCCCTCACGGTCGCTTGGGGTCTTAAGTGGGACGCCAGGAGTGGTGGGTCCTTCCACTTACATGCTATGTAGCATGGACACTCTCCGGAAGCCTTCGTATCATGTCCGACACTCCGACACGTGTCCAACACACTCCGACATGTCCCGACACACGGTCAACGAGTGTCGAAAAATCCGATACGTGATCAACTCTCTCCGACACGCGATTCCGACACGCAAGGGGTCAATTTTAAAATTTTTTAATACTTGTGGAGTCAAAATATAATAAATATACACAAAAAAAGTAATAAAAATGCTATAAATATACACGCACATGGTCAATTTTTTTTCGATTTTTTTAAAGAATTTTTTTAGTTTTTTAAAAAGTCTTTTACTATGAAAGAAGTAATAAAAAATGCAATTTAAAAATATCATTTCAGCATTTTTCTTTAAACAATGTTTCTTTCCTCTAAGTTGTATGTATTATTGTAACAAATTAAAATAATGAATGATATTATTTAATATTTTTCGTGTGAATTAATTCTAGGCTATTTTTATTATTATTTATTTACTTATATATAAAAATATATTTACTATATAACGTGTCGGAACATGTCGAAATTATCTATTTTTAAGAAATGACGTGTTAGTGTGTCGTGTTGTGTCGTGTCGCGTGTCCGTGTCGATGCTACATAGCTTACATGTCCTCCCAGGTTTACTCGTCGACTGCTAACTATATAGGGTTCCTAGGTCACCAAATAAAAAAAAGAAAAGTTTCTTCCTCGCAATGGACGAGTTGGTTTGCACCTTAACCCCTTAGCCGGAAGGGTAGAGGTTCAAAATTTCTCACCTCCATTGCGCGACTTACCTGCGACGCCGTGGAAGATGGGTCCCTGCGGCGTTGTCCCTGGTTTGTATCGCCGGCTGCATGTTATACGGTGGTTTCCGGGTCACCAAAAAAAAAAAGATTTTATACACCAACTATTCTCTTGATACGATGAATTAGTCTTTTTGAAGAGAAATTAAAGTTTAAACGTTAAAACTTGTCACTTTCATGCACGTGAAAAGACGTAAAACTTGTCCAGTTCGTACAATTGTTCTTCCGTCAAGTCCATCACTTTTCAATTCATAGAAATTTTCACACGCAACTATTTTTTTTTTTTTCCCAGTCTTTTATGGCTTTTGAATACAAAATATTATTGTTTTATCCATTAGAATAAAAAAAATTAAAAAAATGAAATTGGATAAACTAGAAAAATAAAAAGAGATAAGGGTGGATAGGAGTGTGCAATAGAAACCATTTGAATCGGCTGATTCTAGGTTGTTTTTAGGGATGTCGGTCTAGTTCCTAATTCTACAAAATTTGAATTGGTGATGGGCAATGTAGGGCATGATAATATTTATATTTCTCTCGATTTATATTCTTTTATTTTCGGAACAAAAAAAAAAAAAATAGAAAACCCATTTGGTAATAGTAACTAATTTTTCTATTCTTCAAAATAGAAAAGTGGCTAGAAAATAGATTTAAAATAGAAATAAAAAGTATGAAAAAGTAACTTCTTATTCCTAAGAACAATTTTTAAAAATAAGTCATTTTCTTTATTTTCTATTTTTTTTATTCTTTCTTGCTATGGCCGTTGCCCTTGAATTCGCAGTTGCCGCGACTCCGATCATCGCCGCTTGCCCCCGATCATCGCCATCCACTTGTCGCGCGATCATCCATTCGCCGACCACCTCCTACCGCTTGACCATCTCCTTCACCAACCAGACGCCGTCCACCACCGACCGCCCACCTCCTGCCAAACATCGTAGGTGATGATCAATGGTTGACAAGTAAGAAGAAAAAACAAAATATACAAAAATTTATGAATTGTATTAAACACATTTTTATTCTTTTTCTATTTTAAAAATATAAATTTTGTATAATTATCAAACACATTATTTTACTCAGAAATTATTTCAGAAAGTATAAAATAGAAAATAACTATTTTTCAAAGGAAGTTATTTTTCAAAATATAAATGTTATCATCCACACCTCCTAAGTTCCAATGTCATGATGGGAACAAGACCACTCGAACAAGACTGATTTTTATTTATTTTTAAAATAAAGAAATCAATATAAACATCTCTTCTCCATCTCCAAGGAGTATCCACCCCCACACGTGCTGCCATTCCCCTAACCTAGCGCAAGGCCACGAGCTTTCGCACTTGGACCTCGCCCCCAACTCTCCCTCCATGGATTCGCCCTCACCATGTCGGTCGCTCCCAAGAAGCTCTCCCTCCTTGACCCTCTCCTCTTCGCCCAACCCTCCGTCCAGACCCTCGTCCTCCCCTTCCCTCCCCACCCCAAACTCCCGCTAAGTGTCGAGAATGTCTGCAACATCAAATTACTTCGACAACTTCCCCATCATCTCTTCATCCTCGTCTTCTTCATCTCCGTGGAGTCTCCACCTTCACACAAACTGCCATTCCCCTACCTAGTGCATGGCCACAAGCTTTTGCTCTTCTTCCATGGACTCGCCCTCACCATGTCCGTCACTCCCAAGATCCTCCCCCTCCTATTGTCGTCCTCCTTCCCACCTTGCCCCAAACTCCCTCCAAGCCTCGAGAATGTCTACGACATCGGTTTGCCTCGGCGATGTCCCCATCATCTTCGCCCTTTGCCTCCCCCTCGCCTAGTAGCCATCCTCTCCGACTTCTTCCTAGGCTAGACCCTCGTTTTGGCCGATTAGCTCGTCGTTCATCGGTTTCGCTGGACCACCTAGGAACTAAATTGGACCAATCCCCCCTCCCCTTTCCCTTTCCCTTTCCCTTCAGGAGCCATTATCCCCACCCTTGTGGTCTCTTCTTTGTTTTTCTCTTTTTCTTTTTTTTTTTTTCGATTTCCAATTCTGACTTCATTGTTATTTATTTACAGTTTTTTCTCCTTTTTTATGATGTAAATTCACAAAATTGTGTTTATTAAAAAGATCTAAAAAATCGCATATGATTAAAAGGAAAAAAAAAGAACACGGGTACATTCCCATCCGCTTACTATTAACCGACTAGATGTGGACAAAAGTTACAAGTTTTGAAACTTAAAATGCACGAAATAAGAGTTCTAGAATTGAAGTGCGTGAAGTTAACAAGTATTATGATTCACATCATAACGATCCCATGTTTTGAACACTAAATTCTCTCATTTATCTTGCTGTTAACACGACTCTAAAGTTAATTTAGTCAGACCACAAAAGTTGGTTGTCGAAATTCGACTCAAATAAACTGATCAGGCTGCCATGTTTTCCTTTAACTACCTCTTTGATTGTGAATACATTCGCTTTTAGCTAAGATTGCATGCCAATGATGTTTATAATTCGCAACCAACTAATAAAAGATATTATAGTTGATATCATGAAAACCCAATTAATATGATTGTAACAAATTTATCTTAAGTTCATTTTTAACAATAAAAAATTCAAAATTAGGACATTTATAACAATTTCACAATCATTAGTTTTCTTTAAATTAAATTAATATCATGAAAAACCACAATATTAATATATTTATTACAAATTGAGGTTAAAATCCAAAATCGATGTCCTTATCAACTACTATCTATCATCAAATTTAGAAATTCAGTAATAAAATTTAACAAAAATTAATGAAAATGAATTTGTTTCGAATGTATCAATTTGAAATCTATCAATTTAGATTTTTTCGTGATATTAACCTACCGTATCGTGCATTCTTTCTCTCGGATTGCACGGGCGTTGCACGCTTTTGATTCTGAGCTGAACGCCGTGTCGTCGAGCGACGACACAGCCGGGTCGGCAGGGGACCTTCGAAAATCGACCGTTCACTGACTTATCTTGACCATTTCTGCAGTTTCTGTCGGTCCCCTGATTTGTCCTCTTCCACATTTCATCTTGCTTCGTATAACAATAATGTCGTACTACGTAAACGCTCAGATATTATTGTAAGCCATTTTATTTTATTCTCTATAGTTTAAAAACCATCATTAACCCAAAAAATAAAAACCCATTTTTCCCCTAGTATGACGTCAGATGTCATATACGTTAAATTGAAAGAGTGAATGGTACAATAAATGCACCGACCAAAAAAAAAATAGTTACAATAAATGATTTTTTTAATGCATGCATTAATTTAATTTTATTATTTTTGTCCTTTTTTTTTTTCTGCTGAGTAAATCAGTCACTTGTCATTGTTCTTACAGAGGCGCGCTAGGACTTGTTACTTTTACCAGGCACGCGTGTCGACCCGCCATTCAAAAAGTCTCTATTGCCCCTCCGTCGTCAGCCCATTTCGGTCCCCCCTCGCCTCTGTTTCAAGGGCATTTTGGACAATTCACCTCCGGACCGGGAGAAGATTTTCTGTCCGTGTGAACGAGGCGGACGGTCGAAAACGAAAGGTGAACGCTGTCGGCTCGGAATTTGGTTTTTTTGTCCACTTAAAGAAAAAAATCAATATTTATCCTCCATAAAAAAAGAAACGAAGAAAATAATAGACAGAAGACAACGGTAACTTGGCGGTTGCAATAAATTCCAGAAATAGTCATTCACGCGTGAATACTCCTTGGTCAAAAACAAAAATCAAGCAATTATTTCTTTTGTCTACTTCCATGAAAAAAAAATTCCTAAAATGATACACCATGCCACATATATATTCTAATTTTTTTTTTTTGTGATCAAGGATCCGTGGAATATGCTCTTGTTGGCTTAAGCCAATTCAGGATCTCACAACTTTCACAATAGAAGACTTATAGGTCCTATACCTTGGGGAGAGCTAGCTCAGCAATTCAGCAATGCAGGGTTTCGCTATGAACATGGGTTTCGAATCTACATGCGTTGGAAGGAGTGAACTTAACCAACTGTTGTCTACCAATAGATTTCTAAATTAATTTTTGTATCACCAAAGCTCCTAAATTGAGACACTTGTGCCACATTTACATCAAATTAATATATTCATGTTACATTTACTCTAAATTATAGTAAATCTAAGATTTTTTGCTAGTAAATGCGATATTGGTGCATCGGTTTAAAGTAAATATGAGAAAAAATATTAATTTAAATTTTTTTGATGTAAAAATTTGTTTTGAGTAAATGTGCCATAGATGTATCATTTTGAGATAAATGTGATACAAACATATTTGGGAGAACTTGGGCTCTCTCCTCTCATGAAGGGAAGAGTTCAAATACAAGGGGTTTTTACAAACTGGGGTTCCTTGGGTCACTAAAAAATAAAAAATAAGTGCATGAGTTTTTATGACATAAAAATTAGTTTGCGATAAATGTGACACATGCATACCAATTTGGGGTAGGTTTTTATGACATTAATCCTATTTTTATTTATACAATTGTAACAATGGTATCATAAAACTATATAATAATAATAAAAAAGATCAGTATCACCAAACCAAATGAGTGTTCTCCATATCCAAACGACGTCTCATCCACTTTCGATATTGTAATTGTACTCATTTGATAGCATCTAAAGATCTCTCCCTAGGTACGATCCTTGTTGACACAACGGGCGATTCTATTTATTAAAAAGATAAAGAAAAAAATTGACCCACACAATCCTTTCTTTTTATTTTTTCTATCTTTTTCTCATGGTTTGGGGTAAAAATAATTTTGAAAAGCTTTTTCGCCCGTTATACAACAATCTACATAGGTGCTCGTCGATTCCTCTTCTCGGCCTACTCACTTTTCCTTAACGCTACATAAGACCTACGGCGGTCAAACGAGGAGCACAGGGACCAAAAAAAGAAGAAAAAAAAGGCAAATGAGGCGGAATTGCAAAATCACGCGAGTGGGGCCCACTACGGCCAATCGGATTTTGCCCGAAAAATAAAAAAAGGAGCCCCTAGCGATCACGGCTTTTCCGTATCCGGGCCAACATTTAGTAACCAAAGGTAAATAAAAAGAGTTACTGAAAAACCAGCAGAGCCTGATTCACGCGCTACCACGAAGCGCGTGAGTGAAGTGCCCCGTCGGGCCAAATCGGTTCTTGGAATGGGATGGATATGCTATCTGATGTTACAAATTAGGGACGATTGATTCCGGTACGAGTTGGTACCTGACTTAGAATCGGGTGACTTTCAATTCCAAAAGATCAGGATCGGGAATTGGGAAACGACCCTTTTTTTTTTTTGAAGATTTTGTGTAAAAGGAAAAAGCAAATTCTTGTAATAAAATATGAAAGTTGCACCATTTCATTACATGATATATGTTGGTGTTGTAGTTGCGATGTTCGTGTTGAAAATCATGGTTCGGCCCTCGAATGCTTACTTCTAATCATACTACTGGATGCCATCTCGAACACAAAATAATGCATTCATTTTTTGCTTTATATGTTTCAAATAATTTTAGCATACATTTTCAAGAAGTCGAACCTTATCAGATCCTTAAAGTACTATGTTTAAGTTATGGATGTAAAAATACGAGGTATTCCCTTGGGAAGGGTAAAGAGAAAATAATTCTCTCCAATTAAAGGATGGGACATGTGAATACTAATACGTTAAAGTAAGATATGCTATTCTATTAGCCCAATAGGAGTGCTTGAGAGGCGAGGCGGCCATCATTAGAGCTTTTGGGCTTCTGGATTGTGGTGAGATACAAATAATTTAGCATAAATTTTTCCGAAAGTCCTAGGAATGTCTTCAGTTCTCTTAGGTGTGCCAGCTGCATCATATGGTAATGTGTTGATTTGCAATTATTTGATGCGACCCACTCTTTTTTTTTTTTGGTAAGAAAAGACTATTTTTAATGGTTAATGAAAAAATTTACGTGAGCATATTCACTATTCTGGGTACCGAATCATTAACCAAAGCTGCAAAAGATAGAATTCCATGCGCTCACTTTAGTTGAGAATCCTTGTTGGAACCACACAAGCTACAACAGAATGGAGTGACCGCCTCAAAGGTTTGAGTGCCAATTGACATTTTAGCTTACCTAAAAGGGTTAAAGTTGAATACAAAAATTGACATCAAGAATCTATATTAAAAGCCCCAAAGAATTGATGCTGCAAAAAAAGAAATAATTTATCCTTCGTTGCTATGCATTACAAGTTAGTTTTCTTTTTCCACTCCTCTGGTTTGCATTGGCGGGGTGAGAAGAAATAATATGACTAGCGTGTCCCCTCGATCTAGAAAGATCTCTTCAGAGATCGGTCCAATGTCAAAGATAGTAACATCGTCGGCTTAATCAATTCTGGTCGCCCCATCTTTCAACTACTTTTTTTTTTTTTCCGCGAGAGGAAGAAAGAAGGGGTCGAGGCGCCCCGGCGGAACTCGCGCCGCCGGGGAGCCGTGAGGAACACGCGCCGCCGCCGAGAAAGAGGGGGTTGCCGGAGGGAGACTGTAGGGCGGGTCAAGCGATGATGACAGAAAGTCCATAAAAGACGCAAGGCGCACAACATCGCAATTGAAAAAGCTGTGTAGCCCAAAGAAGGAACACTTCTGGGCCCACCCCTATGGGCCCCACGCTCCCCCCCGGGGCCCCACGCTCGCAACTTCTCTTTTTCTCTTTCCTTTCCTTTTTCTTCCGCTGGTTCATTCATTCACACCGGGACGACAAATTAGTGGAGTCGACTCGATATTCGATGGGATGGGATGGACAGAATCAATTTATGAAAACGTGATCGATTTACTCTAATTATCGACTTTTTTACTCTAATTATCAATTAAATTTACATAAAATTTTTAAAAATATATATCTCGATTTTGACGTTGGCATATGAAATGCTGGCATCATCACGAATAAAAAGGCCGGTGACAATTCTTCCAAAATTTGAATTGTAGCGTGTGTATATTTTCTTGAGTTGTGCTATCTATCATGCTCGATTTTTCACTTAGGCTGTCTCACTTATGGAGAGGCCTATCGAAAGAATCCAGACATTTCACTATTACAAAACAAGACATATCATAATGAAAAGTGATGAAATTGGTAAATTGATATCGCAAAATAAAGGAATCTTATTCTATGTCCAAAACCATGCGTCAAATTAATTTTTTTTTTTGCAATTTTCGAAAATAATTAAGTATATTTAATAAGGGTCTCAAGGGAATTTTGGTCGGGCACGAGTGAGAGATACTGAATCAAGATATAACTTCACAATTCATAATAGTATAAACTAATATTTTTGAAAAAAATTGTTTTCTTCTTTTCTTTTTATTTTTAAAAAAAAAAAAAAAAAAGTAACGGAGACTAGACTAGACGCAAGAGACACACCCCACTGCAAAAGCGAGGAATTAAAGCAAAAGCTAAGGGGCACGATCGAAACCATCCTCTGCTTCAAAGAGCCCTTCTTTCACTCGCAGACAGAGAAGAGAGAGAGTCTAGAGAGAGAGAGAGACACACACACACACACCCCCTGTCCTGGAAGAGAGAGAGAGAGAGACAGAGTCTAGAGAGAGAAAAAGCAGAGCTTCGAGCTCGGGCTCGGCCTCTGGCGCTCTGCTCGGGGAGGGCGGAGGGAAGGGAGAAAAAGATGGAGGAGAATTAACCCTAAGTGAAAACCCAGCACGCGATCTCGCAGGCGCGCGCGCTCCCTCGCTTTCCCTGCTTCTGGACAACCAAGAGAGAGGCAGAGGCAGAGGCAGAGGCAGAGACAAGGGTCGTCGACGGGTCGCCTTCTGGTCTGCAGGGAATCTTGTCGCGAGCCGTTCGCCCCCCTCAGCTCCGCTCGCGAAGGCCCGAATTCGGATTATTACGCGAGCGCCACCGCATTGGACGAGTGCCCGCATGCCTTTTTGACCGGTGCGTCGTCTCTCTCTCGCTCCCTGCGCTTCTGGGTTCGGCGTTTTCTGCTTCCTTTCTCGCTCGGGGAACGTGGGTTCGCGGCGTGACGTGGGTTGCCGAGAGATGGGCAATGCCGCGGAGTACGGCGCCGCGAACGCTTTCTTGCGGTTTTTTCTGGTTTTTTGAATTGTGGGTGGTGCTGCTTCTTCTTCTTCTTCTTCTTCTTGAGAATTCCCTCGCTTCGTTCCTGGCTGCCGAGAGAAGTTTGAAGTGCTTTCGTTTTGGGGTGTCGTTTGAATTTGTTTTTGTGGCTTTCGGTTCGCTGCTTTATCCGGTGAAGATGAGCCGAGTTCGCTGGTTCGGCTTCTCGAGCTGGACTTGCAGCCTGAACCCAAAAGAGAAAAAAAACTTGGCTTGCGGCTCGAAAGCTCTTATGATGTGTGTGGTCGGTGGGGGTGGCTGCTGTTTCGATAGCATTTTGGGTGGTGGATCTTGATGCTCTGTAGTTCGTGAGCGGTTGGTTTGTCATCTAAGTGGAAGCAACGTCGCACCAAATTTTGCTGCTCTTGGTTTTGTACTTTTTGAGTTGTTTTTGACCCTTCCCATCTTCTTGATTTCTGCAGCTTTCGTTTTCCAGAAATCATGCGTGCAAAATAAGTAAAGAGTTTGTGAATCTGCTCTTAGTTTATCCCCATACTTTCTGGGTAGAATCGAATTCGAGTGGGGCTAAAACTGTGCCGCCCGATCGTTAAGCTTATATTGCGACCGAAACCCGCGTGTGTAAAATTGTTCTTGGCAATTGTATTTAAATCTCATCACTCCCTTTGCTTGAATTGGGTTGTTTTTATGGGATGATCAGATGTCGAGTTGATCCCTTTCGATATTCCTATATATTTAGCCTCAAGAATGATCGGTATTCTTTATTTAGTTAATAGAAGACTTTTGAAGTTACTGGGTTCAGTGGTAACACGGTTGTTTGGTCTATTGCAGAGTTGCTTCGTTGCTTTGTTGAGAGCATTTATGTGATTTTTTCCTATCACTGGAAATGGAAAGGTTTCCAGAAGTCAAGGTACTTCCTGCGAAGTTGCCTGGTAAGGACCAGGTATCCAGTATTCGTATGCCCACAGTGAGAGAAGTCGCAGAAGAAATGGATACGCACATGCATTTTTTTAGAGAAGCACATCAAGTGTCTAGTGGGCATCCGATGTTGGTAAGAGGAGAAATTGGCCAATCTGTTTTACACGACTCACAAGAGTCACGCTCATATGCGTCCGTAAGAAGATGGAAAGGCAAAGACTCTATTCCCGGACAAGAACAATTGGTGCCCAATGCTGTCTTATTTAAGGTCGGTGATGATTCATTTGAGGAAGGTGGCCCAAGTTGTTTTTCAGGAGCTAGTCATCCTCCTGAGCCGATTGACACAGATTTAATGAAAGCAGTTTATGTACCACTCGGTCAAGATAAACCTGAGAGCACATGCTTGATTAAAAGCTTGTCTGTAAAAGGACCCTTTCTGGAAGATCTATCAATCAGGCCTCCAGCTAAGAAACCTAGCCCAGTTATTCTTTCACCAGCAGAGAGTTTGGTTGAAGAACCTAGTGATGCTTGTCCATTTTCAGTTCCTCGTGCATCACAAAATACAGATAATTCTCTCCTTCCAAATGACACAGAGGAGAAGGAATGTGTTTGGGATGCTTCTTTGCCTCCAAGTGGCAATGTAAGTCCACACAGTAGCATTGATAGTACAGGTGTTGTTACTGCTATGAGTGTTGTCAACAGTCGCGCCAGCACATACCGCAGTGATATGTTCACAAGTGACGGCATGCTTAGTGTTGACAGGAACTTTGAGAGTATGAAAGGGAGTGTGCGGGGGGATTCACTTGAGAGTGCGAAAACAAGCATTAGTCGAGCTAGTGATAGCAGTGGCCTTAGTGATGACAGTAATTGGAGCAACATCACAGGAAGTGCCAATAAGCCTCACAAAGGGAATGATCCTAGGTGGAAGGCTATCCTTGCCATTCGAGCGCGAGATGGACTTCTTGGGATGAGTCACTTTAGATTGCTTGAGAGGCTAGGATGTGGTGATATTGGCAGTGTGTATCTTTCTGAGCTAAGTGGTACTCGTTGCTATTTTGCCATGAAAGTTATGGATAAGGCATCTCTTGCTAGCAGAAAGAAGCTCAACAGGGCACAAACAGAAAGAGAGATTCTGCAGCTGCTAGATCATCCATTTTTGCCAACTTTGTATACTCATTTTGAGACAGAAAGATTTTCATGTTTGGTCATGGAGTTTTGTCCGGGAGGGGATCTGCATACTCTAAGGCAACGACAGCCTAGGAAGCATTTTTCTGAGTATGCTGCTCGGTAAGATTGATAACTACATGTCATCAGCTGTTTATGGTGTTTCCTTCCTTTACTTTAAGACAAGTACACATTTTTATTTTTTATTTTAAATTTTTCTCGCTGGTTCCCTGTGGAAGGGTATGTCAATTTCTGCATTTCTTATGTGAAAGCTCCTTTATTCAGTGAGAAAATATAAGTACGCATTTGGCAGGAGTACATATGAATTATATCTTTTGCATGTAAAAAAGTTTGCATGATTTCATTTAGAACTAACTGCCACTTCATCTGGGATCTATTGAGCAACACCTGTCAGGTTCATTTCTTGCACGATCCTGTACATGATTTGAATTTTGTTTGCAACAAACGTGTGATCTTTTTCCCAACAGAACATATTGCTTGCTTTGATATAAATTGAGATAGGGGACCTGAGATTCTTTTAGTGATCTTTCTTTTTGGGTTTCCATCTGAGAATGGATTGTTCCTGTCATGTGGGAGAAAGCAGATAGGGTATTTTAAGAGTGGTTCTAGAGTATCCTCTATCTGCCCTTCACCAAATGTGTGCTTGCAGCTTATCTTCTGAAACTCTTGAATGCAATCCTCTCTTAAAACCTTGTTGGATTATAAGGAAGCATGATATCCAGAATTCCACTAAGTAAACATGCTTAATAATGTTGACTGAGTGCATAGTGGAAATATATTTTTGCTAGTACTTACTAGTGTTGCTTGGGCGCAATTAAAAAATTGCTCCTTTCTTTTGCTGTGTTAAACTTGCATCAGTTGCTGGCTTTGCTGAAGATGAAACACTATTTTGCTGCCGATCATTATGATGAATCTCATCAGCATTCTAACAAGTTCATTGTTTGATTTGCAGAACATATCCTCTAGCTAAACTATTAGCATCAGTAAATAATATTTGGCGGAAATTAAAGGGAAGAAATATTGACTATTCTATCAGGGACAACTAGGATCTTAGGATAACTATGATCTTAGATTTCCTGTGTCAGTATAAATCTCATTGGCCACATCTATCTTCAAGTGCTTGTTTCAATATAAAGTATTACAGTTTGTGACCAGAAACAGTTTTTCAATGGAAAGTCCATGGAACTCTTTTAACTTCCTCAATGAGGCACTTTTCCTTACTGGTGCTTTTGTGTTAAGTACCATTTATGTTTACTTTTGACTGAAAGTGAATTGCTTAGGTCACTTGCGTTTATAAGCATGCAAAAAGAGGTGGTACTGCTAAGCATGAGAAAGAGATGATAGTGTGATGACTTCGTGTGTGATTATTTATTTTGGCAAGGATGCTGCATATAATTCAGATGGGCAAATATGCTTCCTTTTGATCTTTTAATATGTTATTTCTGATTGTAGAATACCTTCAGCAGTTTAGCAAATATAATCCATTTTATCTAGCTTATCCTCTTGATGGTGAGAATTGTTGCAATCCCATTTTCTTAATGTAGGGGAACAAGTGACTTAAAATTTCTCATACGTTGAAGTTCATTCTTGCGAGACCCTCCTTTTCATGCTAATAATGACTTACTTAAGTATAAGGCATCTGACCCATTGAAGGGCATATGGATAGATGTGCTGAAGAAAATTGGATTATAATCTGAAAGAAGTTCCTGCACAAAATTTTACTCAGATGACCGATAGTTTTTCTACGATTTATTAATTTTGATGCGATTTTTTGGTTCATTGGTGTGAAGTATAAAATGCCGAGATATGGGGAATCCTTTAACTAAATTTTTCTCCTCATCGTCCGAAGCAGCAGTGAGAAAAAGCACATTTCCTTCAGTATGATCTCTTACCTATATTTACCTGACTTGACTTTATTCTTAAAAGTTGGTGATTTTATATACCTAGGGAAGGCTACAGTATCTTGTATTCTGTGGAACTTCAAGTTTCTTTAAACTGCTTTAATTAATGGCAGCAGTATCTTATATGGTAGGACCTGGATAAATTTCATTATTTGTAGATATATCTATAGGCATTCTAGGCATGATTTGGAGGATTAAATTTCTAGGCTCGTTGAGAAGAGGATGTTCAATTGTCTTGTTGTCTGGTTTCTTTAAGCATTTCCCGAACTTTGTTGAACATGTCATGAAGTAAAATAATCATTACTGTGTCTGTTTTTTCGCAGGTTTTATGCTGCAGAGGTTTTGCTAGCTCTTGAGTATCTGCATATGCTTGGAGTTGTGTACAGGGACTTGAAACCCGAAAATGTTCTGGTTCGTGATGATGGCCACATTATGCTCTCAGACTTCGATCTTTCATTAAGATGTGCTGTATCACCAACCCTCATAAGAACCTCAAATGACTCTGACCCAAGAAGGGCTGGCGCTTTTTGTGTCCAGCCTGCCTGTATTGAGCCTTCCTCAGTGTGCATCCAGCCCGCTTGCTTCATTCCCCGGTTCTTCCCCCAGAAGAATAAGAAAAAGAATCAGAAACCCCGTGCAGAACCAGGATTCCCCTCTAGCACCCTTCCAGAACTTGTAGCTGAGCCCACTTCAGCTCGGTCAATGTCCTTCGTCGGGACCCATGAGTACCTTGCCCCCGAAATTATCAAAGGGGAGGGGCATGGGAGTGCGGTTGATTGGTGGACCTTTGGGATTTTCCTGCATGAACTGCTCTATGGTAAAACCCCATTTAAAGGCTCTGGGAACCGCGCCACGTTATTCAACGTGGTTGGGCAGCAACTCAAGTTCCCAGAATCACCAGCCACAAGTTATGCAAGCCGGGACTTGATACATGGTTTGTTGGTAAAAGAGCCGCAAAATAGGCTCGGGGTGAAGAGGGGTGCAACCGAGATCAAGCAGCACCCATTCTTTGAGGGCGTGAATTGGGCCCTGATTCGGTGCAGCACACCTCCAGAGGTGCCAAGGCCAGTGGAAGCCGAGCTGCGAGGGAAGTATGGGGCAGTCGACCCAGTTGGTGTTGGCAGTGCTAGTAAAAGGATGGCTGGGCCGGGGACGGACATGAAGTCTGGTGGTAAATTTCTGGACTTCGAGTTCTTTTAGTGTTTTGGACTGGTGGAATTTCTGTGCTGTGTTTGTTCTAGCATTCCTGATAATCCAGCTGGAGCATCTCTGCTCTGTCTCTCCCTGTTACTGCACTACCAAATGGGAACAAATTGTGCGAAACTTCTGTGATCTTACCTGAAACTCAACAATCTATACTGAGATTAGCTTTTTAAGTAGGAAACTCATTGGATCTTACTGATGCCGAGATTATTAATTGAAATATTTCAATGAATCTCCGATCCATGTTGTGTTAGTTTCCAAAGTTGTTGCTCGATATTGGAACTAAATCGTCCACGTATGGACGGATCTCCTCTTTTTGGCATTCTTCTGGCAAATACTGACGAGGATAGTCCCAAGTGCTTCCCCCTAACGTCCTTGGCTATTGACTCATTCACGTCGTTATCGGGTGATCATTAACTATACTCTTTATATTCATTGAATAATGTCAATTCGTGCGAATAAAACGACACCCTAGTCCTGGTTCCTTGTCAATGTGGAGGAGGCAGTTCGGATGTTGTGCTGTCTTGGGAGTGATACCGTGTCACAGGCATCAGTCGCAAAGCTCGGACAAGCATGAGCAGCCGATCAGACATATACAAGAAAGAATACTAATATTGCTGGCAGCCTTCTGTTCTTAGGCTCTCATGTTTATGAATCTCTTGCTTGCTCTTGCATCACCATAGGATCTGTCCATATGAAGCAGGAAAACTTCCATGTAGACAGGTTTCGTGCAGTTCTACTCAGAGAGTGCGCTCATGATGTCGGAAAACCATCCGTGGATGTTGTCATTGATCGTTTGCTATTCACGAAAATCAAGTTGGTAATTGAAACAAAGTGGCTAAGATCTCGTACTTAAGTAAGGGACGAGCAAAATTCATCGACTGATCGGGAAAGGTGAAGTGTCGTGGTATTTATATCTATCGGTCATGTCATATCATGTAGGCTTGAGTCATACACTTGATCTCTTTGGTTGGAATTATTCAGAGCAAGATAAAAAAATAAACCCACTTCTAAATTCAATCCGGTTTTCGGAAATATTGTTAGTATAGAAAGACCTTCAAGCTAGAGAGAGTCGAAAAAGGATCTTTTGTGCACCCTTTGTGGGCGGCCAGGCAATGAACAATTAACGATATGAGATCCGTCTTCTAAATTCACGGTAACACAAACGGAGATAAATCTTTCAAACAATGAAGGATTTTTTCGAATATTAGAGATCTTGATGGTTCGGTTTGCGGAAGTGAACAATGCTTTACGAGAGAAACTGGCCAAAAGCGTAAAACCGGCGAATAAAACGAAAAAAGATGGCTGAATCCTCAGATATAGACGTGAAATATGAGAGGTGAACGAAAAACATTGTCGATGGTGAGATCATCTAGTTGGCCTGACCGTCTGATTGCGATTTTTTTTTGGTCACGTAGCGAGGCACATCTCATTCCATAGATTAAATGCGATTGAAACGGCCATCGTTGAATTTAAAAATAGGCTGTGTTGGTCTATTCTCCATCAATTTCTTTTCTTCGGTTAGCCCCCGAATCAGCTCCATTCGTTATAGAGCTACCCGACAGCAGGAGGAGAAGAAGAGACTAACGTTGCTTTTCACTCGGCTTTAGAGGTAAATATAATTTGACACGTGAAGGTCATTTTAGTTACGACAGAAAAATGGAAGCAAAAGAAGGGAAAATACGAAGTGGGAACTTTAATCATAGGGGTGATTGGTTTTAAAGTGGACGGTTCCCACTCTGGAATCGAGAACTATCCAAAGATCGATTTTGAAAAATGGGAATGGGAACCATTTGTTAATTCCATGGTTACATTTCAGTTCCCTAGTGGATTAATGGAACTGGTCTTATAGGAAGTAATAAAGTTAAAATGTTTTTAACGTGTGTTGTGTGGATGCCACATTGAAATGCTCTTATTGAAGGAGATGATGCAGAGGGGACTCTTATGTTTTTGTAGGAGTGTGGTCGGCAAATCTATCTCCTAAATTGAAATTCTTGTCGTGAGATTATATTGAAGTTTTGGGCCATGGATGTTAGCGCTAAGGCATTGAAGAAATAGGTAACAAAAAACTAGGCTTAGTGGAAAGAATGATGATGATAGTGGAGATGAGACAGCAAGAAGAGGGCATCAGTGTTCTCATTAAGACATCTAAAAAGCAAGCCTATTGTTAGGGATTTTGAAATTGATAGAAAACCTAAATGATATTTATCCAAAAAAGGCAGAAAGAAAGGGAAGGTTAATTTCTTTTAAAAGTTGTAGAAATCATTTAAAATAGAAATACATATAAGTTCGGTTTGGAATGGTAGGTGGATGGTTCTACGATGAAATCGGGAACTAGACCAATCTTTATGAAAACCATTAGTCGCTGGGCAATTCTCAATTTCTTTTACACACCCTTAATAAATCAGGTTGTTTTAAATAATGTTGTACTCATTAATTGAATCGCTTAGAGATCCAATTTCAAATACGTTTTTTTTACTTTTTTGGCATCGATCCATTGAACTAATCTTTTGATAAATTCAATTAAGCATAAAATGTCAATCTGATTCGATTTTCATTACGATTTTGAAAATACCGTTTTACATAAATGATGGCATGCATTGTAACCATCATATTTTTGACTGCATTTATTTTTTTATTCCCAAAAAACATATTTAGAATAAAATTTTTTGGTAATGTAATTTTATTTTTTAAATTTTCAGAAAATTTTTTTTAGTCTAAAAATAGGTTTAAAATAGAAATAATGAGTAAAAATTTTCTACTTATTTTATTTCTAGAACAAAATGATAAATAAAAACTCTTTTCATTACTTGCTTTCACTATAAATAAGTCACTCACCTAGTGTTGCTTGCCATTTGCCCACCTCCTAGGAGAATCTTTGTATTATTATTAAATGTATATTTATGCTTAGAAACTCATATAGGGAATATAATTATCTATTTTCGACAAAAAATTATGTATAAAAATAGAATAGTTATTTTTCTTGTGAAATGAATGTTTTAAAAATCAGAATTGCCCAAAAAAAGAAAAAATCCAAATCCCATGGGATGGGGTGGGGAGGAGAAGCTGCCACGTGTCGCGAAACGTGGACCAATGAG
Organism: Eucalyptus fibrosa; assembly: GCA_017140475.1. Lineage (NCBI taxonomy): Eukaryota > Viridiplantae > Streptophyta > Magnoliopsida > Myrtales > Myrtaceae > Eucalyptus > Eucalyptus fibrosa. The sequence goes on along the minus strand of CM029509.1, from coordinate 21,627,489 downwards.
GCGAGAGCATGTCGAGTTCTTGTGGCGGGTAATGCAAATCGAGGAGACGACAGAAGAAGCCCGCGAGTTCGCCGCCGCTTCCGCCGCCGCCGAGAAAAATGGGGGATCTCTACGCCCTGGACTTCGACGGCGTCCTCTGCGACAGCTGCGGCGAGAGCTCACTCTCGGCCGTCAAGGTCCCCCCCCTTCTCTCTCTCTTCTCTCTCTCTCTCTCTCTCTCTTTCGTACTTCTTTCTCGTGGTTTTGACTCGACGCGGTTTGACTTCCCTCTGCTTTCTCAGGCCGCGAAGGTGAGATGGCCGGGCTCTTCGACGGCGTCGATTCCGCCACCGAGGATTGGATTGTCGACCAAATGCACATTGTAAATCGCCTCCCGATCAGTTCGATTCCGAGTTGCATCGTTTTTGATTTCGCTTTGTGTTGACCTTGGTGGGATTGAATCGGTGACGGCTTGATTAAGTGATCGATCGGTTCCTTTCACTTCTAATTATGGAAATTCCGGATTGGTTTGCGTTCTCATAGTTGCTTCGTCCTTTGATGGCTGCATAAGTCGCTTCAAGTTCTAATTTTTACCTGAAAAGATTAGCCATTTATCACTTTGGATTGGCTTCTCTGTCGTGTGATGTTGTGCACCTGCTGTGGTTGTTCTTTCTTCAAGTATGGCGATGTCTCTCTTCCTATGGAATAGTGGGTTGTATGCAATGTCACATGTATGGAAGATTTTGTCTTAACCTGATTCTAGCCTCCGAAAATTTTTGACAAACCCAGATCGAGACGAGTTATCATTAGCCTATATCTTGAATTTGCTGCAATGTGTCGGTTAGGTATGATAATTTAGTAGGTTGTGGCAGTGTCCTCATGGTGATGGTCTGTGGTAGGTGAGGCCTATTGTGGAGACTGGATATGAAAATGTCCTGCTCGTGAGACTGCTGTTGGAGATGAGAATGAGCTCTATTCGCAAGTCTTCGGTGGGTACATGAATGAATATTTCCTCATTAAATGCTTCTAGAGCACGTTAAAGCTGATTTATTCTATGTCGATGTACCTGATGACACGGGGTTTGGTGTGCAAGGTTGCAGAGGGACTCACCATAGATGGGATTCTGGACGAGCTGGTCAAAGATCAAACCTGTCATTATGGAAGAGTGGGGTGAGAACAGGGAAACGCTGGTGGATCTTTTGGAAAGGTCAGAGATGAATGGATGGATAAGGACCTGGGAACTTGGATTGCTGCAAACAGGTTCTCTAGATTTTCATTTTCATAAAGAGCATCAGAATCCCATTTGATCTTTCTATGTGATTTGTAAATAACACAACAAAAAAGCTTTTTACTGATATATAGCTCTACCTTGGGATGGTAGTTGCTTAAGGGAATGTGATGATGAGAGTTTGCATGTCTTAAGTGCCTAACAAAGCCATTAGAAATTTTTCTTCTTTGGGAAGTTACTATAATGTTGATGTACTTTCTTTTGCCATTGTGATAACTCAACTGTAAGATCAATATTATGATTTCGTGAGGCTTAAATTCTAGGGTCACTATTTCATTTTACTTCATGTGTACTGATGTGTGTGCTCCCAATCGGACTAATTTCGTTGTTCTTCTAGCCATGCTAATTGTGCTTCTCCTCTTAAATTGTACGATGATAATGACCGATTAGTTTTGTCTTAAATTGGGAATCTGGTGCCATCGAATTCCTCTTAGTTGAGTTTGTGACACATTAGTTAGATTATCAATCAGTTGAGAACAAGAACAATATCAAATTAAATTATAGGACAAAATACCATCTTTGTGCAGCTAGATGTGAAATATGTTGGCCTAATGATAAGAATCTTGATGTACGGATGTCTAGGACTAACCTTCCCGTTGGTTCCATGCTCCATCTGATATGTTGACTTCAAGAACTTTATCAGTGCTGCACACTTGATTATACTATTTCAATGTATTTTCTTGTAATCAATCATTCTTCCTGCAGATTTTATCCAGGAGTTCCTGATGCTCTTCAATTAGCGAGCTCAAGTATATTTATTGTTACAACGAAACAGGTTGGCTCTTAGTATCATGGTTACTCTAGTTTAGTGGGACTATGAATTTTTGAAAGTGCAGAATATTTCCAATCAGCACTTTGAGTTGTTATTCTTGCCGAGCATCCAATTGATTATTCCCTTTTCCCTTTCCCCTTTTCCCTTTTCCTGTCTTATAAGTTAGTAAATTTTCTTCTGTTATGCCCACTCCAGAGTCGATTTGCGGATGCTCTGTTGCAGAAACTTGCGGGGGTAACTATACCCCCTGAAAAAATATATGGTTTGGGGACTGGGTAAGTGAATCTCTGATAAATGTTGTAAAGAAGCATTAAATTAGTGCAGGTACCCTCGAGATCTCCATTTTCTCTCATTTTTAATTCTGTGAATCGTATACAGACCCAAGGTGGAAGTGCTGAAGCAGCTTCAGAAGAGACCAGAACACCAGGAGTTAAAATTACAGTAAGATTTTCTCCTGCTTCTGGTAAATGAAGAGTGCAAATTCACGACATACTAATCTTGATCACTTCGCAATACAGTAAATGATCATTCAAATTCTTCATCTTCCAACAAGTGGAAAATTATTTAGAAGGTCCTTTTCTTGTTTACCAGCTTTGTGGAAGATCGACTTGCAACCCTCAAGAATGTCATTAAAGAGCCTGAGCTAGATGGATGGAATCTGTATCTTGGTACCGTCTTCTGTCCCCATGTTCATATTCTTGTTTTTGCTTCTCCATCTTTGCCTATATTTTTCCTTCTGCATTATTTATTTTGCCTCTCTGCATTTGTTAGTGTATGCATTCTCTAGCATAATTAGCCCATTTATCAGCACACTAAGCTCGAATAGTTTGAGCAGGGGATTGGGGTTATAACACAAAGAAGGAGAGGGAGGAAGCAGCTAGCATTTCCAGGATTGAGATTCTTCAGCTCTCTGACTTCACTAAGAAGTTGAAGTAACCAAATTTACCTTTCTTTCTGTATCTTTCACTAGCTGATTATCAATTATGTATCTCCGGTAAGTGGTGCAGATGAGACGCTGCTTCAACTTGCAATGGGTCATATGGCCCGAGAAACAAATAAGAAAGTCGAAAAGAAAAGAAAAGAGGAAAATAATACGATTGGCCAAGATTTTTCTTGTGATATTCTTTGGGTTGATATAGCCAGCATATAAGAAAATGGAAATAACATGCTTAGGCGTATAGACTACCAAAAATTTGTGATTATTTGGATCGTATCAATTTAGCTCTAGCAATTACCCCTGCTCTCTCTTACAGCGTTCATTTTCGCAGACTCTAGCTTGAAATGCATGAGCAATGTGATCGTTGCAGTAGCAAGTGCAAAAGATCTATACCGGAGTTGGACGAACCGAGGAAAATTTTTGCCTCTTAGATATCGCACTTGTACAAAAAAGAAATGATAAATGCCCCTTATGGTACCATACGTCTCCTGTTCTCCGTTCTTTTAAAGGTATAATCAAGCTGAGTTGAGGCGATGTAGCGCTGAGTTTGAACTTGACTCGACCTGCGCACTCAATGCTCAAGGCATAGCCTGAGCTCGATCGAGCACTGAAATTCCGGCTCAGGCTCGACTCAGACAGAAAATCAAGATTTAATCAAAGCTCAATTCAATTTGCCTCATTTATAATCAAGGAATCAGTCAAGCTCGAGCGACTCGCCTATAGCTTGGTACATTTCGCTTGGACTCAAAATCATCCCCTCTTACGTGCGTAAAAGTTGGTAGTCAGCATTGCTTTTTCTGCCCTTGGAATCTCCAAGTAAAACAACACTTCCATGCTCTTATTATAATTATTTTTGGGTTAAGTATAGTTAGTGTTCAAATTTTTACAATACGTGCAATTTGGTCATCCGGCTTTATGTTTGTCCAATCACATCTTATATTCTTATATTTTACTTTGTGTGATCAAGTTTTTCCATCAATTACTGGCATTGACACCTCAAATTGCGATGGGCATTGCCATTTACGGCCATGGACACGTGGAGCCGATGCGATGTTGGATCGACATATAACTGAGGAATTGAATGAATGAACAATGTGAAGTCCCGCAAGAAAGAGAGATGGGGCGACTAGACATGGCCGTGGCGAGATCAGTTAATGGTGACTGTGCAGCCACGATTGCTTGGTATAGGGAGGGTTCCGCCGATGCCCACCTTGAGGGTCTTTGATCCTTTGCCCCCATAGCCCTTTTCTCTCTCTCTCTCTCTCTCTCTCTCTCTACTAAGATTTGACGACATGGCTTACTAACCCAGCAAAAATTGTGCCATCTCCATTTAGGTGTTGAGTGATGAGGGGCTATGTAACACCGACACAGACACGCGATAAGTGACACGACACGACACGACACGATACGCCGACACACGTTATTTCTTAAACATAAAGAATTTCGATACGTTCCGACATGTTATATATTAAATATATTTTTATATATAACTACATAAATAAATAATAATAAAAATAGCCTAGAATTAATTTACACAACAAATATTAAATAATATCATTTATTATTTTAATTTGTTACAATCATACACAAAACTTAGAGGAAAAAAACATTGTTTAAAGAAAAAAGCTGAAATGATATTTTTAAATTTATATATTGATCATATATAGCGTTTTTTTTTTAATTACTTCTTTTATAGTAAAAGACTTAAAAAAAATAAAGACAATTCTAAAAAAAAAACTGAAAAAAAAATTGACCCCGTGCGTGTATATTTATAGCAATTTTATTACCTCTTTTATTACTTCTTTTGTATATATTTATATTTTGACCCCACAAGTATTAGAAATTTTTAAAATTGACCACGTGCGTGTTGGAATCGCGTGTCGGAATTCTGGACTCACGTGTCAGAGTGTCGGACACGACACGAAGGCTTCCGGAGAGTGTCCATGCTACCTAGATGAGGGGATAGAGACTGTCGACTTAATTTTGGCTGTCCAATGGGGCTCTACATACCGGCATTGTCTCAAGAAGCCACAGTGGACTTTAAAATAAACAGGTAGTGGCCGTATAAGTGCGTTAGTGTTTAGATTTACATTTTCGGTCTATAATTTTAACGGAAGTCTCAAATTGACTCACGGTTGAAAAGTCAAGGTACTTTGATTGAATCAAGACAAAGTTACATACTCAACTATAGAAATGATACAAATTCAGGTACTAACCGTGTCATTATTCCAATAATAAAAAAAAAAAAGATCTTGGTGTCCCCCAAAATAGAATTGCGGGACCAAATCATATAAAAATGAATGTCAGAGGATTAGATATTAGATTAACCTTTCCTTTCGTATATATATTGGAGTATGCTTGCATTGATTCCATACACACGAGTTGTCCTATTTTCAGTCAATTTTCGCACTTTATGGTTCATGTCATTTCATTTTTTGAAAATTTATGTTTATTAAAATTGCTTTGCTCTTGCACATTCAACTTATATGAAAATAACATTTTTCCAATAATAGCAGTGACAATAATAATAAATTTGTATAAGATTTATTAGTTGACAATAAATATATCATTGTGAAGATAATTAATATTATGGGTCATTTGCCACATATATAAATTCACTCTAGACTTATCAAACATTTCCTTAATTATATTTTACGAAAGTTGAATTCAGTAGGAATGATGTCTATCTAATTCCACTCAATAATTTGGTAATTTCTTTTTAGTAATATTTTCCTTAAGTAACACTAACTCTAATATTATATTTTCTACGTGTTGTATCGGATAGAATCAGAATAATTTATTGTAAGCCATAACACAAATAATACTCTCCATATTACTCCTTAGATATATGAAGAGACTTTTTTCTGTGAATATATCATATCATGTATTATACTAAAGCTAAGTTCACGTGAAATTGAAATTATAGTTACTTTCTTATTCTTGTAAAGTAAATTTTATGATTTAATGTTTTCGATTTGTTTATTATTTTAGAAAAAAACTTTCTCGTCCTTGTAGGTTAGTTTTACTACTTAGGCTTCGTTCGTTTTACGGAAAATAATTTTCAGGAAAACGTTTTCCGGATTTTATGACGTTTTTTTCATGGAAAATGAATTCCTTGGGGAAAACATTTTCCATGAAAGGAAAAAAGTCTTCTAAATTAGGGGAAAATGTTTTCCTCACTTGATCTCTCTTATTTGACCCCTCTATAAATCCTCACTTCTCCCTCCCCTTTCTTCTTCTTCTTTTCTTTTTTTATTCGAATCATTTTTTAATTTTCTATTTCTTTTCTATTTCTTTTTTTTTTTTTTTTCTTTGTTTCCCATCTTCTTCTTTCTTGGCTAGTTGTCGGCCGTCGCCAGGTGAACCTCGAGCTCATCGATCTCAAGCACGTGCTCGTTGATCTGGCGAGCATCGAGCCTCGCGCTCGTAAGTGAGCTCGAGGCTTGATGGTGGCTTGTCACAGGCCATCGTCGTGGCTGGCGATTGGCCAAGAAAGAAGGAGATGGAAAACAAAGAAAAAAGAAAAAAAAAAAAATTAATAATAGATTTTAAAAATTAAAAAAATAATTAAAAATAAATTTTTAAAAAAAATATGAAAAATCCATTTTAAAAAATAAAATAAATGAAAAAGAGTATATGAAGGAAAATGTTTTCCTTACAGAACAACGAAAAATATTGTCCACTTCATTTTCAAGTTTCATCCGAACACTGAAAAATAATTATATTTTCCTGTAAAATAACTTTTTGGAAAATATTTTCCAGAAATGCTACATTTTCTGCGAAACGAACGGAGCCTTATTGTCAAAATTTTTCCTCTACACTTTGGCTTTCTTTTTGGAAAAGAAAGACTCCCTTAATCTTTTATGCATTTAATGTGCAAAAGTCCCTTTTAGTATAATACTAGTGTACTTGCCCATGCTTGGCATGGGTTTGGTGTGTTAGAGCTAGGGAAAATTAATATTCACTAAAAATCCTTTTATGAGAGCAAATTCAAGGTATAGAAAAAAAATTGTAATTTGGAACTATAGCCGTGACGATAACCATGAAAGTTGTGCTAAAGAATACAATTCATTTTGACAGATGATTAAGTGTTGCGGGTTTATTTTTCTTACACTTATTAGATCTCAAATATCATGTTCCACTGAATTTAAATTGATCATGTGCCGCTTTTGCGTTTTTAAATTGAGACCGTTGATTGGTCATTTACTTTTAAGCAATCATCATCTTTAAGTAGCATTTACTCCAATCTTGAGTTTCGATACTTGTTGTGTTGGAGGAAATCAAAGTAATTTAATTGTTTATGTTATTGTATTGACTTATGCTAGTAACTATAGATATATTACCACTATCATATACAAAAATGTTCATGTTATCGTGGTTTTAGAGTTTATTCTATCTATTTTGAGATATTCCTTCATACCTGTCGCGACCCAATTTTTCGGGTGCACCTCTCTAAAACTAGGTTAATGGATTACTAAGTCTTTAAGCTTAGCTCGAGGTCTCCCAAGCTCATACCAATTCGCAACTTAGGTTTGAATTCTTAACATGCAAATGATTTTCAATCAGGAGTCGCCACTAATCTATTTTTGGTGGGTCGATTAGAAACCCAAGTAAAGTAACGAGAGATTTACTTTACTCCTACGAACCAGAGATTCATGAGTTCGGGGACTTGATTACACCCAGACTATCCTAGTGCCCTTTCGATACCTTTTTATTTCATTTTCAAAAAATGTTTGGCAATTGAATTGATTTTAATTTAACTTCCTAACATGAGGTGATCATACGTGTGCGCATACCACCAATTTAACACTCAAGAAAGCAATTAAATAATGCAGAACTTACCTCAAAGCAACGAAAGCATCTGCAGTGTTAAATTAAAATCCATATCAACAACCCTAGATACGGTTTCTAATTAACAAGCAATTACTCAATTTTTGTTTTTACTTTATTTAATGAGACTATAATCCATATGCAATGCAATGCTTTTAATCTAATATGAAATGATATGGCATGGCAACATGTCCTAAACTATATGAATAAAATTTTTGTGATCTCTTAATGAACATGCAATTGTTAAATATGCAATCTAAATTAACCAAATGACTTAATTCTAATGACGTGCAATGCAATGCAATGACGTACAAAATTATTTCAACTAAAATGACATGCAACATGCAATTTAATATGCGAGCTTTGACATTTATTATACGACCTAACCTAATGACGGGGAATTTTTAATTAAATGAACCTAATAGCAACCTCTAAATGACGTGCATTTCATGAATCTAATCTTATATGACATGCAAATGACATTTTTTATTTTATTTTTATTTTTTTATAAAATTCGAAATTTAAAATTGCCACGTAATTAAACATGCAACTTAAATTAAACAAAAACTAAAATCCTAAATGAATGCATTTTTTTTTTGTTTTATGTTTTATTTTTTATATTTTCCGAACTGAAATCCCTATCCTAGATATGCAAGATAACAAGAAATATTCTAAAACAAAGTGAATCTTAATTCAAATATTTTTTTGATTTTTTTAGTGGTTTTCCAAAACAAGCGATTATCAACTAAACCTTAAATCTAAACAAACAAGATATTCAACAAATAAATGATTAAAATAAACGAAAAGATAACCTATTATCTCACGAGTCAAATTAATGATTACTTTTAACCTAGAACATCACGATAAGAAATCAAAATAATTAAAAATTTGATCCGAAATCTTACGAATCAAATTAATAATTATATTGATTCAACAATTAATATGCTATCAACAAATCATAAGAATTAATATAATTAAAAAAATAACCCAACATCTTACAGATCAAATTAATAATTACAATAATTTTAGGGATAACTCTTGTGAGTAATGCCTACAATATCCATAACCTAAAAGTCACCTCACAATATTCAAACTTAAACAATAATAATAAAACTAACTAAAAGTAAAGTAAAATAATATAAAAAAATAAAAATAAAAAGAAAAAATGGGCAACCTAATGAAAATTGGGGGCAGCAAATTCGTTGGCGCCTAGGGTAGGGGTTGCCATCGATCGGAGCTCCAGCGAAAGGCAGCAACGGATGGAGCGGCTTGGTAGGGGCGGCTAAGCGTCTACACGGAAGAGGGCCCGGTGCAGTGTCGCGAGCGATGGAGATTTCCTGAACAGAGGCGTCGGAGTCGGGACTTCTGGCGTCCGGTGCTGTTGGTGCGGGCACAGAGACGTGGGGGTTGCCGGATTGCGAGTGGAGGCAGGCTCAGATCTGCCGGTGTCAGACGCCCGAGCGGTGAGATCGGGACAGCAGCAGTCGTCAAGCAGGGGCTGGCTGGTTGCAGAGGCGCAACGGCACCAGGCTCCGAGCGGATGCGTAGGCGGAGGCCGAGGCGTCACGAGCTGCGGACGGCTCGATCAATGCAGGTTGCAGGCGAGGCACTACAGAGCTCAGGGCAACGGCATCAGGCGTCGTGGCTGCTGGTGTTGCGACGAGCGGCAGGCGCGGTGGACTTCGGCTACGGGGATGCCGAGGTGGAGGCGCAAGCAGGGACCGACGGTGGGCGCGGCGGGCTATTGGTTGGTGCTTGGGTCGTCGTGGGTCGGCGCGACGATGGCTGGTGGAGACCGGTGGTGCGAGCACAGCGCAGGTGAAGAGAAACTGGCGATTGGGCCAGCGAACGTGGGGAAGAAGATGAACAGTAAATGTCCAATCACTTCCTCCCCTATGCTGCTTTGGCTTTTTCCTTTCCCTTTTCACTTTTCTTCACCTTTTGTTTTCTTTTCTTTTCTCCTCTGCAGCCGCACACTCTCCTCTGCCTTCGTACTCTCTCTCTTTCTTTTATTTTTCTGCTTTTCAGGAGAAACCCTAAAAATTCTGTTTGACTATTCTACTCCCTAGAGCTCAAAAACTCTAGCTTCTTTTTGTGAAATTTTCCTTCCAAAACCGAGAAAGAGCCCCTCACCTCTTTTATAGGCCAAGACAAAATGCAATTCTTTTGTGAATATTTCATCCGATGAAAAGATTGTCTATAACCTCTTAATCACCAAAATATTTTATTCTCCTTATCTCCTAAATATTTTCTACTGATTTTTAAAGATAAGATCATAGCCCCGATTTTCTTAAATTCCGAAAATCCTCATTTCAAATCTCAATTTCAGAAAATGGGCTTGTGCCAATTTGTACTCTTCATGGGCTTAGTCCGACTTGTTAATTTAAAACTCAAAAACACCAATTCGACCCATAAACGCACCGGTCAAAGTAAATAAAATGCAAAATATGCAATTAATATTTTTTTTAGGGATAAAATTAACCCCTAATTTTTTATGCAATAAATGACTAAATGGATCGCCAAAATTTAGGTGTCAACAGCTGCCCCTCTTTGAAGGTGAGCTCGAAGAGGTTGCCTTCAAAGACAAATTGAGATCTAAATTTTGACCATGCAAATGCACTGAATGATTTTTTTTTTTTCGGAAAATGAATTCAATTTTTTAATGCAATTTATATGATGCATGTAAATGCTAATGCAAATGCATGATGTTAAAGGAAAAAACGTACCTACAATTACTTACCAATTAGTGCGGTAAAGTATCTTGAGGTACATGATAAATCCCTATTTACTCCACAAGTACCCAACTCTCACATCCGACATCTAGATCCAGGCCGGTTCCTTGAAAAGTGTAACAGGTAAGAACATTCACATCCAAAGTGAAATGTTCAACGGAAAAAATTGAGACATCTAGATCCAGACTGAGATGTCAAGATTTTTTGAAAATCTCAAAATACCTAAATCCAGAAGAATTGACAAACATTCACATCTAGAGTGAAATGTTTGAATGAAAATAATCAAGACATCCAGGTCCAGACAGAGATGTCACGATTTTAGAAGCTCGAAATACCTAGATCCAGACTAAGTTTAACGAGAAAGGTCGAAAAACATTCACATCCAGAGTGAAACATTCAACGAAGAGAATTGAGACATCCAGATCCAGACTGAGATGTCGAAATTTTGGAATGCAATTTGTATGCAAATGATAAAGGAACTTACTTGGAATAACTTACCTTCAAAGAGGATAGAGTGATTCAAGATAGTTGGTGTTACATGTCCAGGACCCGTACCATTTTACGGTCGCCCAGAATAGTAACATGGCTTTGTAAAGAGACTGCTTTCCCAGGACTCGTACCATTCTATGGTCGCCCAGTATGACAGTGTTTGGTTGTGTCTAGGACTCGTACCATTTTACGGTCGCCTAAACGGGGATTTACCTTCCAGGACCCGTACCATTCTACGGTCGCCTAAAATAGGGAATAGGTGTTGTCGAGGACCCGAACTATTTTTCGGTCGCCCAGCGTTGCGATCTATGAAAAATCTTTGGGGACAACTCCATCGAGTGTCAATTAAAAGGGACTCTAGGCTATAAAAGCACACTAGGTCAATATAAATGGACATCGGGCTACGAAAGTACGCTGAATCGATAAAGATGGGCCTTGGGCTACAAAAGCACGCCATGTCAATATAAAGGGACATCGGGTTACAAAAACACACCGAGTCGATAAAGAGGGACTCTGGGCTACAAAAGCACGCCAGGTCAATATAAAGGGATATCGGGCTACAAAAGCACGCCGAGTCGATAAAGAGGGACTCTGGGCTACGAAAGCACACCAGGTCATGAAAAGGAACACCGGGCTACAAAAGCACGCCGGGTCAATGAAAGAGACTCTAGGCTACGAAAGCACGCCAGGTCAATACAAAGGACAGCTTGATCGAGTCAAGCGTCGATGCACTTGAGAGAGAATACTTGCACAATGACAAGTATTTTAGAGTATGGTAGAGATATACTTACCTGGTGATATCTCTAATTCTTTGGGATATGTCTTTTGAAATTTAGATATCCTGTGGAAGTTTCTCATCTTCTAATATCATGAAACATTCTGCAAGGAACTTGAATTACCTGTCAGACATAATTTAGAGCAAAAATGATATGCATTCATCAAAGAGATAGACAATCTAAGCCACTCTAGAATGCACATTTCAAAATTCAGTAAGGCTTTCATCAACTCAATCAGGGTTTATGCATAATGACCTTTGCATCACTCAAATTTCCACTAGAGAGAATTATCGTTTAAGACAATTTTCACTCACGACATGGATTTCTTAAAAATACTAAATGAGAGACTTTCGATTAGAAAGGACTTTCACTCACTCTCATTTAGAATGGCTATTTTATGAGAATCACTCAATTTTATCATATCAACATGGGTTCGAGTATTCTCACAAGCGGTACGATCTTTACCAATCTGAGAGGTCTTTAACAGGGACCATAATGTGGGCTTGGTCAACGGCTTAACAAATGGACTGTTTGAGTCAAGGCTATTGAATGAACAATCTTGTAATCATCTCCAGGTTTACAAGTCAAGAACTCTGCAAAATGAAAAAAAAATAATCTTGCTCGCACTTCTTCGAGCGATGCTTATAAACATATGAACTCCTACGTTAATTCAAATGCCCTAATCTGAAGAGACTTTGTAAGGGACGTAACGTAGGTTGGGTTCATGAGTTGAGAAATGAAAGGATCATTAGGCTCAAAATGTGTGTAAAATGTGAGAGTTGATGATCATCTTGGCATTGCCACCAGTTTTCTTTTTCACCATCGGGGATTATCTTCATGAAGTGCCCCATTGATTGTAAAAACTCAGCATTTGAGTTCCTTGACTATTGCTCCATTGGGATTCAATTCTTGTAATTGACAGTCACCTATCTTGACTTTCTTCTTTCATCTATGGGCATTGGCCTTGCTTTTACCAGGCACACCACTTTTTCATGCCCCTAGTTTTCATGCATTTTTTTACTTCTTTTCATGGGCATTGGCCTTGTTTTTACCATGCACACTGCTTTTTTCATGCCCCTTAGTTCTATTTTGAATTCAATTCTTGCGCATAATGCATGCGTCAAGCAATTACACTTTGAATGACACTTGAACTTTTTAAGAGTCTTCATCTGCCTTTTGCCTTGCCCCAGTGTGGGGGATGATCACCAACTAGGTTTGAAGAAATGAAATTGCAGGCTCAAGTGGGCTATGCAAATGATATAAGTGTATGGGATAGAGAAAGGAATGCTCTTCATCATCCTAAGGCACTTAAATTAACACATGAATTCAATGTAATAGCATGACTTGAAGATTGATGCAAGTGAGAGCAAGAAAATTTCAATTCATTTTCCTCATCTCATGATGCCATTTGATCTATTAGTTGCCCCGATGTGGGGTGATTCTTGACAGGGGTGATTTGAAAAGAATATCCATAAGTGTATGGGTTCAAAAGGGTTAAGCAACGGATCACTTGTAGTGTTTGGGATAGAGATATGAATTGCCTCTCATCATTTCAGTTGCCGTACCTTTTGCGAGAGAACTCTTTACTTTATGGATATGAACCTTCCTATACTCATCTCACAAGTGTATGAATATGGGACTGTGTATAGGATAGGGTTTGCCTTTCATCATCCCGACTCGTCTCATTTAGTATGTTCAATCAATTCCACATCATTCATTAAATTAGTCCATCTTGATGTCTTTTAGTGGAATTGGTGGATAAAACATGTAAGAGTCATCATGCAAAACCCTTTTTAAAAAAGAACTCAACAGCTTTAAGCATGTCAACTTCAAACAGTTTTCTATACTACAAAATGGTTTTAAGCATTCATTCAAGGATTCCTCTACAATGGGAATTGCCTCAGCAGTTGATGTCTTTGGATTGTCCCTATCATTCAAGACTGAAAATCCACTTTTGCCCCAAAACCTATCATCCCCCCAATTTGTCAACTCTTCCACCAAGGAATGATGGTCCTCTTTTACTTGTCCCAAATCTTTTTTTTTTTCACTGCAAGTGCGCTCTAAGCCCGTTGATCACAAGTCAAGTTTATGATCGTTGAAACTTGATACGCTATTTTCAGATGTCCCTTGTCATAACAAGTGATAGAATCATGTTCTGAGACAAGAAGCAAATGAGTCAGATAAACAAACAGGTTTAATCTGCTACAAGTTTTGGGAAAATGCTTGAAAAATTTTTTTTTTTTTTTTTTTACAATGAAATGCTTTTTTTGTTTTCGAAAAGGTTTTGGGAGGAAACATGAGAAAGTCCAGCCCTCAGGATTTCTCCGTGGATGATATTTTCTTTCATGGGTGGATATCGTCATTGGACTGGTTTGGAGTACCCGTCATGTCCTCAAAATTTGAAATAAAATTGTAATTTCATTGAATCGAATCAAATGAATTACATTATTGGAATGGAAATTGTGATTCCTAAACCTCTAAAAAGTGAAAAAAAAAAAATCAAAAATGATTCCTAGAAAGCGAAAATAATTCCTAAAAAGCAATAAGAATTCCCACGTAGGGGAGGTGCAATCGAGCATGCCCCTAATTAAACAAGGAAAGTGAACTACTTAGGACCATGGATCATGTATGCTTGAGTTCTTCACCCTCCTTGATCGTGTCATGCGAACCTTTCAGGTCAGAGATTCTTCCTTCTAGATATGTCACTAATCTCTTCATGGTGGCATCAAATTCAGCTATCTCGGGAAAATGAGACGATTCAAAAGTTCTCTTGGCTCTCTTCTTCGAGTCGCAGATTCTCATTGAAGATAGAGTACCTATGTCATCACAGCCCTTTTGCTTAATGAGAAAAGCCACAGTAGCAGACAATTCATCGACTTGACTTTGGAGGTGCGCAATTCGCTTATTTATATTGTCGATGATACGGTTCAGCACCTCGTTTCGATCCGCCATTATAGCTCTGGACCGTGTACGGATGGGTGAGCGAGATCGCTTCATAATCACCTAAGGAAAATGAATGAAAATATATAAGTACAAGGTGCAAATAAAGAATCAACCCATGACAATGATCTATCAACTTTTTTTCACAAAAAGCTCTTACAACGAGGGAATTTCCTAAAGAGAGCTAGAAAAATAGACATCCTAGTAAGATCAAATTTCCTAGACATGAATTGAAAATAAATTGTCCAAAGTTTTTTTATTTTTCCAAATGATTTATGGCAATTTCCTCATTTCATTCTTGAAAGGAATTAGATCAAATGACTATCCTAGATTGTCATGGACAGATCAAAAGAATGACAAAATAAATTGCATGGTATAGGGATAGAAAACTTACTTTACCAAGAAAAGTCAACGGGAATCACATAGACATGCACATGAGATGTGAGGCTCGATTTCTGTCTAAATGGCTTAACAAGGTAGAGCTAAGAGGATAATCTGACCGTTGCAGTCTCGCATTAACGTGTCAGGTCCCCCTAACTCCGGCTCAGTCGAATGGAATACACAATAATCACGCAGTCTCGCGGATATGGACAAACACATTCGACACCATGAAAGAAATTTCGGGGAAGAGAAGGTCAACCTCTACATAGCAGTCTCGCTTTGGAGGAAGTATCCTTCTCAACACCATCCTAAAAATCCTATCGTAGCCCAGGTCCGACTGCAGGTTGTGTGTGCAAATAGTGTGGTGCTAAAGCAATAAAGCATGCACAACAATTTAAATGCAAACAACACTTCTAATCAGGAAAAATAAATCATTAATCTCAACACCCCCTGTAAGACAAGGGTTAGCAAAGACTACTCCCCTTATACCTCCCATTTGTAAGAACATTTAACACCTTAGAAATGTTAGGGACGTACCTAAGATCCTCGCCGCCAAACAAAAATATTTTTAAAAAGAAAAAATGGCCTAAGTCCACTAAGTGTTTTAACACAAGTCCCCAGCGGAGTCGCCAAGCTGTCGCGACCCAATTTTTCGGGTGCACCCTCCTAAAACTAGGTTAATGGATTACTAAATCTTTAAGCTTAGCTCGAGGTCTCCCAAGCTCATACCAATTCGCAACTTAGGTTTGAATTCTTAACATGCAAATGATTTTTAATCAGGAGTCGCCACTAATCTATTTTTGGTGGGTCGATTAGAAACCCAAGTAAAGTAACGGAAGATTTATTTTACTCCTACGAACCAGAGATTCATGAGTTCGGGGACTTGATTACACCAGACTATCCTAGTGCCCTTTCGGTACATTTTTATTTCATTTTCAAAAAATGTTTGGCAATTAAATTGATTTTAATTTAACTTCCTAACATGTGAGGTGATCATACGTGTGCGCATACCACCAATTTAACACTCAAGAAAGCAATTAAATAATGTAAAACTTACCTCAAAGCAACGAAAGCATCTGCAGTGTTAAATTAAAATCCATATCAACAACCCTAGATACGGTTTCTAATTAACAAGCAATTACTCAATTTTTGTTTTCACTTTATTTAATGAGACTATAATCCATATGCAATGCAATACTTTTAATCTAATATGAAATGATATGGCATGGCAACATGTCCTAAACTATATGAATAAAATTTTTGTGATCTCTTAATGAACATGCAATTGTTAAATACGCAATCTAAATTAACCAAAATGACTTAATTCTAATGACGTGCAATGCAATGCAATGACGTACAAAATTATTTCAACTAAAATGACATGCAACATGCAATTTAATATGCGAGCTTTGACATTTATTATACGACCTAACCTAATGACGGGGAATTTTTAATTAAATGAACCTAATAGCAACCTCTAAATGACGTGCATTTCATGAATCTAATCTTATATGACATGCAAATGGCATTTTTATTTATTATTTTTTTTATAAAATTCGAAATTTAAAATTGCCACGTAATTAAACGTGCAACTTAAATTAAACAAAAACTAAAATCCTAAATGAATGCATTTTTTTTTTGTTTTTATATTTTCCGAACTGAAATCCCTATCCTAGATATGCAAGAAACAAACTAAATCTTAATTCAAATATTTTTTGGATATTTTCTTTAGTGGTTTTCCAAAACAAGCGATTATCAACTAAACCTTAAATCTAAACAAACAAGATATTCAACAAATAAAGGATTAAAATAAACGAAAAAGATAACCAGTTATCTCACAGGTCAAATTAACGATTACTTTTAACCTAGAACATCACGATAAGAAATCAAAATAATTAAAAATCTGATCCGAAATCTTACGGATCAAATTAATAATTATATTGATTCAACAATTAATATGCTATCAACAAATCCCTAAGAATTAATATAATTAAAAAAATGACTCGACATCTTACGGGTCAAATTAATAATTACAATAATTTTAGGGATAACTCTTGTGAGTAATGCCTACAATATCCATAACCTAAAAGTCACCTCACAATATTCAAACTTAAACAATAATAATAAAACTAACTAAAAGTAAAGTAAAATAATATAAAATAAGAAAAATAAAAATAAAAAAAAAAATGGGCAACCTAATGAAAATTGGGGGCAGCAAATTCGTCGGCGCCGGGCAGGGGGTTTCCGTCGATCGGAGCTTCGGCGAAAGGCAACAACGGATGGAGCAGCTTGGCAGGGGCGGCTCAGCATCTACACGGAAGAGGGCCCGGTGCAGTGTCGCGAGCGATGGAGATTTCCTGAACAGAGGCGTCGGAGTCGGGACTTCTGGCGTCCGGTGCTGCTGGTGCGGGCACAGAGACGTGGAGGTTGCCGGATCGCGGGTGGAGGCAGGCTCAGATCTGCCGGTGTCAGACGCCCGAGCGGTGAGATCGGGACAGCGGTGGTCGTTGAGCAGGGGCTGGGTGGTTGTAGAGGTGCAGCGGCACCAGGCTCCGAGCGGATGCGTAGGCGGAGGCCGAGGCGTCACGAGCTGCGGACGGCTCGATCAGTGCGGGTTGCAGGCGAGGCACTACAGAGCTCAGGGCAATGGCGTCAGGCGTCGCGACTGCTGGTGTTGTGACGAGCGGCAGGCGCGGTGGACTTTGGCTACGGGGATGCTGAGGTGGAGGCGCAAGCAGGGATCGACGGTGGGCGCGGCGGGCTATTGTTTGGCGCTTGGGTCATTGTGGGTCAGCGCGACGATGGCTGGTGGAGACCGGCGGTGCGAGCGCAGTGCGGGTGAAGAGAAACTGGCGATTGGGGCAGAGAACGTGGGGAAGAAGATGAACAGTAAATGTCCAATCACTTCCTCCCCTATGCTGCTTTGGCTTTTTCCTTTCCCTTTTCACTTTTCTTCACTTTTTGTTTTGTTTTCTTTTCTCCTCTGCAGCCGCACACTCTCCTCTGCCTTCGTACTCTCTCTCTTTCTTTTATTTTTATGCTTTTCAGCAGAAACCCTAAAAATTCTGTTTGACTTTTCTACTCCCTAGAGCTCAAAAACTCTAGCTTCTTTTTGTGAATTTTTCCTTCCAAAACCGAGAAAGAGCCCCCCACCTCTTTTATAGGCCAAGACAAAATGCAATCCTTTTGTGAATATTTCATCCGATGAAAAGATTGTCTATAACCTCCTAATCACCAAAATATTTTATTCTCCTTATCTCCTAAATATTTTCTATTGATTTTTAAAGATAAGATCATAGCCCCGATTTTCTTAAATTTCGAAAATCCTCATTTCAAATCTCAATTTTAGAAAATGGGCTTGGGCCTATTTGTACTCTTCATGGGCTTAGTCCGACTTGTTAATTTAAAACTCAAAAACACCAATTCGACCCATCCGCCACCGGTCCAGTAAATAAAATGCAAAATATGCAAACTAAATGTAGCTATGCAATTAATTTTTTTTTAGGGATAAAATTAACTCCTAATTTTTTATGCAATAAATGACTAAATGGATCGCCAAAATTTAGGTGTCAACAATACTATCAGTTCATTTTTCTACATAATGTAGTGTAAGGGATGAAGTCAATTTCTCTATTGAAGGGCTTTGCCTTATAATGTGATTCACCCAGGATCAACTTTCCATGTTTTCTCTTTTTGCTTAGATAAATTATAGATTATCCATATGATTACTTTAGATAGTTGTAGTCAAAATTCACAAAATAAAATTTTACTTAAAAAAGATAAGGACATTTAATTGTATTCAATGAACAAAAGTTAGTTATTTTATTTACAAGTAAAAAGAGAAGGAGATATGGCTTCTCATTTTTTTTTTTTTGGAAGAACTGAATTTTACTTGCATATATTAAATGCAAAACACTTGAAACTTTACAAAATGTAAATGTTGATACATATATTTACATATAGCTTTTCTGTAATTTGTTAAAGTTTGAATAATATTGCACATTTTGACTAGAAATTATTTAAAAAATTACCTTTGCTTTTATATAAGTGAAAATAGCAAGCCCCTAAATCCTTAAAATAAACAACCGTGAGAGTCATATTCAAATTTGATTCCTCAAAGTGAATTTTCCTTTTGCTAACACGCACTGACTGTCAAAATTCTTTCACCCACATCCTCATCATTTTATCTTAGATATAGAGGAAAATGTTAAGCTATAAATCAAAACATGTGTTTGTTGTCTAATAAAATGAATTTATAGATAAATTGATTGCACGCCTTATCTTTTCTTTGGAAAGAAAGTGAAAAGAGAACGGAGAACATCACACTCCTCTTCTTCGCAAGTGGGTGACATACTCCTCTCTCTCTCTCTCTCTCTCTCTCTCCATGCATGCATGTTGTTTAGTGGATGAAGGGTTGTGGTCTCCTTAACAGACCCATCTCATGTATCTGTTTATCTAAACCTTGTAGGTGCCCCACTTGTTTGCAAATCACATGACTTGTTACATCTCTCTTTTCACTGTAGCCCGCCCCAATTCCCACTGGTCAGGTTCTTTGACTCCAAATTCTACTATGGAATCATGCTCACACCTAACCACCACCCTTTGCCAATTCCTTAAATAATTGGAGGTTATACTTTTGAATCCAATAAACTACATGCAAGATGCTTTGGATCCGGATCACCTATACATCTCAAAGGTCTATGCTCAACAGGTTCATGAAACCTGTAGGGTGTTTTACGAGCCTTCAAATAGCCAAGTCTCCATACCTAGTTTCTAAATTATAGAGAAATAAAAAAATAAAACCTCGGACGTTTTTTTAGCTATCCCTCAAAATGTTTTATTTTGTTCCTAGAATATTATAACTCTAAAATGTTTGCATCACGTGAAAGGAATAGCATGGACACCAATACCATGTTAGAAAATCCAACTCAAAAGTTTAAACTATTAGGTGGAGGGAGACCACATCCATATAAAGAACATATTATCAAATGATGTTGGACTATATTTCAACAACAGTGAAGGAGAAAATAAAGTCAATCTACTGAAAAACTGTTGGAGCAAGAAGGGTAATAACTCAATGACAAGTGCCATTATCTGGAAGAAGAAAAAGCAAGTGGCATTTTGTCTCCATTGAATAAGACCTTTTAGCAAATCTGTTGAATCATCACTAATTGTTTTAGAAGTTTGAATTATTGATGAAATGTAAATAAAAATGGATTTTGATATTTGGCAAAACACTTGAAACTTCACAAAATGTAAATGTTGATACATAAATTCACATATAACTTTTATGTAATCCTTTAAAGTTTGAATAATATTGCAACATTTTGATAGGGGAATATAAAAAAAAAAAAAAACTTTTGCTTTTATTTAAGTGAGAATAACAAGCCCCTGAATCGTTAAAATAAACAGCCGCAAAGGTCATATTCAAATTTGAATTCTCAAAGTGAATTTTCCTTTTCCTAACATGCATTGACCATCGAAATTCTTTCACCCACATCCTCGTCATTATACCTTAGATATGAAGGGAAATGTTGAATTATAAATCATAACTTGTGTTTGTTGTCTAATAATATGAATTTATAGATAAATCGATCACTCCTCATCCCAACTAGTAAACTGGTGGCCATAATCACTCCTCTTGCTTCTCCAATACTATCTTGGTTTTTCATTTTGATTTTGGTCAAACCCGATTCAAGCCCTTTTTCACCCCTATTTCAAAACCTTCGGGACATATTTATATCAGATCTCTCAAATGTGGTAAGGGTGGAGATAGAATAAAATATTAATGAAGGGGTGAGTTGGGCGACGGAGATGAAATGGCAAGAGTGGGGATGAGGGCTCCTTTTATTTCAACTTTGTTTAGGGCTATCATCTTTCTATCCTGTTTAGAAAGATAGCTACTATCAAAGAGAAGATAAATGCTGTTGACCGCTTTACTTCCCGAGAGGGATAAAGCGTCAGAGGCTAGGTATTGAGACTTGGCTATTTGAAGGCTCGTCAAACACCCTATAGATTTCATGAACCAATTAAGAATAGACCTTTGACATGCATAGGTGACCCAAATCCTTGCACGTGGTTTATCGGATTCAAAAGTACGACCTCTAGTTTTTTAGTGGACTTGGCGAAGGGCGGCGGCTAGTTGTGAACATGATTCCAGAGTAGAATCTGGAATCAAACAAACCTGATTGGTGGGAATTGGGGTGGGCTACTGCGAGGGGAGAGGGGTAACGAGTCATGTGATTTGCGGACAAGCAGGGCACATGCAAGGTTTAGATAAAGGAAGACACTAGATGTGTCTGTTAAAGAGACAACAACCCTTCATCCACTAAACAACATGCATGCATTGGGGCGGGGGGGGGGGGGGAGCATAATAATCACATGATAAAATAAGATATAATTGGAAGATGGTCCCCATGTGGAATAACTTGATTAAAAAGTGAAGGGACATAACATCTATGGCAAGTGTTGGCGGGTGTTAGACAATATTTCTGCAAGGCTACGTAATATTTCGAGCTAGGTTTCGGAAATGGAATCTTTTGGAAATGGAATCTCTGACTATGGATATTCTAATAAGTTTTTTTTTTCTTTTCTTTTTATCAATGAAGATAAGAAAAAGAAAGACCATATACAAATGCTGAGCATCATTTCTGCTTTAGGGGTTAGTATTGCCCTTAGTAAGTGGACCACATTTGAGAACCAATCACAGTCTGACAAACTTATAGATCTTGTAATTTAAGTTTAATACGAGAAGAAGAGATTATCAAAAAAATCACGTGAAACGATAATGAATACTAGAGATTTATGTGCTTGGATCTGAAGGTCGGCATCTATCCAACAGGGAGAACTAGCCGCTAATAATACCTTATGAATCTGGATGATACATAGTTTACATTTGCCAAATTGCTCTGGTGTTTCCTCACTCTAAATTATATCCAAGGTGAACTCATAAACATTATATCGCAAAAAAATCTCTCGTAGAGAACTCAATGAGATAATTTATAGATAAAAAACACTGAACTTCTCTTGTTTGCTCTAATATGCTAAAACCAAAATGCACCTCATATATATTATATAATATTTGTATTCAAATTAGGAAAATCTTTTTAACTGATTCAAATTAGGAATTCAAGTCCAATAAAGATTTTTAGTTTCTTATGTTCAATCAATCAAAAGTAAGATATAGACTTTCCTGATTTAAATTACATGATCAGGCTTCGAATCGGACTTCATTGACTAAGTCAAACTTGAGGTATTGTCAATATATATTATTGTCATCGCCGTTGCCATCATATGCAAAAGGAAGGGAAGCTTTCACTGAAAGACACGAACCATAGCTCTCCGTACTCCACGCTGCTGTGATTAGAAAAAAAGCAACGAAATTGGACCTACAGTACTAACTAATAAACAAAGATGAACTACCAATTTGAGAAAGGACTTTAACAAGCTTCGGATAAAACGCGTTTCTATGTGCCTTCAAGCGTCAGCCCTCGCCACCCAAGAACATCATAATACGTCCGAAACCCTAATCGATCCCTAACCTCGCATTATTGTCCACTATTCAGGATCGACATGTACAGAGCAAGTTCCGCAATATCAGAATCAGATGGTGCTCTTTTAGAGTGCATTCGCCAGCATCTTCTCGACGACAACGACGACTTTGAAACCCTAGAGAAAATCGCCGAAAATGTCCGATTCCGTTGCCCAGATTCAAGTTCCAACACATTTCCATCGCCAGAAAGAACAATGTCCTTCGAAGCAAATGACGATGGCTTGGATGTCCATCGCGATCCTCAAGATGCTGTGGGATTCAAATCAACCCGCTCGTTGAATGAGCAACCGGTCGTGGATCATAGACACATCGAATCAAATGAGGCCATGCCTCTGGTGATGCGTGAATGTGATACCCAGCCTGGAGGGTGTCTCTACCGGGGAGTGAGGAGGCGGCCGTGGGGGAAGTATGCGGCGGAGATTTGGGACCCAAAGAAGAATGGCGCAAGAAGATGGCTCGGGACTTACCAGACGCCACAGGAGGCTGCACTGGCTTATGACCGGGCTGCGTTCGCGATGCGTGGGACCAAGGCCAGGCTAAATTTCCCTCACTTGATCGGTCGTGATGAGGTGGAGCCAGTGAGGGTCACTCAGAAGCGGCACCACTCACCGGGGGCTGGGAGCGGCTCGCTGGATCTGAAGCCGAATAAGGAGGACTTGACTGACTTTGCCGGCAGCCCCGACAAACATAATGGCTATGTCATATCGTTCCAATAGTGTGGAACTTGAAATTGAAGAAATTGAGAGGTTTCGTTTCCTGATTTTTAGTCATTATGTTATATAATTTTTTTATAAATGAAGCATACGAAGAACTCAATTGTCTGACTTATTAATTTTGTTTCTTTGAGGGGAAAAATACAAATTAGAAGAAACTCCGACGGGGTTTAGTCAAATTTTCTGGGGAGAAAATTGACAAGTGCTACTGCTGGTCTGTAATTTTCATGCTGTAATACTAAAAAAATTTGCACTTACACTGCTTTGATTCGCCACCTAAGATAGTCATACATATGAGAAGATATGCGTATGTTAATGCTTTTTTCTTTCTTTTTTCTTTTGTAATTTTTTTTTGGGGACGGGGGAAGATGGGAATTGGAAAATGAAAATTGAGATGTGGGGGCATAGAAGATGGAACGAACTTCAAAATCATCGCTCTACTACAAATTACTGGTTGTTTCAGAAACATAGAAGTTAGAGTTTATTTTGGTGGTGTAATTTATTCAAGATAAGTTAATCATGATTCATTCGTTGACTACTGGACCATTAGTTGATTTTGATTATGTTCAAATAGCTTATATATCTCAGATACTTCGACACGTCACAATCTCACTACTGCCTTAATCCCTGCGGAGGACAAGCTTAAAGGGGTGCAAATACAGATCTCGGTTCCTCCAGCAAAGAAAGGGAAAAATGTGCGTCAGAGTATTAAAATAGGTCCTGCTAAGAAACCTCGACGTTATACACCATATGACATACCTGGAGGACAACTGGGAGGTTTTGATGACTCGCTCTTAATGGATACGCCAATTGTTGTGGCGGCTAAAGATAACTTACGGGCGACGGTGGCTGGCCCTAAACAGCCACCAGTGCAAAGATGAAAATCCTTAGTTGGAACTGTTAGGGTTTGGGCAATCCCCTGACAGTTCAAGCTTTAAAAGCCCTAATGGCAAAAGAAAAGCCTGACTTGTTATTTTTGATGGAAATGAAGAATGGTGATGATGTTTTATTTCGGTTAAAACGTACCTTGCGTTTTTTGCATCTTCAAGTGTTCAGCCCTGTCGGCTCTGCAAGTGGCTTAGCCCTTTTTTGGAATGATGGCATTCGGTTAACTGATAGTACCTCCACTCAGCATTTTTTTGATTTCATTAGCCAGGATATTTCGGAGGGCAGGTCCATGCGGATTACTTGTCTTCATGCTCCTGCAGGTTTTCATGATCGTCAGTACCTTTGGTAGACTTTGAGACAGTTTAGCAGTTACAATGGTTTACCTTGGGTTTGCCTTGGCGATTTCAATGAAATTCTTCACCGTTGGGAGAAAATGGGATCTCGCCCTGCTGACTCTTATCGCCTATCTTCATTTCGAGATGTTCTTAATGATTGTAGCTTGTTGGATCTTCCTTCTCACGGCTGCGCATTCACATGGTCCAACAATCGAGATGGGGATGCCTTAGTGAAGGAACGTCTTGATTGAGCTGTATGCACTGCTGAATGGCGCGTCATGTTCCCCAATGCTCAGGTGCTTGCACTCCCTGCAGTAGGATCAGACCATAGTCCACTCGTATTAGATACAAAACCCTGCATGGTTCGAAGAAAGAGACATTTTACCTTTGAAGTTTTCTGGAATCAGGATCCTGACTGTCGCTCAATCATTCAAACCTCTTGGCAATCTGGTTCGAGAAAGGACTCTCCTCTCTCAGCAAAACTTTGTGCGGTTGCTACTGATTTATCCATTTGGAGTCGCAAGAAGTTCTCCCACAACAGGCAACAGGCAACACAATTGGAGCAACAGTTAGAAATGCTGACTAACCAGTATCCTACTTCTTCAAATCAATCACAGCAGCGACTTTTAAAAACAGAACTTCAAAAAGCATGGCAGAGGGAAGAGCAATTTTGGGCAATGCGTTCTCGGATAAATTGGTTAAGGTGGGGAGATCGTAATACTAGATTCTTTCATGCCACTACTCTCCAAAGACGACAACGTAATCATATTTCAGTATTGCGAGATGATCATCAGCAATGAGTTCGGGATCCTGGTCAGCTCCAACAAATGACTACTGATTATTTTTCACTCCTATATACCACCTCCGGCCCTCGCTGTTATGAACATGTATTACAACAGTGTCCACAGATGGTTAACACATAAATGAATAACATGCTTCTAGCACAGGTAACAATTGAAGAAGTAAAAGAGGCAACATTTCAATTAGGTGCTTCAAAAGCCCCAGGTCCCAATGGTTTGACTGGTATGTTCTATCAATCTCATTGGGAGGTACTTAAAGAGGATATTTATTGGGCAGTTCAGCATTTTTTCATTTCTGGATAATTACCAGTAGACTTAAATAGAACTGCTATTGCGTTGATCCCCAAAACCCCAAATCCAGAATGCTTGGATCAATATCGGCCTATTAGCTTGTGCAACTATGCATATAAGATTTTTTCCAAAGTACTTGCTAATAGGTTAAAACCCCTGCTGCCTACCTTAATTTCTAAGGAACAAAGTGCATTTGTTGCTGGAAGACAGATTCAAGATAATGTTCTTATAGTACAGGAAGTCATTCATCATATTAAAATCAGAAAAAGAAAGCGTCATTTTCAAGCTGTTCTCAAAGTAGATATGCAGAAGGTCTATGACCGCATTGAATGGGATTTTCTTCAGGATTACTTACTTCGCCTAGGCTTTCATTCTCACTGGGTACAGCTAATTATGCAGTGCATCTCAACTACAACTTTGTGTGTCAAAATGAATGGTGATTATCTACAGAGCTTTCATCCTACCAGAGGGCTTAGGCAGGGTGATCCTTTATCCCCTTACTTATTCATTCTCATTGCTAATCTCCTATCCCTCCTCATTCGGAATGCTATGGATATGGGCTTACTCAAAGGCATTAAGTTGAATCAATGGTGTCCCACTTTATCTCATTTATTCTTCGCTGACGATGCTGTGTTCTTTCTAGATGGTACCTTGATGGAGTGCCAGAATCTATCTAACATACTAAATCAGTATTGTTTGGCCACTGGACAAACTATTAATCGAAACAAATCTGGAATTTTCTTCAGTCCATCTTGTCCTATGTCTCTACAAGAGAATTTGGCTCGTGAATTATGGGTACCTATTTTGCAGCGATGTGGTAAATATTTAGGGATACCTACTGATTGGGGCAGCTCTAAAAGGGATATGTTTTCTTGGCTTCTGACTAGGATTCAATCCAAATTAGAGGGGTGGAAGGAGAAACTTATATCTAAGGGAGGAAAGGAAGTTTTGCTTAAGACTGTGATTCAATCTATTCCACAATATGCCATGTCTGTTTTTAAGATTCCTAGGTCCTTATGCAAAGTTATAGAACAATGTATGGCTAAATTCTGGTGGAGTAATGATACAAGCATTCATTGGCAGTGTTGGGAAAGGTTACAGAACCGAAAGGAGCAAGGGGGTTTGGGCTTTAGAGATTTAATCAGTTTCAATCAAGCCATGCTTGGCAAGCAAGCCTGGCGTCTTATTCAACAACCTTTATCATTATGGGGAAAGCTCCTTAGAGGTTTATATTTTCATTCCTCCACTTTTATTAAAGCTGTCAAGGGCTCTCGCCCATCATGGGGCTGGCAGAGTCTCTTGAGTGGAAGAGCAGCTATTTCACCCAACATTCGTTGGTCAGTAGGGGATGGCAAATGCATCAACATTAGAGAAGATAGATGGCTACCTAAGGGTATTCTAGGTGGACCAAAGGCCCAAGAAGAACCCCTCTTAGTAGCTGATCTCATTGATCAGTCTACCGGTTCCTGGAAATTAGACTTATTGCACAAATTTTTTGACTTGCCAATAATTCAAGAAATCACAGACATTCAGATTAGACCAACTTTTACCAAAGATGCACTCATTTGGACAGCTACTAATCAGGGTACATTCACGGTAAAATCAGCATACCATGCAATCACACAGACTAAATCAAGTGGGTCAACAACTGGTGCTTCTACTTCATACCAAATTCCTACCTGGCTTTGGCGTAATCTGTGGAAGATGCCTACAGCCCCTAAGATTCGCATCTTTCTCTGGTCCATTTGCAGTAATTCCTTGGCTACAAGAGACAATCTGCATAGAAGGCATATTATAGAAAGTCCTTGTTGCTCAATATGTAAAAAACAGACTCCAGAAACTTTAGAACATCTGTTCTTGCTCTGTTCGTGGACTAAACAGGTGTGGTCCCACTCCCAGATTGGCATATCAATTGACCCCAACAATATACAGAGGCTAGACTCATGGATTGTATCCATAGTAGGCAATGGCAACTGCTTACCTCGACTCGCGCTTATCTCTAATGTCCTATGGCAGATCTGGCGAGCTCGGAATGGCTTCCTCTTCCGAGGTAATTTTCCCGATCTGACCCAGGTCGCAGAAGCAGCTCTGACTCATACCTAGGTAGATCGATTGTCTTCGCCCTCCTGCACACATCAGAATCTCATAGTCAAACAAAAGGGACATCTCTGGCGTCCCCCAGATCCGGGCACACTAAAGGTTAATATTGACGGATCTCATCAATAGGGTAGTAATCAAGGGAGTATATCTGGTATTTGCAGGGATTACCAGGGTAGACTTACTGATGTTTTCTCAGCAAGGGTCACAGCGTCCTTTGCTCTGCAGGTCGAGATCCAAGCCCTGTCCTTGACGCTTCGGCATCTTCTTGATCAGGGGCTCCAAAAGGCAACACTCCTCGTTGAATCTGATAACCTCTCCCTGGTGGAAGTATTGAATCGTAGAACACAACCGCCATGGATGGATCCTGCTCTCTTCTCAGAGGCAGCCTTTCTGTTAACCCTTTTTGCCAATCTTTCGCTAGGGTTCTGTCCTAGGGAGGCTAACACGGTTGTTGACTGGGCTTGTAAGGCCCATAATAGAAATCCTATGACTTGTATTTCGACTCTTCATCCGTCCCCTCCTCTCTTGAACCTGTTATGTGCGGATGCTATTGCAGCAGGTTGTATGGATTACTCTTATTAATATATTTTTTGTTGTTTACCGTTAAAAAAAAAAAAAAGCTTATATATCAAAAAGAGAGAAATTCCAACTCAATTGACCAATGAACCTACTCATATATCTACGGACATAGAAAATCTTAGGGTAAGCATATCAGCTACTTCACTCAGTCGCGCATTAAAATTCAAGCTCGGTCAGCCCAGGTCAAATGAAAAAATAAACAAAAAGTGTCAAATGCCCTTCCTTTTGGACTGCCAGAGTCTCTTTTCAGGTTAAATTGCTTGACGAGGTTCTTTTGAACTCTATTGTCGACAGGACTTAATGTGCAAATCATTAGTGTTTTCATCCAAATAAATTGATTGTATATGCTAATGCTAGCCTTAATCTATCCAAAGAATTATTGAATTATCAATCTACATATTCCGTTGTTCCAAGCTAATAAACATGTGTAGCTGTTGGTAAGACTTGAGTCCTCCAAACGAATTTTGATTTCTCGAGTTAAGTCAAATTGGATCGATAAGACCCTAGGCCAAAACTCATTACCTCCTAGATAGAGAGGGGGACACATGTGATTCTGTATTAGATTGATAGATATAGATAAAAATAAACTAAAGGAAAACAACACTTGCATGCTCTTATTATTACTATTTTTGGGTTAAGTATAGTTAGTGTTCAAATTTTTACAATACGTGCAATTTGGTCATCCAGTTTTATGTTTGTCCAATCACATCTTATATTCTTATATTTTACCTTGTGTGATCAAGTTTTTCCATCAGTTACTAAGATTGACACCTCAAATTGCGATGGGCATTGCCATTTACGGCCATGGACACGTGGAGCCGATGCGATGTTGGATCAACAAATAACTGAGGAATTGAATGAAAGAACAATGTGAAATCCCGCAAGAAAGAGAGATGGGGCGACTAGACATGGCCGTGGCGAGATCAGTTAATGGTGACTGTGCAGCCACCATTGCTTGGTATAGGGAGGGTTCCGCCGATGCCCACCTTGAGGGTCTTTGATCCTTTGCCCCCATAGCCCTTTTCTCTCTCTCTCTCTCTCTCTACTAAGATTTGACGACATGGCTTACTAACCCAGCAAAAATTGTGCCATCTCCATTTAGGTGTTGAGTGATGAGGGGATAGAGACTGTCGACTTAATTTTAGCTGTCCAATGGGGCTCTACATACCGGCATTGTCTCAAGAAGCCATAGTAGACTTTAAAATGAACAGGTAGTGGCTGTATAAGTGCGTTAGTGTTTAGATTTACATTTTCCGTCTGTAATTTTAACGGAAGTCTCAAATTGACTCACGGTTGAAAAGTCAAGGTACTTAGATTGAATCAAGACAAAGTTACATGCTCAATTATAGAAATGATACAAATTCAGGTACTAACCGTGTCATTATTCCAATGAAAAAAAAAAAAAAAGATCTTGGTGTCCCCCAAAATAGAATTGCGGGACCAAATCATATAAAAATGAATGTCAGAGGATTAGATGTTAGATTAACCTTTCCTTTCGTATATATATATTGGAGTATGCTTGCATTGATTCCATGCACACGAGTGGTCCTATTTTCAGTCAATTAAAAATTCTGGCATTAAATTTTTTCGCACTTTATGGTTCATGTCATTTCACTTTTTGAAAATTTATGTTTATTAAAATTGCTTTATTTGCTCTTGCACATTCAACTTATATGAAAATAACATTTTTCCCATAATAGCAGTGACAATAATAATAAATTTGTATAAGAAATATTAGTTGATAATAAATATATCATTGTGAAGATAATTAATATTATGGGTCACTTGCCACATATATAAATTCACTCTAGACTTATCAAACATTTCCTTAATTATATTTTACAAAAATTGAATTCAGTAGGAATGATGTCTATCTAATTCCACTCAATAATTTGGTAATTTCTTTTTAGTAATATTTTCCTTAAGTAACACTAACTCTAATATTATATTTTCTACGTGTTGTATCGGATAGAATCGGAATAATTTATTGTAAGCCATAAAACAAATAATACTCTCCATATTACTCCTTAGATATATGAAGAGACTTTTTCTGTGAATATATCATATCATGTATTATACTAAAGCTAAGTTCACGTGAAATTGAAATTATAGTTACTTTCTTATTCTTGTAAAGTAAATTTTATGATTTAATGTTTTCAATTTGTTTATTATTTTAGAAAAAAACTTTCTTGTCCTTGTAGGTTAGTTTTACTACTTAGGCTTCGGTCATTTCACGGAAAATAATTTTCGGGAAAACGTTTTCTAGATTTTACGGCGTTTGTTTAATGGAAAATGAATTCCTTGGGGAAAATGTTCTCCTTGAAAGGAAACAAGTCTTTTAAATTAAGGGAAAATGTTTTCCTCACTTGATCTCTCTTATCTAACCCTTCTATAAATCCTCACTTCTCCCTCCCCTTTCTTCTTCTTCTTTTCTTTTTTTATTCGAATCATTTTTTAATTTTAATTTTCTTTTCTTTGTTTCCCATCTTCTTCTTTCTTGGCTAGTTGTTAGCCGTCGCCAGGTGAACCTCGAGCTCGTCGATCTCAAGCACGCGCTCGTTGATCTGGCGAGCATCGAGCCTCGCGCTCGTAAGTGAGCTCGAGGCTCGATGGTGGCTGGTCACAGCCCATCGTCGTGGCTGGCGATCGGCCAAGAAAGAAGGAGATGGAAAATAAAGAAAAAAGAAAAAAAATAATAGATTTTAAAAATTAAAAATAAAATTTTAAAAAATATTAAAAATCCATTTTTAAAAATAAAATAAATGAAAAAGAGTATATGAAGGAAAATGTTTTCCTTACTGAACAACGAAAAATATTGTCCACTTCATATTCAGGTTTCATCTGAACATTGGAAAATAACTTTATGGAAAATATTTTCCAGAAATGTTACATTTACTGCGAAACGAATGGAGCCTTATTGTCAAAATTTTTTCCTCTACACTTTGGCTTTCTTTTTGGAAAAGAAAGACTCCCTTCATCTTTTATGCATTTAATGTGCAAAAGTCCCTTTTAGTATAATACTCGTGTACTTGCCCATGGCATGGGTTTGGTGTGTTAGAGCTAGGGAAAATTAATATTCACTAAAAATCCTTTTATGAGAGCAAATTCAAGGTATAGAAAAAAATTGTAATTTGGAACTATAGTCGTGACGATAACCATGAAAGTTGTGCTAAAGAATACAATTCATTTTGACAGATGATTAAGTGTTGCGGGTTTATTTTTCTTACACTTATTAGATCTCAAATATCATGTTCCACTGAATTTAAATTGATCATGTGCCGCTTTTGCGTTTTTAAATTGAGACCGTTGATTGGTCATTTACTTTTAAGCAATCATCATCTTTAAGTAGCATTTACTCCAATCTTGAGTTTCGCTACTCGTTGTGTTGGAGGAAATCAAAGTAATTTAATTGTTTATGTTATTGTATTGACTTATGCTAGTAACAATAGATATATTACCTATCATATACAAAAATGTTCATGTTATCGTGATTTTAGAGATTTTTTTTTGGTCGGTTCAGGGCAACCCAAAACGTGTTAGCAGTTATGGAGTTTCGACCTTGGGACTTCTGCGATGAAGTACCCAAAGGGCCAAAGCCGAATTAACTCAGCTATCCACCGGTGGTTTTAGAGTTTATTCTATCTATTTTGAGATATTCCTTCATACCATTAGTTAATTTTCTACATAATGTAGTGTAAGGGATGAAGTCAATTTCTCTATTGAAGGGCTTTGCCTTATAACGTATTCACCGCAGGATCAACTTTCCATGTTTTCTCTTTTTTGCTTAGATAAATTATAGATTATCCATATGATTACTTTAGATAGTTGTAGTCAAAATTCACAAAATAAAATTATTACTTAAAAAAGATAAGGACATTTTAATTGTATTCAATGAACAAAAGTTAGTTAGTTTATTTACAAGTAAAAAGAGAAGGAGATATGGCTTCTCATTTTTTTTGGAAGAACTGAATTTTACTTGCATAAATTAAATGCAAAACACTTGAAACTTTACAAAATGTAAATGTTGATACATATATTTACATATAGCTTTTCTGTAATTTGTTAAAGTTTGAATAATATTGCACATTTTGACTAGAAATTATTTAAAAAATTACCTTTGCTTTTATTTAAGTGAAAATAGCAAGCCCCTAAATTCTTAAAATAAACAACTGTGAGAGTCATATTCAAATTTGATTCCTCAAAGTGAATTTTCCTTTTGCTAACACGCATTGATTGTCCAAATTCTTTCACCCACATCCTCGTCATTTTACCTTAGATATAGAGGGAAATGTTAAACTATAAATCAAAACATGTGTTTGTTGTCTAATAATATGAATTTATAGATAAATTGATTGCACACCTGATCTTTTCCTTGGAACGAAAGTGAAAAGAGAAAGGAGAAGATCGCATTCCTCTTCTTTACAAGTGGGTGATATAATTCTCTCTTGAAATTCTTTCACTCACATCCTTGTCATTTTACCTTAGATATGAAGGGAAATGTTAAACCATAAATCATAACACGTATTTGTTGTCTAATAATATGAATTTATAGATAAATTGATTGCACGCCTTATCTTTTCTTTGGAACGAAAATGAAAAGAGAACCGAGAACATCACACTCCTCTTCTTCGCAAGTGGGTGACATACTCCTCTCTCTCTCTCTCTCCATGCATGCATGTTGTTTAGTGGATGAAGGGTTGCGGTCTCCTTAACCGACCCATCTAGTGTCTCTTGTTTATCTAAACCTTGCAGGTGCCCCACTTGTCCGCAAATCACATGACTTGTTACATCTCTCTTTTCACTGTAGCCCACCCCAATTCCCATCGGTCAGGTTCTTTGACTCCAAATTCTACTATGGAACCATGCTCACACCTAACCGCCACCCTTTGCCAATTCCTTAAAAAATTGGAGGTCATACTTTTGAATCCAATAAACTACATGCAAGATGCTTTGGATCCGGATCACCTATACATCTCAAAGGTCTATGCTCAACAGGTTCATGAAACCTGTAGGGTGTTTTACGAGCCTTCAAATAGCCAAGTCTCCATACCTAGTTTCTAAATTATAGAGAAATAAAAAAATAAAACCTTGGACGTTTGTTTTAGCTATCCCTCAAAATGTTTTATTTTGTTCCTAGAATATTATAACTCTAAAATGTTTGCATCACATGAAAGGAATAGCATTGACACCAATACCATGTTAGAAAATCAAACTCAAAAGTTTAAACTATTAGGTGGAGGGAGATCACATGCATATAAATGACATATTATCAAATGATGTTGGACTATATTTCAACAACAATGAAGGAGAAAATAAAGTCAATCTACTGAAAAACTGCTGGACCAAGAAGGGTAATAACTCAATGACAAGTGCCATTATATGGAAGAAGAAAAAGCAAGTGGCATTTTGAATCATCACTAATTGATTTAGAAGTTTGATTTATTGATGAAATGTAAATAAAAATGGATTTTGATATTTGGCAAAACATTTGAAACTTCACAAAATGTAAATGTTGATACATAAATTCACATATAACTTTTATGTAATCCTTTAAAGTTTGAATAATATTGCAACATTTTGATAGGGAAATATATATAATTTTTTTTTGCTTTTATTTAAGTGAGAATAACAAGACCCTGAATCCTTAAAATAAACAACCGCAAGAGTCATATTCAAATTTGAATTCTCAAAGTGAATTTTCCTTTTCCTAACATGCATTGAC
This sequence comes from Eucalyptus fibrosa, assembly GCA_017140475.1. Lineage (NCBI taxonomy): Eukaryota > Viridiplantae > Streptophyta > Magnoliopsida > Myrtales > Myrtaceae > Eucalyptus > Eucalyptus fibrosa. The sequence goes on along the minus strand of CM029509.1, from coordinate 21,593,385 downwards.
CATTGAAATTCTTTCACCCACATCCTCGTCATTTTACCTTAGATATGAAGGGAAATGTTGAATTATAAATCATAACTTGTGTTTGTTGTCTAATAATATGAATTTATAGATAAATCGATCACCCCTCATCCCAACTAGTAAATTGGTGGCCATAATCACTCCTCTCGCTTCTCCAATACTATCTTGGTTTTTCATTTTGATTTTGGTCAAACCCGATCCAAGCCCCTTTTCACCCCTATTTCAAAACCTTCAGGACATATTTATATCAGATCTCTCAAATGTGGTAAGGGTCGAGATAGAATAAAATATTAATGAAGGGGTGAGTTGGGTGACTGGAGATGAAATGGCAAGAGTGGGGATGAGGGCTCCTTTTATTTCAACTTTGTTTAGGGCTATCATCTTTCTATCCTGTTTAGAAAGATAGCTACTATAAAAGAAAAGATAAATGCTGTTGACCGCTTTACTTCCCGAGAAGGATAAAGTGTTAGAGGCCAGGTATTGAGACTTGGCTATTTGAAGGCTCATCAAACACCCTATAGATTTCATGAACCAATTAAGCATAGACCTTTGACATGCATAGGTGACCCAAATCCAAAGCATCTTACACGTGGTTTATTGGATCCAAAAGTATGACCTCTAGTTTTTTAGTGGACTTGGCGAAGGGTGGCGGCTAGTTGTGAACATGATTCCAGAGTAGAATCTGGAATCAAACAAACCTGATTGGTGGGAATTGGGGTGGGCTACTGCGAGGGGAGAGGGGTAACGGGTCATGTGATTTGCGGACAAGTGGGGCACATGCAAGGTTTAGATAAACGAAGACACTAGATGGGTCTGTTAAAGAGACAACAACCCTTCATCCACTAAACAACATGCATGCATTGGGGTGGGGGGGGGGGGGAGAGCATAATTATCACATGACAAAATAAGATATGATTGGAAGATGGTCCCCATGTGGAATAACTTGATTAAAAAGTGAAGGGACATAACATTTATGGCAAGTGTTGGCGGATGTAAACAATATTTCTGCAGGGCTACGTAATATTTTGAGCTAGGTTTCAGAAATGGAATCTTTTGGAAATGGAATCTCTGACTATGGATATTCTAATAAGTACTTTTTTTTCCTTTTCTTTTTATCAATGAAGATAAAAAGAAAGAAAGACCACATACAAATGCTGAGCATCATTTCTGCTTTAGGGGTTAGTATTGCCCTTAGTAAGTGGACCACATTTGAGAACCAATCACAGTCTGACAAACTTATAGATCTTGTAATTTAAGTTTAATACGAGAAGAAGAAATTATCAAAAAAATCACGTGAAACGATAATGAATACTAGAGATTTATGTGCTTGGATCTAAAGGTCGGTATCTATCCAACGGGGAGAACTAGCCACTAAGAATACATTATGAATCTGGATGATACATAGTTTACATTTGCGCAATCACTCTGGTGTTTCCTCACTCTAAATTATATCCAAGGTGAACTCATAAACATTATATCGCAAAAAAATCTCTCGTAGAGAACTCAATGAGATAATTTATAGATAAAAAACGCTGAACTTCTCTTGTTTGCTCTAATATGCTAAAACCAAAATGCACCTCATATATATTATATAATATTTGTATTCAAATTAGAAAAATCTTTTTAACTGATTCAAATTAGGAATTCAAGTCCAATAAAGATTTTTAGTTTCATATGTTCAATCAATCAAAAGTAAGATATAGACTTTCCTTATTTAAATTACATGATCAGGCTTCGAATCGGACTTCATTGACTAAGTCAAACTCGAGGTATTGTCAATATATATCATTGTCATCGCCGTTGCCATCATATGCAAAAGGAAGGGAAGCTTTCACCGAAAGACACGAACCATAGCTCTCCGTACTCCACGCTGCTATGATTAGAAAAAAGCAACGAAATTGGACCTACAGTACTAACTAATAAACAAAGATGAACTACCAATTTGAGAAAGGACTTTAACAAGCTTCAGATAAAACGCGTTTCTATGTACCTTCAAGCGTCAGCCCTCGCCACCCAAGAACATCATAATACGCCCGAAACCCTAATCGGTCCCTAACCTCGCATTATTGTCCACTATTCAGGATCGACATGTACACAGCAAGTTCCACAATATCAGAATCAGATGGTGCTCTTTTAGAGTGCATTCGCCAGCATCTTCTCGACGACAACGACGACTTTGAAACCCTAGAGAAAATCGCCGAAAATGTCCGATTCCGTTGCCCAGATTCAAGTTCCAACACTTTTCCATCGCCAGAGAGAACAATGTCCTTCGAAGCAAATGACGATGGCTTGGATGTCCATCGCGATCCTCAAGATGCTGTGGGATTCAAATCAACCCGCTCGTTGAATGAGCAACGGGTCGTGGATCATGGACACATCGAATCAAATGAGGCCATGCCTCTGGTGATGCGTGAATGTGATACCCAGCCTGGAGGGTGTCTCTACCGGGGAGTGAGGAGGCGGCCGTGGGGGAAGTATGCGGCGGAGATTTGGGACCCAAAGAAGAATGGCGCAAGAAGATGGCTCGGGACTTACCAGACGCCACAGGAGGCTGCATTGGCTTATGACCGGGCTGCGTTCGCGATGCGTGGGACCAAGGCCAGGCTAAATTTCCCTCACTTGATCGGTCGTGATGAGGTGGAGCCAGTGAGGGTCACTCAGAAGCGGCACCACTCACCGGGGCTGGGAGCGGCTCGCTGGATCTGAAGCCGAATAAGGAGGACTTGACTGACTTTGCCGGCAGCCCCGACAAACATAATGGCTATGTCATATCGTTCCCATAGTGTGGAACTTGAAATTGAAGAAATTGAGAGGTTTTGTGTCCTGATTTTTAGTCATTATGTTAAGAACATGCGTCAAGTGTATAATTTTTTTTTATAAATGAAGCATACGAAGAACTCAATTGTCTGACTTATTAATTTTTGTTTCTTTGGGGGGAAAATACAAATTAGAAGAAACTCCGACGGGGTTTAGTCAAATTTTCTGGGGAGAAAATTGACAAGTGCTACTGCTGGTCTGTAATTTTCATGCTGTCATACTAGAAAAAATTTGCACTTACACTGCTTTGATTCGCCACCTAAGATAGTCATACATATGAGAAGATATGCGTATGTTAATGCTTTTTTCTTTCTTTTTTCTTTTGTAATTTTTTTTTTTGGGGACGGGGGAAGATGGGAATTGGAAAATGAAAATTGAGAGGTGGGGACATAGAAGATGGAACCAACTTCAAAATCATCGCTCTACTACAAATTACTGGTTCTTTCAGAAACATAGAAGTTAGAGTTGATTTTGATGGTGTAATTTATTCAAGATAAATTAATCATGATTCATTCGTTGACTACTTAACCATTAGTTGATTATGATTATGTTCAAATAGTTTATATATCAAAAAGAGGGAAATTCCAACTCAATTGACCAATGAACCTACTCATATATCTATGAACACAGAAAATCTTAGGGTAAGCATATCAGCTACTTCGCTGAGTCGTGCATTAAAATTCAAGCTCGGTCAGCCCAAGTCAAGTGAAAAAATAAACAAAAAGTGTCAAATGCCCTTCCTTTTGGACTGCCAAAGTCTCTTTTCAGGTTAAATCGCTTGACGAGGTTCTTTAGAACTCTATTGTCAACACGACTTAATGTGCAAATTATCAGTGTTTTCATCAAAATAAATTGATTATATATGCTAATGCTAGCCTTAATCTATCCAAAATAGAATTATTGAATTATCAATCTATGTATTCCGTTGTTCCAAGCTAATAAACATATGCAGCTGTCGGTAAGACTTGAGTCCTCCAAACGAATTTTGATTTCTCGAGTTAAGTCAAATTGGATCGATAAGACCCTAGGCCAGACCTCATTACCTCCTAGATAGAGAGGGGGACACATGTGATTCTGTATTAGATTGATAGATATAGATAAAAATAAACTAAAGGAAGAGACCCCCTGCTTCATCTTTTAGATGGATCACATTGTCTTAGACTCTCATTTAGAGTTTACCATAGTTCTTTAGGAGATCCATTTTCCCTCCATCTTTATGGCATTCAGCACAGCAAATGGAAATCCAAAGCTAAAGCAACTTTTGAAAATTGATTATTTAGTTTCAACTTTTGAAAACAGAGCACTAATAATTTCTTTCAAAAAGAAAGAAAAAGGAAAAAAGAAAATTTTCTGACACCAATATTTTCAGTAATTTCACATTTTTTAGGTGGCAAAAAATTGGAATGAATTTGCAATGGACTTTAGTCAAATTTGGAGGCATAAATTTGACAAAATGATGCTTTTGAACAATTTTATACTCCCTTTAATCGCCACAGGCAAAAATTTGACATTAACAATATATATATATGGAGATCAAATGATATAGTTGCTCAAAGTCTGCTTTAGATCAATCTCTTAAAAACTATAGGTACAAGTTATTACGCTAATTTTATTACGCTAATTTTGCCTCAAGTAGTGTTGTGTAGACCTATCAAACAAGTGGGCTCGGTGAAAAATGGTCCGACCAAAATTGATCAATTTTCATACAATACGAATCTAGTAATTCATATTAGATCCATACCTAACCCGATCTATTTTGCTAAAACTATTCTATATGTAAGAAAATTGAGAAAAACTTATACTGAAATTAAGGTGAGAGCATGAAGTGAGAGAGCATGAGATCAAGTGAGGGAGAAAGAGAGTGAAGAGAATCATAGAGGTGGGTTAGGTTTAAGTACGCCGTGAGCTTATTTAACATTCATATTATTTTAGCTTTTGCCATTCTAAGCTCAGTTATGATTCATTTACCGAATTTAACTAACTTATATAATAACCCAACCCATGAAATATGGGGTTAACAAATGGTTTTATAACCCATTTTGACAGGTCTAGTGTTAAGCTAAGGAAAATTCTATAAAGTGGTAAAAAGAAGTTGCACTTGTGTAGACCTTGAATCAAGTCATGACAATCTCATTCTTACATTTTTCAGATGCTTCTCTTTTATAAAATTGGAGGGGAGATCTTATGTGATGTTCATCTCAAGATAATTTACCTGCTAATATGGAAATATGATCAATTTGGTCACATGTCTGTGACGTTCCTCTCCCTTCTCCCACCCTCTAAAGCTCGTGGCTAGCTTTTGTTAGCTGTTGTTCTTAGATCGATTATGTTATTCTCCTCGAAAATGGAGGTAGAAGGCAAAATATCTCAAATTTTGGAAACATTGGCCTGATCCAAGTTTAAAAAAACCTAGTTATGGCCTTTGACACACATATGCATTGGGAGGCGCTCATGTAAATGGTGAATGGCAGATATGAGAGTGCTTGGAGGGCATGGGGTTGTGAGCGAGAGAGGTGGGATGAGAGTTACGGTTCCTATATTTGCTTTTTCTCTATGTTTGATTATCCAAGTTGAAAATTGAGATGACAAGAAAATATAATATTCTGTTAATGATCAAAGGAAAAGCACATAAACTTTATGTGCTTTACTAGATAACTATCTAAAATAGCACAATATCAATTACAATCAATCAAACCAGTCAAGGGAAATATATAAAATCTCCTATAATATCCTTATTAAATCTATAATATCCCTCTCAAACTCAAGGTGATTTGAAATAGATCAATTTGAATTTGGTGAAAAGATCCATAAAGGCTGCGTTTGGTTCAGCATTTGCAATGGGCTTTGAGTCCAATGCAAATGCTAAAAGCCGAAAGCTACTTGGGAAAAATACAATTGTGTTTGATAAAATTTTTTTGCAAATAAAATTTGAGTTGAATGTGCATTTGGTAAAAAGAACTTTTACAAGGGGCTTTTGATGGGTATATATATATATATATTTTTTTTTTTTTTGAAAATTCAGCTAAACCCTTCGCCGGATCGGCGAAGGGTTGCGGTTTAGCGAGCCGAGATCGCGGCGTCGGCGGCCGTCGGCCGAGGTCGCCCGAGGTTGGGCGACCTCCGGCGAGGGTTGCGCGACCCGGCGAGGGCCGCCGGAGGTCGCCCGACCTCGGGCGACCAGGGTCGCTCGACCTAGGGGCCGCGCAACCCTCGCCTGCGGTCGCGAGACCCGGGCGGCGATCACTTGGGTTGCGCGGCCCTTGGGTCGAGCGACCCTGGTCGCCCAAGGTTGAGCGACCTCCGGCGGCCTTCGGCTGGGTCGCACGACCCTTGCCGAGGGTCGCCTGAGGTCGGGCGACCTCTGGCGGCCCTCGGCTGGGTCGTGCAACCCTCGCCGGAGGTCGCTCGAGGTCGGGCGACCTTAGCGGACGGCCGCCGGCGCTAGATCTGGCTTGCTAGCGGCCGTCGCCCTTCGCCGGTCCGGCGAAGGGCTGCTCCTTTTTCATTTAAAAAATAAATAAATACAGGGGGCAATAACGGAAATATGAAAAATTAATGAGGGTAGTTTAGGAAGAAAAAAATGGTTTCAGCATTTTCAAGGATTGGCTTTCATTTGAAAGCTCCTTGAAATTGATTGCCAAACACTCATATTTGACTGAAGGGGCTTTGGGGGCTGAATGGGCTTTCTAAATACCCATCCAAACGCACCCAAAATACCCTGATGGATGTGTCTTGGTGAAGACATCAACAATTTGTTAAGCGGATGAAATAGAGACAAGTCAAATAGTATAACAAGGATCGGATGAATGATAATTTATATCAATATCCTTTGGGTTTAAGTACCAAGAATGTTGTAATGAGTTGTCTTGAACCTATCTTTACTGAGCCACTCATGGAGTTCACCTTTGACTCTCCGTGACATGCATTAGTCCTAAAATGCAAAAAGGAAACGTTAATATAATATTTAGTCCTCTAATTTTTATTATTGTATGATTTGGTCCCCTAACTCAATTTTGGGGACCATCAGGATCTTTATTCTTTTTATTGGAGTAATGACAGCGTAAGTACCTGAATTTTGTCATATTTATAATCGAATGCTTAACTTTGTCTTTATTTAATAAAGTATCTTGACTTTTCAACTGTGGGTTGATACGAGAACTCCATTAAATTTACGGACGAAAATTGTCAAGTCTGCGAGTGAGTGTAGAGTAGGAATAGAGTAGGATTGACAAAAAAAAAAAAAAAAAAGACGCTAACGCAATTATATCACCATTAAGAGCCTATTTGGCAATGTTTCTATTATTATTATTATTTTTTAGTTCTTTTATTCTCCTTAATAAAAAAAGAATAGAAATTCATTTGGTAATGTCAATTAATTTTTCCATTCCCTGGAATAGAAAAGTGGCCGGAAAATAGATTTAGAATAGAAACCAAAAGTAAAGAAAAGTAGTTTCTTGTTATAAGAACAATTTTTAGAAATAAGTTCTTTTTTCTTTTCTCCCTCCTTGGCCCTCGCCGCCGGCCACTATTGCCCCCTATTGTCCGGCCACCACCAACTACTGCCACCACTGCAGCCTATTGCACGGTAGCTAACGACGGTGGTGGCATAGAAGAGTTAAAAAAGAAAAGAAAAATTTTAAAAATTTTAAAAATTAAAGAAATTATACATAATAAAAAAAAATTGTGGATCGTATCAAATGCATTCCTATTCTTTTTCCATTTCATAGAAATTTTATGTAATTACCAAACACGTTCTTTTACTCATAAATTGTTTTAGGGAATAGAAAAAAAAAAAAGAGACTATTTCTAAAAAGAAATTGTTTTTCGGAACAAAAACATTCTCGAATAGACCTTGACCTTCCACTTTGAGTCCAATGTGGTTTCTTGAGATAATGCCAGTTAGTAGAGGCCCATTGAGTGGCTAAAAATGTCTAAGTCAGTACTCTCTCTTTCCTCACCACTCGACACCTAAATGAAAAATTTATGTATATTAAAATTGCTTATTTACTCTTGTGCATTCAACTTAAATGAAAATAGTGTTTATAAATTATAGTAGTGATAATAATCATAGAGTTGTATAAGAAATATCACTCGATAGTAAATTTATCATTTGGAAGATAATTAAATATTATAGGTCATTTGCCATATATAAATATATAAATTCACTCTAGACTTACCATATATCTCCTAAGTCATATTTTATGGAAATTGAATTCATTAGGAATTATTTCTATATAATTCAACTCGATAACTTGGTAATTTTTTAGTAATTATTTTCATTAAGTAACACTAACTCAAATATTAATTTTTACCTACGTGTTGTATTGGATAGAATCAGAATAATTTTTTGAAAGCCATAAGACCAATAATACTTTCCATATTATTCTAATATGAGTAGCTTTTTTCTGTAAATATATAACATCATATATTTAATAAAGCCAATTTTGCGCGAAATCAAAATTATAATTACTTTCTCATTCTTATGGAGTTAATTTTACTATTAATATTTTAGATATTAATATCTACAATATATTAATTTTAGAAAATTTCTTTGATTATTTTAGAAAAAAACAATACTTTCTCATCCTCATAGGTCAATTTTACAACTTATTGTCAAAATTTTTCCTCTAAATTTTGACCTTCATTTTTTTGTGCATTTAATGTAATAAAGTCACTTTAAATATTATACTAGTGTACTTGCCATGCGAAGCATGGGTTTGGTGTTTCAAAGCTAAGGAAAATTCATATCTACTAAAATCCTTTTATGCTCTAGCAAATTCAAGGTATAGAAAGCACAGCATTTTTGGAACTATAGCAGTGACGATAACCATGAAATTTGTACTAAAACAATATAATTCATTTTGACAGATGATTGACTATATACCTAATAAAGATCTTAAATATCACGTTCCGCTAAATTTGAATTGATCATTTGCTGCCTTTGCTTTTTTCAAATTGAGACTATCGATTGGTCAATTTATTTTAAGCAATCATCTTTGAGTAGCATTTACTCCAATCTTGAGTTTTGCTACCCGTTATGTTGTGGGAATTGAAGTAATTTAATTGTTTCTGTTATTGTATTGACTTACGTTAGTAACTATAGATATATTGCCACTATTATATACCAAAATGTGCATATCATCGTGCTTTTCAAGTTTATTTTATCTATTTTTGACATATTGCTTCAGACACCGTCTGTTCATTTTTCGATATAATGCAGTGCAAGGGACGAAGTCAATTTCTCTCTTGATAGGCTTTCCCTTTTAACATGATTTACCGCAGGATCAACTTTCAATGTTCCTTTTTTTTTTTTTTTTGCTTTGATAAGTTATAGATTATCCATATAATTACATTAGATAGTTGTAGTCAAAATTCACAAAATAAAATTATTACTTAAAAAAGGGGAGAATAACCAAAAAAGTCCTAAACCTATTGCAATTGTGCCAATTTAGTCATAAACTTTTTTTTTTTTGGCCAACTTAGTCCTAAACCTTTTACAATTGTGCCAATTCAGTCCATCCGACCAAAATTGGCCGGCCGGCGCTGACGTGGATGCCGGCCGGCCGGCGAACGATTTTTTAATAATTTTTTTTAAAATTTTTTTCAATTTTTTTAATTTTTTTTTCTTTTTTATTTCTTCCTATCTTCTTCTTCCTCTGGCCGGCCGGCCAAAGGCTAGGGCCGGCGAGGTCAGCCTCGCCGGCCATTGGCGAGGCTCGCCCCCGCCGGCCACTGGCGAAGGCGAGCCTTGCCCATTGACGGCGAGGCTGCCGTCGCCTAGCCAAGGCGAGGCTCGGCCTCACCTAGCCATGGTGAGGTCGAGCCTTGCCAGATCTGGCGACGGCGTCCTCACTGTCGCTGGGCGAGGCTCGCCTTCGCCAGTGGTCGACGGGGGGCGAGCCTCGCCCAATGACAGCAAGGCCGCCGTCACCTAGCCAAGGCGAGGCTCGGCCTTGCCTAGCCATGGCGAGCCTCGCCAGCCACTGGCGAGGTCGACCCTCGCCTTGGCCGGGTGAGGGTCGACCTTACCAGTGGCCAGCGAGGCTGCCGTTGCTGGGCGAGGCTCGCCCCCGCCGGCCACTGGCGAAGGTGAGCCTTGCCCAGCAACGGCGAGGCCACTGTCGCTAGATCTGGTGAGGCTCGACCTTGCCATGCTTGGGTGAGGCCGAGCCTCGCCTTGGCTGGGCGACGGCGGCCTCGCCGTTGCTAGGCGAGGCTCGCCTTCGCTAGTGGCCGGTGGGGGTGAGCCTCGCCAATGGCCGGTGAGGCTGACCTCGCCGGCCCTCGCCTCTGGCCGGTCGGTCGGCACCGGCCAGAGGAAGAAGAAGATAAGGGGAAAAAAAAAAGAAAATTAAAAAAAGAGAAAATTCGAAAAAAGTTTAAAAAAATTATTAAAAAATCGTTTGCCGGCCGACGAGGCGTCACGCGCGCCGGCCGGCCAATTTTGGCTGTATGGACTGAATTGACACAATTGTAAAAGGTTTAGAACTAAATTGGCCAAAAAAAAAGTTTAGGACTGAATTGGCACAATTGCAATAGGTTTACGACTTTTTTGGTAATTATCCCCTTAAAAAAGATAAGGACATTTTAATTGTATTCAATAAACAAAAGTTAGTTCTTTTGTTTACAAGTAAAGAGAGAAGGAGGTATGGCTTCTATTTTTTGGACGGACTGATTTTTACTTGTATATGTTAAATGCAAAACCCTCAAAACTTCATAAAATGTAAATGTTGATATATAGATTCACATATAACTTTTGTGTAATCCGTTAAATAATATCGTACATGTTGACAAGAAGTTCAAAAAAAAAAAAATTCCTTTTGCTTTTATTTAAGTGAAAAGAACAAGCCCTTGAATCATTAAAATAAACAACCACGAGAGTCAAATTCAAAATTTGAATCCTCAAAGTGAATTTCCCTATGGTTAACATGCATTGATTGTCGAAATTCTTTCACCAACATCCTCATCATTTTACATTAGGCATGAAAGGAAATGTTAAATCATAACAAGTGCTTGTTGTCTTAGAATATGAATTTATAAAGAAATTGATTGCATCTCTCTCTCTCTCTCTCTCTCACTCTCATGCATGCATGTTGTTTAGTGGGTGAAGGGTTGCTATCTCCATACTAGACCCATCTATTGTCTCCGTTTATGTAGACCTTACATGTGCCCCACTTGTTTGCAAATCACAAGACCCGTTACATCTCTCCCCTCGCAGTAGCCCACCCCAATTCCCACCGATTGGGTTCTCTAGTTCCAAATTTTAGTTTGGAACCATGCTCTCCCCTTATCACTACCCTTTGCCATAGTCTGCTAAAAAATTGGAGGTCATCTTTTGAATCCAATAAACTATGTGCAAGATGCTCTGAGTTTGGATCGCCTATACATGTCAAACGTCTATACTTAATTGGTTCATGATACCTGTAGGGTGATTTATGAGCTTTCTAATAGCCAAGTCGCCATACCTATGCCTCTGAATTGTAGAGAAATAAATAAAACCCTCAAATGTTTTTTAGCTGCCCCTCAAAATGTTTAATCTAGTCCCTAGAATATCATAACTTTCAAACGTTTGCATCACATGAAAGGAATAGCATCAACATCGATATCATGTTAAGAAGTTTAACCCAAAAGTTTAAACTATTAAGTAGAGGGGGACCACATGCATATAAAGGGCATACTGTCAAATGATGTTGGACAATATTTCAACAACAATGAAGGAGAAATAAGGTCAATCTACTGAAATTTTGCTGAAATGAGAAGGGTAATAACTTAACGACAAGTACCATTATCTGGAAGAACGAAAAGTAGGTGGCATTTTGTCTTCATTGAACAAGACCTTTTAGCATTTTGTTAAATCATTGCTGATTGTTTTAAAAATTTAAATTGTTAATGAAATGTTTAAGTTGGCAAATAAAAGTGGATTTTCACCCGTGCATAGGCTTCACTTTTGCTCGAGACTGAACATGTCAATATATAATAAGAAAGGCAAATAAGGGGTTGGAGAAATTTGAATTTAAAACCTCCTACTCTGATATCACGAATGACTCTGTGGAATTAAAGCTTAAGTTGTTGGATAAAAGTGTGATTTAATACTTGCTTATTCTAACAGAGTAAAAGGTACACATGCAGTTCATGTCGAACAAATTGGATTTAAGAACTTTACATTACTGGTTATTGGAGCTGGATAGGATATCTTTGTCACTTAACACACATTGGGTCTTAAGAAATTTATATTATAAATGCGTACTACCGTAGCAAGTGGTAGACTTGGTTGGGGAGAAAAGTCATAATGATCGTAGATATATTTACCCCGATAAGCGTACAAAGTTGAAGTACTAGGTTGATTTTAATTTCCCTCACAAATATCTAATAGCGGGCATTCGGGTCATAATTACACAAATATTGTTTTATTACATCCTCAATTGCTTTATTACATCCTTAATTGAGAGAGAGAGAGAGAGAGAGAGAGAGAGAGAGAGAGAGAGAGAGAGAGAGAGGGGTTCAATGCATTTCCAGCACACAGTTTAGTGGGAGTACAGGTTAGGGGGAACGGGGGAAGAGGAGAGGTTGAATCAATGATGGTGCTATAGGATTTAATAGTGGAAAATGAGGATCACATGGTAATTAAATAACAACGCAACTTGAAATAAGAATTTTAAAAGGAAAATGAGGATCGCATGATAATTAAATAACAACGCAACTTGAAATAAAGAATTTTGAAAAAGATGTCATAACGTAAATTGACCATTTACAATAAAGCTAAAATGTCACGTCATATCACGTCACATGAAATATACAAACATGTGATTCCATTTGTGGTTCCCATGGTATAACAAATTTAATATATACTGACAAACAATAGATGGAATTTAATATGAATAGAGTATATCGATATCATACCATACAAGTTGTGAGGGCACATGCTTTCTTTGGACTCTGGTATTGATTATTTTATAATAGACGTATATTAAATATAGATATATGTGACATATGTTTGATAATGTTATCATTTCTTATCATTAATCAACTTTGATCCTCATTATTGCAGCCCCACTGCTAACCTTTGAGGATGCTCGTTGACCCAATTCCGACAATTACCTTCTGTCTCTTCTTCTGGCTTTTTCTTGGCTAATTAAAATTAATGAGTAGATTCTCTAATGAACTTTCTATGCTAGATTAATACAACAAAGAGCATATCAATCGCATGCAAGCACGAGACAACGAAGAAACAATAGTTTAAAGAGAGTCACGAATTGTCGGACAAGACATTATTAGTGTCCTCCTCTCACGATCAGGACCAATTTAACCTCATGAACTAATTTGGTTTTCATTTTTGGGCCAAGTAAAGGAATTTACTTGTAGAAGAATTACCAAATTCATCCTTAATTTTTTTTCTTGATTACAGTGTGCATCCCTCCGAAAGTCTTTCTACGGCATATGCCGAAAAATCATGATTATTCACTCTTAATGATGGCGTCAACATTTCTATTTGGGTTTTCGACTAGAGACCTAATATAAACAAACAAAGATATATATATAGTTCAAAGGATTTGATCATACAGAAACAAAAAGGGAAAAAAAAAGGTCGAAAGCAACATTACATATATTGAAAATTTCGGGCTCGTAATAACTTTAAACTATAAAAGTAGACAAAAGTAAGGGCCCAAGGGATAACAAATTCAGCTAGAATTGTATTGCTAAATTTGAGGAGAAGTAAAACAAAATGGCACAAGAAGTGACGATGGTATCTGAAATTTGCTCAGATTAATTAAGCTTCATAACGACCGGCCAAAAGAGAAGCATAGGATCACGAATTTGTCTGCTCAGAATCTTTAGATTCGAGGCAAGAATACCTAAGTCACCAACATAACCGGACAAGCAAGCGCGCTGCAAATCCATAGTCCTAGTGCTCTCCATCTGCAGCTGAAAGAGAAAGAAACAAAGGGATCGCCCATAAACGACATACAGACAGAGAACTTCACTTCGTTTACTGCTTTCCCATTAGCAAGTATCTAAAAAAACCCTTAGCTAGATCCAAAAAGCCAAGTTCAAGGAAGTTAAAGAATTCCGTGTCGACCTCAGTTTCAAGGATGGGTTGAAGAGCAGTACGTAAAGAGCTTCCCCAACGCAGCGCACATGCAGACAAACGAAGCTATACCCAGCCCTTTTTTAAGGAAAGTTGACAATTTTCACGTACGGAACGGCTGCTCTCGAAGATCCTCCTCGGGAGAGATGGTGGCTCACGTTCTCAAGAGTACGGCGATCCAGACTATATTTCTGTATCTCCCAGGCTCTGTCGGTCGGCCGTGTGTATTTCCAGGGTTTGGGCAACACGATAGCTGTTCTCCTTTTGATTGCAAAGCGACAAAGCAAACTTACATATTAAACCGAGGAAATCGCAGCATCATCATCATCCTCATCATCATTTTACAATTCCCAGCAGGTCTTAATTTATAAAATCGTTCAACAAATAAAGATTCGAGGGATCTAAAGTAGTAGCACCCTCACTATTTTTCTCCGTCAATTAATGATGAATATGTTGTTAAGCAAACAAGAAACTAACGGATCTTGTAATTCAAGTTTAACATGAGAAGAAGAAATTATCAAAGAAATCATGTGGAATGATAATGAACACTAGAGATTTGTGTGCTTAGATACAAGTATTAGCACCTATTTCATGGGGGAGAACAAGCCGCTAAGAATTGCACTAGAAATCCAAATAATAAATAGTTTACTTTAGCTCAATTACTCAAGTATTTCCCAATGCTAGATTATATCCAATGTAATCTCATAAACACCACACGACAAATCTTTCGCAAAGAACTCACTGAGAGAATTCATTGAAAAACCCTAACTTCTCTTGTTAGCTCTAATATGCTAGAACCATAATCAACCTCTTATATGTATTTGTAACCAAAATAGGAAACCCTTTTCAACGATTTATATTAGGAATCCAATTTCAATAAAGATTTTTAGCTCCATATGTTCGATCAATCAAAAGCAAGATCCAGACTTTCTCATTTAAATTACATGATGAGGCTTCGAATTGCAATTCGTTCATGAATTCGAACTCAAGACATTGCTAATAAATATATATTATCATCGTTGTCGCCATCACATGTCAAAAGAAGGGAAGCTTTCATTGAAAGACTCGAAAACCTAGCTGTACGTACTCCACGCCACACTGATTAGGGAAAAAAAGCAACCAAATTGCACATATGGTACTATAAAACAAGATGAAGTACCAATTTGAGAAATAACTTTAATTAGCTCCCGATAAAATGCGTCTATTTATAACGTCAAGCTCCAATCCTCGCCACCCAAGAACATCATAGTACGCACGAAACCCTAGTCAGTCCCTAACCTCGCATTATCGTCCACTATTCAGGATCAACATGTACTCAGCAAGTTCCACAGTATCAGAATCAGATGTTGCTCTTTTAGAGCGCATTCGCCAGCATCTTCTCAACGACGACAACGACTTTGAAACCCTGGCGAAAATCGCTGATAATGTTCGGTTCCATTGCCCAGATTCAAGTTTCATCACATTCCCTTCACTGGAGACAACAATGTCCTCCGAAGCAAATGATGACGACGCGGACGTCCATCACGATCCCCTTAAAGACGCTGTGGGATTCGAATCACCCAGCTCGTTGAATGAGCAACCGGTCGTGGATTACGGACACGTCGAAGCAAATGAGGCCATGCCTGCGGTGATGCGCGAATGTGACGCCCAGCCTGGAGGGTGTCTCTACCGGGGAGTGAGGAGGCGGCCGTGGGGGAAGTATGCCGCGGAGATTCGGGACCCAAAGAAGAATGGTGCAAGGAGGTGGCTCGGAACTTACGAGACACCACAGGAGGCTGGGTTGGCTTATGACCAGGCAGCGTTTGCAATGCGTGGGGCCAAGGCCAGGCTAAATTTCCCTCACTTGATCGGTTGCGATGAGGTGGAGCCCGTGAGGGTCACTCGGAAGCGGCACCGTTCACCTGAGGCTGGGAGCGGCACGCTGGATTCAAAGTGTAGAAAGGAGGACTCGACTGGCTCGGCCGGTGACCCTGAGGAGCTTAATGGCTATGTCATGTCGTTTCAATAGAGTGGAACTTGAAATGGACGAGAATAAGAGGTATTACGTGATGATTTTTAGTCTTGTGTAATGAACATGCGTCAAGCGTCAAGCGTATATTTTTTGTTTCCAATTTATTAATTTCTTTTTTGGGCCCCGGGAGGTTGGGAAGGGCCGCCGCGGGGCGTTTAAGGGGAACAAATTAGAAGAATTTCCAGTGGAGGTTTGGTTAAATTTTCTGGATAGGAAATTGACGCCGACTGTTGCTGCTGCTGATCTTTAACGTTATGCTATCGTACTAATAAATTTGTTGTTACACTGCTTTGAATCGCCACCTAAGATAATCATACATATGAGAAGATATGCGATCGCTAATGCTTTTTTTGGAAAAGATGGGAAGTTGAAAATGAAAAGTGAGAAGTGGGGATATAGAAAATGGAACCAACTTTAAAATCATCCCTCTTCTATAGACTACTGCTTCTTTGAGAAACATAGAAACTAAATTTGATTTTGATGGTGTAATTTATTCAAGATAAATCAACCAAGATTGATTCGTTGACCACTTGATCATGAGTTGATTCTGATTATTTTCAAATAGCTTGTATATCAAAAAGAGGGAAATTCAAACTCAATTGGCTGATGAACCTACTCATCTATATGGGAAAAGTGTTAGAAAAGGTCCTAAATCTATTGTATTTTTTTTTTTTTGTGACCCGGGAACCGCCGTACAGTGAACCCAGGGCGACCCACCTCCCCCGGACTGTGGGTGAGTCGCACAAGCGACTGCGAGGATTTGAACTTGCTCCCTTCCAGTAAAAGGATTGAGCGCAAACCACGCGACTGTTGACACCTCAATTTTAATTAAGTCTATCTTATTAATTAAGTTTTTATTTATCTTGTCTTTTTTCGGAATAATAAACAAATGAAAGCAAAACAAAAATAAAAAAACAAAACAAAAGCAAAAAGAAAGCAGAAAGCCCTCGCATGGGCCCGCGAAGCCCATTTCCGTGACAGCCCGGCCCACCGGGTCTTCTTCTTCCTCGCGCGAGCTTGCAGCGCACGCGCAGAGGGCGCGACGCCGGAGCGGAGGGGAGGAGCAGCAATGACGCACATGGAGTAGAGGGCGGTTGGCATCGGATAAGAACGTGGGAGGGGCAGCTGGCGTCGGATGGGACGCCGGTTCGGCCGGCGGGGACCGCTTGGCGCGCGGGGACCGGTGGTCGAAGCTCCGTCGACCGGTTACCCCCTCGCCTATAAATAGGCCCCCGTTTCCGACAGCGAAGGGCACGCCGAGAGCGATCGAAGGCTGCAAAGCTTCGAGCTTCCTGCTGAGAGACTTCAGAAGGGGAGCCGAGGTCGAGCAAGCCCAGATCCGAAGGCTCGCGGCCGGAGAAAGAGAGGTTTTGCCGGAGAGACGAACAGAGAGAGAGAGGGAGTCGGATCTAAGGCTGCAGACTTCGGGTTCCCCACTGAGAGACTTCAGGGGGGTCCGAGGACACGCGGCCGAAGATCTGAGGCCCGCCGGAGCAGGTCGTGAGCTTAAACGGCCTCCCACCGAGAGACATCGGGGGAGGCCGCGGGCAAGCGAGCCTGCAGAGAGAGGAGAATCCAAGCGCAAGAGACGGTCGAGGCTTAGATCCGCCGTCGATTCAGCTCCAACGCCGCCCCAAACACCATCTCGACGCCGTTCAGATCTAAGTCACCGTCGTCGCCGCGAGCAGTGCCACCGTGCCGAGCCAAAGCCGAGAGCAGGTGACGACGGAGCCCTGTCTACGCCGTCCATCCAAAGCTCTGATGGCCGTCGCATTTGCCATTCACTGTCGTCGCCGTAGCCACCGTAGCCGCCGTCGCCGCCGTCGCCGCCGGAATGCTCCCGTTTCCCCCCTTTCGGCGCCGCGAATTCGCAAACCCTAGGGTTTGCGATTTCCGGGTCGCGAAGCGGATCCGGGTAGGGATTCCGCGATTTAAGGGGCGGCGGAAGCTGGGTCGGGGTTCGGGTCGGATCCGGGTAGGGTTCCGCCGGGGAGCGGGTTGTGGAGTCGGGTCTTCGGGCCGGGCCGGGCGTCTCTAAACGCCCGGCCACGGCGTCGTTTTTGATTAAAAAAAAAAAAAAAAAAGAAAAGAAAAAGCCGAAAAATCCGAGTCGGGCCCGCGTTGCGCGGGGCCCGTCCGCGATGGTCGCCGGCCCGGTCGGATCCAACCCGCGGATCCGACCCGGGTCGGTTTTATTTTATTATTTTAATATAAAATAATAAATATTCTATTTTCAAAAAAAAAAATCAAAAGTATTTTATTTTCGAAAAAAATATAAAAAAAATGTTTTAATTTCCAGAAAATCGAAAAATATTAAAAATTGTTGAAAAATGTTTTATTTTCTAAAAAATCGAGAAAAATAAAAAAAAATAATTTATTTTCCAAAAATATTAAAAATTATTAAAAAATATTTTATTTTCCGAAAAATCAAAAAATCAAAAATATTCCATATTTTCCAAAAAATGCCAAAAATCCAAAAAAATCCAAAATTTCATAAAAAAGCCAAAAAAATTCAGAAAAAGCCAAAAAGACTTGTATTTCACCAAAAAACCCCAAAAAATCCCTTTTGTGTCCAAAAAATTAGAAAATGACTCAAAAAAATGTTTTTCCTCCAAAAAATGCATGGAAAATCTCTCAAACATCCAAAAAGCCTTAGGGTTTAAACAAGATTAGGTACCGAAAGGGCATTAGTGATTAACTAGTGTAATCAAGTCCCCGATCCTAATTTCTCTGGTTGCGCAGGAGCGAGTATTTCTCCCGATACTTCGCTTGGGTTTCTAATCGACCCACTCCAAATCGATTAGTGGCGACTCCATTTTAAAAATTGGTTTATAGGTTAAAAACTCAAACTATTAAAGTCGTGAATTGGTGGACTTGGGAGAGTCCGGGCTTAATAAATTCAGCCGAGCCATTAGCCTCCTTAGGTGCTCGTACCCGATTGCGGGCGCCGAGAAAAAAGAGGTCGCGACAGCTTGGCGACTCCGCTGGGGAATTTGAGGACTTAGGCCATTTTATCTTTGTTTAAACACTTTGCTGACTCGGGTTTTTTTTTTTTTTTGTGCGGGGTAATAGCTTAAATTTTTTTTATTTTGTTTAAAATAAAATGTTTTGTGATTATAAACCGTTGTGCATGCTTTATTGTTTTAAACACTACACATGGAACACACAACCCGGCCGCCGGACCGGGCCGCCATAGGATTTCTAGGATGGTGTTAAGAAAGATACGACCTCGAACGCGAGACTGCGATGTAGAGGTTGCCTTTCTTTTCCCCGAATTTCTTAGCCGAGGTTAGGAGGGTATCGCTAACGCGAGACCGCGATGGGCGGATATCCTTTTAATCTCACCAAGCCTTCGAGTTAGAAATCGAGCCACACGTCCCATGCGCATGTCTTTGTGCTTGCCATTTTATTTAAAAGCAAAGTGATTTCTTTACTTTTACTCAGTCTTTTATTTGACCCATGGCAATTTAGGATAAGCTTTTCAAGTCCCAAATTTATATGTGATGGGGAAAGACGATATCCAATTCATTCCGCTCCCAAGGCGGAGCTCTTCGATGGTGGGGTCAATTAGATCAGTTTGCCCAAGAGCGCGTGAAGGCCAAAATTGGTCATCTCCTATCATTGATCCAAATCACTGTTCGTCCTGAAGTCATACAAGCCATGGCACATTTTTGGTGCCCGAAGACAATTACTTTTATATTCGGTAGGTTTGAGCTAACCCCAACCCTGGAAGAATACAGCATCATCACTGGAATGCCTCTTGAGAAAAAGCTTGTCAAGCCATCGATAGGCGCCCTCCCATGGCGCAGTTAGCACGACTTTTAGGAACTGAAATCCATGTCATGAGACAAATTCTTGAAGGCAACCATAATACCCGCCACTAGAATTTATGAATGCTCTGTTTTCAAAATCAGCCTATGACCCAGAAAAGTGAGATTTTCCTCCTAGCCTTTTTCGGGCTCATCATCTTCCCCCATCAAAGAAATGCCATAACTCCCAAGATGGCATGGATAGTTGATCAGATCTTAAGAGGGGGGAATTATGTCAACATGATTTTAACTGAAACATTCTTGTCTTTTAATCGTTTTAAAGACAACTCGGAGAAAATCATGCGAGCCTCTCCTGAAATTTTACAAGTTTGGTTCTTTTCTCACCTAAGCGAATTTCGAGACTTCATGCGATCGCTGAAACAAATGCTTTTGAAAATCCATTACAAAAATTTATGGTTTTAGGACCGTACATTCCCAATCAAAGCCTGTTTAAATTGGGTAAGCTTCCTAAGAAACCCGGCTCCCGAGGCATTCCAATGGTGTGCTGGTTGGTTCCATGAAAAGAGGGCCCGCTTTGCTTACATGCGCACCCGCCCAATTCCATTGCTCGGTCTCACCGGCGCCATTCCCTACTACCCGTATCGGGTAGCACGACAATATGGAGCCCTTCAAGAGATCCCACCGCCTTTCAAGATGATGGTCCCTCCAGTTCTTTTCAACACAAGCCGTGACTATGAATTCGAAATTTCTACCGCTGAGGAAACCTGGGACAAGTGCCATCATAAAAGGATTGTGATACCTGAAGGGCTTGAGGGAGAAGAAAAAGCCCACCACGCCTCAATGTCCTACATCCACAACCATTGTATCCCGACAAGATGGAAGCCATTAGTCCCTCACTCAATCGAGAGAGAGAAGCCGCACGAGCAAGCGAGCTCATGGAGAGGGATTTGGGAATGGACTGGATGCACACCTCGAGCCGCCCAAGGAAGTAGGCATCCTCGCAAGAGCAAGGCTCCCGTCACATATAAATTGGGAATCATGTGCCCTTTAGTGTAAATAGTGTGAAAGTTTTGTCCCATTGTTTAGGGACTCTTGTTTAATATCTAGTATTTCATCCTGTCTTTTCAATTTCAAGTTCAAGTTCTAGATGTTAGGAGTTGGCAGTCTATAAATCCTCTTTTGATAAATAAAAAAGCAAGTTAGACCATTGCCATGGGTCAATCTTTGTTTACTTTCGTGCTCATTCATTGTTTTCACAACAAACGGGTAATTATGAATCGCCGGCCACCAATCGCCTCGTGAATGGCCTCATGCAATAGGACCCGATCAGAATGATGTACAAAATCGCCTCATTAACATTGAAGACGGCGTAGGACAGATGTCCATTGTCCTTCAACAACTCTCGAGACAAATGAAATCCACTCAAGCTGAGCCCAACTCTATAGTTGCCTCAAACACCGTCATGACGCCCGCAAATTTGCCAGAAAATAGCCAGTACCATGGACAGTTTGAAAGGATCATGAAAAAGTTAAACCAGTTGCAGGGGCGGAATCCCATGGACCTTTCCAATTATGCCGGCATTGAAATCCCTGAAAAGCTCAAAGCACCTGAATGCGAAAGGTATGCTGATACCTCACGCCCAGAGACCTACTTACATGTGCCTACTCGGTCCGAAGGATGATTCAATCGTACCAATCGAATTTGATCGGCCCCGCCTTGCGATGGTACATTGCCAAGAAGATTAGTTCCCTTAAAACTTGGAGGAACTAATTCATATTTTTCACCAAGAGTACAATATTGACATCACCCCTGACATCACATTGCCCTACGAAGAGCCGATGATCGCGGAGCACGAGGAGTCGTTAGTTGCTGAAATAGGAGAGAAACGTGTCAATGAAGCCTTGCATGATAAATGGGCAGCTGAGCAATATCTTGTTACTGGAAAATTTCCCACTAGGAAAGACAATGAGCCTTTGTACGAGATCAAAGACACAGAACATGTTCAAGAGTGGGGCATGACAGGACAACTCCCTAAGCTTACTCTAAGAGCTAGGGTCCAAAAAATACCGACCCCTATCAATCTGGAAAGTGAATTAGACAATGAAACTCTAATGTCTCTCACTTCCCTTGACAGAATCAAGTTAGCAAAACGAAGGGCCTTACTCAAAAGGTTTGGACCAGAAGCCAAGAAAAGAAAGCCTAAGCAGATAGATTCAGCATCTACCGACGAGCCACCGCGCCAAAGCTTCGAGCATTCCCAAGAATGCAGCCTTGAAGGCCCCCATCCTCTAGAGTACAATCCTGAAGACTTCCCGGCCCTAGAATACAATCCCAAGGACTTCCAGCGATATTTCAACAATGAAACTGACGATTCATCGTATAACTGTTTCCTACTCTCATCCGGAGATGAAGGCCCGTCAGAAGAAGAAGCATACGTCTTTATCCGCTATGATCCTAACGAAGTACTAAGCTTGTCCTCTGACCAAGAGGATAGCTTCAATACTTTATCCTCATTCGGAAATTTTGACCAAGAAGAAAGCAATGGGGTAATCTCGGTAGAATCCAACTTCCCTGAAACAGAAAAATTCACCACTACAACAGATATGCAGTGGGAAAATCAGTGGCCTAACCAAGATACATCAAGCCCGTCTTACGCTCATAGGATCACGACCCCTGGAGAGATGTGGATACCTAATTTCCGTAAGTATAATGGCACAACTTGTCCCGTGGCTCATTTGCAATATCTCCATGCGGAAATGAGTCGGTACTATGGCCCGATGTCGTTCACAACTCAGGCCTTCCAAGAAAGTCTTACAGGGTCTGCATTGCAATGGTTCGTCACAGCAGATATCAGCCTCATGAGGGATTGGAATGAACTGTCTTCCACATTCCTGCATCGGTATCAAAGCACCAAATTGGAGCCGAAGCGTCTTGTGAGAACTTGGTTCACTTTAGAAGAAGACCAATGGAGGATTTTCGAGCATATGCAAGGAGGTGGGAAGCTTTCATGATGCAAACCTACCATCAACTGGCCTGAAGAAGAAATGATAAAGCTGTTCATTGGAGCTTTACCCCGCAAGCATCGCTGTTGGTTGCATGGGTTACATTTCCATAGCTTCAATGAAGTGGTCCTCTCATGCGAATACTTCGAGTCTACTGGGGGCGAGGAACTCAAAGGCGCTTGATTTCAAAACCAGCACTATCAAAGTGCTCCTTTTCATAGGAGTTTTCATGGGTGTTGCTTGTTTTTATAATTTCATGTTTCTTATCATGTCTAGTGTGCTACTGTTGTATTTTCCATTTCAGTAATCTAATGTACAATTATAATATTTTGTTTTGAAAGCATGAGGCGGTATCCCAAACCGGCCCAGTGATGTTATCCAACCATGAAAAGAAAATATCATCCAAGGAGAATACTGAGGGCTGGACTTCCTCATGCTTTTTCTCCCCTAAAGACGTATTTTGAAAATAAAAAATATTTCATCACTCGAAAGTTTTTGTTAAAACAAGATGATAAATTTAATCATGTTTGTCTTTCTGACTCACTTACTTCATGTCTCAGAAGATCATTCCCATCCCCTTTAATTT
The DNA here is from genome assembly GCA_017140475.1 of Eucalyptus fibrosa. Taxonomy (NCBI): domain Eukaryota; kingdom Viridiplantae; phylum Streptophyta; class Magnoliopsida; order Myrtales; family Myrtaceae; genus Eucalyptus; species Eucalyptus fibrosa. The sequence goes on along the minus strand of CM029509.1, from coordinate 21,570,095 downwards.
AGTGTGACAGGGGGCATTTGAAGCAAGCGCATCATGTGAACTCACCAAATTCAAAGACACCCTGCCAAGAAAACAGGGGCAAATAGAAAGAATCATCCTACACCAAAAGAGGGTAAGTCTTATTCTCTGAATATAATTTGGAAATGATGTCCTCTCTCTTCTATTTACAGGATACAAAAGACGAAACGTAATAGGTACAGGCATAGAGTTGAAATCGAAGCATCCATGACATGCCTCACTCCTGCCCAGCTCCATCCTAAGCCAAAGGACTATCTTGTCGCACGACGCGCCCAAACAGCTAGATGTTACAGTATCAGCTTCAACATAAAGAAGGATTTCCTCTTCTTAAGTGATTACTGTCAACAGGGAGAAAATCTAGACAGTCAAGGCGATCTATAGCCCCACACCCTGGACAATGACTTTGGAATTTAGAAGCTTCACTCCAGACGCATATTCTCGCAAGAAGTAATTGCCACAAGAGAATTTGAGGTTTTGATTGTCCATCTCAGATTCCATAGAAGCTTGAAGTACATGACTTTGCTCAATGCTGCTAATGGTCATATAGTCAAAGACATAAGAAAATTCCACAGAAGTAAGGCGTTGAAGATAAATCGACAACCATCAATCATGCATACATGGTCACAAATGAAGAGGGCCAATCAAAAGAGACATTAAACTGTGTCAAAAACAAAAGGCCGTCATTGACATACAGAGATCCCTAGGAGTCAGCAAATACAAACTTTGGAAAAGAGTAATTTGGTATCGTTTCCAATACTCCCAGTATCTGAACTCATTTTTGACATATTTTCTCCTATTGGCAGGAAGCATATGATTCAAGAAGCAAGCTTAATGGTTAATTTGGGCAAATCAAATAACCCATATCGATTTACCTAACTTGGTATGAAGGGACGTGTCGTCCAGGAGCCGGTTCGGTTAAATAAAAAAGGAAGCGCCCTACGAACACCATCGGCACCTCTAGCCGAGTGGTATCCGGGAAGAAGCAAAAAGGTCCGAAGTCGGGGGTTCGAATCCCTGACGCGGCAGTTAGCCGCTTGGTAAAAAAATAAAAAAAATAAAAAATTTTGCTTCCCTTGCACTTGCAAATTACGAGAGAAGAGGTGACCTAATGAAGCAAAAGACATAGGACTTCGTGACCCACTTGTACTTCAAGTTCATCCAATCATCTGCAAACCAGTGAAGGGTAATTCGGTATCGTCTCCATTACTCCCACTATCTGAACTCGCTTTTGACGTATTTTCCCTATTGACAGAAAACATTGGGAATCTAAAACCAAACTTGATGGTCAATATTGGTCAAGTGAGGTTCGTGGAAATGACCCGCATCAAATTCACCTGGCTTCGTGTAAAAGGACGCGTCATCCAGGAGCCAATTCAGAGAATAATCGACCTAACAAAGCAAGGGACATAGGACTTCGTGTCCCCCTCTCACTTCAGGATCACCCAATCGTTTGCAAACTAGTGAAGGGTAAAGTTGTATCGCTTCCAATTATTCGACTCTTAAAAGAGTTCATAACTAACACATTCCCTCTTGTTTGTTGCAGGATCACCTGACTGTCAAAAGCAAGGATAACGAATCAATGAGAAGCATGTCTTGTTTGTTGCAGGATTACCTGACTGTCAAAAACAAAGATAATAAATCAATGAGAGGCATGACAAACTCTCCTAAGCGAAATGGCGTCCTGAGTAATTGCCAAAGCAAATGACAGAGATCCTTCAGGCCTCAACTCACATTTGATTTTGGTTAGACTAATTGATCTACTTGTACATCTTCTCTTCTGCAGGGGCAAAAGCAGAAAGGCCCATCGAATCCATGATCAGATCCCCAACCCTGGCTGATCCTTCTTATGTCATGTCCCTACTTAATAAGGACAACCATCGACACCCATTTGCAAATAACCCTTTTGATGTTCAAAATTTAACATATTTGGAAACACCATTATGTTAGCCCCTAAAGTTGTCAATATGGACTTTTTTGAGTCAAAAACCATTCACTTGTTTTGAAGAATTCAATCTCCATCATATTCGAAATGTTGCATGTCGTTTCCAGATGAATTCTGCATGATGATTTTGCCTGTCTAAGTCACTGATTCCACTGAGGATTATTAGAATAGATAGCTAAATGAAGAATACAAGATTAATCGAGCATGCTGGATGAGGCGCGTCAGAATGATGAAAGGCAAGCCATATCCTACACACAGTCCCCTATCTATACACTTGTGAGATGAGTGCAGAAGATTCCATGACTGCAGGGTAAAGAGTTCTCTCGCGAATGGTACGATAACCAAAGCAGTGAGAGGCATTTCATTGCTCACCCCTTTGAGCTCCTTACACTGGTGAAATTTCTGTCCTTTCCCTGTCAAGAACCACCCCACACTGGGGCAGATCGGAGGTGAAGCAACATCGCAAGGTGAGAAGAAAGATAGAAATTTTCTTGCTCGCACTTGCATCAATCTTTGGGTGTCTTTATTGCATATGAACACTCGCATTAATTTAAGTGCCCTAGAGTCATGAAGAGCAATTCTTTCTTTACGCACTTGTATCTATTGTATAACTCAATTGAGTCTGTAAATTCACCCTCACGTGGAGGCAAAGCAAAAGCTACTGCCATTTGAGCAACATAATCAAAAATGCTGGCAAAAGATGAAGACTCAATAGTCTAATAGAGGCGTTTGCTTGAACTTGTCAAGATCAGCTCTCAAGCAACGAGAATGAAAAAAACATGGGCATAAAAAAGCAGTGTACCTGGTAAAAGCAAGGTCAATGCCCATAAATGAAGAACTCGAATAAAAATAGGGGCATGAAAAAGCAGTGTGCTTGGTAAGAGTAAGGCCAATGCCCCCCAGTCAAAAATGCAGCCAAGAAAAGTTGTTGTGATCCATAGAACCTCCATCTGACAAGAAAAACTAGTGACAAATGCCAAGACAGTCACCAACTCTCACCCTCTTACATGTGAGCCAAGTCTACATTACATCCCCATTGTAAAAAGTCTCTTCAGACTAGGGGCACTTCAATTAACGTAGGATTTCATATGTGCATAAGCATCACTCAAAGAAGTACGAGCAAGATTACTCTATCTCTTTTCGCAGGGTTCTTGACTTGTAAACCCGGAGATGATCATGCAACATTTTCGTCCATTGGCTTTGACCTTGACGGTCCCATTTGATGAGCTGCTGACCAAGACTTCATCATAAATTTCAACAAATACCTCTCACATTGGTAAAGTTGTACTACTTGCGAGAATACTTGGACCCCTGTTGACATGATGACAGTGAGATAGTGTGGTCCTTATAAATCCTGCATCAATGGTCAGGATAGCCTTCTCCATGAGAGTGAGTGAAAAGTCCTTTCAGACTGAAAGTCCCTCATCTGGCATGCTCAAAGCATCTATATTCCGAATAAATGTTGTCTTTCAAAATCTTCCCCAGTGGAAATCAGATGATGCAAAATTGACAAGATTATCATGCATAAATCACATTTGAATTTATGAATTTACAGTATATACAATCATGTGTGCATATTGTGCAAATAGCAGACATACTCCCAGAGATCAGAGATATTGTCAGGTAAGCATATCTCTATCCCCATTTGTCTTAAAGTACCTATCATTGTCCAGGTACTCTCTTCTTGACACTCGACTTGTTCAAGTCGTCCCTTGAGTTTGGGTGCTTGCAACTGTCTAAGTATCCCCTTGTCTTTGACTACCCACCACTTGCTAGGTGTCTTTGACTACTCACCACTCGTCCCTTGAGTTTGGATGTTTGCAACTGTTTTAGCATCCCATTGTTTTAAGTGCCCACCACTTGCCGGTGCTCCCTTTGTTGACACTCAGCATGTTCGAGTTGTCTTTAAAGTTTGGATGCTCGTGACTAACCAAGTATCCCTTTATTGTTAAATACCTACTGCTGTCTAGGTATCCCTGTTGTCTTTTGAGTATCGGTCACCGTTCGGATACTCCCCTTTCCTGACACTCGACCTGTTCGAGTTATCCTCAGAGCATTGATACTTGTGACTGACCAAGTATCTCTTGGAATACCTACTGCTGTCTAGGTATCCCCATATCGTCAAGTACCCACTGTTGTCCAGGTACTTCCTTTTCATGACACTCAACTTGCCCAAGTTGTCCCCAAATAATAACAGTTGTTCAAACATTCCACTGCTTTGTGTGCCTGCGCCTACCCAGGTATGCTTTCTTACACTTGGACCAACTGAGTGGTCCCAGGTTGTATCATTAAATACTTGTTCATCCAAGTATTCCAGTACTTTGTACACCTATGGCTATCCAGGTGTTCCACCCCTTTTAAGTGCCTACGGCAATCTAGGTAAGCCTCGTGCTACATTCGAATCCCCTTTACCAGGAGGTGAGAGACCTTCATGAATATGCGAGGCATATCCTCAATATTCCCAATTACCAGGAGGTGAGAGACCTTCACGAATATCTCAGGTACGCCCTCGATATTCCCCTTTACCAGGAGGTGAGAAACCTTCATGAATATGTGAGGCACGTCCTCAATATTCCCAATTATCAGGAGGTGAGAGACCTTCATGAATATGCGAGGTACGTCCTCGATATTCCCCTTCACCAAGAGGTGAGAGACCTTCATGAATAAGCGGGGCACACCCTCGACATTCCCATTACCAAGAGGTGAGAAACCTTCACAAATATCCAAGGTATGTTCTCAATATTCCCAATTATCAAGTACCCTTCGATACTTGTGATTATCCAGGTATCCCCAAATAGTCTGTACCTGTGATCGTCCAGGTACCCCTTCGATACTTGTGATTATCCAGGTATCCCCAAATAGTTTGTATCCGTGATCGTCCGGGTACCCCTTCGATGCTTGTGATCATCCAGATACCTCCAAAGAGTTTGTACCTGTGATCGTCCAGGTACCCCTTCGATACTTGTGAATATCCAAGTATCCCCCAAGAATTCATAATTGTGATCATCCAAATACCCCTTCAATGCCTATGGTCAGCCAAATACCCATTTCGACGCCTGCAAAGGCCCAAATATCCTTCATGTTAGTACTTGTGAATATCCAGGTACTCTTTGATATGCTTGTGAATGTTCAGGTATCTTCCACGAACAGATGCCCTGAGAAAGGTCGGCGCATCCTCCCGAGAAAGGTCGGGTTCCAACTGGCGTCTTCGACGGAAGTCAGACGCCCCACAAATCGATGCCCTGAGAAAGGTCGGCGCATCCTCCCGAGAAAGGTCGGGTTCTAACCAGTGTCTTTGACAGAAGTCAGACACCCCAGCAAAACAGATGCTCTGAGAAAGGTCGGTGCACCTCCCGAGAAAGGTCGGGTTCCAACTGGTGTCTTCGACAGAAGTCAGGCACCCCACAAATCGATGCCCTGAGAAAGGTCAGTGCATCCTCCCGAGAAAGGTCGGGTTCCAACTGGTGTCTTTGACAAAAGTCAGACGCCCCACAAACAGATGCCCTGAGAAAGGTCGGCGCATCTCCCGAGAAAGGTCGGGTACCAACTGGTGTCCTCGATACAAATCAGGCACCCACAAATGAGATGCCCTGAGAAAGGTCGGTGCATCTCCCGTCAAGGCGACCGAAGAAAGGTTCGGGTCCTAGACAAATCATGGATTGTTTTAACAGGCGACCGAAGAATGGTTCGGGTCCTGGAAGAGCAGTCTCCCGTCAAGGCGACCGAAGAAAGGTTCGGGTCCTAGACAAATCATGGATTGTTTTAACAGGCGACCGAAGAATGGTTCGGGTCCTGGAAAAGCAGTCTCCCGTCACGGCGACCGAAGAATGGTTCAGGTCCGAGACAAACCACTGATTACTCCAACAGGCGACTGAAGAATGGTTCGGGTCCTGGAAGAGTAGTCTCCCGTCACGGCGACCGAAGAATGGTTCGGGTCCGAGACAAACCACTGATTACTCCAACAAGCGACCGAAGAATGGTTCGGGTCCTAGAAGAGCAGTCTCTCGTCAAGGCGACCGAAGAAAGGTTCGGGTCCTAGACAAATCATTGATTGTTTTAACAGGTGACCGAAGAATGGTTTGAGCCCTGGAAAAGCAACCTCCTCATATCACCAGGTAAGATGACGCCTTGATACTTGCCAAAACTCGGGGTTCACACCCTATCTCACTCACTCCCGGTAAGTAACTACAGGTATCTTCTTATCTGTCTTAGTATATGTGAAGTTATATTGCTCTTTTTCTGCATAGAATAATAGGTCCCAAATAAAATATAATCTGCTACGCATGCATGGATAAAATTGAGGCATCAGTCTGTCTTTGAATGCAACCTCTACGAACTCACCTTCAAAGAGGGGCAGCTGTTGACACCTCAATTTTAATTAAGTCTATCTTATTAATTAAGTTTTTATTTATCTTGTCTTTTTTCGGAATAATAAACAAATGAAAGCAAAACAAAAATAAAAAAACAAAACAAAAGCAAAAAGAAAGCAGGAAAGCCCTCGCATGGGCCCGCGAAGCCCATTTCCGTGACAGCCCAGCCCAGCCGGGTCTTCTTCTTCCTCGCGCAGTTGCAGCGCACGCGCAGAGGGCGCGACGCCGGAGCGGAGGGGAGGAGCAGCAATGACGCACATGGAGTAGAGGGCGGTTGGCATCGGATAAGAACGTGGGAGGGGCAGCTGGCGTCGGATGGGACGCCGGTTCGGCCGGCGGGGACCGCTTGGCGCGCGGGGACTTGTGGTCGAAGCTCCGTCGACCGGTTACCCCCTCGCCTATAAATAGGCCCCCGTTTCTGACAGCGAAGGGCACGCCGAGAGCGATCGAAGGCTGCAAAGCTTCGAGCTTCCTGCTGAGAGACTTCAGAAGGGGAGCCGAGGTCGAGCAAGCCCAGATCCGAAGGCTCGCGGCCGGAGAAAGAGAGGTTTTGCCGGAGAGACGAACAGAGAGAGAGAGGGAGTCGGATCTAAGGCTGCAGATTTCGGGTTCCCCACTGAGAGACTTCAGGGGGGTCCGAGGACGCGCGGCCGAAGATCTGAGGCCCGCCGGAGCAGGTCGTGAGCTTAAACGGCCTCCCACCGAGAGACATCGGGGGAGGCCGCGGGCAAGCGAGCCTGCAGAGAGAGGAGAATCCAAGCGCAAGAGACGGTCGAGGCTTAGATCCGCCGTCGATTCAGCTCCAACGCCGCCCCAAACACCATCTCGACGCCGTCCAGATCTAAGTCACCGTCGTCGCCGCGAGCAGTGCCACCGTGCCGAGCCAAAGCCGAGAGCAGGTGACGACGGAGCCCTGTCTACGCCGTCCATCCAAAGCTCTGATGGCCGTCGCATTTGCCATTCACTGTCGTCGCCGTAGCCACCGTAGCCGCCGTCGCCGCCGTCGCCGCCGGAATGCTCCCATTTCCCCCCTTTCGGCGCCGCGAATTCGCAAACCCTAGGGTTTGCGATTTCCGGGTCGCGAAGCGGATCCGGGTAGGGATTCCGCGATTTAAGGGGCGGTGGAAGCTGGGTCGGGGTTCGGGTCGGATCCGGGTAGGGTTCCGCCGGGGAGCGGGTTGTGGAGTCGGGTCTTCGGGCCGGGCCGGGCGTCTCTAAACGCCCGGCCACGGCGTCGTTTTTGATTAAAAAAAAAAAAAAAAAAGAAAAGAAAAAGCCGAAAAATCCGAGTCGGGCCCGCAACGCGGGCCCGTCCGCGATTGGGTCGCCGGCCCGGGTCGGATCCAACCCGCGGATCCGACCCGGGTCGGTTTTATTTTATTATTTTAATATAAAATAATAAATATTCTATTTTCAAAAAAAAAATCAAAAGTATTTTATTTTCGAAAAAAATATAAAAAAAATGTTTTAATTTCCAGAAAATCGAAAAATATTAAAAATTGTTGAAAAATGTTTTATTTTCTAAAAAATCGAGAAAAATAAAAAAAAAAATTTATTTTCCAAAAATATTAAAAATTATTAAAAAATATTTTATTTTCCGAAAAATCAAAAAATCAAAAATATTCCATATTTTCCAAAAAAATGCCAAAAATCCAAAAAAATCCAAAATTTCATAAAAAAGCCAAAAAAATTCAGAAAAAGCCAAAAAGACTTGTATTTCACCAAAAAACCCCAAAAAATCCCTTTTGTGTCCAAAAAATTAGAAAATGACTCAAAAAAATGTTTTTCCTCCAAAAAATGCATGGAAAATCTCTCAAACATCCAAAAAGCCTTAGGGTTTAAACAAGATTAGGTACCGAAAGGGCATTAGTGATTAACTAGTGTAATCAAGTCCCCGATCCTAATTTCTCTCGGTTTGCGCAGGAGCGAGTATTTCTCCCGATACTTCGCTTGGGTTTCTAATCGACCCACTCCAAATCGATTAGTGGCGACTCCATTTTAAAAATTGGTTTATAGGTTAAAAACTCAAACTATTAAAGTCGTGAATTGGTGGACTTGGGAGAGTCCGGGCTTAATAAATTCAGCCGAGCCATTAGCAATGGGGTGGGTCTAAACCAATTGTATTGATGTCCATTTTAGGTACCACTTTGTCCTAAAATTTTTGACTTGATACCAATTTAGTCGGACGTGGATAATTTATAATAATATTTTAATAAATTTTAGATTTTTTATTCTTTTTTTTCATTTTTATTTTTTTAATTTTATTTTTCTTCTTCCTTTTGCTAGTGACCAACCACCGAGCTTAGCCTTGCCTTGGCCAGGCGAGGCTAGCCCACCTAGCCATGGCCAATGGTTGGCCATCGCTCGTCATTGGTGTCTGATCATTAGCAAAAGGAAGAAGAAGAAAGGAGAAAAAAAAAAAAAAAAAAAAAAAACTAGAAAAAAGTAAAAAAAAATCAAAATATTATTAAAAATTATTCATGTTAGCATTTGTGGTGCCATATAAACCGGTCAGCGTCTACAGCAGCAATATTCAATCAAGGGATAACAAATTCAACTAGAAGTGTATTGCTAATGTTCAGGAAAAAATAATAATATTAAAATGGCGCTTCTAAAAGGGCATGCGAGTGAGGATGATATTTGAAATTTGCTCAAATTAATTTTCATAACGAGCGGCCAAAAGAGAAACGTCGAATCACCACGAATTCATCTACTCAGAACTTTCAAATTCGAGGCAAGAGTACCGAACTCAACAACATAATCCAACAAGCAACTGCGCTGCAAATCCGTAGTCCTAGATACTCTCCATCTACAGGTGAAAGAGAAAGAAACAAAGGGATCGCCTACGATATAGAGACAGATTCCTTCACTTCATTTACTGTTGTTACCAAGTATCTAAAAAACCCTTAGCTAGATCCAAAATCCCAAGTTCAACGGAGGTTTAAGAAATCCATTTCCACGTTCAGTTTCTGGGATGGGTCGAAGAACAGTACGTAAAGTACTCCCCCATGCAGTGCCAGATGCAGAGAACCGAAGCTATTCGCGGCCTACTTCAGGAAGATCCTTCTTGGGAGATGGAGGTTCTCGTTCTCAAGAGTACATCTCCCAGACCGTGTCGGTCGGTCATGTGCATTTCTAGGGTTTGGGCCGATCGCCATAAAAATAATGCTTGATCAGCACGATGGGAAATTGCTTTTTTTTTTTCTTTAGGTTCTGCATCTCGGAATAATAAAAAAAGAGTTTTAGGGCTTGCATGGTTGTGTTCTTTTTTTCTGTTTATGAATAAAAATTTTATTTTTTTGTTCCCGAAAAAAAAAAAAGAACAGAAACGCATTTGTTTGCATTTTTGTTCCAAATCTATTGTTTTTTATTCCCGGAACACATTTGGAACAGAAATAAGAAAAAAAAAAACTTGTTTATTGTTTTTGGAACAATTTTTAAGAACACATTTTCTTTCTCTATTTTTTTCTTCTCTTTTTTTTCTTCTTCTTTTTTCTTTGGCCGGTTGCCGGCCTCGGCCATGACCGGCGACCAGCCGTCGAGGGCTGGCGACGCCATTGAGGGCCAGTGACCTAGCCGGAGCGTCACCGGCCCCTAGTGAGGCCGAGCGTCGCTGGCATGGGCGAGGCTCGGCCTCGCCTAGATTTGGTGAGCCCGAGCTCGCCCAGCCATCGGCGAGGCTCGGCCTCTTCGGGCCACCGCCAGGCGACCGGTGGTTGGGCAAGCTCAGCCTCGCCGGATCTGGGCGAGCCCTAGCTCGCCTAGCCAAGGCAAGGTTGGGCCTCACCCAACCACGGCGAGGCTCGGCCTCGCCGCCGGCCCTCGTCGGTGGTCGCCGGCCATGGCCGAGGCTAGCGATTGGCCAAAAGAAGAAAAAAAAAAAAAGAAAGAAAAAAAGGAAAAATAAAATAAAAATATTTAAAAATTAAAAGAAACAAAAAAAGAACACAAATTTACCAAACGTGTTTCGGTTCTTTTTTATTTCCGGAACAAGTTTACCAAACACGTTTTTCTGGTAAAAAATTATTCATTGGAACAAAAATAGTTTTTTTTTTTAATTTTATTTCTGTTCTCTGGAACAATTTTTGAACAGAAACACAAACAAACTCACCCTTAGTGACTATTTCAATGGGCAGCCACGGTGATTCCAGAAATGTTTAGTAACATCAATGGTGAGAGCAACGCTTATTGAGAGAATGCAGGATGTCAAAAAAAAAAAAGAAGGGGGAAAGGAAATCCTTTAGGAGATGTACGTTTATATAGGAGTACATACTTGTCGTGACCTAAATTTTTAGGGCAATCCTAAAGTTTAGGTTAATGGATTACTAAGTCCGAAAACTTGGCACGGACCCTCCCAAGTCCTACCAATCGCGACTTGATAGAAATTAACTCATTTAAACATGCAATTTCAATTCAATTTGGAGCCGCCACTAATCAATTAGGGTTTGATTAGAAACCCAAATAAAGTATGGGAGAATACTTTATTTTTACGAACCAGAGATTCAATAAATCCGGGGACATGATTACGCTAGATTAGTCTAACGCCCTTTCGGTACCTTTTATTTTAATTTAAAAAATATTTAGCAGACAATGTTGATTAATTTTAATCTAAGCTACAAACATGCAAATGGTGGTCATGCAGGTGCACAATCAATAAAATAACATTCAAATAAATAAAAAAATGCTAATAAAATGCATGTCCTAAACATGATTTCTAAATGACAGAACGCCTACTTTTTCTTTTTCTTTTAAAAAAATATTAATTATATGCAATCTTAATTTAAACTTAATATGCATGAATTTACTTTAATGACATATGAGATGCAATTCATGTGGCATAATTCAAATCATTACAATATGTGTGCAATCTAATTTACATAACCCTAAATATGCATATGCTGTATGATATGAAATGTATGACGTGATAATTTTATATGCATGTTCTTTTTATGATTTTTTTAATGATTTTTTTATTACACACATGCAACCTGCACTAACAATGACGACATGAAATATGATCAATTATAAACTAATTTATTAACTAACCAAGTAAATGACCTCTTGTGTTTTCTTTTTCAAATGACTTAATGATTCTTATTAAAAAGAAAATAATGATGCAATATTAATCTTCGGCCTTTTTTTATTAAAAAAATGCATGACTAGAATATTAAAATATTAACCTATGACCCACTAACTAAGGCGCAGCATGTGGTGTACACATTATGAAATCTATATAACCTAAATAAGATTTTTTTGTTCTTTTTTTGTTTTATTAAAGGAAAATTAACCTAATCCTATATGAATCTAAAAAATATCGAAACGCAAAGCTTTAAATATGAAATGCATATGAACCTAAGTACTTAAATTCTAGATATGACATATGATATGATGTGATGTGCAAATAACAATGATGCATCAAAATACATGTACTATTGAAAATTTATTTATGTAAATCAATGACATTTCAATGATGCAAAGCAAATCATGAATTTGCCATGAAAAGTCGAAATAATCAAAAATCTAACTTGACGTCTCGGGTCAATATTTTTTATTATCATAACTTAATATGACGAATTTCCTAATGATAAAAATAAATCAAAACAAATCAAGTTAGAATATATAAAAAAAAACATGAAATCAAATATCTAGAAAATCACCTAGTCCAACTCACGGTTGGCTTGAGGAATGGCGAGGAGCAGCTGGTGATTCGGTGATGGGTCGCCGTTCGGAACAAGGGCTGTCCGTCGGAGCTCCGGCGAGGTTCGGCAGTAATCAGACCTGCAGCAAAACAGAGGAGGCAGCAAATGGTCCTGTTCGGGCGTGGAGCCGGCGTCGGTTGCTGCAGAGGTGAGGATGCGAGCTGTGGTAGTGGCAGTGGTGCTGCGGATGCGCGAGCAGAGGGCTGATCACGGTGAAGCAGGCTTCAGATGCTGGTGCAGGCGTGACAGCAGGGCGTCGGTGCGGGGATTTCTGGTTCCGGGTGGATCGCGGACAGGGCAAGGAAAGCTGCGACGTCGCGGGTCGGCACAGCGGTGGCTTCGTCGGGCAGGTGGAACGACTCCTCAGTAGAGAGCACGGCGAAGAAACTCCGGCACGGGCGGTGGCGAGGGAACTCAGAGACGGTGAGCTGGCAGCGAATGGGATCGAAGACTCGCGGGATGCAGGCGAGGAGGAGACGCGATGTCTGGCGGGACTGCAACAGATGTCGAACGGAGGCGGCTGGAAAAAGGCTCGAGGGTCCGGAGCTCCGGTTAAACACGTCGTCCAGCGACGAGATGCTGAAGAACAGATCAGGAGCGGCGTCTCCTGTCGGGCTGCAGTGGTGCGACGAGCAGTAGTGCAGGGTAGTGACCAAAGGAGCGCTTCAAGTGTCGGTGCAGTGGCGCGGGTGACGACGGGTGACGAGCGGTGGGGCGATCGGTGGCCAGCGCGAACAGTAACGGCAGAGGAGCTTGCGTTTGCGGGAGGTCGAGTAGCAGTGGCGAAGAAGACGATCTGTTCTTCCTCTGCTTCTGTTTTTGCTTCTTCTTTTTTTTTTTTTCTCTCTTTCCCTCACACGTCTCTCTCACCTGTCTCTCTCTCTCTCTCTTACTGTGCTCTGCTGCACTTTTCAGCGGAAGAAAAAGTGCTCCCTCCTGCTGACCTCGAAACTAACAGTAAGAAAAACCAAAAAGAACCTCTCTTGATGCCTTCACTTTTTGACTTTTCTTTTTTCTTTTAACTTTTGTATTCTTTTCTCCTTCGATGAAGACGAAGAGAAGCCCCCATTTTCACGTCTCGCACCCTCTATTTATAAAGTGAAGACTCGAATTTGTTTTGCCGGTGGAGATTTTCGCTCAACCTCTCGCCGGTGGAGATTTTCGCTCAACCTTTCAACAACAAAGTGGCTCCAAAATCAAACGGTTAATTTTTTTTTTTAAATTTTGAAATGAGAATGTATTTTCAACAACAAAGATTTTCAAAAATCGAATTTTATTTAATTTATTATTTTTAAAAATATTATGTGTCAACAATACTACTAGTATGTTAGAGCATCTATGCTATGCTCTTAATTATAATATACTATATTATTTCGTATGAAATGACTGAATGATTTTAGGAACTCATTAATATTAGATTTAAATCTTTGAGTAGCATAATGTATGATATGTTTTGTTTATATTTTCGTTTTCTTCACATTAGTACGGAAACAATTGGCTTAGAGTATTAGAGTGAAAGTATATGCTTTTATAATGCTGTATATAGATACAACATACTATGTATTATATATTCGTGTATTGGCAACAAGGCTTGCGTGTGAAACAAAGTTTTTGCCTAGTCTCTCAATCAGGCAATTTTTTTTTTTTTCAATTTGCCGACGGAGGAGTTAGATGCTAAGATTGCACCCTACATAAATTTGACCACGTTACACGAAATTTTATGAGGACCCAAGTTTTTTTTTTTTTTTTAAATATGTTTTACTTTTTTACGAATTACTACCTTAATTAAAGGTGTTAATGCAGTAATTATTGCCACAGAGAGAGAGAGAGAGAGCATAGATACCCCATAATAAAATAAGATATAAATGGAAGATAGTCCCTGTGTGGAATAATTTGATTAAAAGGTGAAGGGACATGACATTTGTAGCAAGTGTTGGAGGGTGATAAAAGAATATTTGGGGTTATGTGATATTTGGAGCTAGGTTCCGGAAATGGAATCTCTAACTATGAATATTCCAATAAGGTTTTTTTTTTTTTTTTTTCCTTTTCTTTTTATCAATGAAGATAAAAGAAAAAGAAAGAAATAAAGCAATGCTGTGCATCATTTCTACTTTAGGGGTTAGTACTGTCATAAGTAAGTGGATCATATTAGAACCAATCACAGTTTGACAAACTTATGGATCTTATAATTAAAGTCTAACATGAGAAGAAGAAATTACCAAAAAAATCACATGGAATGATAATGAATACTATAGATTTATGTGCTTTGATTTAAAGTTGGCATGTATCTCACGGGGAGAGCTAGTCGTTAAGAAATACGTTATGAATATGGATAATAAATAATTTACATTCACTCAATTGCTTGAGTATTTTCCCACCTTAAAATTATATCCAAAGTGAAATAATAAACATTATATTACAAATCTCTCAAAGAGAACTCACTGAGAAAATTTGTAGATAAAAACCCTAACCTCCTCTTCTTTGCTTTAATATGCTAAAATCAAAATCCACCTCATATATAATATAATATAATATAATATAATATAATATAATATAACATAATATTTGTATCCAGAAAAACCTTTTTTTAATGACTCAAATTAGGAATTTAACTCCAATAAAGATTTATCAATCAAAAGTAAAAGATAGGCTTTCCTAATTTAAATTATATGATTAGGCTTTCCATCGGATTTCGTTTACGAATTCAATCTCGAGATGTTGGTCACCATCTAATGTAAAAACAAGGGAAGCTTTAACTGAAAGACTCGAAAACCAAGCTGTCCGTGCTCCACGCTGCTGTGATTAGAAAGAAGCAACCAAATTGCACTTACGGTACTAATAAACAAGAAGACCACTTTGAGAAAGGACTTTGATAAGCTCCCGATAAAACGCGTTTATGTATACTTTCAAGCGTCGAACCTCGCTACCCAAGAACATCATAATTCGCACCAAACCCTAATCAGTCCCTAACCTCGCGTATTGTCCACTATTCAGGATCAACATGTGCGCAGCGAGTGCCACAATATCAGAATTAGATGTTGCTCTTTTAGAGTGTATTCGCCAGCATCTTCTCAAGGACGACGACTTTGAAACCCTAGCGAAAATCGCTGAAAGTGTTCGATTCCATTGCCCAGTTTCAAGTTCCAACACCTTTCCGTCGTTGGAGATAACTAAGGAGGACTTGACTGGCTTTGCCAGCGATCCCAAAAAGCTTAATGGCTATGTTGTGTCATTCCAATAGCGTAGACCTTAAAATGGAAGAAATCGAGAGTTTTCGTGTGCTAATTTTCAGTCATTATGTTATGGACATGCGTCAAGTGAACAATTTTATTATAAAAGAAGCATACGGAAAATTCATTTGTCCGATTTATTAATTTTTGTTTCTTTAGGGGAAAACACAACCTCTCTATGGTTTGACAACTGGCACCCTAGAGGGCCCTTGAACCTGTTCTTCTCAGATTCTCTTATCTATAGCTCAGGGCTCTCTAGACAATCTTGTGTTGCTGACCTCTTCTCAGATGCTGGCCAAGCTCTCAGGTTGGTGCTTCAATCGTGGGGTCAACCTCTTCCGATCCTGACGAATGACCCGGATCGTTGCTGCTGGCGAGAAAGCTCTTCGGGCCAGTTCACTATGGCATCGGCGTGGAACTTCATCAGGAAGAAGAGGATGCGGGTCCACTGGTACTCCTTCATATGGGACAACGCCATAGTGCCTCGATATCAACTCAACCTTTGGCTCATGGCCAAGCGTAGGCTTCCAACCCAGGACCTCCTTCTGGCCTATGGTATAATTGGAAATGCTGCATGTGCGTTTTGCAAGAATGTGCCTGACTCTCTTGACCACTTGTTTTTTGACTACTGTGTCACGGCTAGCGTTGCTTTCTTTTGGGCTTCCAGATGCAATTTACCTTGGCGTAACAGAGCTTGGGGGGAGAATCTCCGGTGGGCAACTACCTATTTGATGGGGAAAGAATTCTATAAGTGCATAACCCGTTTTTCCTTTGGCGCTTTGTGTCATATCATTTGGAAGAATAGGAATGACATCATCTTTAGAGACCAGCCTCTCTCAATTCCGGCCATCAAGAACCACCTCTTCAAAGTGGTCCAAGACAAGGCTATCACCTTCAGGAACGTCGAAGACAATTTCAGAAACAGAAGGCTGCAGAGAAGTTGGAACCTAGACCCGATTATTTTCAATGGGGACCCGTAGGTCCTTGATTTGACGCTGGCCTCCACCTTGCTTTTGGTAGCCGGTCGAGCTAGCCGTGCTTAGTTTAGCCTTGTTGTTGTAGTCGGTGTGCCGCCCCTGCGGCTTTTGCATCTCGTCACCCTTCCACTTCTTTTGTTACTACATTCGGAGTGCAAGTTACTGGTGACGAGATCTTTTGTACATTTGGCTCTCCTTAATATATTTCTTACCTTTTACCAAAAAAAAAAAAAAAAAAACACAAATTAGAAGAAATTCCGATGGGGTTTAGTCAAATTTTCTGGGGAAAAAAATTGACGAGTGCTGCTGGTGGTCTGTAATTTTCATGCTATCATATATAAAATATTTGCACTTACACTACTTTGAGTCGCCACCTAAGATAGTCATACATATGAGAAGATATGCGTTCGTTAATGCCTTCTTTCTTTTTTTTTTTTTTGTGGGTGGGGGGGGGGGAGGGGAAGATGGGAATTGGAAAAAGAAAACCGAGAGGTGAGGACACAGAAAATGGAACGAACTTTAAAATCATGACTCTGCTATAAATTACTCCTTTGAGAAACATAGAAACTAGAGTTGATTTTGATGGTGTAATTTATTCAAGATAAATCAATCAAGATTAATTCGTTGACTACTCAACCGCCAGTTGATTCTGATTTTGATCAAATAGCTTATATATCAAAAAGAGGGAAATTTCAACTCAATTGGCCAATCAACTTGCTCATAAATCTAGGAACATAGAAAATCTCAGGTTAAGCATATCAGGTACTTCACTCAATTGCGCATTAAGATTCAAGCTTGGCCAGCTCAAGTCAAGTGGAAAAAAAAACCTTTTGCTTTTATTTAAGTGAGAATAACAAGCCCCTTAATCCTTAAAATAAACAACCGCAAGAGTCATATTCAAATTTGATTCCTCAAAGTGAATATTCCTTTTCCTAACATGCATTGACCATTGAAATTCTTTCACCCACATCCTTGTCATGTTACCTTAGATATGAAGGGAAATGTTGAACTATAAATCATAAGTTGTGTTTGTTGTCTAATAATATGAATTTATAGATAAATCGATCACCCCTCATACCAACTAGTAAACTAGTGGCCATAATCACTCCTCTTGCTTCTCCAATACTATCTTGGTTTTTCATTTTGATTTTGGTTAAACCCGATTCAGGCCCTTTTTCACCCCTATTTCAAAACCTTTAAGACATATTTATATTAGATCCCTCAAATGTGATAAGGGTCAAGATAGAATAAAATATTAATGAAGGGGTGAGCTGGGCGACTAGAGATGAAATGGCAAGAGTGGGGATGAGGGCTCCTTTCATTTCAACTTTGTTCAAAGCTACCATCTTTCTATCCTATTTAGAAAGATAGCTGCAATCAAAGAGAAGATAAATGCCATTGACCGCTTTACTTCCCAAGAGGGACAAAGTGTTCGAGGCTAGGTATGGAGACTTGGCTATTTGAAGGCTCGTAAAATACCCTATAGATTTCATCATCCAATTAAGTATAGACCTTTGACATGCATAGGTGACCCAAATCCAAAGCATCTTGCACATGGTTTATTGGATTCAAAAGTACGACCTTTAGTTTTTTAGTGGACTGGGTGAAGGGTTGCGGCTAAGTGTGAATATGATTCCAGAGTAGAATCTGGAATCAAGCAACTTGATTGGTGGGAACTGGGGTGGGAAAGCATCTTACACGTGGTTTATTAGATTCAAAAGTATGACCTCCAGTTTTTTAGTGGATTGGGCGAAGGGTGGCAGCTAAGCGTGAATATGATTCTAGAGTAGAATTTGGAATCAAACAACTTGATCGGTGGGAACTTGGGGTGGGCTACAATGAGGGGAGAGGGGTATCGGGTCATGTGATTTGCGGACAAGTGGGGCACATGCAGGGTTAGATAAACGAAGACACTAGATGGGTCTATTAAGGAGACAACAACCCTTCATCCACTAAACAACATGCATGCATTGTTTTTTTTTTTTTTCTTTTCGCGGGGGGAGGGGGGTGGCGGGCGGGGAGAGCATAATTATCACATGATAAAATAAGATGTAATTGGAAGATGGTCCCCATGTGGAATAATTTGATTAAAAAGTGAAGGGACATAACGTCTATGGCAAGTGTTGGCGGGTGTTAAACAATATTTCTATAGGGCTATGTAATATTTCGAGCTAGGTTTCGGAAATGGAATCTCTGACTATGGATATTCCGAGCTAGGTTGGCGTTAGTATTGCCCTTAGTAAGTGGACCACATTTGAGAACCAATCACAGTATGACAAACTTATAGATCTTGTACTTTAAGTTTAACACAAGAAGAAGAAATTATCAAGAAAATTGCATGAATTGATAATGAACACTAGAGATTTACGTGCTTGGATCTGACGGTCGGCATCTATCCGATGGAGAGAGCTAGCTGCTAAGAAATATATATGAATCTGGATAATACACAGTTTACATTTGCGCAATCGCTCTGGTGTTTCCTCACCCTAAATTATATCCAAGGTGAACTCATAAACATTTTATCACAAATCTCTCGTAGAGAACTCAATGAGAAAATTTATAGATAAAAAACCCTAAACTTCTCTTGTTTGCTCTAATATGCTAAAACCAAAATACACCTCATATATATTATATAATATTTGTATTCAAATTAGGAAATCCTTTTTAACTGATTCAAATTAGGAATTCAACTCCAATAAATAAAGATTTTTAGTTTCATATTTTCAATCAATCAAAAGTAAGATATAGACTTTCCTGATTTAAATAACATGATCAGGCTTGGAATCGGACTTCGTTGACGAGCTCAAACTCGAGGTATTGTCAATATATATTATTGTCATCGCCGTCGCCATCATATGCAAAAGGAAGGGAAGCTTTCACTGAAAGACCCGAACCATAGCTCTCCCTACTCCACGCTGCTGTGATAAGAAAAAAGCAACCAAATTGGACCTACAGTACTAACTAATAAACAAAGATGAACTACCAATTTGAGAAAGTACTTTAACAAGCTTCAGATAAAAGGCGTTTTTATGTACCTTCAAGCGTCAGCCCTCGCCACCCAAGACCATCATAATGCGCCCGAAACCCTAATCAGTCCCTAACCTCGCATTATTGTCCACAGGATCGACATGTACACAGCAAGTTCCGCAATATCAGAATCAGATGGTGCTCTTTTAGAGTGCATTCGCCAGCATCTTCTCAACGACGACGACGACTTTGAAACCCTAGCAAAAATGGCCGAAAATGTCCGATTCCGTTGCCCAGATTCAAGTTCCACCACATTTCCATCGCCAGAGACAACAATGTCCTTCGAAGCAAATGACGATGGCATGGATGTCCATCACGATCCTCAACAGGCTGTGGGATTCAAATCAACTCGCTCCTTGAATGAGCAACCGGTCGTGGATCATGAACACATCGAAGCAAATGAGGCCATGCCTCTGGTGATGCGTGAATGTGATACCCAGCCTGGAGGGGGTCTCTACTGGGGAGTGAGGAGGCGGCCGTGGGGGAAGTATGCGGCGGAGATTCGGGACCCAAAGAAGAATGGCACAAGGAGATGGCTCGGGACTTACCAGACGCCACAGGAGGCTGCATTAGCTTATGACCGGGCTGCGTTCGCGATGCGTGGGACCAAGGCCAGGCTAAATTTCCCTCACTTGATCGGTCGTGATGAGGTGGAGCCGGTGAGGGTCACTCGGAAGCGGAACCACTCACCTGGGGCTGGGAGCGGCTCGCTGGATCTGAAGGCGAATAAGGAGGACTTGACTGACTTTGCCGGCAGCCCCGACAAACTTAATGGGTATATCATGTCATTCCAATAGTGTGGAACTTGAAATGGAAGAAATTGAGAGGTTTTGTGTCCTGATTTTTAGTCATTATGTTATGAACATGCGTCAAGTGGATAATTTTCTTATAAATGAAGCATACGAAGAACTCAATTGTTTGACTTATTAATTTTTGTTTCTTTAGGGGGAAAACACAAATTAGAAGAACCCACTTGTGGGTAGTTGCGTTGGTGTTCGCTCAACTCCTGCTTGGATGCGGTCGAGAGTTTGAATCCCCGTATTGTTATCGCGATTTAAGTGGGGGGCCCTGGTGGTGGATTGCTAGGCCAGCTTCCCCCGAGGTATAGTCGCCGCCTTGAAATAGGGTGGCCGGCACTAGAATTAGGGTTCTGGCAGATTCTCGGTTACCAAAAAAAAAAAAAAAAACACAAATTAGAAGAAATTCCGACGGGAGTTTATTCGAATTTTCTGGGGAGAAAATTGACAAGTGCTGCTGCTGGTTTGTAATTTTCATGCCGTCATACTAAAAAAATTTGCACTTACACTGCTTTGAGTCACCACCTAAGATAGCCATACATATGAGAAGATATGCGTATATTAATGCTTTTTTTTTTTTTTTTTTTTTCTTTTTTTTTTTTGGGGGGGGGGGGAGGAGATGGGAATTGGAAAATGAAAATTGAGAGGTGGGGACATAGAAGATGGAACGAACTTCAAAATCATCGCTCTACTACAAATTACCGGTTCTTTCAGAAACATAGAAGTTAGAGTTGATTTTTACAGTGTAATTTATTCAAGATAAATTAATCATGATTATTCGTTGACGACTCGACCATTAGTTGATTTTGATTATGTTTAAATAGATTATATATCAAATTGAGGGAAATTCCAACTCAGTTGACCAATGAACCTACTCATATATCTACGAACATAGAAAATCTTAGGGTAAGCATATTAGGTACTTCGCTCAGTCACGCATTAAAATTCAAGCTCAGTCAGCCCAGGTCAAGTGAAAAAATAAACAAAAAGTGTCAAATGCTCTTCCTTTTGGACTGCCGGAGTCTCTTTTCAGGTTAAAATGCTTGATGAGGTTCTTCTGAACTCTATTATCAACACGACTTAATGTGCAAATCATCAATGATTTCATCAAAATAAATTGATTGTATCTGCTAATGCTAGTCTTAATCTATCCCATAAATAATTATTGAATTATCAATCTACGTATTCCGTTGTTCCAAGCTAATAAACATATGTAGCTGTCGTAAGACTTGAGTCCTCCAAACGAATTTTGATTTCTCGAGTTAAGTCAAATTGGATCGATAAGACCCTAGGCCAGACCTCATTACCTCCTAGATAGAGAGGGGGACACATGTGATTCTGTATTAGATTGATAGATATAGATAAAAATAAACTAAAGGAAGAGACCCCTTGCTTCATCTTTTAGATGTATCACATTGTCTTAGACTCTCATTTAGAGTTTACCATAGTTCTTTAGGAGATCCATTTTCCCTCCATCTTTATGGCATTCAGCACAGCAAATGGAAATCCAAAGCTAAAGCAACTTTTGAAAACAGAGCGCTAATAATTTCTTTCAAAAAGAAAGAAAAAGGAAAAAAGAAAATTTTCTGACACCAATATTTTCAGTAATTTCACATTTTTTAGGTGGCAAAAAATTGGAACGAATTTGCAATGGACTTTAGTCAAATTTGGAGGCATAATTTGACAAAATGATGCTTTTGAACAATTTTATACTCCCTTAAATCGCCACAGGCAAATATTTGACATTAACAATATATATATATATATAATTGACCAATTTTCATACAATACAAATCTAGTAACTCATATTAGATCCATACCTAACCAGATCTATTTTGCTAAAACTCTTCTATATTTAAGAAAATTGAGAAAAAACTTATACTGAAATTAAGGCGAGAGCATGAAGTGAGAGAGCATGAGATCAAGTGAGGGAGAAAGAGAGTGAAGAGAGTCATAGATGTGAGTTAGGTTTAAGTACGCTATGAGCTTATTTAACATTCATATTATTTTAGCTTTTGCCATTCTAAGCTCAGTTATGATTCATTTACTGAATTTAACTAACTTATATAATAACCCAATCCATGAAATATAAGTTAACAAATGGTTTTATAACCCATTTTGATAGACCTAGTGTTAAGCTAAGGAAAATTCTATAAAGTGGTAAAAAAAAGTTGCCCAAGTGTAGACCTTGAATCAAGTCATGACAATCTCATCCTTACTTTTTTCAGATGCTTCTCTTTTACAAAATTGGAGGGGAGATTTTATGTGATGCTCATCTCAAGATAATTTACCTGCTAATATGGAAATATGATCAATGTTGTCACATGCCTATGATGTTCCTCTCCCTTCTCCCACCCGCTAAAGCTCGTGGCTAGCTTTTGTTAGTTGTTGTTCTTAGATCAATTATGTTATTCTCCTTGAAAAAGGAGGTAGAAGGCAAAATATCTCAAATTTGGAAACATTGGCCTGATCCAAGTTTAAAAAAACCTAGTTATGGCCTTTGACACACACATGCATTGGGAGACGCTAATGTAAATGGTGAATGGCAGATATGAGAGTGCTTGGAGGGCATGGAGTTGTGAGCGAGAGAGGTGGGATGAGAGTTACCGTTCCTATATTTTCTTTTTCTCTATGTCTTGATTATCCAAGTTGAAAATTGAGATGACAAGAAAATATATTATTCTGTTAATGATCAAATGAAGAGCACATAAAACTTATTTTATGTGCTTTACTAGATAACTATCTAAAATAGCACAACATCAATCAAACCAATCAAGGGAAATATATAAAATCTCCTATAATATCCTTATTAAATCTATAATGTCCCTCTCAAACTCAAGGTGATTTGAAATAGATCAATTTGAGTTTGGTGAAAAGATCCATAAAATACCTTGGTGGATGTGTCTTGGTGAAGTCATCAACAATTTGTTAAGCGGATGAAGTAGAGATGAGTAAAATAGTACAACGAGGAACACAATATCGTATGAATGATAATTTATTTCAATATCCTTTGGGTTTAAGCACCAAGATTGTTGTAATGAGTTGTCTTGAGCATATCTTTACTGAGCCACTCATGGAGTTCACCTTTGACTCTCCTGACATGCATTAGTCCTAAAATGCAAAAAGGAAAGGTTAATCTAATATTTAGTCCTCTAATTTTTATTATTGTATGATTTGGTCCCCTAACTCAATTTTGGGGACCACCAAGATCTTTATTCTTTTTATTGGAGTAATGACAGCGTAAGTACCTGAATTTTTGTCATTTTTATAATCCTGTGCTTAACTTTGTCTTTATTTAATAAAGTATCTTGACTTTTCAACTGTGGGTTGATATGAGAACTCCATTAAATTTACGGATGAAAAAATGTCAATCTAGACGCTAACGTAGTTATATCACCATTAAGGGCATGTTTGGTAACGGTTCTACTATTTTGTTTTTTTTTAGTTCTTTTGTTCTCTTGAATAGAAAAAGGAATAGAAATTCATTTGGTAACATCAATTAATTTTTCTATCCTCCACAATTGAAAAGTGGCTGGAGAATGGATTTGGAATAGAAACAAGTAAAAAAAAAAAATGAGTTTGTTGTTTTCGGGAATAATTTTTAGAAATAAGTTCTTTTTTGCTTTTCTCCCTCCTTGGCCCTCACCATCAGCCATTGTCGCCTCCTATTGTCCGGCCACTACCAACTGCCACCGCCGCCACGACCTACTGCGTGGCGGCTAGCAACAGGGGCAGCCTAGAAGAGTAAGAAAAGAAAAGAAAATTAAAGAAATTAAAGAAATTAAAGAAATTCTACCTTATAAAAAAAATTGTGAATCATATTGAATGCATTCCTATTCTTTTTCCACTCCAAGAATTGTCACATCCCGATCCTCTGAACATGTGCCCATCTCTCTGCGGTCGATTAAAAAGTGACATCTTAGGACGCATCGCCAACCCTTTTCATTTTAAATGTGCATGTGGAAGCAAATAAATAAATTCCCCAGACAACAACAAGATGGGATGGAAAGGTAGGGCCACCATTTTTTTTTTAAACCACAACACGCTTATATATACATATATCAAGCCATGTCATATATAATACTAGTCTACAAAAACAAGGTCTGCAAAACAAGGGGATTCATAGAACTATAGATCCTCTTCCTCCTCCTCGTTGGAGCCTTCAGTTGAATACATCGGAGTCCCTGGATCTGAAAGATCCAGGTCTACCACCGAACCACCAGGGGGATCTGCTGTACCTTTCCCAAAAGCAACCTCCAGTATATACAAAGGTATCTCTAATTCTGGTATGGGGCCCTCTCTCTGACCATTTCGATGCTGACGGTACCATGACCTGTATCAATGGGGGTACCTTATGGGGTAGACCCACATTGACCCAAACCATGGATCGCACAAGTTCGTACTTCCATCCCCTAGGGCTCCCATGAAGCGAGATGTAAGATACCTGCTCTGTGACCTTTTTTCGGTTGTCCAAAACACTCAAGAGGAGCTGTCATCTAGGGACCTGAAAATGTTATCTCACAACGAGGTGAGATGATGTCTTAGCAAGTTCACCCCCTAAGACTCGACTAAGAAGAAAATACACCCCAAGGCTGCCTAAGCACAAGCACAAATTAAAGGATTTACCTCTGCCTCAGTTGATTCCTACAAGTCAGTACGATTCATATAATCATCAAATCATCAACAAATCAAATCATCACATCATATCGAACTATCGATCAATCAACTCAGTCGATTTCATGTCATCAAGACCATCACTCGGTCAATCCATTCAATACTATCTATAAAGTCTAATCATATCAAGGACTGCTCATTTTAAGCTAAAAATAGATAGTATAGCTCACGTTAAGATGATAAATAGTATATTGCTCTCGTTAAGTTGACATATCAACAATCATGTTGATATAGTATACTAATAAGGCTCACTAGGAGTTGCTAAGGTATACTGCTCTCGCTAAGAAGACATATCAAATCATCGGGTTGATATAGTATACCGGTATACTATTCTCACTAAGCTGACATATCAACCATCGGGCTAATATAGTATATCCATGATGTTCACTTTAAGCTGATAAAGTATACTGCTCGCGCTAAGCTGATATATCAAAGTCCGTAGGATGATATAGTATATTGTTCTCACCATCTGAGAATGCCACCATTTTTATCATTCCTGACAAAAATAATCGTGTATGGGTATATGGTCGGCCTTAACCAAAATATAATATTTTCCCTTTGAAAATTTCACTAATTTCAATAGTTCACAAATCTATTTTTAGCGTTGTAAACCCACGTTTGGTATTTTCCAATCAAATACTGAAAATATAAAATTTTGGAATAAATACCCCAAAATTACAATTCACACTCAAATTGCACAAAATAGCAGTCAAATAAATAAATCAATCACACCATTGCAATTAGCACAAAATTCTGATCACCGACTATCCTGGTCTAATTTTCGAAAAATAAATAATTAATTAATTACAAAAATTAAGTAATAAATACCAATAATACACACTTAGGCTGGAAAAGCCTAATTAAATACCAAGACGGGCTTGGAAAAGTTCCGAACCTATCTAATTAAATACTACAGCATATAACTAATCCTAGTTTAGTTTAAAATAATCAACCCTTAAGCATCATTAGCTCCCTAAGCGAGGATTAGTAAGTAAACTCATTTGATTAATGAACCGGTTGAACCAAAACAACAGTGAGGTGGAGAGGATCGATAAACTCTAAAGCGGGTGTGCCTTCCGAGGTCCGGAAGGGCACCAAAACGGACTAAATAGTGCTAGCGAGACCCATAGGTTCGATTTCTGGTCTTGGCCGAGGGAGATGGAACTGGTGGCTGGTTCGGCGAGATAAGAGCAACGAAGGCAGTAGCGCATCTAAGCGGGGCTTCAAATATGGATACAAAGTACCAAAACGATAGAAAAATCAGTCTAGTGTCGATTAACTAAAATTTTGCAATTTAGTGGAATCACCCAAGTTTAGTCACACATCTTAGTCGAACTAACCTATCTTTGATCTATAATTGATTTTTAACTATGCCGCAATGATCCCTGCAGATGAGCACGGTTGAGTAGTCGATTCATGGTCGAATTCCCAAGTCTATTGCATTAAAATTCCTTAATGACTTCCCTAGATAGTCTAGTTATCGCAGGAGTGATCAGCTCTAAGAATAGCACTATAGGCGCGTCAATGAAATGCCAGATTTATTTAATTGAAAATAATATTGAAATTCTAGGATGTCACGGCTCTTCCCCTCTTATAAAATTTCATCCTTGAAATTTAAACCATTACAATACTTTAAAAAAAAAAAAAGGTGAGGGTACAATTGTCTCATTGACTCTTCACTCTCTTAGATTGCTTCTTTAGTGTCGTGGTGTTGCCAGATCACTTTGACTAATCGGATGGTCTTGATATGGAGAATTTGTTCCTTGCGATCCATAATCTGAATTAGGCTTTCAACGTATGACACTATATCGTCCACGTCCAATTCCTCAAAATTAAGCACGTGGGTTGGGTTAGGCATATACTTCTTCAACATCGACACGTGAAAGACGTCATGCACTTGTGCCAGCCTCGGTGGCAATGTAAGACGATACGCTAGGATCCTAATTCTCTCTAGAATCTCAAATGGACCTACATACTTTGGACTCATATTTCCTTTCTTGTCAAAGCGTGAAGTTTCCCTCATTTGTGACACCTTCAGAAAAATGTGATCACTGACTTGGAATTCCAATGGTCTCTAGCACTTATTTGCATAGCTTTTCTAGCGACTCTGAGCGGTCTTTAGTCTGCCTTTGATAACTACAACTGCATCCACTGACTGCTGAACCAACTTTGGGCTGTGATCTTTCTTTCCCCAACTTCATCCCAAAACACGAGCGTTCTGCACACTCTGCCATACAACGCTTTGAAAGGAGCCATCTGAATGCTTTGCTAGTAATTGTTGTTGTAGGCGAACTTGACAAGATGAAGTTGTTCTTCCCAACTTCCCTTAAAATCCAATACACAATATTGCAGCATGTTTTCGAGGGTCTGAATCATTCTCTCAAATTGGCCATCCGTTTGAGGATGATATGCCGTGTTGTACTGCAGCTTGGTTCTTAAGGCAGCCTGCAAACTATTCTAAAATGTAGTTGTGAACCTTAGGTCTCGGTCTAAAGTTATCATTACCAGCACTCCATGCAGACGAACAATCTGACACATGTACAACTCTATGTGTCTATCCAAATCAAGATCTTTTCGTACTGAGATGAATTGAGTTGACTTTGTCAATCTGTCGACCACTACCCAAATGGAATCATTCCCTCTCTAACTCATTGGTAAACCTGTCACGAAATCCATTGTGATATGCTCCCATTTCCACTCTAGGATCTTGAGAGGTTGCATAAGTCCTTTCGGCTTACAATGTTGAGCTTTCACTTGCTGACATGTCAGATACTTGGCGATGTACTTGGCGATATCTGCCTTCATATCAAACCACTAATAGTGTTGATGCAGATTCTGATACATTTTTGTACCGCCAGGATGAATGTTGTAACTGCTACGATGGACTTCTGATAAAATTTTCTCTCTAAGCTCTACATAGTCAAGTATACATAGTCGTCCTCAGAACCTTAGTGTTCCATCCTTAGAAATCTGAAATTCAACTTTTCTCTTATCAGTGTCCTCTTGCAAAATCTTTTGAACATTTGGGTTTGTCAGTTGAAGTAATTTGATCCTGATTTGCACACTTGGCTCAGTTCTAAGGGTGGCCATGAGATACAAAAGGTGGTCTACCTCAAACTTGAAAACCAAATCTCGAGTTCTCTCGATTAAATTCCACTCCTTAACTAGCATATGTGCGACTGAAGACTTTCGACTCAAGGCGTTGGCGATCTTATTCGCCTTTCCAGGGTGATATAGAATATCACAATCATAGTCCTTCATAAGTTTCATCTAGCGGCCCTATCTCATATTCAACTTATTCTGAGAGAATAAATACTTGAGACTTTGATGGTCTATGAAGATTTGGAATCTTTCTCCACACAAGTAATGTCTTCAAATCTTCAAAGCGAAAATGATTGCTGTGAGTTCTAAGTCATGCGTCGGGTAATTCTGCTCATAAGGTCTCAACTGATGGGAGGCGTATGCAACAATCCTATCATGTTGCATCAACACTCAACCCAATCCTCCGAACGATGCATCACTATAGATCTCGTATCCTCTAGGACCAGATGGTATGGTCAATAGAGGTGCGATAGTCAGTTTTTGCTTAAGCTCTTGAAAATTAAGCTCGCACTTGTTTATCCACACAAACTTCTATTCTTTCTTTAGTAGTCAAGTCCATGGCAACACTAATGTTGAAAATCCTTCCATGAACCTTCTGTATTAACCTGTCAAACCTAGAAAACCTCTGATCTTTATCACTATTGTTAGTCTTGGCCAGTTGATCATTGCTTCAATCTTGGCTGGGTCCACGGATATTCATTCGCCTAAAATCACGTGACCTAAAAATGCAACACGAGTTAATCAAAACTTGCATTTGCTGAACTTGGCGTATAGCTCGTGAATCCTCAAGGTCTGAAGTACTATTCTTAGATGACTCTCATGCTCTTCATCACTCCTCGAATATATCAGAATATCATCGATGAATATGATTATGAACCGATCTAGATATTCTTTGAACACTCGGTTCATCAAATCCATGAAAGCAGGTGGAGCGTTCATCAAACCAAATGGCATTATAGTAAATTCATAATGGCCGTATCGAGTACGAAATGCTGACTTTGGAATGTCCTCATTTCTAATCCTTAGCTGATGATATCCTGTCCTCAAGTTGATTTTCGAAAATATTGATGCTCCTTGTAACTGATCAAACAAGTCGTTGATCCTCGGGAGTGGATACTTGTTCTTGATTGTCACCTGATTGAGTTGACGATAGTCGATACACAGACGCAACAAACTATCCTTCTTTTTCACGAACATAATCGATGCTTCCCAAGGTGATGCACTGGGACGTATAAATCCCTTATCTAATAATTCTTACATCTACACCTTCAGTTCTTTCAACTCATATTACGCCATTTGGTAAGAAGTCTTAGAGATTGACTTTGTCCTGGGTGCTAACTTAATTACAAACTCAATCTCTCTCTTTGGCGGTAAACTTGGCAATTCCTTTGGAAATACATCTGGAAATTCTTGCACCACTGAGATATCTTCAACCTTTAGCTCCTCAACTGTCGTATCTAAGATAGTTGCCAGGTAACTTTGACAACCCTCGACTAACAAACGGGGTGCCTCAAGCAACGAGATCAATGTAATCGAGGGTCTTCCTTGACTTCCAACAAACTCGAAACTCTCACTCTCTAACGGGTTAAACTAAATCCCTTTACAATAAGAGTCCATCTTAGCTTGTTACTTGGTGAACCAGTCCATGCCAATTATCAAATCAAAGTCATACATGATTAGGTTTAACAAATCTATCTTCCCCTCTCGCTCACAAATCACTAACTTGCAACCAGAATAGCATAATGCAGACAACATCTTATCCTTTAACAGTGTAGATATGCTAACCATTGACTCTAGCAACTTAGGATCTAATCTTATTAGCTTAACATATTGCTCAGCAATAAAAGAATGAGTCGCGCCAAGGTTGAATAAAGCATAAGCAACATGGTCATTTAGTGAAACCATACCTGTAATCACATCAGGTGCGTCCTCAGCCTGACCTCTGGTGATGGCATAAACTATCCCTTGGAGTTGGAGGTCTGATTTGTCCACCCTGCGGTGTGTTCTGTGGTGTGTACCCTCTGATCTGACCCGGCGACAGCGGCGGCAGTAACTGATGTTATCCTGTTGGCCTTCTAGGACAATCTCTGGCCAGGTGACCCTACTGGCCACATTCAAAACAATCACCCATCCTTCGAGGGCATGGAGCTATACCATGTCGCCTTTCACAAGAGTGACACAAATCATTTCGACTTGACACTGACTTGCTAACTCCACCTTTCCTATTGAGTAGGACTTGGAATCTTCCTCCGGTCACGGGCCTCTTCTCATGTCAGATCCCATCTCTATGTGAAATAAACCTTGATTTAGACGAGGCGAGTTGTTCGTTCAGACTTCTTTCTAACAAATGAGCTCGATTGTACACCTCACGATAGTCCTTCAAATCCAACGACACAAGAGGTTATTTCAGCTCTAGCCTAAGGCTATTCCTGAACCTTCGAGTTTTTTCTTCTGGATCTTCTATCAACCTCGAAGTATACTAGGAAAGCTTCGCGAATTTGACCTCGTACTGGTCAATAGTCATCATCCCTTGGCGAAGGCGTTGAAATTCCTTAATCTTCTGTTCTCGGGCGCTACCCGAAAAACACTTGTCATTGAAAGCTCTAAGGAAAGAGTCCCATAACGAGATTACTCCTCTTGGGAATATTGTATCTCTGGTGGCCCTCCATCAGGTGTTCGCATTACCTTGCAGTTGATATACTGCCAGGACAACCTTTTTTGCCTCAGTGCACATTAGCAATGCAAAGGCCTTTTCCAAGTCCTGTATCCACAGTGAGGTAGTCTCGGGATCTCTAGTACTAGTGAATCTTGGCGAGTTTAGCTTTAGGAATTGCTCCATCAACTTATGGATTGGTCTCTCCCTTTCCACAACTATGTTCCCAGTTGGAACTTTAGCAGGTGTAGCAACGGTTGTGGCTTCGGCGGTGGTGGCGACAGCGGTAGTAGCAGTAGCTTGAGCGGTAGTGGCTTGATTCTGGGCCTGCTGCCCTATCAGATCTCTCATGGTTTTGAGCGCCTGCATGATCCCTTCAATTCTGGGATCACTAGGAGCTGCTACCCCAGCATCAACTGGAGGCAGTGCTACTCTACTAGCACTAGCCTGAGCTAGCGCTCAACCACGGCCTCCTCAGGTACTAACCCTCGTTGGTGTCCTACCCCAAGTAATAGGCCCAATAGTTGTTTTTCCTAGGAGTCCTCTGCTCCTGATCACTCATGACTCAGTTTTCTATTGAAACCTACCTTCCAATTCCACACCAAATTAGTAGTTGAGTGATCCATACAACAAACAATTCTACCAAGTCAGCTATCATAGACATGCACCGGCATGAAATAAAAGGTTTTTCCTACTAACTATCCCATGAACCATCGCATCTTATCACTTTAATCATTAACCATCATCTGATACCACTTAAATAGGGATATCACGTCTCAATCCTCTAAACACGTGCCCATCCCTTTGTGGTCGATTAAAAATCAATATTTCAGGACGCATTGCCGGTCCTTTTCATTTTAAATGCGCATATAGAAGCAAATAAATAAATTCTCCAGACAACAACAAAATGTGATAGAAAAGCAAGGCAACCATTTTTTTTTTTTTAAACCACAACACGTTTTTCCTCTTCCTTATTGGAGCCTTCAGTTGAATACACCGGAGTCATTGGATCCGAAAGATCCAAGTCTACTATCGAACCGCTAGGGGGATCTGCTGTCCCAAAGCAATCTCCAATATATACAGAGGCATATTCGCTTCTAGTATGGGGCTCTCTCTCTGACCATTCCGATCCTAACAGTACCATGACCTGTATCGATGGGGTACCTTATGGGGTAGATCCACATCGACCCAAACCACATACCTCACAAGTTCGTACTCCCATCCCTTAGGGTTCCCATGAAGTGGGATGTAAGATACCTGTTCTGTGACATTCTTCTTCGGCTGTCCAAAATGGTCGAGAGGAGTTGCCATTTAGGGACCTAAAAATGTTATCCCATAATGGGGTGAGACGATGTCTTAGCAAATTCACCCCATAAGACCCAACAATGAAGAAAATACACCCTAAGGCTGCCTAAGCACAAGCATAAGTTAAAGGACTTACCGTCGCCTAGGTTCCTTCTTGCAAGTCAGTACGATTCATATAATCATCGAATCCCTTAAAAAATCAAATCATCACATCAGATTGAACTATCGATCAATCGACTCAATCGATTCCATGTCATCAAGACCATCACTCGATCAATCCATTCAATACTATCTATAAAGTCCGATAATATCCAGGACTACTCACTCTAAGCTAAAAATAAATAGTATAGTTCGTGTTAAGCTGATAAATACTATACTATTCTCACTAAGCTGACATATCAAACCATCGAGCTAATATAGTATACTAATAAGGCTCACTATGAGCTGCTAAGGTATACTGCTCTCACTAAGCTGACATAACAAATCATCGAGCAAATATAATATACCGGTATATTGCTCTCGCTAAGCTGACATATCAACTATTAGGCTAATATAGTATACTCATGATGCTCACTTTAAGCTAATAAAGTATACTGCTTGCGCTAAGTTGACATATCAGAGCCTGTAGGATAATATAGTATACTGTTCTCACTATCTGAGAATGCCACCACTTTTATTATTTCTGACAAAAATAATTGTGTGTGGGTATGTAGTTGGCCTTAGCCAAAATATAATATTTTCCCTTTGAAAATTTCACTAATTTCAATAGTCCACAAATCTATTTTTGGCACTGTAAACTCACGGCCGGTATTTTCCAATCATATTGAAAATATAAAATTTTGGGATAAATACTCAAAATTACAATTCACACTCAAATTGCACCAAATAGCAGTCAAATAAATAAATCAATCACACCATTGCAATTAGCACAAAATTCCAGTCATCGACTATCCCGATCTAATTTTCGAAAAATAAATAAATAAATAAATAATTACAAAAATTAATTAATTAATACCAATAATGCACATTTAGGTCGGAAAAGCCTAATTAAATATCGAGACGGGCCCAGAAAATTCCAAACCTATCTAATTAAATACTACGACCTATCTACTTGCTAAATGCACAAATCTAATCACCTAACATGCAATAACGATTAATTAAGTCACTAATCCATTCTAACAAACCACTTAATCCTAGCTTAGTCTAAATTAATCAACCCTTAAGCGTCATTAGCTCCATAAGTGAGAATTAGTGAGTAAACTTACTTGATTAATGAACTGATTGAACCAAAACGATGATGAGGCGGAGAGGATCGATAAACTCCAAAGCAGGTGTGCCATTCAAGATCCAAAAGGGCACCAAAACGGGTCAAACAATGTTAGCGAGACCCACGACTTCGGTTTCTAGTCTTGGCCGAGAGAGGAGGAACCGGTGGCTGGTTTGGTGAGACAAGAGCGACGAAGGCAGCAGCAGGTCCAGGTAGGGGCTTTGGCGGCTTGGATGGCGACTCATGGCAGCTCAGGTGAAGGGAGCAACTTGCGACGGTGGCTGGACTGGCTTGAGGGACAAGCTGAACGCAGGAGGGGGTAGAACGGTGCACGGAACCGGCGCAGGCTTGCAGGGGTGCGATGGCGAAGCGACTAGACTCTGGTGGTGTTGGATGGCTTGGACGGGGCTAGCGACATCTTGGGAGGAGTTCGGTCGGCTTCTCTGGTTTTTTTAGAGGTTTCCAGGGGCTAGGATAGGGGTGGTCGACGGGCAGAAGAGGAAGAAGAGAGAGGGAGAGACAACTTTTGCTTGAGGGGCCCACTTGGCCTTCAAACCTATCTTTTTCTCCCCTTGACCCTACTCCACCACTTGGCTAGCTTCCTTTGTAGATTTTCCAGACCATTGGCTTCCTTTAGAAGCCTTAGAAGTGGTCCAAAAGTGGTGTCCAGGGGGGGCTACGAATTTGCACAAGATTTCCCTCAAATTGAACAAAAATCCATTTGAATTAAATCAATTCGGCTCCCATAAATTCAACTAAGAAATCCTCGATCAAATTGGCATTTTTCCTCGCCAATAGATCCCACTTGCATCCCAATTTCATAATAAAAAATGGTCTTTTGAATTTCCCGGTTGAAAACGACCCTATATCGATTTTTTCTACCAAAAATCTCGTTTGCAGAAAAATCTTCGGATGATGAGTTGATGTTCCTAAAATGACTCATGACATGACAGAACTTTCAATTTCTGAAATCGGATTCAAATTCATAGTTAATTTCAATATGGCGCGATTTTAGCATGACCTAGGTTACTTGGGTAGCTTTCGAAATTTTTAGTGTAAATAACTCATGGTCGATTTTCTTCGAGCTACAATGAACCTATTCGATACATTAGCGACTCTCGGTGGTCGTGAAAATCTCGAGATTTCAAATACGGACATAGAGTAGCAAAATGATAGAAAAATTAGTCTAGTGCCGATTGACAAGAATTTTGCAATTTAGTGAATTACCCACGTTTAGTCACATATCTCAGTCGAACCGACCTATCTCTGATCCCTAATTGATTTTTAATTGTGTTGCAATGATCCCTACAGATGAGCACGGTCGAGTAGTCGATTCCTGGTCGAATTCCCAAGTCTATTGCATTAAAATTCCTTAATGACTTCTCCAAATAGTTTAGTTATATCAGGAGTGATTAGCTCTATGAAACAGTACTATAAACACATCGATGAAAGGCTCGATTTATTTAATTGGATATAGCATTGAAATTCTAGGATGTCACAAGAATAGAAATTTTGTGTAATTACCAAATGCGTTCTTTTACTTAGAAATTGTTTTAGGGAATATAAATTTTTTTAAAAAAATACTATTTCTAAAAAGAATTTGTTTTTTGGAATGTGAAGCGTTATCGAATAGACCCTAACTTTCCACTTTGAGTCCAATGTGGTTTCTTGCGATAATGCCAGTTAGTAGAGGCCCATTGGGTGGCTAAAAATGTCTAAGTCGGCACTCTCTCTTTCCTCACCACCCGACACCTAAATGAAAAATTTATGTATATTAAAATTGCTTATTTACTCTCGCGCATTCAACTTAAATGAAAATAGTGTTTATAAATTATAGTGGTGATAATAATCATAAAGTTGTATAAGAAATATCACTCAATAGTAAATTTATCATTTGGAAGATAATTAAATATTATAGGTCATTTGCTATATATAAATATATAAATTCACTGTAGACTTACCATACATCTCCTCAGTTATATTTTATGAAAATTGAATTAATTAGGAATCATTTCTATTTAATTCAACTCGATAACTTGGTAATTTTTTTAGTAATTATTTTCATTAAGTAACACTAACTCTAATATTAATTTTTACCTACGTCTTGTATAGGATAGAATTGAAATAAAATTTTGAAAGCCATAAGACCAATAATACTTTCCATATTATTCTAATATGAGTAGCTTTTTTCTGTAAATATATAACATCATATATATAATAAAGCCAATTTTGTGCGAAATCAAAATTATAATCACCTTTCTCATTGTTATGGAGTTAATTTTACTATTAATATTTTAGATATTAATATCTACAATATATTAATATTTCAGAAAATTTCTTTGATTTTTTTAGAAAAACAATACTTTCTCATCCTCATAGGTCAATTTTACAAGTTATTGTCAACATTTTTCCTCTAAATTTTGACTTTCATTTTTTGGTAAAACTCTTAAGATTTCATTTGGAAAAGACAAGAATCCCTTCATTTTTTATGCATTTAATGTGAAAAGGCCACTTTAAATATAATACTAGTGTACTTGCCATGCGAAGCATAGGTTTGGTGCTTCAAAGCTAAGGAAAATTCATATCTACTAAAATTCCTTTTATGCTCTAGCAAATTCAAGGTATAGAAAGCATAGCATTTTTGGAACTATAGCAGTGACGATAACCATGAAATCTGTACTAAAACAATATAATTCATTTTGACAGATGATTGACTATATACCTAATAAAGATCTTAAATATCACGTTCCACTAAATTTGAATTGATCATTTGCTGCTTTTGCTCTTTTCAAATTGAAACTATCGGTTGGTCAATGTCTTTTGAGCAATCATCTTAAGTAGCATTTACTCCAATCTTGAGTTTTGCTACTGGTTATGCTGTGGGAATTGAAGTAATTTAATTGTTTCTGTTATTGTATTGACTTACGTTAGTAACTATAGATATATTGCCTCTATCATATACCAAAATGTGCATATCATCGTGTTTTTCAAGTTTATTTGATCTATTTTTGACATATTGCTTCAGACACCGTCTGTTAATTTTTCTATATAATGCAGTGGAAGGGACGAAGTCAATTTCTCTCTTGATAGGCTTTCCCTTTAAAAATGGTATACCGCAGCATCAAATTTCAATGTTTTTTTTTTTTGCTTTGATAAGTTATAGATTATCCATATAATTACTTTAGATAGTTGTAGTCAAAACTCACAAAATAAAATTATTACTTAAAAAAGATAAGGACATTTTAATTGTATTCAATAAACAAAAGTTAGTTCTTTTATTTACAAGTAAAGAGAGAAGGAGGTATCGCTTCAATTTTATGGACGGACTGATTTTTACTTGTATATATTAAATGCAAAACCCTCAAAACTTCATAAAATGTAAATGTTGATATATAGATTCACGTGTAACTTTGTGTAATCTGTTAAATAATATTGTACATTTTGACAAGAAGTTCAAAAAAAAAAAAAAAAAAATTTACCTTTTGCTTTTATTTAAGTGAAAAGGACAAGCCCTTGAATCATTAAAATAAACAACCACGGATGTCATATTCAAAATTTCAATCCTCAAAGTGAATTTCCCTATGGTTAACATGAATTGATTGTCAAAATTCTTTCACCCACGTTCTCGTCATTTTACCTCAGGCATGAAAGGAAATGTTAAACTATAAATCATAACTTGTGTTTGTTGTCTTAGAATATGAATTTATAAAAAAAATTGATTGCATCTCTCTCTCTCTCTCTCTCTCATGCATGCATGTTGTTTTGTGGGTGAAGGGTTGCTATCTCCATACCAAACCCATCTAGTGTCTCTGTTTATCTAGACCTTACATGTGCCCCACTTGTCTACAAATCACAAGACCCATTACATCTCTCCCCTCGCAGTAGCCTGCCTCAATTCCCACTGATCGGGTTCTCTAGCTCCAAATTTTACTTTGGAACCATGCTCACCCCTTATTGCTACCCTTTGCCATAGTCTGCTAAAAAATTGGAGGTTATGTTTTGAATCCAATAAACTATGTGCAAGATGCTCTGAGTTTGGGTCACCTATACATGTCGAAGGTCTATACGTACCTGGGTCATGATACCTGTTAGGTGATTTACGAGCTTTCAAATGGCCAAGTTGCCATACCTATGCCTATGAATTGTAGGGAAATAAATAAATAAAACCCTCAAATGTTTTTTTAGCTTCCCCTCAAAATGTTTAATCTAGTCCCAAGAATATCATAACTCTCAAATGTTTGCATCACATGAAAGGAATAGCATCAACATCAATATCGCGTTAGAAAGTCTAACCCAAAAGTTTAAACTATTGGGTAGAGGGGGACCACATGCATATAAAGGGCATATTGTCAAATGATGTTGGATAATATTTCAACAACAATGAAGGAGAAATAAAGTCAATCTACTGAAATTTTGCTGAAATGATAAGGGAAATAACTCAACGACAAGTGCTATTATTTGGAAGAATGAAAAGCAGGTGGCATTTTGTCTTCATTGAACAAGACCTTTTAGCATTTTGTTAAATCATTGCTGATTGTTTTAAAAATTTAAATTGTTAATGAAATGTTTCAGTTGGCAAATAAAAGTGGATTTTCACCCGTGCATAGGCTGCACTTTTGCTGGAGACTGAACATGTCAATATATAGTAAGAAAGGCGAGTAAGGGGTTGGAAAAATTTAAATTTAAAACCTCCTACTATGATATCACGAATGACTTTGTGGGATTAAAGCTTAAGTTGTTGGATAAAAGTGTGATTTAATACTTGATTATTCTAACAGAGTAAAAGGTACACATGCAGTTGATGTCAAACAAATTGGATTTAAGAACTTTACATTACTGGTTATTGGAGCTGGATAGAATACCTTTGTCACTTACCACACATTGGGTCTTAAGAAATTTATATTGTAAATGCGTACTACCGTAGCAAGTTGTAGACTTGGTTGGGGAGAAAAGTCATAATGATCGTACATATATTTACCCCGATAAGCGTACAAAGTTGGAGTACCATGTTGATTTTAATTTCCCTCACAAATAATCTAATAGCGGGCATCCGGGTCATAATTACACAAATGTTGTTTTGTTACATCCTTAGTTGCTTTATTGCATACTTAATTGAGAGAAAGAGAGAGAGAGAGAGAGAGAGAGAGAGAGAGAGAGAGAGAGAGAGAGAGAGAGGGTTCAATGCATTTCCAGCACACAGTTTGGTGGGAGTAAAGGTTAGGGGGAAGGGGGGAAGAGGAGAGGTTGAATCAATGACGGTGGTGTAGGATTTAATAGTGGAAAATGAGGATCACATGGTAATTAAATAACAACGCAACTTGAAATAAGAATTTTAAAAAGGAAAATGAGGATCGCATGATAATTAAATAACTACGCAACTTGAGATAAAGAATTTTGAAAAAGATGTCATAACGTAAATTGACCATTTACAATAAAGATAAAATGTCACGTCATATCACGTCATATGAAATATACAAGCATATGATTCCATTTTTGATTCCCATGGGATAACAAATCTAATATATACTGACAAGCAATAGATGGAATCTATCATACCATACAAGTTGCGAGGGCACATGCTTTCTTTGGACTTTGGTATCGATTATTTTATAAGAGAAGTATATTAAGTACAGATATATGTGACATGTGGTTGATAATGTTATCATTTCTTAGCATAATCAACTTGGATCCTCATTATTGCAGCCCCACTGCTCCCCTTTGAGGATGCTTGTTGACCCAATTCCGATAATTACCTTCTGTCTCTTCTTCTGGCTTTTTCTTGGCTAATTAAAATTAATGAGTGGATTCTCTAATGAACTTTGTATGCTAGAGTAATACAGCAAAGAGCATATCAATCGCATGCAAGCACGAGACAACGAAGAAACAACAGTTTAAAGAGAGTCACGAATTGTCGGACAAGACATTAATAGTGTCCTCTTCTCACGATCAGGACCAATTTAACCTCATGAACTGATTTTGTTTTCATTTTTTGGGCCAAGTAAAGGAATTTACTTGTAGAAGAATTACCAAATTCATCCTTAATTTTTTTTTCTTGATTACAGCATCCCTCCGAAAGTCTTTCTACGGCATATGCCGAAAAATCATGATTATTCACACTTAATGAGGGCGTCAACATTTCTATTGGGGTTT
The DNA here is from genome assembly GCA_017140475.1 of Eucalyptus fibrosa. Classification (NCBI taxonomy): domain Eukaryota; kingdom Viridiplantae; phylum Streptophyta; class Magnoliopsida; order Myrtales; family Myrtaceae; genus Eucalyptus; species Eucalyptus fibrosa. The sequence continues at coordinate 21,530,884 of CM029509.1, read as the reverse complement.
TCAACTAGAGTCCTAATATAAACAAAGATATATATAGTTCAAAGGACGTGATCATACAAAAACAAAAAGGGGGAAAAAAGGTCGAAAGCGACATTACATATATTGAAAATTTCGGGCACGTAATAACTTTCAACCTATAAAAAAAAAGTAGACAAAAGTAAGGGCCCAAGGGATAACAAATTCAGCCAGAATTGTGTTACTAAATTTCAGGAGAAGTAAGACAAAATGGCGCAAGAAGTGACGATAATATCTGAATTTTGCTCAGATTAATTAAGCTTGATAACGATACAACGGATCACGAATGTCAGCTCAGAAACTTTAGATTCAAGGCAAGAGTACCTAAGTCACCAACATAACCGGACAAGCAAGCGCGCTGCAAATCCATAGTCCTAGCGCTCTCCATCTGCAGCTGAAAGAGAAAGAAACAAAGGGATCGCCCACAAACGACCTACAGACAGATTACTTCACTTTGTTTACTGCTTTCCCATTGGCAAGTATCTAAAAAAACCCTTAGCTATATCCAAAAAGCCATGCTCAAGGAAGTTGAAGAATTCCATTTCGACCTCAGTTTCAAGGATGAGTTGAAGAGCAGTACGTAAAGAGCTCCCCCAACGCAGTGCACATGCAGACAAACGAAGCTATACCCAGCCCTTTGTTAAGGAAAGTTGACGATTTTCACGTACGGAACGGCTGCTATCGAAGATCCTCCTTGGCAGAGATGGTGGCTCACGTTCTCAAGAGTACGGCGATCCAGACCATTTTGCTGTATCTCCCAGACTTTGTGGGTCGGCCGTGTGTATTTCTAGGGTTTGGGCAACACGATAGCTGTTCTCCTTTTGATTGCAAAGCGACAAAGCAAAATTGCATATTAAACTGAGGAAATCGCAAGTTGCGTGCGCTACTTGTAAATTAGTTTATCCCACAACAAAAACGTTGGCCTTTTGTTGCGATCAAGAAATTGCTTTTTTTTTTTTTTTTTATTTAGATTTGGCGTCTCGGAACAATGATAAAAAATAGATTTTTATATGTTATGAATATATATGATTATAAAGTGATTGTACGAGTGAACAGTCACAGTGATTCCAAAAACGTTTTTATAGAGAGAGTATGGGATGCCAATAAAAAAAAAACTACGGGGAGAGATTCTTTAGGAGATTTACGTGCATGCAGATGTACATATTAGTAATGTGCTGGAGCATCTATGCTGTGCTCTTAATTATAACACACGATATTATTTTGTATGAAATGACTGAATGATTTTAGAAACTTGTTAATATTGGGTTTAAATCTCTTACTAGCATACTGTACTTTTGATATGCTTTGTTTATATTTTCGTTTTCTTCATATTTGGACGGAAGCAGGTGGCTTAGAGTATTAGAGTGAAAGTGTACGATTTTTTGAAGTTGTATATAGATGCAAGATGATAGTATATTATATATTTGTGCATTGGCAGCCAGGGTTGCTTGGGAAACAAACTTTTACCCAGTCTCTCAATCAGGCAATTTTTTTTTTTTTTTTAAATTTCCCGACGGAGGAGTTAGATCCTAAGATTACACCCTCCATAAATTTGACCACGTTACCAAAATTTTAAATGACCCAAGTTTTTTTAATATAAATTCTAATATAATTACAAATTACTACTTTAATTAAACGCGCTGCAGCTTCTCTTGTTGTCATTGACATGGATTTATATGTTTTGATTTATCAAGATCTACTATACTAGGACAACTGCGAAAGATGGAGGAACTCCAACTATACAAATAGAAAGAGAGAGCATAATAAGATATAATTAGAAGATGGTCCTCATGTAGAATAATTTGATTAAAAATTTTAGGGACATAACATTTATATTAGGTGTTGGAAGGTCTTAAAAGAATATTTCTGTGGGGTTACGTGATATTTCGAGCTAGGTTCCAGAAATGGAACCTCTAACTATGAACATTGCATTCAGTTTTTTTTTTTTTCCTTTTCTTTTTATCAATGAAAAAAAGAAGAATGAAGAATATATAACAATGCCGTGCATTACTTCTGCTTTAGGGGTTAATACAGCCCTTAAGTAAGTGGACCATACTTGAGAACCAATCACAGTTTGACATATCACTAAGCAAACCGATTTATAAGCTCAACTTGGTACGTCCAACATTTCTCTAGAATTTCTCATCATCATCATCATCATCATCATCATCATTTTACAATTCCCAGCATGTCTTAATTTGAATAATCGTTCAACAAATAAAGATTCAAGGGATCTAAAGTAGTAGCACCCTCACTATTTTTCTCCGTCAATTAATGATGAATATGTTATTAAGAAAAGAAGAAACTAACGGATCTTGTAATTCAAGTTTAACAAGAGAAGAAGAAATTATCAAAGAAATCATGTGGAATGATAATGAACACTAGAGATTTGTGTTCTTAGATACAAGTATTAGCACCTATTTCATGGGGAGAACAAGCCGCTAAGAATTGCACTAGAAATCCAAATAATAAATAGTTTACTTTAGCTCAATTACTCAAGTATTTCCCAATGCTAGATTATATCCAATGTAATCTCATAAACGCCACACGACAAATCTTTCACAAAAAACTCACTGAGAAAATTCATTGATAAAACCCTAACTTCTCTTGTTTGCTCTAATATGCTAGAACCATAATCCACCTCTTATATATATTTGTATCCAAAATAGGAAACCCTTTTCAACGATTTATATTAGGAATCCAATTTCAATTAAGATTTTTAGCTTCATATGTTCGATCAATCAAAAGCAAGATCCAGACTTTCTCATTTAAATTACATGATGAGGCTTCGAATTGCAATTCGCTCATGAATTTGAACTCAAGACATTGCTAATAACCATATATTATCATCGTCGTGCCATCACATGTCAAAAGAAGGGAAGCTTTCATTGAAAGACTCGAAAACCTAGCTGTACCCACTCCACGCCACACTGATTAGGGAAAAAAAAAAAAAGCAACCAAATTGCACATATAGAACTATAAAACAAGATGAAGTACCAATTTGAGAAATAACTTTAATTAGCTCCCGATAAAATGCGTTTATTTATAACGTCAAGCTCCAATCCTCGCCACCCAAGAACATCATAGTACGCACGAAACCCTAGTCAGTCCCTAACCTCGCATTATCGTCCACTACTCAGGATCAACTTGTACTCAGCAAGTTCCACAGTATCAGAATCAGATGTTGCTCTTTTAGAGCGCATTCGCCAGCATCTTCTCAACGACGATGACGACTTTGAAACCCTGGCGAAAATCGCTGATAATGTTCGGTTCCATTGCCCAGATTCAAGTTTCATCACATTCCCTTCACTGGAGACAACAATGTCCTTCGAAGCAAATGATGACGACGCGGACGTCCATCACGATCCCCTTAAAGACGCTGTGGGATTCGAATCACCCAGCTCGTTGAATGAGCAACCGGTCGTGGATTACGGACACGTCGAAGCAAATGAGGCCATGCCTGCGGTGATGCGCGAATGTGACGCCCAGCCTGGAGGGTGTCTCTACCGGGGAGTGAGGAGGCGGCCATGGGGGAAGTATGCCGCCGAGATTCGGGACCCAAAGAAGAATGGCGCAAGGAGGTGGCTCGGGACTTATGAGACACCACAGGAGGCTGGGTTGGCTTATGATCGGGCAGCGTTTGCAATGCGTGGGGCCAAGGCCAGGCTAAATTTCCCTCACTTGATTGGTCGCGATGAGGTGGAGCCCGTGAGGGTCACTCGGAAGCGGCACCGTTCACCTGAGGCTGGGAGCGGCTCGCTGGATTGAAAGTGCAGAAAGGAGGACTCGACTGGCTCGGCCGGTGACCCTGAGGAGCTTAATGGCTATGTCATGTCGTTTCAATAGAGTGGAACTTGAAATGGACGAGAAGGAGAGGTATTACGTGATGATTTTTAGTCTTGTGTAATGAAGATGCGTCAAGCGTCTAGCGTATATCTTTTGTTTCTAATTTATTAATTTCTTTTTTGGGCTCCGGGACGTTGGGAAGGGCCGCCGCGGGGGGTTTAAGGGGAACAAATTAGAAGAAATTCCAGTGGAGGTTTGGTCAAATTTTCTGGATAGGAAATTGACACTGACTGCTGCTGCTGATCTTTAACGTTCCATGCTATCGTACTGATAAATTTGTTATTACAATGCTTTGACTCGCCACCTAAGATAATCATACATATGAGAAGATATGCGATCGCTAATGCTTTTCTTGGAAAGATGGGAAGTTGAAAATGAAAAGTGAGAGGTGGGGATATAGAAAATGGAACCAACTTTAAAATCATCCCTCTTCTATAGACTACTGCTTCTTTGAGAAACATAGAAACTAGAGTTGATTTTGATGGTGTAATGTATTTAAGATAAATCAATCAAGATTGATTCGTTGACCACTTGATCATGAGTTGATTTTGATTGTTTTCAAATAGCTTATATATCAAAAAGAGGGAAATTCAAACTCAATTGGCCGATTAACCTACTCATCTATTTGGGAAAAGTGTTGGAAAAAGTCCTAAAATTTATTACATTTGTGCCAATTTAGTCTTAAACATTTTAATAATGCTAGATTAGTCCTAAGCTTTTTAACTTTGTGCCAATTCAATTTTAAATATTTTAATGGTGCAAATTTAGTTCTAAATCTTCTGAACTAGTATCCTAAACATTTTGACTTGTGTCAATTTAATCCTTCCAGCTAATTTTGGTTGGATATTGCTAATGTGGACGCCGATTGACTTATGTGACACCATTGGCATTGATATGGATAATTTTTAATAATATTTTAATAAATTTTCGATTTTTCTATTCTTTTTTTTTTTCATTTTTTTTCTTTCATTTCTTCTTCTTCCTTTTGCTAGTGTCCAACCACTAGGGCTTGGCCTTGCCTTGGCCAAGCGAGGCTAGTTCGCCTGGCCATGGCTAGTGGCTAGCTATCACTCATGGTCATTGGTTGGTCACTAGAATAAAAAGGAAGAAAAAAAAAGGATAATAATAAAAAGTAATAAAAAAATATTAAAATATTGTTAAAAAGTTATCCATGTCAGTGTTGATGGTACCACGTAAGTCGATCACGTCCACATCAACAATATTCAACCAAAATTAGTCGGAATGACTGAATTGGTACTACGTCAAAATATTTAGGACTAAATTGGTGCTAGTTCAAAAGGTTTGGGGTTGAATTGGCATCATTAAAAAGTTTAGGATTGAATTGGCACTAAGTTAAAAAGTTGAGAACTAAATTGACATAATTAAAAGGTTTAAGACTAAATTGACACAAATATAATATGTTTAGAACCTTTTTGACACTTATCCCCATATATTTAGGAACATAAAAACACTTAGGTTAAGCATATTAGGTACTCCATGCATTATGATGTTCCAACCTAATGAACCTATATAACTGTGGGTAAGACTTTAAGTCCTCAAAATGAATTTTGATTTTCTGAGTTGAGTCAAGTTTGATTGATAAAGCCCTAAGCCAGACCCCAATTAAAAAGCCTCCTAAACAGAGGGGGAGGGGGTTATTTTTCTGCATGTATGATTTGTTCATAAGTATTGGTAACAGTTGACGAATATGTAATTCTATATTATGTTTATTTAAGTAAATCTTATATTTTATTTTGTGCAATCAAGTTTTTTTCATCAATTACTGGCATCGGCATCTCCAATTGCAAGGGGCTTGCCAGTACGGCGATGGACATTTGGAGCCGATGCGACGTTGGATCAGCAAATAACTAAGGAATTGATTAATTGTACAAAGTGAAATCCCGTAAAACAGAGAGATGGGGCGACTAGTCATGGCAGTGGCAGACCAGTCGATGATAAGTGGACAGCCAACCCTGTCCAGGCGGGGTTCCGCCGATGCCCCCCCGTGAGGGTCTTTGGTCATTGCCCCCATTCCCTTTCTCTCTCTCTACTAAGATTTGACGACATGGATCATCAAATTGGTAAAAATTGTGCCTATCTCCATTTGGGTGTCGAGTGACGAGGGCACAGAGAATATCGATTTAGACGATTTTAGTTGTCCGATGAGCCTCTATGAATTGGCATTGTCTCGAAAAGCCATATTGGACTTCAAAATGGAGGGGTAATGGCCGGATAAGTCCATTAGTGTCTAGATTGACATTTTTCGTTCGAATCTTAATGGAGATATCATATGAATCAACAATTGAAAAGTTGAGGTACTTGATTGAATGAAGACAAAGTTAGGCACCCAATTATAAAAATGACCAAAATTTAGGTACTTGCAATGTCATTACTCCTATAAAAAAAATAAAGATCTCAATGGTCCCTAAAATTGAGTTAGGGGACCAAATCATATAAGAATGAAAGTTAGAGGACTAATATTTAATTAACCTTTATTTTTTTTTTTTTTTTATTAGTGTATTTTTGTATTGGAAATTCTGGCATAATAGTTTTCCTCTTTTTATGTTTCATGTCATTTCATTTTTTTTGGAAAATTAGGTTTATAATTTTTTTTATTTACCTTGCACATTCAATAGTATTTTCAAATTATAGCAGTGACAATAATCATAAATTATATAAAAATATCACTTGATAATAAATATATTATTTTTGAATATAATTAAATATTATGGGTCATTTGCCATATATATAAATTCACTCTGGACTTACTATACATCTCCCTAGTCATATTTTACAAAAAAATTAATTCATTAGAAATTATTTCTATTAATTCAACTCGATAATTTGGTAATTTATTTTTTAGTAATTATTTTCCTTAAGTAACGCTAACTCTAATATTATATTTGCCTTCGTGTTGCATTGGATAAAATCAGAATAATTTATTGTAAATTACAAAACCATTAATACTCTGCATGTTATTCTATTGATATATGAGCATACTTTTTCTGTGAATTTATCACATCATATATAAATAAAGCAAATTTACAGGAAATTAAATTTATGGTTAGTTTCTCATTTCTTGTAGAGTTAATTTTACTACTTAATATTTTAGATACTAAATAATAGATGTAATATCTATAATATATTAATATTTTCGATTTTTAATGTTTTTAAAAAAGTACTTTCTTATCGTCATAGGTCAATTTACTAATTGTCAAAATATTTTCATCTAAACTTTGACTTTCTTTTTTCTGAAAAAAAAAACTGTTAAGTTTTCATATGGAAAAGAAAAGACTCCATTCATTTTTTATGCATTTAATGTGCAAAAATCACTTTGAGTATAGTACTAGTGTACTTGCCAATGCAAAGCGTGCGTTTGGTGTTTCAAAGCTAAGGAAAATTTCATATTTACTAACATTCCTTTTATGAAAGCAAATTCAAGGTATAGAAAACATTGTATTTTTGGAACTATAGCTGTGAGGATAACCATGAAATTTGTACTAAAACAATATAATTCAAAGATGGTTAAGTATTGTGGGTTTATTTTTCTTATAATATTTATACTTATTAAAGATCATAATTATAATGTTCCACTAAATTTGAATTGATCATGTGCTGCTTTTGCTTTTTAAAATTGAGACCGTTGATTGGTCAATTTCATTTAAGCAATCATCATCTTTAAGTAGCATGTACTCCAATCTTGAGTTTTGCTACACGTTGTCATGATCTCTCTTTTTCCGTCTGGGGAAAAGGAAGAAGAAGGTTTAGGGATATTTGCTTAAAGAGGCAGACCAATGGTCCTGGATTAGGCGCGGACTCTCCCAAGCCCATACCTTGCGCGACGTTGGATTTCATATTTTAGTTTTTAACAACCTATGTATTTCTAGGAGTCGCCACTACCCTATTGGAGTTGGCTAGAAACCAATCAAGACAAAGGAGTGTTGTCTCAATTCCTACGTAGCTAGAGATTTCTAGGAACAGAGACTTGTTTATGCCAATGTTTCTATTAGCGCCCTTACGGTACCACTAACTTGGAAGGTTGTTTATCTAAATGGCCAGATAATCTTGATTACCAATTATGATCTTTATGAAACCACTAAGTGTTCTTGCAAATGTTTTTGTAGGTTTTTTTATTTTTATTTTTAATGTCTAACCTAATCCTAACATACTTTAGAAAAGAAATTTACCCTCAAATTATTGAAAAGCAATGCGGTAAATAAACATTTAAGAAATTGAAATGACTTGAAAGTAATGCGAAAAAGGAAAATCCGATACTAATTGGGTAAATAATATTACATGGCCTTGTTATCACGCCCTGGGACAGGACCCCCATGAGAAAAATGAGAATTTAAATGCGCATGATATTACTCTAAATGCATGAAACTATTCTAAATAATTTTAATCTATGGAAAATTGATTATTTGCAAAAATGATCATAAATTATCAAAATAGCATTAAATTAGGAAAAATGACCTTATAAAATTAATGAAATTTCATAGATGTCATTTTTGCCTTAATTTGATAGCATCTATCACTTATATATATTTGAAAATTTTGGATTTTTTGGATTTTTTATTTTTAATTTTTAATTTTTTAAATAATAATAATTCCCTAAACCGATATATGCTAACATTGAACACACAGCACATGAATATCACAATAATCAAGCTTAAATCGACTGTTTTAAGGTTGAAACTTGGTTTGCGTATTTCGTCGAACACTTAGCGTGCATCAAATCACCCCAAAACAACTTTTCCGGGTCATCTTTGTGGCCTTCAATCTTAACCCACAAGCAATCTCATGTGGAACTAAAATATCAATGTTATACTATCACATGCAAAGAGCGATATTAAATAGAAATCATAGCTTAAAACACACAAGAACCAAGCTATAATCGATCTCAAATATGCGGTTTGAGCTAATTTTGCAAATCTGGGTTTGAATCCAAGTCAAGAAAACAGGTTGCATGCCCATATTCAAGCCTTGACACTCATCACATACAAGATATGATCAATCGAACACATCGAAACGACCTCTTCGAGAAGCGTATATGCATGATTTATGCTGGCCAACCATGTCTCAATGTGGGTTCGATTGGTTTTTGGCCCAAGTTTTAGACGATCTCATAGTTCACACGGAGATTTAAAGACTAAACCGGGCTTATCTATGCATCATCTGTACTCCCATATAACATTAATCAAAGTCACAAAGACAAGTAATGCATGAAAATAATGTATCGTAAATCAAACATGCAAGACTTTTGAAGAGATTTCAACATTTAGAAAAATTCTAACCTCAAAATCAGTTTTTTGGACTAGTTTTCCTCTTGATTTTTCACTATTAAAACATGTTCAAACTCGAGAAAAAATATGTCTAGGATGCTTATCTTGCTTCCTAGTTTCTTTTGCAAGTGGTTCTTGGCCGAGAAAACCAGAAAATTATCCTCCGGGGGCACGTGGAAGTTGGCTCATTCAAACTGGAAATGAGATTTGCAGAAAAAAGAACTGATAATGAAGGTTTTCGTTGACCTATAAAATTAGACTTCAAGACCTCTTTTTGTTGAAAAACTTAACTCCAAACCAAACTATATGTACTCTAGTTTTGGGTAAAAGCCAAGCTTTTCCTCATTTGTCTCTCAAATTTCTCAAAAACACTCTCTTTCCTTCACTCGCAACCAACTAGGCTCAACACTTGGAATAATTTTCAGTGTTTCTTGGCCTGCCGAGAGGGTGTTTTTCAAGGGGTTTTAGGAGGCCTTCCCAATCTCCATTTGGGACATGCAACCTATGATTGGAAGATATTTGAGTGAAGTTTCACTCTCCAGTTGAAGGTTTTAGCTAATTTTGGCAGCAAGTTTGTACAAATGTAATGGACAACTCAAGAAATAGGAGGCTTCAATGTAGCTGGGGGATTGACCCTTGCATCTTCTTTTCTACTCAGGCGCTTCTGTAGCATTCCCGTTTTGGGGTTGTGCTGTAGGATGGTCCACTGATGTGCTTCGCTTAGCTGCTATGCTTCCCTGCTAGCCTTGGTCTTGCTCTTGTCTCGTTCATTGCTGTTTATGGGCGACGACTCTTTTGTTTGGGTTTTAGGCTTGGGTTGCCATTGTTTGGCCGGCCGGTCACCCTTCCACTTATTATGCCTTTGTTCATTATGAGTGTATGTTTTGGTGCCGTTTATTTGTAACTATTGGTTATAGCTCAATATAATTACCTTCCACCAAAAAAAAAAATTCACTTTTCTTTATGAAGATTGATATGGAATTTCTAGGTTCTCTTTCTTGAGTTGCTTTTGGAGGTGTTTTTGGAGAACGATCGTAAGCTCTCTCCTCTCATTCTCGTCTCTTGCCCTTCATTCCCTAAAAGAGCTTGCTTCATAGATCTTATCTCATAAATTAAGGGATTTTTGGTTGGTCTTTTGTCCACCTACCAAGCCTATCCACAAAGCTACTTTAACAACTTTTTGACTTAGCCAAAATCTCCAACTTTTGCAGCTATTGAGTGTCCTAATTTTGCTGCAATTTTCCCGTGCTTTCAGCAGCTTATTCCTGATTAATTTTTGTCCACTTGCACTACCAATAATGGTCTTCCATCACTTGCAAAGATCAGGTTGGTTGGGCAGCTAAGAAAGATATGGTGGGGCCACCAAGTTGCTTACTTAGCAGCTCCAAATTGAGACCAACTTATGGATTGAGATTTAGCAGCTAGTTTGGGTGCTTTAATCCATCAATTTGGCTGCATTTTTTTATCAATTAGCAAGCTCATGTATATTAGTTTAAGATCTTGACAATTTTTCGCAATTGTCTCCACCCAATTTTGCAAGAGAGTCCTTCAAAGTTGACAATTTTCTTGTCCAAGAATGCCCAATTCAACGCAATTTGGTTCTTTTTGCCCAATTCAATTAATTAGACCTGACCCAAATTCAATTTCAACTAAATTGGGGGCCAAGATGATGATTTAAGGGCTCGCGTGAAATTTTGTGAAATTTGCGAATTGGTTCCTCAACTTTTAGAAATTGCATTTTGGCCCCAACTTGCCATTTTTATTACAATCTGACCTCCCAAGCTTGGCTAGTCACACTTAGATCATTAGCTCCAACTTTTTTTCTTCTCTTTTTTTCTAATATTTTTTTATATTTTAATTTTTAATTAATTTTTTTTAAGGAAAAACATCTTCCATTTAAAACACTATAATAAATGCCTAGACAATCTATATGCAAGAATTTGACATGAAATATTTTTGGGGAAAAAAAGGTTTCCATTTTTTTTGGAAATGATTTTTTTGGGGAAAAAATTTTGGTGTCAACACATGTTATGTTGGAGGGAATCAAAGTAATTTAATTGTTTATGTTATAAATTTGACTTTTGTTAGTAATTATAGAAATGTTACCACTATTACATACCAAAATGTGCATATTCATTGCGGTTTTATAGTTTATTCTGTCTATTTTTGAGATATTGATTCAGATACTGTCAATTCATTTTTCTACAAAATATAGTGAAAGGGACGAGTCAAATTCTCTCTTGATGGTCTTTACCTTATCACATGATTCACCGCAGGATCAACTTTCAATGTGTGTTGGATTATTATCTCTCCTTTTGCTTTGATAAGCTATATATTATCCATATGATTACTTTAGATAGTTGTAGTCAAAATTCACGAAATAAAATTATTAATTAAAAAAGATAAGGACATATTAATTTTATTCGATGAGCAAAAGTCAGTTTATTTATTTACTAGAAAAAAAGAAGAGGAGGTATGGTTTCTCATTTTTATTTGGGGGACTGATTTTTACTTGCATTAATAGAACCATATAAAATGCAAAACACGTGAAACTTCACAAAATGTAAATGTTGATATATATGCTCACAGAGTTTTTCTATAATCCATTAGAGTTTGAATATTATTTTACATTTTGACAGGAAATTTGTCTAACCCTTTACATGTGCCCCACTTGTCCGCATATCACATCTCTCCCCTAGCAGTAGCAGCAGCCCGCCCTAGTACCGCCACACTTATGAATCCAATAAACTACATGTAAGATATTGTGTCAAAATCACTGAAATAAATATTTTGCTAAAAAATGTCAATATGTAGATTGACTTTTATAATTAAGATAAAATGTCACGTTATATCAAGTCATACAAAATACACAGGGATGTGGTTTCATCTTGAGTTCCCACAGTATTAAAATGTTATTATATATAGAGTGTATTGATATTGCACAACACAAATTACAAGGGCACATGCTTTCTTTGGACTTATTTATATAATAGAAGTACATTATGTACAGAAATAAGTGGCATGTGGTTGATAATAATGTATCATTTCTTATGATTAATCAACTTTTGATCCTCATTATTGCACCCCTACTACTTTCTCTATGAGGATGCTCGTGACCTAACTCCGGTAATTACTTTCTGTCTCTCTTCTTCTGGTCTTTTTATTGGCTAATTAAAATCACTGAATGAATTCTTTAATGAATTTCGAATGCTAGATTAATTAGATAATGAGACACTCAACGTTATAGCCAAACTGCTCTATAAACTTAATACAGCAAAGAGGATATCAATCGCACGCAAACACTTCACAATTAAGAAACAAAAGTTTGAAGCAAATGTCACGTCACAAATTGTCGGACAAGACATTATTAGTCTCCTCTCATCATGAGGACCGATTTAACCTTATGAATCGTTTTTGTTTTAAATTTTGGGCCAAGTAATTTACTTTTAGAAGGATTACCTAGTTCATCCTCAATTTTTCCTTTGATTACATTTTGCATCTCTTAGAAAGTCTTTCTACAGCGTGCACCGAATATTTATGATTATTCACAGTTAATGACCACGTCAAACTTTCTATTGAGGTTTTCAACTAGAGAATTAACGTAAACAAACAAAAAATATATATAATGTAAAAGATCTAATAATAGAAACACTACTGCCAAAAAAAATTATAGAAACACAAAAAGGAAAAGAAAGGGTCAAAAGCGACATTACAAATATTGAAAAAATTTGGCAACCTAATATCTTTTAACCTATAAAAGTATACAAATGTAAGTGTCCAGGGATAACAAATTCAACTAGACGTGTATTGCTAATGTTCAGGAAAAAAAAATTAAAATGGCGCTTCTAAAAAGGGCATGCGAGTGAGGATGATATTTGAAATTTGCTCAAATTAATTTTCATATCGAGCGGCCAAAAGAGAAACGTCGAATCACCAGGAATTCATCTACTCAGAACTTTCACATTCGAGGCAAGAGTACCGAAGTCAGCAACATAATCCAACAAGCAACTACGCTGCAAATCCATAGCCCTAGATACTCTCCATCTGCAGGTGAAAGAGAAGGAAACAAAGGGATCGCCTACGATATAGAGACAGATTCCTTCATTTCATTTACTGTTGTTACCAAGTATCTAAAAAACCCTTAGCTAGATCCAAAATCCCAAGTTCAACGGAGGTTTAAGAAATTCATTTCCACGTTCAGTTTCTGGGATGGGTCGAAGAGCAGTACGTAAAGAACTCCCCCATGCAGTGCCAGATGCAGAGAACCGAAGCTATTCGCAGCCTACTTCAGGAAGATCCTTCTTGGGAGATGGTGATTCACGTTCTCAAGAGTACAGCGATCCAATCTGCATTGATGTATCTCCCAGACCGTGTCGGTCGGTCGGTCATGTGCATTTCTAGGGTTCGGGCCGATCGCCATAAAAATAATGCTTGATCAGCACGATGGTTGATCTCCTTTTAATTACAAAGAGACAAAGGAAACTGCATGTTAAATAGGGAAATTGTTTTTTTTTTCTTTAGGTTCTGCATCTCGGAATAATAAAAAAAGAATTTTAGTGACTATTTGAATGGGCAGCCACGGTGCTTCCAAAAATGTTTAGTAACATCAATGGTCCCGCACGATTTCTTTTGTACGGCAATAAATATGTATGCAGCAGTCCCCTATGCGGTCAAACTGGATTTTACTCGCTCCGCGGTCAACCTTGAATATTTATCTCCAAGTCTAAACAAACCACGGCCTTGGAGTATCTTCTTGACCGAATCTTGGATCTTGTGATTATCCAACAGGAAAACAAATTATAATAGAACAAAGTCCAAGTCTGACTTTCGATGAACATCTCGTCCAGTTGTTCTTGCGATATGGACTGAGTAACATTTTTCAATCGTATGCAGATTCGGATTTTAAATATATTTTAACATGTTTCAAAGAAAATGATTGATACAAAAAATATTTTTCTGAAAATGATGATATATTTTGCTTACATAATTGAGTAATTAATTACTCCAAATCACAAGTAATCATCTTTCGAAAAATAATTTTTCGAATTCTTATTTATTTTTAGGGAAACAGGAGGAGCGTTAATCTATCCTGGGTGGCCGCAGCACGCTATTGATCAGCTCGTCCAAGTTCAAGAACGACGGCCCGGAAGGACACGTGGCCTCCCGGGCCATCTCCTTCCACTCCATCACTTTCCTCTTCATCTCCTTCCCTTTCTCCCCCTCCATCAGCTCCCTCACCTGCCTCTCCACCTCGTCCCTCTTCACGTCGCTGTCGATCTCCATCCCGATCCCCCACTCCTCGCGGCTGTACCGACAGTTCGTTGGTTGCTCCGCGAAGAACGGCCAGCACACCACCGGCACGCCGGCCACGATGCTCTCGATCGTGGAGTTCCACCCGCTGTGGGTCAAGAACCCACCGATCGCCTGGTGGCCCAGCACCCGCTCCTGGGGGCACCAGCTCGCCAGCAGGCTCCGCTCCCTCGTCGCGGACGAGAACTCCGGTGGCAAGACCGCTGTGTCGCCGGCGACCAGGTCGGGCCTGATGATCCATAGGAACGTCTGACCGCTGTTCGCGAGTCCCCATGCGAACTCCACCAGCTGCGCTGGGGACATCACCGTGATGCTCCCGAAGTTCACGTACACGACTGAGCCGGGCGGTTTCGAGTCGAGCCACTTGAGACACCCCGGCTCTTCCTTCCACAAGTTGGATCCGATAGACCCGGTGCCGTCATCAGGCAGTTCCGCCGTGAGGAGATGGAGGGGGCCGAGGGTGTAGATGGGGGGGAACATGGCCTTGAGAGCATCGACGACCTCGTGCTCCAGGCGGTCGAACGTGTTGAGGACAATGGCTGAAGCTCTCTTCGCCCTCTCGGTCTCGACCGACGCGAAGTTGACCATGAAGTCATCTGGGTCGGTAGTTCGTATGAAGCTCGGCAAGTCTCGCAGGCTGATGCTCCTCATCCCGGGTATCCAGTCGATGATGGTGTCTAAGTACCCGTTTGTCAAGTAGCTTGCATCTGCAAATCGACAGCCGATCCATTAAACAATATGACGCAAAAGAGAGGAAAAGAAATCGTTAGCTGTAAATCTGCAAGTGAGATAGACGATTGTTCATTAATGCATATACCTCTGAGTGGAGAAAGACCCTTGTCGACAAGACTGCGATACTGCACGTAGCCCATGAAGCCGCACGCGCTCGTCGTCCAGAACAAGACCAGTGGCACGCCGGCTGCCTTGGCAGCGTCGAGCGTGAAGCTCATCACGCCGTCCGACACCACGCAGCTCACCGGTGGGGAGCCCGACGTCGCGCTCTCCTCGTCGAGCGTCTGGAGGAGGTCCCGGAAGTAGGGCAGGCAGAGGTCCCGCGAGGACCGGCAGAGGGTGGGGATGTCCTGGGTGGCGTCGGTGTCAGAAGGGGGGAGGCCGTCTGGGATGGTGCGGAACCGGAAGGAAGGGAGGCCGTCGAGGGCGGAGGGGCCGCGGGAACGCAGGAGGCGCTTGTGGTTGTACTCGGTGTTGACGAAGGTGATGTAGAAGCCCCTGTGGTGAAGAAGCTTGGCGAGGCAGAGCATGGGCTTGATGTGGCCCTGGGCTGGGAAGGGGATGCACACTGCATGCGGCTTTCGAGTCATCTCGTTCGAACTCATCTCTCTCTCTCTCCTGTATGTGTAGGGGTACGTGAGGTTTGGTCTACTTATAGGCCGGCAACACGATGAAATTCCGGCCAAGTGGAGGACGAGGGGGGAGTAACCTGACGGGCATTAAAATATTTAATTAATAATTCACGTTTTCATTTTAACGATTTAAATTTTAAAATAGGCCGGCGACACAATGAAATCCAGCGAAGTGGACCATGTGCATACACAATAGAATGTGCGGCTCGAGCAATATAAAACCAAAGGTCAACCATACACTTAAAAGGATTTAAAATTTAGGGAAAAAAATGTTACGTGATTTGTCCATAATTTACGGATCATGCAATAACTTTTTGAAATTTACGCTTACGCATCTACGATCTATCAAAACAGACAGTGATTTTTTAAAGATTGTTGCTGAATGTTTTCCTCTCATGTTTAAAAATTGGCAAAATATTAGGTACTCTCAAAGGACCATGTCATTTGTGCTCTGATCCATTCACAGGTCAACACTTGTCCAATGGCAAGTCCACGTCAGCCCTCTTCACTTTTCTCGTGCTTCTCTCTCCTCACTCTTCTCACTCTCTCCCAAGTAACTCCGCGGCTGGTGGCTCGGCTCGGCTGAGCAGAAGAAAGCACGGGTGAATGGATAATAAATGTGCAACATCCCGCTTAAAATTTCTCTCTCCTCACTTGAATATTTTCTGGACTCTCTCTCTCTCCTCGTGGATGAGCTGCACTTCCTTTGTTTCCTTCTTAGTGCATTCCACCCCCTCCGCCTCTGCCTCCGCCTCTCCAAGAAGCCTCGCCGGTCATCTACCTTTGGCATGTCGCCTCCTCCAAGAGCCCCACCAGTCGCAGCTGGTTCCCAACCCCCTTTGCCTCTAACTGTTTCCAACGCCGAGATTGAGCATAAGGTTTGTGCTCACGTTGGTCTCTCAGCAACTTCGGGGCCTCCGTCCAATTGCCTCCCTCCGATGAACTTGTCATCAACTCCGACTCCTAGCCATCGCCGCCGATGGCATCCTCCATCTCTAGCATCTGCTTGTCCTCCCCCTCCCTCAGGCTGAAGATGCTGCCGGCCTCCGCCGCAAAGCTGTCGGCCTTCGGTAGGAGGGAGGCGGCCTCGATTTCGTTCCCGAGCGGTGCCAGGCTCCCCACCGTCAATCGGGTGTTGTCCCTATCGCTAGCCCGATCAATCGCAAGGGAGATCTCAATAGACTTGGGTAGGGTTGACGGTGCATCGAAGAAGGAGAGATGCAGGCTAGAGGGCTAGAGAAGGATTCCCGTTTGTTGTGGACGAGGTACGTGGATTGGATACACCAGCACCGAAGCTAGGGCTTTTCCTTGGACGTGAGCCGAATCGGGTTCATGGACTAGTTCGTGGAAGAGATAGAGCCTTGGTTCGAGGCCGCGTTCAAGATGATGGAGGAGCTAGGGAAGGGCGCTATCGCGAACGTCATCATGTGCACATTGGATGCTTTCTTCCTTGCTAAGGAAGAAAGCTTTTGATGTACTGGAAAGGGTAAGTGTTTTTTAATTAAGATCGTCTGCTCTTGCATCACTAAACAGCTCATCGCTCTTGTAGTCCGTTTCTCTCTTGTTTAAGTTGTGCAATTATTTCCCAGTCTCCACATGCTTGCTGAACACTAAATCTGCTTCATGTCCTAATTTCTGCATTCAACAAGTCATTTTGGAATTAAATTGTGTTCAGATCCTGACATGCTTGAAGTCGGAAATGGTGGAATGACCACATAAGAATACCATTCGCATTTCAGCATATGGGCATTGGTCAAGGTATGAACAAGACATATATTGAAATAAACAGACACCTAAGACACGTTTTTGCTGAGTTTTTTTTTTTTTGGGTCCTTCTGAATAGGCTCCATTGTTGATTGGTTGTGATGTGTGATCGATGGACAACACGACCCTCGTGTTGCTGAGCAACAAGGAAGTTATTGCTATTAATCAAGGTATTGACAAATTGTGTTACAATGGAATGCCCTGCGATGAATTTTTCCTCATTGAAAGCATTTTCACTCTTTTGTAGATGGGCTTGGCGTTCAGGGGAAAAAGGTTAAGTCAGATGGCAATCTTGAGGTAAACTTTCTTCAGTATGATCATCCTTCCTTGCATTAATAACAGTACCCGGAAACTAGTACGTCCGTCATGGTACAGCTAAAAGCAACATTGCGTATGCTCTACATCAATCATCAATATCAAAACAATGCATAGCCCATTGCAGACATTTGAAAGCAAATGGATTGTAATAATCTGCAAGTTGTCTATATTTAGGGGTGTAAGTGTGTCAACGCTTCCTCGTTTGTTCAAGTTAACCCACAAAAAAATTTAAACCTATGGCTGGGAAACCAACAGAAAATTAGTGATAGATCCCAACTTATATAAATTTAATTAAATCATTAGAAGTTACGGAGTTAAGTTGATGGAAGAAACATAAGTCTTGTATCCATCACGGCAATGGATTCAACAGCAGGGTTGATTATCAGGTTAACCAACCTAATATTCTGTCGATCAGTTTATTATTTTGTTCATGACCTAAAAGGACATTCCCAGCATGCAACTATGCATATTATGGCAATCAACAAATAGTCATGCAAAGTAAATACCAGGGTGACTAATATGGCAATCAAAACAAACAGTCATGCAAAGTAAATGCCAGGGTGACTAATAGATTACGTGAAATTATCTTTCGAGAGAGAGATTGTTGAAGAAGACGATGGTGGGTAGAGAGATGAAAAAAGTGTTGTCCGCCCGATATCATTTTTAGCAGAATCTTATAAAGTTTACAATCATGCATCCAAAACAATGTAGGTTTGGGCAGGTCCCCAAGTCAGCGCGAACAAGGCAGCGAGGAGAAAGGATTTGGGGGAAATAATTTTTGTTAGAATAAAAAATACATTTTTGTATGCATACGTTTTAATTATGAATATATTTTTTAAATTTTTTTATGAATAGATTTATTAATATTATTAGTGTAAATTTATTATAAGTTTTTATTTATTTATTTGTGAACTTGAATCAAATTAATTAAAAATTAAAATATTTATTTAATAAATAAGAAGGAAATTTCTTTTTAAGAAATGACGTGAGATGTCGTGTTGTGTCGTGTCACGTGTCACGTGTCGCAGTCACTACATAGGCCTCTTGGTCATGACATTGGCCTCACATTGGCCTCAATTCTACAACAGTAATCGAAGGAAGAGATTTGTGGATGGTGAGACTTCAGAGCCAAATATAATTGTTTATTTGATGAAGAACTGTGCTCACAGAAAATTACTCAAATTTTGGTGCAACATTCCACCCAAAGTTCAATCAAGGGACAAATCTCAGCTGATATCGACTCCCACGCTTGTAAAATGTATGTTTTGACTCCGCAATAACACGGAGACATTAGGAGAATGGAAACCGAGTTGAAGCTGAGGTTGTGCAGAATTAAATCTGTGCTAATTTGATCTTGTTCCATCATTGATGTAAGAAATAAACCACAGAATCGTTAATAAGATATGATCACCAAGTTCATCAGTATTCCTATGGCTTTTACAAAGTAAAACCCGCAACCCCCAGACGAGGAGGAGCTGGGGAAGGGCGTGATCGTGAACCCAGCCCAGACAAGGGTCGCATGGTCGGGCACTACTGGTTGAGGAAGTCGGAACTCGCGCTGGCCTGGTTCTTGAAGGCGTAGATTGAGAGCATGCTTGACGCCATCTGCAATTTCGCTGCTGATGTGGTCAGCGGTAAGGTCAATTCTGGTTCCGGTCGTTGTTGCTCATCGTGTGGTAAGAGAGTCTATCGTTCCCTACGTTTTTTTTTTCTTGGGAATCGGTTTGCTGTCGTAGATGCCTATGTCAGTTTTTTAGTAAATGCCAGCATTGTCTTAGTCGCTTGAGGAAGCGTGAGGTGAGAATAAATTGAATTGGTTTCTAGTGGAAGAGATGGAGAGCTCGTTTACGTATTATTCACTTGAAATGACCATGTATGGAAATTTCCAACTCTAAGACATAGTAATTTCAAAATTTTCTTAAGGTTTTCCGATTAATGTCAGCATGAAATTTGGTTTTTGATTGTTGGTTTTCTTTTAGTGTGCTTAGCTGATTGCATTGGACACGGAAGGATTAATTGACTTGATTATGTTTGATGCTTAATTTGCAAATTAAGCCCCCTCCTACTTCTCCCATGGATCGCTTTACTCAAGTACTTTCAGTTGGAATGAGAAGTTTAGCTCTTGGGCCAAGGTTTGTTGCAGAGGCATTGGCCAAGTGTAAGGAGTGCTACAAGACCAGGAAGATCTTTGTTTCTATATGTGTCTGCTTCTCTGTACTTGGGCTAACATTTTAGTCTGATAGTCATGGATATTGAGTACACTAAGGATTGCAGTTGTGTCTGAAGAATCTATACTGGTAAATGTGTTGATGCTAAGTGGCACTGGGCAGGTTGAGTTGCAATAAACTGCTTATGATGTTAAATTAACATATTGATCTTTGTTTTATTGTGATAGGAAGCAAGATGCATGGCTTTTCTATTCATCTGGTTTAATTATGTTGTGTTGCTGATGCTTCTTGACCCTTTGCTATTGATTAAATAAGGTTTTGTCTTTTCTTCTTGTCAACTTGATAAGCTTAGTGACACACAATGCCAGCCGAAGTCACAGTTGAAGTTCATCATAGAGGCCTGGCAACAGGTTTTATTACTTAGTTCAATTTAAATATGATTTATGTGATTTTCAGTTTGGAATGTAAATACAGCTATTATATAGGTTAAAATCTGATGGAGTGTTTTTTTATTTATTATCCTGACTTGCTTTTGTGAAACTAAATTAGGCTCCTTTGATGTTTGCAGATAGTTGAGTGTAGGCGAGTGCTCAAGTGGACATATGCATAGGGTTATTATCTACCAGAATATGATCATGCTAAGAAACAATTTTTTGAGTATTTGCAAGGTTTGTATTGGAGAGTAGGATTGTGGATAGACAATGGCCATGCATATCCTTCTTGTTTTCCTATTTACTTACATGAAATGGTTTCTTTACCAGGTGAGGCAGAGTCCACATTGGAAAGGCTTCATCAGTGTGTAGAGAAGGAACTTCACCAATTCCTTAGTGATGAGAATCCTTCTAGTAACTTTAATGACTTCCGCACCAAGTTAGTTGGACTTACCAGGTATCTTTTTGTCAGATTCAATTTTCATAATTACTCGAGTAAAATATGTATGGTACAAATAACAATTGTGTATGGTCAATTTTATTTAGACTTGAGTCCCTAGATATCCATCTATGAAATGGGAAATAGTTAGGCTATGATTAAAAAAAAAAGTGTCTCGTAAAGGAGGGGGAATAGGCATTCTGTCATATATGCGAATGCCTGCCCATTTTGATTCTGAATAGCACATGAAATACTAATATTGGAATTGGTGATTACATTCCTTTCACCAAAAAATGTGTTTTATCGTTTCTGGAGAGAGCATGATATGTACCAAAGAGCAGCTTCTTCCTGATAAATTATTGTATGTAATATTCCTGCGCAATCTTCTTTTTGGCTTCATATATTATGTAAAAAAGTTCTGGCGAAGCTCATGACTCATCCTAAGCATAGCATTCCTATTTCTAATCCTGCTCTTTAATCTTTATTGTCAAGATTTTAAAGTTTACTTTATGAAAACTTAAAAGCTGATTTGAGCCAAAGCATTCTCACTAGTTCTTTTGACTGGATTTTTATGCTAAAAAGATTGTTGATTCGAAAGTCAAACCTGGACAATGGACTTACCAAGAGTATGATCTTCCAGTGCATATGGCATTGGTTGGTTGTTATAAGGCTGTTGGATTGTTACTTGTTTATTTATTTAAGTTCATATAGTATTAGTGGCAAACAATAATTCTTGGAGCTGTTTTCCCATCACAAACACATCTCTCCTTTTATTAAAAGATCGATGGCCCTCTTTACTTTAGCTGCAATGTAGTTTACGTAGACACCTTTCTTAATAGCCTCTGTTATGACTTCTAGAAGTAGCACCATGTGTGCACATAGACATGCGTTTTGCCTTTCTTACATCTGTTTTTGTTGCTACAGTGTGACCATAAACTACTTTGACAACCTCGTGAGAGCATTGGAGAATGGGCTATCAGATGTGGATTTAACATCAAACGTGGTTGCAGCAGGGTAGCGAGCTCTAAGAATGGAGGGAGCAGAAAGGCAAGTAGAGGTGGTGGAAGGGGAAAATGAACTACAAGCATTGGAGCCGGTTCCAGCTGAACTGATGACGTGTCTCATTGGTCCTGCGATCTTTGCACGTATGCTAATGTTAAATCCGCAACCACTTGCTAGATGTGCCAGCATCACAAATGAGGACAGTGACGGGAAAATTTGCAAAGAAGGATGGTTTTCTCCAGAAAGACGACTTTCATGGACAAGGAACCGGTTCAAGCGCATGGGCAATGTCCTATAAAGGGATTATTGGTATGAACCGTTCAAGTTCTCAGTGACATATCAATTATTAGGAGGCTCAACTGTTGGTGTGGTGTGCTGACTGATTCAAGCACGAGCAGTAGCAGCTTTTGGCCTGTGTTTACTCTTGTTGTGTGTTGATGGTGGCGGCCTATAATGCCGGCCCATGTATATAGTCTGTATGGTTTCATTGTCGGTATCATACTAATTTGGCAAAGAAAAAGAAATAGTTGTCACCAATCATTTAATATTTCATCTATTTGCTGCTGGAAGAGGCAAATGTACTCCGTTTGTCTTATATTTTGAATATTACTTTGTCTATTGGAGTTGATCTGATCCTTTTTTTTTTAAAGGAATTACTTTGGAGTTTGTATTTTGTTGGATGCGTGGGGGTGCTCTCACTCAGACGGTTCGAAAAACCGAAAGGATGATTATGCTTGTGTATGATGTGCTTCAAATAGAGAATTTTTCTGAAGTATAATTGCAGTTCTCATATAAACATGCACAATCAACACAAACACATGGGTTAAGTCATTTATTACATGAAAAAGTAATGTACTTTTAATGGGAACGTGACACATTTGTGGACAACATCAATAGCTGCTTTGAAGCTTGGATGGGTCTCTTATGAGCTTTATTTGAATGTTGTGAAGCATATAGAGCTATATATCTTAATTTTAATAGATTCTTGGTATCAATGGATGAGCTCAAGTTGTTTAGTTTATTTGCAATATTCAAGTTACAATTTGAAATTTTGATTTATATGAGTAAATATCTAATGCTTCGTTTGGTCAGTATATCTAATACACATGTGTAGATGAAATCATTCAACATATTCTATCTGAACAATAGGGGAGATCTATGGAGGGGCTCAAGAGGTGAATTCACTTCATGAAATTGACAAATGTGGTTGAGTTTTACAATATATACTGTGTTTTGTACTGCGGCAATTTCACTTAATATGAGATAGAAGATCTAGTATCCTATGATGTGAGATTTGCAAGTTAATATGCGACTTTACGATGACATCGCTTTGCATTTAACACCCAAAACCATCTACTTATGGAGATTGTCAAGTTGCCGCAATATGGGGCTTCAAATTCCTTAAGTTGATTAGGATAGGCATTGCAAACCAACTCTAATTAGTAGTTTCAATTGATTTTCCCTTTAAGTACGGAAAATAAAAACATAAAAAAGAGAATTTGAATGCCAAGCAGCATAGGAATCCAATGCAATGATTTTGTACAATGCCTCCTTCCCAATACCATTTTGATGAGACTTTGATTTTGTTTCTTCTCGGTTCATCTAGATCAGATTAAGAAGCCATGGGTGGAACATCTTTTAGCCTCTGAGGGAAGAAGGTTTGTCTTTGAACATCTTTTGGCTAAGCGTGTTCGGCATTGCTCTCGAGTACTGGCATGAAGCCATTTTCTAGTCCATGCCCGTTTTCATCATGGCCTTGAATTCATCATAACTCATCCAACCATCCTAAAATACATCCACCACAAAATGAGGACTCTATTTCGTATATGAACAAGATTACACAGACTCCAAATTGCAGGTTGTTCTAGTTATGTATTACCTTATCTAGATCAACATCAAAAATGATGTCTTCAATAAATTTTTCGTTGTTCGGACCAAGATTGTCATCCATCAAAGCTTCTTTCAACTCATCGAATTCAATATATCCGCTTCATGTCAAAGAATTCAAAAGCTCGAGTAAGGTGGTCATCACTGCCAATCCTTCTCAAGTGGACCGACATAGTCACAAACTCTTGACAGTTCAACGTTCCACTTCCATCTTCATCAGCCTGTTCTCATATAAGATGGAGTTCTATTTTTAGATGCTAATACAAGAAATTGTGACTCATCAAATTTTCAAAAACCCACTTGATTTTGGAAGAAGTTCTATCAATTATGTGAAATGGTGATACAACCTCATGATCAAATCTTTGACAAACTGATGAAAAACATATTTCCGTATTATGTAATCCATCCTTAATCTTCCAAAAGCCTTGCAATTTAAGCAAAATCATGCACTTCACAGCATACAATGCGTCGACATGGAAGAAGAAAACATAAACCATGTCAAAAACAAAATGTGCTAAGTTGTTGAATAGGTGATCTTACTGCATCCATCAGCATCTGCACATTAGGATCAAAACTTGCTGTCCATATTTGTGCAGGCCATGTTTCAACTCTTCAAATGTCAGATCTCCATTTTTATCGGTGTCCATCATGTGGAACATCTCTTTAATATGATCCACTTGCTCATCAGGCAAATTGTCTGCTACTACCTACATTAACAATGCGGGAAACACGATTCGAGTTTAACTTTGCACTAAGAATAGCAATGAAATCCAACAAGGCAATGTTCAAGGACTCACTCTGAGAACTTTCTTCTTGAACTTATTCATCAAAGAGAATTGCTTTATCCTCGTCCGGACATTTTGTCCTAGTGAAACGTTGGGAGCCTTGTCCACATTTTGTATCCACTTATGCTCTGCACGAGTCAATTAAAAATACAACCTTAAAACTATTTGTCGCATGGACCACCTTACGAGCACCTTCTGTCGTGGGTTCAAATATCTTTGCCTAAAGATCTATAGGCAAATTAGCATATATCGAGCATATAATGAGTTCCGCAATTTTGGAGCCAAAACCCCTTACCTATGCTTCAAAAGCTCTTCCGCTGCTTCAATTTCGTCTTGACTAATAAGAAAAATCAAAATATCACCACATGGTTGTTGCACATGTATTTGAAGAGCAGTAACAATAGCTGCATCCAAGTAATATGCTTCAGGTGCACTAGTGTGAAGAATTTCAATTGGATACCGCCTTACTGGATATCTAAATATCAAGGTGGAGTGAAAAAAATCATTGAACTTCTCTCCATCTAGTTTGGCACTTGAAATAAGCAACTTCATATCAGGCCTAAAGCGAGCAATATCCTATAAGGTGACAACCATAGAAGTCAAAAACTAATAAAAAGGTAACTTGACATTTGGCCTCAAGCCGGGTTGAATTCTTAGAAAGCTAATTTAGCAGCAAGCTAGAGATTAGGATTCCTGCCTAACTCAAGTAAATGCTTCGACTACTATTGTAGAATTGAAGCCAATGTTAGACCAAGAGGTAGTGACTGTAGCTCTCGATGAACCTCTGTTCCATAGAACCACTGCTGCCTTGTTCGCGCTGAGGGGACCTGCCCAAACCTACATTGTTTTGGATGCATGATTGTGAACTTTATAAGATTCTGCTAAAAATGATAGGGCGAACATCATTTTTTCAAAGATAATTTCACGTAATCTATTAGTCACCCTGGTATTTACTTTGCATGACTGTTTGTTGATTGCCATAATATGCATAGCTGCATGCTAGGAATGTCCTTTGAGATCATGAACAAAATAATAAACTGATCGACAGAATATTAGGTTGGTTAACCTGATAATCAACCCTGCTGTTGAATCCATTGCCGTGATGGATACAAGACTTCTGTTTCTTCCATCAACTTAACTCTGTACTTCTAATGATTTAATTAAATTTATATAAGTTGGGATCTATCACTAATTTTCTATTAGTTTCCCAGCCACAGGTTTAAAGTTTTTTTGTGTGTTAACTTGAACAAACGAGGAAGCGTTGACACACTTACATCCCTAAATATAGACAACTTGCAAATTATTAAATCCATTTGCTTTCAAATGTCTACAATGGGCTATGCATTGTTTTGATATTGATAATTAATGTAGAGCATACGCAATGTTGCTTTTAGCTGTACCATGACTGACGTAATAGTTTCCGGGTACTGTTATTAATGCAAGGAAGGATGATCATACTAAAGAAAGTTTACCTCAAGATTGCCATCTAACTTAACCTTTTTCCCTTGAACGCCAAGCCCATCTACAAAAGAGTGAAAATGCTTTCAATGATGAAAAATTCATCGCAGGGCATTCCATTGTAACACAATTTGTCGATACCTTGATTAACAGCAATAACTTCCTTGTTGCTCAACAACACGAGGGTCGTGTTGTCCATCGATCGCACATCACAACTAATCAACAACGGAGCCTGTTTAGAAGGACCCAAAAAAAAAAAAAAAAAAAATCAGCAAAAACGTGTCTTAGGTGTCTGTTTATTTCAATATATGTCTTGTTCATACCTTGACCAATGCCCATATGCTGAAATGCGAATGGTATTCTTCTGTGGTCATTCCACCATTTCCGACTTCAAGCATGTCAGGATCTGAACACAATTTAATTCCAAAATGACTTGTTGAATGTAGCAATTAGGACATGAAGCTGATTTAATGTTCAGCAAGCATGTGGAGACTGGGAAATAATTGCACAACTTAAACAAGAGAGAAACGGACTACAAGAGCGACGAGCTGTTTAGTGATGCAAGAGTAGACGATCTTAAGTCAAAAACACTTAACCTTTCTAGTACATCAAAAGCTTTCTTCTTTAGCAAGGAAGAATGCATATGATGTGCACATGATGACGTTTGCGATAGCGCCCTTCCCTAGCTCCTCCATCGTCTTGAACGCGGCCTTGAACCGAGGCTCTATCTCCTCCACGAACTGGTTCGTGATCCCGATTTCAGCTCACGTCAAGGAAAATCCCTAGCTCCAGTGTTGGTGTAGCCAATCCACGTACCTCGTCCACAGCAAGCGGGATTCCTTCTCTAGCCCTCTAGCCCTCTAGCCCGCACCTCTCCTTCTTCACTGCGCCGTCGGCCCTGCCCAAGTCCACCGAGATCTCCCTTGCGATCGATCGGGCCAGCGACAAGGACAACACTTAGTTGATGGTGGGGAGCGTGGCACCGCTCGAGAATGAAATCGAGGCCGCCTCCCTCCTATCGGAGGCCGACGGCTTTGCGGTGGAGGCCGGCGGCGTCTTTGGCTTGAGGGAGAGGGAGGACGAGCAGATGCTAGAGATGGAGGACACCATCGGTGGCGCCAACAACGGCGGTAGCGACGACTAGGAGTCGGAGTTGATGACGAGTTCATCGGAGGGAGGCAATCGGACGGAGGCCCAGAAGTTGCCGAGAGACCAACACGAGCACAAACCTTATGCTCGATCTCGGCGTTGGAAATAGTTGGAGGTGAAGGGGGTCGGGAACCAGTTGTGACTAGTGGGGTTCTTGGAGGAGGCGACGTGCCAGAGGTAGATGATCGGTGAGGCATCTTGAGAGGCGAAGGCGGAGGCGGAGGGGGTGGAATGCACTAAGAGGGAAACAGAGGAAGTGCAGCTCGTCCACGAGGAGAGAGAGAGTCTAGAAAATATTCAAGTGATGAGAGAGAAATTTTAAGCGGGATGTTGCGCATTTATTATCCATTCGCCGTGCTTTCTTCTACTCAACCGAGCCGAGCCACCAACTACGGAGTTACTTGGGAGAGAGTGAGAAGAGAGAGGAGAGAGAGAAGCGCAAGAAAAGTGAAGAGGGCCGATGTGGACCTGCCACTGGATAGGTGTTGACCCATGAATGGATCAGAGCACAAATGACATGGTCCTTTGAGGGTACCTAATATTTTCTCTTAAAAATTCTGGTCACAGAGGGGGAAAAAAGACGAATGCAGCGCGAAGCCAAATTTAAGGAAGGTGACCGCAGAATGCTCGCTGCAAAGTAGTGCAAAAGTCTACCTGACATCACTGCAGTCGTGGATCTCGATTTCTCTTTTGGATTCTAGGATTGGAGATGGCTCCTCTATTGTCGGAAACCCTACTTCAAAAACTTGTGTGGAATCAAGGGTTTGCTTGACAAAAGTAAACTATCTAAGATTCCATTGCACCGTGTCGAGATTTGAATTCCGCTATCAGTAATCCCTTTTTGATTGGCAACCTTCTAGACTTGTGGTAACCTCCCATCCTCTAAACTTTCTTATTATAATTTAGGTACTGAAAATTTGATTCGATAAGATAACGAATACCGAGCATTCATTCTATTCGGTAATATAGCTTTTTTTCCTTACCAAATCTGAATGTATGAAGATTACTTGAAGGTTTAATCCTTTCTTAGCAATACAATAGGCAAGATAAGTTTTTTATTTTTTTTTCTTTTTGGTAGATGTTGTTTATATGGAATGAATTAAGTAGCCATTTTCTTTTATTCTTATCACGTAAACTAGCAATACTTGACTGAATATTTTAAGTCTAAACAAGTTATGCTTATAAAACGTGCTGTTTTTCTATAATCTGAGAAACCGAATGCACTTGTATAAAGGTAAAGCTATTTGAAGGCTCGCCAAACACTTTGAAGGCCCCATGAACCAGTTAGATATAAGCATTTAGCCTATACGATGAGTGTTGTAACTCGAAAGGATTTACACACAGTTAGTGGGGTTTTATCTTTGGCTGCTCAGCTACCAATACCCATAATAGTTAACGAGCCATTTTGAATTTACCGGTCTAGTGGTAAATGCGTATGCAAATTAAACAATTAGTTTTGATTGACAAGTTTGGAATTCTAGGTGAGTCAAAATAAACTTTCACAAGAAGAATGCAAATGACTGACAAGATTGAAAGTTGATCGTTTTTAAATCCTAGGTCAGTCAAAATAAACTTCTCATCTCTCTCTCTCTTCTCTGTGTTTTGATCGTTCTCTTGTTCCTCCTTTTGGGGTATGAAAGAAGAGACGGGGGAAATGGTTATGGTGCTGGAGGAAGGCAAGTGAGGTTTGGTCTATTTATAGGCGGGCGAGACGAGATCCAATGAACTTTCGGCTTCAATATTTTCTTATTAGGGTAAAAATGGCAACCACAGTTTTATTGGAAGATCTTGAAATCCGAAACGACTTTGATATCCACTGTTGCAAGACCGCTGTCATTGATTGGACCTGAGTGCTTGACAGTCGGACCCGAGGTCCCCGATGGCCAGATCTTGGAAGCTGGGCAGCTCGATTTAGATCCCCGATGCTTGGACCTTGGCCCCTTGGTAGCTAGACTCAAGACCTTGCGTCTGAACTCGAGTCTTAAGGTTCTATTCGAAAACTTTTTTATTTTTCGTATTCCCGTTTCATAGTTTTCCTATAATGATAATGATGAGGAAATGCCAACCAAACAAGTAAATTAAATCATTTTCCCAGAAATAATGTCATTAAAAAGTGCCAACCAACAAAATTCATTTTTCTTAAAACTGACGAGGCTAATAATTTGGCATGAAGAAAAATGAATTTATAGTAAGGATATGTGTGACAAACGCCAAATGATATATAAATAAACGAAATAAGTTCTAGAATTGATCCTATTTGTTTATGTTTATCTCGTAGACTTAATTTACGCCATTGTCATCACAATTTCCGTGTTTTTTGCTTATCGAATTTTACTAGTCATTGTTGAGAGCAGCATATGCATGTATGCTTGGCGCAAGCAAAGCTTTTAGAAATACACAACATGAGCAATCTAAACCAAAATGTTGACCATGCACTTAAGAGGATTCATAATTTATAGAAAGATTATTACGTGATTTAACAAATTGAATCCATCTTAATCATTATTCGTGTGGAAAATTAAGATAATAACGGTTTATATAATTTATGGATCATGCAGTAACTTTTCGAAATTTATTCAATTTATTATTATTATTATTATAGCGTTGGTAAACGTTTTCCTCTGATGTTCCAAAACTCGGTCCACGGAGAAAAGCAGTGCGAAGCCAATTTGAGCAAAAGCGGACCGCAGAATGTACGGTTCACTGAGCAAAAGTACAAAATATTAAGGGTAAAAGCAGAGCAAAAGTACTCTTGACTTTTTTTCCAGTTCACACGATTGAGAAAATATTACAAATGATTCATGGACTTCTATTTAACGTGTAATCTCATATCTAAACTTTCAATTGTCTCAATTTGGCTCCTGAATTATCGATAAATGTCCGATCTAATCCCTAACTATTAATTTTGTTCTTCCATTAGTTAAAATTTATTGGATATTTTGGTCTTTTTTCTTTTTCTTCTTCTCTCTTCCCTCCGCCTCCGTCATGGCCAGCAAAGGGAAGAGAGAAGAAGAAAAAGGAAAAGCAGTTAATTTTTAACGGAATGATTAGATCGAACAATTATCAATAGTTTAGGGACAAAAAAAACTTAAAATTGAGCCAATCGAAAGTTCAGGAACGAAATTGCACATTAAGTAAAAGTCTAGGAACCATTTGTGACATTTTCTCTAAACAATTTGTCGTGGATCTTGAATTCTCTTTTGGATTTGATTATTTGATATCGGTCCTCAAGTCAAGGATCTAACAAGAATCTGCCTCGTTTATGACCACTGTAATATGGTTACTATCGTCGGTAGTTCATTTCTACAGAAAAGCCAGACGGAAAACTTTCCAGCTGAAAAACTTTTCTTCTAAAGCTAATGCCTTAGTTATTCTATTTCCTTTTTCTCTAATCACTTCCTGATCCCGCACGATTTCTTTTGTCCGGCAATATATATGTTTGCAGTCCCCTATGCGGTCAAACTGGGTTTTACTCGCCCCGCGGTCAACCTTGAATATTTATCTCCAAGTCTAAACAAACCACGGCCTTTGAGTATCTTGTTGACCGAATCTTGGATCTTGTGATTATCCAAGAGGAAAACAAATTATAATAGAACAAAGTCCAAGCCTGACTTTGATGAAAGTCTGTCCAATTGTTCTTGCGATATGGACTGATTAACATTTTTCAATTGGATCACATTTCGTACGTAAATTCAAATTTGAGATATAATTTAATATGTTTTAAAGAAAATGATTGATACAAAAAATATTTTTCTAAAAATGATGATATGCATTGCTTACATAATTGAATAATTAATTATTCCAAATCACAAGTAATCATCTTTCGAAAAATATTTGTTTCGAATTCTTTATTTATTTTTAGGGAAACAAGAGAAGCGTTAATATCTCCTGGGTAGCCGCAGCACGCTATTGATCAGCTCGTCCAAGTTCAAGAACGACGGCCCGGAAGGACACGCGGCCTCCCGGGCCATCTCCTTCCACTCCATCGCTTTCCTCTTCATCTCCTTCCCTCTCTCCCCCTCCATCAGCTCCCTCACCTGCCTCTCCACCTCGTCCCTCTTCACGTCGCTGTCGATCTCCATCCCGATCCCCCACTCCTCGCGGCTGTACCGACAGTTGGTCGGTTGCTCCGCGAAGAATGGCCAGCACACCACCGGCACGCCCGCCACGATGCTCTCGATCGTCGAGTTCCACCCGCTGTGGGTCAAGAACCCGCCGACCGCCCGGTGGCCCAGCACCCGCTCCTGGGGGCACCAGCTCGCCAGCAGGCTCCGCTCCCTCGTCGCGGCCGAGAACTCCGGTGGCAACACCGCCGTGTCGCCGGCAACCAGGTCGGGCCTGATGATCCATAGGAACGTCTGACCGCTGTTCGCGAGCCCCCATGCGAACTCCACCAGCTGCGCTGGGGACATCACCGTGATGCTCCCGAAGTTCACGTACACGACCGAGCCGGGCGGTTTCGAGTCGAGCCACTTGAGACAGCCTGGTTCTTCCTTCCACAAGTTGGATCCGATAGACCCGGTGCCGTCATCAGGCAGTTGCGCAGTGAGGAGATGGAGGGGGCCGAGGGTGTAGATGGGAGGGAACATGGCCTTGAGAGCATCGACGACCTCGTGCTCCAGGCAGTCGAACGTGTTGAGGACAATGGCTGAAGCTCTCTTCGCCCTCTCGGTCTCGACCGACAGGAAGTCGACCATGAAGTCGTCTGGGTCTGTAGTTCGTATGAAGCTCGGCAAGTCTCGCAGGCTGATGCTCCTCATCCCGGGTATCCAGTCGATGATGGTGTCTAAGTACCCGTTTGTCAAATAGCTTGCATCTGCAAATCGACAGTCGATCAATTAAACAATATCACGCAAAAGAGAAGAAAATAAATCATTAGCTGTAAATCTGCTAAGTGAGATTAACGATTGTTCATTAATGCATATACCTCTGAGTGGAGAAAGACCCTTGTCGACAAGACTGCGATACTGCACGTAGCCCATGAAGCCGCACGCGCTCGTCGTCCAGAACAAGACCAGTGGCACGCCGGCTGCCTCGGCAGCGTCGAGCGTGAAGCTCATCACGCCGTCCGACACCACGCAGCTCACCGGCGGGGAGCCCGACGTGGCGCTCTCCTCGTCGAGCGTCTGGAGGAGGTCCCGGAAGTAGGGCAGGCAGAGGTCCCGCGAGGACCGGCAGAGGGTGGGGATGTCCTGGGTGGCGTCGGCGTCAAAGGGGGTGAGGCCGTCTGGGATGGTGCGGAACCGGAAGGACGGGAGGCCGTCGAGGGCGGAGGGGCCGCGGGAACGCAGGAAGCGCTTGTGGTTGTACTCGGTGTTGACGAAGGTGATGTGGAAGCCCCTGTGGTGGAGAAGCTTGGCGAGGCAGAGCATGGGCTTGATGTGGCCCTGGGCTGGGAAGGGGATGCACACTGCATGCGGCTTTTGAGTCATCTCGTTCGAACTCATCTCTCTCTCTCTCTCTCCTGTATGTGTAGGGGCACGTGAGGTTCTCTCTCTCTCTCTCCCCTGTATGTGTAGGGGCACGTGAGGTTTCTCTCTCTCTCTCTCTCTCTCCCCCTGTATGTCTAGGGGCATGTGAGGTTTGGTCTACTTATAGGCGGCGACACAATGAAATTCCGGCCAAGTGGAGGACGAGATGGGAGTAACTGATGGGCATTAAAATATTTAAATAATAAATCACGTTTTCATTTTAACAATTTACATTTTTAAAATAGGCATGCAGCACGATGAAATTCCAGTCAAGTGGAGGACGACGTGGGAGGAGCGTGATGAGCATTAAAATATTTAAATAATAAATCATATTTTCATCTTAATAATTTAAATTTTTAAAATAGGCAAGCGACATGATAAAATTCTAGTCTAAGTGGAGGACAAGGTACGTGACAGGCATTAAAATATTTAAATAATAAATCATGTTTTCATTTTAATAATTTAAATTTTAAAAATAGTTACTAATAATATTACAAGATCTCACAATTAGAAGGAAGAGTTCGATGGATCCAAATTTATCGGAATATCTTGAAATCCAGAATGGGTCCATACTTAATTCTTGGCACGTGGGTTGGTTCCACTATAAAAGGACAAAAAGTAATTTCCAAATTGAGTGGTTCGACTAAATCTTGTCCAAAAAAAAAAAAAAAAATCTAGAAAAATGAGTCGACAAAGGACTTTTTTTTTTTTTGAACTGGAACAAAGGACTTTTATAAACAGTAGAAAATCTGTAGTTAAACCCGGAAAAATTACACAATTTTTTTTATAATAAAAACAACTCGATCTCTACAATTGGATCTAAGTGTGCGACAGCCGGACTCGGGGTCCCCAATGAGCAGATCTTGGAAGCTGGCAGCTGGATTTAGATTCCCGGTGCTTGGACCTTGGCCCCTTGGTAGCCAGATCTATGACCTTGCGCCTGAACTCAGAGTCCTAGGGTTGTATTTGAGATTTTTCTTTTTCATGTGTGTTTCATAGTAATAATGAAAAAAAAAAAAAACCAAACACAAGTGAGTCAAATAATTTTTCCTGAAAATAACATTAACAAAAAATACTTTTCATCAAAGTTCATTTTCCTTGAAAAAAGAGAGGCCCGTGATTTGGCAAGATGAAAAATAAATTTACAGCAAGAACATGTGATAAATACTGAATAATGTTCAAATAAGTAAAATATGTTTGAGAACCGATTCCAATCATTTACATAGAGTCTTGTAGCTAAATTTACACCACTATCATTACCATTCCCGTGTCTTGCATATCGAACTCTGAGTCATTTTTTAAAGTAGCATATGTGCATACACACTAGAATGTGCGGCATGAGCAATATAAACCAAAGGTCAATCATACACTTAAAAGGACTTAAAATTTAGGGAAAAAAATGTTATGTGATTTGTCTATAATTTACGGATCATGCAATAACTTTTTGAAATTTACGCTTACACATCTACTTGATCTGTCAAAGTAGACAATGATTTTTTAAAGACTGTTGCTAAACGTTTTCCTCTCATGTTTAAAAATTCCGGCCATAGAGAGAAAAAAAAAATAGAAGACAAATGCAGCGCGAAGCCAAATTTGAGCAAGGTGACCGCATAATGCTCGTTGCAAAGTAGTGCAAAAGTCTACCCGACACCACAGCAGTCGTGGATCTCGATTTCTTTTTTGGATCAGAGAATTGGAGATGGCTCCTCAACTGTTGGAAACCCTACTTCAAAAACTCGTGCGGAATCAAGGGTCTGCTTGACAAAACTAAACTATCTAAGATTCCATTGCACCGTGTCGAGATTTGAATTCCGCTATCAGTAATCCCTTTTTGATTGGCAACCTTCTAGACTTGTGGTAACCTCCCCACCTCTAAACTTTCTTGTTATAATTTAGGTACTGAAAATTTGATTTGATAACATAACGAATACCGAGCATTGATTGGTAATATAGCTTTTTTTTTTTTTTTCTTACCAAATCTGAATGTATGAAGATTATTTGAAGGTTTAATCCTTTCTTAGCAATACAATAGACAAGATAAGTTTTTTTCTTTTTTTCTTTTTGGTAGATGTAATTTATATGGAATGAATTAGGTAGCCATATTCTTTTATTCTTATCACGTAAACTAGCAATACTTGACTGAATATTTTAAGTCTAAACAAGTTATGCTTATAAAACGTGCTGTTTTCTATAATCTGAGAAACCGAATGCACTTGTATAAAGGTAAAGCTATTTGAAGGCTCGCCAAACACTTTGAATGCCCCCATGAACCGGTTAGATATAAGCATTTAGCATATACAACAAGTGTTGTAACTCAAAAGGATTTACACACAGTTAGTGAGGTTTGACCTTTGACTTATGAGCTACCAATACCCATAATAGTTAACGAGCCATTTTGAATTTACCGGACTAGTAAGGTAAATGCGTATGCAAATTAAACAATTATTTTTGATTGATAAGTTTCGAAATCTAGGTGAGTCAAAATAAACTTTCACAAGAATAATGCAAACGACTGACATTGATTGGACCTGAGTGCTTGACAGTCGGACCCGAGGTCCCCGATGGCCAGACCTTGGAGGCTGGGCAGCTCGATTTAGATCCCCAATGCTTGGACCTTGGCCTCTTGGTAGCTAGACTTGAGACCTTGTGTCTGAACTCAAGTCTTAGGGTTCTATTCAAAATCTTTTTGATATTTCGTATTCCCATTCCATAGTTTTACTATAATGATAATGATGAGAAAAGGCCAACCGACCACAAGTAAATTAAATCATTTTCCTAGAAATTAACGTTGTTAAAAAATGCCATTCAACAAAATTCGTATTTCTTAAAACTGATGAGGCTGGTAATTTGGTATGAAGAAAAATGAATTTATAGTAAGGATATGTGTGACAAATGCTAAATGATATATAAATAAACGAAATAAGTTCGAGAACTGATCCCATTTGTTTATGTTTATCTCGTAGACTAAATTTGCGTCGTTGTCATCACAATTTCCGTGTTTTTGCATATCGAATTTTACTAGTCATTGTTGAGAGCAGCATATGCATGTATGCCTGGCGCAAGCAAAGCTTTTAGACATGCACAACATGAGCAATCTAAACTGAAGGTTGACCGTGCACTTAAAAGGATTCCAAATTTAAAAAAAGATTATTACGTGATTTAACAAATTGAATCCATCTTAATCATTATTCGTGTGGAAAATTAAAATAAAAACCGGTTCGCATAATTTACAGATCATTCAGTAACTTTTCGAAATTTATTCAAATTATTATTATTATTATTATTATTATTATTATTATTATTATTATTATTATTATTATTATTTAGTGTTGGTAAACGTTTTCCTCTCATGTTCCAAAATTTGGTCCGCAGAGAAAAGCAGTGCGAAGCCAATTTGAGCAAAAGGGGACCGCAGAATGTACGCTTCACTTTTTTATTCAGGTGTTCCCACTTATTTTAAGGGTAAAAGTAGAGCAAAAGTACTCCGACTTTATTTCCAGTTCAAACAATTTGTCGTGGATCTTGAATTCTCTTTTAGATTTGATTATTTGACATTGCTCCTCGAGTGTGAACAAGGATCTAACAAAAGTCTACCTCATTTATTGGAAAAGTACCAAGAGAGTCCTAATTTTATTATATTAATATCAATTCAATTTTAAATATTTGAATATTTTTATCAAATAAGTTCATTTAGTCTATTTAAATTGGAAATTACTAATGTTGATG
The DNA here is from genome assembly GCA_017140475.1 of Eucalyptus fibrosa. NCBI lineage: Eukaryota > Viridiplantae > Streptophyta > Magnoliopsida > Myrtales > Myrtaceae > Eucalyptus > Eucalyptus fibrosa. The sequence goes on along the minus strand of CM029509.1, from coordinate 21,494,469 downwards.
TTAGTCGACTTACGTGATAGATTGACGCTAATTATTTTTTTATTATAATTTTTCATTTCTTTTTATTCTATGACTATTGTCGGTAGTCAAAATGGTGTCATGTTTGGAAAGGACTAGCCTTGCCTACCCTTGTTGCCACAAGTAAGGGTTGGCCTCGTTGGAGTGAGTGTTGATGAAGCCTCCTTCGCCAAATCTGACAAGCTCGCTTGAGCCAGGGTGTCACTTGGGCAAGTCTTGGGAGGGCGACCCTTGCTCAAGCATATCAGCAGCCAAGCCTATTGTCAGGTCAGTCAATTCTCCATTCAGTAGATCAAACCGGTTCACTATTCTGCCGGATCGGTTTCTTCAATTATTTTCTGATCGGTTCTTGGAGATTTTGGACCAGTACAGGTGGTATTTTGGCGTGTCAAGTCTGTTTCTGACCTTAGTTCGTCCATATCTGTCCTCAATGGTACCGATAACACGGAGTTCAATGAAGTAAGAGAACAATCCATTGTAATGTTCAGTTTGAAGAATGGGTCTAAGAGTACTATGTCAAACAATTCCCCACACAGTGCACGTTCAGATAGATTAAATTATCTTCCCCTCCTGAAAATACGGTCATCCCCAACATTTTTGAATTTCTCGAGAGTGTCGGTCATGTGTACTTGTGGGGTTTGGGCCAACACCATAAAAATAATGCTTGGTCATCACGATGGTTATTCTCCTTTCGATTGCAAAGCGACAAGAAAGCTATCTTTTAAATCAAAGAAATTGCATTCACATGTGCTACTTAATTCATTTGGTTATCCCACACCAAATACGATGTCCTCTTTATGTGACACTCAAGCATATTGTCTTTAGTTTTCTTCCTATAAAAAATTGGCTTCCTCTATGATCCTAGTATACCTATTGAAGATTGCTTCCACTATCATTTGAAGGGGCAGCTTGGCTTAGATGCGCAGGAGCGGTTCCGGCAACTCTGTTGGTTGCCACGGCAAGGGGGAGGCGCTGCAACTCGATCAAAGTTCTTCCATGGTTTAGGCTGAGTAGATCTCTTTGGCAATTTTTAAATTTTTATTTAATTTGACGTCAGTGAACATCTATCAAATAATGAGTGGCTGGGACTAAAACATGTATGCTAGATCAGCAGATGACGTGGTAATCTCTAACCACTGAATATTTCTCCCATCAAGCAAATAATTAAGGAGCACAAAATTTTGTTAAGGATTTAATTAAAATATTTTTAATAGAAAATGGAACAATTTATGACATACTGAGTACTTTTATTAATTTAGTTATAAACTTTTCAATTATGCCAATTTAATCTTAATATTTTGATGATTTACTAATTAGTCCTAAAGCTTTTGACGATTTAATAATTTTGTCATTCCAACTAATTTTGGTTGAGAGTCGTTGACATTGCGGTTTAGTCAACATCGATGGTTTTATATGATATGGACAGTGCTAACATAGACAATTTTTGTAATTCTTTTTAATTTTTTTATTTTTTCTCCTTTTTTTCCCTTTCCTTTTGGTTTCCTTTTCCCTTT